>JAOEGL010000005.1:161964549-163229549 GCA_034509955.1 Urosaurus nigricauda | reverse complement strand
GGAAAGACAAATATATGCTCTCATTTTCAACTAAGTTTACTGTTATTGTAACTGTTATATCTGAACAAAATATGGTTAATGTATCTGAACAATCCAGAACCATAAATTATGGTTTGAAACTGGCTTGTATGGAAATTTGGTCTTCCAGATGTAAATGGGCTGCAGAAACCATCAGTTATAGCTAACTGTAGTATAGCATGAAAAGAGCTGTGGTTCAATAATATTTAGAGTGCCATAGGTTTGCCAGCCCTTCCTTACTCCTTTGATAATCAGTATATACAACTGATCCAGAATATCTCTCCTCAACTGTTTTCTTTCCCTCCCTCCCTTTCTTTCTTTCCCTCCCTCTCTCCCTCCCTCCCTCTCTCCCTCTCTTTCTTTCTTTCTTTCTTTCTTTCTTCTTTCCCATGGTGCAATTACAATCAAATACCTGTTTTCTCCACCTCCAGATTGTCTCCTGTCCAAAACTGGATTTAATACAAATGTTAATCTGGATTTTTTTTTTAAAAAAACTATCTCATCTCCATGTTAAAGAGTTAAACCCAGAAAGTGGTAAAGAAAACATATGTGAAAATGCAACAGGCAAAATGAAATAAACCTCCATGTGGTTTTGTACATGGCTGGCTGACAGTAATTGATGTTCTGTCATAGCTGTCAACTGTGTCTGAGGATAAGCATATGGGAAATGACTGAGCAACTAGCAAGGTGATATACTATTGTCAGCCATTGGGTGTGTCTTTTCTCAGTGCTTGAGATGTGCAGTGAAACCTCACAACGGAATTAAAAATGGCTCCTGGGTCGATTCTCTTCCTGATTAATGATGCTAATTGAAGTTGAAGTATGCACACGTATCAAGGGGAGAATACAACCTTTTCTGCTTGTCTCCCCAACAATACAGATGGCACCTGCTGCTGAGAGATAAGTTAACCCCAGCACAAGTATGTTAGAATAATTCTGAAGCCTAATTCCCCTGCCATAGAAACTGTCAATGATTTAGCTAGCATTATTCATTAACTGCAACTTGTAAAGATCCCAATTCTTTTTTGATTTAATGGAGTGATTCCCTCTACTATCATTTCCTGCTATAAAATAATTTTGCTTGCTGGAATAAAGGGTGATGAGACTGGATTGTTTAGCATTGACCAGCCAGTTTCTGGATGCTGATCCTAGACAGGTTGGAGCATGGGAGGTGATGTGAGTTTTTATTACTTTAAAGAGAGAATGCCAATAAAACTTATCACAGTAGTAACACACCAGCAGTTATGAGAATTAAAAAAATATGAACATTTAATACTATAAATTATAAACCTAAATGCTGATCCACAAATATATGAAAAGGAGAAGTTATTGGTAAAAAAAAAAAATACTGTCACATTACTACTGTAGTGTGGTCAAATACACTCTTAGATCCAGATAAACAGTGCAATACCAGTGAACTCTGTGGGACTTCTCAATAAACATATATAGGATTGCACTGTAAATTACTCATATTAAATGTGAGACAATGCTGATCTGTGATCTGCACACACAAATACCCACGGTGGGATGACCTCTACTATCTCCAATGGCATGGCATGTCCCATTCAGGCCTATGAGGCTTGAATATGTGCACATCTCTGTTTGTGCGGGGGGGGGGGGGGAATGGATCCCTCGAAAAAATAGAAGGCCAACTGTACTCATATTTTACTTTCCTTGGAATCAGTGGGGCACAATGATCTCATAGCTAACTTAAGTCCCATTACTTCAAAGGTAACTAAATTACTTCAAATGTAACCCATTACTTCAAAATATCCATGGGAGTCCTCAAATGTTTTGATTCATTACAAATTCATTAGTTGTTATGAAATATAGAACAATATGGAATATGGAATACATTTTGCCTTTCAGATCTGCGGGCTTCAGAACTGCAAATTCCAAAATCTGCAGATTCTGCTGCTCTATATTATTAAATAGCAGCAATACGAAGATGGACATGCTGGAACATGAAGGTTCATTCTGCTGCCATTTTATAGGAGGGGATGCAATCATTTGCATTTTTTTCAGTCTCAGAATTGAATCTCTGCAGATCTAATGGGCCAATTTTATAGAACAGTGCTATGAACTCAGAGTTAGTTATTGGCTCAAGTGATTTAGACACTGACTCTGTTGACTGCAAGATCAACAGGTTGGCAATTTGAGGCCCAGACGTCTCATGATGGGATGAGCTCCTATCACTAGTCCCAGCTTCTGCAAATGCAAGCAGATAAATAGGTACCATTTTGGTGGGAAGGTAAAACAGCATTCTGTGAAATCATGCTGGCCACATGATCACAGAGTAGTCTCTGTCAATGCTGGCTCTTTGGCTTAGTAACATAGATGAGCATTACCCTCCTATGGTCGGACACAACTTGACAACCTTGTCAATGGGGAATACTTTTACCTTTACCTAGAATATCCATGGAAATTTAATTCATCATGACCAACTTAAATTATGTTGATTTCATAATTCTGCTATAAGTATGTCTAGTCTACATGGAACTCAATGTGATTGACTGTATGTATAGTGTCTTGTAAGTTTATAAAAATTAAATAAATAAATAAATGTGTATTTTTTTACATGTAGGCATAGCAGAGAGAGGTTGGTAGCCCTGGAGGGCAGACACATAGGATCCAACTGGAAGTAAAATCCATAACTTTACTGTTATAGCTGTAATTGAGGTGTCCCACCACAACACAAAGAAACAGAGACTGGATGACCTGATAGTCATCCAATACTCTGAACTCTGACCTGGCTGTCAGGAGACAGCCTCAGAGGGACAACCCAAGGAAGCCAATTGGGTGCACTCTCACAGTATGTTTTTTTCCTGCCACTTGGGAGTGAAGAAGGTTCTGGCTTCTGACTGAGTGTCACCTTGTAAGCTTACATGCTCAAAGTCCCCTAAAAGGATCTCTTATGAGTATGCAGGGCTTACAGTCTCATTAAATAATTAAATGGTTAAACAAATAATTCTAATGAACTATACTTGTATCTTTGTTATAAGATAAAATAATTAAATAGAAGTAGCTAATTATCATTATGTTGTGTGCCTTCAAACCATTTCCAATTTATGGCTTGTTTAAGGCAAACCTATCATGGGATTTTCTTGGTAAGATTTGTTCAGAGCAGGTTTGCCTTTGTCTTCCTCTGAGGCTGAGAGAGTGTGACTTGATTAAAGCAATGCCAAATTGGCATTCAAACTCACTTTTCCACAGTCCTCACTCAATGCTCAAACTACTACACCATGCTGGCTCTGTCATTTGTTACTAGCTACTTTGAAGCTTTGCTTTAGCATATACTTGAAGTCATCAACTTCTCAAAACATCTGTGAACAAGATGGGAAAACATAATTACCATTATCTTAAAGAATATAGTTATGTCCATATGTCATACCAAAAGAATATAAAAACACCAAGAACTAAAATAAAAAAATATTTTCTCAGGCATCTGTTACCTCATTTTCCCTTTAATTTTGTTTCCTTAAATTAGAATGTGGTCAACTTGTGGTCTACTTTGACTCATAGATCCCTTTCACAGGTGTCACAGCCAGGTGTCCCCCATCCTATATCTGTGCATTTCATTTTTTGAGCCTAAGTGCAGTACCATTCATTTCTCCATGTCTAAATTCATTTTGTTAGCATTGGCCCAGCTTTCTAATCTATTAGAGTCATTTTGAATTTTGATCTGTCCTCTGAGGTATTAGCTACTCAACCTAATTTGGTGTCATCTGCAAATTTGATAAATATGACCCCAATTCTGTCATCCAAGTCATTGATAAAGATGTTGAATAGCACTGGGCCCAGGACAGAACCTTGTTGCGACCTGCTAGTCACTTCTCTCCAGGATGAAAAGGAGCCATTGTTGACCACCCTTTAGGTTTGACCAGTCAACCTATTACAAATCCATGTAACAGTTACCTTGTCTAGCCCACATTTTACAAGTTTGTTTGCAAGAATGTCATGGGGAACCTTGTCAAAGGCCTTAGTGGAATCAAGATATACTATATCCACAGCATTCCCTTCATCTACCAAGCTAGTAATTTTAGATAGATAGATAGATAGATAGATAGATAGATAGATAGATTTGGTTTGTCTGACATGACTTGTTTCTCTGAAACCCATGTTCACTTTTTGTGATTATGGAATTGCCTTCTAGATGTTCATAGATCTGTTTAATGATCTGCTCTAGAATCTTTCCTGGAATTGATGCCAGACTACCTGGATGATAATAGTTGGGATCCTCCTTTTATTTTCCTTTTTGGGCACAACATTTGCCCTACTCCAGTCTGCTGGGACTGCTGCTGTTCTCCAGTTCTCAAAGATTATTGCCAATGGCTCTGATATTATATTTGCCATTTCTTTTAATACCCTTGGATGTAGTTCATCTGGTCTTGGAGACTTATATTCATTTAGATTAACCAGGTATTCCTGTACGATCTCTTTACTTATTCTGTGCTGAAATTCACCTGTTCTGTCTTCTGCTTCATTATCCTCAGGTTGAGCACCCTTTGCCTTTTCTGAGAAGACTGAATCAAAAAAGGTGTTGAGTAATTCTGCCTTTTCTCTGTCCCCTGTTAGCATTTTGCCATCTTCACAACACAATGGCCCTACCATTTTCTTCTTCTTCCTTTTGCTGCAGACATATCCAAAAAAGCCCTTTTTATTGTTCTTAACTGCCCTAGCAAGCCTGAGTTCATTCTGCACTTTAGCTTTTCTGACTTTGTCCCTATATATGCTGGCTATATGTTTGAATTCCTCTTTAGAGATTTCCCCATTTTTCCATTTCTTAAAAACCTTCCAGGCAGAAGAGACTGAAGGAGGCAAGGGAAGCTGAGGCCTGAAGGCTCCAAGAGACCAGCACCCATCATCCACTGGCCCCACCCTTATGCCCTGCTTTAAAAACCTTGCAGGCAGAAGAGACTGCAAGAGAGAGGAAAGCACCTCTGTGTTGTTGTTTTTTTAAAATGTTTATTCTTAGTGTTTAATGTTTAGTGATGATTGCATTCTAGTTAAGGGATGAGGGATCAAATTTTAATTATATATATATATATATATATCATGTTTTGTTTAGGTATTTTAAATATTTTATTAATTTGGTTATACATATTGTTTATGTATTTTATGTAATTTTGTTTAATGTATTTTATGTAATTTTGTTTAATGACTTGTATTTTAGTTAAGGGATGAGGGATGGAATTTTAGTTTGTATACGTTATGTACTGCTTAAGTATTTAATTGTTTGCTTATGTAAATAATTTATGCATTATGTGTTTTTTTATGTAATTTTGTAAACCACTTTCATTGTTTTGGAAAAGCGGTATATAAATCAATTTATTATTATTAATTATTATTATTATAATACATGTTCCGTTTAAAACTTAGCTTAGTTGTAAGTTCCTTAGTCATCTATCCTGGTTTCTTGAGACACTTCCCATTCTTCTTCCGCATTGGAACTGTTTTAAATTGTGCCTTCAGTATCTCCATTTTGAGCAGCTCCCATTCATCTTGAACTCCCTTCTCTTTTAGTATTCCTAACCATGGGATCACCCCCAGTATTTCTCTAAGTTTATTGAAATCAGATCTCCTAAAGTCTAGAATGTGTGTTTGACTATGCCTGGCTTCTCATTTCCACTGTATAACAAATTCCAGGGGAACATGATCACTCCCACCTAAGCATCCCACCATTTGTATCCCATTAACTAGGTCATCCCGATTGGTTAGGATCAGATCTAAAATGGAAGTATCATTGGTTCCCACATGAACACAAAAAAGCCTTGTCAGCTTCTCCATCACATCACAAATCTTAGCCCCAGGGAGACAGCACACCTCCTGAAACATCTTGTCAGGCCAACAAACCTCTGCTTTTGTACCCCTCAGCAAGGAGTATCCACTACCACTACACACCTCCTCTGAGGCTTAGCAGTGGCTGTTCCCTTTGGTGGTACTCCCAGGGTCCCCTGCTCTGTCCCTGAAGTCTGTCCCTGCTGCTGTTCCTCATCATCCCTGATAATAGAGAGAGATTCAAATCAATTCTGTAGCTGCAAGCTCACAGAATGTTCCCTGGTTTCCCTCCTTCTGTGTTTGACATTCCTCCAACCATCTACTTCCATTGTGTGTGAAGTAACATCCTCCTCCTCTGTTCTTCTGTGTGCTTCCCATCCAAGACCGTCCAGTCCATTCTGTTCAGGAAAACCTCTTGCTCCCTAAGATGCTGAAGAGCAGATACCTGGGCCTCAATTAAATTATCAATTAAATTAGACCCCCTACAGGAACGTCAGTTAGAAAAATCCATGAATGCTCAAGTTCCATTAAATACAATTGCATGGTAAAGTGGTGTCCCCCACATCAAATGTCAAAGCCAAGGTTTGCTTTTTGGAATTTTGGAATGTTTCAGTGCCTCCTTAAGACTTCTCAGTATGGACACTGTGGGACCTGTTGCAGTCACCTGCAACACTTGTTGGATGTTTGTCTTCTCACCTAGATATGTGGGGAATTTCATCTGCACCAAGTGCAAGTTCTTCAGCTGGCACGTAGTGTTCAGTTTTGCTGGGGCTGCATCCACACTGCAGAAATCATTCAGTTTTTGTGAGACATGTAGCTTCTCTATCAAGAGAGCTCTGGTGCTACCACAAACTACAATTCCCAGAATTCCATAGCTTTGACATATGGCAGTAAAAGTGGTTTCAAACTGGATTTTTTTTTTCTTTTTCTTCAGTGTGTATGCTGTCTGATCATTGTTACCTGGCTTTGCACTTAGCTTCTCTTAGTAGAACATCTGTGGTATCTGGTCTGACTCTGCTTGCAGAACCATGTTTTATTTTCTGCTATCTCCTTTTATATGACTATAGTGTATGTTAGCATGCAAGCTATGTCAAGTTGTCATTACAGTGATGCACACATCACTATGTCTTTGCCAGTGAAGTCATGTTCCTGTTTCATGAAACAGCCATATCTTAGGGACAGAGAGAGTATGCACTTTACAGAGAGCATGTCCCATATTAATTTCTTTTGGTAAATCTAAGTGAACACACACAGAGACACACACACCCCTTGCCTGAAATGCCAGAGAATCGTTACAGTTTATTGTAGACATTGAGATAAACTGAAGTAGGTAACCTGGTATTTTCCATATGTTTTGGGCAATGTTTCACAGAACCCTGAAATTCAGTTGTTCTAGTTGAGGCTTCTGGGATTTGTAGTTCAAAACAACTAGAGTGTGTCAGGTTACCTGTTGCTTAGCTAGATGGAGTAACTCAGAATAAGACATACATGAGAGTTTACAAGTAGTCCATTACATGAAAACACTAGAAGTTCTTTATCATGTGGATTCTGATGGTTGTGTTAGCCAGTTGTACAACTCACCCCAAACACTCTGAGTGTTTCTTGTAATCTTTTCCCTAACCAGCACAGTTCAGAATTTATTACTAAGAGAAGCTGTGCAGAGTTTGCTCTACCACTTCAGCCATATAGGAGACCATTAATTTCATTCTATCAAATATATCTTCTGGAAAACAGATTTACCCAGCTAATTTTCTGCACCTTTTAATTCCTTTATTATGATGCTGCCATCCCCACATGCAAAGCTTCATCTATAATGATTTACTGCTGTTGCAGAAATGATTTTTGCCTTTTGAGAGTGAATATCTAAGTGAAGAGTCAGATCTAGAAGTCAATGAAGAATGCTCTCTAGAGGCAAGCTATAATCATGAAAATATTACAGTGACAAGCAAGATTTAATAAAAGCTCCAGTGTATCCTTCCAATAAACCAGCAAGCGAATGATCTGTGCCTAACTCAAATGACAAGGACAGCACAGAGCAAGCTTTTCTGTGTAATGACTGTTGCATAGTAATATTAAAAACAGATACAGAATAAATACTATCAAGGCTTTATTAGAAATAAAAGCACTATCAGCATTTGCCTATTATACATACCTGCTCTTGTATTTCATAAGGTAGTCTCACTGAGCCAGTATCTGAAGATGAATTAGTAGAATTAATGATATGTGACCAGTATTAGTGAAGCATTGCATGATGCCACATGAACAATTTTTAAGTGCTGTGCTGGTTTTTAAAGATCACAAAACATTTCACCTCAATTTTTGAATGAAAACTATAAATGTCTCTGCATGTGTAAATAATACTAATAATCACATAACAATGAATTTCATATATTTTGAACTACAAAATATACCCAGAATTGTCCCTTGGTATAAACAGATATTGCTTGGCAAGACACTTGCAATCACTTCTTCTTCTTCTTCTTCTTCTTCTTCTTCTTCTTCTTCTTCTTCTTCTTCTATTATTTTTTAGCCCACACCTCTGTGTAAAACAACCGGGGTGGCTTACAACAATTAAAACACGTTCTCACATTCCAATATCCCACCCCCCTTAAAATACAATTAAACAGTTTGCGGTTAAAACGTAGCATAAAATACAATGTAAAATAATGGACAAACATACAGTAACTGCAGCCATGTCAGGGTACAACAAGTGGGGCTTATTTTCAGTGGCTGGGAATCTAGTCAGAAAAGGCCTGCCAGAAGAGGTTTGTTTTAACAGCTTTTTAAAAAGCTGTTTAAGGTGGCAATGTGACAGTTCTCTTCTGGCAGGCCATTCCATAATCTGGAAGCAGTTGCCAAAAAGATCCTTTGGGTGTTACAGACAACCTAGTTTTTATAGGTTGCAGCAGATTCTTCCCAGAGGACCTGTAACTGCTGTGTTTGCTGCAGTCCTAGGAATGACTTGAGAAAAAACAACAACAACTAAAGTTCTCTGCTACGATTCTAGATCATCTACTTAGTTATGTAACTAGGCAGCATCTTCCTGGTCAGGAACCTCTCCCCAGTCTGCACTTACTGGGCAACATCTACTGCAAGTGATAGGGGTCTGCTCTCCTGTCAGTCAGAATGCAGCAGACTGACATTTCCACCGCTACCACTCCACACAAGCAATCTCTGGTGCAACAACCAGAAGCAAAATCCCTGTCATAATTCCTCTTCATACCAGAAATCACTGGTGGGAGGGGGATGGAAATGTCAGTTTGCTGCATCCCAATAGGAGAAGAGACCTCTTTCATTCACAGCAGCTGCAGCCTATTAAATCCAGATTGGGGATCCAAAGGGATTATTAGTATGAACCAGTCATGAATATGTAACTTGACACATTTATAACTGTGAACATGAATTTCAGCCTCATTCTACAATTACCAGTACTGGATAGGAATATCATTACTTTCTTGCTTTTGCTAGTTTCATAACACACTGCTCTTATATTACTGGTGTCAAGGTCCATAAGATCCAATGGACAACTTTTCATACTTCTTCTTCAGTCTCCCTGCCACATAGAGAGAGAGATAAATTTCTCATTAGTCCTACAAGGTGTAGGAAAAGGGTGTGAGGAACATAGGCCTGCTATATCTGGCTGTATCCTCATAACTTCTGTACAGCTGTAAGATGTCAGAACTTCCTCCCTTCATTGGTCAATCAGATATTTTGACTTTGGCTGTGATTGGATGAGAGCCCTGGGTTGAAGGCTTGAAAGCCAAAGGCTTCAGTCTTGTCCACCATCTGGGTAAAGTCAGATTTCTTCCATATTCTCTGTCCATGATTCCTCTGTTGGTTGTAAGTTACTGTCTGAGGCATTGTTATGGAATTTGCTAGTTACCATTTGAAGGAATTGGAACCTTTACTTGTAGATTTGTTTCCTCATCAAAAAGGTTTTTGCCTACTTCTTAGCAAAATTGGCCTCTTTAAAATGCCATGTTGTCAATGCATACATTTTTCCCCCACAAATTTATTTGCGGTAGGCATGCAATTCATCACTAATTGTCTTCTCCAAAGGAAGCAATGAGTAATTTTAGCAACTTCCTTCTAACTGCAAGAAAGATTTCAAAAACCACATTCGGCCAATACAGACCGCCCAAAAAGGGTGGTCTGTGGGCGCCCCTTTGAGTGCCAGATTGGGGCCAGGGCAAACTCACCGGCAGCCCCAGAGGTGCCAATCCGCCTCTTTTCCAGGCCACAGAGAAGTGGCAAAATGCCCTGACCAGTGGAGCCATGGGAGAAAGGGGCCACCTGGCCCTTTTCTTCCTCACTTTGTTCCCATGGCAATCTGGTTGCCATGGGAATGAAGTGCTTGCACGAAAGGAGCTCTATTTTGGAATTCCTTTCTACACCACTGAAAGGGCGCCCCAAGCATCCTACAGGGCACAGTGACATCAGGTGCACACATCATAACACCATCATTGCATGAGCACATGGAAGGCATGATTTCCCAATGGCGGTGTCCATACAAACTAGGGCTGGGGAGCATGTGGTTGCTGCGTGCTCCCCAGCCTTAGTTTTGGCCTTAGGATGGGGCTTTTTGCCCATCTGTATAGGGCCATAGTTTTCAAAGTCTATTCACAATTTAGAATTTTATCATGTGAATAATTCATATTATTTTCTGCACAAAAAACTTTTTTTATGCAGAATATTATTTTCTATACAGAAAATGGTGTTTATTGTTTTCTGTTGTCCAAGATTTTTGTCCAAGATTTTTCTCATCATATTTTTCAATTATTTTTTTAATCTATTTTATTATTTAATATTTGAATTTGAAGCTCACTTGGGATAAACTTGTGAGAATGATGGCATATAAATAAAATAAAAATAAAATGATAGAGATTGGGCTAACTCTTTATTTTGGAAAGTGGACAAAATGGAGGGAGTTCTTGAAGATAAAGTTGATAGATAATGATCCAGCGTGGGAACTGAAATTATGGCTTCATTTCCAAGTACTCCACATTGCAATGATATTCTTTATGTCAACACTAGCCTGGGCAGGTAGAATGGGATGAGTGGTGGCTTGGGGGTGGTTTAACTGATGAAGTGGATCTGTCTTATATCAAATTTCCTCAGAAGCTACAAAATATTAAGTTGTGCTCTTTCCACCCAACACAATGTACCCATATCCATCATCTTACCTTCCCCCCTTTGTCCATATACCTATTGTTGTTAGGGCAGAAATGAGAATCTTCATTTCCAACATGTGAGAAGAATGATAATGGTTAGATGTAGATTTTAACACTTTTTAAGAATGGGGTTACTCTAACTACTACATTACATGCTGCTGCACTATGCAGACACTATCACAGAAACACATATAGCTTCTAATGAGTTTGAGTCCTAGTGTTGGCAGTGCTCTTTTTCATTTCAGAAGAAAACAAAACAAAAATCCATTCATCATACCCATACTAATAGATTAAATCAATTCATGAGATGCTGAGAAAAGATCCTAGCATTGGAATAAAAGTATCCTTTCCTACTTTGTGCAGATATTAAAATGTTGTACATATGCTTTCGTTGTAACTGTAATGGAATAGAGGGGAGCAGCATAAGCAAAGCTCTACTATGAATCCTTTATGAATTCCTTTTGTTAGTTCCTTATCAAGCATTACAATATCTTAGAGAAAGGTCAATGGCTAAGTATGAGACTGAAAATTTATTTTAAAAATTCCCGGAGCAGTTTCAGAAAATACATCCAGCGATATATACAGCGATCATGTGCTGAGAACTCTAAAAGGATAAAATAATGCTCCAGAGAAAAATATTGTCTGCCATTATGCATTCATGCATAGGGAATGCTCACCTATGTGGTGCATGCAATGGGATCTGGGAAATTCCATCATTATGCAGAAATGTTAAGCTGAGAGATGTTGTGTTATTTTTTGTTTGTTTGTTTGTGGTGATGTTGTGTTTCTTTTAAAGTCATGTATAATGAGCCATTCATTGTCCAGACTGTGAGGAATTGGGAAATGTGTTCCATCTGTTTTTATTTCTGAGACTAAGCTTCAAATCCCATCAGGATCAGAATGACAGGATGTGTTTTCAGCTGGATTGCTGCTTCACAGGTAAAAACTATAATGGGCCCAGGTGTATTACCGTAAGTCCACATACAGAGAAGTTTTCAGCATGAAGTATCACAAATATCACTAATTCAAAGGTGTCCACTCCTAGAGAAGTATTATAAATGACAGGTTTATGTAACACTTTGGAACATCTGACCTTTGAATCCAATTACCACTGCATTCTGCTTGAGATACCTTAAATTGTTTACCTTTTTTTTTAAAGGGGTGCCTACCTTTAACAGAATGGAAAATGTTCAAGGACTTTTATGATATCTTGCAAAAAGACAAAATTAGTATCATACTACTGAAAACAATTAAAACAACATCTCCAGCATCCTAATGTTTGACAGTGGCCCAGAATATATTAGTACCATTTTCACTTAAAACAGTCTTGTACACATTTATTCAGAAATAAATCTATTGTAATCAATGTAGCTTACTTCTGAGTGGACATAATAATGAATGCACATAAAATTAGAATTGTAGAAATTTAATACCACCAAGTAATCCTTGTGAAAATCTTGTGACTCTGAGGATAAGAAAAAATGTGGGACCTCAAATCCCATCGTCTCCAATGGCAGTATGGCATGTGTGTACCTTTTAGTGCAACTACATGCACTAACCTCCTTTGAGCACAACAGGGCTGGCCATTTCTGGACGCCCACTTCCACAGATGGCAATCCCACAGACTGCGAGACCCCACTGTATTGGGATCTCAGAATTTTAATATGGGAGAACGAACAGGTAGCTCATCTTTTTTATTATTAAAATCTTTATTAAAATTTAATTTTATTTAAACTGACTCCCCCCTTTTTTGGGGGTGGGGGGGAAGGAACATAGACTCCTCATGTGTCCAGATATAGTTTATATTTCTGTTTTATTTGTAAGGAATCACCCACTGTGCATTG
The DNA here is from genome assembly GCA_034509955.1 of Urosaurus nigricauda. Taxonomy (NCBI): domain Eukaryota; kingdom Metazoa; phylum Chordata; class Lepidosauria; order Squamata; family Phrynosomatidae; genus Urosaurus; species Urosaurus nigricauda. The sequence goes on along the minus strand of JAOEGL010000005.1, from coordinate 163,216,738 downwards.
TATTAGCATCTTCATGTTTCATCTTAGCAAGCAATCACTAAGAGGTTGCTATATAGCCTAGCGCCTTTAAGAATTTGAACTTTTATATGTTTTACACTGCCTTTCAGCACTCTACATTGGGCAAACAGGCCAGTCTGTATGCCAGAGGATACATGGACATAAACCAGATATTAGGAATGGGTATACACAAAAACTTGTTGCAGCATACTTGGCTTTTCGTGGGCATTTTGCCTTTGATCTAAAGACAATGGTCCTGGAACAAAACAAAACACTACGCAAGAAGATTGAAAAGAGAAATATCTGAATTGGAATATATCCACAAATTCAAATCCATCAAGAATGGGTTGAATAGAGACAATCACCTCCTGGCAAACTACACATATTATAACATTGGTTAAAACACCAGCCTCATGAGGATGCTCTTGGCTAGCTTATCACATCTCTTTTCTGAGCCCAGCCCGCACACACCACATACCAAACTCCCTACACCATTGATATGGTTGCCCACCCATTCTTGCCTTAGGAAACATGTTTCTCCTGCCTTTCTCTCTCAAGTGCCATAGTTAAAACTGAATGTGTCGCCTCATCACCATAGTTTTGCATTTCTATGGCCATTCATATAATCTGAATATAAAGGCTCTTTCTGGTCATCAGTCCACTCCATGCATATATGGAAGTAGACCAATTCTATGGAAGCTTATGATATCTTTTTCACACAGTTAGACTAAAAGGTGCTACAAGATCCCTTTGTTTACTTATATTCAATACTAACACAGCTATGTCTCAGGAATATATATCTTTAGATGCATCCATTTAAAATAATATTCTTCTGCTGGCATTTGTGTATCTAGCCTATCTGAGAGCAGAGGTCCTTTCTCTCTTGCCAGCATTTCATGGGTCTTCACAAACTAGGAAGAGTGGCAGCATAAAAGTTGTCATAAGCAGCAAGGTCTGGCTGTTGGAGGATGTGCAATTTTCATGTCTCAGGAACTTAATTTTCATCACTCTGAAGTGATGCATTTTGTACTCTCTTCAACCTCTATATATCTAGTGAAAAAAATGAATCTAACTGATCTTAACTAATAGCAACAATAACCTTTACATCCAATGGGAACTGAAATTTATATAAATGTGCATGAGGGATGAATCACTTCATAGTATCACTATCTGCTCTTCCTGTCTGCTTGCCATCAGATGACTGTCAGGTTATATCAACCATTAGATATCAGTAACCCTTTTACACTAAAGCAGTACTCCTTTTCATTTGTTTCATTATATGTTGGTCATTTGTTTAATAGTTATAAATCAAATTGTTTTACACACATATTTGCTTAACATTTAGAATTCTAAAGCTTAAAAACTGCATAATATATAGCCAAATAACAATCAGCCTGTAACAATGGAGAGAACTGCTGAAATCATAGGCGGAATCACATTGTGGTTGCCCCCATGATTATATTACAATTAGCCCTCCATATTCATAGATTCTTTATTTGTGAGTATAATTATCCACAGCTTGAAAATGTTCAACAAAATATGTAAGGGGCTCGACATATGGGTGGCTCCATGCTATCTGTCTTTTTCCCCACATCATTGCCACAGCCACCACACAGTGTGGCAAAATGCACTGCTGAAAAGAAGCTGCCTATAGCGGCTTCTTTTTTGTGGCACCATAAATGGGAAAGGGAGCCACCATGATGCCACTTTCTGTGAGTGACATTTGCATGTTTCAAGGCATGGGAGTCATCATGGCAGTCCCCATGTGGATGGGGCCAAGCCATGATGGCACCACAGGTGCATACTAGGGTTCAGGAGTGTGCGATTGCTCAGTTCTCCCAAACCCTAATTTTGGCCCCAGGTTGCTGTAAAGTGGCAGTCTGTACCAGGTCATAAGTTCCTAAAACCAAAGCTTGATTTTGTCAATTTATATAAGGGACACTATTTTAGTATTCCATTCTATTTAATGGGACTTGAACATCCACAGATTTTGATATCCATGGGCGGGGTGGTAGTGGAACCAAACTACAGAAGATACCAAGTGCCTACTGTACTTGCATATTGGCTTCTATGATTGTGAGCATGTAAAGGAGATCTTTCTGTGTAATTCAAAAAACACACTTATATTTCCAACTTCAATCAAAATTGTATAAGATGTGTATTAAGATGTATTATGTTACAGCACAAACTCAGAAAGAAGAGGATGAGACTACCAGGCTTTATAATGTTGCAGCATTATACATTTATATAAGCAAAGAATCTCATCTGCTAGCTGTAAATCAAAGCAAGAAAAAAAAATCAAAGCCATACTGCATAATGTGTTTTAATTTTGTATCTTGGGTATGGCTTTTTTTCTCCTGAGATCATTTTACATTCCTTTAAAAGCATCAGAAACATTTCTTCACAGCTGGTAAAGTTAGGATTGCCTATCCATAAATTGTTAAGGAAAAGATTGTCTTGGAATAAAAACAGATGGGGTTTGCTTTCATGCTATGGTAATCACTAATAACTTGGATTTTTCAATCAGGTCATAGTGTGGAACTTTTTCAAATGATATAATTCAGATGGTTGGGCTTTTTCTTTTTTCCTGAAATGGACAATTCTGGGATGTTTTGGCTATGGGTGCCAATAATGTTTACTGAACCTAAAATTTGAGTTAAATACCACTATCTCCCTCAATTTGCATGAAGAAAATTTATCATGCATTTTTTCTTATTTTTTTAATAGATAAAATTACCACTATCTCCCTCAATTTGCATGAAGAAAATTTATCATGCATTTTTTCTTATTTTTTTAATAGATAAAATTACCAGTGAATGCTTTTTGTGTTCTGAAGCCAGATTAATAACATAACATCAAATTCATTTTTGCACCTCAGATTCATTTTTCCCATACCGTCCATTAGTCCTATACCTTCCATCAGTCAAAACTAATCCAAAGAAACTGGATACAGAGAATCAGATGTGAAGGGGCCTCAAGCTCTAAAAGAGAGCTCCTTGCAGGACCTGGACAGTCACAGGCACACCCAGGCAGATTAGATCCTCCACATGCTGATCGCTACCACAGCCAGAGCAGATGGACATGAAGGGAAAAACTACTTTAGCCACATGGTGTTGTAAGATCAAATAGCTATAGATTTCCTAATAGGTGAGAATGGAGGGGGGGGGCGTATACTTGCTTTTATCAAACTGGCATATTTTAAAAATCTGCTTTCAGGCCACTTGGATTTTCCATAAACTGGCTTTAACTTGTCTGTCTTGAGATCTCCTCCATAGCTAATCATTAGGAACCTGAAAGAAAGGAAAAGGATGTTTTGCAATGAGAAAATTCAAGATCATTGACATTCTCATATGCCCATATTGAGGCCTTTATGTTTTATGTGTTTTTGTTGATATTTTGAAATGGAAGAATTTTCCCCCTGTGACAAACATATTGGGATGCGTCTTTCAGGTGTAGGATTTCTTCCCTGCACATTTTTCAAGCATATCCATTTATTTTTTGAGCAAATTAGGCCACAGGCTCCTGTGTGTGCAGACTACAATTCAAAAATACATCTCAGTTTGTGTTCAGGTTCAAAATTCTTGTCAAAAATAAGTGGTAACAAATTTCTGCTCCATCCCAAGAGTTCTTCCAGAATATTCACAGGCTTGATCAGCTGTTAGGCAAAGAGCTTGGAAACAACATTTACAAGTAGCATGTTTTTAGGATTAATTTTAACCAGAAAGTAACTAAAAAGTTGTAACAAAATATAGAACAGATCCTGAGAGCGTATGTATCACTGCCAGAGAAATATTCCCTCAGCCTGCCTCCCCCCCCCACCAAGTGCATTATAAGAGCCAGTTGGGATCCTGGCATAGCTTCATTTCCATTGCCAATGATGTACAGAGCTATTCAAATCTCATTCCAGCTGTTTTTGAGCACAGCAGGTAGAAAAAGCTTCTTTCTCCAGTCTATCATAAAATCATAGAATTGGAACAGAACACAAGGGTTGTCTAGTCCATAAGGTGTGAGTGGTTGCAGAGAATGTCCTCTGGGAGGTCGCAGTCAATCTGGTCTTTAAGGGATGCAATAGATTCCTCCCAGAGGACCTGAGTGTACGGGGCAGATTATATGGAAGTAGGTGATCCCTTAGGTAGGTTGGGCCTAAGCCATGTACAGTATGGAGAGGACAAAAACCCCAAATATTTGGAGGAAAGTTCCTACCCAGTCCCTAGATGACCAGCAAGGCTCACACTGCACAGAGGGTGGCTGGGTGACTTGCAAGTTAGACAGAAGAGCTGCTCCATAAGGCAACAATCTTAAATAGCTATCTTGCTTGCCCCCTATCACATTGTATAGCTTGGCCAATCAGGCCAAACTGCTATTACTATCTGGTCTGTCTTCATGGAGGCCAAGAAAGAGGTCCCCTCCCCCCAGAGCAGCTTCCCTATGCAACTCAGGGATTAAGTGCGGCAGGCCCACATGGCCCGCTGTCTGTAGGAATATTTTGACTGGGATGCTTAGCAGGTTTTCAGCAAGACAACACTGGGATGTTCACAACACTTTATTGAACAAAACCAAACAGATAAACTTTCTGCAGAGAACTGTTACTTTGCAGGCTTTTCCTCAGACTATTCAGATTATCATTTAAATGTTTGTTAAGGGTCTATCCCCACTTCTGCTGCTTGTCTCTAAAAAGGTTTCTGCTGCCTGTTCCTCATCTTGAGGAGGGTACTTCACAGCCCAGCATCTGCTTCTGATATTCCAGTATACATGGAAGGAGCCACACTGTGGTAGTCAGAGAGAGCTGTGTTGTGCTCTCAGTGTTCTCCCTCAGTTGCCTTGGGAAACTCTCCTAAGAACCCCTCCACTACAGGGTCCTGTAGCACTTCTGTTCCTGCACTGCCATGCTGGGACGTCCCTCCTCACCTTGCCAAGGCAGCAGTCTAACCTTCTCTACTCACTCCTGCAGGCCCTTCTCTTTCCCCCAGCTTGGCAGCATTCTCAATGCCTCCTCTTCCAAATAGTCCTCCTCCAACCGGCTCTCCCTTCCCTTTTATGACCTCTCTCAACTCCTTCTCCCTGGGCCTCTTTTCCCCAGCTGTTCCCTCTTCTTCTCTTCCTCATGCCTCTTGCTCTTGGGTCTTGTAGTCTGTACTGGATTTCTCTGACCCAGCAGCTAAGGGACAACCTGAACCTCCATCTTCACATCAAGTGTGTGAGTGTGTGTGCACACCCACACACCCACCCACACTTAAGTTTTGTAGTATACTGGATATTAAAATGATGGACACCACAAAAAGGAAAAAATGGAGCATATTCCAAAAAACAAACCACCTTCAAAGCATATTTCTCAAACACTTTTTTAAAAAAGTATTTTACCTCTCTTCATCCTCTAATGTTACTTATGTGGAAAAATAATAATCATTGTTTAATAAATGTAGCTCAGTGTTCACCTCAGGGCTTAATGTGCATCACCCATGAGCAAATGTGCAGCAATGATTCAACATGTAGCCAGTTTCTTTGTGATAATCATCTTAAGTGGCAAAATCAAAAAGAAGAGTATAGAAATTCTCAGCAATGATAAACTGATATTTTTTTTTTTTTTTAGTTTAATGCTATGGTCTGCAAGCCAATTTATGTTTCTAAACTCTTTAGAGTTCAACCAGATTAGAACATGATGTAATCCCTGATCTTTAGGACTGACCATGCTTAATGTTACTTCCTGAGTCAATCATAAGAAGAGCTATGTATATTTTTTATCAAAACTTTGAGATAGTGACTCTGATGTCTTATTAAATATTTTAAAGGAACTATTTTATTTAAAATTACTTTGTAGCCATTTTTAACTGAAAATGTTCAATACTATACTAATTTCATTTCATGCCTTCTAATTAAAACCAAAATAAATTACTAATGAAATCTGAGGCTACATCCTGTACTATGTAGATCAAAATTCAGTATGACTGATGGTAAGAATTCATAAGATATTTATGCATCATAGAATGATGTGTGCTGTGCTGAAAAATACAGTATCTTCACATCTGCAAAAGAGAAAAAAAGGGGGATAGGCAGTCTTTCTAAACTGAAACTTGCACATCTGTGGTTATGGAGCCAGCTGTGTCCACTGAATCTGGGGTTGGCTTTGAAGAGCATTGTAACCTACAACTAGTGCAGCCATAATTATGATCAAAGCAGGAATTAAGAATTATATACCTTTTTGGCTCCATTTGATACATTTCTAGGATCAATGCAAAGTGTTGGTTATATCATTTAATGACATTGATCCACCTGGATCTATCTCATCTGAAGGAACCCATTTCCTCAGATGCATTTGGCCATGTGATTAGATCCTTGAGCTTTTGCATATCTTGGAAGCCCTAAGAATGAGGATTGTTTTTAAGCATGGATTTCCCCACCCCATCCCATATTCTTTTTTACTGTAGCACTAGATTTTAAAATTCTGTCCTAGGAAATCCATTCAGTACTCTTTTTGATTGTATTTTGGTAAAAATGTAAGTTCCTGATGTTCTACTATGTCTTTGGTCTATGATTTATAATATATATCTCCCTGATAAGTTCCTCTTCTCTCTGTTTTACCCTGTTCTTCAATTTTATTATAGTACTGATTTTTAAAGATTTTAATTAGATGTATCACCTTCAGTGTTTAAGAAATAAAAAGGAATATAGGATAGAAACATTCCAAGCAACTACATAAGCTGCTATTGTTGTTGTTTAATATTTATTATTTAATATTCATTTATTTCCCACTTTGCTCTCAATAATGAGATTCAAAAGTGGATAACAACAGATTTAAAGCAATGTAGATTAAAACTACTGTTGTAAAAACTTTAGTAAAATTATAAATATAGATGTTATTTACAAATAATTAGTTTATCAAGTTAAAAATGTTAAACTTTCAAAACATTAAAATTCATTAAAACTCTGTGTGTGTGTGTGTGTGTGTGTGTGTGTGTGTGTGTAACACTTGTTTAATACTTCCCGGCTCCAAATCTTGGCTGTAGAGCTTTCCAGCCTTTAGCCATCCACAACTCAAGGACTTTTCTCTCTCTGATACTTTGATATACCATGTTTTAAACTTGTTGTATGATTTAATCCTTTTTTAAGGGGAAGGGGTGGGGATGGGATTGGATTTTAATTGTTGTCTGTATTTAACTTTTTTGCTGTACCCTGCCCCGATTGCTCATTCAGAGGGGTGGGCTAGAAAAATAATAATAATAATGTGTGTGTATTGTTTGCCTTCAAGTCACTTCGAATTTAGGGTGATCTTAAGGTGAACCTATCACAGGGCTTTCTTTGCATGTTTCTTCAGATAGAGTTTCCCATTGCCATCCTCTGAGGCTCTAAGACTGTCTTGCCCAAGGTCACCCTGTTGGTTCTCATGGTTGAGTGATGATTTGACACTTGCTGTCCAGACTCATAGTCCAATGATTACTCCACTACACTTCTAAAGTCTACCTACAAACCTTTAAAACAGCACCACACACCACTAAAAGCAACTCCAGTCAGTTTCTAAAATCCCAATGGCATAAAAATGTTTAACTTGCTGATGGAAAGAGAGCAAGGATAGGACTATCCTGGCCTGCCAAGGCAGGGAGTTCAAAGGTCTCAGAGCAGCTACCAAGAAGACCCACCTTTATTCCTACCAAACAAGTCTAAGAAGGTGGGACAGAAAGAAGGGCCTCTCCTGAAGATCCTAGAGCTTCTGATGGGTGCATAACACGAAATATGGGCCCGATATAGACAGGCACTTTGTGGTGTGGCAGCAACTGCATGCTCTCCAGCCCTATGACGTATGGGCAGCACCATTAGAGAGCTGCCCCGTTCACATGGGGGGGGGGGCGTCTGCATTACGTGTGGGTGTCATAGTGTCCACATGTCATTCACTGGAAGAGACGTTGTAAGAGCTGCTATACAGCCTTTATGACATACAAAAAAAGGAGCTGCTTTAGGAGGCTCCTTTTTTGCTGCGCAGCTGCACTGCATGGTTTGGTTGCTGTGGCACAGTAGCGGAGCAGAAACAGGCACCTATGGACCACCTTGAAAGGGGTGGTCTGTATTGGCCCATGGTCTGTTAAATAACCTGGATCCAAGTTGCATAGGGATTTATGGGTCATGACCAGCACTTTCAATTGTGCTTGTAAACAGATTAGCAGCCAATAAAAATGTTGCAACAAGGAAGTTTTATATTATCTGTAGCCAGCCCTAGTTAACAATCTGGCTGCTGTTCTTTGGGCCAACTGAAGTTTCTGAGCACTTTTCAAAGGCAGTCCCACACAGAGCACATTGCAGTGATTCAAATGATAGGCACGCAAGGCATATCCTACCATCTTGTAAAAGTTTTGTAGATTGTTATAAATGTGTTGTAAAAACTTCTTTTAAAAATAAAATCCAATGATCCCTCCCCTCAAATAAAAATGAAATTTAGAAGGTTCTTTTCCTACAACTTCTTGGTATACCCAGGAAAGGAGGAACTGTGCAACAACATAGTTATGGCAACAACAACAGCAACAACAAAGCATTGAACCTGATAGAAATAAATAGTGGTTTACAGAAAATGAAGGTTAAAGGTATATAGACAGACTTATCATGCATTCAGCACCTTGTAACCTTGTTTCTTGGCAATATGAGGAAAGACAAATAATGAAGTCCAGTGAAGTATCACTAGCCAGGATACTTATGAATCTTTGCCTTTTGAAGATACTTTCCCCTGTCAAATCAGAACCTCAAATTGGTCCAATTTGTGTCTCAGCCAACACTGCATAATGCACTGCCTTATTAAACAGATATTCACTGCCAGAAAACCCTGAAGACTGCCACTTCTAGTCTAATATCAGATGTTGGGCCAATGCAACATAAAGCATCCGGCCACTGTGAATTGGTGTCAGTGTATTCTTATTTTTTTTAAAAAAAATTAAGTAATCACATTATATTCAAATATGCAGATTCTGAGTCCTAAGCTTGTTATACAATTCAGTTTGGCCTTTAGCACTAGACACACTGCCAGTACCTTCAGTAGCTGAAAACTCTTATCATACTTCCCAATTATCAGAGCAATTTCTTCGCTTACTCTTGTTTTGGTCTTTATTTCTCATTGCTCAACTCAGCCTTTATGTGGCCAATTTAGCAGGCCAGGTGATGGATTATAATCCTCTTTGACCAGGCAGAAAAAATAAAGTGACTCCAGTTCCCTTCCCTACCCTGCAGCTAAATGATATATAAATACCACTTGCCAAAAGACAATATATGAGTGGTTGGATAGCTTAGCATCCTTCATCACACTCTAGGCAATCACTAGTAGCTTCACTCAGCTTATAATACCTGCCTACCCTCTCTACTTCTTACCATTGTTTTCATCTCTTTTCTTGTTATGTCCCATCAACACAGCTTTGATGCATAGTAATCCTATCAAAGAGAGCCTTCCAAGAAACCTTAACAGCTCTGCTCAGATCTTGCAAACTCAGGGCAATAGCTTCCTTGATCAAATCTAGGAATCTGTAATGTGGTCTTCCTCTTACTATTTCAACCTTATGTGTAGTATTATATTTTCAAATGAAAGCTATCATCTGATGATATGTTCAAAGTATGATAGCCTTTGTTTAGTAATTTTGGCTTCAAGTGAGAGACTTCTCATGAGAATTCTGGTGAGAATTCTAGTGAGAATGCTGTAAAACCCATTTATTTGTATTTTGGTAGTACATAATTTCTCTTGATATTTCATCCAATGTCACATTTCAAATGAGCCGATTTTCTTCTTTTCACTTTCACATCAATACATAGAAATTGGAAATACTTTAGCACAGATTATTCTGACTTGGATATTTAATCTTTATAGTTGCATATCTTATCTAGTACCTTCATACCTGTCTTTCCAAGCTTTATCACATTAGTACGCAAACAGAATTTAAATGAGAATTAAATGAGAGTTAGACAGGAAATGCCCTATGTTTATTATAGGACAGTTCCTGTTTAACTCTTGTTTAACTCTGGTTTAAATCCTGTTTGCCCCCTAGTGTGATAAAGCAGTTAGCCTTCTTCTGATTTGTTCACTGTTTTGATTGATGACAGAAAAGGTAAAAAAAAATCTTAAAGAATGTCAATTTCCTTATCATCCACTTTAAAATTTTGTAAATCTTCTGTAGTTGTTGTTTTTTCCTTTTTAGTTTGCAGTCATAGATCCACTTTTATGTTTTCTTTTTAAAATTTCCTTGGTAGTCTTTACAAATCTTTTTTATTTTCTTCTAGTATTATGATGTTGTTTGCATATCTTAAATTAATGATTCTTTCTTCAATTTTTACACCTCCTTCCTCTGAGTCTGATCCAATTAAACACACACAGTGATCAAGTGCAACCTTACCTGACTACCTTCACATTGTGGTTTCCTTGCATATGGTGCACCAGGAAAAGATACAACAACATTACATCTTGGATGAACATGGCCACAACCTTATTATCAGCAACCAGCAAATATAGGGTTGGCCCAAAGCATAAGGTCTGGATCTGAACATCAACAGCACCATGGCTAATTGATGTATATAGCTGTAACAACGATCCTCGGGATAATGTGGGTGCCAAGGCACACCCAACATGAAATTATGCAATTGCATCATCACACTGATAATCAAGGCACCCAGTCACCGGGTGGTTATTGGCTGTGGCTCCTGCAATGGCCACTCCAAATTATAGTACCCAGGTCCCAAGGACTCCCTGTAAAAGTCTAAAGGATTAGGGCACAGTCCAAGTTCTGCCATGAGCACAGCTGGGCTGCGTGCCGCGAGCACAGCTGCCCAGAAAAAACAGGCCAAAATATTGATTGCCCTATATTAACAATTACGTAATGTATTAATTCCGTAGTTATTTAAATTGTAGTATTAGTCAATAATATTTTTTTTGAATGTGCACCAATAAGCAAGCAAGCCAGACAAAGAATCAACGTTAAATAAATAGGCCATAAACGGGATATATGTCTTTGTGGCCAATAAAAACAAGGGCAAGAGGGCGAAGAGCTGGGCTAGGAGCCCAAAAAGTAGCCCGAGTCCAGAGGGGAGACCATCCTTCCTGGAGAGCTCGGCTCTCAACAGTTCCATTGCCAAGCTTCAACTGCTACTGACAGGCACGTGAAAGAGCCTTATATAGGCCAAGTAGTCAATAGGAGGTCAGGGATGATGGAGGCACTGCCCTCCCTACACCTCCCAACCAATCCAGTGTCTTGGAATGAACCAGTCAGCCAATCAGATCCCTCATCAAAGGGATGAGGGGACATATATTCCCTTTTCCTGATTGGCTGGCCCCACTTCCGCTGTCCCCCAGCAGCCAATAGCCGAGGAGCCCGCTGGTGCCAAAGCTGCTGGGGAGCAATGCTCTTAAAGTGTGGGCCCTTCCTGCTGCACATACATGGCAGCAACAGCGCCGGCCCAGTAAGTCAGGCAGTGCAATTTATCCATTTTATGTCCTGACAGTAGACTTTTTGATGATTAACCATAAAATAATGAGACCAGATACAAGGTATTGGGCTAAACAAGCACCACTTTATTAGAACTAAAACCTGTTTAATAAACTCAATCTGTGGATAGGCAACAAAGAGAGAACAAACTGATGTGGGCCCAGTTGAGTCCAGGCGTCAACCTATGACCACTTTCTCATCCTTTTTCTAGAGTGTAGCACCTGATCCTGAGGGCAATCCAACATCATGATTCATTCCTAGCCATTCCATTTACTGGAAGGTAAACCAAGGGCACTGCCTTTCACAAGTCCATATACTTTATATAAGAGAGAAACTCCATCCACCCGGTCAGCTCCAATGGAATAGTATTTTCCCATTCCTCAGGGCCCCAAGACTTTGGAGGTGATTCTGGAGCCTATTCCTTCACCAAAGTGTGCCAGAGTAATATTTTACCCATAACATGCCAATAGCAACTTCTTTACAGACACTACCCAAGTCAATGGCAATGTCTCACAGATACAGTGTAGGGCAGACGAAACAAAAATATGTAAAATGGGAGAAAATTCCTACCTGGCCCAAAAGCAACCAACATAGCTCACACTTCACAGAAGAGGGAGGGTGGATTCAAACAGAATATCCAAAAAGGGGCTTGTGAAGAGGTAGTAAGGCCCTAAATCTGGCTCTTCCCCCTCTCTAGCTACAGTGTGGTGCCCAAGTGCCAGGCCAGTCAAATCTGGTCTCTGTTTATGACTATGCCCTCCCTGCAGTGTTTGCCAGACTATAGGGTACATACCAGAACAATAAAAATTGTGGCACTCCTATTCCTTTTAGAATTATCAATTTTTACAGTATTTCCTCAATTAATGGTTTTTCAATAATCTATAATAATCTATAAAGGCCCAGTCTGAGGAGAGTGAGTTGTCAAGTTTAGTAAGGCCAACAGGTTATTCCTTGCAAACAAATGCTTCAAGAAGCTGAAGAGATGACTCTATACGTGCAAGTCACAAGATGAGCAAGCGAGAAATCAAAAACATATTTGGGACAAGAAGATGGAGAAACTCCATTCTGTCTGTAAAAATAAGACCATGAGCAGATTGCAGCACAGACCATGACCTGCTGATATCTAACATCTGAATAAATGTAAAAATGTAAACTAAATCAATCATAGTTTACATAGTGTAGATATAGAACAAACTGGTGAACACTGTTACAGAATTAAAGGTCACTCAGAGAACAAATTTGCAAAACTAAACCTAATCAGCTATGAACCAAAAGGACTGTGAGCTGAAACCAGGAGCTTTATCTGGCAAGTATATAAAAAGCTATCTCGAGAAAAGAAAAGAAAAACCCAACACCCATTGGATGACTTGAAACTCTTGAAATGGTAAAGTACAGCAATAAGCAAAGGTAAAAGGTAATGGAAATATGGTCAGGCATCCTGAACACAATTGTTCAGTGACTTGTACATACCGACCCAAAAACAAAAAAACAAAAAACCCCTATTATAATAATAAATGCAAAGAAGCAGAAGAAGGAAACAAAAAAAAAAAGTAAAACAAGAAATTTCTTCCAAAAGAAATTCAGAAATTCCAAAAAAATGAAAGAAATTTACTTTCCTATACTTTCACTGGAAAGTTATGTGCAAGGCAGGGGAAAGGTCAAGAACAAAAATGAGAAAAAATATGAGGAAAGAAGACAGAAATAATTTTTATGTTTATTTTTGTTTGTCTTGAGGGACACTCTCAAAATCAAGACACTAAGCAAGAATGACCTAAAGATTTTTTTTTTTCAAACCTAGGACACAAATAAGTTGAGCATTCAAGAAATTGAGTTGCTACCACCTCCTCCTTACATCACTTCCACTGTTGCTGCTGTTGCTGCTTCCCTATAGTAGAATGGAGAGTGTCAAATTGCTTGTGTCATGTTCCATGTGTGAATTTCTGGTTACCATAGAATCTTGAATGATTTGTGCAACAATGTATTCTGGTTGTATACTGCATGTGTACAGGTTGTTTATGCAGTCTTCAATGGTAGGGCAAAACTGGATCACATTCTTCTCTCTGTGCCCGTCATATAATTGTGAATTGTCATGATTTATTGTCCTTTCTTATCCTCCTACTTCATTTGTTTAAGTGGCATTTTAAAAGATTTTTGTTCATACAGTAATCTTATAAAAAGCAGACCACTAAAAACAACAACAAAAAAACCAGAATATGACCTTAATATTGATGTACATATTGTACCAACATTACCAGGTATAATCACTGCTGAGCAGATACAAGACTGCAAACATTCCAGTGTTGTGCCAAATAAATATTTCCCCCCCCCTTTGTTTACCATGTAAATAATTTTTCAATATTTTCATAATTCCTTAGTACTCAGTTAAAATTACTGTGCAGTGGAATATTGTTCAGTATGAAGTGCAAAGATGTATAACCCTTACGGAACTATGGATACATTAATTTCCTGTGAAATGAATATTCCAGATGTTTGGAGGAACTGGAGTGAAGCATGAAGGAATTAAATTCAGTAATGAGGTATCAGTCAGCTTAGACAAGTTATGAGAGGTCTAAATGTCAGTCTCATTTATTTCTTAGCTTTTCACAAATTAAATTCTTTCTCACATGGATATGACTCTTCTGTGGTGTGTATAAAAAGCACCAAAGTCAAGCCTAAGTGATCAGAAGGGGCAACAGAATCACTTGCTAATAATTTGTCTTGATAAAATTCCAAATATTTGTGCAAGGTAGAGATTAAATGGTTAGTATAAAGGACTGATTAATATTTTCTAGTTTAGCAAAGGTGTGTGAAAGAACAGAAATGTTGATCCATAATACAGAAAGCACAACAGTAAAATACATTGGATTACTTTTTTTTGGAGGGGGGGGAGTAAATTGCTGCCTAATATTGCACCTTTGCAAAATGCTATCAAAGATTATTTTTCTTTGTATAGTCTATGGAACATGAATTTAATATCCTATATTCTTTATAGATAGAATCTGTGATAACTGTTTTATATTTACAAAGCAAATTGTCTCTAATTTTGAGCAGACAACAGATATTATCAACACATTACACAGTGTCCTGAATTATATGTATGCCCACCACATCTTTTTAAAAATGGAATCATGTTTTGTGTGCGTTCAAGACACTCCTTAGCTTTCCTTCTCAAATATAACATTCTGTAGTATAATTGCAGAGGAAATTAAAACTCTTTTCACAGTTTTAATAATAGATGAGATGGAAGGCTTTGAAATAATTGTCTTTATTGAGCCTTGTCATCTTTCAGCACAGCAGGCAAGTTGCAGCTCACAACTTACACCTCTGTCAGTTCCAAGATGGATTAAAGAAAAACGGCCCAGGGTTTCATTTGGAACTCATCAGGAAGCAAACAGGTGCCAAAACATAAAATATTTCTTAAATAAAAAAATAAAAAAATCTTACCATCCACAAATAAACTTCTAATATTTTAGCTTTTTATTTGAAGCTCTTCATTTTTAGTCATGTTGGCTCGCCTGACAGGATATGCTATAGTGGCACACTTCGGATGCCAAGCTTTGAACTAGTCTGCCTCTCTAATCCTGTATCACCATGTGGCAGCTATTGCCTGTTTTCATGCCCGTGGATCTGTTTTTCTTTTCCAATGCAAAGGAGACCAACTAAAAGCTGTGTTCAAAAACCCAGAAGAATGAGAGTTTAAACAGGCTGAAATTAGATGTGCTGTCCTGCTTTGTGACTCTAGATCACTGTTGTTGTTTTTTCATAGAGCCTGAAAGTTTAAATAACACATTAAGAGTTTTATGTGAAAATGTGCCTACTTTGCTTAGCTTATTGAATTATTTTAATAGTAAATGCAAAATATGGTGTGGGTGCTATTAATATCTGAACAGAAATGCCGTTTTAAATGGATGAGACACTGTGTGTGTGATTTGTGTTAAGGTACTGAAGCCATGGTATGGTAATTTCTTCATTGTCTAAGCTTGGCTATGTTATACATTGATTCTTTTATATTCAACCATAATTCTATCAAAGATCAACAGCACCAAATATTTTGTTTTTTTCTAAGGAAAGTCTAATATGTTTGGAGGAATTGGCCTCACATTTGGAGGAATTCTATTAATTACTATGGTTCATTGAGATACCATCATTCCTTGGTTTGCATTATTCCTCCTCCTCCTCCTCCTCCTCCTCCTCCTCCTCCTCCTCCTCCTCTCCAGTTGTAAATGGATTTTAAAAATCATGTTGATTGTCAATAACATAATGAACCCACAAAATATAACTGTGATGATGTACATATGAATATGTAAACTTCATGTAGTTCCATAAAAAGTGGTGGACTGATACCAACATTTGTCACAGTTAGAATGATAAATATTTCCATAATTTTTGCCTTGCTAAACACCTTCTGTTTTCTCTGATTACTTTGAATGGTGCAACAGGGTTTATTAAAAAAAAAAAAAGAACAAAAACTTTCATCAAATAAAAATAGACTGTCAGAGTATCCCTAGTCTTTTTGCTTCCTAGCTTCAAGCAACCACTTAAAATCTTATCACATTAGAGCTTCCTGTGAAGAGTTGATTGTATATGACCTCTGAGTACACAGTTGGCATACCTCTGTTCAGATTCTTTGAATTCATCAACCTTTTTTTCACACCACTTCAAAGTATATAATGAGCACTTAGAGAGGGTCTGGAATTACATACCTTATCTTTGGTACAAATTCTACATGATATCTCCACATAAAAATTAAAGACACTTAGACTTTTACTCATATAGACTCTATGCATAGAGATCAGGTATGTTTGGAGGCTAGAAGTAGGGACAACTGAAACCACTTTTCCACTTCACTATATATTCATTCTACATACTCTTTGCCCATGTGAAAGAGAGATGCACTACTTAACCAAACATGTAGGAAAATAGCATTAGTTCTTCAACAGTATTGCTAAAACATGTTCAGCTCTCTATGATGTATCTCTAGAAGCTTCATGGCAAATGTTAATCGGAACAATAAGACATAGAAATAACATAGTTTGTTTTGTTTTGTTTTGTTTTTTTTAAAAAAATAAGTTTGTAAAAATCTAATATAGGAGGAAGCAAATATAATAGATTTGTCTATCCCATGTTTAGAACCATCCTGAGAGGAGACATTTCAGCTATTGCACAAATGTATGCAAATAAGCATATAACCATTGCTAAGGAAATTCAATTAAAATGAATACGAGACCATCTAATAAACCCAGATGGCACCAGTTCTCTTTCTGAACAGTGGTTCCTCCAGATTAATTCTGTATCAAAAGTTAAGAAAATGAACCCCTGAGTCAGTTCTATTATTTACTTTAATCTTATCATAAGAGCTAATGGATTTGACCCTTATTTTTCTCTTTTCCCCTGGGATTTTCTGCCTGAGCTGCTAAACTGTGAAGAAAAGACTTCCTCGGATAAATAAATAATTAACTGTACTGGCTTTTCTTCCTGGCTGCCTTATGCGCAGTTCCAGGAAAGTGATGATTTACAATTCTTGGAGCCTGTGAGTATTTGTGCAGGGTCCTTGGAGGTTCTCTGACTGAGACTCTACAGACTGTAAACGATTTATGAGCCTGTTGGGTAGCCATATTTATGGAGATCTTCAGCCCTGTAAAATAGGTGGCTTTCTACACAGAATGGGATTTATAAAGGTTATTTCTCAGGTGTCTGCATTTATTTGATTCAGATTCTATTTCTGAGGCAGAGTATTATTAATTTCATTATCATATTTTCTAGTGCTTAAATACAAAAAGAAAAACTATGCCCATATATTTTCATTCTATCTTGGTAACTAGATAATTCAGCTATCAAAGGTAAAGAATTTTCTTACCACGGACAACTGTCTTGATAGCAGATTGGCTGTGTGTATGCATATGCATGTATGTGTTGTGATTAGTTATAATTACAGTGACTGAACATGAAGAAAAAGAGCATTTCTCCTGTGGAAGAACAGCTTTTCTTTCCAAGTACTGTGATCTAGAGCTACAGGTCTGTATCTGCCTAAGGCAGACTGACACAGCTAATTTGAGGTGTTGTGGATGGCCAGTCAGTGGTTAGTAATTCAATTACTGTATCATATTACTGTAGCATGTTTACTTTCTGGAAAGGAGAGAAGTCAAAATATCTTTAAGAATTTGGATAATATGCACAAGGAAAGAAACAAATCTTTTTGGATTCAATTATTACAACAAAATGTCCACTTTCATACCTACTGAGATTTGCTGTAACCAGAAATCTGCCTTTTGCCTACAGAATGGCATGTGCAAACCACACTTTAATCATTAAGGAAAATGTGCACATTGAGTAAACAAATGCAACCCTTAAGAAAATGTGTATACATTTCAAGGTAGAAGGAAGAACCAACAGTGTCCTTTAAAAAAGAAAAGGCTGGAAAATCCAGATAGGGTTTAAAGAAATGTGTGTGTGTGTGTGTGTGTGTGTGTGTGTGAGAGAGAGAGAGAGAGAGAGAGAGAGAGATTTTCACACCCCTCCTATTAATGACAATAGGAGGGATGTAATTTTTCACTAAATGTACTCTCATAAGAAGGAATTAGTAATTTTAGCTGTTTTTATCCTGTCATCAGAAGGTCTTCAGAAACTGTGCAAGTCTTCAAAGACTATTCAGTTTCGGACTTATTCTGCACAAAATTTACAGGTTTGCTGTAAAAAGACAACAACAGTATTATCTGAACAGAAATATATGTGTATATGCGTGTGTGTGTGTGTGCCTGTTTCTTTTGTTGAAAATGCTATTTCCTTTATAGAAAAAAGTCTTTTTTTCCCCTGTACAATAGAATAAGTGTGAATTTTGCACAGAACATACCCAAAATTGCAAATATTCTTATTTCTCCAGCATTATCCTCATCAGGATTTTCCAACACTAGAAAAAACACATTTTAAAACCATTTCTTGAATGTTTTGAATATCCTACCCATCCTCAGCCTTTGGTTAGTGAAGGTAGGATTTGCTGTTCTGTGTCAGATAGTAAAATAACTTGGGCAATCCCTATAGATCTGCCTCAGTTTACATAAAACATACAAATAAAAGAGATTTGACTTATTGGACATCCTGTCTCTTGTCTGTGTATTTATTTTTATTTTTTTTAAAAAATCTTCAAAATCCTTAACAACACAATAGAACAATAACAACAACAAACAAAAGTTATGGTTTCCCTCTGACCACTAAGACCTATGCTCCCAAACACTAGTTGACCCATTTTTCCTTTCACTTTACAAGCATTCCTTCTTTTCAGTTTTCTTCCAGACACTGGGCATGAAAGCTTTTTTAATTTTCTCTTTGACATTGGCTCCAGCAGAAAAGATTTCACATTCTGCCTGCTGATGCAGATGTCTCTTTGTTCATTTATTTCTCTTTTTTCTTTAGAGTCACTGCGGCTATGTTCTAAATGGTGTGAAGCACATTTTCCATGAAATCTGTTGGGCAGTAAATGAACTACCACAACCACAGCTAGAAATCTGCACATTAGGGGATAAGTTAGACTTGGGTCATCAAGAAAACTCCTTTATTGCTCAGAGATTCCATATTAACCAAAGGCCAAGGCCAGCCAAAAAGGTATGCTAGCAAAGATTCTTTGCACTCCACTTTCCAGTAGCTAAATTTGGATAAGCAAGACACAATTAGTATAAATTAAAATGAGGTCAAGTTACCTAGACGTTTGAAAGCCAACAAGTGGAATCACTGGATACTGGCAAACCTACAATGAATACAAATTTGCTTTGTTTATGGGATCGTAGAACATCTATAATCTATAGCTCTCTCCACACCATAAATTACATTTGTGAAACTATACATTATTGAAAACTACTTTTCTGGTTTTGTATCAAGCAGTACAATGCTCCTCTATCCTCCTTAGTCTCTTGAGAAACATTCATCACATTGCAGAAAGAAAATCAAACTTGTTTGGTGTTAGAACGCTGCCCAAAATTGATATTGAATTTATGTGAAAAATGTTTTTTTCCAATTAGTACTACTGACTATCCATTAAAGCAATATTTCTTAATAGGCACTTACTCTTCTATTAGGGAGGAGTCACATTTTTGTTATGCAGAGTATAGGCAACAAAAATCTGGAATAATTTAGGAATTTCTCAAATATAATGCATTTTATCACAAAGGTGTCTATAAACCTTTTTAAAAATGTCATACTTGATAATTAATATCCAAATATACAGTAGGGTTTTCCCCTCAAAGATATTGTTTAGGTTTACAGACCTCTGAGATAATACAAGATTTGAGTTATATTCTGAAATGCTGAAATGCACTATTATATGGGGACTGGCACTCCCCCCCCCCAAAAAAAAAGGTTACAGGTAGGAATATTGACATTTTCAAAGACCACATCCATTAAATGTGCTATCTTTCTGACCCCTAAATCTGGAGTATGCCCAGTCCCATGTTTGTTTATGTTTGCAGAGATGCATGGGTTTTTTTTTTTAATAGTATAAGATTAATCTCACACTTGGTTGTAGTCTTTAAAAAAGAGAGATGTATATTTGAAAATATGTTAAAAGCTTGAACACTGCTTGAACATATCCCCATTGACTAAGATGTGTTTAAGTAGTGTTCTGTATGTGTTTATTTTCCTAAATGTAATGTAATGTGCACATTTTTTTTTCTCAGCCCCAGGAATTTGTCAACACGAAAGATGCCAGAACACAAATTATGTTGATCCTGAAAACAGGCTGGGAATTGTGGATCAAGAGAAGTCTGTCAAGTCTTCTAATGAAAACAGATTCTTCATACCAAGTTACACAATCTATGTAGAAAATGGTGGCAGTCTTTAGGTTGAACACCATGGAGAAGGTTATGAACCTGCTAATTTTCAAAATGAGATTTGTGGACATATTCAAATTCAAAAACTCTGAGTGTATGTTCAAAGCATTATGCAGAACATATTTTGCATCTTCTTCTTATAAACTTAGATGTCATTTGTGTGGATTAGCATATAAAGATGAAGTGTGAAGTCAGGGGGTAGTCACAGGACCATGGAAAGATGCCTTATAATTAGTCAAACCATTGTTCTTTCTTCCCCAGTACGGTCAACAACAATCTCACTGGCTGGATAAAATATACATAAGAAGCTCTATTTGGATGCTTCACTCAGCTTTCATTTAAGAGAGTGTTGATGTCAAATTCATTTTTACTTGAATTTGGCATGCAAACATTCTGCTTTACTGTGTGCTTTGTCGCCTTCTTTGGATTGAATTATCGGATGCTTGTCTTACTTACGAAGTTCTGGTTTTTTTTTAGTTTTCTAGGGATGATCATCATGGTTTCTCCTACCATTCTTCCTGAATTCTAGTTTACTCCAGTGATTTGCAGAAGTATACGCAGTGATCATGCTATTTAGTTTCTTTAGTTGACTTGTATCCCCACCTCCAGCTTCCCCAATTTTTACTATAGTACTAATATGAACATGCATGATTTCATAAAACACTACTTTGCTATGACAAAAGAAATATTGATGAGACCCTATGTATCTTATCTATAAAAAATCTTTTAAATGACATTTTGCTGATGAGGGTGCCCTGGGAGAGGAAAGAACACTCCTTTCTTTAGCAATCTTGATATGTGTACAAACAATTTAAGGGGAATTGTGTGGTGTTAAGTCAGCTTTTCTACTGAATATACTTTTTAAATTTGAAACTATTCATATTCATAATTGCTGCAGGTAAAGTGGGGTGGGTGAAAAAGAACACTTCTTTTGTCCTAGCCCCCCCCCCCCCCCCCGATTCAAAATAAAATGCTGTCATAGCTGAAAACTCCTTAGTATCAATGGGACTTTTCCTCTCAACAAACAAAGTACTTTCCTAAGTGCTCCTGTGGAAAAGGCACAAGAAACCTCTTTTCACAACATTGCTATGAGAGCCAAAGAGCCATGCAAGTGCAGGATACAGGATGAATCAGAGTTTGGTTGTTTGTTTCAATTGGTGATCAGGGGGCTGATCCTGGAAGAGCTTGGCCTTTATGTAGTCTGTCCTTAAATTTAGACCCTTTAAAGTATTTTAGACATTTGGCTAGCTAATTCATTACGTTTAAGCAGAGAAACTGAGAACCTCCCTAGAATGGGGGGTTCCTATAAGAGATCTTTGGTTACATCTTAAGGGCTACTAGCGGAGCTTGGAAGGATAGAATACCAGCTATATACCCAGTTCATACTTGGTTTAATCATCCACTCCCACTCCAATCACTAGCTGTGGAGGAGCTATTTTAATCAGAATAGAAGCAGGAGAGGTTTCCCTCTTTGCGGACTGAAATCCCAATGCATAAAGAAAATAGAAAAGAATGTTGTCACCAAGTTTGCTTATTTTCAGTAAACAAAGCTGCTAGAAGACTAACAATTTATTTTTTAAAAAGATCCTCCTAATACATTTGTGTTATCCTCTCTCTCATTTTCTTTTTTTTTTAAATGTAAAATTGTGTCAATCCTATCATGCATTCTTCAACAGAAAATACTCAGTGGAGAAGCATGGCTTAAAATATCAAGGATTTTTGTTTAGCATCCTACAATCTTTGCAGCACAGATGAATGTGCTTTGTTATCACTGTGCCTCATCCTTCTGGGAATAGTATCTGAATCATGCTGGTTATCTTGTCATCTTAAACATAAACCAAGTAATAGATGAGAAATCACACATGAAATTGGTGTGTTGCATTATTTAAGCTCAAAGGGCTCTCGTATCTCTGGACAGAAAGATTTGAGTTATGGTAATATATTACTATGTTTTGTTACTGCATTTCAGACCATTTCAAATAAATTTTAAAAACTAGATGCTCTTTAAGTTAAACAGCAGACAGGAGAAAAAAAGTCACTTCACTGTAGCTGGTTGTTGTTTCCATTCCTCAAAGCTGGAGTTATCTATAGATCTTTAATTAATTCACTTTAATGGGCTAGTCAAATAGGATTTGATTTTCCCTATGGCAAATAGAACTTGAAGGAGCTAAAAACATATTGCAAATAAGGGCATTCCAATACAATAAATAAATAAATAAATAAATGCCAGATTGGAGTTCAGGGATTTAGAACAGAATTACTTATCCTTTTCCCCAAGCATAATTTCTTCAATTCATATCTTCTCATTTCCCCAGTATGCAGAGATCACAATCAATATTGGTCTTCATAACACATCTTTTGTACCCTATTGGGATTATAAAGAAAAGAAAAGATGCATTACAGCAAAATATAGTCTCATGGGATATGTGGAGTTAATTGTAAGCATTAGTTCCTGTGCTTTCAGGGTTGGCATATTACACTCAATACTTGATACTTCATGAGGTATTCATGACACATCATATGTAAGGTAGCTGAAGCAGTGAAGCTATGAAAATTACACACAAAAAATCATTTCCCCCTATTCTCCTGCATTCAACAAAGTAAGCTAACAGGCTGTACAGAGTAGCAGTAAGTGCTGACTTGGGGTGGCATGAGGGTATGGTGTTTGGACGACACATGCCCTGGTGCCACTCCCAAGCTGGTGTCACACTGCTCGCCTGACCACACGGTGGGCAGTACTTCACATGTAGCATGCCAAAAGGAGTGCAGAAAAGTATTGCCATGGCAACAAGGGTGCCTATTTCCAGGCCCAAAAGGGGAGAAACAGCCTGCCCTGAAGGAGCGGCTTGCTGCTGCCTTTTTGACAACCACCCACCTCATCCCTGAGATGGTGTTTTTCTGGACCAAAAATAAGTGGCAAAATGCCACTTCTTTTTGGCCTGGAAAAAGGGTGCCCTTGCTGCTGCAGTGGTACTTTATTGCACTTCTTTTGGCATGCAGCGTGTGAATGCCATGCCAAAGAAGCACTGTAATGCCTCCCACCGTGTGGTCAAGTGAGTGGCGTGATGCAGATTTGGGAGTGGTATCGGGCCATGCCCTGTCCAAATGCCACAACCCCATTCTGTCCCCAAGATGGCACTTACTACCAGTCTGTACAGCACCAAAGGATCGGAATTTTGCCACTTCTTTTTGGCCTGGAAAAATACTGGATTGGGGCCACGGCATGTGGCTGCTGTGACTCCAATCAAGTGCTCAAAGGGCAGCAGGAAGCTGCTTCTTTGGGGTGGTCTGTTTCACCCCTAAGAAATCCAGGATCCTTATTTAGTATTCTTTTTACTTTAAGCTGAAAAACATATGACCTTCTAGATGATTTTGGACTAAAAGTACTCTGCCATCAATGTCTATGAAAAGAATTGCTGTCGAACAACATTGAGTAGGGTGCATATCCCCTCCATCTAATTTAAACAGATGTGTGTTGATTCATTACTTGTATCTTTGCTAGAACAGCCAGCTGGGAATATCAGCTATGACACACGGGGTTTTGGCTAATAAAAAAATGGTCATTTATATAGCCAATTATTGGCTGATCATGATTTGGAGTGTTATGCATCACCTGTAGATAATATGATAGTTTTCTTATTTTGCTGTGCAGGAATTAGAATTCAGGATCATGCCCACTCAGTATAACAAGATCTGAGGTTTTGTTAAGATTAATCATATGTATGTCTACACACTGAATTCATTGAACTAATATGTAAGGATGGGCTCTTGGGTCAGAAAACTAGGTATGCCTATATTGAAAAGCAGAATGTGGCTATCTGATACAGTACTCAGAATACTGTCACTCTTTGTACCAAAGTGTTAAATGTTGCACTTCCAACATTTCTAAAAATATTAAATTTAAAGAGATAATTTACTCTGACTTTTATTGGGATGGACAACTTGTGGTCCTTCAAATACTGATAAGGCCTAGCCATCATAATTAGTTGTGACATATGAGAGGAGTGCATTTGAACATCAAGACATTAAGACATTATCTTAAGCAATGTTCAATGGAATTTACTCTGCACATAGGTATGAATAGCTTTAATCATTTCAGAGTGGTACATGAGAACAAAATAGTAAATGAAAGCTTTCTTATTCTAAGGGCAAGATTACAAATGCTTTTTGTTCATTTTTTTTGGTTTATTTTCCTATGACATTTGGCATATCAGAAAAAAAATGTAAAAAATATTTCCATTAAACTAAACATTGCATATTGCACAAATGCAACATGTGTTGCCCAAAAATTTTGAATTTTTGCACTGTATTGTTGGTACCCTGTCATGTGTGTCATCATTTCATTCCATGGATTGTATAATGGATTGATGGTACAGCTGACCATTTGTGTGCTTGTATGGGTTGGTGACATAAAAAATATGGCAGGCAATGGCACTGTGGCCTGGCCAAAGGCACTTCTGCACTGGCCTGAAGTCCTCATGCTAGTGCAATAGATCACACTTTCTGGCTTGGAGGAAAGCAAATAAGGATATTTCTGGCTTTTGCATTAAACTCCAGAGCACCTGTTTTGGCCATGTGCACTATCTGAACAGGTGACTTCTGAAATGGTTTGAGGCCATTTCTTTTAGCGCATGAAGACATCCTCCTAGGGAATTAATTTCATTTATTCAGATGTAGATCTGGAGGTAGGATAAGCAGTGTGTACAGTCTGCATTTTTCTTGTTAATGTAGACTTGAATAAAATGGTGGGAGAGTGGCTGTGCCTATAGAGGTCTGGTTTGGGACACAAAGCTTTATTTTCTTTCTCTTCCCTCTGTTGTGGTCTTGGAGTTTTATCATTCTCATTCTCCCCTTCAAGGAAAAAAATGAAAAGAAAAAATGAAAGGAAAAAAAATGAGTGATTTGAATAATAATAATAATAATAATAATAATAAGAAGAAGAAGAAGAAGAAGAAGAAGAAGAAGAAGATCAGGGCGGTGTACAACATATAAAAACATTAAAACATCAAAACCATATAAGTTAAAAACAAACCAATTACAATAAAACAATAAAAACAATAAAAACAATATTCCCCAGTACAAGTGCGGTAGCAAAACAGTAGGCGGCTTACTACAGGCTAATAATAAAAAGGTCCATTCAACGATATGCCTGCTTAAATAAATAAATCTTTAAATCCTTCTTATATTGAGTAAGGGAGGGGGACAAGTAGAGCTCGGTAGGTAGAGAGTTCCAGAGACAGGGGGCAGAGATGGAAAACGCCCTCTTCGTTGTACTCACTAGTCTAGTCTCCGGAACTCTCAATAACTGCTGTCCAGAAGATCTTAGTGTGCGGGGCGGATTATATGGGGAGAGACGGTCCTTCACGTACCCTGTGCCCAAGCCATATAGGGCTTTGTAGGTAATAACCAGCACTTTGTACTGGGCCCGGAAGCGAATCGGCAGCCAATGAAGATCCTTCAAAATTGGTGTTATATGGGCGGCCCTGGGAGCACCAGTGACCACCCGTGCTGCCATATTTTGCACCAGTTGTAGCTTCTGAGTGTGATACAAAGGCTGCCCCATGTAGAGCGCGTTACAGAAATCCAACCGAGAGGTTACTAGAGTGTGTACTACGGTTTCAAGGTCCCTCCGGTCCAGATAGGGACGCAGCTGGCGTATCAGCCGAAGCTGAAAGCAGGTGCTCCTGACCGTCGCATCCACCTGAGAAGTCAAATGGAGCAACGAGTCAAGGAGCACCCCCAGACTGCGTACTATGTCCTTCACGGGGAGCGTGACCCCATTCAGGACAGGTGGAACCACCTCCATCCCTGGATCGGGAGAACCTATCACCAGTACTTCCGTTTTCTCTGGATTCAGGCTGAGTCTGTTTTCCCTCATCCAGTCCATTACCGATTCCAGACAGGCCACGAGAGGAGCGACGCCATCCCTGGTCACTGCATCAGTCGGAGACATAGAGAAGACTATTTGGGCGTACTGATAACACCGCGCCCCATGCCTCCGGATGATCTCTCCCAGTGGTTTCATGTAAATGTTGAAAAGCATGGGGGACAGAATAGCTCCTTGAGGGACCCCAGATTTAAGGGCCCTCTTATCGGAGCAAACGTCCCCCAGCTGCACCATCTGGAACCTCCCAGAGAGGTAGGACCTGAACCACTGGAGCGCAGTGCCTCCGATTCCCACCTCTACCAGGCGCTCCAGAAGGATACCATGGTCGATGGTATTGAAAGCCGCTGAGATGTCCAAGAGCACCAACAGGGACACGCTACCCCTGTCGATGCCCAGACGGAGATCATCGACCAGGGCGACCATGGCAGTCTCAACCCCGTAGCCCACCCGAAAACCGGTTTGAAATGGATCTAGAAAATCCGTTTCGTCCAAGATCGATTGAAGTTGGAGTGCAACCGCCCTCTCGATCACCTTCCCCAAAAATGGCAGTAGCGAGACTGGCCGATAGTTATGAACCAGGGGGTCGAGGGAGGGCTTTTTAAGTAGTGGTTTTACTGTGGCCAATTTAAGATTATGCGGAAAATGCCCTTCCCTCAAAGATGAATTAATAATCCGGTGTAACAATGAAGTTACAACCGGTCCCCCCTGGGCCACTAGCCACAAGGGGCAGGGAAGTCCTCCAACCATCTTTAGCTGGCATCATTTTCTTTACAATTATCTCCAGACAACATGAGAATATTCCATTTTCAAAAGGCTGTTGAGAAAACACAGTTGAGAAAGCTATTGTTCTCTGATCATCCGAACTTTCAGGTTTGCCTCAATATTGAAGGACTGTTAATTATCAGTCTCCTGCTAGAACCACTGAGCTATATGCAATAGCACCCAGTACTAAATAGCTATACTCAATTATAACTCACTGCTTTACTTTTGCATAGTTACTGTAGTTTATGCCTTAAAGAACTGCAAACACTGAAGTGTCAGTTATGCAAAAGTAGCTCAACCATCTTTGATGCATTATTTATATGGACTAATCTTTCTAAATCAAAATACTGAAGCATTTATTAGGACACCATTGAATATGGATCAGCAGGTATCTTTGTTTTACCATCCTCAACTTCAGACACTTATGAACAGAGGGACTGCTGATAGGACAAAATCTAAACTGTTTAGTCTTTAGAATTCATGAATTGCTTACAAACCATATTTTTTTTAATTATGCTAGTAAGAGTCACATACAGAGATCTGCAGCCCTGATTTACATAGAAATGAACAACCACCATTAATCCAGCAATTTAAAATACATGAAGCTAACAACCCAACAAGTCTCTTGTGGCACAAAACTAATTTTTATGAAATAAGGCTATCTTTGTTAAATTCTTTTTAACCCATCTAAATCAGCACAAATCAAAGCACAAAGTTTCAGTTACTTTAGCATTATCATATAGGGACTCAACTGAGATCTCCTTATTTTTAGAGACAGAAAATTTGTCTATTTTGTTATTGTTTCAGATCCTTTATATCCACATCATATATTTGCTGGTTGTTGTTTTTTTTCCTTCTTCTAACATTGTTCCCCTGCAATGGCAGCAACCTACCTTGATGTAGCTACTTACCTTTTCTTTCACTGATTAGTTGGACATTTTCTTGATCAAATCACATCTTTTCAGAATGTCATTCCTCCTCAAGAAATGGGAACTGATAAACCAAATATTGGAGAAACTATTTTAGAATGAATAATGACAAACTATAGCTGGGAAATATTTACATTCTATAGTCTTTTATTTAATATATTTATAAGCCACCTGGTCTCTTCTTAGGAAAGGGTCCTTTGATAGGTTGCCTTCTTATTTCTCTGAGTCTTTTTCAGCTTAATTAGCAAAAAGTTAGAAGCTGCTTTTTCAGTTTCCCAGCAATGTCCTTGGTCAAATATCATGCAGGTCCTATGGAAAATTAAAAAGAAAGTTCAGAGACTCAAAGATGTTTTCAAAGGGTGGAACAAAGCTGGTATCAGCCATAGACATTACTTTTAGATCTAGGCTCTAGATCTAACCAAGGACCTAGATATTGCCCTTTAGTTAATAATTTTCCAGCAGTAAGGAAGATTTGCTTTGCTTCTCCTGTGCACTGCATTTTCTCTTATGAAAGATTTAACTGAAGCAATCCTTCTTCTGTCTATTATGTATGATGAATACATGACTGCCAAAGGGGAGAGGGTGTGATGATGTAAAGTTAGAGCTAAGTCTTCAGAAACTGGTTGATTTGGCTACAAATATAACCTGCTCACTTGTAAAGGAAGCACTTAACAATAAATCTTTGTTACAAATAAAAATGTCACCACTGTTGAATATTTAGAAGAAGAGCTGTGGAAGCTTAACAATCATCTAGCCATGATTAATATATTATCACTTTTTATTATGTGGTAAAAACATGGGATTATATTTGAAGCCATATTACTGTTATGAGCAATAAAAATGAATAGGCCTTAAATCAACCACTTGCTACAGTGTATTCTCTGCTCTGGTAAATAAATTATTTAAACAGGCCTGTGAACATTGTGGAAATAATACCTGAAAACAGAGACAACTATTTCACTGGTTTGGGCTATAGTTAATTTAGATCCATAAATGCATGCATGCTGTGTTAAGAAATATTCTAAAGCTCTTCATGTAGGTTTTCAAGGACATTTAAGGAACCATTGCTTCTGAACATCACAAGGGGTGTGGCAGTTTATTTCACCCAGCAGGATAATGCTGAGAAACCCCACCAAAAACATTAAAAATTCCTTCATTATCTCATCTCTGTCACACTGGCAATAAAACTGTCGAAATCAAAACAGGACTATCCCGTACTTTGTAAATATGAAGGAACAGGTTTGTATGGGGAATCAGGTCTCTTACTCAGATGTATAAGGTATGTGTGGTAAATGGTGAAGTAGTCTTATGCTTTTAATACCCCCACCTAATTTTTAGATGTAAATTTTGAAGTAGGGAACCCCCTGTTCTTTAGGAAGCTTCCAGCACAATAGTAAATCTTACATAACCACAATGAGAGTTATGAAGATTCTTAATCAGTGTTCTGATTTATTTAAACATCTGTCAGGGATACTTTAGTTGTAAATTTTCTTAATTGGGAAGGGATTTCAACTAGATGACCTTTAGTTCATTTCTGAGTCTACAATTTTGTGATTCTGTGTCACTTCTAGTTGCCTTTTTCCTCAAGCCAGAAAAACAAAACCAGAGGAGGAGGAGGAGGAGGAGGAGGGGCAATGAATACAGCCTATGGGGAGTTGGTCAAGGGAATATTGGTCCTTGCTCCCTTTGTCAATGTTGTTGCCCAACATGTTGATAACTCATATTGTGTGTGCTGCTGAGAGAGAACCAGCACTAGCATAGGGAAATCCATTAATCAGATGATGGAAGATGTCCAAAAAATATTGGAGGAGAGACCTCTAATCTCTCTCAAATGCCAGCACAATTGGTCTTTTGGATCCCACTGCTTTGTTGGGCTGTGACCCCTTTGTGGTTGGAAGTTCCACCCCTTTTCCCGCTGGTAGTCTCTCTGATTGGTTGGGAGGCCAGGAAGCGGTGGGGCTTTTGGTGCCTACAAGCCCCAGTGGCCTTTGCGACCAGAAGTCCTGACGTTTCGGCCGACAGCCTCCCTGATTGATTGGGAGGCCAGGAAGGGATGGGGTTTCTGGCTGCCTGCAAGCCCCAATGGCCTTTGCTGATAGAAGTCCTGCCCCTTCCCAGCCTCCCAACCAATCAGGGAGGCCACCAGCTGGAAGAAGGGGTGGAACTTCTGGCAACAAAGGCCACTGGATGCCCCATGCAATCATGGTGGTGGTGGTAGCAGCAGGCCAGAGGAGGCCTGGGCACCTTGGAGGAGGAGGAGGAAGAGGAAGAGGAGGGGCGAGCCCCAACCTGGCATCCCCCAGAGGGGTTGCAACCCACAAATTGGGAACCGCTGGCTTAGCACCAATATATTATGTGACAGCAATCCTTACCACTGCCACCAAATCTTTGTGAAGGCTATCCACTCACTAACTGAAGTGTCATTATTAATAGATGTTCTTATTATTTTTTAGTAGAATTTTAAAATACTCGGTAGCTTGTTTGATGTTATATGTGAAGCACTTCAGGTAACTCCTTGTTGAACACAAAGAAAAGAACTTTACATTCAGAACTTAATATTGTATCTTTTTTAGTGGATGGTACTCAAGCTTATGTTACAGTATATTAATTACATCAGTTGTCACAAATTTAGTACTTTCCCTTACTGTCTATATTTATGTTCCTGCACTGACTTGGTTCCCACAGAACCTACTCCCAGCTTCCTAATAGAATATTCTAATATCTATATTCTAATAGAATATTCTAATATTTTTCCCAGCCTTCCCAGCTGTGTACATCCCACACGATACCAACACACTTTTCAATACTGGACTTCTCCTGTTCCTTCTAAAGTTCTTTTCCTGGTCTGGAAATATGAATCCCATCCAGACTGAACCCCTTCATAGTAACTAGTTGACATCCTGGCAGTTATAAAACAACCTTCTGCCTCAGTAGGTTTTGACAACTTTCCCCTATATCACTGGCTCCTTTTCCTTTTATACTTGCTCCGGAGAGCAGCCCTCACCTTTTCCAGTCTGACTCCTATTGGCTGCCCTGAACATTCTATTCTGCCTGTGTTTCGTCACATGCCTGTGTAGAAATACAATATTCTACTGCCAGTTCAGTCAACTTTTGTACATGGAAATGGAGTGGTGCCTTCTCATTCTCTGGTTCTGTCAGACAACAAAATGTCTTGGGACAAGATGGTGCAAGTGCTGTGTAAGTGCTGCCACTAGCAGAGCACAGCATAGCCACTGTAATTCCTATCGTTGTTCACTCAAATAGGAACCTCAAAAAAAGTCCCAGTAGAACAGGAGACACCATTCCCTCTCCCTTCCAGCTGGCTATATTTACTTCTGAACAACTACAGCAGAACAAGAAATTGCTCCAGTATTCTATATGGCCATGTCATATAATAATGCACAAAAGAATATGGCCCCATTCAGAGCTAAGAATGCTATTATCCCCAAATTTCAATCTCTGTTCATAGTGACCTCTCAGTAAGGCTCATGTCAAAATGATATGTGCTAACCCCTGTGTTTATTACTATTTATGTCAGAAGGACACAGGTCGAGGTGACACAATAATGAGCAGATACAAATGAGTTTTATAACTTTGGGGGCATTACCAGGCTGTGAGAGGCAATAAGAGAAAAGCTATTATCTGCTGTTTGTAGCTGTTTTAATATGTTCAGTTTGATATAATGCATCTGTTGGGTAAAATGGTAAAAGAAAATAGGTCACTGTATATTTTTCTTGCTCTTTTGATAAATGAAATGATATTTACCTGGCTGCTCCACAAGAATGATATTTACTTTTGCTGATGCTGGAAAAAATAGAATTCCTCACCCCCTCTCATCCATATTACAGAGTTCCATAAACATTATACATTTGCATACAGGTTCTCCATTAGGGTAATTGGAAGAATAGTAGCTTAATGCCCTTGGAAATGCTATATTTATAACTAATAAACAGGTCAGTACTTTATGAGAAAAATGATTGCATTTTATAGCAATTTAATCAGCACATAAACTATTATCACATGCATCTTCATCCTCTTATACTAGATACTGTATATGGCATGATTTTTACATTAATACATATTCATCAGCAAAATGATAATCATAGGAAGTTATTCGTATTCATTTTATTACCCCATACCATTTGTGATAACAGTAAAATTCTAGTAGTTTTGTCTGTATAGTAACTGCTATGTGAGGGCTATAGCTGGTTGGCTAGACCAATGGCGTTCATAATTTAGGTGTGTACGAGGGGGTATCCAAAAGTTTTAATAATCACCTTTTTTAAAAAAAATTGACAGAAAGTTTTTTTATTTGTAGTTGTTAACTTATCTCTATGTAGTCACTATCTAGATTTAAACATTTTCCCCAGCATATCTTGAATCTCCGAATACCTGATATTGTAAAGGTCTGCAGATTGTCATCATTGGCCCCTAGGTGCACATTGCTGAGAAAATCAGCTCATTGGGTCCTTTATTTTTGTGACTGGCTGTGTCAGAAGTGACTGAATTACAAAATCCTCAACAGGCACAATGTGCAGGCTTCTACAATATCAGGTATTTGGAGGGTCATATCACTTGTTGTGTATCTGCATGTGTGTGAGAGAGATTAGGGTGAGAGGGAGCTGACTGTAAAGTGCATGGATTTCAATTTGATATGAGACCCACCATGGTACAGTGAATTGATTACCGGACTATGATTCTGGAGATCAGGGTTTAAATTCCCATTCAGCCGTGGAAGCCCACTGGGTGACCTTGGACAAGTCACATTCTCTCGCCCTCAGGGGAAAGCAAAGGCAAACCTTCTCTGAACAAATTTTGCCAAGAAAGCCACATGATAGGTTTGCTTGAGGGTTGCCATAATTCAGAAGGCACAAAACAATGATAACAAGACATGTGAACATGGGGTGCTCTGGGTTTCTAAGGATGTATCATGACAGATGCCTTGAAATCACCTATATGTTGACTGGTGACTTCCCTACCAGAATTGGCTATAAATTGTAGACTAACCATTAAAGGAGCTGAACTTAGTAGGCGAACAATATTCAATACTTCTTTAAAGGGTAGACTAACCACTGCAAATGTAACACCATACTGACATAGAAGCCACTGGATGCTACTGTGGGTCAGTCACAATCTGACCTGCATCAACAGCTCATAACTGTCTGATAATTTTGCATGAAATCTCTGGTATTTAAAGTCTATCTTAGCTAGGGTGAAACCAGACACTTTTATTCATTAATTATAACACTCTACATAGATTCATAGAATCATAAAATCACAGAGTTGGAAGAGACCACAAGGGCCATCCAGTCCAACCCCCTGCCATGCAGGAACTCCCAATCAAAGCATACCTGACAGATGGCCATCCAGCCTCTGCTTAAAGACCTCCAAGTAAGGAGACTCCACTACACTCCGAGGGAGTGTGTTCCACTGTCGAACAGCCCTTAAAGTCAGGAAGTTCCTCCTAATGTTGAGGTGGAATCTCTTTTCCTGGAGCTTGCATCCATTGTTCTGGGTCCTGTTCTCTGGAGCAGCAGAAAACAAACTTGCTCCCTCCTCAATGTGACATCCCTTCAAGTATTTAAACAGGGATATCATATCACCTCTTAACCTTCTCTTTCTAGTTTGTCTCTAGTTTGACTTCTCTTTAATTTGTCTCTTAACCTTCTCTATAATTTGTCTCTAGTTTGACTATTTTGAATGCTCACCAAATCAGGATTTCTTTTGTATTTTCCTTTCAAAGTGAGGAGCAGTGTATTTACCATTGTTAAATTGCACCTCCCCCCCCCGCCATCTACATAAACTTCACTCATTCTTAAAGCCATCTAACGTAGGTGATACAGACTAAACTATACTACAGTGGTTCATCTATATCTGCAGGGTTTCTGCTCTGGGGCCCACCACGGATGCTAAAAATATAGATGACCATGCCCCATATGCTTCAGTGGTGATAACATGAATTTGCACACTTCAGTATGCAATGTCCAAGTTGCCACCACTGAATAATATAGGCCACGATGATCAGCAGGCAGTCAAATTTGTGGATTGGAAGCCTTCTGATTGGGAGGGACAACTACACTACAGAACTTTAACCTTGGTACACATATTATGAATATAGCAATGGCAATCCTCTTTTCCATGGGTGGCTTTCCCCTAGTAAAAACATGGGACTGGATTTTCCCTCCACTTCCATTTGTTTATCTCTTTATATTTTCCCACTCCTATATGTTGATGCAATCCAATGCTTTCTACAAATTCTAGACAACAAAGGGAATAAAATCATGAAACAAAGGGGAAAGGTAGAAAACTACTAACTGTGGTCATAATGAATAGCTTACAGGAATTGAGTATGTCAAAGTATATTCTCATATGCTGGGAAATACGGGAAGAAAATGAGCTTTTAAGAAGAAGTATTATGTGAAGGGACACCTAATAAAAATGGCAAAATTAAATAATGCCAGTGAAGGCATCCACTCCTTGACAAATGTGTAACATGCAGTAATAATGAGAGACTTCTTAATAGAAAAGTGATGATTTTCCGGATTTCAATTACACCTAAAAAATTGCTATGCTTTTAGACCATTATTTTCCTTCTTAAATCACTGGGCATTAGACTGCTCATTTACTTACAATACTTAGCATATTAATCATCACTCACAGCCCTTCTTTCTTCATCAAACTATGGATATTTCCTCTTCTAATGTCTGACACACTTAACTCCTCACTTTTTAATTTTTTTAAAAGGCTTTCAAGTACTTCAAAGATGTAGATGGGTTTAAACTAAAATGGAAGATAGTTTATCTATTTATTAAATATAATTTCACACATTACAGACATTTTGCAAGGTACATGGACCACATATTTACCTTGAAACAGTGGTTTGATCCAGAAAGGAAAACCCATCTGTAGACATTGATTTCTCTTTTAATACTGAAAGGGGTGGATTGGAAACAATGTGTAGAGATTATAGGTGGCTATATGATAATTCTGTGTAATTCCTATGGCATCTACATGTATATAGTCCCATCAATCCTATAGTTTGTATAGAAAATCTTACCATATTTTCTTACCTTCTTTTGACTCTTTTTATTATTATTCTTCATAACAATTATATAGAATCATAGAATGATAGAGTTGACGAGCCTTCAAAGGCTGTCAAGTCCAACCCCCTACCTTGCAAGAATACACAATCAAAGCCCCCCTGTCAGATGACCATCCAGGCTGTTTTTTAAAACCTCCAGCACCTTCTCAGGGAGTGGTTTTCACTGTCAGACACCTCTTACTATCAGGAATCTCTTCCTAATGTTGAGGTGGTATCTCCTTTCCTGCAGTTTGAATCCATTGCTCCAGGTCCTATCATCTACAGCAGCAGAAAACAAGCTTACTCCATAATCAATATGACATCCCTCCAAATATTTAAACAGGGCTATCATATCACCACTTAACCTATATGTCTGGTCATCTGAAAATATGCACGTTGAGCTTGAAGACAATTAGATCTTGCTTTATTTCTTTAAATCAATTTAAAAAATCTTGTTTCTATTTAGATTTCCTCTTTCTACCTTACCCCAGCATAAATAGTGCACCAGTTACAGCATGTATAGCATATTTGCACATGAATACTACACATATTGGTGTGTGCATGTGTTTGTGTGTCTTAAGCATGGTGTTATTTTTTTTTAAATATTGGATTAAGACTCCAGGAGACCAAGCTTTAAAAACAAAACAAACAAACAGCTTCATTTATATACTGTTTCATACCGCCTTACAGTTTACAACTGTAAGCTACTTGCCCCAACAATCTGGGTACCCATTTTAGAGACCTCGGAAGGATGCAAGCCTGAGTCGAGCTTGAGCCCTTTTGCTGGTCTTGAACTCACAACCTTATGGTTTTGAATGAGTGGCTGCAGTACAGGCATTTAACCACTGTGCCAACAGAAAATTCCTGTTTCACCATGGAAACCCACTGTGTGTCAAGAAGCAAGTCAAACTCTCACAGCCTCAGAAAATGGAAAATCTCTTCTCAACAAATATTTCCAAGAAAACTCTAGGATAAGGTGACCATAATTTGGAGATGACTTGAAGGCAAAGAACAACAGCAATAGCAGAGAGAGTTCTAGATATGGATTTGTGTGTGTGTGTGTGTGTGTGTGTGTGAAGAGAATCCTGATTCTTATTGGTGAGTCCCAAGTAGAGTTAACCTAATTAATCAAGTTATGCTAAAAAACTCACAGTTAAATCCCAATTGGTTCTGTGGGTCTACTCTACTTCTTATGAGTATACAGCTAAAATCATCCCAAATATATTTAGTTGAAACCGGTGTCTATAAAAATAAGTATTTGTGCATGGTTAAAACACCATGTTCTTTTGACTTTTGTGCAGGAGATGCCAAATAATTGTGTTTCTAAGCTTGGGGGTAAGAGTCTTTCTAGCATCACTTAACTTCACATTAAAATAAAGATGATCAAAAGTCTACAACTCATTCCTAGCTGTCATCTGTCTCTAAAGAAGAAAAAAAAACCTATATATCCATGGACTATGCAAAACTGAAGCAACACAAAACTAGGTCCAAAGGTTGCAGTTTAGCAGGGCAGACAGTGAAAACTGCATTCAGTCAGGACATTACTCAACATATGCTGTAAAGTTGGGGAAAATTTCCCACTTTTGAATTTACCATCCCAAATGCCCTGTTTGACCATGGGTTACATTTGGAAATTGAGGACAAACAAAATCCATATATATATATATATATATATATATATATCATTTATTGTAATAATTTACTATTAAAATATATAGTTCAAATTATTGTCATCATATCTCCTGCATCACTGCTAATCAGCTCAAGGCAAGATAAACAGCTATCACTTTCACTTCAACCTTGCAAGAATCTGATAGTAAGGCTGATAATGAGTAGCTAGCTTGATAGTCCAGTGAGGCCTAGAGCTAGGATCTTCAGAGTTCCATTCCTGTACTCTTATCTACATAATCCACATTGTGATAATATCTGTTTTTCCGATTGTAGTGAGCAGGCCGAGGAAACAGCCAATCACCAAGCACCAGGAGTCCAGCCAATGAGAAGCTGGCTGGGCAGGGCTATAAAAGAGCCTTGACAGAGTGCGAAAGTGGGTTTATTATGTTGGAGTTTTGAAGGAAAGAGACACCTCGGAGGGAGGGTATGCTCTTAGGGTTCTTGTGGGAACATTTGCAGGTTAGTTTATAGACCAGGGAAGGGTCTGAGAAGTCCAGTAGGGACTAGATAGGCTTGAGGGAGTCTAGGAAAGAGAGGCTCAGAATAAGCCTGTAGGTGTTAAGAAAGAATTTGGCCTTAATACTGAAGATAAGGTTGCCTGAGTGGCTGTAGTATTATTGTTTAAGGAACTTCTGTAACCAAGGAACAAAGCAAACAAAGTTTTAATTATATTTTATAATTTATTTCTTTATTTTACAAATAAACTTTATTCATGTTTTGAATTACTGCTTGGCCTTTTTTGAACTATTGAAACACACTACCAAAGATATCAGTGCCTCAGTAGAAGATAGGTGGTGGGCGAACAGGAGAGGGTTATCTCGTTCGGCTCACACCAAACCTATCAAAAAGACACAAAATCTTTGAAAGCTTTGCAGGTGGTTAGATCTTTTAATTATGCAAGAAGCTTTGAAAAGGGGGATGGAAAGGGGGGGGGAGGGGCTGGGGGAAGACTTGATGTTACAAGTCATGGCTTTTTCCTGTTGTCTGAGATGTAAATCTGGAGAGACTACAAACTCTCAAATAAAGAGAGTTCACTCAGCCACTAGGCTTGTTGAGAGCAAGAAAGAGATTCATAACTGTGGGGGGACAAATCTCTCATACTTGATATTTCAGATCCCCTCACACTGGGTCTCTCAGATCCCACAACACTGTCTTTTTGATCCCACCAATTGACACAAATTATGTGACCACCACAAGGTTACACAGGATTCTTCTCCTGTCATATGACAAATAGTTTGAGGCTTCTTTTACCTCAGAACTATCTCTCTAACCCTTGATCCTCCCGCTAACTTAAGACTCTTTGGGGCTGTACATGTGGTAAGGGCTGAGCATCTGCTCACTTGAAGCCCTTACTGTGCCACCTGTCCACCATTATGGTGCATGCCCATCCACACAATGCATGCCATGATGATGCATGCTTGGTGCAACACTCAAATGGTGCTGCACAGAAAGGGTGTCATGACGCTGCACCGCAGCACTTATGACACCCCTTCCATGACACAAAAATTTCCCCCCTTTTTATTAATTTTTATTTGGAAAAACACAATAAAGTTCACATGTCATGTGCTTGCCAAGATTGAATTCAGTACTTTCATCAAACAGAATTGTCATATTTCATACCTTTTTCCTGGTTACATTGATTTAAATCAGGTCTTTGAATCTTTTCAGGGCTTCTTTTTGCTCCTTCCAGAGGCTGCGGTATGCGGTTGCCATGCCCTCCATCCAGGGGACAAAGGGGCAGTGTTGAGCCACCCACATGTACAGCCCCTTTATTATTAAATTTTTTGTTGTTGCTTTTTTACTATTCTTGGTAGCATGTTTTAATGTTAAATATAAATCACTTCAGACCACTTCCTTGTGAACAAAAAGAAAATAACTTTTACTTACAGAAAGAATTTATGATGTTATCTCTTTTGGTAGTTTGTTGTCAAAGACTGCAGATACAAAGTGCATATTACATCACTGGATGCAAATTACAAATAGAAATTACCACACTATACCCTTATAGTGCTGCTATTTCACTTTAACCGCTCTGGCTGCCTCCTGTTGCATTCTGGGATTTGCAGTTGGGGGAGAGGTATTTAGTGCAGTAATGTGTCTTATTTCAGTTCACTCAAGAACTTCAGTTACTCTTCAACTGTGTTTAAGGTCTTTACACACATCTTGCATGAAAGCTTATTCAGTACGAGTATAAAACCTATGAATCTCTAGCTTTTTTTCTGCTTCAGTTACCATTCCACAGAATAAGGTGGATCTGAGCTTTTCCTTTACTGAGAGGTTGTGCAGACCATCTCTAAAGGGCAGCCTGCAGCTGACTCCAGCTGCACCAGATTGAGGCTGCAGCAACTGCACACTGCAGCCCTGATCTGACCTTTCCCAGGAACAAAAAGGAGCTGCAAAAAGTGGCTCCTTTTTGTGCCCTGGAAAGGATGCAATAACCACTGTGCCACAGCTTGTAGGTGCTCCTTTGGCATTCCTTTGCCAGAGGAGCACTGTGACACTGTGGGCCATGCATCATGCCATCATGGGGGTGGAGTCTGCACAGCCCCTGAGTCCCCAGTGCTCAAAGAACTTGTCTCTTTAAACTGATTTCACAGAACTCCTTTTGTCCTTCTAAAATCTTCCACTCTTATATGGGAATCTGAAACTCCTTAAGGCACAAATGCCTATACCTGCACCTCTGGCAGTTCCACTGCTCTCAGCAGATTTGACATATTCTCTAGTGTCACTGGACTTCTTTTGTCCTTTTAAAATCATTTTTATTGATATCGGAGTTTGAATCCCATAGAGGCTGAACCCTTATTCCCAAGTGCACTTTTGGCTGTTCTAAGACACACTCCTAACTTAGCAGGCTTTACACCTCCTTCTTAACAGCTCCTCCTTCTTTTTATAGCTGATTCTCATACAGGCCCCCCATCTTTTTGTCAGCCTGACTTTGGCTGCTTTGAACATTCCATTTTGCCGATGTCTCTCCATAATGAAATTTCTTTATTTAAATAAATGTGTTTAATTATTCAAAACAAAGATTAAAAATGCCTCTTTGTATGATTGTAAAGTGTCATTTTGAAATCATCCCATCAGTAATTTTTTTTTGTTTAACACACATATCCTGCACTCTGCAGATTATCAGATTGTTGTTGTTGTTGTTGTTTGCCTTCAAGTCATTTCTGATTTATGGTGAACCTATGGCAAACCTACCATATGGTTTACTTGGCAAGATTTGTTCAAAGGGGGGTTTGCCATTGCCTTCCCCAGAGGCTGAAAGGGTATGATTTGCCCAAGGTCACACAGTGGGTTTCCATGGCCAAGGTAGACACTTTTTTATTTTCCCCAAAAGCAGAAAAATCTTTCCTGAGAAATGCAAAGCATGAGTAGGTGTTGTATCATTTAGAAAGTCATGCAGCAATCCTATATACACACTGGTCAGGACTAAAAGTCCTGATACTTACTTGTAAGTAAACATGCACAAGTCTAGGGAACCTCAGTCCATTATGAAACACCCATTAGACAGTCACTTCTGAAATCTAGACCTTGGAAGACTTGCTTTTATAATAGCTAAAAGATGAAATTAGTTAAAGGATTTGAACTTTTTTCATTAAATATTTAAGGACAAAGAGCATACATTTCTCCCAACCAATTAATATATCACTGCCTTATTTTCTAACCTTATTTCTACCATCTAAGGCATTAGAGAATTTCGTTATATTCATAGACCTGGTTGACTAATTAGCCAAGTTCAATTAAAATATAAATCTCTGAGGAATGATAGATTATTAGATTATGTTTTCAATATTGACTATCAAACATACTTGTAGAAGGAGTTTTCCCAAAGCATCTCATTTTATTCTTGTTAGCCTATGCCTTTAGGGTTTCAGGACTGATAATGATCTGTGGTGATGAACCTTTGTAATGAAAGAAAACTAGAGGTTATAAGCATCTCATTAAACAAGAAATGCATCTCAGATGGATTTGAGCCTCTTGTTCATATCAGTAGTGGCAGTGTCTGCTAATAATCAAGGCTTAACTAGATTTAATAGTGACTGAGGCATGTGAAAAAGCAGCAGCTTGTGAAGAAATATAGACTTCACTTTCTTGGTTTTGCATCAGTTTTTCTTAAAAGATATATCTGTATACATTTTTGTATAAGGTTTTAATAGATATTAATAGATTCTATACATTTTTGTACAGTATCTATTAATATATGTATGTGTGTACACATGCACTCAGACACACATTTTAGCCTAGAATATACATTTTTGCAAGCTATATTCACTTAACCTACTACTTTTAGCAACTACTGAGGAAGGTCAAATACAAAAGTGCAAAGGTAGACTTATTGCTGAACATAAGAAAATAAAAATAATGAGCACAGAAGAAATATATAAATTCAGTCCAGATAGTGAACAAACACTTTAACTGTTTTAAGAGTTCCAATACCTAGGATCAAACAAGGGAACTGAAGTGAAGAAATAAGAAGACTAGGGCCCTGTACAGACTGGCGAAATGCAACAGCCTGTGGGCAGAGTCATGGTATAGCATCTGCATGCTTGGCGCCATGACCCTGCTGCCAGGATGTCATTTGAATAATAATGATAATGATAATGATAATGATAATAATAATAATAATTTATATTCTGCCTTTTCCCGAGAGAATCAAGGCAGATTACAGAATGAAATAAAATAAAACACAATAAAAATAAAATTCTCATTTTAAAAAGAAATCTGCTCCCGCAAACTCCCCTCCCCCCATTTTACATGATGCGCACCATGATGATGTGGCTCAGCACCCAAATGGTGCAGTGTGGAAGGGGCATCACCATGGAGCGCCACCATGCCTATGACATCCCTTCCAGGGAGCCTCTTGATGAGGCTTCTTTTTGCTCCCTCCAGGGAGCAGATCAGTGCCGCTATGTGCAGTTGCTGCAGCACCGATCCGGGGTGAAAAGGGGTGGCTGCATGCTGCCCATCTGTATAGCCCCTAGGAATAGATAGGCAGCCATGAAGGAACTAGAGAAGATTCTAAAGAACAAAGATATACAACTGAGCACTCAAGTTTGACTCATTCAAACCACTGTATTCCCCATTACCATGTACACATGTGAGAGCTGGACAGTGAAGAAGGCAGATAAGAGGAAAACCAATGCGTTTGAGAAGTTGTGCAGGAGAAGAATGTTGAGAATACTGTGCACAGCCAAAAAGACAAACAAATGGGTCCTAGAGCAGATAAGATCAAAGTTTCCTAGAAAGCCAAGATGATCAAATTGAGGCTATCATACTTTGGCCACATCATGAGAAGGCAAAATTCACTAAGAAAACAAACCCCAATAATTTTCCCCCCCTTAAAGTCATTTTTGCATTCCAGAAGACTTTCACCAACTACTCTTATTAGAAGATATATGTATGTTGCTGCTTGTATTGCAAGCCACCATAATTTCATTGGAATACATACACCAACTACCATTGTAGATGGGAAGTAAGGTCATATTAGATTGATATGTGCAGAAAGAATGTTTGATTTCTCTGAGCTCTAAAGCACAAACACACGCATACAGACAACATCCTGAGTTGATTTTGCAAGCTTGTAAACACAAGCTTATATTCAGTTCTTAAATACACTAAGGGCACCACAGTTAGGGGCTGTACATACAGCCCTTAAGGGATGGCAGGATGCCGCCTCTATCCTAGCCAGATCAGGGCCTCAGCAACCTCACGCCATGGCCCTGATCTGGACTTTAGGGTGCAACAAGGAGCCTCAAAAAGTGGCTCCTTTTTGCACACTTTATAGGGCGCCATACCTTTCTTGGTGAGGACACAAGACAAAGTCTTTTCCCACCCTTCTGTGGGAAGCAAGACTGGCCTCCTTCCTGTTCACCTT
The DNA here is from genome assembly GCA_034509955.1 of Urosaurus nigricauda. Lineage (NCBI taxonomy): Eukaryota > Metazoa > Chordata > Lepidosauria > Squamata > Phrynosomatidae > Urosaurus > Urosaurus nigricauda. Next base: position 163,174,273 of record JAOEGL010000005.1, on the reverse strand, counting down.
TTGGCCTCCTTTCTACTCACCTTTTTTGGGCAGGCAAAGATATTTCTGTTTCAGCAGGCTTTTAATATGTAACTACACAGGGGAGCATTTTACTGAATGTATATATCTTTAAATAATTTTATGTGATAATTTTAATTATTTTAGAATTTTTATTTTATTTTAGTTGATTCCTTTTGTGAGCTGCCTCGATTCTGGGAGAAAAAGTAGTATATCAGTGAAACTAACAAGCAAACATACAAACACTATATCCAATTGCTTTCAAGTGAATAGGTTGTGTACTATCACAATATATGAGGATCAAGTCTGAAAGAATGCATATGTTGAGCAGGATGCAATGCATACTTTGTGTTTACACTACAAAGCTATGATGGTCTGCTATCACTTTGACTGTTACGGATTTATCTTATCTGTATTAGAGATAGATAATTTCACTTTGTTCACATTTTGATAATAACTCTCTACTTGAATTTTTGGAATGAATATGCAAAAAAATTAATAACATTCAATATTCAGTTTTGCAAAATATAATAAACTTGCCCCAGTTTTATAAAAAATATATATAAAAAAGCTAATGAAAAGGAAGAATAAATATATTAACATTAGTGAACACTTTGCACAAAAGCAGTTGTTGCTGTTAATTGCCCTTGAGCTGGCCCCGACTCATGGTGAGACTGTGCACAAGACATCTTTGATACCCCCTGTCTTCCACTATTCTGCTTTGTTCCTGAAAATCCATGCCCATGACCTCCCTGATTGAGTCTGTCCATGTGGCATACAGACTTCCTCTGTTTCTGCTGCACTCTACAAGGAGCCACCCTTGTGCCAAGTTCGGAAGCTTCAACTGGTTCAAAATATGGCAGCCAGGTTGGTCACAGGAAAAATCTAGATTCAACCAAATAACACCTATTTTAAAATCCTTACTCTGGCTGCCTATTAACTTTCAGGGACAGTACAAGGCATTGGTTATTACCTTTGAAGCCCTACATGGGATGGGTCCAGCTTACTTGCAGGAATGTGTCCTCCCATATAATCCTTCGTACACACTCAGGTCCTCTGTGAAGAACCTATTGCAACCCTAGGACCATTCCCACAGGACCTTTTCTATTACCTCTCCAAAAATTTGGAATGACCTGCTGGAGGATATCCGTCTTATTACATAGATTCATAGAATCATAGAATTGTAGAGTTGGAAGAGACCACAAGGGCCAGCCAGTCCAACCCCCTGCCATGCAGGAACTCTCCATCAAAGCATCCCCAACAGATAGCCATCCAGCTTCTGTTTAAAGACCTCCAAGGAAGGAGACTCTGAGGGTGTGTGTTTTACTGTCAAAAAGCCCTTACTGTCAGGAAGTTCATCCTAATGTCTAGGTGGAATCTTGTCCTGGAACTTGCATGCACTGTTCCAGGTCCTAGTTTCTGGAGCAGCAGAAAATAAGCTTGCTCCCTCCTCGGCATGACATCCCTTCAAATATTTAAACAGGGCTATCATATTACATCTCTTGATGCCTTCAAAAAGGCAATCAAGACAGATCTTTTCTGGCAGGCCTTCCCCGGACTGACCTCCCTTCAAAGCAGAACTGTCCCACCTCCCCAAATTCAATTCGCTTCCATGTTATTTTACCCACTTCCATTATTGTAAGGTTTTAGTATTTTGAGGAGAGGGAGGGTTAGAGGGTTGGGGGATAGTAGAACTGTGTTGGGTTTTTATGACTGTATTTTATTCTGCTGTTACCTGCCTGGATCCTCAAGGATAAGCAGGATACAATTATCATCATCATCATCATCATCATCATCATCATCATCGAGACACTTCAGATAAAGCTGATTTGCTGTAGCCCAAAAGTTTGGAGGGGGGGAGTCCTGGGAGAAATTTCAAGACCTACTTCTCATTGAAGCCTTATAAAACGAATGGAAATGAAATCAAATTTCCATGTAAAATGCTTTATGCTAATAAGGATTGGTCAGCCTCAGATTTTCCAGAAACATCACCCGACCCATCCCAAACACCTGGGATTTTAATTGTAATTATTCTAAGGAAGCTTCAGGTATCGCCCTCCAATGATGCACATGTGGATTGGAAACTTGTTTAAGGCAGTTGTGGAGATAACAGGATGATTAGAACCTTGGCAATAGTCAATGGGAGTGAAGCCAAGAAAAGATGGAGGTTGCTCCCAGGAGCAAGTATAAAAGAGGGACAGAGCAGTGTTCGGCATTAGTTAGGGTTAATGTTTATTGTGTCCTGGGGGCTGAAGAGCTGTTGTGGCTAGAATAGTCTTAGTTTAGTCATTGTGGATTCTAGATAGAGTTTAGGCTTGATTTGGCCTGAATTCATTTATCTATCATTTTAACAGTCCACAGTATCCATAAACCCTTCTCCAGCACCACATTTCACTTTCTTATTTATTAATTTATTCTCTGTCCAGCTAACAACCATTCTTAGAAACAGGAAATGTGACTGCATGGACAATACTGACTTCAAGATTCAATTATATATTTTGTCACTTCAGGATCTTTTGTAGCTCCAAAAGTTCCTAGGATTAAATCCCACAGAACACTGCAAAATTGCCTGGAATAAATTCTATAGAACAGTAAAACTAACATCAAACTAAACTTGCACAGGACAAGACTATTAGTCTTGAAATTACTAGCTATCAATATAATGCACACATTTCAAAGAAGTAAAAAATCTGCATGGAGTAGGGATAATGATTTTTAAATACTAGTGTCACTGTCTAGTAATATTCTCATATATCATACCATTGAATTGACAATTAGTTTTTTTTTAAAAAAATCCAGTTTTTTCAAAGAAAAAAGTGGTTGAGAAAAAGAAATGGGAAACTTTTAGAAAGAACTTTAATTACTTATTCAGAATATTTCTCTTGAGTGAAGGACTAATAATTAATTGAATACAGAAAAGACTGTCACAAATTAATTCATCACTTTGACAAATAGGAAGAATTAGAGTTACATTTTGTGTGTGTTAATGTGCACATATTACTTTCCTTAAAAGCTATTATGAATGGAACCCAAGGTGCTGAAACTACTTTGAGGTATTATAATTATATTTTCAAAAACACCCAGTAATGGAAGGCTTTAATTTAAAAGGTATAAAACATATTAGCAATGCTAATATGCATGAAAATATGTGGTGTGATCTAAGTAGGCTGTTGTGAGTACAGAAGCAGGCTAACATGGAGGCCTCTCCAATTGGATGAAGAATACAACCAAAAGGTGCTGCACAAATAAAGAATAAAAATCACTATGAACTATTAACAACAAGTTGTGATAGTTGCTGCCAGCTTTCTCTTAATTAAATATTTCTATGATGTGTGGTAAGGTGTGGCAGTTTCTCCAGCATGACTTCTTCCTTCATGTGTTATTATGCCAGAAGCCTACATCAATGCAGGACTGGTGTAACTAGGCACCCAACAACAGTCCACTAGTGGGATCTTCTGGATCTGATCCTTCTCCTTACAGTTGCTTCTTCATGTTCAAGCAGTAAGAAAAGTAAGCAATCTCTTAACGTGTACCTTCCATCTGAGCTCTAATATAGTGGGAGAGAGCAATTGGAAGGGCAGTGGAAACAGAAATAAGAAGTTAAGACTTCTTTAAAAAGTGTTTTAAAAAATCTTGTACACAGCCCTTTCCTCCCACCCCCTCTCACACACATAAACACAGAACAGCTGGAAAACCTTGTAAGAAACTGAGAAAATATTAGTGTGGGAAAGAAATATTTTATGGGCTCTTCTTATATAAAAAGAGCTCTAACTTAGTAACTGATTATAGGCTTTGCATGGAGATGTTTCACTTTTCAGTTTCCAGCCTCTCTAGGTTGGGCTGGAAAAATGTCCTGATTAAAATCCTGGAAAGCAACTGCCTGTCAGTACCATCCTAGATATACCAATGGTGTGATTCAATAAAAAGAAGCTTCCTAAATTCAGTGTGAACCTCCTGATATTATATTTGTGGCATACGCAGACTCTACTCGAGGTAATACCAATAATATGCCAGATTCCTCCACTTCCTTTCCTTCCCAGGTGAAAGGAAGGTTAGGGTAGATCCACCTGACTCTGACAGTCAGGAAATCAAGGCTGTTGATTAGTTAGTCACATAGACAGTTGACAGATGGACAGGCAAAAGCAGCAAGGCATGGACAGTTCATGTTTTCATGTATTTATAGATCAGTCCTGTTCAACATTTGTCAAAGCTAAAGAATAGAGAACTACATGAGTCTTAGCTTACCTCATAAACAGCTTGCAGTTTATGACATTAGAGATGACTTTGAATTTTTATTGGCTTTATGGTTGAAGAATCTCTCCGTGTGTTTGTCAGTCACAACCCAGCATGTGAGGAACACATATACAATTTGTTGATTTTTGTAAAGCTATTTACAAAAATCAGAAATATCTTCTTACATTCTTTTCAGTATTGCAGGCCCTTTGTATTTTCTAGAAAATTAGTGATAATTATAGAAAATATATTCTGCTGAAAAAAAATCTTTATCAAATAGAATGTGTCATTCTCTTGAAAAAAAAGATCTTTTAAAAATGAAAGTTACTCTTGTATCATAAATTATTCAGTCACTCTTTACGTTGCCATAAATATCAACAGCACATGGAAAGTTACTTTTGCAAAATGTTTTATTTTGGAATTTGCTGCCGTTAATAAAATTTTGTAACTTCTTACATTACTTGTTTTATTGCCATCTAAAAAGTTGGTGAAATGGCATAACAACTGAGAAAAAAGAACCTTAAAAATATTCCAAGAAAGAATTTTAAACACACACACACACACACACACACACACACACCATAACAAGATTGAATCATGTTTATTCTGTTGGGGATGATGGGAGGTGGTGCACTTTACCCAGGCTCAGATCCTCACCATCTGGTCAAAGCTGGGCTGATCAGAACTGATCAATGGTGTGTTGTGTTGCAGGTAGCAGAGTTGCCCATGAAGCGGCTCAGGAACAAAAACATCAGCTCTGGAACTTCTGGAATCACTGTTGCTGCTTCCCCCTTCATGCAATCAACAAACCACACGAGCTGTGCACTAATCTATCTTTATTGGCTACTTGAATAATACAAACTCTATAGTAAAACAATAAACATCTTTGCAACACATTTCTTGCTCTTGCTAAACACACTCTGGCTATGCTAATCAAGCTATATACATACACATCTCCTCCTGCACAAAACTTAGTTACAAGTTCAGGTTCACCTTCTAGTTCACATTGTTGAGGATGTGTGCGTGTGTGTGTGGTCAAGGTGGTCAAGGTGCAATGGCTCACCGGAACAGTACAGAAATAGTTCAATTTTGGTTACCACCCACTGGGTGTGCACTGGGTGTGTACTGGGTGTATACAAACAATATTATTGGTTATTTCCACACTTTCCCATACTATAGTCCAACCTCTTACTATGACCTAATCACTCATGTGATGTTTTTCAGTGATGTCGTTGTTTACCTTTTCCATGACCTTCCTTTCCGGAACTTGTGTTGCTATTCCGTGTGTGTTATGGCTATACCCACATCTGTTGTTGTTGTGTACGTGTCTCACTACGCTATCTCACCTCGTGCTGGAAATTTACAGACTTTGGTTCTCACATACAGCTTTGCATTTCTATGACTATAATTCCCATGCTCCTTGCCTTAACATATTCATTATATGAAAAAAGTAACAATGTGATTAGGTGAATTGAAAAAGAAATGTTGCTGCATTCCCATTATCCCCAAAATCGCATATCACAGGCAATGTCATTCGTTGTAATGTTACCTCTAAGTTCTGAATCTGAATATCAGTTGTCTGGAAATATTTTTTATATTTATGATTTGAACTTTCAGAATGACAGACATAGACGCTTAAGAGCCATACTACAGATCTCACCAAGCCCAAGTAAAAATATACCAAGTTTAATGGTATATTTAGTATAATGTGAATTCATCAAGACTTTCTAATTAAAAGCTAATTAAGGATGGAAAATTATCCTACTACTGCTGGATTTCCTGAAAGCTTGGTTGAAGGAATGACAAGTACCTTTTTTCCATCTTTGCTTTGTTGATTCTGCTCTTGGTATTTTATGAAGAATGTAGATGACATAGGATTATATAGACTCATGTGCAATTTTGTCAGTTTAATTGTTCACCACAAAACACAGAGGTCACAAAACTCTATATTCTTTCCTATTTTAGACAGAAGATGAAATAAAGCTGTTCTCAAGTTTTTGTTTCCAGATTGCCAAGTATAAAAGATATTATTGACATGATCAATTCACTTAATTTATTTATTTAGTATGCCACCTTTCTCCCAAAATGGGACCCAAAGCTGCTCACAGATAATAATATTTTGAAATCTTTACAATAAAAATATTTAAAAACTTTTTTAAAAAAACCTATTGTTTGCATGCATGTTTACATTAAAGAAACAAATGGAAGCAATACCATGTATTCATGTTGTTGGCATTTCCCCTAAAATAGATGAAACAAATAGAATGAAGACAGCATTTATTATACATTGAAAAGCTCAGATTAATTTGATATGATTTTCTTTTCTTTATTTTCTTTTCATGGGGCGTGTGAAATCTTGTATTTTTTTCCTCCCTTTTTGCACGAGTATTCTTATTCTTATGCAGGGGGGGGGGAGATTTGTCAAAATTTGGTTTCATGTAGCTTCATTTTGTTGGAAGAGAAGAAAACTCAATTAACTTAAATCAAATGATTGTGAGAGGAAAAACAGCTTCTAGATCAACAGATGGTTGGATGCTAACTCATTTTGATAAACTCTAGTTTTTGAACCTGGATATATGAAAAAGAAATTTTTTAGTTTCTGTTGACAACACTTCTATTCAACCAGTTCAGCAAGCCCGCAGTCTTGGTTTCATCTTTGATTCCTCTCTGTTGTTTACTCCCCAGATTCAGGCCACCGCCAAGGCCTGTAGATTCTCTCTCTACAACATTGCTAAAATCCGTCCATTCCTCTCAGCCTCCACTGCCAAGACTCTGGTCCATGCCCTAGACTACTGTAACCTTCTTCTGACAGGGCTTCCTCTCTCTCACCTCCATTCTTTAGTCTCTGTCCAGAACTCAGCTGCACATTTTATCACATCTGCTCGCCACTCTGACCATGTTTCTCCTCTCTTATCCTCCCTTCATTGGCTCCACTTTCCCTTCCGCATCCAGTACAAGCTTCTGTTGTTGACTTTCAAAGCCCTCCATGAACTGTCCCCTCCTTACTTGTCTGAACTTCTTTCTCCTCACACTCCTTCTCGTACCTTCCATTCTGGTAGTCAAGGTCTCCTGTCTCAGCCGAGGATTTCCACTGCCCCGTCCCAGATTCATCCCTTCTCACTTGCTGCCCCTCACTCCTGGAACCTTCTTCCCCCACATGTGTGCCTCATCACTTCTCTAAACAGATTCAAAATTAAGTTAAAGACTATATTGTTTAGGGAAGTGTTCCCAGGATTGTGCCATCTTCCCCTGAATGCCTCCTTCTAACTATGTTTTAAGAAGCCATGCCCTCCCTCCAGTCCATCTGCCTTGGTCCTGGCCCTAGAGAGAGAGAAGAACCACTGGACCTCATCCCTTTCCCACCACCTTCCCCTCTTCCTTTTGTGTTGTCTCTTTTAGACTGTAAGCCTGAGGGCAGAGATCCATCTAATTTAAGATTGTATGTACAGCACGATGTAAATTTACAGCGCTATATAAATAAATAAATAATAATAATAATAATAATAATAAGAAGAAGAAGAAGAAGAAGAAGAAGAAGAATTTTCTTACTTATTCATTTTTCTTGCATGCACATGGAATGTATTAATATACTACTACTACTGCATTCTATCACCCTATTTGTTCAACATATATGCTGAAAATATCATATGCAGAGCAAGTTTAGAATAGAAAGAAAGAAAAGTGAAGACTGGAGGAAGGAAAAAAAATCTGCAGGTGATTCCCTACCTCTAAGAGAAAACAACAGACTAGGAGCAATTACAAAATAAACTCAAAGAAGAAAATGATAAGGCAGGATTAAAGCTCAATGTTAAGGGCCGATCTAGATGGGCCAAAAGAGGCGTGTCTAGGGCCCAAAAGTGCGCATATAGGGTTAGGGAGGGTGCAGCTTTCAGACCCTCCCTAACTCTAGCAAGTATGGGCGCCGCCATAATTAAATGGTGGGGTCATGGCGTGCGCAGCTATTAGATGCGCTGAGCACGCTATGACGCCTTTGCACCACGGGAGGGTGCAAATCGCACCCTTTCCACAGTGCAAAAAAGGAGTGGGTCTTTGCCACAACGGATCTTTGCCACGGCACGGTGGCCCCTTTCTCCCTTCTCCCTTTCTCCCTTCAGGCCCGCCTCCTCAAGCGGGGTGCAGCGGGCGCCCAGGGCACCTGCTGCACCCCGCTTAGAGGCCGCGGGTAACTGGCAGTTTTCCACTTCCCACTGCCTCCAGAAGCAGACTTATACAAATTCAACTTAGATTAAGAGGAAATTGAAATAGATAATCTTCTTATCACTTGATAAGTTATCACTTGATAAGATATCCCAGTTGTCTTTGTTTTGGAAAGGCTTATTGCCCAAAATATAAAGAAAGAAAAAACCCATAGATTTCAGATAGTCTTATATGTAGGTTGAATGTGCAGGTTGAACAAATATGGAAACTACATTGTGCAATACCTTTGAATCAAAGTTTGGAGTAGTGATTTCTAAACTTGTTTTCTGAGATGCTATTGAACTAAAATGCACAGAATTCTAGAGCATTGCCATACTGTGATTTATGTGACCTGAAATGGCGCTGCCCGATTTAGCGGGCCGGCGCTGTTGCTGTGCGCAGGAAGCGCCATGTTGGGCACCTGCGGCGGCTCCCTTCCCAGCAGCCATTGCGCGGGTGGGATCCGCTTCCATTGGCTGCCGGGAGGGAAGGCGGGAAGCCCGCCTGCCATTTTGTGTTAGGGACTACATGTCCCAGGATCCTCTGTGGGGGAGGCGGGCAGCCTGATTGGCTGCTGCCTGCCCGCCTCCACACACTATTGGCTAGAGGACCAGGGGGGGGCGGGGGCTCCTTCCTCTCTGGCCTCCTATTGGTTCTGGGGCCTATATAAGGCGAGGCACGGCGCAAATCGGTGCCATTGCTAATTTTTGGCTCCCCATCCCTCCCTCCCTGGGAGTTGATTGTCACAACTGGTTGGGGGTGGCAGCATAGGCCTGGATCTGGAGTTAGGGGTTTCCAGGGCTCTCTGGCACTGGATCAGGGTGTATGGAGTGTCCTGCTGTGGCCAGTGCGGGGGCCACAGTCTTTTAACACCTGGTGAGTAGAGTGCCTTGCAAATCGAATAGAAGCAGCGCAGTTCCGTGACTGCGCAAGAGGGCGGGGCTTGGCACCTACATCATCCCGATGCTTGGTTTACAAGCAACCGTACATTAATCCACCGTGGTGTGGCTGATGTCCAGATCCAGACCTTATGCTTTGGGCCAACACTATTGATGTTTACATGCTATGTTCTTTTTAACAAAGTTGTGGCCATGTTTTCCTCCAGCCTGTGTCTTTCTTTTCTTTGGCGCCTGACCTGCGCGGCAAATCCAACAACTGGGGATATTGCCATCCTAAACACTGTTTAGGCAAATGAATCTATTGAAATCAGGAAGTCTTGCTTCTGAGTAACCACACATAGGTTGCAGTCAAAAATCCTTATGAAGAACTGAGAGCCTAATTAAACTGAGAACCAAATTAAATGTTACTGGTAAATAATCAGCTTGAAGCCACATCTGTTCTTTATTCTTACTCAAATGTAGAGATAGAGAACTCAAATCCAAGTGAAGAACCATATCCCCTAGTATGAGTCTGTATTTGTGTTTCAGTCCCCACCCTCCCCGCATACAAATTGCAGATGTGGTCACATCAGAATCATAGCAGGGGCAAAGTCCTAGAATCTTCACATTTTCAATGCTATGCTTCTACCCTACAATGGACTCCTTCTGATAGAAAACCAAAGCTAAATTTATTTATTACATTTACCTGCTGTGCATAGGTCTCATTGTACATCAGTCCTGATGGGCTGTAGTCACTTTGCTGGCTCCCCTACATAGCAATGTAACAGCAGGCTCTTGCCAAATACTGAAGTTGAGAAACTGGTCAGTTCTATTTCCCACAGAAATATGTCCACTTACAAAGACTTAAATCTCTTAGGGCCTATACGGACTGGTACTTTGTGCCGGCCTGTGGGTGGAGTTCGGGCACAGCATCCTCACACTGGATGCCTTAACTCCACTCCTAGGATGCCATTTTGGCATGCACTGGTCATGGCATGACTCCACTGCTGCATCTGCATGATGCAGCGCTGAAGGGGTGTCATAAAGCCGTGCCACTACAGCTATGGTGCCCCTTGGAGAGCACAAAAAGGAGCCACTTTTTGTGGTTCCTTTTTGCTCTCTCAAGAGGCCAGATTAGGGCCATAGCATGAAGTTGCCATGGCCCCGATCTGGCCAGTAAAGAGGTGGTTTCAGACTGCCTCACAGTGAATTTTTTGCATCATTTTCAGACAGTTGCTAATTCATGAAGTTTTATTAGCCAGATAAGACTCTGTCTGTATATACTGTTGAATCAACCCAGAGGGGGCCACAGCATTATTTAGGGGCTAGATTTTGACTGAACAAACATACTAATGTTGGCAGGGCAAAATAATTGGAAAGACCTACCAGTGCTCTAAACAAATAAACAGTATGAGATTGGTTATGAAAGCTGGAGAAAATCTTTTTTATATATATTTTCAATATTAACACTCATATCCACATCTAAATAATACATTCAGTCTTAAGAGGAATGAGAGAGAAACCTCTATTGTCTCACAAGCACATCCACAAATGCAGCAGAAGCAACAGGTAAATAAAATTTAAGCCTAAGAAAAATTGAGGTGGGGAACATCGCCTTAGGGTTTTTTTTCTCTGAAAAGCACATTCATAAGCAGCTCTAAAATAAGAATAAAGAAAATGTCTTGCATTCCCAAACTAACAGTGAACAAATAAATGCAGACAAATGCATAGCTCCCATGTCATCTCATTTTTTCACTAGTCTACGTAGCCCTAAGCTAAGCATACACTAAGCTAAGTAATGGGAAATGCTGGAAAACACAACAATATAACTTTAGTGACATCACAAAAGCACATTCATCCACAAAACATGATGATTGGGAAGTTCTGAAAGTATAATGATATTTTATTACAGTCTGGAAGCTATAGCTGTATTTCTAGTCCACTCTTGCAATTCCCCAACACTGGCATCACATACATCATCTCACATTGTAGGGACAGTGGTGGGGACAGCACTCCTCTTGGCTTCCTCCCACTTTATGTTCAAGTACCCAATACTCTGAAGTATTCTGGAAACTGCTAGACCACTTTGTAGGCAAAACCATCCAATTTTGAATGCATTTGGCTGACATGATCTAATCTAGAACCATACTAAATAGTACTGAAGCTGATTCATTCCAGAATCCAGGCCTAATATTAGTAATTACATATGAGGTGGGGTGAAGCTGTGTTATCTCATACCCAGGCACCAGGAAAGTACATTATGCTGCTGTGGAATATCATTTTGTTGTAGAACCCATACAGAACTGGACCTCTTACATGGGCATTTTGTGGCCCTGTTGTAAACAATACCTAATTGTTTACAAATCTTATTGCAATTCCCATGTAAAGGAGATTTGCTGAATAAATTGTTAAATACTAGTCAACATTAATGCCATTAATTCAATGTGTTTAATTCCCATTTCATTGACAAAAATGATTCATGGGCCCATGTTTCTGAAAGTCTGACAATTGTCATGTACATGATTTTTCTGCTATTCAAAACAAAGAGGCAAACCTTGCTGGAACAAACATTATTCCTGATGGTTTTCATTGTGGTAGTGGAATAAAACAAACAAACAAAAAGAAAACAAAAACAAAATATCCATACCATTATTTTCAATGTCAGCAGTATTGCTGCACTTGGGGGACATTACTATGTATTCCACTGGCAGAGGATCTATGAAATTTTGAAACTGGCAGAACACTGAAATTCATTGAGGCCAGGAAGTGATCATATAACAACTGTAAGTATTACTTTGTTTTATCTTTTTTCCCCCCATCTTTCACTGCACCTTGACTCCCTCCCTCCCTTCCTTTTGGGTGAAACAGATGGATCAAATGAAGTGGCTTCTGGCTGTTTTGGAAGTGTGCTGATTAAATGATGTGCTCCTCCAAAGCAGCCATAACCCATGCCAGAACTGCACTCCAGTTCTTAGGACAATAGAAAAATGGAGCCAGGATAATCCAAGTCACTCAGTCCCTGCATCCATGGCCCTCCTTGGGAGAAGACTGTGCAGACAGTGGGATTCTGATACACTTCTGGCTGGATTGGAGTCGGGCTGCACTTTCATGGTCATCTGTTCAGAACCTTCCTTCCTTCTTTCCTTCCTTCCTTCCTTCCTTCCTTCCTTCCTTCCTTCCTGTCTCAGAGTGTTTGGGTAAAATGCCACAAAAATACTGCTTTGAACACTGACATATTTTCCCCTGCAATATTTTAAAACTGTTAGATTGAGAAAATACTATACAGATCACACAGTCTGAGGGTTTTTGTTTAATTCTCGTGAACAATGGTTAAAAACTGGTTGATATCATTATGCTCAGCTTTGTTGTACAACTGTAGCTGTCTCATTTGGTGCATAGATTGACAGATTTTCAATAACCTCTCTTGAAAATTGTCTGGAAGATCAATCAATCAAAATCTATCACCATTGCCCTTATAAAAGTTATTTGAATAAGTTTATGGAGCTCAGTCCATAAGTTGACACTTTATGGTAGCTTTCAGACATGTGAAAGGTTAATAAGCTATGAAATATAATTTCATTACTATAAAATTATGTAGGTTCACTCCACTCATTAACTTTAAATGGAAAACTAGATATCTGATTACCCATTTTCTTCAAACCACAGCTGTTTATGACCAATGCATAAGATACCCAAGGAAACTCTCACAATCAATAGAATGCCCTTTGATACATTAAATTGTACACACTTTAACCTTAAAAAAAAACACAACCTGTTATTTATGTTATAATAAAGTGAATTGGATCTTAAAACCTTTCAAAGTGTATATTTTATTTTCTCACTTACAAGAACAGAATATTGCCTCTATATAACTGCATGAAATGTTGTATATTTCAAGTTCCTAAAAAGTTTTAAGTGAATAAAAAAGTTATTCACTTTAGCAAAATACAGCAGGGTATGAATGAGTCTGTAAGCAGGTTCAAGCACCTTACAACATGTGTATAATGTTAATTACAAATTGTATTTCTATTCTGAAATAACAAATATAGATATACATAAAAAATAAACATAAGCACACATTAAATATCAATGAAAGACACAATTTGGCTGGACAGATGGTTTCCTATTGGTTATTTTTATTCTTCAGTTGTGTGTATAATCTCCCCCCCCCCCCAATCTAGAATCCATTTGCATGCTAAACCAATAATTTCTGCCTTTGTCTGATGATGTCAGTATATTAGTGTCAGTTGAAATGTAGGAGAAGAAAACGTAGAATGCAACAGAGTTATTATGCTTGAGTATGGAGCAGGGGGATTAGTGAGACTTCCCAAACCAAATTAAGATAAATAATATATGTCATAGAGGCCATCACTAGTAAAGGGGGGGGGGGGCATCCTGCAGTGAAAAGTATTCTTAGTATTAATATTAGTATATTTATTTATTTGTATCTCACTCTTTCCCAGAACTGGGAAATGAAAGTACTTTACATATCAACAAAAGAGAAAAAAAGGAAAGTACAAAATATCTAGACTGGAAATATTTAAAAAATATTTTTCTGCAGGTCTCATTGTCGCATATTGAAGAATTTGATAGCACTGGGTTGTAGAAATCTGGTTATTAAAGATGAATAAAATGCCCTGCTGTGACTGAAATGTAAGCATGGTTTGTGTGTGTGTGTGTGTGTGTGTGTGTGTGTGTGTGACTAGTGGGTGTATAAACAATATTCACAAAGTTCTCATATGGTATGAAAACATGACTTGACATTTCAAAACAGTTAAAAATTTGATATATCAAAAAAAGATAATTGGATAATCAATATAATTTCTTAAAAGGTTAATTGTGAGTATGGGATAAAGATATTATTATTATTATTATTATTATTTAACAAGAAGAAAGAAATCCAAAAATGGATACAATAAACTAAAAATACTAAAAATGGCATGGTTAGAGAACAACAGATGAAAATAATAAGTAGATGGTATAGAAGACCACAACAGATACATATTAATAAAAATGTATCACCTGCTTGTTGGCATGGGTGTAGAAAGAACATATATCCAATATGGTGGGAGTGTTGCAAAATACAAAGATTTTGGGAGAAAATAGAAAAAGGAATTTTAAAAAATGAAAGGGAAAAAATCAATTAAATAAAGAAAGATGTCTAACTGGTAATGTTATAATATAGGATTACAGAAGAAGGGGGAATATTTAATGAAACAATTAATTATAGTGGCACATGCAGTTACTGCATGTGGGTGGAAAGAGAAAGAAAAGGAGAACTTTAATAGATGGAAGCAAGATATATCAGAATATATGATGTTTGATTTTATAATGGAAAAAGGAGGGTTTATTTTGGTCAATTGAAAGGTTAATAATTGGAAAATAATGGCTTTGATGGTGTGCATACTGCTCAAGGGGAAGCCTGCAGTTGTCTCCAGCTGTGCTGCATGAGAGCTGTGGCAATTGCATGCCATGACCCTGATCTTGACTTTCCAGGGTGCAAAAAGGAGCCACAAATGGTGGTTCTTTTTGCACTCTGAAAAGGGCATGATAGTCACGGTGGCATGGCTTTAAGGTGCTCCTTTGGTGCTGTGTCATGTAAACAGTCTACACAGCTCCTGAGTTTGCTGAGGAGAGAAGGGATATTAAATTGTTAAGGAAACAGTTGAAATGGTTTTCCACATGGGAGGAAAAAGAAAATAATAAAGGGGGAAAAAAAACATTATTGGGGGTGGGAGGGAGGGAGAGGTGATGGGTAAATAGAGGAAATATGATGTAAATATATGAGGGATTAGTTAATAGCTGAGAACACTTTTGAGGTAGGATGTGATTAATTTGTTGTTTTGTAAAGTAAAATGTTATATTAATAAACTGATATGTTAAAAAATCAAAAGAGAAAATCACAAAGAATTGACAGTCACCGAGAGATTATAGAGATTATTTTCTTCTTCTCTTACAAAGAGTAGAAAAGGCAGTTATCTTTCACCCAGTTATCATTAGAAAAGACCAAACAACAGAAGACTTTAATCTTCTTACTTTATCCCTTTAGCATACTATTCTTTGTCTCAGTATTCAACATTCTATTTCATTCATACTCTGCTTCCACATACACACACACACACACAAACCATTGCAGCTAGCAAGGTTGTGATATAGTAAAATCACTGGAAATATGTGTGGTTGGAGTCTGATGAACCATGGGAGAAGTATCCAGAACACTGGAAAAGTACATCAATATATATGGAGAAAATTTTATATACTTTCCTATGAGGTTACATTATAAATATCCTCTAAAAATGATGAAAAGGATTGGAAATTGTAATGTTGAAATTATTCATACGGAAAATAAAAAAAAAATTGATTGGCAGAGGGTCTATCCCAGTTTCTTATACTTATGATCATAATGGAATGGAATGGAACATAGTATGATATGATAATAGCAATCTCATTAATACACACATTGCAGATCTTAAGTTCTTTATGCTTGCTTTGATGTCACAAAGAGTAAGCTTTGTTTTTTTATTAACATAAAGGAAAATGCCATAATCAATATTTCCTTTGAAGATATTGAATAAGTCACCAATGGCCAATTGTCATAAAATTTCTTAGCAAGCAAGATACTGCTGTCTTACTACATTGCTATAGAAGTAAGGGAGATACTTTGTTACAAGAAGAGATCATTCACTAAACTCTCCATACACATAACAGAAAGGACATTTTACAAGGTTACTTTTTTATGGCAAGAAATCTTTCTATTCCAACTTTTGGTCTTATTTCCTACAAGAGATTAACAGGCTGTCCTTTGAAAATATAGTTCAACTCATTTCCAATCCAGTTCAAATTCATTGATGCCTCCCTTCCACCCTCATTGATACTGTCTTCCTGTAGAGTCTTTAGAAAGTTTCCAGTTTCCAAGTTTGATTGAGACCTTTACTGTGTATACTAAGCCATTCATGGTCATATGATTTCAACTCACCCTTCTAATGTCTATAATTTTGTAGGGACTCTCTCAAGTAGCAGAGGCTTTCCTTTTGTTGCCCACCAGTCTGATAGTCTTCATGGTCATATGGACAGGGCCTTCCAATTCAATCTTACATTTGCAAGAGATTTGCAAAAAAATCCAATTCCCAGACAACACCAGTTTTTTCTGAGTGTACCTGCCATAGTGATGTATCATTGACTATCACTAGGTATGGTAGGGAAGAAAAGAAACAGAATTATAAATCCATGTGTCTAGAACTACATTTGTTCTTATGAGTAATGAATAACAGCTGTCCAGATTCATGCGATGATGATGATGATGATGATGATGATGATGATGATGATTTTGAATATATATATATATATATATATACACACACACATACAATTAAACATACACACGTACACACACAGTTGACCCCTTACACTGGAGATTTGTTCCAGCGCCTCATAGAAAGTTTTTTGGGAGTGAGGCTTCAGTGTTGGCATCTTGCTTCACATAATGGAATAAGCGTAGAAGTCAAGAAGCTATCAGCTGGCTAACACATCCATTCTCATGCCTTGATACTTCAGTAACTCTTAATGACCTTCATGTGTAAATGATCCATGTAAGATCCAATCTGTCTGTCAGGTAACCTTATGTCTAGTGCATAATGCTTAATGTAACCAGTTCACACATTAAAAATAATATATGTAGATTTCTAAGCTCTACATAATGCATCTTTCTCCTTCTACAACATTCTACCTCTATTTACCTAATATTCTGCTCATTCAGATAGAGGTATCTGCTTGGGTACATCTCTTTCATCTGTTTCTTCTTGACTCCACCTGAATAATATATTGACCTATTGTTGTCTGATACTCCCAACATCCTTTCAACTTCTTCCTTGCCTCTCTCTCTCTCTCTCTCTCTCTCTATATATATATATATATATATATATATAAGATTGTGTATAATTTCTTATAAAGCAGCAGTAGTAGACACATTTTGACTAATGAATAAAGTGGAGACAGAGTTAGAAAGAGAAAGAGGGAGAGATTCTGTGTCTTTTGTTATTTGTCTACAGAAATGTTTATCGCCCAACAAAACACATTCTTTTTCCAGTAGTTTACTTGTTCCAAATCTGCAAATATTATCTGGTTATTACTCACAAGAGGCATATTAAGTCTTTGTGTTGTTCTATACAGAAAAACGGTGCTAAATCAGGATTAATACCAGAAAAATGATGAGGAATTTGGAGTGAGTTGCTACCATGCCATACACAGCCCTCTTACAGCAAAAAAGTCAGGTATAGCCAAGTATAGTGGATATTCTTCAGCTAAAAAGATGGACATCTCACATAACTTACCTGATGTACAGCATCAGATATAAACATTTCACAGCTGCCTAGTGCTGTCTTTCAATTAGCTCATATCTTGATAAAAACTTTGCTATCTTACAGCTAAAATGCTGCCTCCTCTCTCTTCTCCTTGGAGAGACAGAGGTCCCTCACTATTTAAGAAAGCAGTCTGGTACCAGATTATATTTATCACGGAAGGATGTAAAATGTTTGAGAAAATCAGTTTAAGATTTTAGCAGATGTGCATGCTTGATTTCACTCTGAGGTAAAGAAGAGCATATTAGCCATCTAGAATAGTTGCGGACTCTTGCTGAATTGTTTTGGTTAATATAATGCCACATGCCTTACAACTACATTAAAACAATGCAATTCTTCACTTTTTTTTTTTTCTTGAAGAAAGGAATGAATGATTTTAGCAATTTCCTTCCTGCTGTGAGAAAGGTCTTCAAAAATTACATGATTTTCAAATCTATTCACAATTAGGGACTTCTTATATGCAAAATTTGCATGTGGTTGTTTTGCATAGCAAATAGTATTTTCTGCTTTTTTTCTTTTTTTTCTTTTTGTATATAAAATGCCATTTCTTCTGTAGAAAATTCTATTTTCTATGCTAACAAAATGTGTAAATTTTGCACAGAATAAGTCCTGAATTGCAAAGATTGTCATTCCAGGATCCTCCTCATCGGGGTTTTGGGGCTATTTTCCAATTTTTTTCCCCAAATATTCTTTTTTCTACAGGCCATAAGGCCATCCCTCGTCTCACCCACATACAAAGGGAATGGGGGAAGTGCAAAATATTTCTAACCATGTGGCTATTACTGTTAGTTGTGAATTTTCAAACCAACTTGCACACAAACTAAATTTCAAACTAACTTTCACACATACTAACCATGGCAAAGATCTGAAAGACCTGTATCATCTCACCCATCCATTTGAAAAATTTGGACAAGGCTCATGATTTGCATCTTTATGTATCCTATTACATTCTATCCTACTTCCACAACTGTACACATATGCTTTAAGAATGAGGTCTTAATATCACTCTGTACTGCATGTGAAGAAATGACTTGAAATCCATGAAAGCTCATGAAAAAAATAAAACTAGCTAGTCTTAAAGTTGCTGTCTTATTCCTTTTTACCTTCCCCTTCCATCCTCTTTTTTACAGGCTTTAGAAAATTACTTTTAGGATTACTCTAATGACCATACTGACACTTTCTACAACTGAGCAGTAGGATCCAGCCCATCATCCTATCACTGCTCAGTTATGTATAGTTATGGCATGCCATTATAGTCATGCATCTCAAAAGTAATTTCCCAAGCTCTGGTCAACTCTTCTACAGACTTTTGTGTAGTACCTTTTGTCCTGCTGTCTTGCAATTCAGTTATTTCAGAATTCCTTTAGTTAACATAATCTTTCTTTCCCTCAACATAAACATCAATTCAACTTAGCATCTCCATCTGGATTCTTTTCAGTTTTTACATCAACTTCAAGGTCCTAGTCACTATATTTGAGGCTCTCTATCTCTCTTTCTCCTGCCCCTCACATTTTGTTTTCCTATTTTTTCAGCTAATCTGTTGCCAGCCTTCATACTCACTTTGCTCACAGGGTATCTGTTGTGTTGTCAGTTCATAAGCCTAGCCATTATACCTGCAATGTGCATGAATATAACATAAAGTTATTTTTAGCACTAAATAGCATTCTGTGCTTTTGTGAGTGTCCATATTGGTGAAGGTCAAGTATTTTGTTTTGAGGGGGGGGTAGGGTTATTATATGCCTTACACACATAAGATCCCTCCCTTCCACCTCCCCCCCTCCATATATATATAGAATTCAAACACACTAGGACTACACACCAGTATCTAGAATCTAATTTTTTTGGTATGTTGCCACATTTTATTTAAACTTTTAATTTCTCCATACTTTTCTTCTGATTCTTTTCTCATCTAAATCACCTCAGACTTATAAATAAAAGTATTGAGAGCTATCAATAAGAAATGTCATATCAGCTGTCCATGGTTCATGAATAATTGACACTGAGATTACCTAGGGAAAGCTTCTATTAGCTCATCTCATTAACATATGGACTAAATCTGGTTTTGTTTCTTGAGTATAACAATGTTACTTAAGTCTTTGATCTATGGAGGCAAATAGAGGGTTTTAATAACATATCGGAATACTCCCAGGAGCACAGCCATACATCTGAAATATTTACTCTTGTAAAATGTTTTTGTTTTTAATTTCTGCAGAACTATTTTTTCTTTAATTATTTTTAGGGTGGTTGTAGTATGAAGCTTTTCAAATATATGTCCTGCTCGCCACAAGCATTACTCAATTCAGTGCAATAGAAGACATACAGTTCAGGGGGCATATTGCTCTAAAAGAAAACTATTATACTTACATCATCCTTGGTTAAATAGTTTTTGCAATCCAAGTAAAAACTTGGATTGCTCAACACACAGTGGTGATTCACTCACAATGGACATGATTACAGAGCACAGATGGAAGATGGAAGATAAACCAGGTATTATATATATGAACTAATACAGATGAGGCCCTTCTAAAAAAAAGTTGAATTTCTTGTAGGTCTATATTCATATGCTTGCAGCCAGAAATAATCATGTACGTGTGGCATGATCAGGTTGCAGTTTTGTAGATGGGAATGAAAGGTCCTGATCTTTAGCCAGTATGCTTTAGGTCGTGGAGAGCAATGTCTCTTTTTGTTTTACTTAGGGGCTGTACAGACCACCCAAAAGGGGCAGTCTTCAGCCACCCCAAGAAGTGGTGAGTTGGGGTCAAGACTGCCACACTGGCAGCCCCAGAGGCACCATTTTGATGCTTCTGCAAGCTGCAGAGAAACGGAGAACTGCCACTTCCCCACGGCCTGCAAGCGGGGTGCAGCAGGTGCCCGTTGCACCCCGCTCTCCCTGGCACAGCCAAGGGGAGAAAGGGGCTGCCACCGTGGCCCCTTTCTCCTTGGGATCCTTGGCATGGCCTTTTAAAGGCCACACCAATGACCCGCAGCCAAAAAGGAGCTCAGTTTTTAAGCTCCTTTTTGCACTGTGGAAAAGGCATGCTTGGCGCCCTCCTGCAGCACGATATCATCAGGTGCATGCAGCGTTGTTTAAATACTGCACGTGCCATGACATCATGGTGCGCCCCATATGGATGCCTCCATTTTAAAATAGCGACAGCCATACATGCTAGGGTTAGGGAGGGTGTGAATCCTGTACCCTCTCTAACCCTAAACGCGTAATACAGGTGGCCTTTTTTGTCTGTCTATACCAGGCCTTACATACTAAATTGCAACGGGAGGTTACCTGGAATGAACTGACTCGATTGGTACCATCAGATGCTGTTGCACATGGTGGCAGAAGGGGAGGGTCAGCAGAAATCTGGTCTAAGTCTGGGCTTCAGCAGCAAAAAAACCAGTATCTTGGACAATGTAGGCATCATTGGCTTTTTCCTTTTCATAATAATGTCTTTAAAAGAATAATGGCATATTTATTGTTCCAGTGCCTAATATTTTATTTTCTGATCTTCATGCAGGTATATTTTCAAGAAAATAACACAAAAATAAAGCTACAGCATGGGACTGCAAAGTATTTCTTGAAACAAAAGTCTGTGAAGCTATAACTCAGTTGGCACAAGTGAAATATTCTTGAGAAGTGCATTCCCTAATGAGGTGGTACCATTAATATCACTTCTGGTAATTGCTTCATTGTTTGATTGTGTAGACATTTGCCACATAACTTAAAATGGCTGGTTGTATTACTACTGTCTTAAAATGGTAATGTATGTGAGATCCTACAAATGAGGTCTGGAATCCTGTATCAGCTTCTACTTAACAAAGTATTTAATTGAGGAGTGAAACAGACAGCCCCTGTGTGATGGCTTGGGGGCGGTTTCAAAGTGCAGCATTTAGACACCACATGCCTTGACACTACCCCCAAGCCAGTGTAATGCTGCCTGCACAACAGACAGCTTTGTGGTGCTCCAGCGGCACAGTCTTTATATGTCGCATGCCACAGGAGCACCTCAAAGCTGTGGCAGTGGCAGCAGTGGTGGCAAAGCTAGCTTTTTGCTGGCTCAAAAAGGGATGGCATTTTGCTGCATCTTTTTGGGCTGGCAAAAAGCCAGATCAGGACTGCAGCATGTGGTTGCCACAACCATGATACAGCTTCCTCTGGGGAGGCTTGAAGCTGCCACTTCAGGGTCTTTTGTTTGAGCCCAGAAATGTCTTTCAACCATGCTCTGATCACTGACAGAATGGACCTCCTTCTTCCCATGCATCTGATGCCTGGTAAAGTAGACTGGGGAACTAGTTATGACTGTGGCAATTACATCAAAATTGTGACTAAATATTGATTGTGAATGTCAATGTATATTTTGTTTGTTTAGTTATGCTATTGGTATTGTTGTGTGTCTTCAAGTCATTTCTGCCTTATGCTACTTTAAGGTGAAACTATCATGGAACTTTCCTGACCAAATTAGCTTAAAGTGAGTTTCCATTGTCTTCCTCAAGGTAACCAAGAGGGTTTCCATGGTTTAGTGTGGATTTGAACTCTGATCTCCAGAATATTTGGCCCAGTACACACGGGTGGGAAGCAGCATGGCACCACTGTTTCTAGGGTTCTGGAGCGCACAACAACAGCACGCTCCGGAACACTAGTCCGTTTGGATGGTGTCATCATGGCACCATGATGATGCCACCGCCATGCAGCATCTGAATGTTGCTGGCAGGAAGTGGCATCATGGCAGTGCCACTTCCTGTTTGCAATGTCGCAAAAAAGAAGATGCTCTAGGCAGCTTCTTTTTGGTGGCATGTCTGTGCTGCAGCATGTGGATGCTGCAGCACAGAGGCAGGGCAAAAATGGGTGACAAGGAGCCATCCATTTGTACAGCCCCATATTTAAACACTCAAGCCACTACACCATACACAGAGATCAGTTATGCTACATCAAAGCTAAATTCTTAAGCAGAAAATATTTGTGAAAGATCAAATAATATATAAGACATTTTAAAGAGGCTACCTAGATTATTATTACCAACATGATATAATTTCAGGAATGCCCATCTAGTCCATGTTTTTATGACTGGGACTAAAATACCCCTCCTCCCAATAAATGTGTGTGTTCAGAAAACTACAGTACATTTTGAAGTAAAATACGATCACAAATATAAAATGATGGTTTCACTGAAGGCAACCTGACCTTAAGGATAGACATTTAAAAAGTAATTGTGTTTAATTCTTTTTTTTTTGGGGGGGGGGTAATGAGGTTACTATATATGTACATGAAATGAACCCTCAAGACTAGCAGAGGTTCATTTCCTTTAAGAAAGGAGAAAGGAGAAGGAGAAGGCTCTAGTCCATGTGCTTGGGTGAGATCTAATCTAATTTACACTTGAGCCATTGCATTCTGGGAGCCATTGCTGGGAGGCTACTTATGGCTACTCAAGAGGAGGTTTTTAGAGAATAGAAGAGGAGCTGGCCTGAAGCATCAGAGGAAGTGAGTCAGAGACTTGCCTTTAGAAGGAGCTAGTAGCCAGGAGCTCTCTACATAACTATAGGCCCCATGACTTGAACTCAGTGACAGAGCTTGGGAACAAAGGCCAAGTCTAGCAAGGGAAGCCCACAGTCTTGTTTCAGTGCCTCCTTAAGACTTCTCAGTATGGACACTGAAGGCCCTTCAGCAGACACCTGCAACACCTGTGGGATGTTTGTCTTCTTGCCTACAGATGTGGGGAACTACACCTGCCCCAAGTGCAAGTTGGTAGCCCTCTTGGAAGAGAAAGTACAGCAGCTAGAGGAGCAGAAATCTGCACTCCAGCATCATAGAGAGCAGGAGATTCTCCTGAACAGACCAGACCAGAATGTCTTGGATGGGAAAAACACAGAGGAAGTTGCTGGGGTGGAGGAGGTCACTCCACATACAAAGAGGTAGATGCTTGGAGGAAGGTCACACACAGAAGTAAGGAAACCAGGGAATGTTTTGTGAGTGGCTTGCAGCTACCAAATCGCTTTGAATTTCTCTCTGTTGTCAGAGATGATGAGGAAAAGCAGCAGGGACAGACATCAGGGACAGAGCAGGGGAGGCTGAAAGTATCACGAAAGGGAACAGACACTGCTAAGCCTCAGAGGAGGCGCACAGTCGTGGTGGGGGACTCTTTGCTGAGGGGTACTGAAGCAGTGGTTTGTGGGCCTGACAAGATGTCTCGGAAGGTGTATTGTCTCCCTGGGGTAAAGATCCATCATGTGACGGAGAGGCTGACAAGACTTGTCAAGCCTACTGATCAATACCCCTTTCTTTTGATTCATGTGGGAACCAATGATACTGCAAGGCACAGCCTTCAGAATATCAAAAGGGATTTTGAGGCTCTGGGAAGGAAGCTGAAAGAGACGGATGCACAGGTTGTCATCTCATCTCTTCTCCCGGTAGAAGGGCATGGTCCAGGAAGAGAGAGGAAAATAGCAGAGGTGAATAACTGGCTCCATAGATGGTGCTGCCAAGAACAGTTTGGATTCTTGGATCATGGGCTGCGGTTCCATGAGGAGGGACATCTGGCAAAGGATGGACTGCATCTCATGCCAATTGGTAAAAACGTTTTTGCCAACAGTCTGAAGAATCTGATCAGGAGGGCTTTAAACTGAGTTATGTGGGGGAGGGAGACAGCATTCTGGAAGGCAAAAGGGATGGAGAGAATAGCCAAAGTGGCATAGAGGGAACAAGGCAAATAGTGCAAGGACCCAACAGTAGGAGGCAAAAAAAAAAAAAAAGTGCAAAAGCAGCAAGTAAAGAGGACACATGGTCTTAAATGTCTCTATACTAATGCACAGAGTATGGGAAATAAGCAGGATGAACCTGAACTCCTAGCACAACAAGGGAAATATGATATAATAGGCATCACTGAAACCTGGTGGGATGAGTCTCATGATTGGAATGTAGAAATAGAGGGATATAACCTTTTTAAGAGAAACAGGCCAAACAGGAAAGGAGGAGGAATAGCATTATATGTCAGGGATATTTACACTAGTGAAGAGATCTAGGAAGCCAATACTGGAAGCCAGGTGGAGAGCATCTGGATAAAAATTAAAGGAGAGGGAAATAACAGGGATGTTACTGTGGGAGTCTACTACAGACCCCCGACTCAGGCAGAGGAATTGGATGATGCCTTTCTAGAACAGATAATCACATACTCAGAAAGGAGAGATGTAGTAGTGATGGGTGACTTCAACTATCCTGATATTTGCTGGAAGTCAAACTCAGCCAAATCCTCAAGGTCTAGCAAATTCCTCACTTGCCTGGAAGACAATTTAATTGTCCAAAAGGTGGAAGAGGCAACAAGGGGATCAGCCATTTTAGATCTTAACTTAACCAACAGGGAAGACCTAGTTTATGGAGTGCAAGTGGTGGGATCCTTAGGTGGAAGTGACCATGTTCTCCTGGAGTTTGTAATACAGTGG
Source organism: Urosaurus nigricauda (assembly GCA_034509955.1). Taxonomy (NCBI): domain Eukaryota; kingdom Metazoa; phylum Chordata; class Lepidosauria; order Squamata; family Phrynosomatidae; genus Urosaurus; species Urosaurus nigricauda. The sequence goes on along the minus strand of JAOEGL010000005.1, from coordinate 163,149,183 downwards.
AAGGGAGAAGCCAGCCAGAGTCAGTCACGCACTCTAGACTTTAGGGGAGCTGATTTCAATAAACTTAGAGAAATACTGGGGGTGTTCCCATGGTCAGGAATACTAAAAGAGAAGGGAGTTCAAGACGGATGGGAGTTTCTCAAAAGGGAGATACTGAAGGCACTATTTCAAACAGTTCCAATGAGGAAGAAAAATGGAAGATGTCTCAAGAAGCCAGGATGGATGACTAAGGAACTTTCAACTGAGCTAAGTTTTAAACGGAACATGTATGAGAAATGGAAAAAAGGGGAAATCACGAAAGAGGAATTCAAACAAATAGCCAGCACATGTAGGGGTAAAGTCAGAAAAGCTAAAGCGCAGAATGAACTCAGGCTGGCTAGAGAGGTTAAGAACAATAAAAAGGGCTTTTTGGGTATGTCCGAAGCAAAAGGAAGAAGAAGGAAACGGTTGGGCCACTGCATGCAGAAGATGGCAAAATGCTAACAGGGGACAGAGAAAAGGCAGAATTACTCAACACCTTCTTTGCTTCAGTCTTCTCAGAAAAAGCAAAGGGTGCTCAACCTAAGGATAATGGAGCAGAAGGAAGAATAGGGGAATTTCAGCACAGAATAAGTAAAGAGATAGTACAGGAATACCTGGTTAACCTAAATGAATATAAGTCTCCAGGACCAGATGAACTACATCCTAGAGTATTAAAAGAACTGGCAAATGTAATATCGGAACTACTGGCAATAATCTTTGAGAAATTCTGGAGAACAGGAAAGTCCCAGCAGACTGGAGGAGGGCAAACATTGCCCCCATCTTCAAAAAGGGAAAAAAAAGAGGATCCCAACAATTATCATCCAGTTAGTCTGACATCAATTCCAGGAAAGATTCTGGAGCAGATCATTAAGTAGAGAGTCTGTGAACATTTAGAGGCCAATGCCATAATCACAAAAACCCAACGTGGGTTTCAGAGAAACAAGTCATGCCAAACAAACCTGATCTCTTTTTGATAAAATTACCAGCTTGGTAGATGAAGGGAATGCTGTGGATATATAGTATATCTCGATTTCAGTAAGGCCTTTGACAAGGTTCCCCATGACATTCTTGCAAACAAGCTTGTAAAATGTGGGCTAGACAAGGTAACTGTTACATGGATTTGTAATTGGTTGACTGGCCGAACTCAAAGGGTGCTCAGCAATGGTTCCTTTTCATCCTGGAGAGAAGTGACCAGTGGGGTGCCACAGGGTTCTGTCCTGGGCCCAGTGCTATTCAATATATTAATGATTTGGATGACAGAATTGGGAGCATACTTATCAAATTTGCAGATGACACTAAACTGGGAGGAGTAGCTAATACCCCAGAGGACAGGATCAAAATTCAAAATGACCTGAATAGACTAGATAGCTGGGCCGATGCTAACAAGATGAAATTCAATGCAGAGAAATGTAAGGTTCTGCAGTTAGGGAGGAAAAATGAAATGCACAGGATAGGATGGGGGACACTTGGCTGAATGAGACCACATGTGAAAGGGATCTAGGAGTCCAAGTAGACCATAAGCTGAACGTCAGTCAACAGTGTGATGCGGCAGCTAAAAAAGCCAATGCAATTTTAGGCTGCATCAATAGAAGTATAGTTTCTAGATCAAGGGAAGTAATAGTGCCACTCTATTCTGCTTTGGTCAGGCCCCACCTGGAATACTGTGTCCAGTTCTGGGCACCACAATTCAAAAAAGATGTGGAGAAACTGGAGCATGTCCAAAGGAGAGCAACTAAAGATGGTGAAGGGTCTGGAAACCATGCCCTATGAGGAACCCCTTAGGGAAATGGGGATGTTTAGCCTCGTGAAGAGAAGGTTAAGAGGTGATATGATAGCTCTGTTTAAATATTTGAAGGGATGTCATATTGAGGAGGGAGCAAGCTTGTTTTCTGCTGCTGCAGAGAATAGAACGTGGAACAATGGATGCAAACTGCAGGAAAAGAGATTTCACCTCAACATTAGGAGGAACTTCCTGACAGTAAGGGCTATTCGACAGTGGAACACACTCCCTCGGAGTGTGGTGGAGTCTCCTTCCTTGGAGGTTTTTAAGCAGAGGCTGGATGGCCATCTGTCGGGTATGCTTTGATTGGGAGTTCCTGCATGGCAGGGGGTTGGACTGGATGGTCCTTGTGGTCTCTTCCAACTCTATGATTCTATGATTCTATGATTCTACATTGTACTGTGTGTTGGATGGATTTTAGATGTAAGCCACTTTGATTATTTGTTAACAAAAAGCAGGATATAAATAAAATAGTAGTAGTAGTAGTAGTAGTAGTAAAGTAGTAACAGTAGACAGATTTGGCTTCAGGAACTTCTTACTGTGAAAAGTTAATTAATCTAGTCATGGTAACCTGAGAAAAATAGTCAGCCATGGATGAGCCAGGATATGTGAAATGAAGCTTGCAGAGATGCATTAAAAAGAGATACCTACATAAATAATTGTTAATTCAGTCAGTCTGTTTATCTATTACTCACTTTTCAGCACCATGTAATTACAAAATGAAAGAAATTGTTGAACATTTTGCAACATATGTAAACATAAAATGGAATAATTACATGGGCATAGTATGAGATAAAAACTACTTCATACCATTCTGTTGTGGAAGTCCAGTAATGAGAAGGAAACGTTCACATCTGTAAAATGGGAAGTATTCTAGCTGAAGCTATATACAGATTGCCGTCTTTTTGCACCACTACAACAGAGAGGTAGAGGATAGGGGCACTTGGAGAGTTTCATTCACTGGGTCACTATGAGTCAACTTGAATGCAGGTATCAAATAAACTTGGTATATAAAGAACAGATTTTGTGCATCTTGAATTATGAATCTTGGAGATTCAATTAGTGTGACTGTCTTACAAGTTTAACTAACTGGGTCAATATTTAGTGTAGTGTAGTTTAAAGCTGGACTTGGACCTAAGTTTCACCTATAAAGTTCATTGGGTGTTTTTGGGCCAGTCATCCCCACTCAGCATAATCTACTTTACAGGATTATAAAAGAGAGAAAATGAATTAATTGAATAAAAGATCAGTGAACATTAGAAATGCACTTATGCAGAATGAGAGCCCTTTTGTTTCAAGATATTTATGTTTTTTTGTACTCCAAGGTTCTTTGGAGTTTTGCATACTTTCTCAGCTGTCATAAATTGTATTTGGGATACGGACTGAATTTTCACATTTAAATGTAGCTTTTAAAGGGGTATATGTATACATTGGGTGTATGCTTCTGATTTTTAAAGGTTGGATTTTAAGTTCTGTTAGCATCCAACTTAGATTCAAAGTGGCCTGAGGAGTGTGGGTTACAGACCTAGATAACACTTCTCTTTTCATCAGGAAACAATTTGAATTTTAAGAGTAAACTATGAACCAGTTTCCCATACGTAATTTCCATATTTGATGCCCTTCCCTTCAGGTTTCATCACCTTTTGGAAACATAGCAGGAATTAGAGGCTGTCAAGTTATTCTATATAGCTAAGTTGTATTAAAAAAAAAAACCCTTTGGTATAATGAGCCCTTCTACATGAGCACACAGGCAAAGTCATTGGCCTCATGGGATAAACTAAGGTAGTGCTTCTCAAAAGTAATATATCTCATTATAATGTGACCCACCATTTTAGATCCATGTCTATTGTACCTCTGACTCATGTAAACCTGGTGATATCTTATTGGTTATTCATAGCTCATATCTTGAAACTGAAAATAACAAAAACTTTTCACCTAGACAAAAATAGATCAATGAAAACTTTATATCTTTCCCATTTTCTGAATTTATGTTCATCTTGAATCTTTATCTCATTGTGCAATAGAAGCTATCAGAAAACCTATTTTTTTCTAGGATTTATAGAAGTTAATGTTAGGTATGTTAACAAGATTCAAACAAAGCCTGACCCTATGCAAAGCTGTATTGATCCAGTTCTGACAGAAATAGCATCTAGTTCTTTCTGGAGACTGACTGCAGCTCTTTGAGACAATCGGAATTTGTCCTGAAAGACAGCCCATATACAGCACATTACAGTAATCTAAACAGGATATAACCTTCCCAGAGAATGTGAATATCCCCAGCTCCATACCTAGGTTTTAAGGGCTTTTTAAATCTTTTCCTGCATTTTTCGCCATACAACCTAAGCTGGATCCGCTCCCTACTATTGTGTATTGCTATTTTAATCTATTATGTTTTTTAACTCTATTGTGATTTAATTCTTTTTTAAGGGAGGGTGGTAAGGGTAAGGAAGGAGTATTTTAACTTGATATTGTTTTAACCTCTGCTGTACTCCTCCCTGATTGCTTGTTCAGAGGGGCGGAATAGAAATAAATATTATTATTATTATTATTATTATTATTAATTATAACTAAGACATGTGTTACTCCTTCCAGATCAGACATCCTTAGGAATGGAAACATTTAGGAATGCATAAATTTTAACTCTGCAAATGCACTCATAGGCCCAAAATAGATTGGCCAAAAAGAGTGGTTTCTGACTGCTTTGGTAGCATGGCGTTCAGATGACACATGCCTCCACAGCAGCTTGAAGCCATTCAAAAGCTGCCTGAGGCAGCCTGAAGCTACTGGCAAAAGGAACAGATTTAATCCGTTCCTGTCAGAGGATCATTTGGGATCATGGTGGTGGCCCATTTCAGGAATGGGTTGTCCTGTCACCACGGTCTCAGTGTGATTAGCACTGGAGTGGTCAGAGGCCACTCTTTCCAGGCTGTTTGCTTTGGCTCTTAGTCAGTACCGAAACCTGATTGTCTAGGCTCTGGGCTGAAACCAGGGGTACACCAAAACAGAAAACCTATGTCTTCAGGAGGAGTGTAATGTTATCCAGCATGGACTAAAGCCCTGTATGTATGGGCCAAATAAAACAGCTCCCAGATCCTCTCAGCCAGTCCAGATAATGCAGTCCAGATAATTTAAATTTCAATTGAATAATCTGTTGTCAATTTGTATTACTTTATTTACCACCTGAAAATTATTAGTGAATTTTTCCTAATGATCTTGTAAGAAAACCTATCTCAGAATTTACTGGAATTCTCAGCTCATCTATAGTTATATACTACACTGTTGTAGTGGGGGTTCCTCAGTTCCCCCAGAGGAGATCTTGTATTGGAATAATTATAGTTCATTCTTATGTATGTTTATTCAGAATCCAAGGAGTTCAAAGGAATTTATTGACTGGAATACACTAACTTTCTGTACACTTCCCACCTTCCTATATGCATTTGTTTGGGAGTAATCATCAATGAAAATGATGAGTCTTAAATCAATAATAATAAATAAATAAATAAATAAATTATTTGTATTTCCTGTCTCTCGATCTGATCGAGGCGGGATTCTAACAACTGTAAAATGCAATTATAAAATACAGTTAAAAACATCATAAATTGACAAATCTTATAAGCACAGCAATGTCAATGACCATCATTATTAACAGTATAACAACATCCTAATTAATCGAGGATACAATTCAACTTCTGATACTTCTTAATGCTCTGCTAAAGGAGATCTGGTGGATAGGCCAGCCAGAAGAGATCCGTTTTATGTGCTGTTTTAAAAGCCTCTAAGGTGGTCATAAGACGGATCTCTTTGGCAAGGCATTCCATAAGTTCGGGGCAATAGCAGAGTAGACCCTCTGAGTAGTTGTTACCAGATTAGTCCTCTTGACCTCTAGCAGGTTCTTCCCTGTCATTCTAAGTGTGCGGGGTAGATTGTATAGGGAGAGGCGTTCCTTTAAGTAACCTGGGCCCGAGCCATATAGGGCTTTAAAGGTAACGACCAACACTTTGTATTGTGCCTGGAAGCTAATCGGTAGCCAGTGTAGTGATTTTAATATAGGGGTAATATGCTCCATTCTAGGAGTCCCCATTAATAATCTGGCTGCCACATTCTGGACTAGTTGAAGCTTCCGGACTTGATACAAAGGTAGCCCCATGTAGAGCGTATTACAGAAATCTAACCAAAAGGTTACCAGTGCATGTATCAATGTTTCAAGGTCCTCTTTCCCCAAGTAGGGATGCAGCTGGCGTATCAGCCGTAGCTGATACCATGCACTCCTGGCCGTCGCCTCTACCTGGGAAGACAAGCAGAGGGACGAATCTAGGAGTACACTCAGACTGTGCACCTTGTTCTTTAGGGGAAATGTGACCCCATCAAGAACAGGGTGGTGTAACTCTCTATCTGAGTCAGGGGAACCTATCACAAGTACCTCTGTTTTCTCTGGGTTCACTTTGAGTCTATTTTCCCTCATCCAGCCCATTACCGACTCCAGGCAAGCATTTAGAGCTGAGATGCCAACCTTGGTCACTGCATCAGCCGGAGATATAGAGAAATATATTTGGGTGTCATCAGCGTACTGATAACACTGTGCTCCATGCCTCCGGATGACCTCTCGCAGCAGCTTCATGTAAATGTTAAACAGCATAGGAGACAGAATGGCGCCCTGAGGGATGCCAGATGTCAGCTCTCTTTTTCAAGAGCAACTGTCTCCCAGCTTCACCATCTGGAATCTGCCCAAGAGGTAGGAACAGAACCACTGAAGTGCAGTGCCCCCAATTCCTAACTCCCTCAGGCGTTCCAGAAGGATACCATGGTCAATGGTATTGAATGCCACTGAGATGTCCAAGAGCACCAATAGGGTCACACTTCCCCCATCGATGCCCAGATGGAGCTCATCGACCAAGGCGACCATGGATGTCTCGACTCTATATCCCCTCCTGAAGCCGGTTTGAAATGGGTCTAGAAAATCGGCTTCATCCAAGACGGCTTGGAGTTCAATGGCAACTGCCCTCTTGATCACCTTGCCCAAGAATGGTAATAGAGAAACTGGTCTGTAGTTGTTTCTTATCATTGGGTCTAGGGAGGGTTTTTCAGCAGTGGTCTTACTCTTGCTGATTTAAGTTCAGACAGAAACTTACCCTCCCTAAGAGATGCATTGACAACAAGTTAGAGTAATGTTGTCACCTTCTTTCCTCATTGAACTGTCAACCAGGTTGGGCAGGGATCGAGGGGGCAAGTCGTCCTCCTAACACTACCAAGGAGGTTGTCCACTTCCTTGGTACTTACAGACTCAGTGATCCAGTCTAACCGAGTCCACAGAGTCACTGGACACCTCTCTTATTGTTTCTGTATCAAAGTTAGCATCTAAATCGGCTCTTATCTGAGAGATCTTATTGGCAAGGAAGTCATTAAAAGTGTCACAGCAGGCATTTGTTGGTTCCAGTAAAGGGTTCAGAGTGGGGGGGGGGCAAGTTAGATCTTTAACCACTCTGAATAGCTCTGCTGGACAAGACTCTGCCGATGCAATACGTGCAGCATAGAAGGAGTACTTTGCTGCATCGATTGCAGCTCTATAGGACTTTAATAAGTTCTCTAGGAGAGTCTTGTCAGAAGCATTGGTGTTAACACCAACGGCACTCAAGTCGTCTCGTCTCTCGCTTCATCCTCCGGAGATCTTGCGTGTACCATGGTTGTTTATTGGAAGCGAGTTGGAGAGGACGCTCGGGAGCGATACTGTTTATAGCCCTGGTGAGGTCAGTGTTCCAGGTATTAACCAGAGCATCAACAGGATCACCATCATTCCCAACCATATATCCCTCTAGGGCTTCTTGGAATATTTTGGGTTCCATCAACCTTCGAGGGCGGACCATCTTAATAGGTCCTCCACCCCCAGGGGGGATATGGGTAATGGCTTTTAATTTTAGTTTGACTAGGAAGTTGTCGGTCCATGACAGGGCAGTAGTCCCAACGACTTCTGCCCACGGATTTTCCTGATCCAAGCAAAAAGCCACATTGAGCGTGTTACCTGCACAATGTGTTGGCCCCACGACCAATTGGGACAGACCTATGGTAGAAATGGGACTGGAAAAGATGACCCTATAAAGTTACTTTCTAGGAGGCTTGGGACATTGGCATTCATAGCCCAAGCCACACTGAAGCTGCCTGGAAGTTGAGCGGCCACCCAGATGTGGGCAACTTCAAGAAATTGTGACAGCATGGTGTTTACATACCTCATGCTCCTGGAGACCTTGAAGCTGGCTTCGGGCTGCAGTGGGACTGGGAAAGGTGCCTCTTCCTCAGCCCAAAAAGGAGTAGATCTCTTCTGCTCCTTTTTGGGCTGGCTTCAAGGCAGATTGGGGCTGCGGTGTGTGTTTGCTGATTCTTGCTGGTCTGTTCTGGCCCAAGGAGGCCTATGTTGTGCTGATAGTACCAATTAGGGTAGACCAATTAAATCACTTGGTCATGGTAGAGTCAACATTTATATAAATCCATTTGATTCAGGAAGTCCATTATGGTTAGCATTAACCAGTAGGATTCAGACCATAATATTCTTGCACTGTAACTGGAAAGTCTGTCCCACATACCATTGATGTCACTCTCCACTCCACACACTCCCCCCCTTTTTTTTGTCCCAAACTGCAGAGGGCATGAAGTCCAATTTGAGACATTTTTACTACCCAGCCCATTCAAAACCACAAAGAGACCTTTCAAAAGGTGACTCCCAGGTCAGTCACTGTGGAGAAAAATTCTCTCCTGGATCAAAAACTGATTCCAAGTCACTCCAAAAGATGTTGAGAGGCCAAAAAGGATTTTTTTTTAACCAGAGGGGATGGGTGCAATGGGGAATAATGTGTCTTTTTAACCTCTGACAGTTGCCTACCTTCATTCTATACAAAGACAGAATGGAAAAAGCCTTCAAAGTCTCTGCAAATTAGAGTGCATTTTAAGGAAAATTTCCATTAGTGTCAATGCTTTCTTTGAAATGCAAATAGAAGCTCCATAAAGTTTTTTGTTTCAGGGCCATGAGATGGAGATGGCATGTTCCATTTCTTCCTTCCTATCCAGTTTGAATGCTGCCAGTTAATATTATGAATATTATTTTAATTCCAATGCAGGCAAGTATAGAAATCCCATGCTTAGGCAGTCAGTAGATCAGTGATCATAGAATCATAGAATCACAGAATTGGAAGAGAACAAAAGGGCCATCCAGTCCAACCCCCTGCCATGCAAGAACTCACAATCAAAGCACCCCAGACAAATGGCCATCCAGAGATGCAAGATGGGGAAATCATCACAAAGGGCAGGAAAGTTGCTATGATACAAGCTTTCTTTTCTGATATTGGTGCATGAATGTATTGTAACTCCTACCACAGGTTCAGAACTTTCATTAACCAGAGGGGCTATCTCATAAGAGAATGTGGACTTCCATGATATTTAGTTAGTATTTACATAATATGGAAATGACAAGGTATTTTGTTCCATTTTCACCACTACCTTGAAGATGGATGGCTGTCTAGAGCAGAATGGTGTCTGAGTCCCAGAAAAGTGATATGGATATGTGATATGTGATATGTAGGCTGTGCAGGTGACGCTGCCATTCCATATCACACATACTCAGGTGGTAACCAATCATATCCCTAAAGAATGATAGATGGAAGAGATGTAGATGGCTCCCAAACCAGGAAAATTCTGCACAAAGAAATTTTTAGGTGGCATTTGTATTTATACTTTTAGACAATGTTGTATTATCCTTGCATTGTAATACTGCAATTCCATTGAAGCATAAAACGGATAAGTATTATTTCCTTCAAACAAATCCAGTGTTTATCACTGTAACAGTTGAGATACAAATGATATATTCTAGCTTGCTATTATTTATTTTGTTCAGACTAATGCACATTATCCTGCTTTGTGTCACTTCCCGTTGTGTATTTGGTGGAGGAGGGAGACACAGAAAAAAAATATGCCCAAATCCTTAGCATTGATTTTAGGGAAATGGATTAGTGCACAAACCCAACCATGTATTGATGCAGAAAGTTAAGGGATTTTTCAGGTGTTATATGCTTCAAAGAAGATGAGACTGTTATTATACAAGGATAATTGTGTAACAGAATACATTTAAAATTTCCTCCCTTGCTCTTTCTCTGTGTGCAACTTAAGACAAGTGTTTTTTACACCCTAACTAACATTAATGTGCAAAGGGATGTGAAAAGAATGACAAGTTGAAGTGGCCCATTTTTTTTTTTTTTTTTTTTTTTTTTTTTGCTTCTCTGAAAATATTTATTTCTTTTCATAATGTTAACAAAAACTTCCTTGTTGACAGATCTTTATAATCATCATCCTTTGGTTATGATTCTACATAAATTCTTCCATCCTATGTCTTTACTGTTTAGTGGCCACTCCCATGATACTTTGTTGTCACTACGTTAGTTGCAAATTGTGGTTCATTTTGCTAATTATATTTTCAAATGAAAGACTGGCTATGTTTGGATCTCTATCCCCCTCCAAATCATTTTAATGTCTAAAGTAATTTTGACAGCATTAGATATTACACTTAAGCAAAAACCCAGTTTCATTACATTGGCCCGATACATACAGGCCCTTTAGGGCACCCCCGTCATGTGCTAGGGTTGCCCAGGAGCGGAACCAACAGACACTCCGCAACCCTAGCATGTAACGAGGGCATCCTCACTCCACAGTGCCATACACACCGTGCATGGAGCAATGACGTCGTAGGTGCACAGCAGCCAAACAGAGCTGTGCACCTGTGACATCATAGATGTGCCCTATGGTGCTTTTCGTATCTTTTTGCGTTGCAGGTGCGGCACAAAAAGGAGCCACTTTTTCAGGTTCCCTCTTCTGCCACATCTTTGCTGCTTCATCTGGTTGCTGTGGTGATGATGTGGCAGAAAAGGAGGCAGCTCTAGGCCACCCTTTTGGGGTGGTCTGTAAAGCCCCATTGTTTCATTATTTACCAAACCTCATTTTGCCCAGTTGGTTATGATCGTTGTTTATAATATCTTTAAATATTATAAACAGTCAGGTATATATTTAAATAGTCAGGTATAAATTTATAATTCCTTCCTGGCTATTTCCTATCACTTTCATCCCATTGAAATGTACCTGAAAGCACCAGGCCAATAGCTTACCATGACATGCTTTTAAAGAAGCATAAATATATCAGTTATATTCCTGTTCAACACAAGATAAAGAATTTAATGAAATCAGGCTGGTAGTGGTCAATAACAAATTGAAAGCACAGAAGTATTGCAGCAACACTACTTTCCTGTGTCTATACAGCATAAATTCTGCTGTTCTGGACAACTGTTTAAAAAATTAAAATAAATAAATAAAATAGATGTGTAAAATTGCTACAAAGTAGCTGTATTTCTTAAAAAAACAAAGGATGTTTTGTGATATATTTGTAAAACATTTATGGTCCAAGTATAATATAATTCCATATTCTACATTTTGCTCAGAAAATAGTAATTCCTAAAACACAAAAGTTGGTCATGCTTATTTCAAAGATGGTGGTGGTGGGGAGGATATAAAGTAACAAATTCAGAAAAGAGAGGAAATAGTAATTTGGGTAATTTCACAACACTAGTACGGCCATATCAAATTGACCTTGTATTCAATATTATTTGATTGATACTTAAGCATAGCATTGCCTAAATGTCAGTCTGCTAATTTAAATAACTACTGATCCAAGCCAACCTAGATGTTTCAATTTAACTCGATTAATATACTTATAGTAAAAGTTTGATCTTCAGTCATGGTTACTCACCTGGCACATGATGGCTGTGAGACCCAGTATCGTCTCTCACCTCAACTTCCAGCACTGAACTCTGGGCTTCTACTGCCTTTTAATTTCCCACATCTCAACGTAGCTTGACAGTTCAAAGATTTGGCAGGTGAAGGTCCAGGTTCCAGAGATATGCTATAATTTTACAGAAGTTCATGTACTCTTCTTTCATGAAGTCGTTTTAAATGCTTCTTGTGTTAGATACCAAAGATTACTTGCAAATGTGTTCAACAAATTTATGGATTTCTATTTCATGGCACTTCAAAGATGATTGTTAGCACAGCAAGAAATATTTTACTGTTCAATCTTCGTATTTATTGAGGGTGGATTGCAAATAACCATAGTTCTGAAATTGAAAGCTAATGTGTTTTCGGATGAAACCTTGACATATTTTTGTAATGAATTTTAAATTAATCTGCATGAAAAGTCATGCTTGGCATTAATTTAAGTTAGCCTGTGCTGTGAGATAATATGGAAGAAAAGTGGTACAAGGGGGACCTCAAAACTAGCTGCTGAAGTGAGATGAATCCTGAACAAGAACAAGCAATTACAATAGTAAGAAATTTACTGCAACAGTCAGCTATATGGGACAGTTCAAATCCCCATGCAACTATATTGCCCACATAGACAATGACATAAGTATGCCTGATTTGTTTCTGATACTGGAAATCTTCTGGAAATGTTCCTGGATTACCAAACAAGGTATTAAACAAAGCCATACACAAGCAATACACAGTTCTAAGACTAGACATGGTATGGAGTTATGTATGGTGAACTGTATTCTTTGCTTTTAAATTCTGCGTGTTTTGTTTTAAAAGGATTGTGATCATGTCTGACTGAATACATTACTATTCTCATGCAACCAGATCCCTGAACAAGCAGGGTTTATAATAATGCAGAGGATTGACTATACTGAACTGAATATGACAGACTCTCTTCAAGCCTTCAATCTGGGAAGATCAGGCTGATGTAAAGCTTGTGATCATCATGTCTCTCCTTCAATCCATCCATGCTTATAATTTTATAATGTCTAAATGGAGTTTAAGACAACTCCTCCTTTGCTGATGCTGCACAAGGTCACTTCTGCCAAATTGTTCACAACATTAATAAGGGCCCCATTGGCAATGTTTAAATTAATATAATTTAAAAATTGAAATCTCCCTGTAAAGATGTCAAAGCACAATGGTGTGTGTGTGTGTGTGTGTGTGTATTAGGCAAAAGAGTAACTGTACAAATTGTTTTCATTCATTTATAAACATAAATGACCCCAGTAATTTCACTACAATTATTGAAATGTGCACCAAGAATGAATGCTGAACATCAGAATGTTATCTATTTGAATGCCTTAAGAAACATTTATTACACTTTTTCTTATGCTTGCATTTTGGTTTTTTTGTTTTGTTTTGTTTTGTTTTTCCCTTCAAAGTAGTTGAAAGTCTTGAAATAATTATTTAATAATAGGAACTCTGGTTACCTAAATTTTACTCCAGTTTAAAGAAGCTTAAGATCTTGCAGAGCACAAAAAGTTTCTGGCTTCAAAGAGTGGTTTGCTAGCCTGCATACAAAGTAGAAAATATATAACAAAGAAGGATGACCTTGATGGGACACAGCTGTATCTGATTTCTTTTCTCCTATTCAAAATGTGGGTCAAGGCAAGAATTGATAAGTAGCACTGGAAGTCAGAAGATTTTATTGCAAATGATTTTGAAGCAGAGCAAAGAATTATATTTATAATTTCATATGAAAAGAAACTACTCTAACATTGCTCTCATGTATTTGTCAGCTGCCACTGTGCCAGAACCAATATCCTTGATCTCAGAATCCCAAGACTACTTGACATTGCTCAACCTATGTAGGCAGCAATTTTCTGTCTCTAAAAGAGATTCCTTCTCCTAACCAAAATGGAACCACTTAGAAACATGTTGATACACAGCATGCTCAAGGAACACCAATCTTAAGCCTCTTGCTCTGTCCCCAAAACCTCACACAGTCCAAATGGAGATGGTGTAGAAATATTAGCCAAAGAACGTTGAATGCTATTAAGTAAGGAAGGAAGGAAGGAAGGAAGGAAGGAAGGAAGGAAAACACTGAGAATAAATGCACTGCTTCAGTGCCAGTTCCAGGATTGTAGATGAAGATTTATTTACTAGCTTTCTATCTGTCTGAGTAACCTGAACCACCTAAGTATAAACTACAACATCATATTTTAGGTCCCCTGTCTATTGGTTCCAGATGTCAATATGTTACATTGGAAGGGAAGAAAAGAAGAAATAGAAAAAGTCTTATTCAGATGTTTACTACTGAATATTTAAATGGCATGAACATGAATGTAAACTATATCCCTCAATATGAAATGCTGCAGATTTAGTATGAAGATCTACAAAAGACTTTTATAACCTAATAGGGGAGTTGCAGAGCTGTGAGAGTAGCAGGATGGAGAGAAAAGTACTTGAACAGGCTCACATGGGAAAATATGATCCTTCAGATAGCCTTTAATCAAACTGTGAAGGCTTTATTGGTATAACCAGTACTTCAGAAACAAACTGGTAGTCTGTTGAAATAAGGGAATTTTGTGCTGCTTGCAACCAGCCTTTGTCCGGCTATAGGTCAATGTTTTTGAATGTTCTTCAAGGGCAGGTCCACATAGAATACATAGCAATAATCCAAATGAGAAGTAACTGAGGCATATCAACTCAGGCAAATCAAGGAATGGGTGTGCTATAGAAATATCAATACAGAGTTTCAAGCTATGAATTTGTAAACACATCCAAGAAAGTGTAACTGTATCCAACATAGGCAGAGAACAATGGATTCCTGAATAGCTAAGCAAATACAAACAAACCATGACTGTGGACTGGGACTTCAGCCAAGGTAAAACCACTTTTTATTCTTAAATTATTTATTCTTAAATTATTTATTCTTAAATTTCGTCTGAATTTGCATGTTTTATCTCTACATCACCAAAATGGTCCTGATGCAAAAACAAGAGACTTCTCGAGGAATCCATTGTTCTCTGCCTACAAAGAGGCCTGTGAGCTAACTGGAATGGAGACATGCTAGATTGCAAAAGAGGGACCCCTGTTGAGATGCAAATGGACTTTCAATTTCCTGGACTTCGAAAATCTTCCTATTGCTGCATGGCCAGAAGGAGGAGGAGCCTGCCTACAAAAGATATCTTCCCCATCATAACATGTCTATTAAGGCCAGAAACAACATGCAGTCATCTGATTAACATCTGCAATTGTTGTTGTTTTGTTCTTCTCCTGTTTGGTTTGTAACATCTTGCCTGACAAAGGAGCCCATGGAGCTTCAGAAGCTTGCAGGAAGTATATTGTGCATTTTGGTTGGTCATTAAAAGTATCACTGATGGATTTTTGTTTGTATTTGTTAAATGGCCAACACGGTTACCCTGGCATGTTTTTTGTTGTAATCTATTTGTTGTTGCTGCTGTTGTTATTTCAGAGTAGACCTACACAAGAAGTTACTTATGTCCATTCTCCTGATTCCAGGAGTGGGATGTGTTTAGTGGTGTTGGAAGTCATTCAAAAACAAGCAGAAAATCAAATGTGATAGCACCTAGGTCTTGCAAACTAGGATAAGACAGTATTGATTCCAATAGTTTGCAGGTGCACTTGCAGTTGATTGCAATGCATTGATTGCAATATGTTAAACTTTTGCTTCAACACATAGGGAGATGCAGGTAAGAAATAAATGCTGTTGTTGTTGTTGCTGTTGTTATCATCTACTTAGATCAAGGGAAAGACCTTAATGCAGTTGGCTCCAGTTCTGGTGGTCTATCCTCGCTTCTGGCACTAGTAGGTACCAACTACTGTTAGAAGTATTTGCTACTTAACTTGTCACCAACTCCCTTCTCCTACATACATTTTCCTACATTGTGAATTGTATGTTCCCAAGACACAATACTGACAGGCTGCAAAAAAGGGAGCTGTTTGTTTTTGTTTTTTTTAATTCGCCAAGGTCTTTTAAAGTCACTTATATTATTAAAGTTATTTATGCTAGGGGCTCTGTACTTTTTATTATTAAATGTTGTTTACATTAATTTTCATTTCATTTATTTATGTTTTGATTTGTAAGCAGTTCTGGTGAATGGAAGGATAAATATAAATAAAGGAGTGTGCAGATACATAATTTGAAGAAGAACCACATGATTAATGCTGGAAAATTTTTCAATCAAGAGTTACTGCTTGAAGGTGTAATCCTCATGGCAAGCAGAATACATGTGCATGTGCATGCATGTGCACACATGTGTATACTGTCAACTTATGAAAAGGGCATGAACTTCACAGGGTTTTCTTGGGCAATTAATACTTAGAGTTGGTTTTGCCATCTCTTTCCTCTTGTACATATATAGCCCATCTTACCTCACATTTGTCATTGGTTTCCCATCCAAGTACTAAACAGGGCTGAACCTGTTTAGCTTCCAAGATTAGACAGGGTTTGGTACCATTAGGATATTTTGCCCCTTAGAGATGAAAATAGTAGTATTTGTGTTGATTTCTTTTGTGTTGTTGTGTGTGTTCAGTTTGACCATAAGGCTAAAACAGAATTTTCCTGCTGAGATTTGACTGCTACAGTAGTGTCACTGGGTGGTTCAGATCACACCAGGTGACACCTCTTCCTGATATTGACATGGCCCCATTCTCCTCAGAAGAAAGGGGCAGTGACAAGGAATGAGGCTGAGCATTTGCATGCCCTAGCACCTCCTTGCTGTTGCTTCCTTCTTCCCCGAGGAGAAAGGGGTGGCAGCAAGGACAGTGGGGACTTGGGAGGCTTGTGTGCTTCTCCTGGCCCCTTGCCACTGCCCCTTCTTCCCTAAGGAAAAGGGGGCAGTAGCAAGAATGCTGGGGAGGCTCACGTGCTTCCTGGCTCCTTGCCACCACCCCTTCTTACCTGAGGAGAAAGGGGTGGAGGCAAGGATGGTGGGGGAGGCCTGTGCTATTCTCCTACTGACCCCTCTTCTCCTCTTCACTGAGGAGAAAGGGACAGCAGCAAGGACAGGCGCCACAACAGGGTGGGTGGGTGTGCGGTTGTGCACTAGGCCTGAGTGCCCCATACCTCCATGAAGAACCCTGCCCCTTCTGCCTCAGAGGCCACACCCTTCCACTAGGTGACAGAAGGGCCAGGGAGGCCACTGGATTGTGGGGGTCCCTTTGTCTTCCTCCGAGTCTAAGCGTATGTGCTTTGCCCAGGGTCACTGAGTGGGTTTCCACAGCTGAGCAGGGATTCAAATCCTAGTCTCCAGAGTCCTAATTCAAAGCTCAAATCACTGCACCATGCTAGCTCTCCTGTTTCTTTTAGTGGTCATTTTAGGCACTGTTTTCAAAAACCTCAGAACCTTCATGGTTGCTAATTTTTAACTTTTAGCTGCTAATTTTACTACCCTGTTTCCCCGAAAATAAGACATCCCCAGAAAATAAGACCTAATAGAGGTTTTGCTGAATTACTAAATATAAGACCTCCCCCAAAATAAGACCTAGCAAAGTTCTGTGTGTGTGTGTGTGTGTGTGTGTGTACAGTATATAATAAATGTTCTTCTTTTTTGTTCAACAATAAATGTGAATTCTTCTTCATGGAAAAATAAGACATCCCCTGAAAATAAGTCCTATGGAGCAAAAATTAATATAAGACACTGTCTTATTTTCAGAGAAACATGGTATTATTTTATAGTAACTGTAAGATGACATATTTTTTTGCATTGTTTTAATCTTTATATGTGCAATGAGTTAGATTTCTGCCACTAGGCAGTCATGTTTTGTTGAAAAGATAACCAAACATTTTAATAGTTGTAATACAAAAAGGATTGATTTGTATTAACAACTTTCTTTGTGATCTTACTTCCCTGTCATTTCTGCACTTTATAGTTCTAGGGGATCTATTACCCTTAGGCCTCACCACAGGCCAGGTTGCATCCAGGAACTAACTTTGTAGCTAGCCAGGGACTCACCCTAGATGCTCAGCCAGGGATAGTCTTGGTAGAATTAGTTATTGAAGGGACCAATTTTATTCAGATCCATCACTAGGCATGTTGTAGGGATGGGGACCACACTGAGTGACACCCCAAAGGGGTGGAGAAGGACATCTGGTGGGGCAATACACCCAGTTAGACTGGCATGGCCCCTGGATTAGTGAAAAGGGTGCCACCTCCCTTTCTCACATACCTTACCAGCTATGGCAGACACTGAATGGGACCTTTGGAGGCAGCTCCACTACCACCCTCAGCACTACTACTATGGCTTGTGGTGCCATCAATGGGGCATTCAGTTATTGTAGCACCAGCCCCCCCCCCCGCCCCAGGTATGTGGCTAGCCAGGGAAGCAGATGAGCAAGGCACTCACAGGGCGGGCGGGGCTAACTCCCCCCCACCCGTTCTGAGGTCAGAATGGTGTACTCAGTGTCGTTCACATGACCACATGTTTCATTCTGATCTCACAGCAAGTGATGCGATACCGCAATGTCAGGTGGCATAGTGGGAAATGTTTTAAACAGAACGGAGGGCTCCAGATCTTCCAGGACATTCTGGTGCAAATGGGAACTTACTTTTGTCAGTTTTAAGAGATATAGAATCATAGAATCATAGAATCATAGAGTTGGAAGAGACCACAAGGGCCATCCAGTCCAACCCCCTGCCATGCAAGAACTCCAAGTCAAAGCATCCCTGACAGATGGCCATCCAGCCTCTGCTTAAAGACCCCTAAGGAAGGAGACTCCACTACTCTCCGAGGGAGTGTGTTCCACTGTCGAACAGCCCTTACTGTCAGGAAGTTCCTCCTAATGTTGAGGTGGAATCTCTTTTCCTGCAGTTTGCATCCATTGTTCCGCATTCTAGTCTCTGCAGCAGCAGAAAACAAGCTTGCTCCCTCCTCAATATGACATCCCTTCAAATATTTAAACAGGGCTATCATATCACCTCTTAACCTTCTCTTCTCCAGGCTAAACATCCCCAGCTCCCTATATATCCTGGGTTTGGCACTGAACAGGCTGAACATCCAGACTGTTCATGCTAAACTCAGGGATTGGGCCCAGTGTTGTCCAGACTTCTCAACAAGAGAGTAGGGGAAATGCCAGTTTATTTGGAAATGCCAGGTGGAATGTTTCTCTATTGTATGATATCTGTTGAATCATCAACACCACTAAAGCTTATATTTTAGCAGTAAGATGTGTCAAAGTTTAGCAGCAAGTGAGGTCTTGGGACTAGTGTACACATAACTGTATTATGTGAATTGCTGAATATTTTTGCACATTCACATAGATGCTTAAATGTCTTCACATAATAATAATAATAATAATAATAATAATAATAATAATAAAATTTTATTTATAGCCCACTCCTCTGAATCCTATCGGAACAGGTTATATCAATTAAAAAATACAAGATAAAATATACACAACCCATTCCCAACCACCCGCCCCTTAAAATTGAATTAAACTAACATCAATTAAAACGGCATAATAAAATTACAATTTAAAACAACAATCCATTGCATTGGTATCAGGGTCAAGATGTTAAAGGGAGAGCTTAACCCAAGCAGAGCCGGGAGGTTAAGGACTTTCTGGAAAGGCCTGCCGGAAGAGATGCGTCTTCAAGGCTTTTTTTTAAAGCAATCAGAGGATGTAATAAGACGCATTTCATCCGGCAGGTCATTCCATAGCCTGGGAGCAACAGCCAAAAAGGCCCTCTGGGAGGTCTGCATCAGCCTAGTCTTCATAGGTTGCAACAGGTTCCTCCCAGAAGACTGGAGTGTGCGGGGGGGGGGTCGTATGGGAAGAGGCGGTCCCTCAGATAAGATGGACCCAAGCCATGTAGGGCTTTAAAGGTTAAAAGCAACACCTTGTACTTTGCTCAGCCACATTTGTCCTTCCTCTGCCAAAATGTGCAACTACAGTGGTCCCCCGGGTTACGAATCCCCCGAGCAACGAAAATCCCGGGATACGAAAGCGCCGGGGCCAGAAAAACGGCCCCGGCTTGCGAATAAAAACCCGGGTTACGAAAAAATGCTGTACACTTACTGTGAGTGGAGGAGACGCAGGAGGGACCGGGAGGGCTCTGGGGAGGAAACCGGCCCCGTGGAAGCCACGTCCGGCCTCCCTTTTACGCAAGGCTGGCGCCTCCTGAAAGGCCTCATCCACTGCCGCTGCTTAGGCCTCAAGCCTTCCTCCGGGAAGAGGCCTGCGCCTGCGGGGGGCGGGACGAGCTCCCCGTGCGGGCCGCGCGCGCCTGGAGGAGCGGAAGGGACCGCCCCGCGTGGACCCACCAGACGCCCCCATCGCGCGCACGCCGGCGCCGATGAACCCCAGAGAGGAATCCGGCCCCATGGAAGCCACGTCCGGCCTCCCTTTCACGCAAGGCCGGCACGTCCCAACCGGCCGTGGCCAGCCCCTCGGCCGGGCCCGACCGGCAGCCAGACCTTGATTCCGTCCCAGCCGTGGCCGGGGCTCCTCGGTACTGGCGCGTGTGTGAAGGGGGCGTCTGGTGGGTCCGTGCGGGGCCGTCCCTTCCCCTCCGCCAGGCGCTCACGGGCCGCACGGGGAGCTCGTCCCGCCCCCCGCAGGCACAGGCCTCTTCCCGGAGGAAGGCTTGAGGCCTAAGCAGCGGCAGTGGACGAGGCCTTTCAGGAGGCGCCAGCCTTGCGTAAAAGGGAGGCCGGACGTGGCTTCCACGGGGCCGGCTTCCTCCCTGGGGCTCCTCGGCGCCGGCACGTGCGCAATGGGGGCGTCTGGTGGGTCCGCGCGGGGCCATCCCTTCCCCTCCGCCAGGCGCGCACGGGCCGCACGGGGAGCTCGTCCCGCCCCCGCAGGCACAGGCCTCTTCCCGGAGGAAGGCTCGAGGCCTAAGCAGCGGCAGTGGAGGAGGCCTTTCTCTTCTCCTCAAACCTCAAGCTGAGCAGACATACAGGTACGTACTGTACTGTATGTAAGTTACAGTGGTCCCCCGGGTTACAAAAATTTTCAGGTTACGAAAGGGGTGCTGTAACGGATTACTTTCGTAACCCGGGGGACCACTGTATGCAAGTCTATGTGAAGTGGACAGAAGACCACACATTCAACAATGCATATCCTCGCAAATATTCCAGTAAAAATTGTGGATCCTTTTTTAGCTGAGTTTTTGTGCCCTCTCCTGCAAACCCCCCACCCCCATTCCTCCTGATTGTGTGTGGCCAGATCAAAGTCTGTTTTACTGGAATGAGGAGTATTTTAATCATGTAGACAAGCCCTTGGGGAGGCCTGTAATGACAGGCAGTTCTTGAACAGAACAATATGTTAGTTTGCTGTCTCAAATATCTTATAGAAAGCTGGAATATAAATATCTACCATACCCTACCAAGTATAGGCTGTATATTCAATTATTTCAGAGTGTCACCTACTCTTTACTGACCTTACTGAACTTTGCTGAGAAGTTAAGATGCCATGGAACTATGGCATTACTGTTCTAATAACTAGCTTAGGGCATATCAGTCAAGCTGGCAGTCACCAGGGACAAAGGAAAGATTTGAACATCTCTTTTTGATTTCACGAGTTTCTTCTAATTTCACCTGCACTTTTATTCTGTCCTTATTTCTTGCTGATGTGCAAGCCAATGACCAATATTGAACACTGCATAGTGTACAAATCCATTCCCATGGTGACATGGATGCATTGCCAAACCACTCTTCTGATGAATACCAACACTGAAACTGGTTGTGTATGTGCCAATTAGTTTGTTTATTGCTTCATTGCAAAATTGAAAAACTAAAGTTGCTTTTTGGATAAATAGCATGTTTGAAGGTATTGATAAATAGCCCGATACCTTTCTAGGATGTGTCACTGTTACTAAAATGGTTACACTTGTAACCTCTGCTAATATAACTGGGACCCACTGGCCAAAAACCAGTACAACCACATTTGTAAGCTATCTTACAAATGTTTATGGCACCAACAAGATTCTGGCCTCCCCCATCACGTTACTGTAATGTCCTCAGGTTTTAATGATTTTTTTCCCTTTGATTTGCACAATTATTAACATAAATCTGCTAATTTATGCCACTTTCCCCCATTAACTAAAGTTTACTTCCACTTTTTTTATTTATGTGTATTTTAGCCATCTGTATTTAATATGTATGTGAATTTTATTTCTTGGAAAAGCCTTATAAACCATGCCAATGTGTGAATGTTTGAGGAATATGAAAATGCTACTTTCGGGCGGCGCGGCGGCGGCGGCGGTGGCGTGAGGAGCAGCAGCAGAGGCCTTTTAGGCCCCAGACCACCCTTGCCCCCTCGGCGGCGTGGCGGCGGCGGCGTGAGGAGCAGCAGCAGAGGCCTTTTAGGCCCCGGACCACCCTTGCCTCCTCGGCGGCGTGGCGGCGGCGGCGGCGGCGTGAGGAGCAGCAGCAGAGGCCTTTTAGGCCCCGGACCACCCTTGCCCCCTCGGCGGCGCGGCGGCGGCGGCGGCGTGAGAGGGAGGAGCAGCAGCAGAGGCCTTTTAGGCCCCGGACCACCCTTGCCCCCTCGGCGGCGCGGCGGCGGCGGCGGCGGCGGCGGCGGCGGCGTGAGGAGCAGCAGCAGAGGCTTTTTAGGCCCCGGACCACCCTTGCCTCCTCGGCGGCGCGGCGGCGGCGTGAGGAGCAGCAGCAGAGGCCTTTTAGGCCCCGGACCACCCTTGCCCCCTCGGCGGTGCGGCGGCGGTGGCGGCGGCGTGAGGAGCAGCAGCAGAGGCCTTTTAGGCCCCGGACCACCCTTGCCTCCTCGGCGGCGCGGCGGCGGCGGCGTGAGGAGCAGCAGCAGAGGCCTTTTAGGCCCCGGACCACCCTTGCCCCCTCGGCGGCGCGGCGGCGGCGGCGGCGTGAGAGGGAGGAGCAGCAGCAGAGACCTTTTAGGCCCCGGACCACCCTTGCCCCCTCGGCGGCGCGGCAGCGGCGGCGGCGGCGTGAGGAGCAGCAGCAGAGGCCTTTTAGGCCCCGGACCACCCTTGCCCCCTCGGCGGCGCGGCGGCGGCGGCGGCGGCGTGAGGAGCAGCAGCAGAGGCCTTTTAGGCCCCGGACCACCCTTGCCTCCTCGGCGGCGCGGCGGCGGCGGCGGCGGCGTGAGGAGCAGCAGCAGAGGCCTTTTAGGCCCCGGACCACCCTTGCTCCTCTGGGAACTCTCTGGATGTCCATCACGCGTAGCCCATGGCTTCCAGTATGTTGGTGTCGTGGTAGGAAGTGGCAGTGATTTATACTAGCAACTTCCTTCGCAAAGGGGTGCTTGGAGGAATGGGAACACAGCCAACCCGTCCTTAACCTCCTCTGATAAGAGGGGTTATCTTAGGGATTCGTTAAGGGACCTCTCCCTAATTCCAACCATACTGTGGGTTTTTCCACTTTTGGTGGGTTCACTAAGGTGAAGAATCCTGCCTCCCCCTTAATTTTTATGCATTACTCCGTGTAGGGTAAATAAGAACGACCCCCATACTGAAAAGAAGAGTATTTTTTTCTCTTAGAAAGTAGAAATAGTATTATTCACAAGCTAAGCTATTATCAAATTGCTTCTCTTTTTTGTATAATCTACTATATCTGAGCATTGAATGTTTCTATCTCCCTCCTCTCTCTAGGAATATAAGTTGAAATAATTCAAGAACATAAGAGGGTGAACAAATATAATAGAAATGGAAATGGTGTAAGGCAGTTAGCAGACTAATATAGTTTGGTTTTTCCTCCATTTAAAACATTAGAGATCTATACTTTTTTATTATTATTATTACCCGTGTTATGTGGTGAAATTGGGGAATAGATAAGGATTGATGGATACAAGGAGTACACAAAGGAGACGAGAAGGGATAGAAAAACAGGAAAGAATGGCAGCTGCTAAAAAGGGAAGTATGCAGACCCAATTTCAAACATCAAGAAGAGGATCAGAAGATTCAATTAAAGTTATGGATCCTGTAATGGCACTGGTAGAGGAAATAAAAAGTTTATGACAAGAGATGAGAGAAAACAGACAAGAGTTGAAAGAGGATATAAGAGAATCCAACAGAGAGATAAGAGAGGAAATAAAGGAGATGAAATCTGAGATACGAAAAGATTTGAAAAAAGAATTGGATAATATGGGGAGAAAAATGGAAAGGCTATCACAAGATATATTGAAGAATCAAAAAGATGTAGAAAAAGTTAAAGAAAAGACTACGATGTTGGAAAATATTTCTAATGAGATAATAAGAAAACAAGAATTTCAACAGAATATGGATTGGTCGAATGAATTGAGGTATAGAGAAAGATGTATTAAAATAAGAGGATTAAAGGAAATAACGAATGAGGATCTAAGTACTAGGCTAATTTTACCGTTGGCAGAGTTTATTGGTATTGAAATGGAGTTAATGGAATTAGAAATAGATAAGATCTTCCGCGTTAACTCACAACAGGCAAGAGATAGGAAGTTACCACGAGACGTAGCAATATGTTTTGTAAGAACGAGATTTAAAGATTTAATTATACAAAAAAATTATGAGAATAAATTGATAGTAGAAGATGTTGAATTAAAAATTTTTAAGGATATCCACCCTCAGATAATGGTTGAAAGACAGAAATATAAATCATTAACACAGTTACTTACAATGTTAAAGATAAATTTTAGATGGGAAAGAATTGAAGGTTTATCCTTCTCATACAAACAGAAGCGAATCAAAATTGACAATATAGATAAGGCAAATGAGATGGAAACAAAACTAAAAGATGAGCTTAAGGGAACAAAAGAAGGGAAAAGTCGATCGAGAGAATGGAGACCAAGTAACAACCATGAGGAAAAGAAAAAACAAGAAGATAAAAAATCGAATCAAGATAATGAAATAACCAAAAAAGAAAAAAATTTTGAGAGTCATGTTATAAGGGAAGATAATTATGAGCAAGACAACTTGGAGGGAAGAATATTACAACTAATTGATCTAGAAGGGGTCAATTGAAATAATTTAATATTGAAAAAATTACTTATTACTATTATTAATTTTCTTTTTTCTTTTTCTTTTTCTTTTTCTTTTTTTTTTTAGAAATTATATAGAAGGAAAAAAAAACCAAATAAAATAAAAAGAAAACAAAGGGGCGGAAGGGGCGGAACTTAATTTAATTTAATTTATAATTGAAATACATTCTTAATAACAATCGATTAAAAAAATAACACGACTTTAAACAAAAAATTAAGATAAAATGGTGAAAATTGTATCCTGGAATGTTAAGGGAATAAACTCAAAGTATAAAAGAAGCTTGATCTTCCACAGACTAGAAAAAATGAAAGGTGACATATTATGTATTCAAGAAACAAGAATTAAAAAACAAGAAGAGAAATACATAAGGAATTCAAAATTAGGTAATAGCTTCTCATCAATGTCTGACACCAAGAAAAAAGGAATAACTTTTTTTGTTAATAAAAAATATCAAGCAAAGGAAATATTTAACGATAATAATGGAACATATATAGCTATTGAAATAAATCTTCAAGAAATAACTCTGTTAGCAGTGGGAGTATATGCACCACTGGAAAATCGTGAAAATTATTTTCAAAAATTAAGACAGGAACTAGTAAAGACAGAATATGATAATATAGTAATTTTGGGAGATTTTAATGCGGTGATAGAACCGAAACTAGATAGAAAATCAAACGATAACAAACATATCAGGAAAAAACAAGGAAAACTTCCAAAATCTTTCTTTACATTAATAGAAGATTTTAATTTAACAGATATTTGGAGATATAAATATAATAACGCTAATGGATTTACCTTCTACTCGGATATTCATAAATCTTTCTCTAGGATTGACTTAATTCTTACATCAAAATCTCTTTTAACCCTAATAGATTCTATGGATATAATGTCTAGTTATGAGTCAGATCATAACTTAATTGCAATGAACTTTGCTCCAAAGAAGAAACAATATTTATGGAGATTACAGGGAGAATTGTTAAAGAATGATGAAGTAGTAAATATAATTAAAGAAAATTTAAAATTATACTTTAAAGAAAATACTACAGAGGACGTAACAAGTAGAACTATTTGGGATGCTGGGAAAGCAGTCGTAAGAGGGTTATTTATCAAAATACAAGCTGAAGTTAAGAGGAAGGAAAATGAGAAAGAAAGGAAAATGCTGACAGAACTACATAAAAAAGAAGAAGAATGGAGAAGGAAAGGTGATAAAAAAATAAAGAACGATATTGATAATTTGAAGTTACAATTAAAATTAATTGCAATAAAAGAAATTGAAAGAAAATTAAAAATACTTAAACAAACACAATTTGAATCAGGCAACAAAGCAGGCAAATTGCTTGCATCAAAACTGAGGAAAGAGAAAGAAAAAAAAATAATTACAAAAATATATGAAGATGGGAAATTAATAACGGAAGGTAATAACATTAAAAACGTTTTTGTAAAATATTATAGGAATCTATATAAAAATAGCTTTGCAACAGAAGATCATAAGGAAAGAGTGATGAAATATCTGGAAAATCAAAAAATTTTGGAGTTAAATGAAGATCAGAGACAAAGTATAAACCATCCTATTACAGCGGAGGAAATAATAGAATCTATAAAAAGACTAAAACTTCAAAAAGCTCCAGGCCCAGATAGCCTCCCAGCCTTATATTATAAAAAAATGCAAGATGTGTTAGTTGAACCATTAAAGGAAACCATCAATGATATTGGTAATAACGGAATTCCAGATTCATGGAAGATGGCTTATATTACGTTAATACCTAAAGGGGACCAAGAAAAACAAGAAGCAAAAAACTTTAGACCAATTTCGCTAACAAATGTCGATTATAAAATTTTCACGTCAATTTTAGCAACAAGATTGAAAAATTTTCTCAAATTAATAATACATGATGATCAAAATGGATTCGTGTCAGGGAGACAAATAAGAGATAATATTAGGACTGTTTTAAATTTATTTGAACATTATGAATATTATAACGAACGAAAATTTGCCATGATAATGGTTGATGCGGAAAAAGCATTTGACCGGATCGATTGGGTTTTTATGTTAGAAACACTTAAAAAGTTGAATTTTGGTGAAAAATTTATGGACTGGATATCAGCAATATATAAAGAACAGGAAGCTCAGATTTTAGTTAATCAAGAGAGAACTGAAAACATCTCAATAGAAAGAGGCACAAGGCAAGGATGCCCTCTGTCCCCCATGTTATTTATTTTGAGTTTGGAAGTACTCAACAACAGGATAAGAAATGACAAGGAGATAGAGGGTGCCAAGGTTGGTAAATATAATATTAAGTTAAAAGCATTCGCGGATGACCTGGTTTTCTTTTTAGAGGATCCAAAAAAATCCATAAAACTATTATTAGAAACTATTCAAGAGTATGGTGCTATGTCGGGTTTCAAGATTAATGTAGAAAAAACATCAATACTGACTAAAAATATTTCAGAACAGGAAGATCAAGAACTAAAAGAACTCACAGGATTTCAAATTGTTAAGAAAGTTAAATACTTAGGAATTTTATTTACAAAGAGGAATATTGATCTCTATGATAATAATTATGAAAAATTATGGAGGGAAGTGAAAAAAGATTTACTAAAATGGTCTAAATATCGTTTATCCTTTTCAGGAAGAATTGCAACATTAAAAATGAGCATTTTGCCTAGATTTATTTATTTATTCCAGAATTTGCCTATCTTGACGAAGGAAAACTGTTTTGTGAAATGGCAAAAATCATTATCGAACTTTTTGTGGCAAAACAAGAAAGCGAGAATCAAATGGAAATTACTTACGGAAGAAAAAAACAAAGGCGGCTGTAATTTACCTAATTTAAAGTTATACTATTATGCCGCATGCCTCCAGTGGATAGAAGAATGGATACTGTTAAAAAATGATAAATTGTTAGAATTAGAAAGTACAAAAATGAGATTTGGGTTTCATGCTTTCTTATGGTATGATAAACATAAGATCAATAATGATTTCTGCCATCATTTTATAAGGAATTCTTTATTTAAAGTTTGGATTAAAATTAGAAAACAATTTTATAGACGATTACCTTCTTGGGTATCAATTCAAGAAGCGTTCTACAAAAAAAACAAGGCTTCGGATCAAAAATGGTTAAGATATGGGGACATGATTATACGAGATAAAAATTCTTTTGTTCTTAAAAAGTTTGAAGAATTAGAAAAAGAAACAAACAAAAATTGGTTTTTCTATAGACAAATATTAGAAAGATATAGATCTGATGAGAAACAATTCGGTTTTACAATGGAGAATAATGAGTTAGATAATATTTTTTTTGACAAAAATAAAGGACACATTTCAAAATACTATAAGGTATTAAAACAGAGAGATCTAGAATCGGAAAGTGTTAAGCATTTTATGGTTACTTGGGCCCAAGATATCGGAGAAACAATAGAAATAGACTCCTGGGAAAAGTGTTGGCGGAATACTAATTCCTTTACTTTGTGTCAAAATTACAGGGAAAACCATATTAAAATGATGTTTAGATGGTACTTATCGCCAAGTAAATTAAGCAAAATGTATAAGACAGGAAAAGGGGAGTGTTGGAAATGTAATAAGCAGAAGGGGACTTTCTTCCATATGTGGTGGAGATGTACGGAAGCAACTACATATTGGAAGAAAATACAAATGTTAATGGCTAAGATTTTAAAAATTGATATTCCTTTAAAACCAGTATTATTTTTGTTAAACATGACAAATGTAATAGAAAAAGAAAATGAAAAGAAATATAGACGGATTCTCTTATACATGATCACTATTGCCAGAATAGTTTATGCTAGATATTGGAAGCAAAAACAAATTCCATCAGAACTCGAATGGCTAAATAGTTTAAATGAAGCTATGGAAATGGACATATTGACATCTGTACTCAAGGATATTAATAGGGAGGAAACCGAGAAAGATTGGGACTGCCTTAAAAAATTTAAAGAAACGTTGTTAAGTTAAATATTCTATCGGAAGTAATAGAGCTTATAATATATTCCTTTTCTTTCATATAGTAGTGTTATTCTAATTTTTCATATATAAGCAGTGTTAGCTTTGTGGAAGCCATTATAAGATTATATGAAAGAAACTTCAATAATCTTTTTTTTTTCTTTCGATGATTTTTTTTTGTTGTTTGTTTGTTTTTTTGTTTTTTTTTGTTTTTTGTTTGTTTTTTTTGTCGGTCTTTGTTGTTGCAATTGCACTGTTTTTTCTCGTTTATGTTTTTTGTTTCTTTGTTACTTTTTGCTTCCATTGTGATTGTATGATGGTTACAATTGTATTTGTTTGTTTTTTTCATCCTATTTTGTGATTTAATAAAATTTAATAAAAAAAGAAAAGAAAATGCTACTTTCATCAAGATTGTCACATCTAATATAATTTCCTTACATTCATAGTATGGTCTGATACCAACTGGAGTGACTGGGATTTTAATCTCATTCTAAGAAGCATAACAATGTTTCTAATACAAAATCAGACTATTGGTCCATCTAACTCACTATACATTAATTAGCAACAACTCCTTAGAAGTTCAAATAGAAATATTTCTAATTCCTTTCTGTATCAAGTTGGCAGGAACTGAAACTCACACACACACACACACACACACACACACGATGTCATGCATATGATTTACCACTGTGCTATGGTTTTTCAGTGTTCAAAATCCAGAAACATGAAGAAAAAAAAGACATGATTTTCCTAAAAATGACAGAAAAGTGTTAACTTTTTGAGCTCTGCATTCTAGCTTTTAAAAAACCTTTTCAAATAATCTGTTGCTGGAGTTACTCTGTGGCATTGTCATTAGTTTTTTTTAATGAAGTTCAATTCCATGAAAAGAGTTTTCTTTCAACTAAAGTACAAAAACAAAAAAAGGTCTCTCTCTATCTCTCTCTTTTTCCACACGAGTAAACTTTTAGTAGAAAAAAATAAGAAATTATAAAACTTTCCAGAAAAATGTATTATTCCTAATTGCAACTGGAGACAAGGAGAACATACCTGGAGCTTTTCAACCATGGTGAGACTTCTGCCGTTTTGTTTTTGTTTTTTGTTTGTTTGTTTGTTTGGTTTTTGCATCACATGGCAAATAAATACAAAATTGTTTAATGACAAAAGGAAGTATGTGAAAGTTATTAAAGTGTGATGATTGTATAGATAATGGGAGTTCATTTTGTGCACAGGAGCATTCATTTGCTGAGTAGAGCTATTATTTAGTGTGTGTGTCTGTGTGTGTTTGTGCATGTGCATGCAATATGTTTGGTACTTTCTGGACACAATCTAGAAATAATATAAAAAGATCATCCCCAAGGCGGGTACTGGGAAACACAGATATACTCTTGACAGCCTGAAATTTGATCTAAATAAAACTCAACCCATTCCTTTCTACTGACAGTGTTGTAAATAACAAAACAATTCCCTAGGAATATAGTATGACTCAGATGTAACACACTAATACAATTGTGTGAGAGATAAGGTGATAAGTATGAGTGACTCAATCTCCCATTTTTCACACTTCTATATAAAATACAGAGTGGAAACTCATGTTTCACATGATGATGGACTTGTGGAGGTTCTCATCTTAGATAAAAACACAGGGAGAAAAGATAGATAAAGAAAATAATAGGATATCTGTTAAAATGTCCCTGACTTCAACTTTCACATGGTTACCATTTGTTGGGAGCAGCTCAGAAATGAATGCACAGCATCTATGGGATCTGTAGGAGTATACCAAAATATGTATTGCTATGGAGTTCCCCCTCCATAGCAATACATATTTTGGATTTTTTGTTAGAGATGACTTCATGGTGATCTGGATAGGGATCATTGGATATAGAGTAAAATCCATCAAATGTTGTGACAGACCTTCAAATAGGTCTGCAAGAGATTAAAATTCCTTGGAATTCTAAACTTTACTACTAGGTAGTAATGAAGGGCAAAACATAGTGCATTCCTGTCAAGCAGGTACCTGCAGCTAGAGGCCACCTCCTGAAAATATTATGATAAAACAGGCATTCAATTGTACCTTAGATAGCCAGACCTCAACTAACCTCAAGAGTTAGAGACCATATTAAGGTCTATTCGTTATTTATTTTTCTTTATAAGGCACTCTTCATGAAAATCCCATGGAGGGTAACACCATCAGAGGCAAATAATCCATCAGATGAAAGAATGCACCATCCTCACCTTTGACACTATTAAAGTAATAGTTTTAGCTGCCTGACACTCAACAGCAGCTAGTGCCTCATTACAGTGCTATTCAAGTTGTCTTGAGGACTAATCTGCTTTCTGATTGAGACAGTTTTGTAATCCTTGCATCTGGGTACATGTGCGGCTCCCTTTGCTCTTCCCTGTGGCTTCCATTAGATCCAGCATTCATCAGAAAGCAATGGGAAGGTTGAAAAAAAAAAGATCAACTCTGTCATTACATCTAGTGTTTTTGCTTTATTGATGGTGCCCTTTTCTCCAAAATGAAAGAATGGAGAATGATGGGCAGTAGCTTTTTTGATCTAATTATTTGAACATTTTATCACTTAAAAAAAATCAAATAGCTTCCTTGCATCTGCACAAAAGGGTCTGAATGGTCAGCAGCTCTTTTTGATAATTGCTTTACTGCACTTCTCTACACCACAGTGTGGAAGAGCAACACCATCTAATCAGCACTTCATTTTCTTTGGAAATATTTGCATCTCTTCTGAAACAGAACTACAGAATTAGACAAGCATATTCAAAGAATCAAAATTATAGAAGTGTGTCTGTTGTATGTATGGTTTGTATTTGTGTGTATGTTTGTGTATAGATTTAGAGTCTGAGTGACTGGTGTGTTCCCCCCCCCCCGCCTCCTTTCTTCCCCACTCCCTTGCACATCTTATTAGTCAAGATCTTCCTGTAATATCTCAAATATAACATGGGAAATGAAAATCATCTTTATTTTGCTCAGACCTCTTTTCTGCTCTTACCTTGGATAATAAGTATGTTGTGCAGTTGGACGTATTTGTTACTTTCTTCATGTTGAAAATTATATGCATTTCAGTGAGTCAGCTTAAATACAGGTATTATTATTTGACCCTGGCTTCCAGACCCATGGACTATTCCTGGATCACTACAGATTTGAGATAGGAAACATTTCACTGGGCATGCTATTTGAATGGGTTGTGAACCCCTCCACCCTCTCAATTTAATCTTTGATTTCTTCCTTCTTTATAACTTAAACATATTTTATAGGGTCACCATAAGTTGGAAATGACTTGAAGGCATACAACAACAACAACAAAAATGTGGATCTGTTGTCAATGTGTATGGCTGATAACCCACTATGCAACTATTGTGTACAATGTGTGATGTGCAGTGTATAGCGGGAATGCATATTCACACACAACTCTCTGTACTTTAATTTGCTATCACATGCTCAATTCTGCTTATACCATCGTAAGATAAATGTAACTATTTCACATTTCAAAAACAAACAAACAATAAACACTCCATGTGATTACACATGTGGATGTCATTAACAGAATGACAGCCTTACTCAGGCTCAGAGCAAACGCAGACAGGAATCCATCCTGCTCTGATCTCAGGCATGAAAGCTTGATTTCATTACAGGAGCAGCAATGTCAAATAATGAAGCTATTTCATGTACTTTTTTTTCACTTTTTTTTTTTGTTTTTTTTTTTTTTTTTTTTTTTTTTTTTGTTTAATGTATCTGTACAGAAACTTATAACTTCCCTTGTTTTGCCCTGGCTTTTTAATACACCTCCCACAATCACTGTGTGGCATAATGTTAACAAAGCTCATTTAAATAAAGGGCTGTGCTGACAATTAAATGCAGGATCATGCATGCTTCACTGCCATGCCTTATTATAATGGACGTGAACAGAGGCAAAGTGCTGAAATTATGGGTTTAGGTTGTGTCTGTGTGGCCTTATTATGTCTACCAAGGTAAAAATGTTAAAGCTGAGAAATATAATTGTCTACCTTAGGTTTGAATCATATAAGCATAACTCCTGCCTATGCTGCTAATGAATCAGGATCTCAACCTTAAGAGGTTCTTCAAATGTTTTGGGAAGACCTATTTTCCTGCTCATAAATTCTTCTCTTTCACATATCTTAAAAGCCAGCACTAATTCAGTATTGGAAACTGGATACAAATTGATATTTGATTTAAGACTAGGATATAGTGCTTTTTCAGTCCAATCTCTCTGTGTGGTAAACTGGATAAAACAGTTAATCCATGTTTTGAACAGTAAATTCCTTCAATAGTGAAAGACATCTGTTTGTCATAGCAGTTTATTTTTACCACCTCTATATTTTGCATTTTGTGTTATTTATTGTGTGATTAGTTAGTGAACAGTAAACACAGGCTCAATTTACAAATTTGATTGCCGAGGCATACATCTTGGAAGGGAAAAATAGGGAAAGGAGGAGTCAGTGTTCTCTTTAACATTTAAGTAAGGGGAGGAAATGGGAGGAAAACACTCAGGTCCCTGCTAAAACTGCCAACCATTCTTCTAGATATTAAGCACATGACACTAAGCCACACAAATGTAACAATACGAGCACAGACACATTATAATAATAAAATGTTCTTTATGTTTCCACGTCCTGCCACACAGAGAGACATGCACACTCTGTGTCTTTATGGAATTTGGCAGGCTTCATTTGCTCAGAATGTCTACTCTGCTTGAAATATTCGTAAAATTTTGCCCAGTTTTTTTTAAAGTGGCTTGCAATTTTTTTTAAAAAAAAAGACTATAACGTTTAAACATTATCCTCCACACATCTATCTGTTTAGAGTCTGGCAGGCCTTCATCCTCTTAGAAAGGGTCTACTGTGTTTCAAAACTGCCCTATTATTTACACTACCAGTCCTCAATCATTCCATTCATCTGAACAAGAACTTTGTTTCATATACTGATTACAATGTATATCAAGATGCACTCAAGCAACTGGAAGCAAAGTTATCAGATTCCAGACACACATTCTAATGAGAAACAATGCTGACTAATTGCAATTTGGCCAGCTTAGCAGAAGGTAAAAGCTAGTATGTTTACTGCAGGTACATCCTGTTACCATGTACCAGCTGGAACACTCCCCAAGAAACCAAATAATTGCATCTGCAAGATTATTGGAGAACTTTAAATGTTAAGACTTGAAATCTCTGGTGGGGGCCCAGATGGAGACAATGCTGTCACTGCTTAAGGTTGCCACTGGAAACAGATTGAGTCCTGTAATCAGTCTGGACAAGTAATGTCTACAAGTGCACTTTGCCTAACCAACAGTGGCAGGCTTCTTGCCTCACAGTGATAAATGTACAGGCTCTGTCTTGCATCTCATTTTCAAGTTTGGCAGGCTAACATAATCTGTTAATGAATGGAGACATCTTTAAGCATGTAGTTGGGTGCCAACAACTGTTGGTAATCCTCCACATCTATCTTATTCCATTTGATTTACAGTTTGGGCAACAAATAAACAGCTGACATTTGGCCAGCAATGCCCATGTGACTGTAGAAGTGGTTGAAACTTCAAACTATAACAAACATAAAATTGGTACCACTTGAGAAGCTTAGTCATCATCTATGCTATACACAAGGAAAGCATATGGTGAAACTTTTCACCATTGTGTAACAGAAGATGAGAGATTGAGAG
Organism: Urosaurus nigricauda; assembly: GCA_034509955.1. Classification (NCBI taxonomy): domain Eukaryota; kingdom Metazoa; phylum Chordata; class Lepidosauria; order Squamata; family Phrynosomatidae; genus Urosaurus; species Urosaurus nigricauda. Next base: position 163,114,992 of record JAOEGL010000005.1, on the reverse strand, counting down.
ACTGAGAAAGAAATACACATACAAATTAATATAATGGGTCTGTACCATTATCAACAACAACATAGGTTCAGAGAATGACTGGATAATTTATAATATAGCCCAGTTTGGCTTGAACTAATTTGCAGTTTTGCTGATTCAGGTAGGGTCACACAAATCTAGACCGCCACATCTGGGACCCAAGCTTTCTGTTTCTCAACTTGCACATCATTCCTTGCATAATATCTTCAAATTGCTTATGAGTTTAACTTTTTTATTTGGCAATGACAATGACGATGATGATGATTTTCCAAGGCAGATCTGTTTGACTGATTTATGAAGTCTTTCCATCTTGCATATTGAACTGAAGTGTGTGTGTGTGTGTGTGTGTGTGTGTGTGTGTAATGAGCTTCAAAACCTTAAGGAATAGGAGATATATATTTTCATGCATTAATTTACATTGCAAATTCTGTTCTTCTTTCATGTTGTGATGTTAATGATTCAGTGGTTATGATTTACCCAGAGGTATGTCTATTTTTAAGAGCCAAAAGGGATAAAACAATTAATCAGTTAACTATAGTATTTGTTAATATCAAATACGGTGACATATATTTCCTACCCAAGGGTAATTGTCAGTTCCTCTTTGTTTTAATCGACCTTTAGGATAGTTGTTCTAATTAATGGAGTCAGATGATCTTATGATTTCTGAACCAAATGCAGCATGTCACAAGGTGTACAGAGTAGTACAATGTTTTAAAATTCATTTTTCATGATTTTTCAGAAACAAGATAAATGCATGTAAATTAGATTATATCCTTATGCAATTGATGTTAGTAATGCAGATCCAGGTCCATGCAGTGTGACTGTGAGGTGCTATGGGGGAGGATCTGCTTTTGGCGATCTCCAGTGGAATAGAGACCAGCAATAACTACATCAGGCACTTAATAGGCCTGTTAGGTCCCATAAATTTTGAGGCCCAGTAAGACTTATGTGGTGAGGGTTGAGAGTCCTGTAGGCTTTTCTAAACTATTTGTAGGCCAGGTAGGCCTATTAGGATCCTTTTTAGTCTGGGTAGGTCTCATTAGGCTTGTTAGGCCTGGTTAGGCCCTTTGCAGCCCTAACAAACCAAGAGAGGTCACCTTAGGCATGTTGATGACTTGATAGGCCCAGACAGACCCCTGTAAGCCCTGACAGTTAGACTCTTTGAAGCTCAGTTAACCCCTGTTGGTCCAGGATGAATGAGTTAGGCCCTTTACTGGAGTAAGAGATAAGTTTTTAAAATTCACGTTATGTGTGTTGTACCCTAGTTCTGGTGCTGAACATGCTGTACGTCTTCTGGACTGTTTGCAATAGAACTGAGGTTTAGATATGTATCATTTGAACAAGATGCCCCAAGAACTGGGGGGAAATGGGTCCTTTGGCCTATGCAGGCAAAGCCTTGGAGAAGGAGAAATTTTCTAGGCATAAGAGTCAGTATTACTTTGAGTGTTGGAATACAATGCTGGAGACCAGGGCTCAATTCGTATCTTGGCCATAACACCCACTGAGGTTTCAGAGGATGGCAATGGCAAACCTTCTCTGAACAAGTCTTGCATTGAAAGCCCCATGTTAGTTGTGCCTTAGGGTTACCATAGGTAGGAAACAACGTGGAGGCACACAACAACAGGTGAGACCAAACGTGGAAATTAGTTGTCTGGATTTTTCATCTACATATATATGTGCCTTCATGTTGGCTGTTGACTTAGGACAACCCCATGAATTATGGAGAGTGTTCTTGGGTTGTAAATATTAAGAGGTAGTTTTTCTGGTTCTTTCCTTTGAAGTGTGTGCTACAGCACCTGCTGTTCATTGCAGCACCACATCTAAGAAATAACCAGGGCTGATCCTGCTTAGCACCTGTAATCAGACAGAATCTTAAGCATCCATAATCAAACAAGTGCCTTTAGAGTATTTAGGCCCAGTTTTTCATCTCTATGGGTATCATTGTGAAGGCACAGACACAGCGGGTGTTTTCACTCCTCCAGTATATGGATATTATTTATTGGGCCTACATGTTGGCAGGATGTATCTGTGCATAGAGCAGGTAGGTAGTTACAGTGGCTTGGTAAGTAAACATAATCAATGGAGGCAGGCAGCTTGGATGGAGGCACAATGGAGTCAGCTCTTGATGTGGTACTCCTTTTTCTCCTCCAGCCTCATTGTCAGTTGTCCCTCTCCAATAAAATAGTAGTTTTGTATATTCTTCTTCATTAATAATATATGCCCTCTTGATGACTTGTCCACCCTTTTGACCACACTCTGACAATGCTTAGCCACACTTGTCTAGATTTTTAAATGAGAAATGCTGGAGAATATACTAAAAAGACACAACTCAGAGAGGGAAAGGAATGGGCTGGAAAAATGGGGAAATTAAGAAGTGATAGAGATGTGTATGTCTAGTCTTTTTTCACTAGTGGGCAGAGCAGCAGCAGATGGTAGGAGACATTTTCAGAAGCAGCTAGAGCCAGGTATGATACAGGTGTGCTGTTGTCAAAGATAACCTCAGAAAATTCCTTCCTTTTAGAATACTTGGGACAGAGAACTATTTCATGCTAAATATTTATGATATAGCCAGTGTTTCTGTGGTTAAAACATGTCTGGCATCTCTTGTGAACTCATAGGTCAATGCTTCCTACATTGACCTGTGGAGAACCAAAAATTTCCCACTTCATCTAAAACCTGCATCCAAAACTTGCACCCAAAATCCAAAACCAAAATTTGCATCCAAAACCAGGGTAAAAAAAAAGTGTATGTGTGTATACATGCATGCATGTGTTCACATGCATGTACTGTTGAGTTGTTATGGGTCACTTGTTCTGATGTCAGCATGCGACCATCACTGAACACCTTGTTCTGACCTCAGAAGTGAGTGAGCCATGGTGATGGCAGATGTGATGGGTGGCCCAGCAGTAATGGTGCAGAAATTAGTCCAGGTAACTGGGGCAGGTTGGAGCAGCTGTGAAGCCAGGATACACTGGGCTTCCCCTAGACTATTCTGGTCAGTGCAGACAAAGCCCAAGTTTAGGGATTTTGGACTTTTTTATTGTTTTAATGGATTTCCTGAAACAAAAAACATAAGGTTTTATGCTTTGGGGTGTTTAAAAAAAACCCAGCTCATAACAAATAGTGTAGTGTGCTCTGCTAGTATGAAGAAAGACTTATTCTTACACTTAGCACACCTTGTTTCAGATCTTTTTAATGAGCTGCTTTCAGCATAAGAACCACTAGAATTAATTTCTTACCCATTCAGACACAGTAGAGGCTTCTTCATAACTGGAGCCCCCTTCTTCTAAAGCATTAATTTTCACTAGTATGATTAGAAATATGATCCCAGTGATATAATTATATGTTGTTTAATTAATAAAATATTATCCCAGTTTCAGATTGGTACATATGGAGTTAATATTGAATTCACAGTATGAAAAGAAAATGTGTTTAAAAAAAAAAAGAACAAAAAGCAAAACATGTTTGTATCACTCCTCCCCACCCTTATCATTTCGTACTGCAATCTGATGGTCTGTTATCCTCTGTTTATTTGGTTTTTTGAAATCTTGGCTTCTCAAATGTCTCCTAAGACTTGTGCTAAAGCTCAAAAAGCTCAGGATCCCACTTTATCAACCAGTATCGGGAATGAAAGCTTTGTAAGAGAATGTCAGCAAAATTAAAGTGGCTACACATATTTTTCAAACAGAAACTAAACCCTTCACTGGGAAAAAAAATAATACAAGATTCCATCTTCTACCCTATCCCACACCCAGAGAAATGTAGTTGATCACAATTTTAGTTATCAAGTGATAGTACAGTGCACCCGCTCCATGGACAAGCACACCATACACATGGAAGCCATGTGTCAATGAAATGAATGATGCATGTGTGCCAATGGCACATGCATGCCACCACACTGCAAGCATGAGCCCCATTATATGGGGCTCGAGCATACATATTATTCACCTTATGAGGGGGTCCAGAATGGATCCCCGGATAAGGCAAGGCTCCACTATATCACATAAAGACTTAATTTTTGTTTCCAAAGAGTTTAAACCTTATTTAGTTCAAACACCCCCAATATTCAGGGTTTTGTTGGTTTTTTTTTTTTTTTTTGGTTTTTTTAGCATTATGAGCTTAACCTATGAAATCTAATGCAATATGTCCCTTAATAAAAACTGTTGAGATTAGTTTTAAAAGTGTTGTACAGTGGTTGAAACAAAATGTTCTCCAGCTAAGTCAGCATCTGATAACATAGCACCTACTTTTACTTCACTGATGGTGCCACATATATATTTGCCTTCTTATTCATGAATCCAGTGGGTGAAGCTGTGGTGAGGTTAAAATCAAGAGGTCAAGAGAAGAGTTAAGCACTTGTGATGACACTTTGCACTGAAAGACTATCTGGGGTTCTAGGCACAAAATAATTTGAACACAGCATGGAAAAGTTATTTTTACTGGTCTACAACTCCCAGAATTGCTGGTCTCTATGGCTACTGTATGGCTCCATGGTTAGTAACCATATTGGCTGAAGAACTCTTGAAGGCCAAAAATGTAGGTTTTCCAACTTCTGACAGAATATATAATTTGAGTCTATGTCAAAAAGTATATGAAATGTATGAAATGTTTTCTTTTTTATCCTTTATTGTCTTTAGATTTGATTTCCAAAAAAAGTATACTGATTTCATTTTTCCTATCACTTCATTTGAGAAGTGACATTTTTTAGTCAGAGTAATTCCAATTTGTAGGTTTATTTGTGTGTGTGCTTAAAAAAATGAATAATATGCTGGAAATGAAGCTACATGGCAGATTAGCTTCATTTTTATGGAACAGGTTTAAAATATTAAAGTGTTTTCCCCCCAAGGGTTGGCTAATAAGCTAAGAGTGATTTAAGAGTTTACTTGATAAGAATTCAACCTTTAAGAACAAGAAGGAGTTGTGCCTAAATAAGAACTGTATCTAATTAAATATACATAATTTCACTCTTTCATTTTCTTTGGCAAAAGCTTTGCAGGCCTTAATATTACTTTAATCAGTATATTCAAAATGAAGCAATAAAAAATGAAATTAGGGTAAGAAAAAATTGAAATTAAGCAAACACTTCCAAGGGATTCTGTTCTTTTGTCAGGATGCCAATACAGATTTTTTGTTGTTGTTTTTTTTATTTTAAGGAAAAGAAAACAGCTTTATGAAATTTATTAGAGACTAAGTACAGTAGCATAAAGACAAAATGTGAAATAAACCTATTTTAATTATATGCCGGGTTTGTTCCTACTGCAGTAGACAGTGTTGATTAATTTTTTTTCAACTGGTCTGCTGCACACCACTATCTAGCATTTTGACAATGTGGAATGCTTACAAATCTAGCCTTCAAAACTATAAAAATATACTGTAATCTTGGAACTATGTTTAGTGTTTCTAAGAATCAAGTCTACCAGTGAGGGACAAGCCTCACTGGTAACTTAAATCTAGACCTTCTATCCACTACACCATCTTACTGGCTCTTTTAACCACTACACCATTTCTCTCTTTCTCTTCCTGCTTCTCTGGGGCATGGCAACACCCTACACCATGTAGAATATCACACATGGGGTTTGCTGACCCACAATGGGAATTCATGGGGCAAAAAAGATAGGCAAAAAGAGGTGCTTTCAGGCTGGCTTGAAGGTGTGGTGTTTAGAAGACATGCCTTGAAGCCAGCAGGAAAATGCCCTCAGGGCACCTTATGGGAAGAAATGCCGCTTTTTTCTGCTTGAAGCTGTGCCGTGTGGGCATAACAGGCACACTCCAGCTGTCTTGGGAGCTGTTGGTGTGGTTGGTGGGGTTTCAATGTGGCTTCAAAAAGGGCAGCTTCAAGCCACTTTTTCCTGCCCATCTGTTTCACTCCCATGTGACCTAAAGTGAGGGCAACACCCCCTAATCCATCCGTAAGAATGCCATAGGTGTTCACCATAATCTTACTTTTCTCTCCCAACTACCTAACACAGGCAATAGGCAAGGGTCTGACTAGCTTCTTTACAACAACCAACTAACAAATAGGACCCTTTGCATATCACCCCAAAACAAGATACAGGCCTCTGAAAGACCTGTGGGAGTGTGGTTAAAAAAAATGTCCCAACTCCTTTGATCAATGCATTTTTACCCATCCATGAATGCTTCAAACAATGTAGATCACTCTTACCACACCAAACCTCATGAAGAAAATTGGTTGACTGTAGTAAAAGCACTCTGGGCCATTGGACCTGGATAATTTGAAAGTCATGCACTGCCTGGATAATCAAGACTTTCCCCTTCAGCAAACCAACGTCTCAATGTGCAATGGAGGTCCCTTGCACTTCCCAAGCAAAGGTAGGACCTCTCTTATCCAGCATTTGACTGTGGTTTGGCCAGTCATGCTCAACTTTGACCCAAAAGAGCATATTTCTTGCACTGCCAAATAGACCATGTGTGAGGGTCCGAATCCTCTATCCAATGATCCACAAATAGACTTGCTCCAAAAGAGAAAAGTTTATTGTAAGAACAATGGAAAGTAGTGATCACAGTCACGTTTTTGCAGAGTCTGAAGCTCAAAGGAAAAAAAATCACAGTTTTAAAAATACCCCTCCTTTTCCACCCCTCAGTTCCCACACCACACTAACAATGTCTTCATTACCATAACAACCCAGATGTTCCCACCAGCCTCAGCCTGAGAGCCTCCTGTTATCTAGCATTCCAGCCAAGCTATACCAACACTCCCCCAATTATTCATAGCTCGAACAATTCTAACTTTACAATTCCCAACCCCCCATCTACCTTACATTCACTACATTAAATGGTTGAACATATAGACTGTGAATATATATGAATAGATATATGAACTGGATATATGATCCCTCTATAATAATCTATATTGTCAGTCCTGACACCATGCTCTGTCTGCAGATCAAAACACAGAACCTCTCCAAGCAGAACCTAGAATCTGAAAACAACATTAGTGAACAAGTAATTTTAACATGTGAGAGCATGAATATACCTCTTTTAGGACCTTCATCACCCATCTTCTAATGGTATCCGTGTCTGTGCCCATTATGAATGATACCGAGGCAGCTTATGTACACACAGCACCAGAGGAGTGTCGTGATGTTGCGCACTGGCCTTAATGGCCCGTCTGTACAGACCCTTAGTCTCAGTCCAGATGATGCTTTTGAAGTAACTGTCAAAAGTTGATACCTGATGAGAGGGAAATTATCTGTATGGCAGAATAAAGAGAGCTCCTACCCCACAAAAATCCATACAATGCTAATACAGAGCATGCAGTTCAGTCACTGCAAAGGCCCAACCAAAGAGCTGTGCCAATTCTCATTTGGTCTGTCTCAGAGGAACAAATAAGACTACCTGCTGTTTCAGCAGCTGAACATCTCTCATCTCAAGTGCCTTTACAGAGGTATCCTCTCAAATGACACCACTAACTCACTGATGTGCAAAGCTTCAAAAAGTCTATTAAAAAACCCCAGCATGAAACAGAAAAACTCTATAACACGAGAAGAAGATACTGGTGCAAAGGCTATCCAAACCCCTTCAATGCAGCCAGAAAGAGGAGTTCACACCTATCAGCCACTGTCCCCATTTACCTTGACCACCTTTTGAGCATTTTACAAACTCTAAAATCACCTATGCTATATGAAAATCCAGAGTCTTAGCTTAAAAGGCCAAGCAACCCCTTTCCTAAGGTGAGCACAGAACTGTAAAATGTATTTTACCTGTAAAGATCAACCATCTCAAACTCCTTGCTGCTGCCTGAAATTGATAAATTCCCTCACTACCCGAAGATAAGTTTTCCTAGGGCCCAGGACAAGTGAAAGACTAATGGCTCTTACCCCTCCAAGCTTCCAGAGGTCTCGTAACATCAAGTCTGAAGGAAATGCTTCATTCAGGGTGAGCTGCCTAAAGTTCTTCATCTATTTACAGGAGAGAGTGTTGGCAATGCCATTGTTCACTCCTAGCACATTGAGCACCGTAAATAAAATTTTATGCTGTAAACATTGTAGGGTGAAAATGCAAACACATAACTCGTCTAGACCAAGAAGACAAACTTGATTATATGCATCATGGCAATATTGTCACAACAAAAGTGAACAGAGGAGTTAGCCAACTCCCCTGTCAAAACACAGACAGCTACCAAACTGGGACAAAAAAAATCAAAAAAGATAAGACTGTGATGCCAGTCAGAACCCAGGCCTCAGGCCAAGTAAAAGAACACCAGCAACCTCAGAACCAAACTCATAACCCTATAGAAGCTGCATCATATGATGCAACCTGAGGAACATCCTTAATCTTCAGCTACTCCTGTCAATAGGGAATGACATTAAAATCCTGTAAAAACACATGCCACAATCACAGATTGTATACCTTCGATCCTATGATAGAGCTGCTGCACTCTACAGACAGCATCACAAAACCTACTAAAGAAGACATTCCCCAGAGCAACTACATGACATGAAACTCAGATGTTGAATGATGTTAGAGACTAGTCTTTCTATGTCATAAAAAAACAGACACCTTTCATGTAAAGCTGAAACTGTTTCCATGGAAAACTACACTGTTGCTTAATTGAATCAATCTTAGTTCCTGAAAATACCAGGCAGTGGTTTTGTGAGCAATAGGAATGCCTAACCTCAGGGCACTGTTGTTGTTGTTGTTGTTGTTGTTGTTTTGGGGTTATTTAGAATTCCCAGACAGAGTTCAAACATGGAGATTCCATAAGATAATACCACAGAAATTAAAGTGGAATATGTTATAACACTACAGGGTGAAAGGGCACCACTCTTGCAAGCTGCTGGTGGAAGTCTGAGCAACACAACAAAAACAATTGGAAAGTATTTCATAACTCTATGCTTTATAATCAGAATCCTAACAAAATTCTTGCACGAAAGAGATGACTCAGTGATGGAAATGTGTGGGTCCCTCCCCCATCTTTACTGTAGTGGGTTTTCATAGCTTCTCACAAGCATTAAAAAAGATACAATACTATTGTCTCCACAAGTCTTACACTTTTATTGAGAAAGGGGAAACTATGAGGTGTGGGTTTAACTTGCAGACAAATTGGTTAACTTTCTGCCAATTTTACAGTGATGAAGAGTTTCCAATGCATTTGTCCACTTGTCATTCTTTTCCATTTGCCCCACATTTTTCAACAAGTTGTTGAAAAGGAAACAGCAAGTACCTTAATAAAATGAGAAGCAAACAACTTTTTAAAAAGGAGATGGTAGATAAGGTGAGGAGACACACTTAAGATAATTATGATGCTAAACCACTAAAAGGAGGAGATAGGGTTCAGTGAAATAATTATCTAGAAGTAATGTCTCTGGCTACTGTTCAGGCTTCCATCTACTTATCCAGCCAAACTGTGAGTAGTGAGAAACTCAAATGATGCAAAACTCTAAGCACAAAGAACACTAAGCTTCACCTGGGATGTCAAAATCATGTATATATTTGAATGATAAATTATTGTTGTAATTTTATTTATCACTTAGATGTTTGCATTTGATATTAGAACAAGGTTAGTTTCATAAGATTATAATCATTGGATATGTAAACTTCAGTCACTCTATAGCAGATGCATGGGCTCTAGATTAAATGGCCTTGGGTACAAGTTTCATCTGCACACAAGGCCATTTAAGGCCTCAAAGGTTCTCCAAGCACCCTTTCACATTTTTGGCCTGCTGGGCTGTTTTAAGCCTAGGGGATGTCTTTTTTCAGCAAGGATGTACACTGGAGTCTGTAATATTCATTCATTCATTCATTCCAGGATGGGATTGACAGTGGTTTGCAGTATTGTAATGACCTTCTACCTCCAATACCTATCAGAAACCAAGATGATACAGACTTTTAGAGGATTTGTTCAATTTCAACAATCTTCCTGGGACTTTTCCAATGTATTGGTACAGTTCTATATATAACAGTGGCCTCCGTTGCTCTAGCAGGTTTTGAATAACATACAGTTAACTGGGATACTTGCTGCTTCATGGATAGGCCATTACCTAAATGCTATAACCCTGTCCATATTAGCCTACAAATTAGCAATTTTTTATGGATCTGGCTGTTCTCATTCAACATTGTACTGCCCTGTAGCCTCCATGAGGATTAGTTGCTACTTTACATACTATTCAAAATTGGATGTAGCTGATGTGAAAAAACAAAACAAAACAAAAATACCCCACCACAGCAAACAAAACCCCTGAAAACAGATGAGTGCCAATAATGAGAGGAAGCAGAGATGCCAATTGCTTACTGACCATAGCGTTTCTTTTCTTTCTCATAGCAGAACAGAATGATATCTGGGATTAACAGCAGTTAACGAAATGCATCACTACAGGGCTGAATACTTCATTACTTATGTAGGCTAAACTCAGGGTTTTTGCATAATCAAATCCCAAGCCAAAATAAAGAGAAATGGTTTCTAAAGCAAGCTCTGTTCATCCTATTTCATCTTTTCATAGGTTTTGTTCTTCCCAGTATTATACTTTTAGAATGATATATTTAACAGTGATATAAAAAACTGAGTAAATCCATTGTATCAATTATGAGGATTTATGTTGGTGTTGAATCACCATTCAGCTATTTATTCAATACCTTTACTTATCATAGAATCATAGAATCATAGAGTTGGAAGAGACCACAAGGGCCATCCAGTCCAACCCCCTGCCATGCAGGAACTCCAAATCAAAGCATACCCCAGCCACCCAGCCTCTGCTTAAAGACCTCCAAGGAAGGAGACTCCACTACATTCTGAGGGAGCCCTTACTGTCAGGGAGTTCCTCCTAACATTTAGGTCGAATCTCTTTTCCTTTAGATTGCATCCATTGTTCATTTTCTAGTCTCTTGAGCAGCAGAAAACAAGCCGACTTCCTCCTCAATATGACATCTCTTCAAATATTTAAACAGTGCTATCATATCACCTTTTAACCTTCTTCTCTCCAAGCTAAACATACCCAGTTCCCTATGTTGTTCCTCATAGGATATGGTTTGCAGACCCTCCACCATTTTAGTCGCCCTCCTTTGGACATGCTCCAGTTTCTCCGCATCCTTTTTGAATTGTGGTGGCCAGAACTGCACACATTATTCTAGGTAGGGCCTGACCAAAGCAGAATAGAGTGTCACTATTACTTCCCTTGATTTAGACACTTATACCTCCATTGATACAGCCTAAAATTGCATTGGCCTTTTTAGCTACTGCATCACACTGTTTACTCATGTTCAAGTTGTGGTCTACTTCGACACAGATCCCGTTCACACGTCGTATTGATTAGCCAGTTGTCCCCCATCCGATATCTGGGCATTTCATTTTTTCCACCTAAATACAGTACCTTACATTTCTCTGTGTTGAGTTTCATTTTTTTTTTTTTAGCTTTGGCCCAGCTTTCTAGTCTAATCATATCATTTTGAATTTTGATCATGTCATCTGAGGTATTAGCTACTCCTCCTAATTTGGAGTCATCTACAGATTTGATAAGTATGCCCCCAATTCTGTCATCCAAGTCATTTATAAAGATGTTGAATAGCACTGGGTCCAGGACAGAACTCCGTGGGGCCCCACTGGTCACATCTATCCAGGATGAAGAGGAGCCATTGTTGAGAACCCTTTGGGTTTGGCCAGTCAACCTATTACAAATCGAACAGTTGCCTTGTCTAGCCCAAATTTTACAAGCTTGTTTGCAAGAATGTCATGGGGAACCTTGTCAAAGGCCTTACTGAAATCAAAATATACTATATCCACAGCATTCCCTTTATCTATCAAGCTGGTAATTTTATAAGATCAGATTTGTGGCTAGCATCCATAGATTTTTGTTGGGCTTTCAGGCTATTTCTACAAGAGTTCCTTTCTGAAGATGCCAGCCACAGATGCTGGCGAAACATCAGAAAGGAACTCTTTTAGAACATGGCCACATAGTGCGAAAGCCCCACAAAAACTATAGATCAGATTTGTCTGGCATGACTTGTTTCTCTGAAACCCATGTTGACTTTTTGTGATTATGGCATTGCCTTCTAGATGTTCACAGACACTCTGTTTAATGATCTGCTCTAGAATCTTTCCTGGTACTGATGTCAGACTAACTGGATGATAATTATTGGGGTCCTCTTTTTCCCCCTTTTTGAAGATGGGAACAATGTTTGCCCTGCTACAGGCAGCAATGACTTCTCCTGTTCTCCAGTAGTTCTCAAAGATTATTGCCAATGGCTCTGATATTACATTTGCCAGTTCTTTTAATACCATTGGATGTAGTTCATCTGGTCCTGTAGACTTATATTCATTTAGATTAGCCAGATATTCCTGTGCTATCTTTTTTAATTATTCTGTGCTGAATATTCTGTCCTCTGCTCCATTATCCTGAAGTTGAGCACCCTTTGCCTTTTCTGAGAAGAGTGAGGCAAAGAAGGTGTTAAGTAATTCTGCCTTTTCTCTGTCTCCTCTTAGCATTTTGCCATCTTCTCTGCACAGTGGCCCTACCATTTTCTCCTTCTTCTTTTTGCTGTGGATATACCCCAAAAAGCCCTTTTTATTGTTCTTAACCTTTCTAGTAAGCCTGAGTTCAATCTGCACTTTAGCTTTTCTGACTTTATTCCTACATATGCTTGCTATTCCTCTTTGGTGATTTCCCCATTTTTCCATTTCTTATACATGTTCCGTTAAAAACTTAGCTCAGTTGAAAGTTCCTTAGTCATCCATTCTGGTTTCTTGAGACATCTTCCATTTTTCTTCCTCTTTGGAACTGTTTGAAATTGTGCCTTCAGTATCTCCTTTTGAGATACTCCCATCCGTCTTGAACTCCATTCTCTTTCAGTATCCCTTCTCTTTTAGTATCCCTAACAATGGGATCCCCCCCAAGTAATAATAATAATAATAACTATTATTATTATTATTATTATTATTATTATTATTTGTATTTCCCGCTTCTCCCAAGGATCGAAGCAGGATTACATCATTAAAAGTTACACTATAACATACAATGTAAAACCATGAAATCCTAATAATATTTTACAACCTTCATATAGTATTCCAGTGATTGTCCTCAAAAGTGGAGCAATTTTTCAAATCTTATACGAATCAGATGGATACACCTGCCAGAAGAGATCTTTCTTAAGTGTTTTTTAAAGGCATCCAAATTAGTAATAAGACATAACTCTTCTGGTAGGCTGTTCCACAATGTGGGGCCTGTCGCTGTGAATGCCCTCTGAGAAGTACATGATAGTTTTGCATTACAATACAGTGGTCCCCCAGGTTACGAAAGGTAATCCGTTCCAGATTACCTTTCGTAACCCGGAAATCTTCATTTCCCGGGGGACCGCTTTAAAGGATGGACTGCGCGGCCGATTTAAAGGGGCCGCGCGGTTTTTCTTCTTCGCATCCCGGGGGATCCTTCGGATCCCGGGGGATGTTTTTTGGTCCCGGCGGTTTCGGGTCCCGGGGATTTTGTTCCCCGGGGGATTCGTAAACTGGGGGACCACTGTAGTCTAATAGGTTCTTCCCAGAATTTCTAAGTGTGTGGGGTGGATTATGTAGAGAAAGGCATTTCCGAAAGTAGCTCAGACCTGAGCCATGTAGGACTTTAAAGGTGATAACCAACACCTTGTACTGTGCCTAGAGGCTAATTGGCAGCCAGTGGAGTGATTTTAACACCGGTGTTATATGATCAAATCTAGATGTATTAGTGACTAATCTGGCTGCAGCATTTTGAACTAATTGAAGCTTCCAAACTTGATACAAGGGTAGCCTGAAGTAAAGCACATTACAGAAATCTAAGTGAGAGATTACCAGTGTGTGTACCACTGCTTCAAGCTCCTTTTGGTCCAGGTAGGGATACAGCTGGCATATCAGCCAAAGCTGAGTTTATTGAAATCAGTTCTCCTAAGTCCAGAATATGTGTCTGACTATGCCTGGTTTTGTCATGGCCCCCCGGGCTAAGGACTTGGAGGATCAGGATGTGTTGGTCCTTCAGGTTCAGGTGGAACCTGAGACTGAGCCAGGCCCTAGCTCTGTTCTGCTAGATCCAGCAGATCATGTGGCTCAATGATCCAGCCTCCCCCCAGCAGAGGTTCCAGGCCTGGGAGACATAGAGGAGCAGGACGAGGAGGTACCTAACTTCAGTCAAAGAAGAACAGAAAGGATGGGCTTCTGTCGATCCCTGAGGTTATATGAGAAATGCTCAGCAATCACCAAACAGCTGATTAAGAACTGGGCTAATATAAACAGCTGTGAGACACCAAGCTTCTCCATCAAAGCCTATCTGAATTCCCTCTGAAAGTGTCTTGCTCTGACTCCCTTGGACTTTGTTGCCTGAAACCTTGCTTCCTAGGCCTCAGATTGACCTAGAACTCCTGACCCTGGACTGAACTTGCTGACCTGCTCTCTAGAACTCTCAACCCTGGATTGGACTCACTGACCTACTCTGTGGAACCCTGGACCCTTCGCTTGCCCGTGGTTTTGCTCTATTGCACATTGAACTGGTAGTGTGTTCTTAGAATTGTTTCCCTGCTGCTGCAAAGCTTTGCATTTGTTTGCCTCAGCCTTATCAGCCACTCCGTTGGCTGTTTTCCTGGGCAGGCTTCTCCTTTCTACTGTGCAGTGGTCCCTTGTTATTCGCTGGGGTTAGGTTCCAGGATCATCCATGGATAACAAAATCCGTGTCTGCTCAAGTCCCATTAAATATAAAGGCACAACAAAATGGTGTCCCATATATAAAATGGAAAATCAAGGTTTGCTATTTGGAATTTATACTTTTGGGAATATTTTCAAGCCGTGTATGCTCAAATCCATGGATAAAAAATCCGTGGATAAGGAGGGCCAACTGTATGACAAACTCCAGGAGAACATGATCACTCCCACCTAAGTATCCCACCAATTGCACCCCATTAACCAGGTTATCCCTGTTGGTTAAGATCAGATCTAAAATAGCTGATCCTCTTGTTGTCTCTTCCACCTTCTGGACAATGAAATTGTCTTTGAGGCAAATGAGGAATTTGCTAGACCTTGAGGATTTGGCTGAATTCCAGCAAATATCAGGATAGTTGAAGTCACCCATCACTATTACATCTCTCCTCTCTGAGTGTGTGATCATCTGTTCTAGTAAAGCATCATATCACTTCCCAAGACTCATCCCTTGCCAGAAGTCCCCCCTCATGGAAACACAGCCCCTGATCCAAGAATCCTAATCATTCTTGGCGGCACCATGTGCGGAGCCAGTTATTCACCTCTGCTATTTTCCTCTCCCTTCCTTGACCATGCTCTTTGACTGGAAGAGATGAGATGAGATGACAACCTGTGCATCCATCTCTTTCAGCTTCCTACCCAGACCCTCATAATCCCTTATGATATTCTGCAGGGTATGCCTTATAGTATCATTGGTTCCCACATGGACCAAAACCAGGCTTGACAAGTCTTGTCAGCCTCGCTGTCACATCATGGGATCCTTGCCCAAGGGAGACAATACACTTCCAGAGACATTGTGTCAGGCCCACAAATGACTGATTCTGTACCTCTCACTGTATCTCACTGTACCTCCCTCAGGAAGACCAGCAGCAAGCCAAGCGACAAGCAGCCTTCTTCTCTCCCCAACTCCACCTGGGCAAAGAAGGCAGCAGAGGCCAGGCAGCAGCAAGAGGGTGTGGCAGGAGTGGTGAACTATAAAGCCACTCCTCTTCCACCCCTCAGGAAGACCAGCAGCAAGCCAAGCCACAAGCAGCCTTCTTCTCTCCCCAACTCCACTTGGGCAAAGAAGGCAGCAGAGGCCAGGCAGCAGCAAGAGGGTGTGGCAGGAGTGGTGAACTATAAAGCCACTCCTCTTCCACCCCTCAGGAAGACCAGCAGCAAGCCAAGCCACAAGCAGTCTTCTTCTCTCCCCAACTCCACCTGGGCAAAGAAGGCAGCAGAGGTCAGGCAGTGCAGAGAGGCGGCGGGGAAGGAGAAAGCAACACCTGGGCCTGCCTAGGCCACCCCTCCCTCCACCAAAACACCATGGCATCAGCCGCAAGAGACGAGCCGGGACACTCTGGGCCCTTTTAAAGGCCCCAAAAGCTCACCCTTCAGGCGGTGACAGTGCGGAGAGGCGGTGGGGAGGGAGAAAGCAACACCTGGGCCTGTCAAGGCCACTCCTCCTTCCACCAAAACACTGCGGCATTGGCCGCAAGAGGAGGAGCTAAGATATTTCTGTATATTGCTCTCCCCGTCATCATTGCATGGCTAGGTTATCCATAAAGGAGAACATTCTACCTCAGGGCCTTTTGCTTTTAGGCATAATGCTTATAATGGGAGAGCTGAATAGACAGGAAAATGTTAATACCTGTCCATTGTCTGCTAGACATGGACCTCCTATTCTGGGTCAGAAACTTCTGACAGATAAATCATTTCCAGTACCAGATGATGGAGCTGGGAATAGACTGGGAGCAGGAATTGAGGTTGTGTGGGGGCAGGGAAGATATGGCAGCAACAGAGTGAACAAATGTTACAAAAGAAGAAGGGATCGATGTCTGATATCTATCCCTTCTTCAGTTCACCCTGTTTCCCAAAATAACATGGAGAGCGCACCAACCATTCCATAATCCCTTAATCTGCTCCTTTGCAATGTCAGATCAGCCAAAGGTAAGACTCATATCATCCACGATCTTATCGTGGATGAACAGGCTGACCTGGCATGCTTCACCGAGACTTGGCTTGGAGATGCCAGCACTGCTACCTGGGCACAGGCCCTCCCAGCCGGCTACACGGTTAGTGAGCAGATAAGGGAAAGTGGGCAGGGGCGGTGTGGCAATAGTCCACAAAACGAACCTAACTTTGATCAGGAAACCTGTCCGGAAAACGATCCACATCGAGTGTGTGTACCTTGGCCTGAAGACCAGGGATAGTTTGGGGATTCTGTTAGTATACCGGCCACCCCATTTTCTAATAGATTCCCTGACTGAGCTGACTCAGCTGGTCTCTGTGTTGTTGTTGGAGTCTCCCAGACTTCTTGTATTGGGTGACTTCAGCATTCCTCTTGAGACCAGCTCTTCTGATCTATCTGGAGCAGCTCGGGAGTTCATGGAATCCATGACAGGCATGAACCTATCCCAATTGGTCAACAGGCCTACCCATTGCGCAGGTCACACACTCGATGGAGTCTTTAGTACGGAACAGGAATATCCGTGGGCGGAGATAACCAAAACCTCCACACTGTCATGGACGGATCATTTCCTGATCAAGTTGGAACTAAAAGCCACTTCTGTCCCCCCCGGGGGTCATGGACCCATTTGAATGGTCCGCCCTCGAAGACTAATGGAACCAATTGGTTTCCAGAAGGCCTTAGAGGCTTTAATGGTTGGCAACGCCGGTGACTCCATCGAAGCTTTGGTGAATACCTGGAACACCAATCTTCCCAAGGCTCTCGACGCAATCGCCCCCAAGCGTCCTTTCCAACCAGCTCCAAATCGCAAACCCTGGTTCTTGGAGGAACTCAGGGAGATGAGGTGGGTTGGACAATGACTAGAGCACAAATGGCAGAAGACTCTTCTCCTACAGAACTCGCCATAGGCAGCATCTTCACGCCTGTTGGGAGGCTTTGCGTGCAGCTCGGAGATCCTTCTGCTCTGCACGCATTGCATCTGCACAGTCCCGCTCAGCAGAGCTGTTTAGGGTTGTGGGGGAGCTGACGCGGGTGCCCCATGCGCCAAATCCCCTACTGGACCCAACAACAGCCTGCTGTGATGAGTTTAACTTCTTCTTTGCAGACAAAATCTCTCAGATAAGGGCCGACTTGAACGTCAATGTTTTGTCAGAGCCCATAGGTGAGGTGTCCAATAACTCCATTGCTGTTTCTTTACTGGATGAATTTCAACCTGCAAGTACCGAGGACATGGACAAGCTCCTTGGAAGTTTGAGAAAGACAACTTGCCCTCTCAATCCTTGTCCATCTTGGCTGGTTGCCCAGGGAGGGGATGCAGTGAGAACATTCCTTCGGGATGTGATCAATGCGTCCCTCAGGGAGAGTTCTTTACCATCTTGTCTAAAGGAGGCGGCCGTTAGACCCCTCCTGAAGAAACCCTCCCTTGATCCCCTGGATAAAAACAACTACAGGCCAGTTTCCTTGCTCCCATTTTTGAGCAAGGTCATCGAGAGAGCAGTCACCTCCCGACTCCAAGCTGTCTTGGATGAAACCAATTATCTGAATCCATTTCAAACAGGCTTCAGGACAGGACATGGAGTTGAGACTGCCATGGTCGCTCTGACCGACGACCTCCGCCTGAGCATCGACAGGGGTAGTGTGACCCTGCTTGTGCTCTTGGATCTCTCAGAGGCCTTTGACACGGTAGATCATCCCATCATTTTGGGTCGACTGAGAGAGTTGGGGATCGGAGGTACTGTGCTCCAGTGGTTCCAGTCCTTTCTCTCCGGGAGATCCCAAAGGGTGAGGCTCGGGGACAGCTTCTCTTCTAAGATAGAGCTTAATTGTGGCGTCCCTCAAGGCGCCATCTTGTCCCGATGCTGTTTAACATCTACATGAAGCCGCTGGGTGAGATCATTCGGAGGCATGGAGCTCAGTGTCTTCAGTATGCTGATGACACTCAGATTTACCTCTCCATGACAAGATCGTCGGCCCAGACTTCAGATAGCGTCTCTCCTCTCAATGACTGTCTTACGGCAGTAATGGATTGGATGAGGGAAAACAGGTTGAAGCTCAATCCGGACAAAACGGAGGTACTAACTGTCACAGGACCGAAGCCAGGGTTGAGAATACACCTCCTGGTCCTAGATGGGGTCACACTCTCCTCGAAGGACCCTGTTCACAGTCTGGGGGTACTCCTTGATTCGTTGCTTCACATGACTAGTCAGGTGAATGCAGCTGTCAGGAGTGCCTGTTATCAGCTTTGGCTGATCCGCCAGCTGCGCCCTTTCCTGGAGCCGAAGGACCTGGAGTCAGTGGTACACGCTTTGGTAACCTCACGATTGGACTTCTGTAATGCGCTCTACATGGGGCTACCCTTGTGCCTAACTCGGAAACTTCAATTAGTTCAGAATATGGCAGCCAGGCTTGTCATGGGAACATCAAGGAGAGAGCACATAACACCGGTGCTCAAATTTCTCCACTGGCTGCCAATTAGTTTCCGAGCGCAGTACAAGGTGTTGGTTTTAACCTTTAAAGCCCTACATGGCTTGGGTCCATCTTATCTGAGGGACCGCCTCCTCCCATACGAAACCCCCCCCCCCGCACACTCCGGTCTTCTGGGAGGAACCTGTTGCAGCCTATGAAGACTAGGCTGACACAGACCTCCCAGAGGGCCTTCTCGGCTGTCGCTCCCAGGCTATGGAATGACCTGCCAGACAAAATGTGTCTTATTACATCTTCTGATTGCTTTAAAAAAAAGTCTTGAAGATGCATCTCTTCTGGCAGGCCTTCCCAGAAAGTCCTTAACCTCCTGGCTCTGTTTGGGTTAAGCTCTCCCATTAGCACTTTAACATCTTGACCCTGATCTCTATGCAATAGGTTGCCGTTTTAAATTGAAATTTTTATTATGTCATTTTAATTGATGTTAGTTTAATTTAATTTTAAGGGGCGGGTGGTTGGGTATGGGTCATGTATATTTTATCTTGCATTTTTTAATTGATGTAACCCACTCCGATTGGATACAGAGGAGCGGGCTATAAATAAAACATTATTATTATTATTATTATTATTATTATTATTATTATTATTATTATATTAAGGAGTCCCCACCTCCACCACACACCTCCTTCGAGGCTTAGCAGCAGGTGTTTTCTGTGATGGTACTCTCAGGCTCCCCTGTTCTGTCCTTGAAGTCTGTCCCTGCTGCTGTTCCTCATCATCCCTGATAATAGAGATTCAAATTGATCTGTATCTGCAAGCTCAAAGAATGATCCTTGGTTTCCTTACTTCTGTGTGTGACATTTCTTCAACCATCTACTATGCTGGGACTATAATAAGATCCAGGCCTTATTCTCTCTCTCTGCATCTGTCACATAGGGAGGATATAGAGAGGCAGGCAGACCAGGAACCAAAAAGTTAAAAATAAGCAGCTAGGGCAAAGTGTAGTATCCAGACTGTTATCAGTTGAGCATTTTAGGCACAACATAACACCTGTCTCACAAAGACTGCACTGGGTCCCATCTTCAATTCCCAAATGGTGTAAATGAGAAATGAATGCACAGTTTAGCCATACTAATCATACTATTTCATGCACACTTTATTTTGTTACATCTAACTTTTCTGCCATTTAATATATTTCTAAGCCTAATTCTACTTTGATATTCTGTGCTAGTCCCTTTGCATCATTTCACTTTCTTCTGTAGTGTTCCTTTCCCAATCTGCCATTTGCTTCAAAAGGTGGTAATGTGTGGTCACTGCCCTTTACCAAATGTTAAATAAAACTGAATTTTACAATAATTCTCCAGGCCCTTCACTGATTCAATGCATTGTTGCTATTACCCTTTTAGCTGATAATCTTTAACCATTTTTTAGTTTTCACTTTCTGGTTTCACATATAAGGTAGTATCTGAATTATTTCTGAAATAAAGCAATGCTGTCCCTGATAACTTTGGTGAGGGAGGAATCCATTGACCATGTATATCTATTTTCATTGAATAATTTCATTTGAAAATAAAGAGATTTTCCCTATTTGTGCTATATATGGATCCTGACATGGATATTCTCTTTTGAGAAGGTGGAGGTGGAAAGGTATGCTTTATTCAGGAAAGATAAAGCACAAAACAATTTTAATGTTGAACAGCAGTGAGGTCAAAGAGAGTGACAAAAGAAATGGGGAAAATGTTGATATGTTAGATCTCCTCTACTGCTCTGAACCAAATAACCTGATCTGCAAATAGCAAATAACATTGCCTGTGTTCCCAAAAGAGAAAATAGCCTATTTGGGTCAGAGTATGTTGAGAGGCTACCTAAATGACTGCTGCATTCTCAGATGCAAGGATTTGCTGTCTTGTGACTCTCTTTAATTTGTTACTGTTTTCCCATGGCTCTAGACAGATGTGCCAAATGGAGCTCAGCTTTAAAAAATCCCTGGGTTTAGGCAATATTTTTTAATTTGTTCAATTAATGTAAAATAATGGTGTAGCAGAATATTAGGCTACTTGCCATACACATTTCAGAACATGATCACCTCAGCAGAATAGTTCATCAAAGGACTTGTATGTAGAATAAAGTATGGCTTGATTTTGCAATCATATCATGCAGCAAATATTGACTTACAAAAGCTAACCAAAAACAAAACAAAACAAAACAAAAACCTTATGAATACAGTAAGCTTCCAACTATTCTGGGACACTTTTTCAAACCATCTGCAGGAACCCTAAAAGTGTTTTTCCTGCTATTGCCTCCTAGCAACTCATGCACTAGGGATGCTTGCTCTCCTAGCAATTTCCATTCAAGTGTTCTACTATGAATGTATTATGAATGTGATCTGAAATATCTAATGGGGGAATACCACTTCCCAAGACTTGAAGAAATGATTGCCTCCTCATGATTGCCTTAATTGACAGTGTGTGTGTGTGTGTGTGTGCGCACGTTTGTGCACGCATGTGCAAAGAAACCTGTTTCTATCCCCTTCCTCCTCCCCCCCCAAAAAAATTTATTGCTTCCTCATGAGTAAATAGTCATGCCTTCATTGACATTGGGGGAGGGGATGCAGAGAATGTGTTAAATATTTCCTTCTCTTCTCAGCACCTAAAGTAGAATTTCTACAGATGTTGCAGGGGGTGGGAAGTAATGCCCACTCACACCTCAGATCATCAGTCTCTGAATTACCCCAGGAATGACCCATCACATATACTTCAATAATGGGTAAACAGCACAATTAACAGATATTCATGGGATTTTCCTGTCCATTAAAAGTAGCAGCAGAAGGAAGTATTGGTGACACGATAGGTACTGCCTAGCCATGAGGTTGTGCAGTAGGAACCCAACATTACACTTAAAATCCTGCTTCATTTCCACTATTTAAGAACAGTGTGATTATCAACTAAGCCTATTTTCCTCTCTCAATTTCATCTGCATGTTGAATAAATGTGCATTTTTTTTCCCTGTGGGAGTCCTTTTTCCTTGTTTGTTATAAGGAATATTTCCTAATTCATTGATCATTTCTCAAGTTTTCCCATTTTAATACCCTTTTTGAAATAATTCGCGCCGCCCGATTCAGCGGGCCGGCGCAGTTGCCGCGCGCGGGAAGCGCCAATTTAGGCGCCCGCCGCGGTCGCCGTCCCGGCAGCCATTGCGCGGGCGGGCTCACCGCTGATTGGCTGCCGGGAGGGGAGCGCGGGAAGCCAGCCCGCCTTTTTTCTTAGGGACGGACTACACGTCCCAGGATGCATTTGGGTGGAGGCGGGCTGCCTGATTGGCTCCCAGCTGCCCGCCTCCTTCGCTGATTGGTCGAGGCTTTTCTGGGGGCGGGGCTGCGCTGGCACGCTCGCCTCTGATTGGTCCTTGGGCTTATTTAAGCAGGCCGAAGGCAGGGAGAAGCGCCATTGCTTCGTTCGGCTCTCCCACCCTCCCTCCCTGGGAGTTGATTGTCACAACTTGGGCGGGGGCTGCAGCATAGGCCTGGATCTGGGGTGAGGGGTTTCCAGGGCTCGATGGCTCTGGATCGGGAGTCCTCGCGACCCGGGTGTATGGAGCGTGCTGATGTGGCCAGTGCGGGGGCCACAGTCAGTTGACACCCGGTGACTAGAGTGCCTTGCAAATCGAATGGGAGGAGCACAGTTGCCCGACTGTGTTTAGGGCGGGGCTTGGCACCTACGTCATCCCGATGCTTGGATACAAGCAACCATTCATTAGCCAATGGGGGTTTGGCTGATGTCCAGATCCAGACCTTATGCTTTGGGCCAACCCTATTGTTTGTGCTGGTTCAAAATAAAGTTGTGGCCATGTTTTTCTCCAGCATGGTGTCCTGTGTTTTTTCCTGCGGCGCCTTACCTGCGAGGCAACAGCTACACCAAGAGCAGGAGCCATGTTACTCTGGTGCATCAAAACAAAGTGTGATTATCTTATAATGATATACAGTGGGAAGTTGGTATCAGCTGAAGTTTGGTTCCAGGAACCCCAAGCCTCATAGATACCAACTTGAACATCCAGTGAGGTAGAATAATGATGTCCATTATATAAAACATAAAACCAAGCTTTGCTTTTTGGATTTTATAATTTTTTTAAAAAAATATCTTCAAGCCTGGATCCATGGATAAAAGAACCATGGCTCTGAATGGCTAACTATATTACCGTTTAAGAATAATAAAAAACAAACTGATATTAAAATGGGTGATCAGAATGATACACAGTGTAAAATCAACCATAAGTGTATATAAAACCATTATGATCAAGGGTGACTGTCAGATTGGTCCCCACCACTACTAATGTATAGCTTGTTCATATTTTCACTGACCTATCAACCATGATTCTATAATCTGATCTTTTTACAGTTTAGGTGTCATGATGTCAGATCTCATCCTCATATATAGAGAGAATTAGTTGTCCAGCATAAGATGCTCAGAAGCATTATTTTACAGTAAGATCACAGCCAGTTTTCACTGCTGAAAAAAAGAAAAAAAGGAAAAAAAGAAAGAAATCCTCGAATGTGGAAATAAATTCCATACATTTAATAGTTTCTGCTAAGTAAATATATATAGGATTGATTGGTAATTGTATGGGTTTAGCACAAGCATTCCATCCTATGTACACCTACCTGAAAGCAAGTTCTACTCATTCCAGTAGGATTTACGTCTGAGCATGCATTCATAGGATATAACTTTACCATCTTTGATCTGATACAGCGTAATGCATATTAATAAAGTTTTTTCAGTTCATTGTATTACATATTTGTACCCATTTACTGTGGATTTCTGTGACAATATACAAGACAGTAAAATCCTCATGGGCTTATTGTCTAACTGGAATATCATCATTTATACATTTTCTGTTCATTAAATTTCATGTTCCCAGATAATTCAATTCAATTTATACCCTCAAATAAAACTATATCTATTTCATTTTTCATGGTGGAAAAAGCAAATGGTATATATTATGGATTTCTTAAAGTGATTATTAATTCCCCTATGTATGAATGAAAAAGTATAAAGAATTGATTTCTGCTATATTTACATTGTCCATTGAATACACTAATAGAACCAGAATTTTATATGGGTCTATTCAAATTATTTCAATCCCTGGATGGTACATTCAATATAAAATATATTAATTCTACACACTGGCTTTCTGCAAATGAAAATCCACTTATAAGATGAAAATAAAATATAACTGCACTTGAACAATCAAAATCTAAAACAGAACTTTCACCAGCAAGATGCTCATGAGCCAAACTACACATTATAATGATCTTTGTATGCCTCTGTCAAATCCTGAATCAAATTGGACTGAATGGGTGAGGTGTAGACCAAGTCCATATTGAACAGGATAGGCCCAATTTACTTTCAGATCTCATTGGCATGATCCAAGCTATTTAGACCAATCTGAATAAAAATTAAGCCCAAACAAACAAACAATACTTAATTATATGTCTCCAACATAGCCATATAAGGAAAATTCCAAGGCATTGTGCTCTTACGGGAATTGATGAGCCTGTAGTTTTCTAAGTGACAGTTCTAGCTTCCACCCTTGGGCAAGAATCTCACCAACAATTTTCACATATGATGATTGGGTGGAGGAATTGTTTGATGTCACTTAAACCTATTCAATTTTCTGCAGCTCTTTGTATTCTTTCCTTAGTGTCAGCTGTAACAGTTGCCACTAGCCAAGTGCCACTTGGATCATTAGACATGTTAGGTGTTACAGCTGTGTATTTGTGGAATATGGTAGGAGTTTACTTGGTTTGTGTTCTCAGTTAGACTCTGACCTTCACATGCACAGATGTGATTACTTTAGTTGTTTATTTCTTCCTTTTTGTTTTATTAATAGGGTTTTCATTTTTATATTCTTATGCATCTCTTGATTGGGTTGTTTATTGCATCATTAACCTTCTTCATCACCACCATAAAATACTCTTATTTTCTTGCATTACTTTTAAGAATAGAGTTAGTCTATGTTCTTCTGCATATGCATTGACTTTAATATATGTTATATCCTTAAGATTACTATCCTCCCCACATGCTACCTAACTTGTAGGTTGAACTAGTTTTTCAGGATAGGTGTTTGTTTATTGCTTGAAAAAATGTAATCTCTCTCTCTCTGTGTGTCTCAAGAGAGGGATCAGGATTACCACTCTATTTCCCATCATTCTCCCATGAAAGGTTTAAAATATAAATTAAAATTATAAAATTATAAATTATAAAAATAGTTGTAGTAAAACAGCAAACAGTTTAAAATCATTTAAAATATAAATAACAAGAGACAAATAGAACTCTTTCTTCCACAATAACCAATTAATAGTCAAAACTCTTGCAGAATAAAGATAGACGAAGGAAGGGGGCAATCTAATTTTCCATGGAATGGGGGATCCACTCAATGACAACATCTCAATCAGAGCTGAACTATGTTCTCTCCCTTGTAAAGTGCTGTGCAAATTCACTATAATGGGCTTTGAAGGCATCTGCTTTTATTTCTTTTGGGTCAGAATATTACAAGCCCTTCTACTATTTGAAGCAAGCTTCACTGGACAACTCTGAGAGACAATAGTGACAAATAAGAACAATTCCTTTTCACCAACCACCACCATTAAAGAAGGCCTTCCACTGGGCTTCAGTCCATGTTTTGTTGGACCTGCTCTAAGTTTTCCATCATTGACTACAAAGGGTGCTTCTACACCAGGGGTTCCCAAACTCTGGCCTTCCAAATGCTTTGGACTTCAGTTCCCAAAGTTGCAGACCATTGACCAAACTGGCCAAAGCTTCTGGAAGCTGAAGTCCAAAAGACCCAAAGGACCGGAGTTTGGGAATCACTGATCTACATGTAGAAACAATGCAGTTTTGCACCACTTTATGTGTTGTAGCTCTTTCCTATGGAATCCTGGGATCTGCAGTTTTACAAGTTCTTTTGCCTTCTCTGCCAAAGTGTGCTGATGCCTCAAAAAACTACAAATCCCAGGACCATGTAAAGTATAGTGGTGTCAAACTGTATTCTTTCTACAGTGCAGGTGCATCCTAGTGTCTATTGCTCTTGCTTTATCACTATTAACTCTCGATGCCAAATCACAAGATAGGAATGTGTATTTTCATCTATCTTGTTCCCGAATATATAGAAAAAATTATTTTTAGCAGTTATCTACTTCCTCTAACAATTTACCAAAAGGCAGACAATGGGAAAGTGAGTAAAGCTGACAACACCTGGATATCTTGGCCTGCAGAGGTTCTCAAGCAGAGATAGCAACAGTAAAAAGATGGGCAGTTTCTAAACAGCCCACCTGTTCATCCTCTTCCCAGATGTAGCAGCTGAAATGTCCAGATCTCACTTTTAAATACAGCCCATAAATGTAAACCTTTATTTGTTTGAAGATATTATTGAAGATATTGAAGATATTTGAAGATATTTTCTCTGTTTCCTCTTTTTCCAGGCAGATTTTTGTTGGATCTTGATGTTTCAACTGAATCACTTTGCTAAACATGGAAAACATCTAGAATTCTCATAAGGGTTTGAATATCTTTCCCTCCCTGAATCACCCAGTTCAGAACCTGATGAGTAGAAAATGATGTTTTAAGTTACTGTGTGCAAAGATATTGAAGTACCTTACATCACCTAGTACTTACACTTAGTCTTACAAAGAAAAAGTCAGATATAGCCTTACCTAAATCTACGGTACAATAACAGAATCCAAAACAATGCATTGGCTGATGGAAGTACTTTGGTCAGTGGATTCCTCTGCTTTATGCTTTCTCCTATGCACTTTCAAAACTTCCTCTGGAGGCCAAAAACTCTTAAGAACAGCTTTCTGGGGGAACACAGAGCTACAATGCAGAGAAGAAGAAATTCCAAATGCTCTAGTGGGTGTCCACTAATGCAACAGTTCACTTAGGACCATGATGGTGAACCTATGGCATGGGCCAAGGAGAAGGAGGAACAGGCACACATGTGCCCATTCTTCCTCCTCTCTGCCATTTCTTGGCCTCCAGCTGCCTTTCCCAGACAAAGGGAAGCCAGAAAGTGGTGCTGGGGGAAAAGATCCATAGGTGCACATCCCTGGCTCTTCCTCCTGTCCTTCAGCTGCCTCTGTGAGACAGCTGGAGGCTGTGAAAAGCGCAGGGGTGGTGGTGGAGTAATTGGTGTGTGCCAGTTCCTCTTCCCCAGATACCTTTCTTGGGCTCCAGCTGTATCCAGAGGGACAGCTGGGGGTCAGGAAAGGTCTGGGGGGAGGAGGATGGGGAGCATGCACACCCACTCCTCTTCCTCCCCACCGGCCCTGTCTGACCCCCAGCTGTCTTTCCAGGAAGAGCTGGGCGTCAGTACAGGTCCAGGGTGAGGAGGACAGGATGAGTGCCCACTCCTTCTTCCCACGGGCCCTGCCTGAACCACAGCTGCCTCCCAGGGACAACTGGGGATCAGGAAAGGCACAGAAGGAGGAGGATGGGATACATGCCCATTCCTCCTCCTCCCCACAGGCCTTGCCTGACTCCCAACTACTTCCCCAGGGACAGCTGGAGGTTAGGAAAGGTTTGGGAGAAGGAGGATAGGCACGTGCCCACCCCTCCTTCTCCCCATGGGCCCTGCCTGATGCACAACTGCCTCCAGAGAGACAGTTTGGGTCAGGACAGGTCTGGGGGGAAGAAGATGGGTGCGTGCCCACTCTTCCTCCTCCCCATGGGCCCTGCCTGACCCCCATCAGCCTTCGGAGAGACAGCTGGGGATCAGGACAGGTCCAGGGGAGGAGGATGGGACACGTGCACACTCCTCCTCCTCCCCATGGGCCCTTCCTGACCCCCAGCTGTCTATCAGCTGGAGGCCAAGGGAAGGACAGGAGGAGGAGGAGAAGCAATGGGCATGCATTGATCCCTTCATGTCGTGGACCTTCCCCAGCTTCTAGCTGTCTCTCTAGCAGATCGATTGAAAAAGTGTTGTCCTTATTGATTCAAGAGGATCAATCAGGTTTCCTCCCAGAGAGACACCTAAAGGAAAACATCAGGATGCTAATGGATGTGATAGAATTCTTTGAAATTAATAAAAAAGAAACTAGGGATGATGTTTTTGATATTGAAAAAGCTTTTGACAATATGAACTGGGACTTCCTGGAGATAATGATGGATGAATGTGGAATCAGAGGAAGATTTGCAAACTGTATCAACATCATCAATAATAAACAATATACACAGATAAATGTGAATGGAGAAAAAAACAACTTAATAAAGACCAATAAAGGAATGTGTCACAGGTGCCCTTTATTACCATTAGTCTTTATAATGCTAATGGGAATACTAAATAATCAAATAAGAAATTATGATAAACTGCAAGGTTTAGAGATCTGAAAATTTAGCTATAAGATCCAGGTTTTTGCAGTACACCTGGTAGTCTTCCTTGAGAATCCAAAGAAAAGCATACAAAGGTTAGAAGAAATATTTGAAAAATTGGGAAATCTTGCCAGATATAGAGTTAATAAAAATAAGAGTGGTGTTCCAACTAAAAATCTTTCCAAGAAATATGATAGATAAAATCAAGTATTTAGGAATAAATTTGACAAAAAATAATTCAGAATTATATAAGAACAATTATTTAGGAATAAATTTGACAAAAAATAATTCAGAATTATATAAGAACAATTATTTAGGAATAAATTTGACAAAAAATAATTCAGAATTTTATAAGAACAATTTACATAACAATGTGGAGAGCTATCAAAACTGACTTGGAAAAGTGGAAGAAACAACAATTATTAGACATTATTAGAAAGAGTTGCCAATATACAAATAAATGTTTTACCCCAAATGTTGTTTTTATTCCAAACACTACCTATTTTAACTAATAAGCATCCATTTAAAATCTGGAGAAAAGATCTCTCTTTTGTATGGCAGGGAAAGAAGCCTATAACAAAACAAAAGCTATGCAAGATTGAAAGGAAAGAGGAGGCCTGGGATTGTCTAATATAGAAATATATCATAATGTGTGTGCAATGTCATGGATAAGGGATTGGATCCTATTATAGAAAATGCCAAATTGTTAGAATTAGAAAGCTGTAATTTGGAATTAGGCTTATCTTTGTTATGGGATGACCAAACACATCAAAGAATTTAATCAACATTCTATAAAGAAAGCTTTGCTAGTCATTTGGAATAAATACAGGAAACATCTCTATAGGAAATTCCCAAGATGGACGTCCACACAAGAAGCTTTTCATAAGAAGGAAAAAGAAGATATAGGAAAATGGTTGTGTTATGAGGAAATCTTAATATGATCTAGAGGATTTGACAAATTAAAAGTAAGGGAAGAGATCCAGAACTTAATTGGCTAAAATATTGGCAAGTAAAAGAAGATTTTTAAAAAATATATGAGTGAGCAGGGAATAGAAAGTGAAAAGACTGGCTTTGATAGAATAATTACAGGAGATAGAAGACAATCAATTAAGAAAACGTATTTTTGTTAGAATTGCAATTATTTGAAGAAACGGTCAAACAAATATGATTAAGTGGGCACAAAATATTGGGAAAGAAATACCTCTTGCACAATATTTTTGAAGTCTTGAATTCACTGGGGGGTGGGGGGGGACATACATTTGCTTAGATAAATTGTCTAGACAAGTATATCATTTGTGTGGGACCCTAATAGCCTTTTTCCCTTTGAAGAGATCTTTGTTTTTCTTCCAAATGCTTGCCATATAATGCTGCTTTGAGGCAAAAAGACTTGAAACACCTTTAGCAAATGTTGGAATTATTGCATTAGACAGATTTTCAGAAGATAAACAAAACAGAGCAGCTGACATGAATTTCCAAGGCATACAGAGTATACCTATATAGATTTACTTAGAAGTATTTCCCACTGTGTTCAATGGATCTTTCTTCCAGCTAAGTTTTTACAGGACTGCAACACTGTTTCCTTTTAATGTAATTTTTCAAGCTGCCCAAGGGGAGGGGGAACACCCTGATTTTCATACTTCTGAAACATTATTTCAGAAGTTCTTATGCAATGGAATTTGCTCACTTGTCACACTGGTTTTTCCTGCTTTATTAGCTGAGAGTCCTTTCCTTTCAACTGGCTCTAAACAAATTTAATTTACTGCTTTGGCATGCATGTTACACAATTGTTCTGAGAACTATTTGAACATTTTTGGCACTTCACAATGAATGTCCATTGGCTCTTAACATTAGTTTTGTTTTGCACAGCTGCTATTTCATTACCTGCCTTGATAAGTGGACTCCTGCTGATACATCATGTTAACTGCCAGTGATTCAAGATTGGCTGATATAGTTTTGAGTCAGATAACACTTTTACCAGTTCAAGGAAATATATATCATTTAAAAAAAAAAGACTTCTACAGTGTTGCTCACTGTTTTGCCAGACAACCATCTGGGTTATCAGCAAACATTAAAAACAGCAAGCAATTTGAAAGCATAACCACTTCAGAACAAACTCTTTATACTTCTGCATGTTAATCAACAATAATTGCTCCATTGCTTATCAAAAGTGCTATCAACAAGCACAACAATTTTTGAATTTAGTATTGATTTAATGTGTGGGCATAGAAATATAGGGGTGAACCCTAATCAGGGATATTGCTGTAGGGGGAGTGGGCAAAATGAAGGCATCACCCCTCTAAATGAGAATCATGTCCCACAAATGAAAGTTTCATTCAGTTCCCAAATATTGAATATGACAGTGAGTGAAAAATTGAAAATGTAACTTTTCTATCCCTTTTCTTTGGATGCCTAAATTAAATTTCTAAATGTTTAACTGAAGTTATTGAAATGCTAGAAAGTTGGAGAGTGAAGGAAAAATTCATTTGCAATGGCAGAATTCTTATTTTGGGGAGACAATGCACCCATTTTCCCTCTACTGTACCAGTATCTCATATTTAGGGGTAAGGGTGAGCAACTGATTTATCTCAACCAGACCTCCCTACATCATATTCTATGTGGCAATCCCTCTATCATATAATCCAATGCTACACAGAGGCCACCCTGCTGAATGGGATTGTCCTATGGTAGAGGAGGTCCAAAGAGGAAAGTTAGTGAGGTCCAAAAATCAGGGGAACACCTATGACTGAAATTTTGTGATCCACCTATCCTCTGCCCCTACTCACAGAAACCTTTACCATTTGTGAATATATACAAATTGTGCTGCATTTTGGGGGATCAATGAAGTTTGATTCTTTTTCTTTAAATCAGGATTCAGTCCATTGACTTTAAAATATAATCGTGTGTACATATTAAATTAAATACTGTATACCATGTTGTTTCATTTTTCCTTTTAGGTATTACATTTATATACTCTTTGTTTGGCATATGACCCAGGACAGTTTAGAATAGGGATGAAATTCTTCACCAAGCTTGTTTTTGAAAGGAGAGATGGATAATTTCAGCAATTTTCTTTCCAGTGCATGAAAGACTTGGAAAATCACACATTTTTTAAAAAAGATTAGCAATTCAGGGCTTATTCCTTACAAAATTTGCATGTTGTTGTTTTACACAGAAAACAAATTTTCTGCATGGAAAATAATAGGGCCAGTCACTTTATTTGGGAGAGGGAGCATTGTATGAGTTTTGTAGCTTTTTATCTGAAGTTGTGGTCTTTAAACAAACACAACAATCTGACTGCCAGTAGAAAAAATGGATTACAAAGGGAGCATGGAAGATTAGCAGCCCAGGAAGCAGCCCTTATGACAAAAATGGGTAGAGAGAGAGATAGGTATATAATGATACATTGTCTAACAATATTTGAAGGACCATATTATTCCTAGCTTTTTATTACATTATAAAAAGAATATAATGAAAGAACCATCTTCTGTCACACACAGACACAGACTCAGACACAGACACACACTATCAAAAGGAAATAAACATTATGCTATTGTTTCAAAATAATGATTTCAGAGAAAGGGGGTCAAGGATAAGGAGCTGAAAATTTCTGGGAACTGAACTGAGAAATCTTAAAGTGTGTTCAAAATAACTGTTTTATGACAGAGCTGTAATCCATAAATTCAGAGACACAGCACACTGTATTCATATATGAAGGTGTACTAATTACAGGCTGTGATGTACAACAATCAAGAAGAGAGAATATCATGGAGATGCAATGCAGTTCTGTTTAGCCTTCAGGTATGTGTGCATTTTAACACTTGGTATGAGAATGAGTGGGGGCGGAGAGGTTTGTATTATATTCTAAGTCTGCTTTCCAACTACTGAATGAAAAGGTCAGCTATCACAGGAGTACAGCTCTCACACACACATACATGGTGGTGTGTTTGTTTATTTTCTTTAGGATATAAATGGCACATTTCTCATTCCTCAAGCTTTCCATTAAAATTCACCTGCAGGCAGATACCAAAGACAGCAAAACTTCCGTCTTCAAGATGAATGTTTTAGTTTAGGTAGTAGTGAGCAACTAAAATTTTAAGTAAAGGAGAAAAAAAAAAACAGTTTTGCTTCTTTCATTATAGTAGATCACAGTCATCACAAGCACTGTACAGAGTGTGTTGGAAGTGTGTCTATTTTTATCTGTCAGTTTCTTGAATCCTTGCTCCACTGCTACTGTTACTACTACTACTACTACTACTACTACTACCACTACTACGACTTTAGCATTAAGAAACTAATATCTTCACACCAAAGGTAAATTTCATGAAAGAATTGTCATCAGAAAAGTGTTCAATTCTTCCTCTTCCACATTGTGATTAAATTAATGTTTCTCCTGTGTGACTATGGTTGGAGTCCAATATACATTGTTTGATTACGAGTCACATTAGTGTAAATGGGACTTATACAGTATGTAGGCTTGTTTATTGAATTGCACTGTATGGCTAGGATCAGAAGCATGGTGTGCTGAGGCGCTCCTAAAACTGTTTCCAAATGAAGTCATTTAAATTATGATTTATGTTTATATATACAGTCAGCCCTCCTTATCCCCGGATTTTTTATCCACAGATTCAAGCATCCATGGCTTGAAAATATTCCCCAAAAGTATAAATTCAAATTGCAAACCTTATTTTTCACTTTATATAAGGAACACCATTTTACTCTGCCGTTGTATTGAATGGGACTTGAGCAGCCACAGATTCTGTTATCCACAGAGGGTCCTGGAACCAGTGGATAACAAAGGCCCACTGTAGTCTCAAACATTCAGGCAAACTTGTGAAATTAATCATGTAGGTAATCATTGTATCAATATACCATATTCTTCACTATCTATGGACATTGGATAGTGTGCCCACCCATCTGACCAAACTGTAGCCCTGCACCATGGACAACTAGATGGATAACTGCATTGTTGTTTTTGTGTGTCTTTAAGTCAGATTCCTTGCCTTTTAGTGCATTGTGGGAGGAATGCCTTATCTATTTCAATATACTTTCTGACTTATAGTGACCCTAAGATGAACCGTTCATGTGGTTTTCTGGGGCTGAGAGTGTGTGACTCACCAAAGTCACCCAGTTCTCCTGTCAAAGCAGGGAATTGAAGTCTGATCACATAACCAAACACTCAAACCACTACACCATGCTGGTTCTGAGACAACTTCGGGGGGGGGGGCAATTTTGGTCACACTCTCCAAGCAGATCTC
This sequence comes from Urosaurus nigricauda, assembly GCA_034509955.1. Lineage (NCBI taxonomy): Eukaryota > Metazoa > Chordata > Lepidosauria > Squamata > Phrynosomatidae > Urosaurus > Urosaurus nigricauda. The sequence goes on along the minus strand of JAOEGL010000005.1, from coordinate 163,081,320 downwards.
ATTGGAATTTCACAGTAAAGGAGAAGTGGCTTGTTTTGAACAACAACAAAAAGTTTGGGAGTTGTGAGGTGAGGAGAAACTAAACTGTAACTTTCGTACACATTGAGCAGTTTTCTTTTTTTACCAGAAAAATCACCTCCCTCCCATTATATAACACATTTTGGGAGATTCAGAAAACTTTGAGGGGTTGCCAGGTGGCTTTGAAGGCCATAAAACTGAGGTTTGGTGTTCATCTACCCTGAAGTCTGTATTTTCTCCTCCCCTATCCTTCATCTTTGTGGATGACAAATCTTTCTACTGCATGTCCATGAGGAAAACTGCTGCACAACACAGAAGAGGCAGCCCTATAATGCTTTCCCTTAGACTATTCCCCATTGTTTTCAAACTATATATTGACTAAAAAACTATGCACTATCTAGGGAAGTCTACCACGTTAAGAAAGGAATATGGTATTGAAGGCTTCTAACACATGGATATATGTAAATTAGTTGAAGTTAATGCATGCAAATTAGTTGGTGTATTTTTTAAAAAAGTATGTGACACACACACACATCCCCCGGTGCACACCCCTAAGTTCCCTTTCATATGTGTGCTAGATTTTAAGTGTCTAGGCTTCATTTTTTTTTTTAATCCATGGCTTTGTGTTAGAGAGACACACAATCCTCTTTCAGTATTATTAAAGATTCACATTTCTCATCCACCTTGGGCCTAAGTACATTATATAAAAGAAATTCTCAATGAAATCACTGGGACTTTCCACCAAATAACAGATTCTTTGCCTTTTGGTGCATTGTGGGAGGAGTGCCTTATCTATTTCAATATACTTGCATAGATCTGATATTAATTCCCTCTCATACAGTGCTGTCTGAAATTAATTAAAAATATACAGAAGATGAAGGGAATTAATCTTAGCAAATCCCTAAATTTAAGAGAAGATGAATAGTTGTTGAATCAAATGATTAATTAATTCAAGAGCTAGAAATATTTATAAAGCTTCCTGCTCATGCTTTGGAGTTGTATATGCAACAATTGCAATTAATTAGAGCACTTTCTGGAGCTAATAGAACCCACTATTTAGTCACCTTTTCCCAGTATGAGCAGAAAAAGGCACTGTAATCAGTGAATGATCAGAAAAGAACAATGATCTATTAGACAGTTTTACAAAAAATTATGGATCAACTGGATCAACAGTGACTTCTCCAAATAGTAATTCTAATTTTCCTCCCTCCCTCCCTCCCTCCCTCCCTTCCTTCCTTCCTTCTTTTCAGTAAACTTTGTTTAAAAAAATAGGAGGGGACCCACTACCACTAATATGGGTCAGTATTCTACACTGGCTACTTAGGCTGTGTCCGCACTGCAGAAATAATCCAGTTTGACACCCCTTTATCTTCTATGGAATTCAGAGAACTTAGTTTTTTTGAGACATATAGCCTTCTCTGCCAGAGAAGTCTGGTGTCTCAACAGACCATAATACCTAGAATTCCATAACAGTGAGCCATGGTAGTTAAACTGGTATCAAACTGGATTATTTCTGCAGTGTGGATACAGCCTTGGTTTACATAACTATGTATATTTAACTAAATAAACTTTTCTGGAACCCCCATCCCCAGCCCAAACCTGACAGAAATGCCATTCACCTACAACGTGATCAGTGTCAGAATGTACCTCCTTCTTCCCATGTAGCTGATGCTTGACAAAGTGATCCACCTATCCTCCGCCCCTGCTCACAAAAATCTTTACCATTTATGAATATATACAAATTGGAGGTAGTTATCACTGTGGCAAACAGTGTCCTATCATGATGTAGAGATGTTGAATATGGAACAGTTGCCTAGATTTATTCAACTGTTACTGTTCCAATCACTGCTTAGTCACAATTGTCACCCAATTGGAGCGTGTCCACAGGAGGGAAACTAAAATGGTGAAGGGTCTTGAAACTATGCCCTACAAGGAACAATTAAAGGAGCTGGGGATGTTTAGCCTGGAGGAAAGAAGGTTAAGGGGTGATATGATAGCCCTGTTTCAATATTTGTAGGGATGTCATATTGAGGAGGGAGCAAGCTTGTTTTCTGCTGCTCCAGAGAACAGGACCCGAAACAATGGATGCAAGCTACATAAAAACAGATTCCATCTCAACATTAGGAGGAACTTCCTGACAGTAAGAGCTGTTCGACAGTGGAACACACTCCCTCAGAGTGTAGTGGAGTCTCCTTCCTTAGAGGTCTTTAAACAGAGGCTGGATGGCCATCTGTTGGGTATGCTTTGATTGGGAGTTCCTGCATGGCAAGGGATTGGACTGGATGGCCCTTGTGGTCTCTTCCAACTCTATGATTCTATGATTGCCACAATTGTAACTTCCCCCCAACCTACTTTACTGGCAATTGACAGCAATTCAGACCATGAGTTTCCATCAAATTTGGGGTGATTAGGCCAAGAAAGATTATATACTTAAGTAATTAACTCACTGGTCAGATAACAGTAGAAAGCCACTCTTTCCAATATTCCCTTGATTGATATATATATATATATATATATATATATATAATATACAGGAGCAAGTACCTAAGAGTTTTTAGAAAAAGAAGAAAACTTCATGAATGCAAATATTTTTGAAAGAAAAAAAAGACATAAATACTGCCCTCTTTATTTGTTCCTTCAAATCATAGAAACTACACAAATATGATGAATGGAACATGGCCACCCAGTCCCTTCTTGGCTGAGAAAGCAGGCCATGCCTAGCACCCAGAGTAAGTACATTTATTGTGTGTTGGGTGTTTGAAAATACTAATGAAAAGTAACAGAACTAATTAAATAAATTCTTTGTTTGTGAGTTTTGAAATGGTATGTCCACTGAGTTACTCAACACATTCCGATGAGATAGTATGAGCCACTAGATGAGATTTTCACCCCATTAAGACAGTATGATTTCCTGCAAGTTTGTATACCTTTTCACTTCTTTATTTATGTTCATGAGAATTTACTTATTTGAAGAGATAATTATTTAGATATTAGCGGAGAAGTGATTTCTGCACTCTCTTTTCAAAATAGGAGAGTAATTTTTTCCTGTCAATTCCTTTCTACCAACATTCCCAAACATTGTTAAGGACTTCCAGTCAGGAAAACAAAAATGTAATTGTCAAATAAGAATGTAATATTGAAGCCTCCATAAATAAGGCATAGAGTTTGGGAGCCAAATTCCCCAGCAGAGGCAACAACAACACCTCCTCCACCCAGTTGTGACTGTGAGTGAGTCTGGGGCATAAGAGGCTCTCTCTCCTGTGGAAGAACATCAGGCAGTGGAGTTTGGGAGCCAAATTCCCCAGCAGAGGCAACAACAACACCTCCTCCACCCAGCTGTGACTGTGAGTGAGTCTGGGGCATAAAAGGCTCTCTCCCTTGTGGAAGAAGCGGCTGGGAGGGAGGAAGAGACACCTGGGCCTCCCAAACCCACCTCTCCCCCACGAGCACCGTGGTATAGACCGCTTGAGGAGGAGCTGACATATCTTCACACACTGCTCCCACCTTCAGCATTGCATGGCTAGGTGGCCACAAAGACTAACAGAGGCACCCGTACTTAGGCCGGCCTGCCGGACCCAGAGCCCGAACGCCTGCACCAGCGCCAACGCTGAGAACCACCAGGCTTGCAGGAGGACTTTGCTGGGGGTGGGGATGCCGGTGGGAGCAGCACCTTGTATTTTACCCAGCCTACTGGGCCTTAGAGCCCAGGCGCAAGCGCTGAGAATATGGACCCCTGACAGTATGTTATTTAATTAATAATTCTTAACATCTAATTAATCCCAGTGATTGTCAATTGAGATGGAAGGAAATAATGAGAACATGGACATTTATCAGGGAATGCCTATAGGAGTTGTACAGGGCAATGGGAGGTATGGCGTTAACAGAGTGCTTAGAAGACAAAAAGGAAGACGAGATCAATGGTTGGTATCGATCCCGTCTTCCACGCACTCTGTTAACCCAAAAGAACCGAGGGTCATCCCATCCATACCACAACCCCTTGCTCCTCTTTAATGCCAGGTCGGTAAAAAATAAATCTCACATCATTTATGATCTATTAGAGGAAGAGAACACTGACCTGGCCTGCATTACTGAAACCTGGCTGAGTGATGATAGCAGGGTTACCTGGGCTAAGGCCCTTCCAGCCAGATATACTGTTTAGGAGCAGGTAAGAGAAAGTGGGAGAGGGGGGAGGGGAAGGCCTTGGTCCATAAAAGAACTATTAACTTGACCAGGAGACCTATCTGTAAAACTGACCACATTGAGCGTGTTTACCTGACCCTGAAGGCTAAGGACAGTCTGAGGATTCTGTTGGTCTACCGTCCACCCCATTGTCTAACAGACTCCCTAGCCGAGCTAAAGACTTGTAAAGCTGAGTCCCTATGTTGGGATAAAGGAGGGATATAAGAAAACAAAACAAAACAAAACAAAACAAAATAAATTATTGGGACATACTTCCTCAGATGTTGAACTTTCCCTTTTATAATTTTTAATTTAATGTAAAACTGTCAAAACGAAGAAAAGGTAAACAAAAAGACATTTTTTTAAAAAAAAATAGTACACTGAACTATATATATATATATATATATATATATTAAAAAAAATTAAATCTAAGTCTTGCCTTTACTGAAATAAAATTGTTCTATTTCAAAATTCTGATACAAAATACTGTGGCCAGCTAAAATAATCTTTTAGCTGTTTTGGTGGATATGTGCACTATAATCATGAGCATGCTGAATTATCCATGTAAACGGCTGAAGAGAGAATATGGCTGAAATCCATAGAAAGCTGTATGAGGAACATGTAAAAAGGACTGATACTTCTTACCCCACTGTGCCCCAAAATAAGTTCTAGTCTTTGACAAATTATAAACCACCATAATTGAGAACACTAAGAACTAACTTCACTCTTACAAATATAGATACATATTAATGTCTCTGAATATCCTACAGGCATTAACAAGAAGAAACAAAGGGCCAGAATACATAAACAGTAAGAATGAAAAACTGAGCTTCTTCACATAATTTGCAAGATATCATTTCCATTTATACCCTCATGGGATGTGTATGACTTAAGAAATAAAGTTTTATCCTTTGTTTAATGGGGGGGGGGGGGGCGGACAACCCAGAAACCAGAGACTGGGTTAATCATGTAATTAATAAGCAACTGATTAACAACACTCTCTTCCACATCATTAAATGGGTGTATATTAATATTATTTAATGACCAGGCATAAAATGGTTTTAATTAAATAGGAACTATGGGAACATTATCAAATTTACACACACTAATACAGCAGATTGTACGCACTTCATTTAAGAAATGAAACTATATGATATTAGACTCCTATCATGTGGGCAAATTTTAATTTCAGCAATCAGGAATGAATGTCTTTTAGAAAGAAGGAAAGGAAGGAAGGAAGGAAGGAAGGAAGGAAGGAAGGCTGTATGTTTCCATTTAAATTGTGTTGCTTGTGGAAATGAGTTAAGAGACTGGAAATAAATACATAGAGTACACGATAGAAATAAATTGTTAAAATAATGGGTCACACTAATGTCATTACTATCTCTTGATCAAGCAACCAAGCTCTTGGTGGTCAGAAGTACATTTTTTAGCCAGACCAGAAGGAAGTTAGGGGTTTTCTGAATGTACAGTTACTTCACTAAGGGGTAAGGTTCAATCTATATAAGCCAGCATCTGACAAACAAATTCCATTTGGTATCATCATCATCATCATCATCATCATCATCATTTTTATGCTGCCTTTCTCCCAAAAAAGGAGCTATGAAGGCTAACAAGATAAGGATATTTAAAAAAAAAAAAAACAATAAAAAATAACAGAATCAAAACAGTATAAAATTAAGATTGAAAACATACAAAAGTTAAAACACATAATCTAAATACAGCTACCCCATATAAAAGCCACCCTGCCATGTTTTTAAAAAGCCCACCTGAATAAAAACATTTTCACTTGTCATCAAAAGGCCAGCAGGGAGGGGGCCAGCCTAACCTCCCAGGGAAGGGAGTTCCAGAGTGGGAGCAGCCACAGAGAAGGCTATCCCTTGTGCCCTCGCCAAGCAAGCCTGTGATCTTGGCGGGACTGAGAGGAAGCCTTCTCCTGAGGATCTTAGGGCTCTAGCAGGTTCATACAGGGAGATATGGTCTTCCAAATAATTATCTAGACACTTTCTAGACACTTCTTAACTTTGGATTGGATTAGTATGCTTTACTTCTACACCTACCAAATTACTCCTGATGCAAAAACATGGAGGCTTCTTGAAAAACTCATTGTCCCCTGCCTACAAGAGTCCTGTGACCTCACAGGAGTGGAGACAGATTGGATTGCAAGAGAAGAGTCCTGTTGATATGCAAATTGACTTTAAATTTCCTGGACTTTGTTCAATTCCTAATTCCCACATGGCCAGAAGGAGGAGGAGCCCACCTGCAAAATCTACCCTCCACATATCATCTTAACTAAGGACAGAAACAACAAAATAGAGCCATAGGTATTCAAATTCATCTAATCTCTAACCAACCAAAGCTCCTGTGAGATGTTGTATCATACCCATTTACACAGAGATAAACTTTGTTGAACCTGGGAGCGGGTGGGGAATAATGCCTAAGTAGACATATATAGGATCATGCAGTCAGTTGTTGTTGCTTTCCCCCAATTTGTTTATTTCACCTTAAGAAGGAAATCTTTCTCCCACAAAGTTCAAGAAAGCCATTGAACCAGATCAGTCCTCACTAATCCAAAATTCCCCTGCAGCTGGTAAATCAATTTTCTTTTCAACACGGTGCACCTCCACATATTAATTCAAAACAACCTATGGCTACTCCATAGCAATATGTTGCACCTATTCTTTAGATATAGATAAAGAAACAAGAATGGTGGGACAAAAATGGAAAATGTTTTGATTAGTGTAAACTCTTGTTATTTCCAGAGATAGGAGCCTCAAGCATTGTCAGTAGACTACATAAAACCCTGAAGCCATAATATAACAATCTCTATCCTGATATACTCTATATAGAAAACATTGACTGATTATTTTGTGGCATATTTGCTGTCAATAGATGCAACCTGAGAAATAGCTTCTCATCAAAATGAATGGTTCAATGAAGAAATATTAATATTAATTAACATCAATAATAATAACATACTTTTATGATGCCTAGATTCCCATACCAAAAAACAACTATCAAATTGGGGGGGGGGGCAAAAAGGGGGGTGAGAGGGGGATATTACCAAAACTGTCATAAAACTATGCATGTACTTACATCATTTGCATGAAAACTACATGTTTACACACACTTATCTTAGAAGAAACTGTAGTGGTTATCATACATTGCAAGTTATCATACATTAAATGAGTAGAAAACATATCATTGGGTTGTCTGCCAGTATGAAAGCATTTGGAGGGGGGGGGAGAGACCAGGTAATTAATACACATTATTTCTACACATAAACATCAGAGATACTTAAATGATTGTGACAAATTTTGAGAATGGTAGCTTATGAAGGATATCAACAAACTGCAATATATCTAGAGGGTGGTGATGAAAATAGTGGGAGATATAGTGATCAGGCCCTATGAGGAAAGCTGAAGGAGCTGGCCATGTTTAGCCTGAAGAAGATATGATTAAGAGGAAGTAGGATAGCCATCTGTAAATGACTACAATAATTTCTTCACTTCATATACCCAATATTATGAAGTTCATTTGTTTCTTGAAAATGTCATGGCCTCTATCCACTGAGTAGCAATACAATGAAGGGAGCAAGTTTGTTTTCTGTTGTTTCAAAAATAGGAGCAAACAGAGTGGAGAAAAGCTCCATGTGCTCTGAGATGGCCAACTATTTATTCAGTGTTTAAAAAGCCCAATGTGTTTTGGCCACATTAGGCCTTCTTCAGTTAAATACTTAAAAAGATAGGACAACACTGATTAAATTATGATACAAAATTATTCTTATGAATCTTATCAAAGTTATACAAACCCTTTGAGAGAAATCACTGGAGTTACTTGGAAACACTCTCCAAATTGCAGGACCATAGCGATAAAGGGACCCGACAATGTAGTATTTCTGTATATATACATATTCCAAATGACCTTGAAAAGGCATAACCAATTATATGTCTTGGGACAGAACACAGGAACAAATTATGCAATCTCTCTTGATATTTGCTCATTATATTCATGTCTTTATATAATTAAATTACATTCATGCCCATACATGTGTTTTGATGTATAATTTCTCTGTTATATTCAAATTAAAGATTGTAGGTTCAATACATCTGGAATTGATATTAGATATTCCTTCCAGATCTGATTGGTCCAAAACACACAGCAGAAATAATCCAGTTTGAGATCGCTTTAACTGCCCTGGATCGATGCTAGATGAATTCAAGGCACTGTAACTTTGTAAGACATTGAGCCTTCTCTGTCAGAGAGAGGAGAGCTCTGGTGCCACGATCAACTACAGTCCCCAGGATCCCCTAGCACTGAGGCAAGGCAGTTAAAGTGGTCTCGAACTGGACTATTTCTGCAGTGTGTTCTGGAACACAGTTTTCTCTGTGAGCTTTTAAATTAGGAACACCCAATTTAACTCATTCTTAAGGCCAGAAATACAGCGCTTTGTACTATGATAGAGTGATAGTCCATCTGGCTCACTATTATAAACATTAATTGTCACCAATTCTTGTGGGCTTCAGATCATCCTACTTGGAAGTGCCAGAGACTGTACTTTATGATACTTGCATATAAATTATGTAATCTCAGCAACAAGCCTCCCATTTCTCCTTCCCATATTGAGGCATATATACATAGAAATCACGTCCAATCCTTCTGCCATTTCCATTTACATAACTCTCTACACTCCACCCCCCACCCTTTTTCCTTTCTCCATATCACTTGTTAGAGGTCCAGGAATTTGAGTGGATGCTCGTAGTGTGTCAGAAACATTTTTTTTAAAGAATTGCTAGTTTGTTTCTGTTTTGACAAGACAGTCACAAGTCCTGTTCAATGAACATAGAATGCACAATAGTGCATTGTACAAAGCCATTCAAATGATGGAAGGACCAATAACATTGCATACAACATGTATTATATTTGAACATGAAAATTCAGATGCACAAATCAGAATAGGGTGACACTTACATTGACAGTGGTACACATGAAAGGGATGACAAGCCTTGGTAGACTATAAACTTATCATGAGTCCACAGAGTGATGCAGTGTTTTTATTTTCATTTTTTTTCTTGACATTATAAAATCAATTTTAGGCTACATTAACAGAACTATAGTGTCCAGATCAAAGTGTGCCCCCAGGGAGCATCGCCAGGCCCCCAGAGAAGGCTGGAGAAGCCTGTGCACCCCAGGAAAGGGATAGGGAACAGGCCCGGCACCCCAGGGAGGGCTAGACAAGCCCTGCATGCCCCAGGAAAGGTTCAGGGAACAGCCCTGGGGCACAGGGAAGGGCGGGAGAAGCTTCACATGCCCCCAGGGCACAGGGCACCGGCCTGCGGCCAGAGGGAGCACCATAAACCAGGCCTGCGGACACGGCGAAACCCCACAGGTGGCATGTAGCTGCACCCCCATCGCTCCCCCTCAGTGACACTACAGAGTACAACTCTATTCTTCTTTGGTCAGACTTCACCTGGAATACTGTGTCCACTTTAAGGCACTACAGTTTAAGGACGTTGACGAGCCAGGATATCTTCAGGGAAAGGCAATCAAGAATGAACATTTTGGAAACCACAGTCACAGGAAGGTTGGGGGCATTGAGCACATTTAGAGGATAGAAGAAGTGATATGATAAAGGGCTGTCATGATGGAGGGAGTTTGTTTTCTGCAGTTCTGGAGGGTAGGAAGCAAACCATTGGATTTAAATGACAAGAAAGGAGATTCTGCCTAAACATTTTGCCTGACAGTAAGGTCAATTTGTTGTGGTGGTGAGACAAAGGGATAGCGCAAGCTAAATCAACTAGATTTAATGTTACCAGGATTTTGTTTAGATGATATGGATTACCACAACAAGGGGTTAACTCTCCTTCACTGGAGGTATTTAAATAGAGGTGTTTTAGTGATGGATTTCTGCATGGACAGCAGGTTGGATAAAATAACCTTTGATACCCCTTCCAGTTCTGATACTTTTATTCTATGATATAGAAATATGAAACTCAGAAATTAATTTATTCTTTCTTTAAAAAATAGCAAAAAATCTGCATATCCCTGCAGAGGGATTGTATTCATAAAAATCATTTGAGTTGCACCAAAATGAAGGGAACAGAAAACCAGAAAGATGAGATTAATAGGTTTGAGAGACTGACATGTGAGGAAAGGTTAAAGGGATTAAAAATGTATATCCTAACTAAACAACAATTAAATTGGGAATAGAACTGTCTAACATAATGTGAAGGTAAACACCAAGGAATTAAGTAATTATTCTGAGATATATAGGTGTAATGAGATTATATTGCACAAAGGACAATTTATGATGAATATCAAGAATAACTTCATGAAAAAAGTCTATTCAAATTTACTTTCTTTATGAAGGCCGGGGGGGGGGTTGTGTTATTTGTGTACCCATGTGGGGTGGGAGTGGTGATGGAAAGCCATTAGGCAAACTAACAGCTTTAAATTTAACTATTTACAGCCAGAATTCTTAACATATGAGAATAAATTGATTCTAGGTTCCTTAAAGATGTATTCCAATGGCATTATTGGTGAAACAGTTTTCCTTACATGCAAACTATACTCTATGACTTTTTATTATAATATTATTGGAGAAAATGCTAGCTCAGAAACCCCATAAATTATGTGTGCCAAAACTTGTTCCTTTTTTCCTCTCCAGATCCCACTGGTCAAAGTAGCAGTCTGGACTGCTTGGATTGACTACTGTTGTGATCAACTGCCCATTCATTTCCCTATATTTTCTTTCTGATGACTGCTGAATAGACAAAATAACCTATTTCCTAGGCCAATCAAGAGTTCCTACTGGGCTCTTACCATTATTCTGCAAAACATGCACTGATCTGCAAGGGCAAATGCCCAAAACAGTCTAGAAAGTAAGATTGGGCAAGTAAAGCCTTAGTATTCTACTTTTCTTGATGCCAGATGCTTCATAATAAACAAAATGTCTCAAACTGATGAGAGGGGAAACAGCAGACAGGCACTGTCACCACTATGTTTACATGCAGGATTACCTAACAGCATGTCCTCCTCCATGTTTTATCTTTCATTGCTCATGCTACCCAAGGAAGAGCAGCCCTTTCACTGTGGCAAGATACATTTTCAGTTGTGATCTACCTTCCTCCACTTACTGTGCAAGATAGTGTGAGGCACAGAATATCTCACGGTATACATATGTTGTTGCTGCTCAAAACCAAATCCTAGTAGCTCAAACTTAAGTTGGTGTATTAAGAGGAAGTAGAAAACAACCTTAGCTTGCTCCACTATATGCATCTGCACCACAGAAATAGTTCAGTTTGATAACATTTTAACTGCCACCGTGCAAACCTGTGGGATCTGTAGTTTTGTAAGGGATTCAGCCTTTTCTGTCAGAGAGTGCTGGTGCCACAACAAGCTACAGTTCCCAGAATTCCATGATGGCCCAGGTTTGAGCAGTGGCCAGGAGTACATTTGCACAATTAAAACTTTTGCACCAGCTTTGTCCATTCCTTGGTATGTCAGATTTGGCTACAGTGACACATGCTTTGGTTACACCCTATTTGGACTACCACAATGTGCTTAATGTAGGACTGCCTTTGGAAACTGTTCAAAACGGATTGAGGTAGGATTGCAACAAAAGTCATATACAAGATACAGGATAAAATACATTAAAATGCAATCAATCATAAAATAATTACAACATCTTTCAATATTATTGCCAACCCTTAGAATGGTAAAACATCATCTAATCCATAGTGCCCAATTCAGAAGTTGGATATTCCTTGTCATCAGCTGTATGAGGTCAGGTGGATAGGCCCGCTGGAAGAGATCCATCTTAATTGCCTTCTTAAAGGCATCTTAGGTGGAGATAAGATGGATCTCTTCCGGTAAGCTGTTCCAGAGTCTAGAGGCCACAGTGGTAAATGTTCTATTAGAAGTTGTTTTCAATCTAGTATTAGGATGCTTTAATAAGTTTCCTGATGTCCTGAGAGTGCGGGGCAGATTATGTAGGGAAAGGCGTTCCCTGAAGTAACTCGGGCCCAAGCCATATAGGTCTTTATAGGTAATAACCAACACTTTGTATTGTGCCCAGAAGCTAATCGGCAGTCAGTGAAAGGATTTTAAAACTGATGTAATATGTTCTGATCTTGATGTTCCAGTTATCAGTCTGGCTGCAGCGTTTTGGATCAGTTGAAGCTTCCAGACAGGGTACAAAGGTAGCCCCATGTAAAGCACATTACAGAAATCTAAACGAGAGGTACCACTGCTTCAAGGTCCCTCCTGGCCAGGTAGTGGCGCAGTTGGTGTATCAACCGAAGCTGATACCAAGCACTCCTGGCTGTCACCTCCACCTGAGATGAAAGCTGTAGAGACGAGTCCAGGAATACTCCCAAACTGCAAACTTCATTCTTTAGGGGAAGTGTGACCCCGTCCAGGACTGGGTGGCAAACCTACTTCCCTGGGCTGGGGGTGCCTATTGTAAGTATCTCCATTTTCTCTGGATTCAGCTTGAGATTGTTTTCCCTCATCCAGCCCATTACTGACTCAAGACAGGCATTCAGAGGGGAGATGTCATCCTTAGTCACTGTAGCAGTCAGAGACATAGAGAAATAAATCTGGGTGTCATTAGCATACTGATAACACCTTGCCCCATGTCTCAGGATGATCTCTCCCAGTGGCTTCGTGTAAATGTTAAATAGCATGGGAGACAGGATGGCACCTTGGGGGACGGCAGACGTCAGCTCTTTTTTATGAGAGCAGCTGTCTTCCAGCTTCACCATCTGGAATCTGCCCAAGAGGTAGGAATAGAACCACTGAAGAACAGTGCCCCCAATATCCAACTCCCTCAGGCATTCCAGAAGGATACCATGGTCAATGGTATCAAATGCCACTGAGATGTCCAAGAGCACCAACAGGGTCACACTTCCCCTGTCGATGCCCAGACGGAAATCATTGACCAAGGCGACCATAGCAATCTCCACTCTGTATTCCATCCTGAAGCCAGATTGAAATGGGTCCAGATAATTGGCTTCATCCAAGACAGCCTGGAGTTGGAAGGCAACTGCCCTCTCAATCAGCTTGCCCAAGAATGGTAATTGGGAGACAGGCCTGTAATTGCTTCTTATCAGAGAATCTAGGGAGGGTTTTTTTTTCAAGAGTGGTTTGAGCACCACTTGTTTAAGTTTAGATGGAAATTTTCCCTCCCTAAGGGATGCATTAAGTATGGTCTGAAGCAATGTTGTTACAGCATCCCTGGCCAAGATGGGCAAAGATCGAGAGGGCAAGTCATCTTCCTAACATATCCAAGAAGCTTGTCCACTTCATTGGTGCTTATAAGCTCAAATTGATCCAGTCTGACATAGTCTATGGAGAGTCTCTGGATACCTCTCTTCCAGTCATTGTTTCAATGCCAATGTCCAGATCATCCCTTATCTGAGAGATTTTATTGGCAAAAAATAAATGCATCACAGCAGGCTATGATTGGTCCTAATAATGGGTTCAGGGTGGGAGGCAATTGAGTTAGTACTCTAACCACCCTGAACAGCTCTGCTGGATGAGACTCTGCTGATGCAATACGTACAGCATAGAGCCAATTCTTTGCTGTATCGATTGCCACTCCATAGGAGTGAAAAAGGTCACTATGGAGTGTCTTGTCAGATAAGTGGTGGTGTTTCCACCAGAGGCTCATCATAGCACAGCCCACTTCATTTTATGAAGATCTTGGTTGTACCATGGTTTCTAATTTGAAGCGAGTCAGAGAGGACGCTTGGAAGCGATGTTGTTTATAGACGGGGTAAGGTTCTTATTCCAGGTATGAACCAGGGCATCAACAGAACCGCTATCATTCCCAACCATAAAACCCTCTAGAGCTTCCTGGAACCTTTTGAGTTCCATCAGCCTTCGAGGATGGACCATTCTAATAGGTCCTCCACCCCTGAGAGGGATATGGGTAGTGGCCTTAAGTCCTGCTTTGACCAGGAAATGGTCTGTTCATGACAGGGCAGTGGTACTGATCACCTCTGCCCACAGATTTTTCTGTTCTGTGCAAAAGACCTCATCAAGTGTGTTACCCACACAATGTATCGGACCCGTGACTAATTAGGACAGGCCCATAGTTGTCATGGAAATCATGATCTCCCGAGCTGCTCCTGTAAGTTCTGTAAAGCCAGCCTCGAAGGGGATGTTGAGGTCCCCCAAGACAAGAAATCTAGGGGACTCCAACACCAACTCCGAGACCAGCTGTGTTAGCTCAGTCAGGGAATCTAAGTGACAGGGTGGACGATACACCAACAGAATCCCCAAACTGTCCCTAGCTTTCAGAGTCAGGTAAACACGTTCAATGTGCTCTGTTTTCCGGGCAGGTCTCTTGGTCAAAATGAAGGCCACTCCTCCCCCTCACCCACTTTCCCTAACCTGCTCCTGAACCCAGCTAGGCGGGCTTTGGCCCAGGTCACATTACTATCTTCACCCAGCCAGGTTTTGGTAAAGCAAGCCAGGTCGGCATCCTCCTCCTCTATCAAATCATAGATGATATGAGATTTGTTCTTTACCAAACAGGCATTGCAAAGGAGCAAGGTAAGAGTCTGTGGTATGGTTGGGATAATCCTTGGTTCTTTTGGGCTAACAGGATGAATAGAAGGTGGGATGGATTTCAAACATCGATCTTGTCTTCTCTTATATCTCAGTCCCACCCTGCCACAGCTGGAATGCTGACCGGAACCAGTTACAGGGAAGATATAATTCCCTTATTGAAACAGCTTCACTAGCTACTGGTTCGTTTCAGAGTACAATTCAAAATGCTGGTTGTGACCTATAAAGCCAGAAATGACTTAGGTCCAAACTATTTGAGAGACTGTATTTCACCATATGGACCACCTAGAGCTCTAAGATCATCAAGAGAAGGCTTTCTCTCAGTCCCACCACCATCCCAGGCTAGCATGGTGAGGACACTAGAGATCACCTTCTCAGTGGCTGCTCCCACCCTGTGGAACTTCCTTCCACTGGAGGCTAGGCTGGACCCCTCACTGCTAGCCTTCCGCTGGCAGACAAAGACATTTTTATTTAAACAGGCCTTTTAAGATCTTTCAGGCTTGTGTTTATTGGGGGATAGGGGAATTGGTTTTAGATTATTATTTTTTAATTTTGAATGTTGTAAATTTTTTATGTCTGTACTTTTTAATATTTTTATGATTTTAATTATTGTTTTAATGTGTTTTATATGTGTTGTTAGCCACCTTGGGTCTCACTTTGGGAGAAAGGTGGGATGAATAAACAAACAAACAAACAAACAAACAGTGAAAATGGTATCAAACTGGATTATTTGTGCAGTGTGGATGCAGCTTATATTCACAAGATGGTGTCCGTAGAGCAGAGGTGAGCCAGAATGGCATCACTAACAGCCTTCTAAGATGGGTAGAACTCAGACAGAACTCATCCAGGATCCTCTTTACATAATTTAGAATTGGAAAGTATTTTAAAGATAGATGTTGGAAGACATTTAAATGTTAAAGGACTCATCCTGCTCTCAACACACTGTTTGGTAAGGATGTAAGAATATTTGCAAAAATTTTCAAGCTGGGTAATAAAAGATATCTCAACACACTAAACCAGTCTGTCTCAAAACTATTAACTGCTGCAAGATATTTTTGTCCTTTCAAAAGAACTGAAAGATCATGTTCCTTTCCCTACTCACCTTTTAATTTTTGTGGGCTTTGTAGCAATGTATTTATTGTACCAAAAATGCACTAGTTGCTATGAAAAATATCAAGGATTTTCTACCAAAAATGTTTCTGTACAAATGAATATGAAAAAAGCATGGAACCATCCTGGAGTCGAGATTAATATTTTACCCATTTGTTTGACTTCCCACCCATTTTTTGTGTGGCATAAAAATCGATTACTGCATGTCACTGACAGTCTGCAGTTTCCCCAGTGTTGCTAAAGAAAGATCCAGCACTTGCTAAATATAGCATATCAATCTTCTCTCCATCCCAGCAATTTTACAAGGAGGAATTTGCACATGCCTATTGTTCAGAGTTGGAAATCATGATGTATAATAGGTTACACAAAGGATCCAATGGGCTCTCTTTTCATGAGAGTACAATAGAGATAGAGATTGCATGACATTCTAGATATTGCTCGATATCTCACCATTAACTGTGTTGTGAACAGCTGTTGGGATCATTAATCCATCAACATTAGGTCAGACATTCCCCACCTTTGAAGAACAGCCATATAGGTGGATGAGAGGATTTGGGAATACTTTAACAGACTGAATTAAAATAAAGTTGGGATGCAGTGGAAGGATTTATTGAATAGTAAGTGGACAGGAGAAAATGAGTAAAAAGCAAAGGAAGGAAGATTTACTGAGCTGTGATATAATTAAATAGATGATTATAGGAATTTGCATGACACTAGTCAGGATTAGCCTCAGAAGCTGCCAAGCAATTTACACTGAAGATCACCTCTGCTTTACTTAGTAACATGTTGTATTACACATTCACCCATTCTATTTAGTAATTTTCTAAAACAGATTAATATCTTGTGCAATATGAATTAAAAATTAAGAGAAAGGTAGCATGCATTTGGCATGTGGTTGATGAGACAAACACATGTTTGGTGAGAAATAGATATCAGGTACTATCCACAAAGTTCTTTTCCTCTGCCAAATCATCAACACAGATTTCACAGGTTCATTTCATGTCAGCTTTTGCAAATCAATGCAAATCTTTTTGTTGATTTCACACAAGCTTTGGATTTAAGCCAAATGGGCAGAGGTGGAAAACAGACATTTTAAAATAAATATAATCAGCACCTAAGGGTAAGCAGCCCAAATGTGAATATTTACTGTATGCACAAAATAACCAAGAAAATATACATATTAAAATTGGTGTAAGCCATGATTTCCTCCCCAGTTCTACTCATCTGCTATCCCTAGAGTCTACTCACACTGTCAGCTTGGGATCAATGTAGAAATGGAATGAATGGTAAGACTTAAACAAATTTGTCCCCATAACTAGTAGGGCGAGACCGCACATGTAGCCTTCACCACTTTATGGCTGAAGTCCTGTGCCCACTCAAAGAGATTATGGCTCATCAAACACAGTAGTTGTTACATCTGAATAAACATGGATAGGAGTTGAGCTGCACATTTTGGCGCTAAATCTCCCTAACTGTTTCCAAATAGATTTAGATATTTGAATTCTAATTAATTCCTTGCTGCCATCTGGCCCCTCAGCCTATGCATACCCCTTGCTAATGATTCCAGAGACTATGGTCAGTTCAGTGCTCTAGTTCTGGGCTCAGCTTCATACTACACAAAATGAGTTCAATGTAGCTTAAAGTTACAGTTCTTTTTGTTCCCAAATAAGCACATCAGACTCTGATTTGGACTGAGGACTCCATGTACTGGTGTGTGGATTCAATCTTCCACCCAGCTTCTTTTCCCCTTAGATCAGTGGTTCGAAATCTTTGGTCTATTAGTTGTTTTTGACTTCATCTACAAGAATCCCCAGATAGCATGGCCAACAGTCATGAATTCTGGGAACTGAAGACCAAAACACTTAAAAGACAAAAGTTTGGAAACCACTTCCTTAGATTCACACTCCCAACATGTTCCCCCAACAGATATTAGAAGAGGAAATTCACTGGTAAACAGGGCTTTCCTCCCTCCAGCTCACTCTCTAGCTTGTGTGGCTGTATATGCATCAGATTTCAATGTAATTTTTATGGATAATGGATTATAATTCCCATCACCCCTGGCCACTGAATGTTGCATAGATGATGGAACATGTGGATCAATCCCTCTGATTCCAATCAGAAGAGAGCACTATAACCCAGAGCACCCAATGTATGTTTTCCCTGGTAGTGATAGGAAAAATATGGACACTCACTTCCAGGCCACCATTGTGGCCACTGTATCCTCCTGGTACAAACTAAGAAAATTGACTTTTGTTGTATCAATTATATTATAAACTGCAAGGGAGGAAAGAGAGAAACGTTCACATTTGAACTATAATACATACAACTTATATTTCATCCATGTAAAGTAGGTTTGACATTCTTGTGTGTACCATGAAGATGTACATCAGTGCAGCAGTCTTCCTGTCCATGCTTCTACCTCCCCAGTCTTTCTAACTGAAGCTGTTTTGCTCCTTCTGCTGCAATGCTATCTCTTCTCCTGCCACAGAATGAAATGCTCTTGGAGAAAATAGCCAAAATAAATGGGACAAAACTGAGATATATATATATATATATATATATATATATATATATATATTCATTCATTCAATCCCCATATTGTTTCGAGGTGTGGGATGACACTGAGGACATACTGTGAGTAGTTTATTTTTTACTTAAGTTTGAAAATTTACAACATAGGTTCAAAGCACACTGGAAAATTATCCAATTTGAGACTGGTTTAACTACCTTGGATCAATACTAGGAAATTCTGGGAACTGTAGTTTTGTGAGACACTTAGCCTTCTCTGTTGGAGCGCTCTGATGCTACAATAAACTACAGTTCTCAGGATTCCCTAGCACTAAGACAGTGCAGTTAAAGCAGTCTCAAACTGGCTTATTTCTGCAGTGTGTTTTGGACCATAAGTTATGATGTAATAAATATCATACATACAAAGACACTATGTTGCTCCTTATTGTTCCCTATCTTCCCCTTACTAAGGGGATGATAGGGAACAATAAGGAGCAACACAGTGTCTTTGTATGTGTCTGTTTGGGGAGGTGTATTATAAATCCAACAATTTTACAGGGATTGACAATGAAACTTTTATTCCATATTTGTGAGCAAAACCCAGGGATTTTAAAGGTTTTGGAAAAGCCAGCACTATACCAGAGGAAATTGGAAGCTTATGTCCAAAACAGAAATACCTATTTCCTCATTTGTAATTCAGAAATCAAGGGCATGTCAAAGCTATAAGTCTTCAGTGGCCAGATTCTTTGAAAGAAAAAGAAGGAAGAAGTTTCATGTAAATTGCAGTTTCCTTTTTGTGTAGGAGTTGGTTCAGACTAGTTTGAATATCAACGGTGCTCTTCCCAGAACTCACATACCAAAATCAGTGTTAAAAACTTCCCCATTTAAATTATTTTATTGTAAATTAGGCATATGTTGACACTCAATCTGAACTGGTTTATAAATGTGCTGTTTATACACGTGCCACATCGTTGTGTTAAGTTGAAAAGGGAAATTTGTTTTGTAATTTTATACAAACATTCTTTCTCCTGCTATAGTCAACTCCTTTAAGATGTGTTTTATCCATTCTATGATCTTACATTTAATTTTATTGCACAGGCCCTGGGGAACAGGAATGGGGTGGAATGGAACACTGCAGACGACGCCGGGAGTTCCCATCCGTTCTGCCTCCATCCCACAACAGCTGATTTTCAAGAAAGCTTCTGAACAGTTCTCAAAAATTGGCTGCTGTGGGACAGATGCGGAATGGATTGGGGACTCTTGGCAGCATCTGCGGCATTCTCTCATGCAATAATCTGTGTGATTTGCTCATTCAGTCCTGTTTCCACTTCCTTCCATTCTACCCCGTTCCCATTCCCCAGGGCCCATTTGATAAACCTAATTATTTCTGGAATATAATACTATATTTCCAAAAAATTACAAATCCACATATGAAATATAGCCACATTCTAAAAGAATGACATACAGAAAAATTCAATATTCATCCAGAATTTAGAAAAAGTAGAAGTAAAACAGGTCAAAGCACTGGGGACGGACCATAAATGTCCATGTCTCATGGATGCTGTTATTTGGATACTCATGGCCTATGGTATGACATGACCTATTAAAGTAAATCCCTCCAGGGCCCCCCAAAATTAGGAATTTAGCTGTGCCCCAGAGAAGTTTACCTTAAAAACCCACAACATTTTATTTTGAGCCCTAAGGATGTTTCTTTAAAATTGAGTATACATTGGCAGAAATGGCACTGATGAAAGGGAAAAAAATCTTCCTGCCTCAGTGTTCAGGTTTACAACAGCACATTTTGGAGGAGGGACACAATTCCTCACAAACCTTAGTTTTCATAATATATCTGCTTTAAATCCTGTCCATGGCATGCTGGTGGTAATGTTCCTGACAAATAAGGATCACATGGTCAAAGGTATTACATCATGATTCCATACAGCCAGTCAGATTTCACTGCTTAGCAATATCATATGGAGGAAACTGGACCTACAACTGACAGATTATAAAAATCAAACACAGCCGATCAGTAAGCCATCTGCTACATCTTCAGAAGGAATGGACAAGCTCTTTGGAGCTGTATCAAACAGCTCTATACTATTGTGCCAGATGAACTGAAAATGTTATTTTTAAAAAATGAAAAGCTTTAAGAGTGTTTTAGCTTTAATAGTAATTTAATATAGCATTTACTTTGTGAGCTATCCAGGGAACCGGTGCTGTGGTCCAGGTTATATCATGAATAATCTTATTAATTAATGGCATCTCACAAATTTCTTTCTTTCCCGTTCCACCACAGCTTAATCACAACTGTCTCTAAAGCTCCTGCAGAAAATATTTCAGCACAGAAGGACACTGAATATTTTTTAGGATGGGAAAAACTACATTTAATGAAGTTTTTTATTGCATGAAAAGTTAGAACAGGAAAAATTTCATAATATCAAGCTAGCTATCCTAAAATACCAGTATCTCAAATCTTGTAAATTGTCCTCAGTTGTATTAGTAACAGTAGAAAGATAAGGTTTTTTACAGGTTTTATTGCCATGTGTGTAACATTTATTTAATTGGTTAACAGTCCATCTAGGTTACAACACAATAAATAATTCTCATGTGTCTTTAAACTAGATATTTTATATACTTCTCCAAATGTAATATTCTAGTAATGTTAAGAAAAATTAAGGTTCTGGGAATAAATATTGATTTCTACCACTCCGTTTTTTCCTGTAAGGCTGAATGTTAAATTGAAAGCCTTTGCTCAAAAATATTTATTTTCATTTACACAAACTCTCCCTTTCCAGTACTGGAACACAATGACAATATGAACTATCCATGTAAGAAATAATTAACTGTTCCATCTAGGGCTTTACTGTTACCACTAAAATAATTGCTCTAGTAGTCTAAAATAAGAAAAATAATCTTTGCCAGGTGAACATTTGTGAAACTGAGTAATATTTTTAAGGAGCTTACGATCTTTTGGATTCAATTTGTAGGGAAGGTTTGACTGTCTTGTATCAAATGCAATCTACTTGAATATTCAAACTAATTAATAGCTAAATCCACACAATATCTTAAAAAGTAATTTTCTTTCATGCCACAATGTGTATTAGAATAATGTTTTAGTCTAAAGTAAGGACCATGACACATTTAATTTTGTGTTCATTGTTGGCTCTGCCCCCTTTTCCTATTTATCCTGAATTGCTGGAATGTGTCTGATGTACATTTTTATACAACTTGACTTAATTTCCAGTTCCCAATCTAATACGCATATTAGAATGTACTGCCACAGCTTTGAAAATTTACTGTATTACAGTATTATGCTTGGAGTCATCCAGCAGCTTATACATTTTCTGAGTTCTAGTTTCCAATCTGGGATCAAATTTAGTGTATAAAGTGCATCTTATAGGGAAAATGGTGCACACAAATTCGAATATTAGGTTAAATGAATAAAAAGAAGCATGGATTTTCATGCAGACTCTTTTTAATGAAAGTAGGAAAATGGTTGTAAAAACAGGACAAAAAGACTTCAGGCTTGAAACAGAGAAGTGTAAACAGTCAGGGTGTTCTAATCCTTAGTACCATTAGAATCATATGAGAAAGAATGGGGATAAGTGTGTGAGCTTCACCACTTCACCATCTCTTTCAGCTTTCATGAGCTACATGCCAAATGTCTCCAGAAGGGAACAAGATCTGTCCCTGTATGGTACCAACATAATTAAGAATCTGCTATTCCTCACATGATTTTAATCCTTTGGAGAAATAGGACACCCTGAATTTGGCTTGGTGAATTTGAAATATCATTTCTAAACCTTATTTGGGCTGTCTTCAGAGTTTTGACACAACTTTCAGCTCCTTCATTTCATCATCATATAGATAACCCTAGGCAAAAAGCAATCTTGATCAGGCATGTAATGCTGTTAAAATTCTTTTCAATAGAATTTTGATTAAAGAGGAGTGCAATACACTGTTCCTACAAAGTTATTTTTCAGAATTTCGCTGTGGTACCTTGCTTATATGTGGGTAGGGCTTATTTTTGGCCCTTTTTTAAAAAACTGATGAAACACTACAGATGGTGCATCTATACTGTAGAAATAATGCAGCTTGATACTATTTTAAGAGTTGTAATACCATCCTAAGAAAACCTGTCACTTGTAGTTTAGGCTTGTCTTCCAGTGGATGCTGGTACCTTATTCGTTTGGTTGGATAGTCCATAATGTTTTGATTCCACTGCTCCCCATCTAAATTTAGGGCCAAGTAATGTTGTCTTTCAAAGATGTTTAGCTTCCACCTATATATCACTGGCACAAGATGCCCCATCATCTGAAGTGGCAGAACAGGTATTGAGCCTGCTCCTACTGAGCACATATGGCATCTTCTCCTCCCTGTTGCCACAATTACCACTTTTGCCACTCCATCATTCCCATCTCCTCTGTTGGTGACATTTCTCTTCCAATGCTGTTGTTCTTCTGTCTCACCCTACAACATTTACTGCACCTTCCCCTCTTCACCATTTCTAATCTCAAATGCTTGTAATTGCTGGTAGGGTTCTCATGGAGACCACTTTGCACTATTTTGGAGCAGGTTACTTCATCCACAAGGGACTCCTAAGAGATAGGTTTTTTTTTGGTCATTGCTGAGCTGACCTGTCATTTCCTGGCTATACTATTTGCTACAGCCATAGAGCCATAAGAATGTGGAGCAAGGACAAGGGAGCAATTGGACCTGCTGGTTGCTTCCCAGCTATGACATAATAAGATGGAATCTACAAGATTCTTCAAAATAGCACCAGAAAACATCTTAGAAGAGTTTGCCATGAGTTGAAGATATTTGGAATAGACTTACTGAAATCAATGGGATTTGGTTCAACACATATGTTCTGAATCTCCCCCATACTGTCAGATGATAATGAGACCACAGCTAAATTACAACAGAATTTCCTGTGTGAATTTTTCTGGGATGATCTTTACAAGTGGGATGATATAATTAAATTTTGGGGTAACATGTAAGCTGGTAGACTGAAGACTGCTGTCCTTTAAAAAAAACAAAACCTTTAAAACATGCTTGCCAAGAAAAAGTCCACCTGCCAAACCTTCTGCCAAAAAACGGAAAAAAAAACCTGACTTCATATCACTTCATTTAATTGCTTTGTAATTTGCCTGGCAAGTAACACAAGAACTTCCTTCATTATTTAGAAGCTGATTGGAGCATCTGCCTGATTAGTTCCTGAGAGACAGGGTGCCCAGAAAAGATGCTCAAGAGCATTTGGGTAGAAGTTTGAAATCACACAAAGACTATCTACTTGACCTAAGTATTCATTACTACTTTCTGAAGAATTCACAACACTGAAAGGAGAAGCATATCTTACAAAAGTAGTCCTTGCTTGTGAAAGGCTGCATTGCAATTGTTTCATGTGCCCACTAATTTGACAATGTCATACAAACAATCATACTAGATAGTATATACCATCCAAACATAAAATAAAACTGTTGTTTTTTGAAAAAAAAATATCAGAATGCTCTCTAGTTTTCAGTAAACGAGAAACCGTATGAGAACTTTCCATGGGAGGGATATAAAGCTTTCACTGGTTTCATTCTTGCATACAAGGGCAAATAATTATGGGAGTTTTCCCCCACTGTTGGAGAAAACAAATATCCCTTCTTGGTATTCCCCCTGTATTTAATACACACACTGTATTTTGCACCCCAAAAGTGTATTTGTGAAGAACAAATGTAGTTCTGTTACTTTTCTTTTTTAAAAAATGGCTTTTCCCTTTTCTTTTTCCGGTGTTTATTTTACACTAAGCACAAAAGTTAAAATTGTCCAAGCCATTGTATTCCTCATTGTAAGACAGTAAAGGAAGCAGACAGAAGGAAAATCAACCCATTTGTAGTGCTGAAGAAGGAGTGCTTCAGATTTGGTGCTGGAGAAGAGTGCTTAGGGAACCATGGACAGCTAAAAAGACAAACAGATGAATCTTGGAACAGATCAGGACAGATATCTCCTTAGGAGCCAAGACGATTAAATTGAGGCTGATGTTCTTTGGCATATAATGAGAAGGCATGGATCACTGGAAATGACAATAACACTAGGAAAGGTAAAGGTTAGAAGAAGGAGAGGAAGACTGCAGACCAGATGGTTGGACTGAATCAAGGGGGGACCCGGGCATGTGTTTGTGGGAACTAAGCAGAGAAATGGAAGATAAGGGTTCTTGGAGGTATCTCACCCAAAGTGTTGCTGTGAGTCAAAATCAACTTGACAGCAGAGAACAACAATAACTCAGGACAGGTCTACGCTGGGCAGAATACTCTGGGCTAATCCTGGAGTAATCTGGCCCTGAAGCCACCCCAAATTTTCCTTGTTACCTGGACACTCCACAATAATGCTTGATGGCTGTCTATACACATGTCTCATTGTGTTACCTGGAATTGACACCACTGGATTAATCACTCCCTCTTAGGTTGATAAAATGCACTCAACATCAATCATAGTGTTGATGACCTCACAGCCAATGAATTGCAGCAGCTGAAGTGACACGAGGCAGTACAGTGGGACACTATAGAGATTCTCACAGGGGGATGGAATAGGGATGGGATCACTACCCTGCCCTTATCCCGTCTTTAACCTGTCTGTGACTGTGCTGGTTCAAAAGGCTTTCAAATCATAGCACCAATCCTGCCATTAGCCAGTCATTAAAGTGGTATTGCATTAACACAAACTTTTGTTAATGCAAAATACTGGCCAATGTCACTTTAATGACAGGTTAATGGCAGGGAAATTATGGGATCTGTGTGACTTCATCTGAAAGCCTGTTGAGCAATCGCCTTCATTCGTGCTTCTCAGATGTGATAAGCATGAATCCCATCTGAAAGTCCTTCCCGCAGTTGTGCAGGAAGGACAAAAACATGATGGAACATGATGGGACAGTGACAGGCCATCCCTCATCTGATAATCTCCTATGTACACAGATGCCTGGCATCACTCCAGAGCACTCCAGATTTGGCTGGAAGATCTGGAGCAAAATGTATTTTAAACTGGTTTAAGGGAGGGATGGACAGATTCAATTCTGAAATGGTTATTCCTTGGGAAGACACTCCACAGATGAATCGGGGCTTTGGTCCTACAGCATGAAGAGAGTTTCTGGTGAGGGCAGGGGGAAAGTGGTTTAAATGGCCTGTGTAGATATGTCCTAAGCATTGTCTTTTGGCCTAAGCCCCACAAAAAAACTCCCTTCAGAGCCAGGAGCCACTCTAATCAATGAAGGTCTGTTCCACTGGTGATCAGGGAGTGGTTGGATAGTATTTCCAGAGCTCCTTTCCAATTATATGAAGTTGGATGAGGAATTGCAATAATGGTCCTGCTTTTTGTTGTTGCAGTCTTGCTCACTAGAAGAAGCAAGTGTGCTGTACCCTGACTGCCATCAGAACAGACATCCATTGCTCAGGGGGATTTTAATTGAGTTTAAGGTGGGATATGGGGGCCCTGCTATCGTCAACAGTGCCACCATTGTGAATACATAGCTGTTATGGATCCTTCACTCTAAGTTATGAATCTGTTACTGCAAAGCATAATGACAGCCATTTTTAAAAATTTCTATCCAAGGCCATAGATCTGCATATTGACAAAGAAAAGATGCTACACACCATTTTTATCTTCAAATATGAAATGCCACAATTTATTCCTAATATTCCTATTTCAAACTAAACTTAAGATGTGATCTTTCTGACATTTTCCTTCACTTTCTGTGAAAAGATAAAAGCTCTTATATCTTTGTCTTATATAAAATAGAGATGATTCTAATATGGCAGCCCACATATAGGGAAGACAGATTATAATACACTATTGAATATTAGTGTTTTGTATGGTAGCTGAAGACATTTTTCTTCTTTAATTTATAAAGCATGCTCCAGGCTAAAAAATTATAGAAACTTTATTATAAGATCAGCAATACCTTGGGTGGGTTCCCTACTGCTTCTCAGCTTGGCAGGGATTTCAGAAAGGTCACAGTCCAACTGCTTTGCCATTTGAGGCTTCTATGATTTTAAATAAATCAAAACAAGTGGTCTAAGAAGAACTTTTTAAATGGGAATCATAAAATAGACCTCCAAGTGAAATCAATTTTGACTCTTTGTATTGTTAGATAATAAGGGCAGCGACAGGAGAAAGGACTGGAAATCTTAGTGAAGATGTGGTTATTGTAAAGGTCAAGTGAAGATGGGAAATTTTAAAAAGAATTTGTAAAAAGAGTTTTAATGAGATAGAAACTAGACAAGATAGTTTAATTCTGAAAAGGTGTAAAAATGCACAATCACCACAAAAAATCTAATGTTCATATTCCAAAGAAAAGTCTGAGGGTACAGTATATCATTTTGCTGTTGGATAATATATGGGAAATATATGCAATCTGGCCTCTGTTCCACATAGGAAAAGACACATAAAATATATTAATAAATCAATAATCTTCAGAGTTTACAGAACATCTAGACAATATTAAACCTAATCTGGGGAAACATTATAGGACAGAATAGATCACCATCCTTGGCAAATCTTTGCATGTGAAACTTGAAAGCACTCCTGTTGGACTCCTGACACATCTGACTAGAAGCATCTCCATGCCTTCAAATACAGCCTCAGCTAATGATCATGTGTTTCCTGTGAACTAATGCCTGGTATTGGGCTGGATGAGGTATTGGGCTGGATGAGGAAATCCAGACAGAGTTGCTTACTGTCAAGGGTCATAGCCTGGGTTTGAGGGTGTGTCAACCAGTTCGGGACTATGTTTGTAGCTTTGGGGTCCTTCTGGATCCATTGCTTGAAATTATAACTCAGATAGATGTGACAGCCAGGAGTGCTTACTATCAGCTTCAGTTGTTACTTTAGCTGTGCCCCCTACCTAAAGCTAGAGGACCTAAAGATAGTAGTGCATCCACTGGTAACCTCAAGGTTGAAATTTTGCAATGCACTGTACATTGGGCTACCTCTGTACCAAGTTAGAAACTTCAGTTAGTTCAAAATAAAGCAGCAAGAATGAATACTGGGACATCCAAGAGTGATCATATTACATCAATAAAGACTAGGGGGACAGTACTTAAAGCTTTGGAAAGGCTTAAGGCCCCTCTGAAGCTTACTTTTTGTGTATGACCAAACATTAATTATCTTTATTCTCAAAGATTGATAAGATTCTTCCTTTCCTGTTATGCATTATTTCTGGCCAGTCCAGTAACCACCAGTTTGAATAATAGAATCGTAGAATCATAGAGTTGGAAGAGACCACAAGGGCCATCCAGTCCAACCCCCTGCCATGCAGGAACTCCCAATCATTGCAATCCCTGACAAATGACCATCCAGCCTCTGCTTAAAGACCTCTATGGAAGGAGACTCCACCACACTCCAAGGGATTGTGTTCCACTGTCGAACAGCCCTTACTGTCAGGAAGTTCCTCCTAATGTTCAGGTGGAATCTCTTTTCCTGGAGCTTGCATCCATTGTTCCGGGTCCTGTTCTCTGGAGCAGCAGAAAACAAGCTTGCTCCCTCCTCAATATGACATCCCTTCAAATATTTAAACAGGGCTATCATATCACCTCTTAACCTTCTCTTCTCCAGGCTAAACTGTTAGGCTTTGAGGCCTGAGTATGAAATGTACAGATGTGCACAAAAGGGAAAAACAGGAATTATAGCTAGACTTGTTTTTCAGCTGAAGGCTGGGAGCAGACTGTGCTCAAGATCAGTATGTGCTTGCTTGCACGTAAACCTAATGAAAACAACTGTGTCTTCCTGACTGAGGGGACAACAAAGCAAGCTATACAAACGGAAGTAGAATCACCAGATGAGGTTGGGTTTGTGACCACATGACAAAAGTCTATAACCATCCTACACAACTCAATGAGGTTGGTTGAGTAATTGTTCTGTAATGGATGGATGGAGAGATTTGTCGGACGAGCGTGTGTATATGTTGTAAATACAGCAACTGAAGAATAAAGCCTCTGAGAAGAGAGTTTTGGCTCCAGTCTGTTTCATCAACTGGGAGGATCCCTGATAAGGCCGAAGCTTCACGGTTGCCGGAATCAGGGGCATCGGAGATTGCTTGAACTGCGCACTTCTGCTTATTTATCCTAACATAAACATCCCCAGTTCCCTAAGTCGCTCCTCATAGGGCATGGTTTCCAGACCCTTTACCATCTTAGTTGCCCTCTTTTGGACATGCTCCAGTTTCTCTACATCTTTTTTGAATTGTGGTGCCCAGAACTGGACACAGTATTCCAGGTGGGGCCTGACCAAAGCAGAATAGAGTGGCACTATTGCTTCCCTTGATCTAGACACTATACTTCTATCGATGCAGCCTAAAATAGCTTTGGCCCTTTTAGCTGCCGCATCGCACTGTTGACTCATGTTCAACTTATGGTCTACTTGGACTTCTAGATCCTTTTCACACCTACTTTCATTCAGCCAGATGTCCCCCATTCAATATCTGTGCATTTCATTTTTCTGCCCTAAGTGCAGTACCTTATACTTCCCTGCATTGAATTTCATTTTGTTAGCCTTGGCCCAGCTTTCTATCTATTCAAGTCATTTTGAATTTTGATCCTGTCTTCTGGAGTATTAGCTACTCTTCCTAATTTGGTGTCATCTGCAAATTTGATAAGTATGCGACCAATTCTGTCATCCAAGTCATTAATAAAGATGTTGAATAGCACTGGGCCAAGGACCCCACTGGTCACTTCTTTCCAGGTTGAAAAGGAGCCATTGCTGAGCAACCTTTGGGTTTGGCCAGTCAACCATTTACAAATCCATGTAACAGTTACCTTGTCTAGCCCACATTTTACAAGCTTGTTTGCAACAATGCCATGGGGAACCTTGTCAAAGGCCTTCTGAAATCAAGATATACTATGCCCACAGCATTCCCTTCATCTACCAAGCTGGCAATTTTATATATAAAAGAGAGAGAGAGAGAGAGAGATCAGGTTTGTCTGGCATGACTTGTTTCTCTGAAACTCATGTTGGCTTTTTGTGATTATGGAATTATCTTCTAGATATTCACAGACTCTCTTTTTAATGATCTGCTCCAGAATCTTTCCTGGTATTGATGTCAGACTAACTGGATGATAATTGTTGGGATCCTCTTTTTTTCCCTTTTTGAAGATGGGGACAATGTTTGCCCTCCTCCCGTCTGCTGGGACTTCTGTTCTCCAGGAGTTCTCAAAGATTATTGCCAGTGGTTCCAATATTACATTTGCCAGTTCTTTTAATACCCTTGGATGTAGTTCCTCTGGTCCTGGAGACTTGATGCACTTGTGACTTGGGACTTGAGCACCCTTTGGCTTTTCTGAGAAGACTGAAGCAAAGAAGGTGTTGAGTATTTCTGCCTTTTCTCTGTCCCCTGTTAGCATTTTGCCATGTTCTGCAGGCAGTGGCCCAACTGTTTTCTTCTTCTTCCTTTTGCTTGTTCTTAACCTCTCTAGCAAACCTGAGTTCATTCTGTGCTTCAGCTTTTCTGACTTTATCCCTACACGTGCTGGCTATTTGTTTGAATTTCTCTTTGGTGATTTCCCCATTTTTCTATTTCTCATACATGTTCCATTTAGAACTTAGCTCAGTTGAAAGT
Source organism: Urosaurus nigricauda (assembly GCA_034509955.1). Lineage (NCBI taxonomy): Eukaryota > Metazoa > Chordata > Lepidosauria > Squamata > Phrynosomatidae > Urosaurus > Urosaurus nigricauda. The sequence continues at coordinate 163,051,337 of JAOEGL010000005.1, read as the reverse complement.
TCCTTAGTCATCCATCCTGGCTTCTTGACACATCTTCCATTTTTCTTCCTCATTGGAACTGTTTGATATTGTGCCTTCAATATCTCCTTTTTGAGAAATTCCCATCCGTCTTGAACTCCCTTCTCTTTTATTATTCTTGACCATGGGATTACCCCCAGTATTTCTCTAAGTTTATTGAAATCAGCTCTCCTAAAGGCTAGAATTCGTGTTTGACTATGCCTGGCTTCTCCTCTCCACTGTATAACAAACTCCAGGAGGACATGGTCATTCCTACCTAAGGATCCAACCACTTGCACCCCATCATCTAGGTCTTCCCTGTTGGTTAAGATAAGATCTAAAATAGCTGATCCTCTTGTTGCCTGTTCCACCTTTTGGACAATGAAACTGTCTTCGAGGCAAGTGAGGAATTTGCTAGACCTTGAGGATTTGGCTGAGTTTGACTTCCAGCAAATATCCGGATAGTTGAAGTCCCCCATCACTACTACATTTCCCTTTCTGATTATGTGGTCATCTGTTCTAGAAAAGCATCATCCAATTTCTCCATCTGACATGGAGGTCTGTAGTAGACTCCCACAGTAACATCCTTGGTGTTTCCTTCCCCTTTAATTTTTATCCAGATGCTCTCCACTTGGCCTCCAGTATTGATGTCCTGGATTTCTTCACTGGTGTAAATGTCCCTGACATATAATGCTATTCCTCCTCCTTTGCTGTTTGGCCTGTTTCTCTTAAAAAGATTATACCCCTTTATTTCTACATTGCAATCATGAGAATCATCCCACCAGGTTTCAGTGATGTCTACTATATCATACTTGTTTTGCTGCCCTAGGAGTTCATGTTCATCCTGTTTATTTCCCATGCTCTCTGTGTTGAGTACTTATCATTGCCCTGGGACCAACCCTCCATCTGGTCTTATTCCCTCACTTCAACTATCATTAATGACATCAATAACTTAATATCATAGTGTATTTTTTCACACTTATTCTGTGTTGAGGATGTGGGTGTGTGCAGGGGGAGTGAAACTGTCATTTTTACCAGTATAGCAATAGCAATAACAAGTACATTGCTATAACACTTATCAGTGCATTTACGCACTCCCTAAGTGGTTTACAATGTGTAAGCGAATTGCCTCCAACAAGCTGGATACTCATTTTATTGATCTATGGAAGAACAGCAGGCTGAGTTAACCCTGGAGCTCCTGGCTGTGTTTGAATTCACAACCTTGTGGCTTGTGAGTGAATGGCTGCAGTACCAGTATTTAACCACTGTGTCACCATGGCACTCAGTTTAGAGAAGGGAGGATGACTGGTGGGGAAGGGGAAGCATGTATGAGGGAAGAACAATAATAACAATAACAACAACATGGTTCCCACTCCCTACAAGTCATCCTTCCTTCTCTAAGGTCAGTGAAACTGAAGTGCTGCTGCTATGCCTCCATGCTTCTGGTAATGATATTCATTCAATTTCAGTTATGGCTTTTCATCTTGATCTGATATTGCACACCACTCATCCCTATCAACAGTACCAGCAATGTCAGCATTTGCAGAAACAGCAAAAGCAGCATTTGGAGAAATGTATTTTCTCTCTTCTCATTATTCTTTTTTGCCAATATTGAGGGTTGGCATAGTAGATAATGACAGAAATATTGATACTATAACACCTTTGCATTAAATGATCATAAAGCTGAAAAGGGGCATGACTTTATAGGATTCCATTAACATAGCTTGCTATCATCAAACATGTGTTGCATCGAATGAAGAACCATAGTGAATTGCCTTAGGACTGCAAAGAGAGACATGTGGATGGTATCTCAAAAACAAAACAAAAACTCTCCACAATTCTCTACACCATTTGATACTTGGAGCATTGCTGGCATTGCAGGGATTAAAAACCTCCAATTTAATAACAACATAGTCAGAATACTCAAACATTTTTCTTACAGAGTCAGTTTGTTAGCATTTTGATATTGTTATAATTAGTAAAAGCTCACATGGATTTATCAGCAATAACTCTGATCAGATTATTTTTACCTCTTTTTTTTAATAAGCAGGTCACTCATTTAATAGACTGTCATGTAATATGGATATAATTTCTTTTAACTGCACAGGGAAAATGATGAAGTCTTCCATGATATTTTAGTTAGTAAACTATCAAAAATGAAAGACATGCTGATACTGCTATCAAGGAAGATCTGGAGCTTGTTAGAAAAAACATGGGTTATCTAAGATTTTTTTTATCAACCTTAAGATATATAGAGAAGCATACTGTCTCATATCCAGTCTAACTTATAAGAAAGAATGGAGAAAATCCTTTCCAAATGTATATATGACACAAAACTAGGGGAGACAGGTACCAACTCAGAAGGCATAAATACATTTCAAAAAGCTGTTGATGGAATAGAAAGCTGAAACAAGCAAAATGAAATTGAAGTGAGGTAAATTCAGCATTCTAGATGAGGGGAAGAATGGAATGTCAGAGGGATATCTTGCTTGTGTACAGAAAAGGGATAATAGAATCATAGAAGCACAACATTAGAAGAGGTCACAAGGGCATTCCAGTCCAACCCCTGCCATGAAGGGAGACACAATCAAAACACTCCCAAGAGATGACCATCCAGCTTCTGTTAAAAAAAAATAAAAATAAAAACCCTCTAAAGAAGGAGATTCCACCACACTCTGAGATAGCATATTCCACTATTTAACAGCTCTTGCTGTCAAGAAATTATTTCTACTGTTTAAATGGGATGTATTTTGCTATAGTTTGACTCTTTTGCTCTGTTTCCAGTTCTCTAAGATAGCTGAAAATATGCTTGCTCCATCCTCAATATGATATAACTTCAAATATTTAAACATGGTTATGATGACATCTCTTAATATGTTCTTCTCTAGGCTAAACATACCCTGCTCTCTAAGCCACCCCTCATATGTCATGACTTCCAAATATTTCACAGTTTTGGTCATCTTCTTCTCGACATATTCCAGCTTGTCCTTCTTGAATTGTGCTGCCCAGAACTGGGCACAATATTCTACATGAGTTCTGATCAAAGCAGAATAGAGTGGTGCTATTACTGCCCTCAATCTAGACACTATATTCCTATTGATGCAGGCTAAAATCATATTGGATATTTTTAGCTGTCATGTCACACTGTTGACCTGTGTTTAGCTTGTCATCTACTAAGACTCCTAGATCCCATTTACATGTACTGTTGTCAAGTTAGCTGTCACCTATCCTATATCTAGGCAATGCATTTTTTTCTGCTGAAGTTTAGTACCTTACCCTTTTCCTTGTTGAAATTAATTTTGTCAGTTTTGGCTCATCTTTCTAATCTAAAAGTCATTTTGAATTTTGATCCTGTCCTCTGGGGTATTAGCTACCTCTCGTTATTTGGTGTCATCTTGAAATTTGATAAACATGCCCTCTATCTAATCATCCGAGTCATTTATAAAGATGTTCAATAGCAATGAAGTGAGGACAGAACCTTGTGATAGCCCATTGGTCATGTCTTTCCAGGATAAAGAGGAACCATTGATGAGTACCCTTTGAAAACAGTTCCTGAAAATCGGCCTCTCTGGCACGGATTTGGAATGAAACAGAGACTTCCAGCAGTGTAGGCAGCATTCTGGTGTGCGATAAAATACATCCTTTCCCCATTCTGTTCTCATCATGCCCCCTTTCAATCTGTGCCATTTGCATTCCTGGAGTCTCATGCAATAAGCTCCTGTGTTTCCTGACAGCCAATCATGGTTTGGGCTGACTATGAGGAAGGGGCTGAAAGGGATGGAGTAGATATAAAAGGCAGGAGTGAGTGACTGTGAGTTCAATTAAAGAGAAGTTTAGATGTTTAAGAGAGCTGAAAGGAGTTGAAGGGAACTGAGTTGAGGGAAGGTTCAAGTTCAGAGGACAGTCTTGAATGAGAGTTCTAGGAAGATGATCAGATAGGGAATCTGACTGGTTCTAGAGAAAGTCAGAGAAGTATTTTGACAAGACAGTGGAGAAACTGGAAAAAAAGACAAAGGGTCTCAATGTGGTCAGAGAAGGATACTGACTGGGAGAGAAAGTGTGTTGGAGATTGTAAAGAGGAAACTGAGAAATGTCAACAACTGTTATATTAATTTAACCATACCATATTTGAACTATTCTACCTAAAACAGATTATTGCTAAATGTTATTCATTAAAGTGAATGTTTATTTGTTAAAACAGAAGTCTCTGCCCGACTGAATTCTAAACCATATAGGCACACTACCTAAGACAAACACACTACCTAAGATATTAAATTTACAAGAGGAAGACACTTGGGACCCTAGTCCTTATACATTTAGGTAAAATGTATAAAGGGTGGATGCTTGGTAGGTGTCATTGATAAGGAGCCCTCTTTAAGTGAGAGGTAAAACGGTAACCTCAAAGCATAGAAAGCAGGTCGTGTCACAGGGGATAATGTCAGGATTGAAGCACCAACCATACCAGTACACTCTGATGAATAATCCAGGCACAAGTGGACTAACTAAGTTTTATTTGGGAAGAATATGAAAGAACATTCATATGAGATAGACTCACTCTAACATGCAGAATACAGAGCTAAATGAAATAGAAAAGGGAAGGAAAGCAGTTTAGGGTTGGACTGGGGAGTAATCTCTACCAGTCCTTAAGAATGGTCTGCGGAAAGCAGGACTGACTCAGACTGAGTGTCTAGAGGCAATAGGAACAGCTCAGACCAAGAGTCTGATGGCAAGTGTGTGTGTGTGGGGGGGGGGGGCTTGACTGCAGCAAATAGGCTAGGTTTTCTGATCATATTTATACTTTTAAAATAACCCCAGGCCAAGGTGACCTGTCAAAGACTTGACAGTCTTTTGGAAGGCCCAAATGGGTTCCTGAAGACTTCATTGTCTTCACTGCATCCCAATAAGATCTGGAGTACCCTAAAATGAGCAGACAGGAAGGGTATTTAGGAGCACAATAGGGGATGAAGAGAAACCTGGTCTTATTGGATCTAGCTTCCAGAACTCATCTTTCAATAAACCTTTCCCATAAAAAAATGCACAGCATGGGGAGACACTGCACCCTTTATCAAGCCCCTTGGCCCATTGTTTTCAGCTATCTGAGGTCTATGTGCTATATTCACAGTATGACCTTTTCTGGTATTTTGTCAGTCATTGAAGTCTCTACAGTCCACGTGGGCTTTCAGCAATTTCATATCACAATATAGCTGGATCGTGGAGCTATCAGGAGACTTACACACAAACGCACACACACATGCACACAGATTTCTACAACTGTGGAATATCAACCATTAGGAAAAAAAAAAAAAAGCTTAGTAAAGATTTTCAGTGCTTCCCCCTTTCCCTTTTCTTCCCTGTGAATTTGGTAGGGGAGAAAAGATAATATAAGCTTAAAGGAAAATGAACCTATTGTCTAAAATTAAACAGAAATTAAAGTTTTCAAGACAATGTGATTCAGGGATTTTTGAAACACTGATTTAAAATTTAATTAAAGGCAGGGTATTACTTAGTTACAATTAATATTATCTTGTGTGCTTTGAGATTGTCAAAGATGGTATTAGCAACGGATTTTAAAGTGTCAGTTGTCTTTTTATTAAAGTGCACTTTTAAAAAACCCTTTAATAGATGTAGTTAATATTTAAAAAGTTAAGATACATGTATAAAACTCATCCATGTACTTGCATGTCCATAAATATACCAAAGAAGCTACAAGTGCTCTTTTCAAACACACACATATACACAGTCACGCATTTCTGAGAAACTATTTAGTGGAGCCTATTGGCCAAATTATGCATTGGCATAATCAAACCTGTTTTTAGTTCCTTTGACATTCCTCTGATGTTTTGTCCTCAGAGAACAATAACATTTAGTTGAAAAATTTACTTTGGGCATAATGAATTCCCAAATCCAATTTATTATTTATTTAGAACATTCACCAGTTGCCCTATAGGTAATGGGCAACATGGACGTATACCTTAAATGAAGGACAATGAAACAACGGAATAAAATGAAGTGGACCAACCAATAACCCAAAATTTCAAAAGTATTATTGAAAGCAAGGATTACTGAGAAATCTCTACATAGGATACACATAGAACCTTGGCAAGCACAGTCCATCATTAGAACATGTCTTCTGTTTGAACTGCTTCCTAATCCAGGAATGATTTAAGGTCAAGGAAGATGAAGAAAAGAGAATAGAGACCTTGAAACTACCCAACAACCTGAATGTCTACATAATTTATAGTAATTAATTCTAGATTTGCTATAAATTATGTAGACATTCAGGTTGTTGGGTAGTTTCAAGGTCTCTATTCTCTTTTCTTCATTAGATGATGCACAAAGTGAAAGGGGGGGGGGGAACCGAAACATAGCTGGGCTCCAGGTCTAAAAAATAGAAAAAACAACAACAACAAAAAGCTTGGATATTCTGTCTTAAGGTGGAAAATGTGAACATACACAAACCAAACAGTCCAACATGGGAGCATGGAGTTAAGAGGCCATGTACAGGGCCTCCATGATTGTGCTTTGCCAATGGGTGCACCAATGCACTGTACAGGTGGATCATCACATAGGCCACTGTGTGGCTGATATATGGGTGGGTGTGTAATGGAATGACATCTGGATTGGAAGTAACTGATGGTTGCTAGTGGTGTTTTTGTGTGATGGCACACATGCATTGTGGGCAGGTAGCAAAACAAAAAAAAAATCACATGGTGTGTCTTGATGTTGCATGATGTCGACAGCCCATGGGTGTCTGGGCTGCCTTCAGTGCAAATGGTGAACACAGCAGGGTTTAGATCCATTTTCAGATAATTCAGGATGGAGCTGCTTTTTCCTGCTTTTTACCAGCAGGTAGGGAAACCCTCAATTTAGATTATGAAGCAACTGGTTTTATCTCAGAAGGGGGGGGGGACAACTAGTGGATTCACAGTTGGAATATACATTGTTTTTCTTCCCTTTGGAGCCAAAATCATTTGGACATATTTCACTCAAATAGTTTATCCATTCCATCTCCTCCCTACAACAGTAGTGGTCCCTCCCAAGGCTTAACTGCTGCAGGGGTGATTGGATAGGGCACAGAGGGCTATGAATGGACCTCTGTGACTCATCCAAAAATATGCACAAACATAAGCCATACTTACATGCTTTGAAGTCATTAACAGGATACATGGGATATTGGACCTTATTTTAGTAAGTATTTACAGTAACACTGTCATTACCATTTGCATTTAATTTACTTGTGATCTCACTACCTGCAATATCCATTACAAACATAAAAATCATAAACTGCTTATACTCTGAATAAAAGACCATTTATTTGATGAAGTAGTCCATGGAAACCTGTGCCAAAATTAATTTCTTAGCCTTTGAAATATGAAAGGACTCATTCTGACAATGTGCAAGGGGTCACTGAGGTCCTATGTAAAAAGAATTGCAATAACCTACATAAGATGTTATCAGATCATGAATATTGTTTGTAGAATTCCATAGCCACTGAATGCTCAGTTTATTTAATATGTATACATTTAAAGGTTTCATTTCTGAGAGAAGAACAGGAGAATATGTGCAAAAGCAAAGTCTAATATCACATCAGGCAATTAAGAGCAACTTACTGTTACCTTAGGGGGTAACTTTGGGCTATTTCCACATTAAAAAAAAACAATCACGTTTGACTCTTATTAATATAATATTTCAAAGTCTACCAGGGAAAGGATGTGTTGACTCATGTTGTTCATAAGGGAATTTAGCCAAGACAAGTGTTTGAAATCTGAAATCAACATGAGATCAAAATCTGAATGCATCACATCTTAAAATTGCTGCTGGGTATACTTGAAAAGTTAGGAACAGCAGTAACTCTTATTGAAATCCATACATTTCCTCTGCTATATAACTTCTTTGCACAGCGAGACAAATGCCAACTGACTAGCATTTTTATTTTTATTTTAAAAAAATTGAAATGCCAATTCATTCCCTTAAATTACAAAGTCACATAAACAACAGCATTAAATATAGATCCACTGTCATTCTTGTAATGTACACTTTTTTTTAAAAAAAAAAAAAAAGTATAATCCTGAGAATAATATACAACAATGTCTTAGTTTTATAATAGGGTCAGGAACTCCTACTATGCATATATGGATCATCCTTTGCTTCTGCTTCCCATGTTCTAGCTAGCTTTCCACAAGAAAAATCTGGATTTATAAAAAGGGAAAATCATGTTTTGTCAGCAGTTATTAAAGTTTGTAAAATGTGGGAGAAAGTAAAATTGACAGATAAATTTAGCAATAGCAATAGCAAGTGTATTTCTATACCACTTATGACAGCACTCCCTAAGTGGTTTACAATGTGTAAGCTAATTGTCCCCAATAAGCTGGGTATTCATTTTACTGACCTACAGAAGGACGCAAGGCAGAGTTGACCTTGAGCCCTTGGCTGGTATTGAACTCACAACATTGTGGCTCCAGTATGAGCATTTGACCACTGTACCACCAGGGCTTTCTCTGATGATGATGATGATGATGATGATAGTAAATTTGTATCCCGCCTCTCTGTATATTGGATTGAGGCAGGTAACGACAGTTAAAAGCAATAAAAATCAAGCATATTGACATATTAAAACAGAGCAAAATATAAAAAAATCTGATTCCCCATCTCCCACCAATCATACAGCAACACTGAAATAAAATTCCCACTATAATCCAAAATTAGCTGGTGGGAACAACTAGACAACAGCAGCTAGGCAACAGGAGAGCTCAATTACAAGGAGGTCAGCCTGGGAAGTCCCGCTGGAAGAGATCCGTCTTTCTTGCCTTTTTAAAGGCCTCCAAAGATGGATCTCCTCCACCAGGTCATTCCATATTTTTGGAGCAGCAGCTGAAAAGGTCCTCTGGGAGGTCCCCACCAGCTTGGTTTTCTTTGGCTGCAGTAGGTTCCTCCCAGAGGACCTGAGTGTGCGGGAAGGATTGTATAGGAGGAGGTGTTCCCTCAAGTATGCTGGACCCGAGCCATGTAGGGCTTTATAGAAAATAACCAACACCATATACTGTGCCCATAAGCTAATAGGAACTCTGGATAAGGTTCATGACTTCATATCCTTATACATAGCCCTATCTGAAAATTAGCTAATGTGACTGTCCAATATTTGTTACCACAAAATGAAATGGTGGGGTAGTTGCAACAAATTGCCTTGCTTTCGTTTGGATAATGGATATATATATATATATATATATATATGGGTTTACATTACCTGCTGTATTCTAGAATCATAGAATCATAGAGTTGGAAGAGACCACAAGGGCCATCCAGTCCAACCACCTGCCATGCAGGAACTCCAAATCAAAGCATCCCCGACAGATGGCCATGCAGCCTCTGCTTAAAGACCTCTAAGGAAGGAGACTCCACCACCCTCCAAGGGAGTGTGTTCCACTGTCGAACAGCCCTTACTGCCAGGAAGTTCCTCCTAATGTTGAGATGGAATCTCTTTTCCTGCAATTTATATCTATTGTTCCGCATCCTAGTCTCTGGAGCAGCAGAAAACAAGCATGTTCCCTCCTCAATATGACATCCCTTCAAATTTTTAAACAGGGCTATCGTATCACCCCTTAACCTTCTCTTCTCCAGGCTAAACATCCCCAGTTCCCTAAGGGGGTCCTCATAGGGCATGGTTTCCAGACCCTTCATCATCTTAGTTGCCCTCCTTTGGACATGCTCCAGTTTCTCCACATCCTTTTTGAATTGTGGTTCCCAGAACTGGACACAGTATTCCAGATGGGGCCTGACCAAAGCAGAATAGAGTGGCACTGTTACTTCCCCTGATCTAGATACTATACTTCTATTGATGCAGCCTAAAATTGCATTGGCCTTTTTAGCTGCCGCATTGCACTGTTGACTCATGTTCAGCTTATGGTCTTCTTGAACTCCTAGATCCCTTTCACATGTAGTTTCATTCAGCCGGATGTCCCCCGTTTTATATATGTGCATTTCATTTTTCTGCCCTAAGTGCAGAAACTTACATTTCTCTGCATTGAATTTCATTTTGTTAGCATTGGCTCAGCTTTCTAGTCTATTCAGGTCATTTTGAATTTTGATCCTGTCCTCTGGGGTATTAGCTACTCCTCTGAGAGCATGCAGTTTGAATTTTACACCTTTGGATAGTTCATCTATGCTAGCATGTAATCTTTGCCTTAATATACCAAAAATGTTTATTTCTGTTTACTTCTGAGTTCAGCTGTATCAAAGACATTATTGTCAAAAGGTACTGAGTCCACACATAAAATTGTATGCACAGAGCTGTAGTCAAAAGAGTTCGCTAAAAATATTTTGATGAATGCACTTAGGAGTAGGCCCTGTCTCTATCACTATGATATTGGTCACTTGATGTAGCTTCATTTAGCATTGTTGGCAAGATATTGCAGACAAATTAGGATATTCCTGTTAGTGAAATAAATAGCAACTGGAAATGCCAGTATCACAATGATGATGATTTGTTTTGCATATTTATACCCCACTCTTCAGCCACAAAGGCTCTACAAGCAGCTTACTAATTGTTAATATGATAGTTCAATGCCCTTACTCCTACAGTCTAAACAAGACATGATGCATAATGAAAAGGGAATGGCAGTTGGGAAGGGTATTCAGTCCAGCAGATATTGTTCTTCTCTCCCTCAGACCCTGGGGCAGTGACGGTTGAGATAGCGGGAGGGTCTTTCATCTGTTTTTGCTTACAAAACTAGTCTTTCTTAATCTCTGAGCATCAGCATACAAAAGCTCCTGCTCCATGTCCCTACTGATGGTGACAATCCTTGCATTTTAGTTTACAGTTATTGGTCTCTTCTATTCTTGCTACATCGGGCACTTCCTTTAGCTGTGTCCTTAGTAGCCTGCCTTACAGCAATCTGCTACTTCTGATTTGTTTGTGGATTGGAGGAGGAGGAAGAGGAGGAGGAGGAGGAGGAGGATACATTTCTGTTATGCTTTTTCCTCTAAGAATTTCACACAACAACCCTGCAGGTTAAGCTGATACATATTCACTAGCCCAACACCACCTAGCAAGCTTCATGGTCAAATGATGAATGAAATCTGACTCTGAGTCCTAGTGCAAAACTGTAACCACTATTCCACAGTTCCCCATATCTCACCTATACAATTGTAATGATTTTCAGTATGCTGCAGAGATCTTATGCAAAACTGAGAGGAGAAAAATATGTTGTTGTTTCTGCAATAAAGTACTTCAGTTCTGGTTCTGTTATTATTCAGTTCTTACATCTGCATCATTAGATTTAATCACGTCTCATTTTGAAGTACCTGCAGCATAGACTAGCAAACCTCCATTCTTTTTGCTACTTGCTTTAGAGTATCTGTTTGGGGGTATTTTTTTTATTCTTATTTTGAAGAAAGTTCCTTTGGAAGCACTACTGTGACAAATCCATTACACAGCACAGAAGTAATCAGCATGGTGCTGAATGCTGACTGTGAGTTGAAGGTCCAAATAAACACTGTGCCAGACATCAATGGGACATAGTTTTTAAACTAAAAAAACAAAAACAAAACCCTACTTGCACTGAACACTACAAAGAATAAAAGGAAAGTTCAGATGGAGGTATAGAAGCTTCTGTATGGTTGTTTATTCTACCCTTCTGACCCCTTTCTCCCCTTCTCACAAAGGCAGTTGGAAAAACACATAGTGCATCAACAACAAAAACCCACAAACAAAAGATTTGTATTATTTAGACAGACTGCATTCCCTTTGCTTTTAACAGAAGCCTGATTCTTCCCAAGCAACTTCAGTCTGTTTGCTCCATAGCTAATGAAGAGTGATGATGTCATTTAGATTCTCAACGTACTTTGAAGTCAAAAATAAAGATATTTGCACTTTGAATTCTAATATTCCAGTACAACTTAAACCATTTAAAAAAAACAAAAACCCAAAGATAGATTTTTTTTCTTTTGTGGAAAAAAGTTTTCTAAAAAGATTCACCCCACATTTCCTTCTCATATAATCTTTGAAGCCTACTTTCTTAAAATATTAGCAAAGACCTGTTTCCTGAGTTTTGTTCAAGTATTTGTTTGAATGCATTAGAACAAGCAGTGGGTGCGAGGTTGTGCATGTTGGCTGCTAACTCTTGGCCTCACCACTTGGATCAGGGAACTCTAAAATGATGTTCACCATGTATTCACTTCAAGGTCAGTATAGTATTCCAGCCTTGGGTCCTGCTTTATCAGCATCCTTTACCACATAACAGTGTTCTACTTGTGTAGTACACTTCTTCAGACCTCCCTGCTACTTACAAGGAATTTGGGGAATGAGGCTGCATGTGGGGGCAGGAACGAAGAGGGCATGGAGAATGCACACAAACATTGACTGACCAGGGCTTTGCTAAGGAAGTTCCAAAAGGCTTAGACCAGTTCCAACAGGCCTAGACAGATTGAAATGTAGGTGACAAGTCATAAAAGGTTTTGTCCCTTCATACAAAAATTCCTTCTACAAAGAAAACTGGGGGGTGCAATCTACACAGTTGAATTCATTTTAACATCTGTATCTCCATCCTGGTATGTGCAGTTTTGTGAGGCAAAGGCTAAAGACTATGTAAGACTACAAATCCCAGTATTCCACAGAATTGGAACTACAACACTTAAAGTGGTGTCAAACTGCATTTTTCCCCACAGTGTAGATGGACCCATAATGTTAAGACGAAGAAATACTAGCTTAGGTTACACCTTAGCATGCTACTTTTCTATTGGGATACTATTTTGTTGCAAATGAAAATAATATTTGAAAATATTTGAAAAATTGTTTATAAATATAGATATAATATTAGATACAGAGAGAACAAATGTTGCAAAACTCTGTTAAAAGCAACTATCTTCCATGCCAGCATTATCTGAAGATGCCAACCACAGATGCTGGTGAAATGTCAGGAAGAAACACTTCTAGAACATGGCAACATGGCCCGAAAAACCCACCAAAGCTATGGATGCCAGCCATGAAAGCCTTCAACTTCACATTCTTAAATACTGGTTGTTCCTATTTAGGCTGGAAATGTACTGTTGTGCATTAGAAAAATTTGTATAAAATATGTAGATAAATGAGTAGAGAATCTGGATGGGGAAATGCCCTGGCAAAATTATCAAAACATGTTCGATTTTATCTCCTCTCCCTCAACACCTCAGTGCTGATCTTTCTGAATAGACAGTGTTCTGAATACACCGAATGCAGCTTGTATAAGATGTAACTTTAATAAAAATTGTAAGTTTTCATATTTATTACTATTAAGAAAAAAGGGCATAGACTAATCAATGAAGTTTAGGTGGCTGGAACAAAATCATATCCACACCAGTGAAAGACTGGCATATAATTAGCATGCAAACAAGAAATAATTTGGCAGTTTGCTGGCTCTCAAAACAGGTATCTTTCAGGGCCATATTTTTTTCCTTATGTTTTGACTGTTTTTATAAGTGAATTAATTAAGGCCAGTTTTCCCCCAAAGTAGATCTGGGACTGACTGTTTCAAGCTGAGATTTGCTCCATATCCATTTTTGTTGTAGTTCTATTGTAATTATATAGGTTTTTTTTCTTTTATAGTGACAGTCTTGTGCTGATGGTTACTGAATATACAAACATATACCACAGAGTTGTTCAGAATCAAGGCTGTACTTGCTTCAACTGTTCTTGCAAGACAAAAGATTCCACTTGTGCAAGGAGATCTATGTATTTCTGAACTCAAAGACACTCTCCATTCACAATCTGTAGCCAGAAAAAAAGGTGGAATGGATTACAAGTTTAATATTCTTGATGTCTCCCCACCCCCATATTACCTAAATTGCAGGGGATCCCAACAGGACACCCACAAATTTTATTCAATGGGGAAACTAATTTAGCTCAATTGGGAGCAGTGAAAGGGCTATGGTAATGTTAGCTGGTATATCACCTATGTATAACACGTCCAAGAACTAGAAATCTCAGAGTGCATAGTACGTATTTTTATTGATTAACAGTTAGGGGGAAATCACCATACACGCAATATGGTACACACACAAAAACTAATGAAAATAAAGATAATAGCTTGTAGCAAGGTTGAGGTAAGGCAATATTTTACCAGTGAATCAGGGGATGATGGAAGTGACAGTGGCTCCACAAGTCTGCCTGAAACATGGGTGGTGGTGGTGGTGGTGGTGGTGAGCCTATGTTGAGGGTAATATGAATTCCAGTAGCATTCCTGGTAAAAATTTGTTACTACTGAAGCAATTTATACACTGTATCAAACTTGAATGACACCCTACACAAAACATACTGTATTCAACCTTGCTTGTAAATAAAATTTGTTCCTTTGTTTCAACAAGTAGTTTCCTGAAGTGTGCTTACAGATAACATCATCCACACCATCAAATATAAGTGAAACACTATCAAAATGAAAATACCTTTTATTATTTATGACATTTCAGATAGTCACTGTGTGATTATCAATTGACAATTGGTGTCAAGTTGTTGGGATTTTAAAACTTCAGAGTGCCAGCAATTGAAGAGAGTTCTAGCGTGGGAGTCATTTTTGAGAGAGCTGAGTTTGAGAGTCTCCACACATACTTGATGGCACACAGTGTAGAGAGATTTAAGAATTTTGCCAGTGACACATTGAAACAGTGGTCATTACATAATTGGTGGCAGCTGGTGAGGTAGTTGCCAAGCCACTACAAGCTTAAATAAATAAATAAAGAAATTTAGGATTTTATATTTAGAAAGCAGCAGACAAAAATTGGATTCTAAGGGCACCTGGTCACCAAAATAATAAATAATGTTTACTTTGGTCCTGTACAGACTGATACTTTGTGCCCATCTGTTGGCAGAGTCAGGGTGCAGCCCCAGGGTATCATGATGCCATGCACCATTCAGATGACGCACAGCATCATGGTGTGACTCAAGCCATGTAGGGCTTTAAAGGTAATGACCAACACTTTGGTGATGACCAACATTTTGGTAATGACCAACACTTTGCATTGCTCCCAGAAGCTGATCAGCAGTCAATGAAGGGATTTCAATATTGGTGTAATATGGTTCGATCTATATGTTCCCATGACTAATATGGTTCCTGCATTTTGGATTAATTGGAGCTTCCAGACTTGGTACAAAGGTAGCCCCATGTAGAGCGCATTACAGAAATCTAAATGAGAGGTCAGTAGTGCATGTACCACTGCTTCAAGGTCCCCCCGGGCCATGTAAGGGCACAGCTGGCGTATCAGCTGAAACTGGTACCAAGCATTCCTGGTCATCGCCTCCACCTGAGATGACAGCTGTAGAGATGAGTCCAGAAGCACTCCCAGACTGCGAACTTCATCCTTTAGGGGAAGTGTGACTCCGTCCAGGACTGGTTAGCAAATCTCCATTTCTGGGCCAGGGGTACCTATTGCGAATACCTCCATTTTCTCTTGATTTCAGCTTGAGTTTGTTTTCCCACATCCAGCCCATTACCAACTCAGGCATTCAGAGGAAAGATGCATCCTTAGTCACTGCAGCAGTCGGAGACAGAGAGAAATAAACTTGGGTGTCATCAGCATACTGATAGCATGTCTCCAGATGATTTCTCCCAGCTGCTGTGTGTAAATGTTGAACAGCATGGGGGACAGCATAGCCCCATGAGGGATGCCAGATGTGAACTCTCTTATACTGTCAAACATGTAATCCATCTACCTATCAGATTATTATCTCTCTGGAAAAGAGAAAAAAGTAAAGCTCTTAAATGATTAAAGTACAGCAACAATGGAATCTAGAGTTATTTCTGGTGATCCAATGAAGCGTAGAAGTTTTCCTAACCTGCAGGTGTGTGACTTTGCTTCAGCTTATACATTATTGCATACATATTGGCAAACAAATATTTCAACAATATGAGTCTTCAGTCTTCTCTCAAATAAAGAACACTAAGAACAAGCCTGGAAAAAGGATCCCCCCCAGCCACATGTTGGAAGAGAAATGTCCATTTGATGTCAATGTTGAGGGAGAGATCCCATATGAGAGTTCCCATCCATTACCACAGCTACCACAGTTTTGTTTTTTTTAACTGTAACTTCTACCATCTTTTTCCTTTGGCAATAGTGCATAAAACAATTGGAATTCTAAACTTTTAGAGAACCAAGGTTTCCCAAAATTTGTTCTGCAAGTTTGAAACTTCAAATTCACCCCCCCCCCACACACACCTTTTTATTGAAAACAACCAGATTCACTATCCAGAACACCAAGACAATGCTGGTCGATGGATTTGGAATATTTTTATCCAAAAAAGTAACATTACTGAGTTATGTTTTGGAATTGTGAATGGAGAAGGAAAGAATATGGCTCCAATAAATCCACACCATTCCAGCTCCCAACCATTGGTCAACAAGAAGGATCATTTGCAACTAGTCAAAAAGAATTATGTTTGATTTCAGCAGGAGGAAATTTCTTCTTTTTAAGAAACAGCAGAGTGGGGGAGGGGGTGTTAGCAACCATCTTCTCTGTATTTCTAATCTGTCAGGAAGTGTTTTACAAGGTTAAGCAGACAATCCTCCTTTAAGGCTCCTTCTGAACCCTATTGTTCTTGAAGAGTGTACCTATATATCTAGATGCTGTCCTAGCCATGATTTCTCATCATTATCTATGTTGGCTAGGACAGTATCTGGACGGGCAGCTGATTCTAATTTTGCTCTCTATAGTTGTGAGCAATGATGTCAAATAAGAAATTGTAAAACTTTGTTGTAAGTACAACACGAAGAATAAATAGCTCAAATCTAGTTCTACGTGTTAAAGTATACCATGTGCTTGGCTCAGTCACAGAGCAGAATTCAGAAACAAGTGTAAAAATAACATTTGTATTTTTGCAATGAAGCGTGCACATGCAGCACAATCAAAGTCACACACATCCCAAACTCATGCTTTAGGCCACAGCACAACAGTTAGTTTTAGTCATATTAATTTCAATAGGATTTCATATATTGTGCTATTGGGTTTTGATCTAAGGTTACCAGAGATTAAGGGAAGTGGTGGCTTAGCGATTAAGACTCTGGTTCTGATGATCAGAAGATTGGAAGGTTGTTAGTTCGTGGCCTGAGTGCTGCATGATGGGGTGAGCTCCTGTCACTAGTACCGGCTTCTGCCAACCTAGCAATTTCAAAGCATGCAAATGCAAGTAGATGGACAGGTACCACTTCTCAGTGGGAAGGTAACAGCATTCGGTGCTGTCATTCTGGCCACATGACCACCAGAGCAGCCCTCAGACAACACTGGCTCTTTGGCTTAGAACCAGAGATGAGCACTGCCCCCTACAGTCGGTTACAACTTAGACATTCATGTCAAGGGACTACCTCTACCTTTACCTTTACTTACTAGAGATTGGAAAAATTGCTTTTTGGACTTCCATGTCCCAGAATCTCCCAGCTCATTTGCTGGGAGATTATGATGTTGTGGTCCAAAAAGTTCCTTCTTCACACTCTGAGCTGGAGTAGATAAACATGGGGATGACTCCAAAAACATAACAATCAGATACAGTATAGTATTCTGCCCCTTATCCTAGCCCCTATTCTCAATAGAAAAGCCCATTTTTCTGTGGCTAAGAAAACCAGTACCCAATTGCTAGCTGAAGATAATTGACCTTTAATTAGCACCAGTTTTATTTTCACCTGGAAGTCACTGCATTTTCTAGTCCATCCAATTAACAGAATCTGACTCATTCCACCACCTGTGAACAGAATATCAAGATATTGTTGTACATTAAAAAGGGGATTAACTCTTGAAGCACCAAAATTATCAGATGGGCACTCAGCTGCTGTCAGGTCACAAAAAACAGAATGACAAACTCACTACTTCACTTATTGTGCATGCTATATTGCAAGATTAAATGGAGTGAGATGAACAACAATAAATGTCATCCAATGCTACATATTACAGTTAAAAGAGTCCAAGTGATTTCAAGCTATTTTTAAAAGTTGTATCTCAGTAATGTAAGACTTCTGGGTGAACTAGGTAAGCTTAATAAATTAGAATGTCACTCTGAAGTTTACTATTTTCATTCTTTGAATTTTACTGATGCAGTCTGACACAACCTTAACTCTCTTGGTTTGATGCTATAGAAATCTGGGATTTGCTGCTTTGTGAGGTATTTAGCCTTCTAAGTTAGAGAGCTCTGATGCCACAACAAATTACAAATCCCATGGGATGGAGCCAAGACAGTTAAAGCACTTTAAAACAGCATAAATTGTGCAGTGTGGCAGCAGCCTTAATGCTGTGGACTGTAAAGATTATCTCACTGACAAATAACCCAACTGCTTCCTTACAGGATGCAGCCAGATTGTGGGATGAAAGGTAATTGCAAGCAGGTTCATGTAATTTGCCACTGCTGCCACCAGTCACCTGTATCTTGACTGCATCCCAGGTCCCAGCCATGTTTTGGAGGCTGCTTTTTGAAGACAAGAGCTTTCCAACTTTGAAAAGTGGTCTCCAAAATGCAGCTGGGGTCTTGGATGCAGCCAGTATGTAGCAGCATAGCGGCAGCAAATTACATGTGATAATATCCACCTGCATCCCGCAACCTGGCTACATCTCATTAGGAAGCAGTCGGGTTATTTGTCAATGCAATAATCTCCTATATTTCTTTCTATTAGGGATATATAGACATAATCAAGTTAGCCAGGAAAATCAGTGTGCAAAGAGATCTTGCAGGCTTGCAGCTCCTTTGAGACTAACTGAAAGAAAGAAGCTGGTAGCAGAAGCTTTCATATATTTGAGGATGTAGACTAAAGTCTGTGAAAGTTAATGCAACCAGCTTCTTTCTTTCAGTTAGTCTCAAAGGTGCTACAAGATTTGCACACTCTGTTAGGGATATACGTCTTTACTAAGTTCCTACTTGAATGAAGCAATGATAAATTTTAGCATTTGTCTTCCAATTCAAGAAAGTTTTCAAGAACTACATAGTTTCTGAAGCCTATCCACAATTTGGGACTTGTTGTATGCATAATTCACAAGGGGTTGTTTTGCATAGAAAACAGCATTTTCTGTGCAGAATGCAGGATTTTCTTCATGAAAACAACATTTCTATATTTCCTGTAGAGTAAATGCAAATTTTTACATAATAAGGTTCCTATTACAGCATTTTCTGTGCAGCAAATAGCTGCCTCAATGGAGAAAATACTTCTGGTTTGAAATATTGTGTTGTGCACAATAAATGTTGTTTTCCCTGCCTAAACTATTGTGTTGTCGTTTTTTCAAACCAACCATGTAGAAACACAGTTTAAGCTCTAAGATTTGAAAAGTTTCATGATCCACCACCAAGTTTTTCAGAACTTGGAAAACATGTTTTTGAAACTGTTTTTCCATATATATTCAAGTATTCTTTCCATCCACACTCTGTGTCATGGGGTTGGGCAACCTGTCCTGATCTTCTTCTTGCTAGACTGTAACTTCCTCCATCTTCTGCAATGGCTATGCTGGCTAGGGAGGGTGAAAGCTCCAACCCAACAACACCTTTGAGAGCAACACATTTCCCAAGATTATGAACTCAGATGGGAACAGAAATGAAAATTTGAGCCATGAGCTGACATATTCCTAATTCATTCACTGAATCTCAAGTTCAGAGAAATGGATATTGGATGTCGCTGTTCCTGGAAATTCTTTCTAATTTCAGAAAGTTTTCCTTCTCTGCCTCACTCATACCTATCCATCCATAATATATCCATAACTTCTCTTCTCTATATTTTTGGCAGCTTCCTCAGTGGGAGAAGAAAGGTTCTATTTGCCCTCACCACTCTATTGTTTAGAACTCTGTTATGGCTTTGTGCTATGCCCAGAATATTGGGAACATATTACTTTCCACATTACTAGCCTCCCTTATTTGTACATCAAAACTGCATTTCCCATCAGTTTTGACACACAACCATAGACATGTATAAGGTGTCAGAGGAACGTAAGTGGCTCATGGGCAGAATGAGAAAGCTCCTCACCCTAAAATTTCAGAGTGAGGTGTTCCTTCTTCTCTGCAGCATGGACTCCAATTGAGGGAAAATGAAAAGTCTTCATCATTTTGTGTCACTGTTGTAAAAAACAACAACAACCAGTTAAAGGTGAGAAGGAGCTTACAGGAAAAGAGAGAATGAGTGAAGGGAATTTTGTACTTACTCAAGAGTAAAAGACTTATCAACTCCCCCCCCCCCAAGTATCTTTGAGATTACAAAGAAGAAAATTCAGTTGGGACTATCACTGGGTGTACCATGCACATTTCTGCTACAGATGCATCAGAATGCATGGCAGACTAGCTCCAAGCATGCTGTTGAAGTCAGCAGATTAAATTCATATTTCTAAAGTGCTTACAATGAATCCTTGTGATCAGCTGTAATGAACCTGAAGGATCCAACATTCTCCATTATGTTAATGCAAGCACTTTAATGAAAAACATTATTTTATTCATCCTTTATGGAAGATGAGAACCCACACTATATATATATATATATATATATATATATATGATCTCTAAATAGCTAATGCTGACTTGTTTTAAATAATAGTATAAATATAGTCCCAGTATTCTTATTAAAATAAAATAGCAATTCTGACAATGACCTAAATCCTATTGTCTACCTTGATTACGGATATTAAATCATTTGGATTTAACTAGATGTTGATTTACCATTCACCTACTTAGGATTAAGTGACAGTATTTCTGGAAATATTTACAATGAACCTTTTCAACATGGATTTACAATTATCTTGGTTTGGTCTTCAAAATACTTGTAACTATTTTGTTTTCATTTTTTAAAAAATAAAGAAATACAGCAATTGTATTGAATTCAGTGCTCGGGTACATCATATAGCCAGCCAGCTAAGGGAGAGCAGATGCTTATGAGCAAGTGAAATGAAACATATGTTTTAAAGCAAATACTTTGCTTTAGATATTGCTTTAGATGACATATTTAAATATGTAACATTACTATATCGTTTCTTCCATCAGTGTTTTTAGACATACACATTATATGACCCAAGTTAGGATTAGAACTGATTGATAGAAAATAACTTTCTACTTCTCTTTTTCACAGTCATCCTTGGGGGGGGGGGGATAGGAAGAAATAGGCAATCTTGCAAAGATAATTTAAAATACCTGAAGTATGTGGTAGTCCCCAACACTGTTGTAAGAAGTAGGATAGTGTCTTTCTAACTTTTTTTGTGAATAAATTGTCTTACAATTATTTACCTAAGGAAGTCTGACGTTAACTCAATATAATTTACTTCTGAGTAGTCATGCTTTGGCTAGAACTGGAATAATAGTTGAAGTGAAGAAACTAGAGAAATTAGAATATCTAAAAAAAAATAAAATGGCAGGCCTACCCAGTTTTTAAACTATTGATTTTAAATTGGTATATTCTCAATTTTATATTGGATGATTTTACTGTTTAATGGTCATCCTATGTTTATGTGTTCTAACCTTTGTGTTTAAATGATTTCGTATGTTTAGGTATATATTGCATTTTAATCTATGTTGTCCCCTGCCTGAAGCCTTGAAGAGAGGTGGGTAAGAAATAAAACAATATTTACAAGGGGTTATCGTAAAGTTTTAATGATTACCTTTTTAAAAAATTGACAGAAAGTTTAATAATAATAATAATAATAATAATAATAATAATTTTCTAACCCGCCCCTCTGAGCGAGCAATCGGGGTGGGGTACAACAATTAAAAACATATAAAGTTAAAAAATTACAATTTATACAATCCATACCCACCTCCCCCCCTTAAAACAGGATTAAACTAAGTCATAATTAAAACAGTATCAAAAGTTTGTTTTGATTTGTAGTTGTTAATTTATCTCTACGTAGTCACTATCTATAATTATACATTTTTCCCAGCATATCTTGACCCTCCGAATACCTCATATTGTAGAAGTCTGCAGATTGCGCCTTACGAGGGGGTATCGTAAAGTAATAATTACCACCCAGAAGTTATGGCATATTGATGAAATTTGGTCAGTGTCATCATTGGTCCCTAAGTGTACATTGCTGAGAAAATAAACTCATTGCATCCTTTATTTTTGTGACTGGCTGTGCCAGAAGTGACTAAAGTGTAAAATCCTTGTCGGGCGCAATCTGCAGACTTCTACAATAATGGTATTTTGAGGGTCAAGAAATGCTGGGGAAAATATGTAAATCTGGATGGTGACTACATAAAAATAAGTTAACAACTACAAATCAAAACAAACTTTCTGTCAATTTTTTTTAAAAAGGTGCTAATTAAAACTTTATGATACCCCCTCATATCACCACCACCACCACCACCACTACCACTACTATTATTAAATTAAAAATACAAATTTATTCCATTGAGTAACAAGGGCATATATAACCCATGAAAATATATATCCATGAAAAACAGTACTCTAATGTAAGGACTTTATCACATGGAGGGAAATTGGGGGTTTAACAAGGCATGTTCCCGGGACAGTTGTGCGATCATGGCAAAGTTTTCCCCACAATGTATCAATTAGAGAGGACTTATCCTGGGAAGAACCAGAAATGCTCCAGCAACAAATCATTAATGGGATTTCCCCATGAATTATATGTTGCTGGAGCATTCCTGAAAAAAATACCTTGTTAAATCCCCAATTTGCCCCATGTGATAAAGTCCTAAGTTAAAAATTCTTTTCCACTTCAAATTGGTACATACATTCATCACCAACTGTCACACTGAATCCACAAATGAGAACTGTGTATAAAGTGATTTCAAATTCTGGTTTTAGAAAGGGGGTTTGAAAAGCCATCCACTGTATAGTGCTATTTAATAATGTTTTATCATGGATCACAAAGATTACAAGATACATGTTTTCATAAATAAACATTTTATTCAAAACATCCAGGTCAATGGTAGAGCAAAGCAGGAATGTAACTTCTTTCTCATTGCATATTTATAACAAATAACAAACTGACAAGCTTAAACACATCCAAGAGCTGGATTTTAGAAGATAACTGGCTCAGTGAACTAATAGATAGATGTATTTTTTCTTTCATGGCATAAGAGGAGATTGCATAAGTTCAGCCTAGCCACAACAATATATCTGTACAATTTGTTCTATGGTACATTGCAGATTTGTGCCACTATAGCTGAATCTTTGATGGAACCATTCATAAATTACTGAGTATATGTAAATACTAGACTTTCTTCCAGAATATTAGGGCAGGACACATGGTTTTTTTCCATGAGAAGATCACACCAGCTGTACAAGTTAGTTTTGCTCGAGGTTATTTAGCTTAAAATCAGCCAATCAGTTTCAGGACTGAGCAGTGATTTAAATCTAGATCCCCTTTGCTTACCAACTAGGAAATGATGTGATTAAACAACAGAGTTGGGTATTAAAGGGCCACTTTATTAACTATTAAAATCTTTAACTTTGAACTTGAATGTTTTGCAGGAGAAGGAGCCTAAATTGAGTTCAAACTGAGGCAGGGGATCCCAACAAGGGGATGCCTTGGTTACATCCCATTTGGACTACTGTAACACATTTATTTTGGGACTGTCTTTGAATAGTGTTTGGAAACTGCAACTGCTCCAAAGAGGTAGAATTCAAAGATATAGCCATGTTAGGGGCTATACAGATGCCCCTGGTCATTCCTGCAGCAGCCACATGCTGTGGCACCGACCCACCCTCTAAAAAGAAGCTGCCATAGGCAGCTTCTTTGAAGGGGCACCATAATGGCACTTTCACACCATGATGACACCCCTTTCACAGAGTTCTGTTTGGGTACTCTGATGCCCATGCATCATGATGGTATGCCTCATATGGATGGGTGTGCACCAAGATGGTGCATGGGCAGTGGAGTTAGAACTGGGCACATATGGATGCCCAGCCCTATCTAGCCCTACTTTTGGCTCCAGTTTAGGGCCTTAGTTTGTAGAATCGGTATGTAGAGAGATTTTGTAGCACCTTTGGAACTAACTGAAATAAAAAAAAGTTGGCAGCATGACCTTTTGTGGATGCACCATCACTCATCTATTCTCTTCACCTACATGCTAGTTTCCAATGCCAAACTGCTCTTGCCTCTTCATTTCCATACACATTGGCCAATTCACAATGTCTTTGTTCATTAATAACCATCGTTTTTTTTCCCCATACCCATTCCTGAATTTCTGGAACGTCTTTTTCCCACCCTTTAGCTGCATGCAGTACTCTAGCAGCTGTTGTCATATAAAATATAACTTTCCCATGTTTGTGATCCAAATTTTCATTTGCAACCATATTTAACAGGTATATTTTTGATGGTTGCCTGGCATTCTATCTTAAGAATCTTCTTTACCTGCTTGTGAATAATCATCCAATAAGTTTTCACTTTGGCACATAGCCGCCATACATGATAAAAGGTACCAATCTCAGATCTACATTTCCAACAGATATTTGTTGCGTTTTTAAACATTTTAGCCATCTTATAAGGTGTAAGGTACCATTGAAATTGCATTTTGTAATATTTTTCTCTAATATCATAAGTCATAGTAAGACTTATACTTTTGGATCACATCTTCTCCCATTCTTGTACATCAATATTTTGTCCCATATCCCTAGCCCATTTCACCATACAATGTTTAACAAATTCATCTTCTAATCCATATCTTAAAAGCAATTTATAAAATTTGATGTGATTCTCTATACATACAGAATGTTTTATAAAGGACCAGCTTGGGATGTTGTATCATTTTAAGTGTTTTAAACAATTTTATCTTTTTAACTGTATTTTTATTCTTTTAATAAGCAATCTATTTTAATATTGTAACAATTTAATTCGGTTTTAATGTATTACTTTTCTATGTTTTTAATTGTATTGTTCTTTTAATGTGAGCTGCTCTGGGTCTAAGTTCTGGGAAAAGAGAAATAAATAAATAAATAAATAAATCAAACAACCTAACCTCTTCCTCAGTCATCCAGATTGAAGAATTCAGGTTCTGAATGCCAGCCACCATTCTGCATGAGCATCTAGCCAGCTGTCAACAAGTGAGACCTTCCCAATAAATATCCCCCTATGTCCCATGACATAAGGGGGAAATGTGTCCCAGGCTGGCCCCAAGAGGTGCAGCTGGATTTTCCTGAATACACACTCAGTCATATCTACTTACACCACACCAGCTCTTATATAGGATTTCTCATGTTCTCCTGTCCTAAATGTATCTGCCTATTCAGTTCTTCCTGCTCAGCTAACTAAACTTCCTGTTTAGTTAGACTTATTTGTAACATTTTTGCAATACTGTTTCACAGCACTGGCTGTAAAGTTTCAGCTTGGCTTCAGCAAAAGTGGAAGAAAGGCAAAGGACTATAGTTTTTCACAAATTTCCCTATGTCTTCATTAAATGTTGATTCTTCCCTGTACTGTTTTATATGAACATGCAAAACTTTACAGGGTAAACTACCAGATCTTAATGACTTGACCATTCTTGGTAATCACTGTGATCTTGCTGTTTCTTGAATACTACAAAATACTTGAAGTCAAAACATTATTTTCTGCCCATAATGTTTGCGGGGGGGGGGGGGACTGTTCCTTTCAGTATCAATTGATATTATAGAGCATGTAAAGTAATGTAGCACACAGAAAGGGCAATCTATTGAAGCTACACTTTTAGGTAAATAAAGGAGAAGAGGAGAGCCAAATGTAACCCCCATAAACTGTGAGAAATTATTACATTCTTCTTCCAGAGCTTTGTATTAGCTCATGATCTTGAAATGCTTGTGCCCTTCAGTCTGGAGACTTCAAGTTCGTCAAAATGGAAACATGCCAGCAGTTTGCCCAGAATTCACTAGTTATATTTGACACTCCAAGTTGTAATGTATAATTTCCTTACAGTATGAACTTGTCATGGCAGTGTGTTCCTTTCTTGTGGATTAACCCTCATCAGTTATTTTAAAAATGATTTCAAATGGAATACCTTCTGACAATTGTAAGACTTAACAACAACCTTTGAAATAGCTACCAAACATGACATAAATATTTCACTGCCACATTTCAGTGAGGTTTTCCATCCTGTTATTTTAAACAGACTTGAAATTTATTCTCAGACAGGAAGTCTTCTAAGTCCTAGTGTTCCTTTCCCTCTGTGAAGCCACATTTGACAGAGTCTGCAGTAAACACATCATATTAAAAGCACGTTTTTATAGCTAGACAAAGCACACTCCTAATTCAATATTCTTGGACAGGAATCAAAAGAGTTACCTCCTCTGCAAAGGGATCAAGTACTTCTTTGACTTTAATGAGTCTAAAAGTTCAGGACTTCAGACAATAGATCAATTTGCTGACGCTTCCATCAAGCTGGCTGTGAACACGCAAGCCTACAGAAGGCAATTTATCTTTTCATGCTTTCATCAAGTCCTTTTTACCTTGTTAACACCAGGATTTCACAGATGTGGCCCGATGTTAAATTAAAATAGTCCACCCTTTAAATACAATGAATGCCAAGAGCAATTTTTTAATTGCAAATGTGGCAATTACAAAACTCTAGCTTCACTAATTCTGTTAAACTCCCATCATCAATATCCATTCTAAACATGCATACTAACATGATTTGGTAAAGATTATATGTGCTATGTATTGGTAGCATAAGATATAGATGATAGATAGATAGATAGATAGATAGATATAGATATACATGCAAACAAATCAGAGTCTGCATATTGAAACCAGATGTTAGAGAAAAGAAATAAATTTTAATTTCAATCCAAGCATACCTAATTTGCACTACCCAGAGCAGAATTTGAAACAAAGGGGCAAAACAAGAAAAGCGGGTAAAGAGTGGCTTGCTGTCACCCCTTTTCTTGTTGGGTAGGGGCTATAGCAACTGTACACGAAACCCCCAACCAAGCCTTTTCCTGGCACAAAAAGGAGCAGCAGAAAGTTGTTCCATTTATCACCAGGGAAAGGGTGTCTTTGCCATCATTTTTAAAGTGTTTCTTCAGCGCAGTGTCTGTAAATGCTGTGCTGTTGAAATGCCGTGGATCTGCTGCAGATGTGGTTGGCTGTGCTGCTTCCAAGCAAACTGGAGGCATGCTCCTGTCTGACAGCCATGCCCCCAGGTTACCACCTTTTTCGCCCCAAAGTTATTCTTTATCAATTGTACTTCTACAAATTGTATAATGCCTTGGAGGATAGAACAAGCTTGTTTTCTGCTGGAGAATAAGACCTGGAACAATGGATGCAAGCTACAGGAAAAGAGATTCCACCTAAACATTAAGAAGAACATCTTGACAGTAAGAGATGTTCAACAGTGGAACACACTTCAACTCATTATGGTGCAGCCTCCTTCTTTGGAGGTTTTTAAACAGAGGCTTGATAGTCATCTGTCAGGAATGCTTTGATTAAGAGTATCTGCATGGCAGGATGGCCCTTGTGGTCTCTTCCAGTTCTATGATTCTATGATTCTATTATTTCTATTTTTTTAATGTGTGTGTGTGTGTGTGCATCTGAAAAAAGTAAACACAAAAACTGTTTAATATATCTGAAATTTGGCCTATACCCAGCTGTTAGAATTAACTGGAGTAGATCCATTTAATGAATAGCGACTTGGCAACCCTAATAGTTCGTAAATTCCATGAATTAGTGAGCCTACTATATTTGGAATTAACAATTAGATTTATACTATAATACAGAGAAATATGCATTATTTTAGGGGAACTCATTCAAAATGTATTGATTGAACATAAAATACATATCATGTTTGTGTACATTTTTTAAAAAAAATAATAATATCCATGCTGATGTAGAAATGGGGGGAAAGAAATAAATCCTGGGGAAATAAGAAATTGAAGCCCTATTCACTCATTGTTCACTGTGGATAATGACTTCTTCATTGCACATGCAAAGGAATGTCCAGCTTCATCCACTGTTGTCATTTTCCTGATATGAAAAGTAATGTGTCTGCCTAAGAAAGGTCTGTATGCTGGCTTTCCATATAAGGAAGATTCCTGGAAAAATTTTGCTGGGATGGAAATTAAAGCAAGTCTCTCCTTTGGAGAGCTTCACTTACTGCATGAATAAAGTGATGAGAGGGGATGCTTGTGATATTGTACTCCACAAGGAAGAGGTATACATACATAATAAGTGACTGAGGCTAGTAAGAAAAATGAGAGGTCATACAGATGGGCAGGATAAAGTGGCTAGAGGCTGCTCTGCCTGTAATCACCCAGCAGTTTCCTGGTGACCACAGCAACCACTTTTTCTGTGCAAAAAGAGCACAGAAATAGCACTCTTTGCTTTTGACCTGTTTGGGACCACAGTAACCATGGCCAGGAAGTTGCTGTGGTCCCAAACTGGCCAAAGGCAAGGAATGTTTTTTTTCTGTACTCTTTTTGCTAGCAGCCTAAGCCCTCCTTAGTTGGTCCCTGAGTAACTTCTGGCTGATTTGGCGTCATCAATTGTCTGTATGCCACACCCCTGAAGTGGCCAGAAGCTGCTCTTTCCTGCCTGTTTGTTTCAGGCCTAAATTAACAATTTACTATCCCTAGTTTTAATGACTTCAAAATCCCCAGTGTCATGGACAAATTTCTGGTAATTGTCATAAAGTTGGTTTCAACTTACATTGACACTATGGACGAAAAACCTTCAAGACAGCCTGAAATTAACAGCTTTGTGCAGGTCATACACTGTCATGATAATTACATTATCTAGAGTAATTTGCCTAGCTAAGCTAAAGTTAGTAGCAATACCACCAGACTTATTGCCTGCTTTGAATATGGCTTTCAGTGACTCAGAATGGTTGTCTCTGATCCAAGGCAAACATTCCAATCTTGATTTCTTTCTTTTTTTTTTTTTCTGTCTCAGAGTATAATTCATTGCTGGAAACTCTTACTTCCTTTTTCCAATCCATTCAACAGTCTGATCCTGTTCCAAGTGGCAGTTTATGGACCAAGCAGGGGGAGGACTGCTTCACCCCCAAATAGTTGGAAAAGCAGCAGCACTCCCCTTCTCTGTCTACAAGCTATCCATACCAGTTTGGTATGTATAAACCCATTGATGTAAATAGGTTTATAGAAGCCTAACTCCATGGGATGAACTCTATCTCTAATTGAACATGTATCTCGAAATAACTTAAGATATATCTTTCTCAAGATTAGATTCTGTCATAATCATGCAGGCTATCACAGAGGAGACACCTAGTTATAAAAATTTTTTAGACTTTTTTTAATAGTTAGTTTAGTACATGGGGTTGACTAGTAAATTAGTGCATTTGTCCTTTTATACTCATAATACTGTCATTTTGGTAGACCAGCAAGGCACAAAATAAATCACAGCCCCACCACCCCCTGCCAAATTGGGGGGGGGGGGGCAACTTAGGCCTCATCTACACTGAAGAATTAATTTCGTTCGACACTGCTTTAACTGCCATGACTCTATCCTATGATGTTTTGGGATTTATTGTGGCACCAGAGCTCCAACAGGAAAGGCTAAATATCTCACAAAACTGCAAATCCAGAATTCCATAGCATTGATCATGGCAGTGGCAGTTAATCATGGCAGTTAAAGCAGTGTCAAATTGCATTAATTCTGCAGCTTAGATGAAGCCTAATTTCTTCTGAAGTCTCTTACTTCTTCTTTAACTCCCCCGCCCCCCACAGCTCAACCATCCTATCCTGCCATGAATTGACAAAGAAAAAGAAAACTTGAATTCACTTCATGAATACTCTTTAAGCATTTTAATCTGTTCACTTCCATTTGTGATCTAATGAACCAAATAAAAATCATACTTCAGTGTTCTTAAGTTGCTTATTCTTCTAAACCACGCATAGTTTATTGGATCACCCATTAGATTTTTAAATAAAATCATCTGTTTGTTTTTTCAGTTTATAACTATAAATTTTCCTTTTCTATAAACATTCTATATGTTTCTCATCCTGATGAAAAATACGAAAAAAAGAAAACATTAGAAATAAACAGAGAATCTATAATGACTGAAGACATCAGCTCAGGATTAGTGAATGATACCAAATTACTGGAGCGAGGAAATAAAACAATAGCATCTGAATTCAGTTCCAGTAACTGCCTTAGGCAAGAGGTAGTAGGAGACTTGTGTGCATAAAACAGCTGTTCCACATGTGTAAATCTCCAGAGAATCCCGCTGTGCTTCAGGGGAAAATACCTTTTATCTGTGTTTCAGGTACCCTGATATGTACATTCCCCAGTCAGATATCAGAGGAGAAACAACCAGACTGTTTATATAAAGTGCATCCTGCAGTGCTATAGATATGTGTGCAGAAAATGGATAGACTTAAGACTGAAAGAATTCTACACATTTTTTTCCCAAAGCCATACAAGTCCGTGCTGGGAAAATTCCTTTATCAGCATCATGCAGGGAAAGGCAGTGTGAAACAAAAGCAGAATGGCAATGGATTTGCATAAAGACAGAACATGGAGGTCCATCTCTTATGGCCTTCCTCTGAAGAAGAGAACAGAAGTTAAAAGAAATGGATGTGCCACATGATCAGGAGAGTTTTTGACTCACATGTCTCCCTGAAGAACTTTTCTACCAATCATGAGAGATGGAAAGAGCAATATAACTTGAAGTTCTAAAAGCACAGAGTTCCTTAAACTAAATGGCTCTAAACGGTTTCATATATTGGGTTTATCCGGTTGCAAATTGGCAGCAATGCTCCCTGCTGTGTTTTGGTGATAACATTCATTAAAGACATTTGTTTCATTATGGACCAAAAAGCATGGTGGCCTGATGCTGGAAATTTTCAACTTGTGGCTTGTTGCTGTATATTTTCAGCTTCTAGATTCATTGCCATATAATAGTACTCAGGATTCATGTGACTCCTTGGGAAAAAACACAGTTGGATAGGGGCTATAACATTGACTCAGAAATGGCGTGCCTTGAAAATTATGTTAAGGATCAAAAGATTAAGCATTTCTTTAGGAACAAATTACTGGTGTGGAGGCAACATGGTGACAAAGCCTTGTGGACTGATATCTTGCATCCTTCTATACATTTTTTTTTTGTGAGGCATGACATTGCTCTGCTTGGATAAGAACTGTACAGAAAAAAGAGAGGGTATGGTAAAAAGCTGAAATTATTTACTGAGACTTCCAGATATTGTACATCAGTTTAAGTTACCATGATGTCTGCCGAGTGAATTCATTAAGATTTTTTTTGTAGAAGGTAACAAGGAATTATAACACTTTCCAGGTTTCACCACATTATTTTCCATTATATATTTATACAAATAAGAAATGCACGCTGAAGAAGTACTTTATCTGTCACTATGGACATTATCACATGAGCCTCATTCCCTCCACTGTCATGTTAACTAATAAAAACAGAAGTATACCAGTTTGGGAGCAGCTATTATCATATGTCCTTGCAATCACGTGACTGGGGCATATTCTGTCATCTTACTCTCTTCCAGATTCCCTCTTAACCCTGCCTCCATGCCCTATGATCTACCCAGAGTGGCTCTCTCTCTCTCTGTGTTTGACTATTATTCATTAAATACTGTATACTTAATAGATTCTGAAACTGATTAGCCCCACAAGTTTTTTTTTAAACATTAAACTACCTAGATATCACAAATTATAGCATATGGATAGTGCTATTTGCATGATTTGCTGCAATCTATATGTATAAACTGATCAATTTGGTGGGGAAAAATTATATCCCTTAGGAAGCTACTTTCTGTTGAGACAAGCCATTGGTCAGTGTACTCAACTGTTATCTGTTTGAAGTGGCAGTAGCCCTAGAGTGTCATAGACAGAGATCTATTTCAACTCTTTCACCTTAAACAATTTTAACTGTAAAGCAAGGTTTGAGTCTGGTGATTTCCATTCACACCATGATCTCCTTAAGAATATTTTTTCCTGTTTGTTCATCTATATCTCAAATAATTATGCCATTATTTGAGTTAACATATACTTGTCCTTCAGCAAAAGAAAGAAAACTACTGATATAATTTCTGTTTCTACAGGCAGCAAAAATAATGAGAGATAAATTTCTAAACAATAGGAATAATAACTCACAGTTGGAGGGAATAAAATAGATTCTGAAAGGTGAATGATAATTTGAATAATTTTCAAATAATAGGCTCATAAAATCTGACCAAGCATGAAGGTTCATCTTTATTAAATGTCGAGTCATCCTCCCATTAATGTCTCTACAGTCAAAGCAGCATCAGCACTTCCCATACTTGAAAGACATCTGATGGACCATTAACTCTCATGCTGATATTAAGGGAGAGAGTGAGAGAGAATAAAAAATGTCTAGAATGAAGGGTTTTGTTATTTTAAATCACTCATACTCTCATACAATACTCTGTATTGTATGAGAGTATGACAAAACATTCTTCAATCTGGAGTTGAAGGATTTCATGGCCGAAATCCATAGGTTTTTTTTGTGGAGCTTTTGGGCTATGTGGCCATGTTCTGGAAGAGTTCCTTTCTGATGTTTTGTCTGCATTTGTGGCTGGCATCTTCAGAGAAATTCTTCAATCTATTCCTGTGGAAGGGTCCCCCCCACCACGTTTTCTAATTTTTTAGTTTTCATCATCATCATCATCATCATCTGATTAACCACCAACAATCCAACAGTGCACATTTATGATGTCTAAACATCTACTCAATATACATCTATTTGATTATTCCCAAGCACAGTTACATTGCATTTTGGTTTGGAAGTTAATGTGTTCATGTAAAAAAACACCAATGTGTAACAACTTGTAACCCCCACCCCCACCAATGTACTGTCATGATTGCTTTGGGAGGAATGGTTCAAAACAAAGAAAATAATGTTCCTGGAAACTTCCAAGAGGACAAATCCTCTGTATACTGAGATGTTGGGACTTAAAAAAAAGGGTAAGGTGATCAAAAATGGTCTATGGGCTTCCTAAAGTTGCCCATCACTGTTAAATAAGAAGTCCAGGAAATTTCAAAAGATCTAGCAAATAGGAGTGAAGATGGTACATGACTACTGTCATTGGTTTCCTATACATGGTGTAAATGTGCCAGGAGGTTGTAATATGTGGTGATATAGTTGTCCATATTATCTTTTTAAAAATAAAATAAAATAGAATAAAAATGAAAGCAAACATTTATGTTGTCTTGAACTATTTTCTGGGAATTCTTCATATCAGTCACAACATTTTATTCCCCAAGTGTTTTTTTTTAATTTAAATATATATCAGAACAGAAAAAAAAACCTTCTGTTCCTTTCCTTCCCCCTTTTCATCAGATTTTCTTAGAATTCTTAATATTCTTGAAGTGATACATTTTCTTAGAATTATAATGCTAACAAGTATAATGCTACAGTGCACCATTGAAATGGCATTTGCACTAGAACACTACAGACATTATCAAATGAGACTGGACTAGAACAAGATAGTAGGATTATTGGGTACTTCTTACCACATATCATAATTTTTGTCCCATTGTTGGTGTACATTCTGTCAATGCAGAAGGAACATGTACCACCTTACCATTATTGAAGTGGAGATACAAGAGATTTCTTCAATAATGGCTTGTTTCTGTGTGTTTAAAAAATGTGATTGCAGCACTTCAGAAACCTCATGTGATTATATCCTCTAACTCTGAAAAAGAAGGTGTTTTTTCCCCTTCTTTTTAAACAAAGTGGGAAATTTCCTCTTAAAACCATAGATTTGCTTTAGAAAACCTGCTAGCTTTTTAAAGATTTGGAAGATCCTTAGTGAAGATCCAAGAAACTAATAAAAAAAAAGTCTGACAAAAGAATAGAATAAATGGATCCAAGAATACGAACCAGAAATAATCCAGTTTGAGACCACTTTAACTGCCCTGGCTCAATGCTAGGGAATTCTAGGAACTGTAGTTTTTTTAGACATTTTGCCTTCTATGTCAGAAAGCTATGGGGCACAATAATTCCCATGATTCCCTAGCACTGAGCCAGGGTAGTTAAAGTGGTCCAAAATGGATTGTTTCTGCAGTGTGTTGTGGACCTATAACAAAAAGAGAACCCCAAGGAGGAGGGATATAGGATGTGAAAGGGATCTAGGAGTCCCAGAAGACCACAAGCTAAACATGACTCAATAGTGTGATGTGGCAGCTCAAAAAAGGCAATACACTTCTAGGCTGCATCAATAGAAGTATAGTGTCCAGATCAAGGAAAGTAATAATACCACTTTATTACACTTTCTCATCTGAATAGTGTGTCCAGTTCTGGACATCATAATTTTTTTTAAAAAGAATATTTATAAACTAGAGTGTGTCCAGAAGAGGGCAACCAAAATGCTGAACATTCTGGAAAGCATGTCCTATGAGGAGTGACTTAGAAAGCTGGGTATATTTAGCCTGGTGAAGAGATGTTTAAGAGGTGATATGATAGCCCTGTTTAAATATTTGAAAGGATGTCTTACTGAAGATGAACTTAATAATAACATAACAAGTACAGTAAGTTACTTTTATAAGTAACATTGCAAGTTCAGAACTGAGTAATTCTGTATGTCTTGACAGGTTTATAGCTATAAAACTATATTTAACTATGTGTACAGTCCTTCTGGGAAGTAGGCTCAATAGGTCATTCTCCTCTGAATGTGCACATAGGATTTCAGCCTACATTTTTGTACATCACACAAAATATTCTGTTGGCATTAGTTGGAACTGCAGTAAAAAAAAATATGCCTCAATTTCCTTAGGGAAATCCTGAGTTATTTTATTTTCTTCAATACCAGTAGAAGAGCTAGAGTAATCTCTGTTTATCTTGAAGGAACAGAAACATAGTTTCTTCCTAGCAATTAATTTCTCCAGTTGGTATTAAGTACAATGAAGATAGGATTCTCCATTCAAAGTATGAAAGAGAAATACAAACACACACATACACACACTCACACACAGAGGAAACAATTCTTTAATTAGGGCCAAACCAATTTTGTATGTGCTTCAAACTGTGTATTGGGTGTTCATATTAGATGAGGGAGAAAGTTACTTGTTTTACAGCCCACAAGTAACTAGGTGCATCACAAGAAAGCCTTTGAGAACTGGGTACAAAGTAAATCTGTAGGACCCAGTCTTAACTGTTCCTCAAGGCAAGATTTTAAATGATTTTTTCACAACATAATTCATTTGGGTTTAGCAATAATTTCAATTATGCCAGTTAGAAATGAATTTTTTTACTTGCCTCATTGTAGCATTTAAATTTTGTGACAAATGGGAGGACAACAGTGTTGCAGTTAGTGAGGGAAAAAAGGAATACCTTAGCTAATTCTGATACTACCCTCAAAAATTCTACTTATCTCTAAATATGACAACTAGATAAATCCATATTGAAGCCTAAACAGGTGGGGTGGTAGGTATGGAGAATGACAAAATAGACTAAAACACATAGGGGTGGGGAGTGTCATTGCAGAAATAGGTCCATGCATGTCAGGCACATTATTAGTTGGCCTTCCTCATGGTGAGAAAAACACCCAATGGCCCTCCTTTCCTCTCAATAAGTTTGGAGGGAAGGGAGAAGGTCCCCCTACCCATTCAGCATCCACTGCCACCTCCCTATAACTGAATATTCAATACTCAGGTCAATGTTTCTGCTGACAGTCAGGATTGTCCAGTGAAATGCTTCTCTTCTTCCAAGGTCAAAATTTCTTTGAAACATGACTGAATTTACATTGTATATATTTTCGAAATATTACACAAAAAGGCTAAGGTACAATAAAAAGGTGTACAAATAAGATACTTCATAGTAAGCAAAAGCCAAAACTGTTTCAATGTACTATATGATCAAGTTTATAAATGATTTTTTTTTAAAAAGTAGCATTCTTATAGTTCTTACCAAACATTCAGTTAGAATATATTTGCCCTCCTTACTATATCCACTATATCAAATATATGCTGCACTGGTTACTACAGAAAAATGACTGTAATTTAAGATACGTGCTTTCAAACATTTTTCACACAATATGGTTTCTAAGCCCTTTGCCATGACTTTTCCCTTTGGGAACATCTGAGTGTGTCAATATTTTTACTTGCATCATGGTCTATGAAGGAATTGGAATCATGCATTCCTCTAGTATTTTTTTGACTGCTGTGTTGGTTCTATCAACCAGTCTAGAAATCTTGGCCTAAATCAAAGTGCTACTCCCACATAGGGTAGATACATGCTGCATCTGCCTTACAGAAATAATCCAGTTTGACACCACTTTAACTGTCATGGCTCAGGTCTATGGAAGTATGGTAAACATAGTTTTGTGAGACATTTAGACTCTCTGTCAGAGAGCTCTGCTGGCAGAATAAATTACAAATCCCAAAATTCCATATCACTGAGCCACAACAGATAAAGTGGTGTCAAACTTAATTATTTCTGCAGTGCAGATGCACCCGCTGCTGAATAATTAAGCCAACTATTGTGTAAATCTATTAATTTAATGGCTCTTCTGCGGTTGTTGACTAGCATTTGACTATTATTAGCATTTGTGTTTATGCCCCAATCAGATTCACTAGCTCTCACAGATATCCACACCATGGTGTGCTACAAATAACAACAAAAGGTGGTCAGAAAACTTGAGTAAAAGTGGATCAACCAAATATAAGAAGCTTTTGTAAAAAGGGGATAGTTGCTGGAAGTCAATCTAAGGACCAAACTAAGGGGCTTTCTAGATTGGCAAAAAGAAGTGTGTTCATGGCTGCATGAAACTCTAGCCTTTAGATGAGAAAAAGGGAAAGTGTGCCATGAAAATGCTTTTTTTGTGTTTTAGGGGAGAAGAAGCGCCTTTAAAAAGGTGCTGGTTTTCCCAGCTTCTTTTTTAAAAACTGCAGAACAGCGCAGCTCCATCTAAAGGCTGTGGTGCAGCTGCTAAGCATTAAGGAAAAGGCAATTTCATGTCACACTTTCCTGCCAATCTAGAAAGCCCCAAAGTGTGTCATATATTGCATGAATGTAATTTGGGTAGTTGATTTGTGTTTTTAAGTAAAAAAAGAAGCCGTTGAACATGCTGAAAAATCCAGGGCTAAATTAGATGGGGAAGGAAATTGTCTCCTATCAGAGTCTTGACACAACCCTCTTTCCTGAAGTTTCTGTTAACAACATTTCAAATAAAAACTCAATTGACCCCCTTGGAGGCTTCCTTTGAAATACAAATGGAAACTTTGGAAAGGGGATGTTCCTGATGCTAACCAGAACACTTTGACTCTTCTTTGCATAACAAAAAATATGTACATTAGTTTTTATGAGTACATAAAATCTACAAAATTGATTACATCTGTGACTGTCAAAGCCTGGCCAGGCTTCTGTGTTATCATCATGTGTGGGGACACACACACACACACACACACACAGAGAGAGAGAGAGAGAGAGAGAGAGTTATATTAAGATAGCTTTGAGTGAGCTATTCAGATATATTGCACTGAAAGTGACCAGGAAGGAGATTATTGTAAGCAACCCTTGGTCTCACTTCTGTGTGATTTATAAGGCTTCTGTGTGGCTCTGTGCCACGCTTAGATGATGCTCATGGCAGTTTTCCACAGCACTTGAGAAACCAAGAGACAGAGAGTGTAAAACAAAGATGGAAATGTTCCTCTCTTAACTCTAAACCCATACATTTTATTTATTGATTCGGTTGCCCTCAACAGAGTGCTTTATAGAGCAATACTCTATAGGTTGCAGAATTCATAGGTCTGAGTTATATGGGACAAGGGAAACATGACCAATAATTTCAGTTCATAAACCACAGAGGCAGGAAAGAGAAGAGAGCTTAGGAGACACTCTGCTGGAGAGTGTTGAGGTTAGGATGTAGAGAAGGCTAATCATAAGCTTATTAGGAATACATTTCCAAATGACCAATTAAAGCAGGACACAGTGGCTTAGAAATGTCAATTTTAAACATAAATAGGCACAAGTAGGCCAAGGTGGCACAATATGTCTATGCAGGGAATATTAAACAATAGTCAATTAAAGCATTTATAGAGATGCCAGTGTTCCTGAATCATGGCTGAATTTGTGAGAAAATATTCCTCCCAGTGTCCTTTTTGTTGATGTCAGCAAATTGTTGGAGAAACCTATCCACAAATAAGGAAACAGTTGCCATTGAGGGGAGGGTTTTTATTATCAATCATCAAAGAAACTGTCCCCTACCCATATTGCCTCTGGAAGCCAGGTAACCTCTCCTACATCTAAAGTCTTAAATTCATAAAGCACAGAGCCATCAGTTAACAAACTAAGCCAACAAATTAAGCTTTCCTCCTTTCTTAAAAAAATAGGAAAAAAATTGAATAGAAGCTCTTGAGACTATATTAGCAGTGTGACCTTAAAGTAAAGAAAGCCAAAGGGGGAAATTCCATATGTTTTTTTTTCCCCTGAAACACAGACCCTTATTATAATACTTGTTATTTTGTCCCAACTTCCAAATGCTCTTGAGCAATATTTTGTCACATGGCATGGGGAGCAAAGCATTATGCTTAACATAATGTTGGCTTTGGTTTTAAGACACTTGGGTTCAAATCCTTCTCAGACATTAAACTTCTTCCATGCCCTTGCCTAACTTGCTGTCTCTCAGGCTAAAACCTGTTTTGCAGAGCTGTTGAACAAATAATGATTGAGGACAAAGTAACTCTGCAGAATTGGGGAAATGGATGCAATAAGCCTGGTGGGTGAGGGCAGAGCTGTAGGCTAACTTTATTTTCTTGAAGGATTATTTAAGGAGACCTAGGGGCTATACAGAAGGGAGGCTACATGCTGCCCCTTTTTTTCCTGGATGGAGGCCGCGGCAACTTTTGTGTCCCAGAAGGGGCACCATAGGCACACCATGATGACACTCCTTCTGCACTGTGCCGTTTGGGTGCTGTACCCAGTGTGCGTTATCATAGCATGTGCCCTTTTGATTGCGTGCATGCCAAAATGGCACCTGGATGGTGTAGTAAGGGCTTCAAGCATGTGGACACTCAGCCCTCACCGTGTGTACAAGCCAGCACAAAGTGCCAGTCTATACAGCCCTCTTCTTATTTAAGACAATAAAAAAGCCCAGATGTTTGCTGGTTATGCATGTGTACAGCCCCATCAAAATTTTAGTCAAGACTAGTAAAGGATTGTAAAGTATTAAAATGATAACTACAAATACCTTTCAACATTAAGGTTTAACCAAACCTAGAATTCATAAATACTTGAAGGCTTTTGAAAAAGCACAGAGACTGTAGGACAGCTTTCATGTAATATCAAAGACAGAGGGGTTTTTCCCCTCCTCTTAATGGAAGGCACTCACAGATAAAGGTGTAAGTCATCCAAAAATAAAACAAGGCATTAAATTATTGGCTGCAAATTGGCATGAGGGCACAGTTTTCATCTGCCATATGTATACTATTTGGAATTATTCCCATATAGGCATGTAATTGATTACTAATTCCCTTCTCAAATGAAACAACAAGACATTTTAGCAATTTTCTTCCTGCTGCAGGAAAGACTTGGAAAACCACATAGTTTCCAAAAACTAGTCACAGTTCAGAACTGTTCTGTGCAAAATTGAACATGGTTGTTTACATGGTTGCTTGGCAAAGAAAACTTAATTCTCTACATATGAAGCTTTTCCTGTACAGGAAGCAAAATATTTTTTATGGAAATATTATTTTTACATTTCCATGCATAAATATATTTTTGGTGCAGAAAATGGTGTTTCTGTACAAAACAAAGATGCCCGAATTTTGCAAAGAATAAGGCTTGAACTACTAAGACTCTCATCAGTCCGGAATTCTTTTCATCAGGGTTTTTTGTTAGTCTAAAACCATATTGTTTGATCATTTCTCAAATACTTTGAAATATTCTTTCCATCCCTACCCCCATGAATGACTTTAACTGGGTTTACCCATCATCTGACCCACAGGACCGTTCCCAGACCTCAGAGTCTGGAGTCGTTTCTCCTTTTCTTGGGGGAATGTGGAGGAATCTTAGGGATAGACTAGTACATTGAAGTGTGTGTGTGTGTGTGTGTGTGTGTGTGTGTTAGGCTTTGCTCACCAGGTTGGGGCCACAGCAACCTCAAGCTGCATCCTCAAGCTGGCCTTTTCCTGCTGCAAAAAGGAGTGGTGCCAGGGAAAGGGTGCCTTTGCTGCCACCAGAGTGTTTTTTAAGCATTTCTTTGGCTCAGCATGTGTAAATGCTGTGGTGTCAAAATGCTGTGGATCTGTTGTACATGCAGTCGGACGTGGAGCTTCCTGGTGGACTGGGAGCATGCTGCTGTCTGAACACCACGCCCCTAGTCCACCGGAAAGACAGCTCCTTGACTCTCAGGGTTTGGCCTTGAAATTTTAAGACCTGGGATAGTCCTGACATGGTAAACATTAGTTCACAGGGCTCTACTGTGAACTAGAGCTAAGCTAGACTTCAAATGTCTGAAATCAGAAGACAGTTGAAAGAGAAGATTATAATAAAAATGTTCCCACTTCATATAATTGTGACTTAAACTTACCAGAACCTCTGAATGACTGGTAGCCTCATTTTAATTATTTTTTATTTTTTGTCTACATGTTGTTCTAATGAGATGACCTTTCTGGGTAAAATGGTGGTCATTACCATACCAAAAATTACCATTCTTTCACATATTTGCTTTACACACAATTGCATGAGAAGTTGAAGGCTTCCATAATTTTTGGTGGGGCTTTTGGGCTATGTGGCTGTGTTCTGGAAAAATTATTCCTGACATTTCTCCTGAATCTGTGGCTGTCATCTTCAGAGGGTGGTGGCATGGAAGTGAGTGTGGTATATATACTGTGTGACTCTTGGCTGATAAGAAATGATTTACATGTTAATCTCTTTGTTGGTCTGTTGTCGAATGGCAAGGCCTCAAGTTAGGAGTATATGCAGGAGAATATGTGTGTCCATTTAATTAGAAATCTGTTGCCTGCAAGGAAACCCCCTGAACCCTGGGTGGTGTTCACTTGCATGTGCTAAGTCTTGATTTTAGTGTTTTTCAGGACTGGTAGCCAAACCTTGCTTACTTTCAGGGTTTCTTTTTGTCTCTTGAAGTTACCCAAGTGTTTGTGGATTTCAATGGCCTTCCTGTGCATTCTGACCTGAAAGTTTTTGGAATTTCAGTGTTTTCAAATAGCATTTTATGCCCAGGTTGGTTTATGACATATTATGCAACTGCTGATTTTTCTAGCCGGACAAATCTGCAGTTTCTCTCATGTTGCTTGATTCATGTTTGAACACTTCATTTGGTGGTCTCTATGTAGACTTGTCTACAGCTGCACATTACGTGGTAGGCTCTTGTGGCCATGAGAGGGTCTCTCCTGTCCTTCACTGAGTGAGTTGCATGAATCTATAAATCAATCAATCTTCACATAATATCACCCTTTCTAACCTATTTTGTTGTGGTTGTGTGCCTTCAAGTCATATGGAAAACCTAAGGTGAACCTATCATGGAGTTTTCTGGGGCTGAGAGTGTATGATTCATCCAAGTCATCCACTGGGTTTCCAGGGTCGAGCAGGGAATCGAATCCTGATCTCCAGAGTCACAATTCAGCACTCAAATCACTGCAACATGCTGGTTCTCTTCTAACCCATTGCCCTTTGTGATTTCCCATCCCTGTTTTTGATGCTTTAGCTGCTTCTGTACCCTTCAATATTGTTGAACAAGGCCAGATATTGTTGTGTCCATCATGGGCATTGCATGTTTTATTTATGGTCAGGATCTATTTTGGCAACTCTGTATGCAATGTGCACATAACTGTCCCTAAGATAGTCATGGAACACTGTACTATCATTCTGACTCATCTAGGTTATTGTTATGAATCTTGGACATTGCTCTTTAAATTAAAACAGCTCATTTACATACATTTTCATTTTTTTATCTATATATGTGGATTGTATGACCAAATTAATATCTGTCAGTTTTACTGAACTCCACCTCTGTCAGAAGTGGGATTTTTTCCCATAGATATTGAGGATGAATGTTATCTGCAGGGCTAAATCAGCTCTGGCTACATCATTTTGTCCAGACATAAATGTTCAGCTTGAATGCCCATTGGTTAATTATATTTTGATGCCTGATTTTGGATAATTGTTTTTACTAATGTCAGTTAACATTGCACAGAGAATACAAAGGCTTTCATACTGACAGTCTGCCAATCAAAATTCAATGCTGTGTGAATCCTTAAATAAAAATGTACTCAGATGTTAAAATGCAGTCCTGTATGGTAATTGGTTTTATTCATAATTTTGGCTTTTAAAAAATTCACATAGAACATTTACCATAAATAAATACCAGCATCACATTTATTTACACTTCATTAGGGACTCATGTAGTGAATCACACTGATCTAGACAGACTTCACAGGAGGCATTTTGGTAGCCCAGAACATGGATGGAAATTGAGTCTAAATAAACATGTTCTAAAGAGAAAAGCTGTCTGAAAGCCATTCCACACTTATATACAAAATGTATTAAGAATGAAATAATCTCCTTTTTCCTGTTAACTCTTTAGTTTTTTTTTCAGGCTCATAATAAGATGAATTTAATCAACAAATATTTTCCCAATTTTTATTTGAGAACTCTGGATGCTCAAAAAATCTAGTACATCTGTGCTTAAGACCAAATAATCTTTTCTACTGTGGAGTTGAAGGCTTTCATGGCCAGCATCCATAGTTTTTTTGTGGGGCTTTCAGGCTATGTGGCCATGTTCTAGAAGAGTTCCTTTCTGACATTTTGCCAGCATCTGTGGCTGGCATCTTCAGAGAATGTTTGCCTGGAAAAGTATTGGATATATATATCCTGTGTGACCCTGGGAAGGAAGTAGTGATTTGTTCTGTTGTTAATGGCAGTCCTCACGGTAGGATCAAAAGAGGATCAATGTCTGCTAACTAGTGCTCATTGTCTGCTGGGAATTCCCTGACCCTAGGCTGTTTCTCATTTGCATTGGTTGACTTTTAACCTTACTGTTCTTTAGGACTGGTAGCCAAGCCTTGTTTACTCTCAGGGTTTCCTCTTTCCTGTTGAAATTGTCCAGACGTTTATGGATTTCAATAGCTTCCCTGTGCTTTCTGACATGGTAGTTGTTGGCATGGTTCAGAATTTCAGTGCTTTCAAATAGCCTTTTATGCTCAGAATGGTTTATAGCAAGTTCTGTTACTGCCAATTTTTCTGGCTGATCCAGTCTGCAGTGTCTCTCATGTTCCTTGATTCTTGTCTGCACACTGCATTTGATGGTTCCTATGTAGACCTGACCACAGCTGCATGGAATGTGGTAGACTCCTGCGGCTGTCAGAGGGTCTCTCTTGCCCTTGAAAGCACTGAAATTCTGGACCATGCCAACAACTACTATGTCAGAATGAACAGGGAATCCATGGAAAATTGGGAAAACCTTGGAAACAGCACCAAAAAAGCCCACAACATAGTTCTGATATGTGGACGACACTTTCATCATTTGGAGCCACAGAAAAGAAGATCTGGCTGTATTTCTGAACCATTTGAACAACATCCACCCTAATATCCAATTCACAATGGAAAAAGAAAAGGAAGGAACACTACCATTCTTGGATGTCCAGGCATTCACAAACCAAACCAACGTTTGGGCTACACAGTATACAGAAAACCTACACATACAGACAGATACCTGCACAAGAATGCCAACCATCACCCAGGACAAAAAAGAAGCTCAAAAACATTGGTAGATGAGGCAAAACAGATCTGTGAACCCCACTTCATGGAAGATGAACTGAAACACCTGGACCGGGCTCTACAGGCCAATGGTTACTCCAGTGCAAACATCAGAAGGGCTGCCAGGCCCAAAAGAACCCAGAGGAGGAAAGACAAACAACCACCCAAAGGGAAGATATTTTTACAATACATCAAAGGAGTCACAGACAGAATAGGGAAAGTGGTGAGGAAACACAATCTTCAAATGGTTTACAAACCGACGAAGAAAATCCCACAAATGCTTCACTCAGCCAAGGACAAGAGAGACCCTCTCACCGCCGCAGGAGTCTACCACATTCCATGCAGCTGCAGACAGGTCTACATAGGGAC
The DNA here is from genome assembly GCA_034509955.1 of Urosaurus nigricauda. Classification (NCBI taxonomy): domain Eukaryota; kingdom Metazoa; phylum Chordata; class Lepidosauria; order Squamata; family Phrynosomatidae; genus Urosaurus; species Urosaurus nigricauda. The sequence continues at coordinate 163,007,409 of JAOEGL010000005.1, read as the reverse complement.
CATCAAACACAATGTGCAAACAAGAATCAAGGAACATGAATGACACTGCAGACTGGGTCAGCCGGAAAAATCAGCAGGTCAGCAGGAAGACAAGAAATGAAGGGATGTTCAGGTACTAATTATTTGTGAGTTAATGAGGTGGAGCATCCTGATCATAACAACAATGACTAGTTTATGGATGAAAAGATATTTCTATCAGGATGTATGTGCATACTCTTGTGTTTACCAACAGGCACCTATTCATTATTATTATTTTTAAACTGTTAGCATTTCAAAATTAGTGAAGAATTTTTTCAGTATTCTATATGAACCCTAGAAAACCATGATTTATGTGTCACACCTCTTTCCCTATCATGTCTACTTTTTCCCAAATGAAAAAAAAATCCTTTAGGAGGGCATATCAGGAAGTGGGAATGACCCATTGAAAAAAGAGGGGTGTTGTAGGGGATTTCCCCTGTTCAAAGAGCTCTTCTGCAATCTGCTACTCCTCCTTTTTTCCTCCCACTGCAAGGTCTTCTTGTCCTTGAATAAGGGGTTGGGTAGAGGAGGGCTTATACAAAGGAAAGTACTATTGAGGGTTTTTGTTACAGATCAAAATATCAAGTTGGCTACTGTGGTTACTAAATGCCAGAGAAGTCATCACTCTTTTTCTGTTCTTATGAGGGACAGGGTCAAAGGGCCAAATTTTCCCCTTCATCTTTGGCAGATTAGTGAGAGGTTTTAGCCCTTACTTGTTTTTGCACAGTTGTTTCTGGAAAATTAACAGCAATGCTTCAGAACCTGTTATTATTTCCATGCTCTTAAAAATATCAATGAGTTATCACAGCCCCCAATTTCTGCTTCTAGGAAACCCCTTCCCCCATATTTGAAATTTTGAACTTGAAACTGGGCACAGCAGTTTGGATGACAACGAATAACAACAAAATAATTTTGCCAAAATTTTCCTGATGAGTTACAGTTGGGTCCTATAATTCCCCCCCCCCAATCTTCCGCCATATTTCTTGATTCTTGAAGCTCTCCAATACAACTTGGATGACAACCAAAAATACTCTGACAAGCCATGACACATCTGTAACACTGTCCCTGTGACTTATCACTGACACAGACATGCATACATTTGTGTACACACACACACACCATCCATCTCTTAGAATTGCTCACATCTGACTGGTGTATTAGCCAGTGGGATATTTCTTGTATGTTGCTTTTAATGTTCTTTGACAACCCTTATTTTACATGTTCTTCAACAGATGGTTTTCTATGACATGAATTTAACAAGACACCCAACTCCGAGAAATAAAACCTTCACTAGCAATATGCTTTCATTGCTTCATCTGGTGTCAGATAAAATATAGTGAGTATATGCTTTGACTAAAAAGCTTGTAATTTTTCCATTTTAATTCACCAACATGTACTTAGCAGTTTATAATATCGAAAATTCCTGTTCATTTTTAAATGCTGACTAATTGTAAGCTTTAAGTTATGATCCTAGACATGCTTATGTGAAACTTAGGAGCAAATTAGATGGCCCAGATGGGGCTGAAAATGGATTGGGCCTGTGACAGCTGCATGCTGTAGCCCCAATGCACTGTGTTAGAGGCTTCTGGGAGCTGAAGTCCAAAATCTCTTAAAGAGCACAGTTTGGGGATCATTGCTATACACCGTTGTATCCATGACATATCTGTAAAAAATCATAGTGCACATCCATTACAATCATAAGAATAAATATATCTATTTAGCATAACATAGCTGTTTCTCTTCTCTTACCAGCAAGATCTATTTCCATCATCATGTCTGGGAAGTTTATCAGTTTGGAAAAGCCCAGCTGTTATGAACACTGTTCTTGATTTCATTCTCTTCTCTGCTCATTTTCTTTTCCCGCCTCCACCCAGCCTATCAGTTGTCCTCTCTAGTCAAATTAGATAATATATCTGTAATGAACCTTTTTTATGTCAAGAAGCTTCTGCACCAGATTCTTGGACATAATATAAACAAACCTGGTCAGATTAGATCTTGGCTTCTCTCTGCCTTCCATCAGATTACATCAGTCAGCCGATTGCATCAGCTGTCATGGCAACTGCTATGAATTTATTATTGGTCAAGTCTGTTCATATATCTGTTTATAACTGGGTAGACATCCTGCATGGAAATTGGTTCTCACTAGGCTCTGAGTAACAAACACATACACATGTTATCTAATTCTCTAAAACACATGCTTATATTCAACATGTTATACTTTATACCATAATGGAGTAGTAATTTGAATGTTGGACTATGACTCTGTAGACCCAGGTTGGAATCCCCCCTCAGCTATGGAAATCCATCTTATGAACAAATCTGGCCAAGAAAATCATGTAATAGGTTTGCTTTAGGATTTCAATAAGTCAGGAATGACGTGAAGGCACACAACGATAATTAATTATGTTCTGTACTCACTATTTAACACTAATTAGTTATATTTACAACCTTCAGCGTTGGCAGCCAAATCAGGATGTTCTATAACTCCAAGACACCACATTATTTTATTGCAGCCTGAAGTTACACCAACATATTTCCAATGGATCTTACAATTATATAACAAATCACACAGTTCATATCACATCCTCAAGCTTACCTGTTGTGAAATTGTTGATTAGCCCCAAATCAAGATGTGAAAGATGGCTGTCCATGTGATTGCAGAATAATTGGTTGCACTAGACATTGTACATATGCAGGCACTGACAGAGTGCAACTGCTGGTTGAACTATGCCCCAATAATATTTCAACAATAGAGTTATGATCTCTGTTATGAAGACTGTACCTTGGTACAGAAAATATTCCAGCCAAGAACAATAAACATACAACTGTGCTCAATGTGTGTGTGTGTGTGTGTGTGGGTGTGTGCATTAGGAGGAACTTCCTGACAGTAAGGGCTGTTCGACGGTGGAACACACTCCCTCGGAGTGTGGTAGAGTCTCCATCCTTGGAGGTCTTTAAGCAGAGGCTGGATGGCCATCTGTCGGGGATGCTTTGACTGGGAGTTCCTGCATGGCAGGGGGTTGGACTGGATGGCCCTTGTGGTCTCTTCCAACTCTATGATTCTATGATTCTATGATTCTATGATTCTATGTCACAAGGATGGGGAAGGATTCCCCTGCCCCCAGGAGCTAAATTCCATGTTAAACAGCCTTGAGTATTACATTCTAGCAGTGAGTGAGGCTTAGACCTAGTCTGCTACCAAAGCAATGTGGCTTTGTGGGTTCTGACAAAAAATCTTATAAATGTGAATGTTTCCACCATCTGAAACACGGCTAAACTATATATAGCTTTATGCACATAGTTATATTGTATGCCAAACAACATGCCATTCTGTGACTACAAATCACAGGTCAATTGTTTATATCTCTTCTTAAGAGTTAGCTGAAGAGAAATAATTCGCCAAGCTTCAAAACATAGCTCAGTCCCATGCAAAATTTTCCGAGGTTACAAAGCATAGCAAAGTTCCATACAATAGCTTCCAAAGCCACAAATTATAGAACAGTTCCATGCAAGAGCTTCTGAGGATACAAAGCATAGAACAAATTCCATTTGAGAGCTTTCCAAGCTGCAGAACATAGCTCAATTCCATACAACAGTTGTTTTTTGTTTGGTTTTTTGTTTATTTTTTTCCTTTAAAGACCCTCCTATCACCTGTTTCCAATTGCTGGTCAGATGTAAAAGAAGCCTGGAGTTGAAATTTGTGGAATCCTCAACAGCTGGAAGGTCTCCATGTTTTATATAGGATGAATGCATTTGTTTCTCCAAGCCTCAACTGATACACTAGATGGCATCTGAGGGCTAAGCATAACAGGTCCCTACTATGAAGGTTTTATTTGATAGAAGGATACAAATTATTTTATAAAAATAAATCAATTATTATTCACCTTGGGTGTGAAATATTTTATTCATAGAGATTGGAAACTATCCATTTGACTCACAGTAGATATTTCTCATTACAGTACAATATACTAAGAATATTCCCTTCAAGCCATTGTAGCCCTTACAGGAAATCAGCCATTTATTTTCCCCTGGTTTCTGAAATTGGAGGAACTGTGTTAGATTGTGCCGAAACTCAGTGTTATATTTTATCACTGATGCCTGTGAACTCAAAGTTTGGCAAAACAGCATCAAAACATACAAATATATAATCAGATTTTAGAATCAGAAACAAGAAAATAATAATGAAGAAATGGCACTGAACTAAATATTTCCCCACTTTGAGAGACTACTTGTCACTCATAAATGTGGATGTAAGGAAAGGATTGTTCACCCTCTTTTGATATAAAAAAGTATCCAGAGTATGTGGGAATTCCATCTTCTTCATAATGTCACATCATTAACATACAAATAGGTCACTGGAATGTGCTTTGAATTCACATGAACTCCATATCCAGTGAACTGTCATATAGAAATTCAGGAGTGAAAAATGATTTATCTAAACCAAACCCAGAGTGGAATAGTCTCAATTTTTTTGTTTTGTTTTTGGCAGTTTAGATTTGAGGGACAGACAGACAGAGGAAATACATATCTAAAAACTCTTCATACGAAGAAAGCACCAACACGTGATGACAAGATAAGGGAGTAAAAGTGACTTTTTTGTGACTGGTCTAATCACTCTGTGTGTGTATATGAGTTGACAATAAACTCCTATCCCAGCATTTGTGGGGCTGATTACTGAATAAATATATTACAGGACTGATAGACTATGCACTGTTCTTTGCTAGTTCAGTTTATTGTTTTTGTGATATTTGTAAAATCTGTGAGGACGTAGTTTTGTGTAGTTACTTAGAAAATTCTTAATGAAAATCCTGCAGAACTTCCACTTTCACGTCCATCATCTGTGCCCCTCCTTATTGAACTTTCTTACACTTTCATGTCAACTGAACACATAACAAACATTTTTTAAAAAAGCTCTTCTTTCATCATAACCACCTAATCTCTCAGAATTCTGTAGAATTTGTTCTTACTGCCACTTCTATGATACATGTCATTTTCATTCAAAATACCAAGAAAGAAAAACATATGAGAAGCAAAGAGAGGTGCATCACTCAACTAATGAAAATCTGAATAGTCGTCATCCTCATCCCCACTCACCCCCCAAAAGCTGGATCTACTTAAATTTATCACATTACTGCACTAGCAACACCTGCATTTTGTTTGTCTTGTTCATAAAATTACTAAGGTAAATATTGATATTAATATAGCCCATACTTTATGGGTTGCTCTTTTACACAAAGTTGTTTATCTATTACTCTTTTATACAAAGCTGTCTATCTATCCTTCCATGCCAGCATTCTCTGAAGATGGTAGCCACAGATGCAGGTGAAATATCAGGAATAAACTCTTCTATAACATGGCCGAAAACCCACAAAAAACTATGGATGCCAGCCATGAAAACCTGTGACTACATATGCTTTTGAAACTTGACAAATATGATACCTTTGAAGGAAGGAATTGTTCCTGTCAAATTCATCCAGTTCTATCAATAAATAAATATGAATGTATATTTATAGAATTATCTTTTTAAATATCATTGTTCAGAATACTGAGTTGTGATGGGGTTGTGATAAGTGTTTGTTGGAAATCTCTTTTGCTGGAAACCAGTCAATAGGAGGTTGAAAAATATGTATTTGAAAACTACGGCTCAAAACACACTGCAGAAATAATCCAGTTTGAGACCACTTTAACTTCCCTGGCTGAGTGCTAGAGAATCCTGGGAATTTATTGGAAGTTTATTGTAGCACCAGAGCCCTCTGATAAAGAAGGCTAAATGTCTCACATAACTTCAGTTCCCAGAATTCCCTAGCATTGAGCCAGGGCAGTTAAAGTGGTCTCAAACTGGATTATTTCTGCAGTGTTTTAGATTTGGACTTGAGTTTAAAAGAATGGCATCCAAATCAGCTTGTGTCAAATCAAAGTATTTTTCCATATCACTGAATTGGAGATCAGATTGAATTTTGTTTTCTGTGCATACTCTAACAGGCTAAAAAAACTTCTTCACTGCACATTGTTGGACTCCTGGCTCCATGAAAATGTACAGGAATTATAGTTTAAGAAGAAAATGTGAAAAACAGTATAAAGATACAGAGACATACTCTTCTTCGATGGCAAGAGCCTTTCCCCCACTCTCTATATCACATAGGGGCTTTCTAGATTGGCAGGAAAGTGTGACATGAATTTGCCTTTTCCTTAATGCTTAGCAGCTGCACCACAGCCTTTAGATGGAGCTGTGCTGTTCCGCAGTTTTTTAAAAAGAAGCTGGGAAAACCAGCACCTTTTAAAAGGTGCTTATTCTCCCCTAAAACACACAAAAAAAGCATTTTCATGGCACACTTTCCCTTTTTCTCATCTAAAGGCTAGAGTTTCATGCAGCCATGAACACACTTCTTTTTGCCAATCTAGAAAGCCTCATATTCATTTTTGTCATTATGCTTTACCCATTATTTTTAGTGATGGCAACACAAAATTCTGGATAAGTTGGGGGCAATGGTAAAAAAGCACTCCAGAAATGTTAAAGCTTATTTATTCCTGAAGGGAAGAATAAGGTATTATAGGGGCAAAGCAATGGCCTGCCGGGAGAGGCTGAAGGTTGCTCTGGCTATGAGCACACCGGGACTGCAGTGACTGCACAGTCTGCTTCCAAAGTGGGCTGCTGCCATGTTCCCAAACCAGCCATTGCCAGGAATTGTATTGTTCCAGCTCCTTTTTGATTGGTCCAAAGGACCAAATTTTTGCACCAGAGCAGCCTCCAGCCACTTTAGGGGTATTATTATTGTTGTTGTTGTTGTTGTTGTTGTTTTAAATAAAACACTGTAACTTTACACAGTGTGGTACATACAATCAATTAAAATAGATAAAATAAAATAAGCCTGCCCATGGCATACAGTCTATGAAGATTAAATTATCTAAATGCCACACTCTTAAAGTGGTCAGAAGCTGTTTCTTTTGAGTTTTGGGCTCTAGTCTTGAAACTGTTTAACAGCAGCTATAAGGTCCGTTCATTGGAATTAGCAGTAATAGTTCAGAGTGTGAGTTGAATATAAACTGACACACTCCTTGTCCAGTAAGCTCATAACTTTACAGATGCAAAGATTACTTATTAATAGTCCCATTGTCAAAGAATAAAATGGTGTCTTCACATCTGAGATAGCCAACCAAGGAAAAGAAGACCAGCCATGAAATGTTTTACACATCAGGAATTAGGCCCAAAACAGATGGGAAGATGGAGCGGCTTCTGGCCACTCTGGGGCATGATGTTTATATGACGAACACCTCTGGAGCACCCTGAAGCTGCCCCAGGGCTGCACTGAGGCTACCTAAGGGGGCTCAAATCTAACCCCAAAAGGAGCAAAATCTTTTTGCTCCTATTTGGGGCCATGGGAGAAGGTGCCCTTGAGGACATGACATGTGTTTGCCACAGCCCCAAGGAGCAGCTTCTACCTGCTCCTTCCTGCCTGTCTGTTAGTTATGAAAAAAAAAGTTTCAATGTACATAAAACATGCATCATTAAAAAAATACACTGATTCCTGTGCAAAGAACATTGGGGATTTTCACATACAAAATTTGCAGGAAAGTTACATCCTTTTTTCTTGTTTGCTTGTATTTTTTAAATGCAGGAATCCATGTACTTGCATCCATTGCAGTAACTTATGAGTAAACAGCTTTAGAGAAATAACTGAATTCCAGCAAAAAGAAAAGCATAACGTTACTTGCATTTTCTTTTTTTCTGTGCAGAAAACACAATGTTTTTGTTTTACATATTTGTGCACAGAAACTCATTTTCTAGGGAAGGAAAGGAATGTATTCTTTGTGCAAATGAATTTTGCTGAACAAACCCCTGAAAAATAAATAAGCTCAAAATTGCTTAGAAATTTTTATAGACTATTGTTTTTATGGACTGGGGAGAAAATTATTGAAATCATTTTTTTCTTGTACTTAGTGACAAAATAAGTGAAGATTTATACTCCTATATAACATGCATGTAATACTTATAATTACTTCAATTGAAAGGCATATTTCATGTAAGGTATTTGAATTTATTAGATAAAACTGACATATTGATTTATAACCTTATTTATCTCTGAGGTTGAACTTTTTTTTAGTTTCTGGGTATCTTTGAAAATGATAATACATATGTTTTTCACAGCCACTTCTCGGGACTGAAACAGGGCACAAATACTAAGACAATGAGTGCATTAAAATATGTTTGAAAGAAAGTGAAGTATGTTCCAGTATCATAAGATACTGACTGTGATGATCCCTGGGGTCAGAGCAGCCAAACAGCCACCCTGTTTTTGGCCGTTAGCCCCAGCAGATCCTTTTAATTTCCCCCTAAAGTTCCCTGAGTCTCTGTTCCCTCTCCCTACTGAGTTGAATGATACCCCTTGAGATCCTCTAGTCAAGCTGCCACCACCCAGTGAATCTACAATGAATTCCCCTTAGCGCACACTGGGACTTCCTAAGGACTTAGTTCCTTCCCTTGCTAAACTAAGCAAGCAACAACCGAGCTAAGGCACATGTATAGGAGTACAGAGACAGAAGGTACTTGTAAAGAAAGTATTTATTCTAACTAGACAGAATAGAGCAATAATGTATCATTCATGTAAGGCCTCCTTGCCTTGCAGGTACAGATTGCATAGTTACAGGGTGTTCATTTCAGACAAGCCAAAAGATAAAACATAACAAAAGCCTAGACACACTAGCTGACACGTTTTCTAAGCTGCTCACTCAGAAATGGGATCTACAGAGCTTGATTAGTTTTTTGGATACGAGCTGGCTCCCATTGCCTAGCTCAAACTGCATCCCTTAAGCCTGCCCTCTTGGCACAGGCCCAACAGCTGGGCTTCCAAACAAAAGAAGACCAAAGCACATGGTCTCAGAGGCCTTTTAAAAACCTCTGTTAGAAGATATTTGAAAACTCCTGGTCCTGCTCAACTGATTGGCCAGTTGGGCCTTAGGTCAATATGATGTAAATCTCATTAGCATGTGATGTAAGCTCTCATTAGCGTCAGGCCCGTAGCTAGGACTTTAGGGGCCCTGGGGCAGAAAGTACATTTGGAGCCCCTATATTTTTTAATGTCCCGAGTCCTACTGTGAACTGCGGGCGCCACCTTGCTGCACTGCCATTTATATGGGGCACATGTTGATAACGTGGCTCATGCACTGTGTCCAAAGGGTGCGGCACATGAGGGATGTCACAGAGCTGCTCCAGGGTGCTTATGATGCCTCTGTTGCAGGTGATGAAGCAGCTGCTTTTCGTGGCTCCTTTGGGGTAGGGTTGTCATAATTCTCTACCACAACATACTCCCACTCCCAAAATTCCATAGCCTTGAGCCAGAAAAGAGTAAAGCCTTGAGGTCTAGGGCCCCATAACACATTCCAACTCCCAAAATTCCATAGCTTTGAGCCAGAAAAAGACTGAAGCCTTGAGGTCTGAGGCCCCACAACACACTCCAACTCCCAGAATTCCATAGCCTTGAGCAAGAAAAAAGTCAAGCCTTGAGGTCTGGAGCCCCACAACACATTCCACCTCCCAGAATTCCATACCTTTGAGCCAGAAAAAGAGTGAAGCATTGAGGTCTGAGGCCCCACAACACACTCCAACTCCCAGAATCCCATAGCCTTGAGCAAGAAAAGAGTCAAGCCTTGAGTTCTGGGGCCCCACAACACACTCCAACTCCCAGAATTTCATAGCCTTGAGCCAGAAAAGAGTCAAGCTTTGTGGTCTGGGGCCCCATAAGATACTCCAGCTCCCAGAATTCCATAGCCTTGACCCAGAAAATTGAGGTGTGGGGCCCCACAACATACTCCACCTCCCAGAATTCTATAGCCTTGAGCCAGAAAAGAGTCAAGCCTTGAGCTCTGGGGCCCCAGAACATACTCGAATGCCCAGAATACCATAGCCTTGAGCCAGAAAAAGCTCTGGGCCCCACAACACACTCCAGCCTTGAGCCAGAAAAGAGCTAAAGCAGGGCCATACCTGGCTATTTCTGCAGTGTGGACTGAATGGCTGAAGCAGCCCTCGTGCCATTCCCGTCCCTCTCCTCCTCAGAATCAGCTCCCCTTTTCCCACCTGGTGCCTAGTGGCGCCTCCCCCTCAGGCCCCCCACAATGTCTCTCTCTTTCAGTCTTCTTCCCTCGGCCCAGCCTCCCTCCCTTTCCCAACAACAGGCCAGAAAGTCAGACTCAGGAGGGAGGGAAGCTGGGCCAAGAAGGGATGAAGACAGAGAGAGACATTTGCAAGGGTCATGGTGCGGGGCCCCTTCTTGGCTCGGGGCCCCGAGGCTTTGCCCGTCTTTATGGGCCTGGTAGTTCAACTACATAATTTGTGCAACAAGGCACTAGATAGTGTACTTCAGGTGCATAATTTTTGCAATTTACACAGTATGCACACATTATGTAAAAATCAGCCCTGTAAATATAAAAATTCTCACTGAGGTCTTCAGAAAATATTTTCTCATCTTGGGAAAAAGAAAGATATTCTCTTTGAACAAAATGAGGCAAGTAAGATTCCTGCATCCTCATCATAGTTTCCAGTTCCAGAATCTGTTATATTAATCAGGCAACTGTGTAATATAATTTTGAAGAAATGACAAGGGTACTAATACATTCAAACACTGCAAACTGATCTGAAGACCCTATTAACATTTGTATGGTATTTCAATAGATGCACATACCGTGCCAGGGCCTCAAGGAGTACCCAGCTTGCATGCACAGGGAGAATAAGTAAAACTTCAAGGAGCACAACAATTCATTGAAAGAGCCTGCCTCAAAATTTATTTTTAAATTATCAGGGGCACATTATCTGGGTACACAACAAGAAGCAATTATTGGTTTAATTAGCCTGCATTCATGATGTTGCACTCCTTCTCTTTGTTGGATTGCCAGGCAATTTCATAAAATTATTAAGCAAGGGAACTAAAATTCCACAATGACTTAATCTGCAGCTCTGTCCTATCAGGCTGGAAGAGCTGAAAGTTATCTATGACTTGTCCTAAATACGAAGTAAGTCCATTGGGCAAGAAATTCTTCAGATCACCAAATGTTCCAGATGGCAAATCTTTGCTGTATTTGATCATATGGTATTGCCTGCTTTCCAAAAGACACCTCCCTGTTGACACAGGTTTTTGCAGGCAGAGGTACTATATTAATACTATATTAATTCAGAAGCTGAAAGGGACTATTGAAGAAAAGGTTTCAACAGTGGAATTAACATCATTAGGGGTAAATAATCATATTTCATTTTCCTATTGTACAATAAGTATTAATTTGTGCAGCACATTGTTTCATCTCTTTACAAAAGTTTCCTGTTGTTTATATTGCTGCAGTGTTGCATTTGTAGAAGAGCTGTTTGCTCCTAATTTTACACATCATGGTCTACTGGATTGTCCCTAGATAATTTATTCTGATTATTACTAACTATACTTTCCATTCTGCCAACCAGAAAGAAAACTGTTTTATTTATTTATTTATTTGTATTTAATTTACTAGTTACATGGACACCCCATCTTTTCTCCATTGATCTTGAAATTGTAAGTGTATCACCTTACCTTTGTGAGCTAAATCAGGTTGAGAGAAGAATGGTCCAAGGTGACCAAGTGAGTTTCATGGCTCAATAGGAATGTGAAGGTATTTATTTTTTTATGGATGGAGTTGAACATATTCAACCTAGTGAAAATAAGACTGAAAATAAGACATGATTTCCCTTTTTTAAATAATAATAATAATAATAATAATAATAATAAATTTTATTTATATTTCCCGCCTCTCCCTACGGATCAAGGCGGGATTACAGCATAAAAACAGTACATAACAATTTAAAATTATAAATAATTACTATAAACAATTTAAAAGATTTACCTTAATTAACCACGATAACAATAGTTCCGGCATGACATTAGGGAATGACTAGGGTTGAATGAGTCAAATAAGATTTGGTGGATACACTCGCTGGAAGAGATCCCTCTTTAGCACCTTCTTAAATGCCTCCAGTGTAGTTAATAGATGGATCTCCTCCGGCAAGTCGTTCCACAGTTTTGGAGTCACAACAGAGAATGTAGTACGAGAAGTTGACGTTAATCTAGTATGAGTATAGTCTAATAATTTTTTGTCTGATGTTCTGAGGGTGCGGGGTGGATTATGTAGGGAAAGGCGTTCCTTCAAGTAACCTGGGCCCAAGCCATATAGGGCTTTAAAGGTAATTACCAACACTTTGTATTGGGCCTGGAAGCTGATTGGCAGCCAGTGAAGAGATTTTAAGACGTGGGTAATGTGTTCCTTTCTGGAAGCCCCCGTAATCAATCTGGCTGCTGCATTTCGGATCAGTTGAAGCTTCCGGACGTGGTACAAAGGTAGTCCCATGTAGAGTGCGTTGCAGAAATCTAAACGAGAGGTTATCATTGCATGTACTATTGCTTCTAGGTCCCTCCTGTCCAGGTAGGGGTGCAGTTGGCGTATCAGCCGAAGCTGATACCAAGCACTCCTGGCAGTCGCCTCCACCTGGGATGTCAATTGTAGAGACGAATCCAGGGGTGCCACAGAGAGGTTTGCAGATTTGATGCCCCAGAGGGTAGGAGCAGGTCCAATGCTTTTAAGTTTCAGCAGGGTAAATTTCAATTGAGCATTAGAAGGAATTTCATGATAATAAGAGTGGTTCAGCAATGGAACCAATTACCTAGAGAGTCGAAGGCTTTCATGGCTGGCATCCATAGTTTTTCGGAGGGCTTTTGGGCTATGTGGCCATGTTGTAGAAGAGTTCCTTTCTGATGTTTCACCAGCATCTGTGGCTGGCATCTTCAGAGAATGAAACAACTTGTCTCTGAAGATGCCAGCCACAGATGCTGGTGAAACATCAGAAAGAAATTCTTCTAGAACATATCCACATAACCCAAAAGCCCATCTAAAAACTATAATTACCTAGAGAGTTGGTAAGATCTCTTTCCTTGGGCATTTTCAAAAAGAGGCCGGGTAGCTACTTGCTGGTGATGCTCTAACTGGATTCCCTGCATTGATGGGGTGGGGGGGGGGTGGGGGTGGATTCAATGGCCTATGAGGCACCTTCCAACTCTATGGATTCTATCAATTTATTTGTCCATTTACATGGATTGTTCAACTCAGTTTCTGATATAATTACCTCAAAATAAATGAACATCACCTTTTATACATCACCTTTTATAATTTCTCCAAATAATTTTCTTTCTACTCCCACTTGGCCAGCCCTCGTACTTTTTTCTCACCTTCCCTCCCTTGAAGTTTCAACAGATTGTAAAGTAATGGAGAACTATTTGTCTCTTTTCAGCTAAAGGAATTCAAGAAAGTGTTATCGCACTTGAAAGAACTGTGTGTTTCTGCACACTGACTCTACCTTTTAAGTCATCTTTGTCCTCCATAGCAGTCAATTGTATGTCAGTGAGAGACTGTGCTGGGAGACTGATGTGCTCTACCAATGCCCACACCATTCATCACTCAGAACAACAGATGGGAAAACTCACTCCTTCTGACCTCTACCATGACTGATGACAGTGTTCATACAGGTACATAAACTTATAATAATTCTTCTGGGCCATTTTTGCATGAATGCTCAGGTTATTTCTCTGGAGGGCTGCTTTAGGAAGAGAGTGAAATGATAGAGGAATTCAGTTCTAGTGATTTCTGATTATCCCTTTCCTCTCTGCAATGGCATCTAATAGTTCTTAAAAGTTACAAAATATTGGGTACCAACTAGGCTATTTCTACCTTGGTATAAATTACTGCATTAATTGTTCAGAGTGAAATACTGATCTGCATTTGGATGGAGTTGGTACATGTACACTCAAGCAGTTCCACAATAGATTTTGTGATGGGGAACTTTTGAAATCCACACTTAGAAACACAATAAGGATTTATCTGGCAGCCTTGTTTATTAAACACAACTAGCTAAAGTCTTTTTCATTTCTGATGTAGGTAGAACTAATGTTGAATCTAGCCCTTAGAACTTCACAAACTTTAAATTGGAAAACACTTTTTGGATTAACTATGTTTGGGATTTACAGCCTCTTTAGCTACTCAAAAGTTTAGCCTTTCTGTGTTTAAAGCAGAATTCATTACAATTAGATAGGTGCAGTTTTGTGCCACCTATCAACATTGCTTCTCCCTCCTGTTATCACGCTCTCCACAGGTGTTCTTGGTCCTTTTCACAGTAGGTTTCAGTGAAGGAATCAAAAGACATGCTGTTTAAATTCATTCCTCTTATTAGCAACCCACAACATATTACCATGGATACCGTTCCTTTTCACTAGCTGTTTAGCATCAAGGAAGCTTCTTCACACATCAGTTTCTGCTATGACTCGATGCTCTGTTCTAAGGACAGCTTGAAACTTTGGACACACATGCTTAATGGAGATGTGCAGCATTTAAAACAATCTCACATTTAAGCAGACAGGTGTTAACTTTCTAGCCAAAAAAAGTTTGAGTAATCTTGTAGAAGTTAAGTAATCTTGTTATGGTTTCTTGATGAGAAAGCAACTTATTCAGCAAATCCACAGAGATAAGAACATATGAAGATCCATGGTGGAGCAGACCAAAAGTCTATCCATTCGGTTCACACAGTGGTCAACTAGTTGCCTTTGGTAACTAGTATAAATATAAATAAATGAATGAAATAGGACCTTCTCACCTGTATTCCCTACCAACTAATAGAGGAAATCTATACATGTAATATATAATGCCTCTGCTACTGGGGTTTGTAGTTTGGTGAGGGAATAACTTTCTAGCACAGAATTATTATCACCCTCCCTAAACTGCAAATCCCAGGCTTCTATTGGATGTTGCTATGCCAGTTAAAGTGAAATCATAGTGCTATAATACATAGTGTGGAAGCCTGGTGAGATGCTGTGTGAACATGGAGGTGAATTACATACCCTTTAAACAAGTAGTGAGGAATCTTTTACTAGTAGTGATCACCAAGACAAAACCTGAAGTACAGGTGGATGAAGTGATATTTGCTGTAGTGCTGGTTGCATAAGAAATGGGCAATATTTAAACTTCACAAATAAGGTGCCTCAAGGCAATGAGTGGATTTTCATTGTTCTGAAAATGGTGGGAATGAGTGTGCACCGTGTGTACTTGCCTACCATAGACTGCACACCAGAACTAACATATTTAGATATCCTCAACTTACACTATATTTACAAGGCTGCCCCAATCTGGCCTTTCTGTGGTGCTAAAAGGAACACCAGAGCTGCTGGTGCCACAGCATGTCAGCGTTCCTTTGGCACTGCATCATCTGGATGCAGCACCAGAGGAGTGTGTGATGCCACCCACCATGGGGCTGGGTACAGCACATGACGGAGGCATCAGGGCAGCATCAGCAACAACTCTTATTGTGTGGATGCCACACCCCCACTCTGCCCTGAGGCTGGCATTTATTGCTGGTTGGCAAAGCTGTTAGATACACTGTACCCCAACTCTCATGAACATCAATTACTTCCTGCTGCTTTCCTAATGCTAGGTAAAGTTTTCACTTGTTGAGGAAATCTAGAGTATCAAAAGACAAGGCCAAAAAATCTGCTGCAATACAGATTTTTGTAGCTAAAGTTATTTCTTTTTTATTATACGTTGCCAAAATGTGTGCTTATCAAAGCTACAGTACATTTGAAATCACTCATTCTAACTTATTGAGAAACATATTTGCAATCCCATTCTGTGTTTCTAACAATGCTATACAACTTGAGGCAATAATTTCCATTGAAGCTAGGGCTTGGATTCTTATGTGCAATTATTAGTTAAAGCTTATGTTTACATTTTGTGAGTTAGCTCCACTGACTCTTGTAGACAATTATCTCTCTTCTTGGAAACAGATAGTAAACAAAAAATTATTCTTATGCAGTTTCTCACAAAATGTCTTACTACAAATGGGATTTATGAAAGCCAAATCAGCTCTGAGGCAGCATATATGGGACATTGAGCTACAAAATATCATTGTCCAGTTAGAAACATTTCTTTGCTGGATAATATAGGGTTATCATTTGACCACCCATATATCTTATTAATTTAATAATCCTTAAATTTAGACATGCTTTTACTATGGCACATTTTAATTTGCTGCTGTCAACCATGTTTAAAGGTAAATATTAAAAAAAAATCACAAATGTACTTGCCCATGTTTAAATATAGAAATAGAGTACAATGTTTTATTGTACTGTCCATTTCAACAAGGTATTTGTTTTAGACTAATCACTCCAATTTTACACAAATTTCCAGGGAGAACAGAAAGATTTTATCTCTCCTTCCTGCTGGGGACTCCAATGCTCCAATAACAGAGACAGTTGCTAGATTCTGTGCCTGTGCTATTATTCCTCATAGACAAATTTTAGGAGGAAATTTTAATACAGAAACATTAGTGATGAAATTTTAACATGTTACCTTTCCCAGCTATTAATTTTAGAGTTTTAGACAACACCTTATGAATTTAAGCTGTGTTTAGTTGTATTTTATGGTTTTAGCACTTTATTTTATATTTGGTCTATGACCATAAATAAATGATTGATTGATTAATCTGCAGGTCAGTAACACTGCTGTGGCACTTTCAATCCATGTTTCCTGTTTGTAGTGGCACCGTCTTAGAGAAAGAGAGAGAGCCAGTTTGGCATAGTGGTTTGAGCATTGGACTAGCACTCTGGACCTGCTGGGTGACCTTGGACAAGTCACACTCTTTCAGCCTGAGGGAAAGCAAAGGAAAAGTCAATCATAGAATCATAGACTTGGAAAGACCACAAGGGCCATCCAGTCCAATCCCCTGCCATGCAAGAACTCCCAATCAAAGCATCCCTGACAGATGGTCACCCAGCCTCTGCTTAAAGACCTCCAAGGAAGGAGACTCCACTACACTCCAAGGGAGTGTGTTCCACTGTCAAACAGCCCCTTACTGTAGGGTAATTCCTCCTAATGTTGAGGTGGAATCTCTTTTCCTGCAGTTTGCATCCATTGTTCTGCGTCCTAGTCTCTGGAACAGCAGAAAACAAGCTTGCTCCCTCCTCTATATGACACCCCTTCAAATACTTAAAGAGGGCTATCATATCACCTCTTAACTTTCTCTTCTCCAGGCTAAACATCCCCAGCTCTCTAAGTCGCTCCTCATAAGGCATGGCTTCCAGACCCTTCACCATCTTGGTTGCTCTCCTTTGTACATTCTCCAGTTTCTCCACATCCTTTTTGAATTGTGGTGCCTAGAACTGAACACAGTATTCCAGGTGGGGCCTGACCAAAGCACCAGAATGACACTATTACTTCCCTGGATCTAGACACAATTCTTCTATTGATGCAGCCTAAAATAGCATTGGCCTTTTTAGCTGCCGCATCACACTGTTGACTCATTTTCAACTTATGATCTACTTGGACTCATAGATCTCTTTCACATGTAGTTTCATTCGGCCAGATGTCCCCTATCCTATTTCTTTTTTCCTCCCTAAGTGCAGGACCTTACATTTCTCCGTGTTGAATTTCATTTTGTTAGCTTTGGCCCAGCTTTCTAATCTATTCAGGTCATATTGAATTTTCAGGTCAAACTTCCTCTGAACAAACCTTGGTAAGAAAACCCCATGATAAATATGCCTTAGGATGGTCATAAGTCAGAAATGACTTGAAGACACACAGCAACGCATCCAAAACCATTTATAGATATCCCACATTTATCAATACATATTTTTTTTTGCTATTTTTTTCTTGTTTTTGGTATCATTAATGATAACTTATGATGAATGGGGTATTACAATTCCTTTGGGAAGCAGGATACTTGGTAACAGCCTTCAGATGAATTCAATTGACTGGACCACTTCTATTTTAAAAGACATCAGACTTTCAGATTTCAAGGTCTATCTTTCAGTTTGCTTAGGATTTATTTTAAAAAAAAAATCTTGTCTTCTGAGTAGACATGTATAGGCAAGTGATAAAATCCTTTTAATTAGAAAAGTTTAGCAAAGGAAAAAAAATTGCTATAGATTGAAAATCTCTGTCTATTTAACTAATTTGTTGCACTCACAAACTTATACTAGATTGAACTTTAGATATAGCTATGGTATAATTGTATAGGTAGGTACATCAGACAACCTGCCATTCATTATTTAAGAAAGGAAAAAAGAAAGACAAGAAATTCTAATGAGGCCTTTAACGAAAATGAGGTAAATTGAAATAGCACATTAACAGTCAACTTTGACAGTTCTTTTTTATTTTAGCCCTTTCCAACTAATATCACAAAATTTACTTTTTTAGCAATTTAGTTAATTTATCTATGAAAGATGTAGTCTGGAATTATCTGGGACCAACATGATAAGTAAAGAACTTTAAAATCAGATCACTTTAATTCTTAAGGCGCTTCACATGGTAGTGTGACATGCTTTTAAAAAAAGCCCATGTACTGTAATTATAACATGACAAGGAGAACACACTAAAACCTTATTCCTTTTAGAGAGATCCATAAGTTCTGCAACACTTCATAGAATTCAAATGAACTAGTTTTGTGAGGAGGTGTTTCATACATAATCTGGAAGAATTTTAAAGCATTGCCCTTGCTTTTAGACTGGATAAAATTGTATTTCACCTTTTGTCTCTTACGTAGTTTTTGATCTAGTATTGATTGCACATAGAATGCTGAAAATATGAGTCACTATGGCTGTGAAACAGATCAAGTTTTAGGTGGATCCTTTAACCAATAATTTTTATTCTTAATTGCAAAAAACAAAACAAAACCTTGAAACGAGAAAGGAAAATGAACGGGACAGTCTATGTACCAGCAGGGAATTTTTGCTAGTCAGCAGAATCTAGTCTGTTATATGAACAATTGTGCTTTTGACTAATTCTTCTTTTGACTTGCACAAAGAGGTCTGTTACTTCCATAGTAATACTTCAATGGGTTGTACAATAGTCTGTGGTTTTTCTACATGGACACAACTCTCCCTTCCTTCCCATTAAAACTCCATGTCTGGATGGCTTGATTCTCTTGCATCCCCACAAAATTATCTCAGTGGAGTGCTAACATCGTGCTGGCTGTCAACAGGATCTCAGCTAACCTTTTTTCCCAGTGTAGAGCAGATATAAATATAAGAGCTGGCCCAAAATATTTTGCTGTCTGAAGTGAACAAGATGTTAACAATAAGTGATAACTTGTATCAGCACTTAATACTTGAACCCAGGTTTGCTTTGGAATTTTGATAGCTTCAGTCAAAATCAGACATTACAATAAAGCCAAAAATATGGTCCATTCCTGGTTCCTACCTCTTTTCATCAGACAAACCTGTTTCTGAACTTGGATTCTTTTTATCTCTTTGCCTTCTTACCTTTGCTGGCACTTGCCACTGATGTCAGCTCCAGATTCACTTCCTCCCCACTCCCATAAAATGTCTTTCCCACCACTGCACTAGATGAACCAGAGATATACTTGTTGACTACATCATTATGACCATGTAGAATAGAATGTGTGTACAAAAGATGGAAAATCACAGTGTGCATAAATAGAGCATTATAAAGAAAATTGACTAGATCCTAATTTCAGGTTGGATAAGTGAGAAAGGTCAGGAGGCCTTTTAGCCCACCTGGAGATCTTGGAGAGCCACCTTCACCCACCACCCACAAGACATGATCACCCACAAGACATGATCACATACATGCACACAAACCCAATCAATAGTTTGTCTACATATAACCCCAAACAACATAGGGGTATTTTCACCATGTTTGTGTGGCCTTTTTAACAACAGGAAGTAAGTGAAATTCACTTACTGTTTTTATTATATAAAAAAAGACTTTTGGACATAAATTGGCCAGGGAAACAAAAAGTCCAAAGACTTTTGGACATAAATTGGCCAAGGAAACAAAAAGTCCAAAGACTTTTGGACATAAATTGGCCAGGGAAACAAATCAGTGACAAAAATGCCCACCCATTCCCCCTTAGGGCATTTAGGGACTCCTTTTCTTTTGGGAACATTTTGGGGCAATTATTTGACCCCTGAAGGAACCTGGCCAAGTCATGTGGCCCATGGGCCTCATTTGCACACTCTGGTTCTAGACTTAAGTGTGTAAAGAGGAGTGGATTCCTCTCTCTCTCTCTCTATTCCCCCCCCCCCAATAGAAACCAGAAGTACCCCTTCAGCCACCAACACCACAGCAATAACAATGAGTTTGGTAACCTCTTAAAGAGTAACACATTTCATTTTGCATATGGTTTTATGGACTTCAACGACTTTGCTTCCTCAGCTGGTTGATATTGCAAGTGGTTGTGTTGGTCTGGCAATGCCAAAGATACCAGGAAATTGCTTTCTTAAAGGTGGTCATACATGTTATACAGGATGATGGTGTCAATTGCCCTGTAATAATAATTGTACCAAGAATTTTATGAAGGACTGTTGTTCAGCTCTGTAATCATGAGCTTATGAGGTTTCTCAGGTGTCTTATCCTCTTCCCCATTATTCTAATGAAATGTATTTGGGAGGACATCTGTGGATTTGAGCTGAATGTCATTTGCATGTATATGATGCCCCGAATTTTCCTCCTCCTCCTCCTCCCCACTTCTCCTACTACTATTGTTGCTAAGGAGGTTGTGGTGTCCTAAACTGTTGTCTGGGAAACAAGTTGGACTAATTGGATAATTAATCCAGATAAGACAATAATGTTTCTATTTAGAAGGAACCAAGTCTTTGAATCCAGATTTTAAGTGATAACCAGTTTTGGATTTTGTACTCTTTATTAGAAATATTATTTTCACATACCATTCAATAAATGTTTAGTCACCCTTATTATTATTAATCTGTTTAAATTTCCTACAATAGGAATTTTTAAACTGATTTTAAACTGATTTTAAAATATATATGTTTCTTTTCTGTGCTACTGTTGACAGAGTACATTTTCAAAAAGAAAGAAATAATTCCCTCTGTAATCAGAAGTGTTTATTCCGACATATAGAGCCAAAGGATTACATATCCAGTTGAAGTCAAAAACACCCTTACCTTGATGGACATAACTGTATGAACATGAACAAATAGACATGGCAGAACTAACAGAGTAGACATGAATAAGATTATGTTAGCAAATTACACTGCTGTACATAACTATGTTTGCGTATTTTATATTGTTTATAAATACACTGGCTTAAACCCAGTTCTTAGTTCATCTACAACAGACTCATTGAATCAATGGGAGTTCAGTATGCTTTTGAAACAATAGGTCTACTGAAGCTGGTATTAATTGCTTTTGGAATACTGATAAGAGATCAAGAGTAAAAATCAGATTGGATTGTCATACCATATTTGATTTTGTTAGTGAAACTTCCATGTTTGTGCTATCACCATTGTTTTCTGTTCTCATTTTATTCTTAGCATGTTGTACATGAAATGTGTGTTATATGTGATGCCTAAATCCAATAACATCTAAGTTGCATTATGAACACATCATCTCTCTCATGTATTCAACAAGAATGAAGACATGAATCTGCAGGGACTGTAACAATCCTGATGAAATTAATTTAAAAGGAATATTACTAGATGTAATCTAGTTGGTTCATCTTTCTCCTTTCCTGAGATATTGCCTGGATTTATCTGGATTTTTTCATGCATTAAAAATGTACTTACAAATTGTACATTCTGAAATTATTGTTCATGCGGAGAACTAAATCAAATAAACTTGATACCATGTCAAAATTTTGTCACAGGAAGATGCATTGCTTTCTTTTTATTACCGTTATGCTACACAAAATGAAAGTAGTTAATCTGGCTATTGTGTGGCTGAGATTGATTTTCATATTGCAAGAATCTCATATGAAGGAACAACAACAAACAAACTGATGCATGAAGTAATACGTATAACAAATATTATAAAGTCAGTTTAAGAATTTATTTCAGTTATTGTACCACCAGCCCCCCCCCAAAGAGTTTTAACTTTTTTCATCTACTGTGTGTGAACTCTCTTCTGGGGAACAGGATGTTCAATTTATTTGTTTTTGGCACTCCCTGAATATATGTTTTAAGGGGACGGGGCTTCTCCTCAGTCAGATTTTGTTGGTGAGAGAAGTAACAGCCATTAGCTCTATATAACTGTTGTCTAAGCCTTTGAAACTTAATCTCTGAAGGCCGGCAGTAGTCGTCAGTAAGAGTTATTACAGACTAAAATAGGAATAACTAGAAGGATGGAGGCAGGAGGGCCTGTCATTGTCTGCTGCAATGTTTGTGCAATATTTTTGTACTTGCCAGAAAATATCATTGACTACACTTGCAGCAAGTGCAGACTAGTGGCCCTCTTGGAAGAGAAGGTCAGTACACTGCAGCTACATGTTAAGATTCTTCAGTGCATCAGAAAACACAAAGATTTCATGGATATAATAGAGTGAGAATTCAATCTACAGAACTAAAGGAAAGAAACAGACAATGAAAATAAAGAGGGCTGTTGTTATGGGACTTCAGCTGTCCCGATTTCTGCTGGGGTACTAAGTTCTGATGTGCCTTGTAGATAATTTCCTCTTTCAAAATGTAGAGGAAGGAACAAGAAAATCAGAAATCCTGGATTTGATCCTAACCAATGGGATCAGTTGGTCAAAGCAGGTGGTACTTTAGGTGAGAGTGACTATGTACTGTACGAATTCATGATTGTAGGACAAGCCAAAGAAAAGTAAAGTGAAACATGCACCTTGGATTTCAGAAAAGTTGAATATTTCAATTAAAATTAAAAAAAAATGAATTTATTTAAAACTGCTCTTTTATCTGTTACAGTTTCTTTCCTGTTTCAATATAAACAGGCCACCCACCATCTTGAAATTCCTACTGGGGATAAGCTCAACAAAATTTAGTAATTTTTTTTCTTTGAATAGATATGAATAGGATTCCCCTTTAACTAAACTTTTGTCAAGTAAAAAATCAGAAAAATAAGTGTTAATCACCATAAATAGGTTGTTTTGTCAATTTTATGATGTCATAAGGTCTGAAACTATCTCAGGTTTTTCACACTTCCTTCTTAAGATAATACATTTTGATCAAAAGACTACAATTATCTGTGACAGAGGAGGCTATATGTTTCCCAAAGTTGAAATTCCCAGAATTCTAGAGTTGTGACAATTTGCATGTATGAAATATTCATTTTCACAAAAATCTAAATAAGGGACAAGGAATGTTTGGTCCTTCAGCCATTTTTTGAATTGTTAGTCCCATAATTCCACATTTTTTGTTATATTGGCTAGGGCCAATGAGCAGAATACATCAAATACATCTTGAAAGCCACAATTGTTCCCCCTTAATGTAAATAAATCAGTTAAATAAAAAAGTTACATCCCTTTTAATACAACTTATTTACTATAGCACCTAACTGGGAAAGCAGGTAACTTATATCTCTGGTAAAATCCTGTCTAGGAAATCCATTCAAATCTCAATTAAGCATGGGCCTATAGTTCTCCATTTTTGTTCTCTATTGAACTTTCCTTTTAAAGTACACCTTCCTTGACCAATAAATACCAATTACTCTTTTATTAATATATGCCTTTACTGTAACATTTTTTGTTATTTTCTTGCTTTTAATCCATTGTCCACTGATGTAAAATTGCACATATGGTTTGGAAAGTCAATAAATGCATTAATCATAACTGCACCCTATTGCCAAATAGGAGATTATGAGAGAATCCTATAACACTTTTTATATTTATAAACACTAAATTTATGTTTATAATTTTTTGTAATGCAGGGATGGTTACAGATTTCATTTGAAATGTCCTGTTTTTCTTTCTCTCAGGAAAGTAGTTTAGGCCTCCTCTCCTGCTTTGCAACTTAGCCAAACTCAAACCACTTCTGTCTACTTATTTTGTTATGTCTACACGACCTTCACTACATAGGCAACAAACTGAAGACATGTGAAATAGACCTTATAAGTTTGGCAACATCATATGGCCCTAAAATTACATTTTAATTAAAACAAAGAGAAACCTACAAACATCTTATACTACTATAGTGTATTAGATATATTATGCCTTTCCAGTGGCTTAACATAACAGAGAATTTCCTAGAAGATATTGTCAGATGAACAAATTGGGTAACACATCTAATTCCAGTGAATTTTCTGTGCGAAAATATTAGGGAATTCCTATTGAACTGAGGCAGTTGATATATCACAAATGAAATGAAAATGGACCATATTCATTTTAATTCAATATTTTGTTCCCTTTCCAAGAACAGACCACAGAATCTGGCCCTCCTGTCTCATTTTATAGAATCATAGAATCATAGAGTTGGAAGAGTCCACAAGGCCATAATGGATGAATGCTAGCTGTATAGAGGAGCTTCACCTTACCATGATGTTGCTCTAGAAAAAAAATTAAAAATAATTGTGGTATAAAAATCAATAATTAAGATTACTCAGCATTTCATCCAGATGTTCATAATAGTTTTCACATATGCATAGTTAGTCAAGGATAGATTCTGTCCACTTGTTGCATAGACTTCCACCTTTCGATGTAGCAGTGAAGTAGTTTTTCATTAATTTTATTTTTAAATAAAACAATAAGTATTTTTAAGCAATTTTCTTCCCATTACAAGATATATTATTTCCTGCACAGAGATGGCTATTTTCTGCCTAGAAAATTCTGTGTTTAATGCTGTTTTAAATGTAAATCAACTACATGGGCATTTTGAAGAGAATAAATTCCCAATGGCAGCATATTCTACACAGAAAATAATTATTGTATGTGCAAAAGATTCTGTTTTCTGTGCAATATCACCATATGTGAATTTTGCAAAGGAAATGACTGCTCATTAATTAATCAGGATTTACATCCCTATTTTAATGTTAATTTTACCTGATGCACATTTTGAGGACCCACAGATAGATCAGAATGGATATCTCTCTGTATGTTGTGATGTAGTTCTTATTCCAAAGAATGTATCTAAAGGTGTATGACAGACATACAAAAACAACAAGTCATCAACTGTAAAGATTCTGATCACTGTGGACTATTTCTTGTCAGAGGTTCTCAATACCTACCAAATGATCTTTGAGTATTTTCTAATACTTTTTCTATCCTTATTGTGTAAATATGAAACTTGGGGGAGACAGACAGCACACAAATATTTCAGGCTGGTGGCAGGAAGGAAGGCAGAGGCCTACTTCCTTTTTCACAAAAGGTAAACTGCAGTCACAGACATCTATATCTCAAAGGCACTCCTCAGTTCTGCCTCCCATAATACTCCATGTAATGCCTGAGGACAGAAAATAATACCATATCCTACATGTATACACTAAGTGGCAAGACCTTGTGACATATTTAACATTATTTCATATACAGAAGAATTATCTGGGAGTAGAAATCACTACCTAATCTGAACACATTTTGGGAAATATTCATGAATTCTGGGGCATAAACATTTGCTCATTTAACTAGAAAAAAGTATAGTTTATTTTAATTTCTTTTATTTTACATTGCAGTTTTATACCACTTCCTGAAAGTTATACATGGCTAAATAAGGCAATTGGGTAAGATAACTAGGTAAGATTACACTACAAAAATTAGTTTTGCCCTTGACTATAAAGCAGATGTACAAACACTAAATGCCCAAGGAGGACTGGTGAATTTCATTTCTCTTTACAATATTGCAAGACATATGGTAATTTTGATTGATTTTATTTTAAGCTGACCTGAAAAGATATTATTTGGATTTAAGAAATTGCAACTGTTCCTGTGGGAGCCATTAAATTCAGAACTTTATGTAATTCCAATGACATCAGAGAATTGCCTCAGTGCTTAATATTGCTCTTTTCATCAAAGCTGACACTCCTGGGGCTAAGAATATTTTGTGTTTCCAGCAGGACACAAGTAAGATCAGAATCTGACCAATACTGTAACCAGTGTGTTTTCACAAGTATTGTCCAAATATCACTTTGCAGAATAATTTAAAAGCAAGGCTTCAAGCTCAAATCTAGATCAGGGTCCCTGTGTGCCCATACATAAGCAGCATGCTTTACCCAATGGCTGTATAATGAGAGGGAGAATTAGCAATGAAGAAAAGAAGTGTGATTCTGTTTCATGTTATCTTTAACTGCAGAGAAGTTTAATTCTACAGTAATAATGCCTTTCACATAGTCTGAAATGGTCTATAACGATTGGGTTTGGACATAGATCACTCTCACTATCCTGTCCTTATTTTTTTTTTAATTTGCTCTCCCAATGTTTAAAAACTGGTATATTGTAATCAGAAACATTTTGTTATGATCTTAGATATGCTAAAAGGTTTTATTTGGCCTACATTTCTCAGTAGGAGTGTGAAAGAGTATTGTTGATCCTTAGGATCCACTTCAAACCTGATATCTCAGAATGATGAGATTTCACTGAGCAGTTGTCAATTACTTTACAATGAGTAAATTAAAAATGCAATTTATAATGTGATCACTGGAACTAAAACTAGGCTATTTTCTTAAAAGCTATTATTGGGATTTTAGAACTCAGTGATTTAGGATTGAGTGATCACAAAATATGTCCCAAGCTATATCGTTCATGCAACTAGATCAGTTATTGCATTTTTCTGTTTTACATATTTTCATAAATGTGCACACAAAGAATTTTCAGTTGTTATCATGGAACAAGGATTAATATAATCAAGATTTACATCCCTATTTTAATGTTAATTCTACCTCATGCACATTTTGAGGACTCACAGATAGATCAGAATGGATATTTCTCTGAATGTTGTGATGTAGCTCTTATTCCAAAGAATGTATCTAAAGCTGTATGAAAGTGGATTGTTTAGGTTAGAACATGTCCAAGCACATATATATTCAGGATAAATGCATTCAGAAACAAGAGAAAAGATTTTGCATTGTCAGAAGCAACTAAAAGAATGGAGCTCTATTATAATAGTTATGCCATCTCAAAAACTCTGCTTATTTACCATGACAGTGCAAAGGGTATCTAAGGTACTGAAGACAAGGTGCAAGGAAATGACATCTGCAGCACATTACTACTTGCACTGCACACTGAGAACAAACAACTCTTGGAGGTCCTGCTGCAATTGCTTGTTTCAGTGTTCCCTACAGCCTGGAGAGCTTTGTAGACATCACTCATTTCCCAGCTCTTTCATCTGCAGCATTTTCAATTGGGACATCTTCAGTTGGAGCACTAAGTACAGGTAGAAGAGGTATACAAGCCCATTCAATTTCCTTTCCATTCTGAAATAATTAAAACAACAACAACCCACCAAAAAGCATTAATTTTAACAAATTTCCAGTTTAAGATACACTTTTGGAACATTTTGATATAAATATTTTCTGGCATCCTGTTCAGTCATAAACTGGACTTAGGATCTCTTAACCAGTGATGATTCATGTTTACAATCATTAATGACCTAATGTGACACCCCCCCCCCCAAGCTACCTAGAATCATAGACTCATAGAATGATTCTAGGTAGCTTGGGGGTGTCACATTAGGTCATTAATTATTGTAAACATGAATCATCACTGGTTAAGAGATCCTAAGTCCAGTTTATGACTGAACAGGATGCCAGAAAATATTTATATCAAATGTTCCAAAAGTGTATCTTAAACTGGAAATTTGTTAAAATTAATGCTTTTGGGGGGTTGTTGTTGTTTTAATTATTTCAGAATGGCATGGAGAGGAAATTGAATGGACTTGTGATAGAAGACACACATGGATGAGTATTCCCATGCCACTGGGTTTAGTATCCAGATGTACATTTACCATAACTAATAGCATATGTAGACATACCTGGTAACCCAATAGGCCCTCAGACCCACCCCCTATCCTGGGCCCTAATGAACCCTGTTCATAATCTAAACTGCTCCCTATTGACACTAAAGTATCTGACAGCCACAGCTGATTCCCCTTGAGCAAGCTGAGTTGCTAGAACCTCAAAGCCAGCCAGACACCTGCATGGCCTACTCATATGGCTGACCTTGTAGGAATGACTGCCAGCCACAGGCCTACTTAAAGCATGCTGGTCTCATGCAAAATCTCA
The DNA here is from genome assembly GCA_034509955.1 of Urosaurus nigricauda. Lineage (NCBI taxonomy): Eukaryota > Metazoa > Chordata > Lepidosauria > Squamata > Phrynosomatidae > Urosaurus > Urosaurus nigricauda. Next base: position 162,979,422 of record JAOEGL010000005.1, on the reverse strand, counting down.
TGGGATCTCATGGTCCCATGAGACTTGGCTGAGACTATGAGCAAGATTCACTTAGGCGAAATCTTACAATAGGGTGGGCCCTCATGAGACTTCTCCCCTATACTCCAGCCAACACCTTGGAGCAGTGCAACAACCCCAGCACTTGCCCCTAAGGAGGCCTGGTACAGCAAGCTTTCCTTTGTGAGGTGTCAGGGTAAATTATCTATAGGCTATCCATGTGTAAACAGTCCCTTTCCACTTGAGTGAAAGAGTTATGGCGTGGATTATCAATTTCATGCCACCGTGTTAGAATCATAGAATCATAGAATCATTGAGTTGGAAGAGACCACAAGGGCCATCCAGTCCAACCCCCTGCCATGCAGGAACTCCCAGTCAAAGCATCCCCGACAGATGACCATCCAGCCTCTGCTTAAAGACCTCCAAGGACGGAGAGTCCACTACACTCCGAGGGAGTGTGTTCCACCGTCGAACAGCCCTTACTGTCAGGAAGTTCCTCCTAATGTTGAGGTGGAATCTCTTTTCCTGCAGCTTGCATCCATTGTTCCGCGTTCTAGTCTCTGCAGCAGCAGAAAACAAGCTTGCTCCCTCCTCAATATGACATCCCTTCAAATAGTTGAACAGGGCTATCATATCACCTCTTAACCTTCTCTTCTCCAGGCTAAACATCCCCAGCTCTCTAAGTCGTTCCTCATAAGGCATGCTTTCCAGACCTTTCACCATCTTAGTTGCCCTCCTTTGGACATGCTCCAGTTTCTCCACATCCTTTTTGAATTGTGGTGCCCAGAACTGGACACAGTATTCCAGGTGGGGCCTGACCAAAGCAGAATAGAGTGGCACTATTACTTCCTTTGATCTAGATACTATACTTCTATTGATGCAGCCTAAAATAGCATTGGCCTTTTTAGCTGCTGCATCGCACTGTTGACTCATGTTCAACTTATGGTCTACTTGGACTCCTAGATCCCTTTCACACATAGTTTCATTCAGCCAGATGTCCCCCATCCTATATCTGTGCATTTCATTTTTGTGCCCTAAGTGCAGTACCTTACATTTCACCGCATTGAATTTAATTTTGTTAGCGTTGGCCCAGCTTTCTATTCTATTCAGGTCATTCTGAATTTCAATCCTGTCTTCTGGAGTATTGGCTACTCCTCCTAATTTGGTGTCATCTGCAAATTTGATAAGTATACCCCCAATTCTGTCATCCAAGTCATTAATAAAGATATTGAATAGCACTGGGCCCAGGACAGAACCTTGTGGCACTGCAGTGGTCACTTCTTTCCAGGTTGTAAAGGAGCCATTGTTGACCACCCTTTGAGTTCGGCCAGTCAACCAGTTACAAATCCATGTAACAGTTACCTTGTCTAGCCCACATTTTACAAGCTTGTTTGCAAGAATGTCATGGGAAACCTTGTCAAAGGCCTTGCTGAAATCAAGATATACTATATCCACAGCATTCCCTTCATCTACCAAACTGGTAATTTTATATATAAAAAAAGAGATCAGATTTGTCTGGCAAGACTTGTTTCTCTGAAACCATGTTGACTTTTCGTGATTATGGCATTCCCTTCCAAATGTTCACAGACTCTCTGCTTAATTATCTGCTCTAGAATCTTTCCTGGTATTGATGTTAAACTAACTGGACGATAATTGTTGGGATCCTCTTTTTTCCCCTTTTTGAAGATGGGGACAACGTTTGCCCTCCTCCAGTTTGCTGGGACTTCTCCTGTTCTCCAGAAATTCTCAAAGATTATTATAGGCTTAGCAGTGGCTGTTCCCTTTGGTGCTATTCTCAGGCTCCCCTGCTCTGTCCCTGATGTCTGTCCCTGCTGCTTTTCCTCATCATCTCTGATAACAGAGAGAGTTAGTGTCCAGTGTTTAGTGTTTAGTGTCCAGATGTACATCTTTCATAACAGAGAGAGTTAGTGTCCAGTGTTTAGTGTTTAGTGTCCAGATGTACATCTTTCATAACTAATATCATCTGCACCTATGTCCAATAGCCAAACATGCCAACAAGTACTTGTAGCAAAGAAAATAACAGCACACTAGATATAAAGCAAGCTTCATTTTGGATTTTTGACAAGGCACACTCAAGATAGTTTGAGGTGCTTTACCTGTCATCTTATTGACACATCACCTTCTCATATTTTTTGCTTGTGTGGTGTATGATGCTAAGGAGTATTTATTTATTTATTTATTTATTTAGATTCTGTGACATATAATACTAACAAGTTTTTATTGTATTATATAATTTATGATAGTAATGGCTTTACATTTTTTGCTTCTGTGGTGTTATGCTAATGGAGTTGTATTTTATTTTTCTCACATTTCACATGAAAAGTGTACCAAATGACTTCATAAATTAAAGAACATATGATAAATAGTATGCAAAAAACATACCTACATTTTAATGAGCAGCTAATCAAAATTAGTTGTAAGGCATTTTGTAGCCCTGTGGAAAAGATGAGACATGGTTCATTAAGACAGGGGGAAAAAAATCTGTATTTAAATCTGTTTGATGCCAAGGGTTTAATCACAGAGGACAGCCCTATCATACAGTATGAAAATGTTACAGAAAATAAAAGAGTATCAAGATATTAATTTAGTCTCCAGATACACATTTATCTATTAAGACATGCATGAATATATTATTCTATATTTAACCAGTCCATGATCTGTTTTAACAGTTTGCAACAGCTGTATCATCTGTTTTAAAAAGAGAGATTAATTATTCAATGAAAGATTAAAATTAGGTCTTTGTTTCATGATAGATAAGAAATATACATACATTTTCATCCACTGAACAAGATTATTTGCATTTTATTTCAGAGACTTGCCATAAAGGGGCAGCAAGAAGAAGAAAAGAAAAGTCAAGGCAAACACTTAATTCTTGTGAAAACCAAGACTGTTGCTTTTCCCAACATGGCAGAATACATGACAAGATATAACAATTTATGTATGCATGCTTTCTATTTATTGAATTTGTCCTGGATGTCTTTTCCCCTGTTCTCTCAAATAGAAGTTTCTCCTTTCCCTTTTTAAACTCCAGGGAGCTTGTATTGCAACATGTGTGTGAGATGCCTGTATTTTAAAAACTTCTACAGCAATGCTAGATGCTTATCTACATTCCTGTGGATATGAAGATGTGGAGTTGGTGTTGTTCCCATTAGTCTGGTCGATAAAGCAGTGCTTTCCCCTCCTCTTCTCTCTGTATCAGTTTAAAGGAAAATCTGACATTGAAACACTATATGAGGCAAATGTTGCATTTTCTGAAGTTTTCATAACAGCTTCACTCCATTTACAACAACCCATGCTACAAAGGCAGCCTAGTAGACAAGGGACTTGTGATGGTAAGCTTCTATAGTCTTTGAGACATTCATCTAAAAATGTGACTGGCACAGATAAAGAAGGATGAATTGGTTGGTATTCATGTCATTCAAATCCATTTGCTTTTTTTAAAAAAAGAAAGATAGAAAGAAAGAATTGTCAAAGAAAGCTCCCTGCATGCTGTCAGCAGCAAATGACTCAAGAAATCTTTATCACAGGGAAGGATTCTCAAAACTTTTTAGAGAGAAGTATTCTGAAGTCAAGATTGAATTTGTTTGAATCCCCTGAGATGTAACAGGAAAAAAGGGAAACATTTCCCCCCCTGGAATAATTCTCATCTTCCAGCAATCACATTAAAGCAAAAGGTGATGCCAGGAACATATGGGTGTTCCTAGGAAAGACCCTAGCAAATTCATAAGAATGTAATAGCACATTCCATGAAGTATAAAATGGCATTTGGAAGGAGATAAATTCTTGCATTTATGGACACCATGTGTGATGCAGTTAGGGGCTTATTAAGTTTAGTCTCAGCAAGCATCACAAAGCTCCTGGTCTCAGCTCTTATGACAATGGTCAAAATCCTTTTATACTATGCTGGCAAAACTGCTGTGATGTAGTTAGTGAAAGAAAGAAAAGTGCTATGGGTGCGGCAGCAGTGAAGAGGAAAAACATTAGAAATATAGGTTGCTCTGAGCTTGCAAATTTTCTCTGCCTTCTGTCTCCATGTCAAATAAAAGTACAACTGGGCCTAATAATCTTGGAAAAGATTCTGGCTTACATTCTTAGTAATCATAAGAGGATTTACAGATGCAACATTGTATGACCAATATGTACCACTGAAAGGCATAGCTGTGTTAGTGTGGAATATCAGTATGCAAAGGGATCTTGTAGACTTCCTAAGCAAAAGATGTTGCAGCATAAACTGTCATAGACTTGGTTTACTTCTCAGATGCATGGAACACACATAGTTGTGCACACAGGGATTTTACAGACTGCCCTTTTGGGGGCGGTCTGCAGCCGCCCCTTTAAGCGGCAGAATGGGGCCTGGGCTACCTCACCAGCAGCCTGAGAATCCCCATCTCGGTGCTTCTCCAGGCCATAGAGAAGTGTTGAACTGCCACTTCTCCATGGCCTGGAAGCCGGGTGCAGCAGCGCCCTGGGCACTCGCTGCACCCCTCTACCCACAGCCGTTCCAAGGGGAGAAAGGGGCCACCGCCGCGGCCCCTTTCCCCACAGCGTCATTGGCGTGGCCATCTAAAGGCCACGCCAAGGACCAGGCACAAAAAAGGAGCTCAGTTTTCCAGCTTCTTTTGGTGCCATGGAAAGGGCACCTTTGGCACCCTCCCACAGCACCATGACGTCAGGCGCACACAGTGTTGTTTAAACGCTGCTCGCACCATGATACTATCATGATGCACCCGTATGGACGCTGCCATTTTAAAATGGTGGCGTCCATATGCGTTAGGGTTAGGGAGGGTGTGAATGCTGCACCCTCCCTAACCCTAATTGTGTCGCAATGGCACCTCTTACTGCCTGTCTGTTCTGGGCCATAGAATCTCTTTTCATGTGTATTTGATGCATGACCATTGGTAGCATGACCAGGAAATAACTTGCAATAATATGTATTAGTTTGTGTGCATGTGTGTTTGTGTGTAGAGGGAGAGTCTATTGCATTGTCTTTGCTCCCAAATAGATGTGGGATGTAACTTTAAAAAAAAAAAAACAGATCATATCACACTTACCCATTGCCATTGAGTACACATCCCATTTGAATCGATTCAGCCCAAGTGGGAACCAGGCAGATTCAAATCAGAATCGAATCTGCCCTGGTTTCCACTGATAGCCTGACACAGGGGGCAGCTGGCATTATCCGGCCTCTCCTAGCCCCAAAATTCCTGGCCCAGCCTCCTTACCAGCTTCTTTGGCCTCTGACCAGCTACCCTGGGCTTTAAAATATTACATAGCCAGGGAGGCCAGAAGGAGGTCGCAGAGAAGTTGGAAGCCTTGCAACCTCCATCCTGGCTTTCCCTCAGCTTCCCTGAGTCCTCCTTCTGGCCTCCCCAGCCATGGGAAATTTTTAAAAAGGCCGCAGGGAAGCCAGTCACCAGCCAAAGAAACCACTAAGTAGGCTGGGTCTGGGATTTTGAGGCCAGGAGAGGCCAGAGATTGGCCAGGTCATCAAGCTACCCCCCCCCGCCCCAACCACTGAACTGATTCCTGAAACTGGCACAAACATAGTGGGAAACACATTTTTTTCAGAACTAGTTTCAGGAATCGGTACAGGCAACAGATTTTCTGGTAAGTGGGAATGAACCCTTAGAATAGCACCTGATAACTAAAGACTATGCGGTACAGTTGGAGCACCATTTTTATGGTGGTCCAATGCATAATATATATTAAATGGACCAATGCCCTTGAAACAATGATGCATCCAATGAGGGTTGACCCTGAAGTGTTTGCATATGAAAGCTTTTCAGATTAAGACCTTTTTGTTCAGTAGCCTTTGTGTCTTGAAGGTGCATGATAATTCATTATTGGTGTATTCCTGCAGCCATGCCCCAACACCACCACATGTAATTGTACATACACTGGGGCCTCTTTTCAGATTATGGATGTTAAGGGACATGATCAGAATGGTGTACTAATATTCGGTAAGTACAATAACATACAAAATCCACAAAACAGTAATGTCTTCATAGGACCAATTAACATAAACAAACAAAACAGACAGCTTCATTTATATACCACTTCATACCTTAAGGAGTGTCTAAGCGGTTTACAACTGTAAGCTATTTGCCCCCCAACATTCTGGGTACTCATTTTAGTGACCTCAGAAGGATGCAAGCCTGAGTCGAGCTTCAGCCCTTTGCTGGTCTTGAACTCGCCACCTTATGGTTTTGAGTGAGTGGCTGCAGTACAGGCATTTAACCACTGCACCACCAGTGTTGCAAAGCTTCACTTGCTTCTTCATTAAGCAAAGGTGTTACATATCATACAAGAGGGAAAAAGTATAATGATTTTAGTCAGAAGCTTGCATTTTGCCAATATGTAGCTGTTCACAGTTCAGGTGGTGTGGAAGGAATTTCAGGTAGGCAGGTCCCTCCTCTTTCTGGGCATATGGGTACTCTAGGAAATAAAATGTAAAGTATTAATAAATGTGCAGCTATCTGGTATCCAGCTAAAAATGAAAAAAAAAAGTGAACGTGTACAGCAGAACATTTATATGCAGGAAATAAAGATTTCTATCCAAGAGAAATAACATTGAACTTGATACTATAAGATAGTTTTAAATCAGACAGAAAACTGGAAAGGAACAAAGGAGGAGAGACTTTTCATGAATGACATATCATGAAAGAAAGTATTTTCTCTTTTATTTTTCATCTTAACAAATTAGTTTAATCTGTGTCCAGCAGTGATTGTATTGTTGTCACAGAGTGAAAAGGGAATTGCCACTCAGGTAAGCCAAGTGACCTTTGAAAATGTTGTAAAAAGAAATGTTCTTTTGTAATAAAGTCCAAAGAGGCTTGAGGAAATTGAGTATTTGCAGGATAAATTGCATATCATTTTTTCCTTTCTCCAAACTGACTCTTTTCACAGGCTTATGGCTTTCTAAGAGGAAGAATGTTTCAACTGTGAAACATGAGATACAATAGTTTGTATTATGTCTTTACTGTTTCCTCCCTTGGCCCACTTTTTCTTTGGTGTCTTTTACATACAAAGTTATTTAAAATACAATTTCATTATTAAGGCAACTGTGATTTGTAGATTTTAGTTTTGTTTTGTTTTGTTAAAAAAAACACCTCTATAAGCATGGTTGTGTTTTTTTTGTTTTTTTTTTGTTTTGTTTTTTTTTTGTTTTTTGAATTTTTTTAAAAAAATCTAATGGTACTTTATTTGTATACTAAACAAAACATCTGAAAGTGAAGGTGAATATAGACTAGTATCTCAGCATTATGTTATCCATAGGGGTGGTATTTTGATTTGATGTCTAGGAACAAACAATCAATGATGTGAACCATTTTCAAGACAGATTGTATTCCAGTTATGAGCACCACAAGTGCAGCAGAATTTGATCATGATACATTACAAATAAAATAAAATAAAATGAAAATGAAAAGCTCACTCATGTTTTGATTTCTTTCCAATTCTTGTGATGCTGGAGAATAGAAAAGTGTTAAACCTGGAAGGTTTCAACCTAACATTCAGGTGGCACACATACCTGTGGTATGATTAAGCCGAGATACACAGTGACTTTGAGCAAACAGCTTCATTTATATACCACTTCATACCGCCTAAGGAGTGTCTAAGCAGTTTACAACTGTAAGCTACTTGCCTCCAACAATCTGGGTACTCATTTTAGTGACCTTGGAAGGATGCAAGCCTGAGTCCAGCTTGAGCCCTTTTGCTGGTCTTGAACTTGCAACCTTATGGTTTTCTGGGGAAATCTATGCTAAAATACTGGTTAAAAACAAAATTGAACCTTTATCAAGGAATACCTGGCTCAAGAGTTTCTACTAGGTAGATTCAAAACTGCTAATGACTGCTTAAGATGTGCTGATATATAAAAAGGGAATAGACAACAAAAAGGCAGAAATGGAAGAAATGAAAGAAATACAAGGATTCAACCAAAAACTCACTGGCTATTACACCAACAAATTAAAAAAGAAGAAGAAGAAAGATTTAAAATGGATAAGAAGTAGATGGGTTTTCTTCTGCAAGGTAACAAAATTGACAGAATATTAACAGAAGAGAAACAAAATACAGGTAACAGCCAGAAACAAATACTGGAGGGGCTTTTTAGATTGGCAAAAAGAAGTGTGTTCATGGCTGCATGAAAGTCTAGCCTTTAGATGAGAAAAAGGGAAAGTGTGCCATGAAAATGCTTTTTTTGCATTTTAGGGGAGAAGAAGCACCTTTAAAAAGGTGCTGGTTTTCCCAGCTTCTTTTTTTAAAAACTGCGGAACAGCGCAGCTCCATCTAAAGGCTGTGGTGCAGCTGCTAAGCATTAAGGAAAAGGCAACTTCATGTCACACTTTCCTGCCAATCTAGAAAGCTCCTATATACGATTTCTCTAGCAAGAATATTTTTAGCCCCAACATGGAAGACTAAAAAAGCTCCTTCAATAGAAGAATGGGTGATTCAAATGCTCAAGGCTATAGAAATGAATAAACTGACAAATGAAATAGATGGAACTGAGGAATCTGGTAAAGAACTGAAGTTTTTTCTTTCTTTCTTAATATTGTAAAGATAAATGGATTTGTTAGATGCAGAACAAACTCAAATAGAAAGGACACAAAACAGGAGATTCTTGCTCTAGGCCAGGCATGAATCATCATCCATCATCATCATCATCATCATCATCATCATCATCACTGTTGTGTGTCTTCAAGTCACTTCCAACTAATGGCAACTGTTAAGTGACCAAATCACAGGGTTTTCTTGGCAAGATTTGTTGGGGTTTGTCATGGTTTCATGTGGCTGAGAAAGAGTGACTTGTCCAAGGCCACCCAGTGGGTTTCCTTGGCCAAGTGGGAATCTGAATTCTGGCCTCCAGAGTTCTACACTAACACTTTAGTGATTACTCTAAACTGGTTCTCTAAAATTACTATATGCACATCTAATTTTATAGTACAATGACACAATCTATAATGCAATTCATGGTAAATTTCAAAGTATAAATGGAAAAGCCACCCCAACAAAACCTTTTTGAAAAATATCATAATCCTCATTTTAAAAAGGCAAATAGGGTGAGGTAAAAAAAAGCTGCAGCTGGAGCATATGTTATGTCTTTCATTGCTTTAGCAAGTTAGGTTGAATGGGGTCTACACAATATAACCTTTCTTCCTCTGACTGTTGAAGCAAAGCTATAAACATACAGAATACTGATTTTAACAGGTCACTGGAGGGCTTTCTGATATTCTGCAAGTGCAAATGCAAATGAGTGCCACTCATCTATGCTGATCAAATGACCTTCAGTCCAGTTTTGTATGCAGTGACTTTTATCTACTGCTTGATGACAACTTGGTAAAGTCTTGTTTCTTTGAGAATAATAGCAGTATTATATACATGTAGCTATGCATTAAATGAGACGGCCTCCTAAATAAATGTACCTAAGATTACAGACCAAAGGACTCTGTGAAAGTGACTTGATTAAAATATTTCTATTCTGGAAAGGATAAATCATATACAAAAATGCCAGAGACTGTATTGAAAGGAAATAGCAGGAAATCTATAATGCAAATCCCACTAACCATGGGTATTTCAGTTTGTTTGAGGTGTTGAAAGCAGCAAACTGAAATAGTCAGTGAAAGCTCTGGGCCACCTTTGCACTTTTGCACACTTTTCCAGCTCACATTCTATTGAGTGTTGCTGAGGCTCACCCTATTCTGCCTTCTCTCCACAGGTAGTTCCTTTGCTGAAACATAGGAAACAGTCCTTTGTCATAAGGAACAAATGGAGATCCATCAATAAAACTATGTCCTTATCAAATGCGGTATCTAAGCTGACATGAAATCCTTCCATAATTTTTTATTCAGCTCCCATTTACTTGGTGGCTACCAAACTAATGGACTAAAAAAATAATGAATGAAGGACAGGACTAAAAGAACCACTTCAATCTTTGTGAAATGTTTAGCTTTCTGATTCCATGATAGATATTAAAAAGAGCAGTTGTCAGTATGATATAACTCCTACACCATTCAGTATGAAATTGCACAAAACTAAATTTTTTGTACGTTTCAGATCAAAGTCATAACCTAATCGTGAAAAAAAAAATACATTCTAACACAAAGGTGTTATACAAAAATTATTGCTGACATCCCAGTTGAGTTTCATGCAAATATTTATGATCAGGGTCCAAAGCACAATGGATCAAAGGAACATAATTCCAAACATGAGAGTTATAAGAATAGGGATATTAGGCATTCATCATTAACAGAAATCAATAATACTTTGTACAATTAGAGATCAGGCTCTTAGTAAAATAATTACACCATTTCTGAGAAATTTCTTAAAGGATAATGGGAATCAGAAGCTCTATAACTATCACATTATCACCACTTAGGATGTACAGCTATTGTGGAATGACTTTAATGAATTTGTTTCTTATATAGCAATCTGGTAGTTAACAAATTAGGTTTATTGAAATGTGGAGCAAGTTTCTGAATATGGCACATTGTAAGCCATTTATTTTTATTATTTTATCTATCTAAGAACTGTCCTTTTCCTCATAATCTTTGTTCCAGTCACACTGTGACTGAAGTGACTAATGTACAAGGAAGGGGATTTTGCTTTGTACGTTTGTGTGCGTGTGTGCATGTGTGTGTGTGAAAGTTTAAAAAAACACTCTGTATTTTGAAGTTTACTGCTGGTTTCAGTGATAAACTTTTACAACTATGATCAGCTCCACAATAAAACAAAATTTATGTACTCTCCTTTATTAGATCTATAAAAATACTTAGGAGATATGGATAAAATTACCTTTTTGGTGTTCTGTTCAGAGCACAACTTGGAGCACTGTATCTAACAACACTTGCCCAGGCAAATAAAATGCTGAAATTAATGGGTATGAGGTATAGACCAGAAATGAAGATAGATAGTTCTCTAGTCTCTTTAAACATTTGCAACGAGCATCTAGAATTGTACTGTGTGGGATATAGGAAAACAATCCTTTCCCTCAATATTATTTCTCTCTCTCTCTCTCTCTCTCTCTCTCATGCACACACACCACTGCTAGGGCTGAAAAGATTTGGGGAATAGGTCCCTGGGACACAAATCTGCATATACAAATATATGTGGATAGATGCAAATTCATGTACTTATTGAAATAAGTACAGTGGGCCCTTCCCATCCAAAGGGTTTGGTTACACACACACATAGACGGATGAGAAAAACATGTGAAATCAAGACCATATTAGTCAATAGGCAACAACACGTGTACATACATTGGTGTACACTGTTGACTAAAATGGAACGGGACAACTTATGGGAGCTCCAATTTGCAGATGGTTAGCCTGCTGATATGGCAGATCCGTTATATATTCCTTCTCCCACCCACATTTAAAACTCTCCATGCAGCTTACAATAAAATCAACTTAGGATGCATTTACACTGTAAAAATAATACAGTTTGACACAGTTTGTAGCTCCATCCTACAGGATCCTGTGATTTGTATTTTTACAAGGTCTTTCGCCTTCTCTGCCAAAGAGTGCTGGTTCCTCATAAAACTACAGCTCCCAGCTTTCTGTAGGATTGAGTCATGACAGATAAAGTAATGTTAAATTGTATTATTTCTGCGTTGTAGATGCACCCTTGGCCACTTTAAATCAACATAAACAATAACATGGTTTTAAAAGGTTAAAGACATGTTTAAAAAATTAACAAGTTAAAATAAAAACAATTTAAAACCATGCACATATGTGGAATTGTACGAAACCAATTAGGCCCCACACTTTGTCATACCCTGTCTCCCAGAATCTGGGATGGACTCTGAGACTGAGAGAATGAAATGAGCCCCGAGGACATGCCAGGTGTGCAGTCACAACAAGAGAGGCTCCAGCAGCCTTAGGAGCAGAGCAATAATACTAATACTTACTCCTGTGGAGAGACATCAGGACAGAGAAAGATGCAGACACACCCAGTGTTTATATAGGAAGCACACTGCCATAAATACCCAAAGCCAGCCCCAGTGCTTATATAGGAAGAACACTGCCATAAATACCCAAAGCCAGCCCCAGACAAGTGTGCCTTGAACTCTGCCTGGATTTCTGGCTGCTGTTCTGGACAACCCTTTGGACTGCCTGCCTAGACTGAAGACTAACCCATGGACAATTTGGACCAGACTGGAGTACCCTTTTGGAACTTCAGCAGTGAATGCCATTTTACATCTTAGATTGTTGTTTTCTTATATAAATAAGCTCAGATAATTTTGCCATTTATAGAAGTTTTATTTTGGAAACTTGTAATTAAATATATTCATTTTCAATAGTCACGTTATCCCCACTTGTAAATTTCCTAAATATTGTGTATGAAAGATGTCTTTTAATAAGCAGAAATTCAGGAATATTGTAGTGTTGATTGTTTAATGTTCTCTTCTGGCTTGACATCAGCTGGGGGATATTTTTTCCCTCCCATGAACTATACTTGATCGAGTAATAACAATCAAACTGCTAGAGTAAACTAAGAGAGGTAATGAAGCTCTACTAGTACCTGGAGACCCCTGATATTGGAAAGAAGCTGTTAAATGAATTTGGGATTATTGTCTCATTAATACATTACATTGCTTTTCCTAAGTCTCAGAAGGAGTCTGAATCTAAGAGGGTACAGGTGAGAGAATTGAAAATTTGTATCTGAAGACTCAGCATAACATCATCAGTATATCAATTTATGAGAGAATAACAGTGGCTTTATAACATCTTAACAGTTCAACATGACTAATCCCAAAACTGATGTTTCACATTAACAGCATAATGATGAGACAAAGATTATATTTTTATAATAAATGTGTAGATTGTCAGCAGTCACAAAAGCAATTAAAAACTGTGAGATGGGGCGGGGAGATACAAAATGTTAAGGAAAAACAAGGAAAAAGAAACTTGAAAAACCAATTCCTGTTGCTAAACCCATGGAATAATATGACCATACACCATAGCTCAGGTTAAAATATGGACCACTTTATTTAAATATCTTCTTTTTAAGGTTTGATTCCTTGAGATGTGCAAAAGATGGATGAGACCTAGTGCAGGTGTCCCTCTTTCTTGTCCTTCTGTTGGAAACTGAAACTTTTCTGTTCATCAGACTTTTAGAAACTGGCTGCCAGGGTTTAAAAGTCTGTGTACTGACTTTTATTTCATAGATTTGTTTTTGATTATTTTAATTCAATGCATAGTTTAACTGCATTTTAACAGTAGCTTTTTTGTGCTAATATCTTTCTGAATTTTTAATTATATTTCATTTCACTTTTGTAAACTGCTTTGAGTCCACATTTTCAGTTATAAAGGTGAGATATCCTTGAATAAATTATAATAATTGGGAAAAAATTAATTATGTGCACACTCACTTGGAAGAACTCCCATTGATTGTAAAAGGATTTGATTCTGTGTGCCAGTAGATTATGATGGAAATCGACTGTTTTGGAGTTCTCATCCTAGAAATTTAAAAAATGTGACCTTACAGATATTGTTAGACTGAAACCTCCAGCATCCTTGGCCAATAGGAAAGAAGTCTAGGTGAAAGCTCTGTCAAAATCAATAATCAGTACTATCTTGAAAGCTTTTGCAGACAAAAAGTGGGTACAAGTCTCCCAGTTAAATAAATAATGGTGAGATTGTTGTTTGGACCTTGACTGAATTTACAGAAGCTGATGGATAGCTGACTGCAAACTGAGTATCTGTGGTATTCTGCTTCTTGTGAGCAACATCTGGTCATGTGGACAGTCTTGTGAAATATTGGGAAAGGAAAAATATATAACATTATTATAGTTATTTTATAATTATTTTGATGTTAATTTTGCCTTACTTGATCTGTGAAATTTTGATGGACTATAACTACAGTTGGCCCTCCTTATTCACAGATATTTTTTATCCATGAATTTGAGCATACATGGCTTGAAAATATTCCCCATAAGTATAAATTCTAAATAGCAAACCTTGATTTTCCATTTTATATATAGGACACCATTTTGTTGTGCCATTATACTTAATGGGACTTGAGCATACACAGATTTTGTTATCCTTGGGTCCTGGAACTAAACCCCCGAGGGTAACAAGGGCCCACTGTATCACATTTTGCCTGGATAATTTATCTATTTATATTATATTTTATTTTAAACATAGCATTCTTGGTGATACTCTTGCTTCCTTCATTCAATCATGAACCAGGAGAAGATGCTTTTGAAATTAACAATATACAACTTAATTAAAGCACAATCGCAGGTATGCATCCTTAGAAGTAAATCCCACTGTGTTGAATAGGGCTCACAAATTAGTGTTCATGTTGTTTCAGCCTTAACAAACTTTTTAGTTCACATGCTGTCTGTGTTGCACATTCAGGTCACAAATTACTGAAGCTAGTTTTACATTTGAATCCCTTGATGTAGTAAGAGTAGTCACACACTAACCTCTATGGAAACTTTGCAGTAATTGCTTTATATGTTCATATACAGTGGTATTCACAAATTTGTACTTTAAAAACTTTCATGGCAGCTACATGTTAACAAATTTGAAGTAACTGATTAACAACAGCCCATTTAAAAACAAAAACATAAAAACAGTCCAGTGAGGAACTGTTAACTATCATAACTACTATCCATACCAAATGATAATTGAGGCAGGCCAGAAATTTTCATATGTATAAATCCACACAGATAATTGTGTACAGAAAATTTGTTTCAAATATATATTTGCAAAACCTTTAGTCAAATTAGTGCAAGGATTAAAATGATATATGACATAATTTATTACCCTAAATTTTCTAGAGGAAAGCAGTGCTTTAACAATGTAAAAGGAAAGCATGATAAAGTTAATTTCACAGCAATGACATGAGTTTAAAAAAAGTTACTGACACTGGATAAGTGTGTTAATTGATCTCAAGCTTCCTGTAGCTAACACATCAAATGTCAATTAAACGCACATTTCATACAATTAGTATGTAATTAATAAATAAATTCAAACCATTGTTGCACATTGCATACATATTATTATCCAAAATTGAATTAATTATGTTACACATTCAAAAACAAAAGCTTCCATTTCTCTCTGTGTGCAGTACAGCCCAGATCTTGTGGACAAGACATATACATATTATTATCATTAGACTTGGGATGAAGAATTTCATATCAGTTTTCCCATGTGGGTGTATTTTTTACACATACTGAAGTTCCTCAAAAGAAGATGGATGACATCTATCATCTCAGTAAACTCAGAACCACTGCCAATAATCTTTGAGAATTCTTTGAAAACAGGATATGTCCCAGCAGACTGGAAGATGGTAAACATTATCCTCATCTCTAAAAAGGAGAAAAAAGAGGACCCAAATAATTACTTCCCAGTAAGCCTGACATCAATATCAGGAAAGATTCTGGAGTAGATCATTAAGCAGACAGTCTGTAGCTATGTAACTAAAAGTCCAACATGGGCTTCTCAAAAACAAGTCATGCCAGACTAACCTTATCTCTCTCTTTTCTGATGGACTTACAATCTTGGTAGATGAAGTGAATGATGTAGATGTAGCACATCTTGATTTCTGTAAAAAAAAAAGTTAGTAAAATGTGAGCTAAACAATTCAGGGGTGGGTTTGTAATTGGTTAACGGATGGAACAGGAAAGGTGCTGAGGGTATGCTTGTCACATTTGCAGATGAAACCAAATCAGGAGGGGTTGTTCCTGTCCCAGAGGACAAAATCAGAATTCAATATGTCCTAATACATCAGTGAAATATACTGGTCTTAATAGAAATTTACTTTAACAGAACATTTTCCACCTCACCCAGTCATCCACCTTTTTAACAGAGTTCTTAGTGCTCAGTCTTTGGGTAGATTGGGCTTTATGCTGAGCTATAAGAAAGAAGCAATGGCAGAACATCCTCCAAAAAGTCATAACCCTAGCCCTTCTCCCTATAATCACGAATGGCATTTAGCATGATAAAAGTTATGTGACTCTGCCTTTTTGAGGAGGAAGGGGAACCTGTTTTTTCCCCTTCAGGTTTTTCTTTTAGGTCCCAGAAGGACCTTGAAGCAGTGGTACATGCTCTGGTAACCTCTCATTTAGATTTCTGTAACACACTCTACATGGGGTTACCTTTGTACCAAGTTTGGAAGCTTCAATTGATCCAAAATGCTGCAGCCAGACTGATCACTAGAACACCTATATCAGATCATATTACACCTATCTTAAAGTCTTTACACTGGCTGCTGGTTAGCTTCTGGGCACAATACAAAGTGTTGGTTATTACCTATAAAGCCCTGTATGGCTTGGGCCCAAGTTACAGTTTCCGGACACAGTACAAGGTGTTGGTTTTAACCTTTAAAGCCCTACATGGCTTGGGTCCATCCTATCTAAGGGACCGCCTCTTCCCATACGAAACCCCCCCCCCCCCCCGCACACTTCGGTCCTCTGGGAGGAACTTGCTGCAACCCATGAAGACCAGGTTGGTGCAGACCTCCCAGAGGGCCTTTTAGCCTGTTGCCCCCAGGTTGTGGAATGACCTGCTGGATGAGATACGTCTTATTTCATCTCTAGAAGGCTTCAAAAAAGGCCTAAAGACGCATCTCTTCCGGCAGGCCTTCCCAGAGAATGTGAACATCAAACCTAGGTTTTAGAGTGGCTTTTTCTCCCAGCCTCCCTTCTCTGTTTCCACTTCTGCATAACCTTGGCTGGGTCCGTTTTTCTCTAATCTTGTTTTTATTACTATTTTAGCTAGTTACTGTTTTAATTCAATTGTGATTTAATCTCTTTTTAAGGGATGGTGGTAAGGGAAAGGATGGGATATTTTACTTGATATTGTTTTAATCCTTGTTGTAATCTGCCCCGATTGCTTGTTCAGAGGGGCGGACTAGAAATAATAATAATAATAATAATAATAATAATTATTATTATTATTATTATTACTACTACTACTACTACTTGAGGGAACATCTCTTCCTACATAATCCGCCCCACACTCTGAAAAACCTGGAATAAGATTATTAGAGCACTCAAAAAATAGGTTAAAAACAACCTTTGATAGAATGTTCACTGCTACGTCCCCTAGACACTGGAATAGCTTAATGGAAGAGATCTGTCTTATTAACACCTTAGATTCCTTTAAGAAGGCACTTAAGACAGATCTCTTCCAGTGGGCCTATCCATCTGATCTTATATAACCCGATCTTAAAGAGTACCTCAGTGGTATGGATTAGACAAGACTGATTATTTTAAGGGTTGGTATTTATAACATTGTACCATAAAACTATAGCATTGTGGCATTGTTGTTTTTAATGACTGATTATATTTTAGAAGACTTATCTTACTTTGTACTGTAATGCTGATTTTACTTGCTGTAATCCTGCATCGATCCGTAGGGAGAGGCAGGAAATACAAATAAATTATTATTATTATTATTATCAAATTGCACTAGAGGAAGGTCTTGCTTTGAGGACTTCCAGGAATGTGTTTCTCCCTCTTCAGAGAAGAGCACTTTTCCTGACATTGGCAGCACAAAGGGCAGACCCAGAAATTGCAAGCGGGAAGCCACACAGTAGTCTGATGGTGGCATGTTGTCTACACACAAAGTCCATCCTTTGGTTTTGGTGCACAGTACAGATGCTGTGGGAAGGAATTGGCCTGAGTTCTGTACTCTAATCTGTGCCATGACTAAATCCTATGGAATTCTGGGTTTTACAGTTTGTTCTGACACCAGGGCTCTCTGACAGTGAAAGCTACTGGTAAATATCTCACAAAATGACAAATCCCAGAATTTCATAGCATCGAACCATGGCAGCTAAAGTGGTGTCAAACTGGACTATTTCTGCAGTACAGTTCCCTCGGAGTGTGGTGGAGTCTCCTTCCTTGGAGGTCTTTAAGCAGGGGCTGGATGGCCATCTGTCGGGGATGCTTTGATTTGGAGTTCCTGCATGGCAGGGGGTTGGACTGGATGGCCCTTGTGGTCTCTTCCAACTCTATGATTCTATGATTCTATGATTCTATTATTATTATTATTATTATTTTATACAATCTACCTGCAGATGTTAAGGGTGAATGATTTAATTATATTTTTATGCTGACTGAGTGGTTCTCAATACATAATTAATTTTGACTCCATATTGCTCTTGTTGATTTTTCTTGGGTTTTGAAATGGTGGTCTTAATAGTCACCTGAGTTCCTACCCCTTTGGCCTACCACTTGAAAGCTATGAAAGGGGAAGGAGGTCTCACTGCTAGCATCTCACACAAAAATAAAGAAACTTCCCTACTGCTTGTTACTGCAAGTGCATATTTTGTGGAAATTAAAAAGGTTTTCAGGTTAATGCATGCATATTAAAGCATTTGAGACCATTAGGTTTTTTGTTTTTTTAATTGTCACACTTAATGTGATTGCTACACTTTTTCAATAAATTGGGTAGTTAGCTACATGCTTTTTTTAAATATAATAAGCATTGTATATTAGTTATTGTATATTGTATATACAGTTTTCTACATAATTAGAACCATTCAAGAGAGAGCAGGTATATCCTTCCTAGTTTGAGGCACGTACATTCTAGAACCACATCCCTATGTAGCATTCCCATTCCACTCTCCATTCATTGGAAGTTGAATGTTGTTTTTCCAATGCTTGATGTATTCATACAATAAGGGTTGGACCATGTTGGCTAGATAATCCTGGAAGGCATAGTTTAACAAAGTTACAATTCCAAAGGTTTTTTGTGGGGCTTTCGGGCTGTGTGGCCATGTTCTGGAAGAGTTCCTTTCTGATGTTTCGCCAGCATCTGTGGCTGGCATCTTCAGAGCTCAGAAGATGCCAGCTACAGATACTGGTGAAACATCAGAAAGGAACTCTTCTAGAACCTAGCCACATAGCCCAAAAGCCCCACAAAAAATTATGGATGCTGGCCATGAAAGCATTCGACTCCACGTAACAATTCCAAACTCTGTATCTTCCCTTTGATAGTCAGAAAGAAAGAAACAAAAGGGAATAGCAGAGAAAGCGAGATGCATTTCCTTGCTTTGGTCTCTGACTTCACTGTTCACATGTGGCCCTTCAAGGGGAAGTGGGAGCAAAAGGTGTCATGCCCTGTTGTACAGATTTGCAAAAGGTGTCATGCCCTGTTGTACAGATTCCCTGCAGAATTTGGAATTCTGATTCTAAATTGATGAGGAGCCTCTGTAAAAACTGTTGTGATCTCACCACAGGGGTTCATCTTCTATCAGATGGGGAGTGGTGAGGCCACTGCTGGGAACATAACAAACTAAAACATTGCAGCTTCAGAAGCAGTTGGAAATTCCTGAATGAAAACAGTTTTATTGGTTTGAGTGTTGGACTATGATTCTGGAGATCAGGGTCTGATCCCCTGCTCAACCATGAAAAACCACTGGGTGACCTTGGGTGAGTCACACTCTCTTAGCCTCAGAAAAAAATATGATAGGTTCACTTAGGGTTGCTGTAAGTTAAAAATAATTTGAAGGCGCACACAACAACAACAACAACAACAACAACACTGTTAGTTATGGATAAACTTCATAACTTGAACAAATTTCAGGTCACATCAGAAATGTGTCACAAATTATGGATATTTTAGAGAAAGCAAGTCAGACAAGTAAGTCAGGGATTCTTTTGCATGAACATTATTATATGACACTTAAAAATTAGTAATATTTCCAGAGTTATGTCTGCACAGCAATTGGTGAATCCATTATACAGCTTGCCCACACAACCTGTAAGACCATTGGCATTCAACCAAAATTAAAAAAAAAATGTCTCCCTCTCCTCCCATGCATGCCACATAGCAGAACAAAACATTAAGTTTGGTGTTTATAATCCTTGAAATGACCTTGTAAGGTAAATTGAGATTCTTAGCCACTCCCCAGCTCCATACCTAGGTTTTAAGGGCTTTTTAAATCTTTTCCTGCATTTTTCGCCATACAACCTAAGCTGGGTCAACTCCCTACTATTGTGTATTTCTGTTTTAATCTATTATGTTTTTTAACTCCATTGTGATTTAATTCTTTTTTAAGGGAGGGTGGTAAGGGTAAGGAAGGGGTATTTTAACTTGATATTGTTTTAACCTCTGCTGTACTCCGCCCCGATTGCTTGTTCAGAGGGGCGGAATAGATAATAATAATAATAATAATAATAATAATTATTATTATTATTATTATTATTACATTGTAGATCAGTGTTTTCCAAACTCTGGTCTTCCAAGTGTTTTGCACTTGAGTTCCCCGAATCCCAGTTCATTGGACAAAATGTCTGAGCCTTCTAGAGAGCTGAAGTCCAAAATATCTGAAGATTGGGAATAATTGTTGTAGATGTATGGGGATTGTGGTTTAAGAAAAAATGTATTGTTTATGGCAGTGTTTATGGCAGAGTTGAGATTCAAATCAGAGACTTTCTGATCTTTAGTTGAATTTTTAGGCACCATGCACAGGCATGTAGGCAGCATACTACCACAGTTTTCAGAAGTGGTGACAAAATTAACATGGTTGGATAAGAGAAAATGAACATATTATTATTGGGTTTATAGCTTTATCACAGTGACAACTCTCTCCCACAATTATATTTTGGTTTATTGGCTTGGGGGATCTGGTGAGCACATCCATTCAATGAGTTGTTGATGAACTGAGAAAGCTATCTCAAGGTAGAAATATGATATTTAGTTTCTTTTGCATCCTGAACTGCATCTGGAAACTCATCACTGTAGAAAGAAACAGGTGGTTTAAATAATATGAGACTGCCATCAAGAATGACAAACTCAGATCACACTGTGCTGAATGTAGCATCTAGTATCACTTACTCCATGACACAAGAAGTAGGGAAATGCACAATATTGGGCCATCTAAAGACAAAGAAAGTGATAACACATTTTACAGAGGGGAAAACATAAGATTGCATTTTGTATGGCAACTGACTGATGTGATTCATCATCAAATCACCAAGAGGGAGTTCACTGAGCTGCACTTTACTTAAGCTGCTTTCAAGAGGCAGAAATAGTTAACATAGAGGATGATATGGTTTCATGTGGTCATCAGTTTTTTCCATAAAAGTAATGATTAATTTTAACTTTTTAAAAAAGTATCACTACCTATTTTGACTCTTCAGGACTGCATAATTAAAAATAATTATAAACGTTAAAAAGACATTTTTGAATGCTTTTCAGGTGTCCCCTTTCATTCTCACTTCCTCTTAATCCAGCTCCATATACACACTCCCACAGAGTGGCTCTCTCTTGTTTTCAGTGTCTCAATTCATTTTCTGATACAGGCAATGACTTCCTGCAGGGCTAGAGATTGCTCCCTGTTGACAGCTTTCTTCTTTTCCTCCTTCCATTGCAATGACCAGGAAAACCTCCAGTCAGTTGGAAAATTCTTGTCATTCTCAGAAGATATCATGTCAAGTGAGATTTTTCTGACTTGGGGCTGAAACCTGTGCAGTGTTAAATAGGGCGTAAGAGATTATAGAAAGCAATTGTGCTTTAGAGTCGAATTAGCAGGTGCAAAGAGCCACTCTGCATTCTTCAGAGGCCTAGAAAAGAAAACCCCAGTAAAGAAAGAAATCCAGCAAAGCCAATTAAAAATATTAACCAAGTAGGCAACCCCCACTGCTATTTGTAAAATGCCTTTTAACACATTAAATCTATCTGAAATTTCATTCTTGTGTGGATTTCTATTGCTGAATCACACCTGTGAAGAATATAGAAATAAACCAATTCTTATAATAGATATATCCAGAGAAATGGTGTTCTCCATCATGGCAATCTTGGGGTTTGTAGTTTTGTCAGGAACCAGCACTCTTAGGCAAAGAAGGCTAAATACCTTGGAAAACATCAAATCCCAGGATTCCATAGGATGGAACGACAACATTTAAGTGATGTCAAACTGCATTATTTCTGCAGTGCAGAAGTTCCAAGAACTATTAAGTCCCTTCTCCTATCACATTGAGCTTTATGACAGGCCACATGATATAGCTTAATTTGAAGCCATGTATTCTGATTTTGGATTTCTATTCTATTCTATTTTGGCTCTGGATATGTGCATGAACTAAATGTTTGTTAAATCGATTTAAAATATATATTGTTCAATTAAGAAATATGCATTTCTAAATTAAACACAAGATTTGTTTCTTACAGCCATGCATTCAAAAACAATTACTAATTGGAATAATCAATATGCTAGTAACACAAATGTTCTTTCAGGTTATGCATATTGTAATTCCACCTCTTTGCCCTGCCCTACAGTCTGCTGGATTCAATTGTGTCCATTTGTAGGTAGGTAGCCAGGGATTCTTTGGTATACTGCCCACCCAACCCTAACAGTCTCCCTTCCTCAGCTAGCAGGTGTGGTCTCAGGACTGATATTGTAATATCAATTGTTTCAACCATTCTCATGGAAATGGCTCAAGGATTCATGAATTTTGTGACAACCATGAGTCTATCCCAAGTAATATCTGTCCTCCCTTATGTTGCTGGTCAGATTCTATGCTGAATGCTGTGATGGTGATTTCAGAAAAAGAAATTTCTATAGTTCCTCCACACTATAGAAAGATCATTAACTGGTGAGTTTTGTACTCACTGGCACTCACAACCTCTTCAGGGGTGGCAGCCTAGTTAGGACTGTCTTCCCCAGCAGGCTGATGGATCTAGATGGATCACAACACTCTTTCAGCTATTCCTGTCAGGTGATTCTGTCAGAGCCCTGGTTGACTTTTACAATGGCGAAATAACCAGAGTGATGTCCACAATTGTTCCTGAGTATCACCTCTAGCAAAGTGCACCCAAACCAGCTCCCTGATACAAATGGCTGTGAATGATGAAGAAGGCAAGACAGAGATTAGAACAACATTGGCAAGAGATTCACAGTGAGTTTTACTGAATACAGGCTAAAGACTATTTGATGGCCTTCTCAATGACAGTGTGGACAGCAAAGAAGATGCATTTTTAAAGGGTTTTTTTTTTTTTTTTTTTGCTGCAATTCTACACAGCTCAGCATAGCATACTGAATGATCTCTGAGGCCTTTCCTCCCTGCATCGCTATTCCCTGCTTTGTGGAAAGTTGGCAGGATTGCAGAAGTGTCTATTTATGTCTCCATAGCCTAACTCCTTTGCTCTAACTAAGGACACCGCCCCCCAAAAAAACCTTTAGAGTGAAGAAATGAAGTGGTAGTAAGATGGTTTGATAACAATGCACTAGGCGAGCAGCTTACATAGGAGTGGTAACGCAGATCACAAAAAGCTATGTCCCACAGTCTCTGCTTGAGCAATTTAAAAGCTATCTCTAATCCCAAGATAAAAAGGAGTGAAGAAGAGAGACCAATTGAAGATCCTTTTTTGGTAAGAAGTCTGTGCCCACTACCTACATAATTGTCTTGGGGCAGGTATACAAGCAAACCTGAACTAACCCCAAAGACACCAACTTGCAACTAGAGCTGTAAAGCATACTACCAGGTCCTTATCGAGAGAGAACATTGGCCTGTCTCCAGTAATAACACCAAGTTTGGAACACAGTTGAGGAGATGAGGATAATAATCTTTGAGAACTCGTGGAGAACAGAAGTTCCAGCAGACTGAAGAAGGGCAAACGTCATCCCCATCTTCAAAAAGGGGAAAAAAGAATATCCCAACAATTATCGTCCAATTAGTCTGACATCAATACCAGGAATGATTCTAGAGGAGATCATTAAACAGAGAGTCTGTGAACATCTAGAAGGCAACTCCATAATCACAAAAAGTCAACATGGGTTTCAGAGAAACAAGTCATGCCAGACAAATCTGATCTCTTTATTTTGATTAAAATTACCAGCTTGGTAGATGAAGGGAATGCCGTGGATATAGTACATCTTGATTTCAGTAAGGCCTTTGACAAGGTTCCCCATGACATTCTTGCAAACAAGCTTGTAAAATGTGGGCTAGACAAAACAACCTTTACATGGATTTGTAATTGGCTGACTGGTTGAACATAAAGGGTGCTCAAAAATGGTTCCTTTCCATCCAGAGACAAGTTACAAGTGGGGTGCCACAGGGTTCTGACCTGGGCCCAGTGCTATTCAATATCTTTATTAATGACTTGTATGACCGTATTAGGGACATAGTTATCAAATTTGCAGATGACACCAAATTAGGAGTAGTTGCTAATATCCCCGAAAACCAGGATCAAAATTCAAAATTACCTGAATAGACTAGAAAGCTGGGCCAAAGCTAACAAAATGGCATTCAGCACGGAGAAATGTAAGGTACTGCACTTAGGGCGGAAAAATGAAATTCACAGATATTTGATGGGGGACACCTGGCTAAATGAAACTACATGTGAAAGGGATCTAGGAGTCCAAGTAGACCACATGTTGAACATGAGTCAACAGTGTGATGCAGCAGCTAAAAAGGCCAATGTAATTTTAGGCTGCATCTATAGAAGTACAGTGTCTAGATCAAGGGAAATAATAGTGCCACTCTATACTACTTTGGTCAGGACCCATCTGTAATATTGTGTCCAGTTCTGGGCACCACAATTCAACAAGGATGTGGAGAAACTGGAGCTGTCCACAGGAGGGCACCTTCAGGAGTTGGGTATGTTTAGCCTGGAGAAGAGAAGGTTAAGAGGGGATATGATAGCCCTGTTTAAATACTTGAAGGGATGTCACGTAGAGGAGGGAGCAAGCTTGTTTTCTGCTGCTCCAGAGAACAGGACCCGGAACAATGGATGCAAGCTTCAGGAAAAGAAATTCCACCCCAATGTTAGGAGAAACTTCCTGACAGTAAGGACTGTTCGACAGTGGAACACACTCCCTCAGAGAGTGGTGGAGTCTTCTTCCTTGGAGGTCTTTAAGTAGAGGCTTGATGGCCATCTGTCCAGGATGCTTTGATGAAAAGTTCCTGCATGGCAGGGGGTTGGACTGCATGGCCCTTGAGGTCTCTTCCAACTCTCTTATGCTATGATTCTATAAGAAGGGTCCTTAGAAATTTTGTCAGTTGCCTATCAATTTCAGGTGACACTCTCCCAGTCCATGAATACATCTCTGCCTGACTCCTATGGACACAGAGATTTCATCGGTAAACTGTCCTTGTGAGCAACATCTAACTTGCAGCTTACTGTCACTATATAATGCCATGATGAGATAGGAGAGTCTTTTAACATCTAAGCTGTTGCCTAGCTTTCACCAAAGCTTGATTCTGGGGAGAGAGACAAATGCAAATTTCATATCCATAAAAGCATAATATAGTTTGATGTGAAGAAATTTAAGATCTTTCTCTGCTAAATGAAAAAGGATCAAGTACTGATTGACCATGAAATAGTTTTTTCTGAAAGCTGCCTGGACCTCTATGGGCCAAAACAAACTACAAAAATAATGACACTGCTTTAACTGCCCTGGCTCAGTGCTTGGGAATTCTGGGAACTGTAGTTTGCTGTGGCAGCAGAGCTCTCTGATAAAGAAGACTAAATGTCTCACAAAACTTCAGTCCCCAAAATTCCCTGGTATTGAGCCAGAGAAGTTAAAGTTATTATAATATTATTATTAAAGTGGTCTCAAACTGGACTCTTTCTGCAGTATGTTTTGGCCCTATAACAATATTGGGGCAAGACAGACTGCCAGAAAATGGTGGACTGTAGGCAGCCGGTTTAACTCTGGAGGAACGCCACAGCAGCAAAACAACATGGTGTCCCTCCAGAGTAAAAAGAACCCAGAAAAAACAGGTTCTTTTTAGGTTGTTTGGCACACGTCACGAGTGTGCCATTGGCACACTGGTGATGTAACGGACACACAGTGACATCTGTATGCTGTGTGTCTATTATGTCAAGATGGCAGGGTCCTTGTGGATGAAATGCCACCATGCTGCTGCTGCTGTAATGTGCTAGGGTCAGGGAGCATGTGCTCCCTTACCCTAGTATCAGCCCCATGATGGTGCTTCCTTGCCATTTGTCTCAGGCCATTATTGGCTTCCAAAAAGTCAGTTAACCTTTTTAGTAAATATCTGGCATAAAACTTGCCCATTATTGATAGTAAGCTAATGGGCCTGAAATTTCCCTAATCATTGAACTGTCCCTTCTTATATATTGACACCACAATAGCATGTTTGCAACTGATGGGAATTTTGCCATTTCTTGTTTTGTATATGTATCAAGATTTGCATACTATCTGTCTTTAAAAAAAGGGCATTCTTCTGTGAGAAGGCTCCTACCAATCCCTCATTTTCAATGACACTCTGATATATTCTTGATATATTAGGGCAGCCATAGCAAACCAAGGGCACGTGTGCCAGACTTGGCATGCAGAGCCCTCTCTGTGGGCATGTAAACCTCTCACTGCCAGTAAGAGGAGGGAGGGAGGGAGAAGAGGCAGGAGGAAGAGGAGGAGGAGAAGGAAGTGGTAACAGCACTGGTGGTCCCATGCCTCAATCTTCCCACCTGCTGGTGAGATCCAGGAGGGAGGGAGGAATAGGAAGAGGAGGAAGAGGAGGAAGAGGTGTGAGGAAGAAGAGAAAGAGGAGAAAGAGGAGGAAGAGGAAGCGACCCCATTCCTCCAGCTCCCCACCCACCACTGATGAGAGCTGGGAGGGGAGAGGAGGAGGAGAAAGAGGAGAAAGAGGCAACCCCAGTCAGTAACCTGCTTGCCACCAGTGAGGGGAGGGAGGGAGGGAGGAAAAGGAGGAAGAGATGGAAGGAAGAGGAGGACAAGGAAAGAGGAAGCAGCATTCCTCCAGCTGCTTGTCCGCCACTCATGAGAGGAGGGAGGGAGAGGAGGAGGAGGAAGAGGTGGGAGGAAGAGGAGAAGGAGGAGGAAGAGGAAATGGCAATGGAATGGCATTTTGTTGGGGGAGGTTGCTGTTGCTAGCCTGAGGCTGAGAGAGTGTGCATTGGGTGTTTGTGGGTGTGTGTGCTTTCAATTTGTTGTTGGCAACCCTAAGATGAAACTATCATGGGGTTTTCTTGGCAAGTTTCCTCTTGGCAAGTTTCCTATTGATAGCCTAAGGCTGAGAGAATGTGCTTTGGGTTCGCCCCAGAAGTCCTGCCTCTGAATTCCCATCCCTGAAGTCCTGTCCCTGGGAGTCTTGCCCCTTGGAAATCCTCCCCAGCACCAGGTTACAACTGATGCAGGAGCGCTACTGAGTTTGGGCAATCATCTTTATATGTATCACCATCACTGTGTTAGGGTCTTTGCTAGAATGGCCTTTATGTGGTTGAGTCTTCAGTATTCCAATGTTTTCAAATTCTAGGACTGACAAGTCTATGAGTTGTAACAGGCTGATAAAGAGCATTGATAGTCTTTGCCCAAGTAGAAAGAAAGAAAGAAAGAAGCAAAGCTAGAGAAACCAAAAAATAGATTTCTTTAACCAGAGCTGTTAACTCAGTCCCTTTATAATCTCACTGCAACCAAAAAATAATCACCATTAGAAGTCAAAATGTATTCATTGCTCTTTTCAAAAATGAAATTGTTCTTAAATGTCTAAAGTTATTTTGTAATATGCAAAAACAGAGGTTTAGATTCTCATCCTCAAGGTGCAGCACTGCAGGAAAAGAGTTGGTAGGCCAAGTCTTTCAACTGTAAATTTGTAAGTTCTCTTCTCTAATATTTCTGAAGTGTTGACAGTGCTCTTGGTGAGGTACAAGATGCATAATGCAATCAGCTGCTACCCTGAGGCTTCTCTTCTTAACCTTCAGCACATCTCAGGATCCCTTTGGACACTGAATATATGAATAAAAAGCAGTAATACAAGCTAGAATGGATATATATATGGCTGACCTACATTCTTTTGAGCATGAACAAACTGCCAGCTGCTTAAGGTTAGTAAATGCCATAAAGTTATGCGCACTTGTCTGTTATAGGAAGTTTATAGGCTGTTTTACCTGGAGGAGCTGACACTAGCCAATGTATGAGAAATCATTTTGGACTAAATCAAATACTAGCCTAATCGAGATTGGGAAACATCACCAACTTATAGAGTTCAAAGGCAGATGAAATATTCTGTTTTGAGGAGAGGTAAATAGATTTCATCATTAATTGTTGTTAAGGATCATTGACAGGAATTGTATATACAACAACAGAAGCCAGTCAACATAGACTTAGAGATAAATCAAATCCAATGGCTTAGTACAATTAAAACTGTGTACCTATAGTAGTTACTTATGTATTTTTGAGCCTAGTAACTGCAGTAAATATGAATATGTAAATGTGAGTGAATATGAAAGAAGATGGTAAGAAAATACATTTTTCCCAAATTATATTGAACTTGATAACAAAATATATTTGTGGCAATGATGAGAACAATATGAAATTCTATTTCATTGCATATCAGAAAAACTGTGGTGGTGGTGATGGTGGTGGTGGTGGTGCTGCTGCTGCTTCCTCTTCTCCCATTTCCACTCCCTCCAGAATGGGACTCATAGTGGATTGTTTTTATTGTTAACTGCCCTTGAGCTGACCTCAACTCATGGCAACCCTGTGGCTGAGACATCAAGATTCTCTGCCCTATATTTTTGATCCACTCAGGTCCTTTAGGCTCAGACCTTTGGTTTCTTTGCCTGAGTATAACCATGTAACACGTGGTCTTCTTCTCTTTCCCCTGCCCTCTGCCTTTCCTACCATGATTGCCTTTTCCAGGGACACATGTCTTCTATAATCTGGTCAAAGTGCAATAGTCATCCTGGACTCTAGGGAGAGTTTGGACTTCTGCTCTAGAACCCAATTGTTCATCCCCTTGGACATCCACAGTATTCTCAGCACTCTTCTGCAGCACCACATCTCAAATTAGTTGATTTTTCTTCTGTAAGCTTTCTTCACTGTCCAGCTCTCACATCTGTGTATGGTGATGGGAAATATAATGGCCTGAATGATTCTCACATTAGTGCTCCAAGTAACACTTTAGTATCTTGTCCCATTCTTTCATAGCTGCCTGCACAATCCCAGTCTTCTACTAATTTTTTGACTGCACTCACTGTTCTGATCAATATTTGATCCAAAGTATGGGAACTCTTTGACTATTTCTATTCTCTTGTTATCTAGAATGAATTCTTGTTTATCTTCCATGGACATTATTTTTGTTTCTTTAATGTTCAATAGTAACCCTACCTTGATGCTTTCCTCCTTGACCGTCTCCAGTGGTTGCTCCAGATCTTTGTTGGTTTCTGCAAAATTAGAGAGTTAGAGAAAGAAGAAGAGCCCTCTGTCCATTCTGTCTGCCATCGCCATTGTGTCAGAGAGAGAGAAGAGGAAATCACACCTCCAACAGGCCTAGCCCAGAGACAGCTGTGGCCTCAGAAGGAGAGAAGAATGCTGGACTTGATCCTCTTCTCCACTGCCATTCCCTTCTCCTTTTGTGTCATGTCTTTTTATATTGTATGCCTGAGTGCAGTGAACTGTCTAATTAACCATTTGTAGGGCACTCTGAGAGAATTTCAATAAATAAAATAAAATAAATATTATTGTGTCATATTCATAACTTAGATTGTTGATATTCCTTCCTCCAATCTTCAGTCCTCCTTTCCTCTGATTCTAATCCTGCTCTGGGTACAATATTTTCTGCATACAGGTTGAATAAAGAGGGTGATAGGATACAGCCTTGCCAAACTTCTTTTCTGATTGGTAATCATTCTATCTCATCGTAATCAATTCTAACAGCAATCTTTTCTCCTAGTACAGCTCCTTTTCCTGAGTACATCAGGACAAACAAGTGTAGTGGCACACCCATTTTGTTGAGTGCAATCCATAGGTTTTCAAGATCCATGCAGTTGAAGGCATAGATCAATAAAACACATGTAGATTTTCTTTCTGAATTTTTAACTGTACTCTGTTATCCATCATATATTTGTAATGTGATTCCTAATGTCTCTGAATCCAGCTCTGGGATTTCTCACTCCGTATATGGCAGGAATCTTTGGGCTGAAACAAACCAGCAGTAAGTGTCAGATTGGGGATGGTGTGGGGGCATGGTGTTTAGATGATACATGCCTGATGCCACCCCCAAGCTAGCAGCATGCTATCCTGCCGGCCAGATGGAGGACAGCATTGTGGTGCTCCAGTGGTGTGGCGTTCAGACACCACACAGCACAGGAGTGCAGAAGAGCTGCTGCCACTGAGGAAAGGGTGGCCTTTTTTCACTCTAAAAAGGACTATCCCTTTAGGAACATCTGTACTGTCCCTTTGCTATAGAATTTTGAGAATCACTTTACTTGCATAGTAAATTAGTACAATTCATTACCACAATCTTTTGTAGCTTACAATTTAAAAAAAAAATTCTGAATATACAAAACAAAATACAAAACTTAAAAAAATTAAATCATCAGAAAGAAATTAAAACCAGATTAAAACATTTATTAAAGCACACATACACATACTAGCACAGTGATTAGCAATATCCATCATAATGTGTAAAATGGGCCTTATATCATTGCTCATCAAATGCCTGTCCAACATAAAAATCTGCTTGTCTATGGAAAGAAAGTAGGGAGGGTGTCAGTCTAACTTTTCTGGGATGGGAGTTCCAGAGCCTGGGGCATGTACTGAAAAGATGCTCTCTTGTGTTCCCACCAGATGTACCTGTGAACCCTTAGAGAGCTGGGTCAGAGAAAAGGGCCTCCTTTCAGAGCACAGACTGGTTTGGTAAGGAAGAATATGGTCCTTCATTTTATATAAGGGACACAATTTTACTAGATTTTTGAATATAATAGGATTTAAGAATCCACAGATTTTGATATCCATAGAGGGTCCTGGAACCAAACCGCAATGTATAAAGGACCTAGTGTAACTTAATCCCATGGTCTTGGTTCTATCTTCTGGGAGAGCAGAAAACAATCTTGTTTTATCTTTCATGAGACAACCATTCAGATATGTAAAGATGGCTGTCATATCACTTCTCAGTCTTCTTTTCTCTGGATGAAAAATACTCAGTTTCCTCAGCTTTCCCTCCAACAGCTTGGTTTTCTAACCTTTTAATATCTTGGTTGCACTCTTTTGAATATGTTTTAGCTTGTCAACATCTTTCTTAAGCTGGTACACCAGGAGAGTGCATACTAATGTAGTATACACTAGTATTATTACTTCTCTTGATGTAGACACAATATATCTGTTGATACAACCTAGAACTGCACTGTTTATTTGTTTGCATGTGTTTTGTAGAGTACTGCACTATATTGTTGACATATTGTTAGTTTGTAGTCTATTAGACCCAGGGTCCTTTTTACAGAAATTGCTGTCAAGGTGGATGTCATTCAACATTATATACTTGTGTGTTTGATTTTCTTTGGCTGAATGCAGTACTTTACATTTTTCCCTCTTGAAATACATTTTGTTAGTATTTTCCTAGTTCTTCAGTCTGTTATGGTTATCTTGAATCCTGGTTCACTGTTGTTTTTTTAAAACATGTTGTAGCTTAAAAAAGATTCAACATTAGAAGTATATTCTAGGCAGAGTTAAGCTTTGAATTTTTAAAAGTAAGACAGGGTTAACTGCATGTTTAATTTTCCCACTGAGATCTACAGGACTTAACAACATCTAACTGTGACAGTATTTGATTATACCATTAGTAATTAAATCAGAAGTTATCCACATTACAAAGAGTGGCTCCATCTTTCTTTCATGCTATTTTTTATGAGTTTAACCATGCATGCCATGTCAGGCAGAAATATAACAGGTGCTTTTCCTAAGATGTAAATTCAGTTATCAGAATTTATTTATTTTTAATATCTGCCTTCATGAAGCTTTCAAGGACTCAAGAGCAATGCTTGGAGCTGGCAGTTAGGGAAAAGAAATAAAATATCATCCATAATTAGATATTTTTTCTCAAGCATAAATGTCATTCATTCCTCCTCATATTGTCTAGTTTGTGTGACCCAGACTCTTGTAGCAAAAGTAAATAAATCTCTAAAAATGTAATGCTGCATATCTGGTGTTTTTCAGATTTTATCTAGAAAATTGTTAATGTTCTTTAAAACTTTATTCATAATGGAGAGAAAAATATTCATGAGTAATATTAAAAATTGATCCCCCCCTTTTCTTGTCTGTTCTCCCTGCTTTCACACATAGCAATAAAATGTTGGCATTTACTTGAAAGGAAAAAAGTTAAGCCTTCTGGTTCATGACTTATTAGGCTTCTGGCTACGGCTTAGTAGTGTCAGTTAGATCCCAGGATGACTTTTTTCCCTGTTCTTTTTAAAAAACGAACTAGAGAATGAAATAAAACAGATTATTGAGCCAAATGGTAAAATAAGAAGGAATACATTTATTTGAAGTGGACAATTCTTGGTTGCAAAAGCTGAATTGGGATCAACATGCAGGTGATCTGTCTCAGCAGGCAATCATTGAGGCATTTTGTCTGAGGCATATGTAACATCTCTGGTGTACAAATGGAGCACACATGCTGTGATATCCTTTTGTTTGTAGCAGGTTGTGTCAGCTCTGTCTGTGGGGTGTGGTTAAGGGCAGATAACACTGCACATCCCTCCTAATTCTTCAAGTCCCTTAGAAAAATGTCCTTCTTGGATTCCATGTTATGTGCAATATCTGTTTCTTTGCCCCACAGTGGCAAAGCCAATTAAGACATTTTTCTCTATTTCTCTAAAGATTAAAAAAAAAAAAAAGCAGACAAAGGGCATTCTCAGTTCAGAGTGTGGTTATGTTGGTTATATTCAGCTATGAGATAGATAGTCCAATAAGTATTAGCTGGAAAATGTTTCATGTTTTGCTAAAAAGGAAAGACAACACAAATGATTAGCAAGGAAATGCATTGAGAGGCCATATGTTTTGCATGCAAAAGATCCTGGGCTAAGTACCTGGCAGGTCTAGGGAAGCTCTCCTAGCATCATGGAGATGAGATGCTGATCTTTGTTTGGACCATAGGAGCTAACTAGACTAATAACCTAATTTAGCATGTGTCAACTTCTATGTTCTCTTTATACCTTAACTACATAAGTTCTTTTTCCATTATAATAACTTATATACTATCTTCTAACCAGCTATTAAGTGGAGGGGATACATGTCTTCTTTTGTAGCTGGCCACCTTTAACTTTTTCTGGTTGATAACCAAGGAAGTTTAATTGAGCCATAATGAATTTCAAAGATGGTCCTCAGCCCCAATACAAAGAATATATTTACTATATCTCTGCACCTTGTTCTTACATATGTGGATGTAGGTACATGAATATAAATAATACAAATTAGAATCTTACAGCACTTTTTTTTTAAAAGTGAAAAGTGTTTCAGGTTTTTGAAGACTAAAAGCTGTTATGTGGTGAACTATTTGTGTGTAAATATGTGGGGAGAAACATGTGGATTTTCAAATGGTCTTAAGCTGCAAATTCTACCATATGTCATCATTGTCTATGCTCACTAAGATTGTTGTGAGTTTCAGTTAACAACACCTGACATCTGTAGCAGAGTTTGGAAAGTTATTTTCTTTAAAACAGGAATAGATATAATGGAATAGAATAATGCTCTAGGTCCTACTATTCATTAATGGATGGCTTCAGCACGTCCTTCTACTTATTCTTCTTGAAAGTAACTCTTCAAACTGTGATCTGGAGGACCCCAAATTGTTCAGCTTGGGTGTAAATCAACAGCTATATATATGTTTTCTTTGAATCTGAAAGTTAAACTAATCCTTTGTGTAATATAAAACATAATTGTTATTCAAAGAAATTATTTCATTAGAATGTGAGCTAATAAGTTAAATTTTTGCTTGTGGAAAGTGAACATAGTGGTGTGTGTCGGCAGGGTTGGTTATTAAAAAAATATCACAGGCATTGCAGCATTTCTAATATCAAGAGGTTACAGGCTCAAAAAAACTTTCAAACCATAAAAGATAAAGAGTTCTCCATGTTTCAAATCTGAAACAAATACATCCTCATACCAGAAAGTGATACATAGAAGCACATACACATCCATACTAATGGCTATCATTTGCTCATAAGATCATGAAGCAGGCACTGAAAATATTTGCAGATTTCTTCTAAAGTTTTCCATGGAACTGACAGTCACAAGAGTGCTTTGTTTAGGTTGAAGGTTTTCCCAATGCAGAGCATGTTACTCATAAGGGACCCATAAAGGGAAAATAATCTTCTGTGATGCCTGACAGACAAATAAATATTAGGATTCCTTGGGGGTGTGAAAGCAAATTTGCAAGTTTCCTGTTGAAAGAAGAAGGGAATTCACAATCTCCTGGTGTGTTATCTAGCTGTGATTTGATTTAAGCAGTCAGCTGAAATCAGTGTGAAGAAAAAGCAATAGGCTAAGAAGATGTGTCAAAAGAGATTTTATATACACCGGAAATATTACTATTGATAGAGGCCCAAGAAAGAATTGCACTATTCAGTTTCACTGCAAATGCATTAGTTACATTCATACCTCCATCCAAGGTAGACAGAGTGAACTGGGATGGGCAGATGATAGAAATGCAGAATTCAATTAGGATGAGTGGTACATTACAGTAATAGGAACAGAAGAAACTCTGAATCAATTTGTTTCCTATGATTCTTTGATATTACAGTTTCTGTATTGGCAGCAAATCTATAAACAGTTACTTTGTCCATAGTTGATGTTGTACTCAATACACAAAAATAAACTTTCACAGGAAAGAGCTTTTTCGTACTGTTTCAGTTGGTGACAATGATTTTAAAATGGGAAGGGGGAGGAAGAATCAATGCAGTAAAGCTCTTCTTTTTGTTCTTTGTTTAAATGAAAAGAATTCTTTAATAGCATTCTTGAACTATTAGTCTCTTAAGACTTCTTTGATGCTGATTCTATTTGTCAAATATGTGGGAAACTTAAATGATCTGTCATTGTCTGTCAGAAACATTTTTCCACATCTAAACTTTTTTTCCACAAAAATAAGTTTTCAGAGATTAAAATATTAGATCAAGGGAGGGCTTTTTTCCTGCATCCACTATTGTAATTCAGCACACAATCACTGGGAAGTATATAAATCATGCCACATGGCACATCCATAGTGACCCCATTCAATATCAAACTGATTATATGGCTCCATAGCATCTTTTTTCTTAAAATTCATGTCCCTACATATTATGCTCCTTCCTTCTATAAGAGGGACACAACTCTCACACTCTCAAAATGACTTCTCTATGATAACTAATTATGAGAAATTAGCCTCCAAGAGGCTTATGTGACCCACTTTGCTAACCTAAAGAAAATCATCAGTTAATTCCTGGGTATATTTAGAGAACTAGACTCTTAGAATACTTGTGAAAGAAATGTTTTAGATGAAGACATCGAGAAGAAGATGTCTGGCATTATGCTTTCAATCACACTACAAGGGAAAGGAGAATGCAACTCCTATTTAAATGTCCATTTCTTCATAGTTATGTAGGAAGCAGGGTATTATTTCAAACCAGTCTGTGGGGAAACTACAGAGATTCATCAGAGAGAATAATTTTTCCCTATTTCATAGGGAAAGATATGCGTAAACTGGAGAGTACATCCCAATTAAAATAAACTCATTCTTACTGAACCTTCAAGAGAGAAAGAACAACAATAAGTAAGGATGAGTGAGAATTTTGTTTAAGATAAGAATGTAATGATAATTGGTTCCAGTTGATATGGATTTTTGTTTTTTTCAGCCCCTTCCAATTCCTCTTTACAAATGAGAAATTTACCACCTGCACATCCAGGAGTGAGAGTTTTCAGATTGTTCATTTGCACATTCATTTCTATGTCTGTCAGAGCTTGGAAATGTTGCTTTCCCCCCCTTTTGGATTACAACTTCCTTAGCTGGGTGGGGATTATGAGAGCTGTAGTCCAAAACTTTTCCAAGCTTTAATTCTATTTCTATCTTTCCACCTTCCTCTCTCCAGTGTATACTGTAATACCCAACTTATTTTTATTAAATAAAACTAATATAAAATACTGTCCAATGCGATGACTAGTGTGTTCAATTTTAACTGGAAAGTTCTGGGTTAAATGGCAGTCAATGTCAGACTTTAAGGCCTACCTTACAGAGTTACTACTAGAAGATGGTGTATTGGATTTAACTCAAGTCCCTTTATTCTTTCCTGAATTCAATGGAGGATATAGATTTGAGGCCACACTAAAAATACAACAATTACAAGGTTATTTTTTTTTAAAGCCAGTTTCTCTCTTCAGTTGTAAATTTCCTATTTAAATATGATTAAGAGAGGATTTTTGCATGTCTGTTGCCCTTTAAAGGCTTGGTTGAATGGCTTGAGCCTGATGCTAATCTCAGCACTCTCCCATTGTTCAAGTTGCTTCTGACCACTATGAAATCAGTGGTTTCTACTTTTGCTTACTATAATTGCTACAAAATGAGTCCTCAGGGGACTGCCATTAACAGCATAACAATACATATGCAAATCACTCTTCCTTTCCCAGGGTCACACAGGATATATATAGCCATATATAGCTAATCCTTTTGCAGGCTATAATTCTCTGAAGATGCCAGCCAAAGATGCTGGTGAAACGTCAGACAGGAACTCTTCTAGAATATGGCCACATAGCCCGAAAGCCTCACACACACACACAAAAGCTACAAAATGAGTTCAGAATGTTAAAGCAGTTTGCCCTCAATTGAATCAGCAAGGAGAGTAGTATAAAACAAAAAAATCTGCCAAAGTATCTCCTAGTTTGTGTGCCTTTTCTCATTTAATAATTTTTGCCATTTTGACCCTATTGTAATGTTGCTTGGCCACACAAGTCCTAGTTTTTCATCTGGGAAATATTTGAGGGCATGATGTTATTGGTGATGATTTAGCTTTGTCCAGATAGTTACCTCAACATATTCATGAATACCGAGAGGTAGGTCTGTGAATCCTAGCTCTGACTTCAGTGTCCCTGTTGTCACTGGTTTAGCCTCAGACTATTGTATGTTGCACACTGGGTAGAGGGGTTCACAATTCACTCTTTTTTGTTTGTTCTTTCTCTCTCTCTGGACAAAAGGGCCACAGTGGCTTAATGGTTAAGATGTCAATTCAGACAATTGGAAGACTGGAAGGCTGGCAGTTTGAGGCGCAATTGCCGCATCACGGGGTGAGTTCCCATCACTAGTCCCAGCTTCTGAAAGCCTAGCAGTTCAAAAGCATGCAAATGCAAATAAATAGATAGGTACCACTTCAGTGGGAAAGTCACAGTGTTCGGTGCAATCAAGCTG
Organism: Urosaurus nigricauda; assembly: GCA_034509955.1. Taxonomy (NCBI): domain Eukaryota; kingdom Metazoa; phylum Chordata; class Lepidosauria; order Squamata; family Phrynosomatidae; genus Urosaurus; species Urosaurus nigricauda. The sequence goes on along the minus strand of JAOEGL010000005.1, from coordinate 162,942,311 downwards.
ACCACATGACCACTGGAGTAGTCCTCGGACAATGCTGGTTTAGCAATGGAGACGAGCACTGCCCCCTATAGTCAGTTACAACTAGACATTAATGTCAAGAGACTACCATTACCTTTACTAGATAGACAGATGGAGCAGTGGTTAAATGCCTGTACTGCAGCCACTCACTCAAAACCATAAGGTGGCGAGTTGAAGACCAGCAAAGGGCTGAAGCTCGACTCAGGCTTGCATCCTTCTGAGGTCGCTAAAATGAGTACCCAGATTGTTGGGGGGCAAATAGCTTACAATTGTAAACCACTTAGACACTCCTTAAGGGTATGAAGCGGTATATAAATGAAGCTGTTTGTTTTGTTTGTTTTAGATAGATAGATAGATAGATAGATAGATAGATAGATAGTCCAGGGACTCTGGATGTTTTGAGGGCTGCATTGAGGGGGTTTACACCATAATATATGTTCAGGAGAACTTGAGCTCTTTTACACACCATTATGGCTCTATGAATTTATGATTTCTAAAGAATCCTGGAGTTTATAGTCTGATGAGGCACTAGAGATCTCTCGAAGAGGTTTCTACAGAACCCCTTAATAAACTGAAAATCCCAGGCTGATGTTTCAATAGTAGTTAAAATAGAATCATTGTGCTATAATGATGTACTGTGAAAGGGCCCCTTATTTCTCAAGGACTGTACAACTGAACACATCAGTTCTCCTTCCTAGACTGTTTAATCATTTTGTGAAGTTTAAGCTGAACTGAGTCCTAGAAAAGTATGAACATTTTGGGGGGTACGGTCTTGCATAATGATTAAATTAATTATGAGAATGAATGGAGACATGGATGCTAAAAGTCAAAACTAATATCTATGTCCTACAAGAGAGTAATGATGGGCCATTTTTGTCATGCCCTTTCCCCCTGAAAATAAGACTTAGTAGAGGTTTTGCTGAATTGCTAAATCCAAGGCCTCCCCTGAAAGTAAGACCTAGCAAAGTTTTTGTATATAAATATGCATACATTATATAATAAATGTTCTCTTTTTTTTTAACAATGAATGTGAATTCATCTTCATAGGAAAAAAAAACATCCCCTGAAAACAAGACCTAGCATATCTTTGGGAGCAAAAAATTAATGTAAGACACTGTCTTATTTTCGGGGAAACACAGTATGTACCATCTTTCTCTTAAAGTAATGTGATCAATTTAAAATAAACACATCATTGACAGACTTCTGTTACTTCAGATCATCCAGCCCCTCCTTTGATGAATGCTTGCATATTAGTGGAATTTCAAAGACTTAAAATGGTCTTCTTTATATAGATCTCAAGTTATTTTGGGGTGCTTCAGTGTCCAACCCATTGCTGAAAAGGGACAACTATTCAGGTACAACCATGAATCTTTGTGAGATGTCCCACTGCCCTGTAACTTTGTATCTGTGATCAGAACATTATGATAAAGTCTGTTTAATTGTATGTATATTTAATTGTATGTTTAATTGTCATGAAAATTCAGAGCTAAAAATTAAAATTAAATATTTGCAGTTTAGGAAGGTATTAGTCCCGGTGAACATAAATGTAATTATAATTTCAGGGCAAACTTCAAAGACAAAGAAAGCAAATAAAAATGAATTGAGAAACAGAATGAAAAATGGATTATCATGAAATGTGTCTTGCTTTATTCCTTATTAATAAGAACAGGAAATATTATGTCCCTTTGACAGATTAAGGTCCACTGTTTGTTTCTCTTGAATTTCTTCATACTATACATTATCTGTCATTTATACTTCAGTTGATTAGAAGCATTGATAAAATTTACTCTCCCTGTTTAATTTTCATGTTTGAAAATTTTAGAATACAAACAGATACCTCCTAACAAGGACTCATCTTTGGACAACACTCTTGAAGTAGCATACAAAGTGGATGGTTAGTGTGGGTTGCTTCCATGGATATTGACGAAAGACACAGAAGATGCACTTTAACATTAGACTAGTTGTAGATTTCTATGCTCCTTATTTATAAAACAGCCTCACATGTGTAAAACCTGGTATTTGCATATTTCCTTATTAAAGGAGGATTAGGATGGCCTCTAGTGGCACATATCTGTATAGGAAAAATACAGTAAAACCTCCAGATATATCTAGATTTCAGATATAAGGAATGTTCATTTTTATTTTCAGAAATAACTAGAAAGTAGTGCTCTCTCTCTCTCTCTCTCTCTCTCTCTCTCTATATATATATATATAGAGAGAGAGAGAGAGAGAGAGAGAGATCACATGTCTTTTAATTGAATTATACTTAATGTCACATAAATTTGAGTTCATATAAATACATCACTTTGTTTAATGATCGTTTTAGACTGCTTTCTTCATAATAACTTTTCTGCAAATAATTGTAATGATTATCATTACTTAATCAAAACTTATTCTGTACAGATTGGAGGATACATTTTCCCCTCATTTTCATAGATGCTAAAATGAATATTTTACCTGGACACAATTGTGATGTCAAATTAGACCACGATATTGTTTTCCATTCTCCTCTTGCCAGTGTTTGTATTGTAAAACACTCTTTCCTACACACACACACACACACACACTTAATATATAACAAAGAAAATGTATTTAGGAAAATATGTTACAGAAGCTGATGTATTATTCTTCCAGCTAGGGTTAGACAGATGTGACTGTAAGCCATTGTGTGTTCATCACTAACTCAGTGATGAATTGCATGCCTAAACAAATGTTCATTGCATGCTTACTACATACAAATACAACTTTGTATATTTGTGTTTTTAGTGAAGTCAAAAAATCAGCAATAATACTGATTGTGTATTCTGCATCATGTTTTTTTTTTTTTTTTTGGACTGTATAACCTTTATGATCCTTGTGATTTCTTCCAGCTGTATTTTTCTATGAATCTATGAATAACTTGGCTGCCTTTGGGTACTATGTCCATGGGGAATTCTGGAAGCAAACATCAGCAGATACCAAAGGCCCACTGTACTCCAAAAAGTGTTGCCCCAAGATATTTTACTACTTGGAAGAGCAGCACATTATGCCCCGCTCCAATGTAAACAAATGCATAGTACCCAAAGGCAGCCAATTTATTCCAGCCCATGAAGTAGAAAATCCAACAAGGGTCACTCCCCACTGCCATGAAAATATAACAATAACAAATAAAATTATTTATTTCCATGATCCAACACATCTCCTGCTGGGAGTACAGGTGGGAGTACATCCAGCCTGCCATAACCTTATTTGGATCTTCCTCACGATTCTTATTTGAAATTTCTCCAAAATGTACACTCCAGCCCATTAAAAACTTTTATCATAATAAATTTCTTTTAGGTGCTGCAAAATATTGAGAACAACTTAACCCCTATCACTGAACCCAACAAAAATCTGCTTAGTTGTCTCAAAGGGTTCCTGCAAGATCTGAAATGGGAGTGGTAAAATTCATGAGTTAATCCTTGAATTCTGTAGGGGGGAAGGGAGAAATCAATATAATAAATACATAGAATCAGTTGAAAGAGAAATGCCCTGCCACCACCTAAAACCCTCTTAACTCAAATTCTTTGGACAGGCAAATTCACATGTGTTCCTTACATAGTAGGCCCTCTGTATCTGTGGACTTGCAATCTCCAGGTTTCAGGATCTGCAAATGGCAAGCTTGTAGCACTGGGGCATCAGAAGAGGAGGTGGAAGAGGTGGTAGAGAAAAAGAAGAGGAGGAAGGGAGAGGGAGAGGAGGCAACACCTGCAGGGGGGTGAGGAGGAGGAGGAGGAGGAGGAGGAGGAGGAGGAGGAGGAGGGAATAAAGGGTGGCTGCAGGAATGGAAAAGATGGCAACGAGCAGCATTCACCCTAGCAACTTATTTCCAGGTAGCCAGAGAATGGTGGCAGAGGCATTTAATGCTTTCCCACTTGAGGCATTCAGATCCTGAGGCCAGTTCTCAGCATCTGTGCTCTGCACAGCTCCTATGGCCAAGTGGTGGAGATCGGCACACAGAGAAGGGTGGGGATGGAGGGGCATGACAGCTCTTTGGGGATGCCACCGCTACCACCCTTTAGCCCCAGAGGGCTTTGCAGTTGCTGCTCTACTGCCCTAACCACCCACCCAGGGAACATCAGAGCACCTCCAGGACTACTGCGCCCCTTTGCCGTGCAACTACCATTCACACTGTTCTCTGGGGCTCTGCTTGAACCCTCAGTCACACACTTCTGTCCTCGCAGGAGCCAGCATTGAGAGGGGTGGGAGAGGAGGAGGAGGAAGAAAGAAAATGCTCAAAATAGAAAGAAAGAAAAAGGCTGAAAAACATGTTTTTAAAGTGTTGAGAAACCCTGTAAGAATTATAGAGTGATGAGAATCTTTGCACTTCAAGACTTATTCTGCACAAAATTCACATGTTGAAGTTTTGCAATGAAAACAGTATTTTCCAGATAGGAAACAATATTTTTAAAAGGAAAATCCTATTTGAATACAGAAACATTAATTCCTGCACAAAAAAATGTTATAATGGGGACCTATTCTGTGCAAAATCAGTGTATGGATGATTTGACTATAAAGTAGCATTTCCTGTGCAGTAATTGATATTTCTGCTTTTAGATAGGATTTTCCTTTCAAAAGTGTGGTTTCCTAGGCAGAAAATGTTATTTTATATACAAAACAAGTCTCAATTTGTGGTTAGCTTTCAAAAATTCCAATGCCATGCTGTGGTCCTTTGGACTGGAGCAAAAGAAAGGAAGGAAGAAAGAAAGAAAGAAAGAAAGAAAGGAAAAAGAAAAAAGAAAAAGAAAAAAAAGAGTCAGTTTAAACTGACCCCTGGTGGCGTGGTTTGAGGCCTGCCATGGCAGCCCACTTTAGGAGAGGGCCATGCAGTTGCTCAGTCCCAGTCCAATTGTGGCTGAAGCAGCCAGAGGCCACTCCTTCCTGCCTGTCTGTTTCACCCCTAAGAGTTTGTGAAATTATTTCCCCATAAAACTGTTATGAAGGCACATAAAAATGCAAGCCATTTGCAGACAAGGTCATCATTTGAACATTTGAACTAACAGGGCTAGAGAATAAACATGCTAGCTTTATTTCTTGCCAAAAAATAAGGGAATGAATCCTTACGTACTTCACATGAATGAGCATCAAAAACAGAATTCAGTTTGTTTAACTGAATTCTGAAAACTCCCTCCTTCTTTCTGTACATTTAAATTTGCTCTTTCCATGACACAGCATACAGAATCTTATTTATTATAAATGTATATTCAGCATTAGACATTTATCAAGAAACAAGGGGGGAAATGAAACATACCTCAAACCTGCACTTTTTTTTCAACCACTTTTGAAAATCCTTTTTAGACTTCTGAAAAGAATTAATTACATAATTGGCTTACTAGACCTGATATGTGACCTTAGATATTAAGAGGCTTATTTTATAGGTGTAGAGACCTAATTGTCCACACATTTTAATGGGTGGTACTCAAATACCTAGAATTGATATTCAAGGAACATTTGGAATTTCTATGGAGTATTGATGGGTGGTACAAATCTGTCCCCAAACCTGTGTTGCCATCTCATCATGAAGAAGGTGTTACCCTGAGATACTGTTGGCTATGTCAGTGAACCAGGTTCTATAAAGATGGTTAAATTTCAGAAATGATATCTGATTGAAACTTTTTGAATCTAATGATAGAGTCCCTCTTACTAAGAAAAACCTAGGCAATATATGCATGTACCAGTTGTGGGCTATCTAACAAAACTTGTATCTTTGTCAAACCAGGCAAAGTTTAAATATGGTTAACATGAGGACAACATTTAGGAATACTAAAAGAGAAGGGAATTCAGGATGGATGGATGTGTCTCAAAAGGGAGATACAGAAGGCACAATTTAAAACAGTTCCAGTGAGGAAGAAAAATAGGAGGTGTCTAAAGAAACTAGGATGAATGACTAAGGAACTTTCAACTGAGCTAAGTTTTAAACGGAACATGTATAACAAATGGAAAAAATTGGGAAAATCACTAAAGGGGAATTCAAACAAATAGCTAGCATGTGTAGGGGTAAAGTTAGAAAAGCTAAAGCACAGAATTAACTCAGGCTTGCTGAAGAGGTTAAGAACAATAAAAGGGGCTTTTGGGGTTATGTCTACAGGAAAAGGAAGAAGAAGGAAATGGTAGGGCCATTGTGTGGAGTAGATGGCAAAATGCTGAAAGAGGACAGAGAAAAGGCAGGATTGCTCAACACCTTCTTTACTTTTGTGTTCTCAAAAAAGGAACAGGGTACTCAACCTGAGGATAATGGAACAGAGGACAGAATACGGGAAATTCAGCACAGAATAAGTAAAGAGATAGTACACGAATACCTGGTTAATCTAAATAAATATAAGTCTCCAGGACTTGATGAACTACACCCAAGAGTATAAAAAGAATTGACAAATGTAATATCGGAGCCATTGACAATAATCTTTCAGAACTCCAGAAGAACAGGAGAAGTTCCAGAAGACTGGAGGACAGCAAACATTTTCCTCATCTTCAAAAAGGGGAAAAAAGAGGATCCCAACAATTATCATCCAGTTAGTCTGACATCAATACCAGGAAAGATTCTGGAGCAGATGATTAAACAGAGAGACTGTGAGCACCTAGAAGGCAATGCCATAATCACAAAAAGTCAACAGGGGTTTCAGAGAAACATATCAATCCAGAATAATTGCTAGCTTGGTAGATGAAGGGAATGGTGCAGATATAGCATATCATGGTTTTAGTAAGGCCTTTGACAAGGTTCCCGATAACATTCTTGGAAACAAGCTTGTAAAATGTGGGCCAGACAAGGCAACTGTTACATGGATTTATAATTTGTTGACAGGCCAAACACAAAGGGTGCTCAACAATGGTTGTCTTTCATCCTGGAGAGAAGTGACCAGTTGGGTGCCACAGGGTTCTGTCATCAGCCCAGTGCTATTCAACATCTTTATCAGTGACTTGGATGACAGTATTGGGGGCACAGTTATCAAATTTGCAGATGACACCAAATTAGGAGGAGTAGCTAATACCCCAGAGGACAGAGTCAAAATTCAAAATGATCTGAATAAACTGGAAAGCTGGGCCAAAGTGTCATGGCCAGCCAAGAGATGGAGTCAGAAGATGAGGAGGAAGACATGGCTCCTAAGAAGCAAGAGGAGTTGGAGGCTAGACCAGGTCCCAGGTCTGCCATGCCAGACCTCAGTCCTGATATTTCAGCCCCAGGAGTGGGAGCCCAGCCAGACTCTAGCACTGTGGAGCGCCCTTCAGAGGCTAAGCAGCTAAGTGAGGTTTCAAATGAAGAATCTAATTTGGTGGTTCCCTCCGTTAAGGAAAGGAGGACTGAGAGTGGTGGGTGTCTCCTACTTAAGCACCTGTGGAATGCCATCCCTTTGCCAGAGCTTATTGAAAGTATCTTGGTGTGACTGTGTGCTGGCTTTGTGTCTTTGGAACTCTGGTTTGCCTTGACCTTGTAATGATTTGGACTTTTGCTGCTTTCTCCTTGCCCTGACCTCGGACCAGACTGACTTCTATGATTTCCCCAACCTTGACCTCGGCTCTGGCTTTTGGACTATTCTTAGGATCAACGTTTAGGTTTGTGTAACTGCCTTATCAGCTTTTGTTGGTGTGTTCTGGCTGCAGTCCGGGACACAAAGCTAACAAAATGATATTAAACACAAATAAATGTAAGGTACTGCACTTAGGGCAGAAAAAGTGAAATGCATAGATATAGGATGGGGGACACCTGGCTGAAGGAGACTACATCTCAAAGGGATCTAGGAGTCCAAGGAGACCACAAGTTGAACATGAGTCAACAGTGTGATGAGGCAGCTAAATAGAGCATGTGATTTTAGGTTGCATCAATAGAGGTATAATGTCTAGATCAAGGGAAGTAATAGTGCCACTCTATTCTGCTTTGGTCAGGCCCCACCTGGAATAATGTGTCCAGTTCTGGGCACCACAATTCAAAAAAGGTGTGGAGAAACTGGAGCATGTCCAAAGGAGGGCAATTAAGATGGTGAAGGGTCTGGAAACCATGCCCTATGAGGAACACCTTATGGAACTGGGGATGTTTCGCCTGAAGAAGAGAAGGTTAAGAGATGATATGATCGCCCTGTTTAAATATTTGAAGGGATGTCATATTGAGGAGGGATCAAGCTTGTTTTCTGCTGCTCCAGAGAACAGGGCCCGGAACAATGGATGCAAGCTGCAGGAAAAGAGATTCCACCTCAACATTAGGAGGAACTTCGTGACAGTTAGGGCTGTTAAACACTGGAACACACTCCCTCGGACACTCCTTCAGACTTTCCCTGGAGGTCTTTAAACAGAGGCTGGATGGCTATATGTCAGGGAAGCTTTGACTGAGACTTCCTACATGGCAGGGGGTTGGGTTGGATGGCCCTTGTAGTCTCTTCCAACTCTACAATTATATGATTCTATGATTCTATAGAACTGCATGATTTATTAAAGGCACCTTTATTAAGAAGATGAGTATATCATATGAGTAGCTTTGGGGGTCGATGTAAAAATGGTTCTTTGAAATCTGTTACTCATCTCATTGCAATTCCCTATTTTGACCAGAGGCTAATAATGCCGTATAGATTAAATCTGACCTGTCTCATTTCTCTCAGATCTCAAGTCTCACTGTGAGCTAAACTCCTGATGGACTTGATAAGTTGATCACCAAAAGGCTGAGGGGCTAGTATCATAAAGAAAGGTATTCAGGAAATGTCCCACATCATGGTAGCAGCACTTCTGCAATAGAAAAGGAAGGATGGAAACTCAATTTAGATTTTTTTTTTTTAAAAAAAAAAATATTATACTGTGATGTATGAAATATAGGTTGCTTTGCATGTGCTTAAGGGAAAAATAATCTCTACCAGCAAAATCTGCTAAAGACTGTGCAGAAGCACAGGGAAAGGAAAATGATATATGAAAGCCCCCCAAAAACATAGGACAAATATGGTTTATAGGAAAGATGTTAAACTGGGATGTACTGTTAAAATCCTTAATTCACATTGGTATGATGTGCACAATAATATTTCACCACATGGTTGAATATTATAAATTATTGATAACATTTTATATGATGCATTTAGTAAGTACTATGATATTATACACAAACCATAGACCCATGTTAAGCCCATTGTTTATAGTAATTGTAATATTATTGTTTAAAAGATGGTGTAGGAGTACATTTTTATATAGTTCAGATCCAGGAAGCCTATCCATAGAGTCAGGAATCATAGAAATGCAACTGCAACATACTGTAGCTTTGAAGAGTTTGTGGTTGAGCCAAACAATGAAGTGGACACACACAAGAACTTAGATTTGGGAAGGATAAGAAGTGGTCTTTATAAAAATATATATGTCACAATAGCTGCAGCATCTTTGCTTCTGTTGCTCATTTCATTCTCTGGATGACATAGGCCATATTCCTACTGTGATTTAAAGTGAATTGCTGATCAGTATATATGACCATCATTCCCATTTTTAACTGGTTCCAGTTATACTGTGATTGGTTTCAATTGTGATGAAGTGGAACAAATGCAAAAAACCTAATTCTTTCGTGGTTCTTTTTTTTTGGGGGGGGGGGATGATTCTGAAGCGTGTTGAACAAGTGGGAATGATGGATATGAATCACATCATTCTGGAGGGGAGAGACTAATGGCAGAGGGATGTTTACTATCCCTCCTCAGTTTTTGGTCAATCCACCCCCACCCACCCACTCACTCCCAACAGCACTACCTTTATGCTTGTGGTGTGACCTATGGTCGCTTGATTTTTTTAAAAAATTGATAGAAAATTTGAATCATTGATTTTGCAACTAAATGTAATTACTCAGGTGGCAAGATGGGCAATTGGGCTGACAGGGGCTCAGTGAGGCAAATAGTTGCAAAATCAATGAATTTAATCTTCTATCATTTTTTTTCTCTTTAAAATATAGTTCCCAAGCCATGCTGCCACTTACGTCACTGATGATGCTCAGATTATTGACATGCATTTTTAAGTGGTGCAAACTAGTGGAGACAACAATCATGCCAAAATATAAATGATTACAAGGGGATAATGAAAAGATCTGTTTTCATAGTGTGAACGACGGACCTTTAGGAATTGATTTACCAACATGGAACGAAGGCGAATCAGTAACTGGTTTAAATGTAAGTGGCAATGGGTCATAGAGAAGCAATCCACTTTACTTTTGCATAACAATCATCTGATTTGAAAGCACACAACAAATCATGTGGCAAGCATATCTTATTTTAAAGGATTCTATTACAGTGGTCCCCCGGGTTACGAAGGTAATCCGTTCCGGATTACCTTTCGTAACCCGGAAGTATTTGTTTCCCGGGGACCGCTATTTCCAACGGACCACGCGGCCGATTTAAAGGGGCCGCACGGGTTTTTTTTGTTCGGATCCCGGGGGATCCTTCGGATCCCGGGGGAATTTTAGCGGTCCCGCCGGTTTCGGATCCTGGGGATTTCGTTCCCTGGGGGATTCGTAAACCGGGGGACCACTGTATTGTTATGAGTGTTGCCTCCTTCTGCCTTCACACCAGTTTTTAAAACTCCTGCCTTGCTAGATTTGTATTTGTGCATCACTGTGTTTGTAGATTCACACTGAAAGAAATGACAGATAGGCAACACCATTTATATAGTCAATATTGTCAGGGTACTATTTCAAGTTTTGGATTGTAGTCATTCCCTTCCTAGACCACAGGTGTAGAGGCGTCTCTACATGAAAGTAAATCACATGGGCTTGAACTGAACTTACTTCTAGTAAGTGTATATATTTCAAATTGATCTGAAAAAACAAATTAATCACCTATTTGTCATTTTTTTCTAGTTAAAAATATGTCACCTTATGTCCAGCAAACTTGCAAGTAATAATAATAATAATAATAATAATAATAATAATAATAAATTTTATTTATACCCCGCTCTTCAGCCAAAGCTATCAGAGCGGCTTACAATTTGTTAATTAGACATTTCCCTGCCCTCAGGCTTACAATCTTAAAGACACGACACAAAAGGAGAAGGGAATGGTGGTGGGGAAGGGGGAAAGTCCAGCAGCTCTTCTCTCCCTCAGAGGCCTGGACCAAGGCAGATGGACTGGAGGGAGGGCTCTTATTCCCTTTAGGCAAGGCCTGTTGCAGCTGGCTTGCCTTTCTCTCCCTCAAGATGGTGGTTGAAGAGAGGGCTCTTCTTGCTTCCAGCAGGAGGTGGCCTGCCTTTCTCTCCCCTCAAGATGGTGGTTGAAGGGAGGGTTCTTCTTGCTTCCAGCAGGAGGTGGCCTGCCTTTCTCTCCCTCAAGATGGTGGATGAAGGGAGGGCTCTTCTTGCTTGCAGCAGGAGGTGGCCCGCCTTTCTCTCCCCTCAAGATGGTGGTTGAAGGGAGGGCTCTTCTTGCTTGCAGCAGGAGGTGGCCTGCCTTTCTCTCCCCTCAAGATGGTGGATGAAGGGAGGGCTCTTCTTGCTTGCAGCAGGAGGTGGCCTGCATCTCTCTCTCCCCTCAAGATGGTGGATGAAGGGAGGGCTCTTCTTGCTTGCAGCAGGAGGTGGCCTGCATCTCTCTCCCCTCAAGATGGTGGATGAAGGGAGGGCTCTTCTTGCTTGCAGCAGGAGGTGGCCTGCCTTTCTCTCCCCTCAAGATGGTGGATGAAGGGAGGGCTCTTCTTGCTTGCAGCAGGAGGTGGCCTGCATCTCTCTCCCCTCAAGATGGTGGATGAAGGGAGGGCTCTTCTTGCTTGCAGCAGGAGGTGGCCTGCCTTTCTCTCCCCTCAAGATGGTGGTTGAAGGGAGGGCTCTTCTTGCTTCCAGCAGGAGGTGGCCTGCATCTCTCTCCCCTCAGGATGGTGGTTGAAGGGAGGGCTCTTCTTGCTTCCAAAGAAAAACTATGTAATCTGTACCATTTGTACAAATGAAATAGAGGTTATTGTTGTTGTTTTTCCTCTTTACTGTATGATAGACAACTTCCAGTCTGTAAAGAAAATTGTCATGAGGGAGACAAGAGCTATCTGCATCAGGCCTGAAAGCATTCTTTGAAGACTGCGAGAAGAAGTTGATATCATCACTCACTCTTGAATTGTTCACACAGGAATATAAAATATTGGGGGAAGCCATTGTATAAAGAACAGAAAAATTGGCATAATACTGTCCTTAAACAAAAACAAAAGAAAAATCCAAGCTCAAAGCCACTGTAAGAAAGGCTGGCAAATTATGAGAAGAGTGTGAATGACAGAAAAACATAGTTAGCAAAAGGATACAGACTGTCTGGCAATTCACTATAAAAAAAGGGGGGCATTACTTAGGAGAATTGCTGTTCTGCCAGTGCTAGCAGTGAAGACAGTCCTTCAAGGAATCCTGGAAAGAATAAGTGAAGTGAAGTAATGATTGTTATTGTAGGTTTATTTTTATTTGCTTGCTATATTTTATTATTTAATGATAGTATTATTAATATGTCTTTTGTTAAATTACTTTACTAGAATGTACACCTTAGGCAGATTTATTTTAGCTTATTCTATTCTGTTTTTAACTGATTGCATATACAACTTTGTGTAAATTTATAGTGCTCTATAAATAAAGCATAACAACAACAACAACAACAGTGCTACTGGTTTGAAATAATATTCAGAATATTATATTGAATAATATTCAGATTTATGGATTAAACCTAAGCAGTCTTCTAGGTATTTCTTCTGCTGCTGCCTTTTTTAAATTAATAATCAAACAAAACAAAATATACTCTGTTTCAAATGTTAGAAAACTTATTAATCTGTTGTAGACACACTTCATCTAAAAGAAATATTCAAGAAAGCATAAATATGGTTATGTACTTTTCAATGGTGGATATTTGCAGTGTAAAAGATATATAGGAATTCTCTGCAGTATGCTTTTGTAGGCAGGTGCCTATGTACATAGACCACCAAATGGTGGTCCAACTCTGTCATCAGGGATCTTCATACAAAGCACCTTTGTATCTACTATGTGGCCTCCTACGACTACTCTTCCTCATAACAAATCTGATTTACCATGTCCTGAGTTGACTTCTCTGTTATAGTATAATTTGTGGTCTTGAAACTCAACATTGAAGGAACCAGTCTGATTTTCTTTGAAAGAGAATTTTATAACTGAGATGTTGCTGGTGCTGAGACAGTTCCATATCATGTACTCCACTAATCTATCCTCTTGGAGTGCTGGGTTATACAACAGTGTGTCCATTGAAGATCCCATGTTCTTGGCAGATTCATAGAGGATGAGGGACATGGTCACCTTCAAAATGGCTTTCATTCTACATCCCTGTCGCACACACACACACACACACACACACACATATATAGAGGTAGGGAGAGGTGGAGCCAAGAAGTGCAAGTTGTCTATATCAAGTTCTGATGGTTGAGTTCCTGACTATTGCCAACAGAATCAGAGCACAAGAAGTTAATATTAAAAGAAATTAATGCAATGAAATATTAATTGCAATGAAACACTGGAGGTATCCCAATCTCAGTCTTATTTTCAGAGGAGTCTTATTTTCAGGAAAACAGGGTAGAAGTGGGATAAACTCACTTTTTTCTTGCATCCTCACTATCAGTCTTCCAAAGCTTCCATGCCCCATTTCTGAAGTTAATAGAAGCCTCCCAGGAACAAAATTTGCCTCATAATATGTGTGCACAATGGCTGCTGGTAGCTCCCATGTTAATGGGAAAGTTAAAATTAAACCATTCCAGGTTTTAGTCAAAACTTTAAATGAGCTACCTTATGTGATTGACCAACTTTGTTAAGGAAGGTGTTGAACCATGATAGCTACTTTAAATTTCAGACTAAAGCGCAGAGGAGGTTCATTGCTCCAACCAGCCACCACTGATCTGTGTCTTATTTCTGTTAAAAAGAAGTGCTTCCAGGAGGTTCCAGAGTATTGTCAGCTTCAGGGGGAAAGGTGTTAGCATGCTGCACAAACCTTGTTTTAATATGTGTTTTTTGTTGTTTTTTTTAAAGCAGGAAATTTTCATTTATTGTTACTGTCAGAGATTTCAGTGGCAATGGGAAGGAGGTGTTGTAGTTCTCAGTGGGATCTCCAGGACATTCAGCCCTCTGACACACGTAAGTTTCTCACCTCTGTTCTATTAAAAGGGCTGTGAAATTCAAATTTATTTATTTATTTCATATCTCACCTTTAAATCCATTATGGAGGTGAAGAAGAATCTGAAAGAACAGCAGATTGTATTTTCCCATCAACAGGCAGCAAAGACTTGGATAGAAGAACTAGCTGACATACGGATCACTAGATATCCCAGTGATCATTCATGATGAGATATATTGTATTTCTAATTAATAAAAGTAACTAAGTAGCATTCCCTGGCTCATTCATCATTCCCACCAAGACATCATTCACACCAAGAGGTGGAGATCTGTCCTCCTGACAGTCTGAGTGAGGAAAGCTGATGTGAGTAAGGATGCTACAAGGAATTATAACAGAGGACCTGCTTCTGAGTGTCACAGCCCAATTCACTGATGGGATGGGTGGACACATCATCTTGTCATGCCCAGACCTCCAGCAGAAGAGACCTCATCATCTACATCTGGCTATTGTCTAGTAAGATAGGCTTGGGAGGACATTCACAATTGTGGCAACAGTAGTGCAACAGTTGTGTGACTACCCAAGAATAGTGAGTGGCATCACTACGAGTTTGCAGGCATGCAGACTGCACCAAGTTGTTACCCAAAATGCAAGGGTCTAGACAGGGCACCCACAATCTATATACAAAGGAGGAATTTAATTAACTCAAATAATGGCTGTGAGAGGGCTTCTGGTAACTAAAGAGGGAGTCAGATTTGTATATATCAGTTACAAAAAATTAAATTACAGAATGCATGATGCAAATGTACTTTAATTTATAACCGCAAAAGGGAAATCAATTTTCACATAATAATAATAATAATAATAATAATAATAATAATTTTAAAAAACCCCAAAAATTCCACATATGTACTTACAAGAGCTAATAATATAAAAGGTGTTCACAGATCGTGATTTTCAGGACTGCAAAAGGTAATATGGTATTGGTTTCAGAAGTGAAGGTTCCAAATGGGGATTCTGTGAAATGAAATGGCTCAGCACCTGTTTATGGATCCAGCCATGTTGGGAAGTCAAGGGAGATACTGACAGGGTGTCTTTCTGACCTCAACTGAGACTGAATTAGTACTGCCGAAGTGGGCACATATATAGGATAAAATCTATCCCAGGAAAATTTCTGGGCTTGAATGGATTTGCCAGGTGAGAGAATAAGCAAGTTGAGACTTGCCCAACCATCCATGCAGATCGACCTTAACAAAAGCATATCTCTCCTGAAGGGAGATATTCCTGAACTTCTGCTTACTTGTGAACACAGATATCACATGCACAGTTGTTCCCATCATTGAAGGTCTTATGCAGTTTCAGTCACTGCCAGATTCCTGTTGGCTACAGGCTAAGTGATCCCATGCTGAGATCACAATAATTCCTTATATGGTCAAGCATCTACTTTTGCACTGGGATGACCTCTGGTCTTCAAGCCTTGTAGCAGCCCTTTTAATATTTTGTTTATATCAAATGGAAGGAACTTGCATAGTGAGGTGTCCTTTGGAGTAACAGAGTGACACCTCAGAACAGAGGTAATACCTGGTTGGGTACTCCTCCCACTGCAGGTATGTGTGATGTTGCTGCTGACCCCCACCAGTTCTTCAATGCCTTAACAATTTTGATAGTGTGCCAAGAATCACAGGACAGACTAGTGAGCACCCCTACCACCTTCTTTGCTGCCCTGGATCCCTCAGATGAGGGAGCCAAGGCACCGGAGAAGCAAGGGAGAGCACCTCCTCCTCCTGCCCTCTCTGCTGCTGTGGCTCTGTTGGATGCGGGAGCCATGGAACCAGAGAAGGACAAGGAGTGCCCTCCTAATTTCTCCACTGCCCTGCTTCTTTCTAATGAGGGAGCCAAGGCACTTCAGAAGGAGGGATATAGGGTGTGTGAGTGCTCCTACCACCTTCTCTCCTGCCTGAGATGAGGGAACCAAGGCACAAGAGAAGAAGGGTTGAGTAGGCAAGCACCTGTCATACCCAGCCTGGCTGAGGACCCAGAGGAGGACTCTGACCTGACCCTGAGCCCGAGCCTGCTCCTAGCTCTGTCCTGAGATCTCCAGCATAGGCTGTCGGTATAGAAGACAACCAGGAGCCAAACCTCCCAGCAGCAGGGCCTTCTAGTATTGTGGACATGGAGAAGAATCACATACCTACCTTTAGCCAGAGAAGAGCAGAAAGGGTGTGCCTCTGGTGCTTGAGGAGGCTTTATGAAAAACACCAGTTCATCAAGCTTTTATCAGAAGTCATCTGAGTTTTCTGGTGAAGGCATGTTGCTTCCTGACCTTCAGTTTGTCTTCTTGGCTTGGACCTTTGATTCTCAGACTGCCTGATCATCTTGTTTCTCTGGAACTCTTCTTGGACTGTTTGATTATGTTCTTGGTTTGATCCCTTGGCTTGATCCCATGGCCTTTGTTACTGGACTGCCTTTATTTGTAAATTTGCTTTTCGAGGCTGCTTTAATTCCAAAAACTCTATAAGGAGCTCCTTTGTTGGGTTGTTTTTGGGACTGCTGTCAGCATCTGGCTGTTTTCCCAGATAGCACCCCTCCTGCCTTCTCCATTACCCTGGCTTTCTCGGATGAGGGAGCAAAGGTACTAGAGAAGGAGAAGCAGTGTACACCCCTCCCATAACCTCTTGCTGCCTCAGTCACCCAGTTGCCCCTCAGCAGGCATGAGTGGGGGTATCTGAGTGGGCAGCAGACATGCAGACATTCAATTGAGTGAGGCAGCACAAGGGGGGGGCAGGGCAGGGGAGGGGAGGCAGGCTGGCCACTGTCCCTCATAGCCCTTTCCAGACACCCACACCAGGTAATACCAACACTACAGATGCCATTGGGTAGTGAATGTGGAGCAATTACAGATCTGTAATACCACATTATAAATCCATAACTGAAATACAAGATGTTAAAGAGATTTTTTTATTTAAAAAATGCCACTGCCCGACTCTCTGGGATGGTGCTGTTGCCACTGCAAAGGGCACCAAGAATCTTTCCATGCTCCTGTGGGCCATTGCACCCAAGCAGCCTTGGTGCAGGCGGGCTCACTTACCTTTGGCTACTGGGGCAGGCAGGAAGGGAGCCCGTCAAACAAAGAGTGGGACAATATGTCCCAGCTTGCCTTGCAGGAGTGCTTCCTTATTAGCATGGGCCAGCTGATTGGTTGGCAGCGGCAGGGAGGGCGGTGTCTCCATCTTACCTGCCATCCCATTGGTTCACGGGTCTTTATAAAGCCTTGCTGTGCACCTCTCAGCACCAGTTTGAGCTCGGCTCAACTTGGTTTGGGGCGGCAGCATAGGCCTGGATCTGGTGGGTGCAGTTTCCAGGGCTCTCTAGCTCTGGATCAGGAGTCCTTGTGACCCAGGTACTATGAGCGCTTTGATGTGGCCACAGCCAATAACCACCTGGTGATTGGGTGCCTTGATAATCAAAGTTATATGATGCAATTGCGTAATTGTGCATGGGGTGTGTACTTGGCACCCACGTCAAACCGAGGTTCAGCGTTCCAGCAAACTTATGTCATTTAGCCGGGTTGTTGTTGATGTTCCAGATCCAGACCTTATGCTTTGGGCCAACCCATATGTGTGTGTGTGTGTGTGTGTGTGTGTGTGTTGCTGGTACTGTGGTTAATAAATTTGTGGCCATGTTCATCCAAAATTCATGTGCCTGTTTTTCTTGGTGCACAACCTGCACAGCAATAAAAAAACCAAACATATACACATATAATTTAGCATTTTATCACTTAGTATATGTATTCAGTATAAGCACATTTTCTGAAAGTCTTTTGTCTTATTTCTGGTGATAAGCCTCCACCCTCAATTTGTGCAGATGTGTAAGTGGTCCTGATAATAAAAAGTACTAGCCAAAGATAATGGCAAAGATCATACATCAAGCTTATATGGTGCACATTTGCATTCATGTAATCACATGGTTGTTGTACTACACCATCCTTTTGCTGAATGCCCACTTTTTACAATTGGTTGTAAAAGGCTTAGTGGTTGTTTCTACACTTCCAGTCAATAAAGTGTTGACTTTACTTATGCACAGTCCCAAAATTCGTAAGTGCATGTCAAGGTAGTTCCAACAAAAATAGAATCAGTTGTTGAATATTGATTCAATACATAATTAAAACTATTTGATTCAATGCCTTTACTGTCATCAGTAGGATGTAGGCTGTTTGGACATGTTAGAGCACTTCATTTGTGAAACCATGAAATTCATATTCTTGTTGTTGTTATGTGCCTTTAATTTGTTTCTGACTTATGGCAAACCTAAAGCAAACTTATCACAGGGTTTTCTGAGGCAAAGTTTATAATTTTCCTAAATTAGGTTTCCACATCTGAGTGGGTATTTGAACTATGCATTAAGAAGCTGAGCCCTCCCTCCAGTCCATCTGCCTTGGTCCAGGCCTCAGAGGGAGTGAAAAACCACTGGACCTCATCCCCTTCCCCACCACCATTCCCTTCTCCTTTTGTGTCGTGTCTTTTTAGACTGTAAGCCTGAGGGCAGGGAACCATCTACAGTGGTCCCTCGGGTTACGAAAGTAATCCGTTCCGGATTACCTTTCGTAACCCGGAAATATTCATAACCCAGGGGACCGTTTTTTTTTGCCGGACCGCGCGGCAAATTTAAAGGGGCCGCGCGGTTTTTTCTATCGTAACCCGGGGTTTTATTCGTAAGCCGGGGCCGTTTTTGCGGCCCCGGCTCTTTCATACCCCGGGGTTTTCGTACCCCAGGGGATTCATAACCCGGGGGACAACTGTAAATAAAAGATTGTATGTACAGTGTTGTGTAAATTTACAGTGCTATATAAACAAATGTTAATAATAATAATAATAATAATAATAGTCATCCAGAGTCTCAACGCAATGCTCAAGCCACTGTGCTATGGGTATTCTACTGCACAAAAAAATGCCCAGCCTCATACATGAAAGAACTTACATGTGTGTGTAACACAAATCTCTGTCTAATGTGCCATCAAAGATGATAGAAGCTTCCTATGTTGCTGTGTTTTGGGTTCAAGAATATAAGTATTCAACTTTGATCAGTGTGCCTACCAAGCAACATGAAGTCTCTGGATTGAGCAGGTGTGATATCAGTGTTAGGAGAAAGGTTTTCTGAATTAGTCTGTTCAAGAAAGCTATAATTTTTGCTTGTTTTGAATTTCCCCAAACTCAGACTATTTTCCTCAGGATGGCTGAATTAGAAGGTATCCTCTGGATCAAGAAGAAGGAGTCCTGATTCCTGGTGGTAAACTGGATATGGTGGATATGGCTATGACAGCAGCAAAACAATATCAGTAAAGCTTATTATCATCATCATTAATTTTCACTCAATTTCTACCATACTGAGAAGATATTTGTTTGTTAATATTATCTGTCTGCTTTAAAAGGATATGCATCCCCTGAGCAAAACAAACAAAGCCAAAAACAAATAAAACCCCCACTGATACCATGTAACCACTGAATTTTGTTGTTTCATGATTTTGAAAGTGATAAAAGTTAATACTCTGTTAATGCTGTTCTTAAATGCTTTATAATTGCTATCCTAGTACAAATTATTTGTTTTTATTATTGCTGATTATCCAGGCGCCTTGGCCTGTCAGTCTGGGACCTTGTAAAGTAGTCCCCTGGGTTACACCAGAAATATCAGATTACTTGCAATAAGTGTGACATGGAAAATAAAATGCATTTTAAACCCAAACATTTTAATGGAGCATCCTCATCCTCATATTAGATGGATCTCTCGGAAACAAATACAGGAAAGTGAATGTACATACCTTTTCAGGCTAGGAGTGTTAGTTCCTAGTAAAATAATAGAACTAAAAAGGGGGAAATTCTCTACAATTAAATTAGAATATGGCTTGTAATTAGCTTTTGTTGGAACTGAGTGAAAAGTGTTACTCTTTTAAACCACATGGAGTACATTTCCAAATATTATTTTGCCTCAGCCCCCTGGAAATATGGACCTGGTGAGCCATTTTTTTCCAAAGCAAAAATGTGGCAAGTATGTTCATTCAAAAGTGAATTTCCACGAACCCTCACCAAGGGTAGCATGTTATGGTTGAGGTGCTGCAGCACCTCAAAAAATGGTTCCATCAAATTAGTAAAACATGAATAATGCTATTGCTTCTGTAACAAACAACACCCACTTTCCCAGCATGCTAACAACTTCACGGCACAGAAGTTCATGATGTAGACCCCATTTAGATACACAAGGAATGGAGGTAATTCTGCCTACCAAGTCTGTGCTGTTGGGGTTATGACTTACATACTCATTCATCAAGAAGCACCCCTTGGAAACAGTTGGGCTTACTTTTGAGTAAGTAAAATGCATAAGACTGTGCTATATTAAAATATTGACTGGATGCTTGAAGTTCAGCAAAGAAAACAAAATAAAAGAAAATATATTTTGACTTTAGGAGACACAAATTTCACAAATAATTTCTTTTGCTTAAACTATGGAATTTACTTGGTTATGTAAATATTAATGGTGATAGATTTTGCCCAATGATAGACTATTTTAGTAGCAACTGCAAATAGAACACCATGCAGTAGCAGTTGAATGCATCCAGCATACTATGCTGAACACAGCAGGTTTAGCCAAAACATAAATAATTGCAGTTCCTTCTCCTACTCTAACAATATATGTATATTCTGTATAATACATCTTTAAGAGCTTGAGCAGCAGATACTATCCTGGAGGTAAATTCAACTGAAGTCAAAGGTATTTGCTTTTAGTTATACATGAAGTGTAGACCTGAGATGTAAAAATCTCTTTCTTAAAATGTTGAAATGTCTATGAAATTTAAAACAGACAATATTGGGTGAAGAAAAAACATCTCATGTTTATTTGAGGCAAACCCTACTAACCTTAAATGAACTCCAAATCATTATGTGGAATCTCAGAAAACACTGACTATTGTCTTACAACTACAAAAGCCACATACACAAACCCCTTTGTTCTTGCCCACTATGTACTCCAATATTTTCTATTGCCTTGATATAAACCTGTCTCTGAGTCTGCCAAGTATAAAGTGACAACTCAAATGACCAATAAAAGTTAAAAAGAATAACATAATTCAGGAGGGACATCTAGAATTATCAACCAGATAACTCTTGTGCCTCACCAAATTACAAATACCAAGTTTCCAGAGGATGGTGCCATGACAGTTAAAGTGGAATTATAATATCCAGGCTGGATGGGACTGTGAGGTCTTGAAATCAAACAACATTTGGAGGCCACAGTTTCCCCTGTCTTATTTTAAATGCAGAACAAGTTGATGGTCTGCTTCCTGAATAAATTTTCTATCTCATAAGTATGTGAAAGTATGCGTCTATGACTGAGATTTTTCTGAGTCAATAAGAGTATGGGAAGCAAATACAGCAGTGCTCTCTCGTCTCTTTTTAAACTGAGGGGAGAAATCACTATGCCAATATTTATGTGAACCTAACAGAAAATGTGTTGATTTTCAAAGTCAAAAACCACCTATCACTACACACACACACACACATACACACACTTAACCATAAACCTTTCACATTTCTTCTTTGGCAACTGTTCACAAGCATTCAGCTGGGGGAGAAGTTTGCTTATAAAGATTTCAGTATTGGGTTGAAACAAAAGCCTCTACAACCACACAAAGGTGTAGTTGGTCTTGTTCAAATCTGCTCACTCTTCCATTGATTAGAGCATCAAACTACATACCTTACCTGAAAGTGAAGTGAAAGCTGCACTCAAAGCAATTGGGAAAACAAATCATCAAGAACAGATGGCATATCAATAAAAATGCTACAGTCCACAAATTCAAGTACATTTCTAACTAAAATCTGCCAACAAATACAGAAAATCAAGCAGTGTCCCACAGACTGGAAAATATCAATATCCACTCCTATACACAAGAAAGGAGATACAAAAAAACTGTAGTAACTACAGGATCATTGCACTAATTTCCCATGAAAGCAAAGTCATACTCAAAATTATGCAGCAAAGATCCCTATGAAATATGGAATGAGAACTCTCAGAAGAGAAAGCTGGCTCACAAGGGGTTACTGTACATTGCAAACATATATTGGATAATGGAGCATACCAGGGAATTCTAAAAGAAAATCTGCATGTGCTTTATTGACTACAATAAAGCCTTTGTATATACCATGGAAAACTCTGGGGCGTTCTAGATTGGCAAAAAGAAGTGTGTTCATGGCTGCATGAAACTCTAGCCTTTAGATGAGAAAAAGGGGAAGTGTGCCATGAAAATGCTTTTTTTGCGTTTTAGGGGAGAAGTTTTCCCAGCTTCTTTTTTAAAAACTGCGAACAGCACAGCTCCATCTAAAGGCTGTGGTGCAGCTGCTAAGCATTAAGGAAAAGGCAACTTCATGTCACACTTTCCTGCCAATCTAGAAAGCCCCTATGGGATATGCTCAAAGAGATGGGAGTACCACTAAATTTTATCATCCTGATGTGCCACCTGTACTCAGGACAAGAGACTGGCATCAGAACTGAGTACAGAGAAACAGAATGGTTTTCAATTAGAAAAGGGTTCAGGCAAAGCTGCATACTATCACTCTATTTATTCAACATGTATGTAGTAAACATTGTAAGCAGAGCAGGCTTAGACTCAGAGGCAGGAGGAGTGAAGATCAGAAGTAGGAACATTAACAACCTAGGATATGTAGATGACAAAATACTATTAACAGAAACTAACAGAGAAGTGAGCAACTATTGAAAAGGGTCAATGAGGAAAGTGCAAGGGTAGGCTTGATTAAGAAAAAAAATGACCATGAAAGATATACAAGACTTCATCCTAGATTACAGGAAAATAGAAATACTAGAAGAGGTAAGAGTTCTCATACCTTGGTTCAACCATGAGTAAGAAAGAAGACTATATAGTTTTTGTGGGTTTTTTTTTTCAGGTTATGTGGCCATGTCTAGAAGAGTTTCTTTCTGATGTTTCGCCAGGATCTGCAGCTGTCATCTTCATTTTCTCTGAACGTCAGAAAGAAACTCTTCTAGAACATGGCCACATAGCCCGAAAAACCCACAAAAAACTATGAATGCTGGCCATAAAACTTGTCAAGAAATTGAAAGAAGGCTAGGATTGGGAAATAAATGGACAAGATCCTAAAACACAAAAACACAACTCTGAGCACTAAAGTGAGGCTAGTCCAAGCCATCATATTCATCATCACCCATGTATGGATGTGAGAGTTGGACAGTGAAGAAAGCTGAAAGAAGAAAATAAACTCTTTTGAGATGTAGAAGATTTTCATACCTGGCTGAAAGGTTCCCGAAAGATGCCTGAAATGACTTTAAAAGATTCAGGCAGGGGGAGTGTCTGAACATCTGGAGTGCTTCTCCCAATCAATCTACTATTGTCATGGAAACGGAAGATGCCTCTTTGCGAGGCTGAATCATTTGAAGGGAGCTGATTCCCTCTAGATGCAAAGCAAGCGTCAAGAGGGAATCAGCTCTCTTCAAACGATTCAGCCTCGCAAAGAGGCAGCTTCGGTTTCCATGACAATAGTAGAGCGATTGGGAGAAGCGCTGTAAGCATTCAGACACTCCCCCCGCCTGAACCTTTTAAGGTCGTTTCAGGCACCTTTCAGAAACCTTTCAGCCAGGTATGAAAATCTTCGTAGTCCTAGAAAAAAGTGCTCAGGATATCATGGACATCCAAGAAGACAAACAAATGAGTTCTTGAACAGATCAAGCCTGCACTACTCATGAAAAACAGGATAACTAAACTGAGACTCTTGTATTTTGGCCACATCATGAGAAGGAATGAATCATTCGGGGGGGGGGGGGGGAATAATGCTAGGTATTATTAATGCTAGGTAAGGGGGAAGGAGGCAGAATGATTGTGAATAATCAAATTCACAAATCTCAAGTCCGTGAATATGAATGGACGACTATATATTATTTCAAACACCTTTCTGTTCCCCCACCCCCCAAATCTCAATGGGCAGCAGAATGCTGAGATTGCACTACAGTTATATATTTATCAGAAATCATGGGAATATTATTTTATAACTTTAACCAAGGATCACCTCACCATGTTCAGTGAAGATTACTCAAAGATGATGTATATGGAATAGCTGCCTTAAACTGATAAGACAAACATGTATCCTTTTATGTTTATGTTAAAAAAATCAGTTTTGTTTATCTTTTGTTTTAGCCTGAAATGAGGCAGCAGGAAACCTAATGACACTGAATGGAAGTAATAATTGTTATACTTCTCAATAAATTGTAAACTTCTCAATAAGCTGTACAGTGGGGATAGAGAACATATACCCATCCAGATATGAGCTGCATGTCTTGAATTGGAATTCCCAGTCTTTCATCATTCATTAGGTTTGCTAGAACTGATGGGAGTTGTAGTCCAGCAGTATTTGGATTATCTCACATTTTCTTCTTCCATTTATTACATTGTTGCTTTAAAAATCCTGAATCAGCTAGAATCAGCTAGAAAAAGAACCTGTGTGTGTGTGTGTGTGTGTGTATAGGGGATGTACTCTCTTTTGTTTTGTGATTGTTCCATGTGCTTGTTCTGGCCTCTTTCTCAACTCCCATTAAACTAGAATAATTTACAGCATTTACAACATATTTTCATCTTTCAAAGGGGCTGTAGAGACTGGCACTTTGCGCCAGCCTGTACACATGGTGAGGTCTAAGTGTCTGCATGCTCCAAGCCTTCAGCAAACTGCCTGGATGCAATCTTGGCACATGCCCATCCATACGGTGCATGCCATGATGATGCACATCATGTGTAGTATCCAAACGGTGCTGTGTGGAAGGGGCATCATGATGCTGTGCCACAGTGCTTACGACACTCTTCCAGGAAGCTGCTTTTGCTCCCTAGAGGTAGTGGATCGTTGCTGCTGTGTCCAGCTGCTGCAGCACTAATCCAGGGCAAAAAAGTGGCAACACCCCACCGCCCATCTGTACAGTCCCAAAGTTTGTTCATTTGATTTGTTCTGAATAGGAACAATCACATTAAAAAAGAGAGAGAGAATGTGCATGTGCATAGTATTTTATGAATGTGTTGCAGGGATCCTATACATTAGAAGAATACAATCCAAAAAGAATTTAACAAAGAAACAAAAGATAAAAAGGCTTGGTTGACCTAGGGCCACAATTTATTAAATGCAATGAGAATAAACAACAGAGGGGAACTCATGGCAAACTACCTCTAGCTAAAGACCTAAAACCTATGAGATTAGGTTGCATAATGCCACCCTAGGAAAAGTAGTGAAGAAACACTTCCACTCTTCTAAAAATATTATAAAGCATGGAGAATCGTCTGCAAAGAAGCATTCCTCACACTGCTTCACAACTCAAGGAGCTTGCCAATGATTGTCCATAAAATATCCAGCCATGTCATGCACATGGGTCCCATAGCCCTAGGGATGAAGCAGACTAGCAGCATGGAGCAGCCTCCAGACACTCCAGCCCTGGTCGGACACCATTTAGTGTGGGACAGTGGTGATCGGTCAGCCTGCTCTGGAAGTTGGACACTATTGCAGTCCCCAATGGTATGCCAGCGGGAGTGGCTTTTCACCACCCCTATTTGTGCTGTCTCTTCCTTACTCCGCACACCCTCAACACAACTTCCAACTGCTTTGGGGACATGCATTGTCTGCAAATCTAGCATGTTTTAGCTGCAACTCCAAAATAGGGAAAAGCTTTCATTGACATTTCAATTTGCAAATTCTGATCAAACCAAACAAAAATTAATTTTTCACACATCTCTAAGAATGGGAATTTGAAAGTTTTGTTGATATTAAAAACTGCCACCAAAGAGGAAATGAAAACATAGCACACTGGTAAATCATGCCATTTGCTTGAGGAAGATAGGTTTTAAAGGGTCAGGTACCTTGGAGGGTTGCCTTCAGAGTACGCCATAATAGTGTTTGTGATATAGCATTAGTCTCATTTTCCTGGAAAAAATTATATATAGCATCTTTGATGGTGGCTTCAAATTTTTTATCTTGAAGAAGAGGAGAATTAAATCTCCATATTATAGGGGGTTTCAAAGTGTCATGTAATTTGATATCTAAAATTATGGGGGAATGATCTGAATATAATATTGATTCAATTTTCGTGGAAGCTACATTTTCCATTAATGATCTGGATATAAAATAATGGTCAATATGTGAATAAGAGTTACAGATGATGGAAAAGTATCTATACTCTTTAGTGGTTGGATGGAGAGTTCTCCAAGTTTCTGTTAAGGGTGCATCAGTTATCAATTTCATTAGTTGTGTATCTTTATCTAAGGTGAATTTGGGTGTATTGGATCTATCTAGGGTATTATTTACTGTTGCATTAGAGTCTCCCCCTAGTAATATTTCCCCTTTTTTCACAGTGTTTACAGTTTGGATAAATCCTTCTATAAAGCTATTTTGGTTTATGTTTGGTGCATAGAAGGTGGCAATTGTATAGAAATTATCTGTTAAGGTACCCCTAAGAATCAGGTATCTCCCTTTGGGATCACAAAATTTTTCATCTACTACAAATTGGCATGATCTATCAAATAAAATAGCCACCTCATGTGTTTTTCTGGATCCTCCCACTACACACTGTGAGTCAAATCTTCGTGTGGGAATAGTGGTTTAGAACCCTTTCTATGCATTTCTTAAAGTAATATTACATGAGGTTGCAAATATTTAAGTTGTTTCAAGATCTTATGTCTCTTGGGGCCTGAACATAGACCTCTAATATTAAATGTAGTAAGGTGAAGAGTTTGCATAGAATACTGGGATTGTCAGACATTTATAGTTCCATTTACAGAATGTGATTGTAGTCTTGTGGAAGGTAGATGATTATTGATAGAAGATAGTTCATATTGTTCAGGTTGCATCATCTCTAGTACATTGGGTTCTATTGGTGTATTCAAGGTTTTCTTTTCCAAGTCTTGTTCTGACTCAGCAGAAGATCTTGAGTGGATCAAAGCAGCATAAGCCACAAAATGGGGATCTCCAGCAAGTAAGGAGTTCCACTCTTTTGATGGAAGATTATCTATATTTTGATTTAACAATTGTTTGGTTGACCCACATTGTTTATCTGAGGAGTGAGGATCTTTATCAAGTAAAATTAGACAGTGATCATTCGCTGAACTGATGAAAACTTCCTGAGGACTTTGGGTGGTACTGACGAAACGTCAGAAAGAAACTTTTCTAGAACATGGCCACATAGACCGAAAGCCCTACAAAAAACTTTGGGTGGTACAGTCCATTTTAGGATTATCTTTATTACTCTTCCATGGAAGGTGTTTATCTTGTCTGGCTATTATATCTGGTGCTTGATTCTTTGCGGGTAATAATGGTAATGTTATGTTATCAGAAAATGGCTTGGGAAGGTCAAAATCTAGGTTTGAAGTTCCTATGTTGAGATTCTGTTTATCTAAGTTTGGGATGGCTGGAGGATGGTCAAAAAGGTCAGATATAACCTTCTCAGAAGAACTGCTATTAGATTGAGTATTTGGCATAACCAGTTCAATTAATGGTTTGGCTGTTTTATGAGTTTCCATTAAAGTGTCTCATAGATCGTCCAGTTTTTTGATAATTTCAGTCTGCTCCAACTCTGACAGATTGCTGAAAGTATTAATCAGATTTTTTCAAGAGGTTCATTTTCCTTTTGAGTTGTTGAGGTAGAGGTTAGTTGTTTTTCCAGATTTACGTTATTCAAAGATAATACTGATGAATTTTCCTTAAATTTATCTGGCATTGACATTTCTGGTTATTCAAGTGTTGATTGCCTCTGACTCAGCTTGAGAAATAAGTGGACTTAAATTCTCTGTGGAGACTACTCAAATAGGTGAAACTGCAAAAAGATTCAGAAAAGGCCTCATTTTAAGCAACATATTGGGGATTGTATATTTATTGACAATGAGTAAAACACTGTCATAGGCTTTATTAGGTGGAAGCCATTCGATTTTCTGGAGGTCAATTGATTGTCTTTCTCAACATAGTAATTGACTTAAAGATGAAATAATGGCTTTTTGGATTCCCATCTTCCTTTATTGATTTTGTTCATTAATATTTGCAAAGATATTTGTTTAGGTTGAAGAATATAATTGGAATTTAAATGACTTACTCCTTTGATTGTGTAATCACAATGAGTGTCTGTTTCTGAAAATGGATTACCAAAAGAGTTGTCAGACAGTCCAAGATTCGAGGTATTAGATAGGCAAGTTGATAAGGCAGTCCAAGGTCAAGGGTTCCAGATAATCTATGGCATATTTTATGGGTATGTCTTATTTTCGGGGAAATACAGTGTAGTGAACCCTTTCTTGTTCACTCACCACCTATCTCCTACTGAGGCACTGTTATCTTTGGTAGCGTGTTTCAATAGTTTAACAGAGGCCAAGTGGTACTTCAAAACACAAATGAAGTTTATTTATAAAATAAAGAAATAAATATTGAAATATACTTAAAGCGTTGTTTGTCTTATTTTTAGTTACAAAAATTCCTTAAAAATAATACTACAGCCGCTCAGGCAACCTTCTCCAATATTAAAGCCAAAAGCTTCCTTAACCTCCAGGCTTATTCTGAGCCTCTCTTTCTCAGACTCCCTCAAGCCTCTCTAGTCCCTACTGGACTTCTCAGACCCTTCCCTGGCCTATAACTATCCTATAAATGTTCCCACAGGAACCCCAAGAGCACACCCTCCCTCCGAAGATGTCTCTTCCCTCAAAACCTCAACAAAATAAAACCCCACTTTTGCTCCCTGTTGAGGATCTTTTATAACCCTGCCCAGCCAGCTTCTCATTGGCTGGACTCCTGGGGCTCTGTGATTGGCTGTTTCCACGGCCTGCTCACCACACACGGTAGTTGCTGCAATCTTTTGTGTCTCATTTTTTTGTGAATGGGGATACATATTGATAGTTTCCAATCTGCTGGCCACCATTTTGTTTCCCACATATACGAATTACTGAATTTCAATGTGTAAGCATCAAAATAGTAAAGACTAAAACCAAGATTAGACCTACCTGGATTAGGTCTATTGCACTGGGATTTCATAGTCAAAACTAATTTGCATCCCATTTATTTCAATTTGTCTATTGTATGTACCATGTTTTCCCCAAAATAAAACAGTCTTATATTAATTTTTACTCCCAAAGATGAGCTAGGTCTTATTTTCAGGAAAAGTCTTATTTTTCCATGAAGAAGAATTCACATTTATTGTTGAACAAAAAACCCGAACATTTATTATATACTGTATATATATTTATATACAAAAACTTTGGTAGGTTTTACTTTCAGGGGACGTCTTATATTTAGCACTTCAGCAAAACCTCTTATTTTCAGAGGATGTCTTATTTTCGGGGAAACAGGGTAGGACCAATATGAGACTTAGCCCTAAAAGTATAATCCTATTAATATCTAATCACAGGCAAGTACCACTGTGCTAATAACACTTATTCTTTCTAAATGTACCTAGGATGACAATCAAATATTTGTGAGGCAAATCACTCAGACCCTCAGCAAATATTCCAGATAAGGATAACTTGGCTAAATAGCAGGTTTTATTCCATTTCTTGTTCATTCAAGCTGTAGTATTTCTGAATGTTTACTATATCTCTTAATATGAATATAGTTTTGGTTCATTCAGGTATTTTTTCCACTTTCCTGAAATGATTCCTCTTTCTTTTCAACAAAAAAGAACAGGAAAGTTGGCATGCAAAAATAAACCCAAGGCTATGTTTACTCAGTAACTTCAGTCAAACAAAACTTTACCATGCTAATGTTTACTGTTATGTTTGTACTGCAAGAAAAGTAATATGAAAAGGGAAGAATGCAGACTTCTATTTCATGAGAATTCACACTGCTCTTGAAGTGCTGCTGTTAAGACACAGTTTAATTCTGTGTATGGGTTTTCAAATATACTTGACTGTACATTGTCCTAAGAGCTAAAGCAATAGTGTGGTTTATAATACAACAAAGTTATTTGTGCACAGAAAAGAATCTCTTCACAATGCCTGTCACTCCCATGGGAAGAACACTTCAGAAGATCAGAAGATGTTTAACAAGTTCACATAAGGTTAGAAAATGTAAATATCCCTTGGCAATAAGAGATAATGTGCCATGACCTAGTGTTACAGAAGCATGTTGTTTTCAAGTGAATCTTAGCAAGCTGGGGGGGGGGGGGAGCACAATTCCTTTTGTTGTTGTTATTGTTGTAGCAAATGTACTGTTCTGTCATTGTATAGACCACTCCAACATGAAGGACTGGCAGAATCTGCCACATGAAATGGAACAACATTTTTGCATGTAGATATTCAAGTGAATAACTCAAATATGTTGTAGTCAAAATAAGGGCTGCCAAGCCAATCCACAATCCAGCAATATTTTTATTAGAACCAACTCAATAATTGTTATCATAATTCTGGTTTTAATGAAGAAACTTAATTGAAATACATTTGTATACCACTGAATACTCACTATGGATACTTTTTAAAGATATTGAAGAAAAACTGTATGAGATTTACAAATGAACTAGCAGGGAGTTGAAATGCCCTTTCCTACTGTCTAAACTGTGAGAGCTCCAACAGATTATGATAAAGTAAAACTTTTCCCTTACTGATCCCAGTTTTAAGCAAGAAGCCTTTCAACTAAGAATGTTCAGCCATAGAATAAATAAAGCCACTCATATTAGAAGGAAATGATACCTTTAATATTTTGTTTTTTATTCCTTATTACATTGTAATCAAACAGGAAAAAATGCATGTCCACATGTCAAAAGACTGTCACTTAAAATCTGCCATTACTGATTGAATTGACTTCTATCAATTAATCAGCTTAAATTTTAGTTGATTGTTATGCCACTCAGAATAATCTCAATGCTTATTGAAACATATAAATAAATATAATTTAATAAAATATAATATATGAGGTCAAAGCATAGTCTCAGTATAAATTTGTGTTGTCTCATGAAAGTCAAGGCTCATAAAACTGTAAAAACATCTGCTACTAGAAATAAAGCAAAATGCAGCATAAATTAGGGGAAAGAAGCCAACAAGAGAACATCATTAGTGTTGTGTCTCTGCAGTGCTTCCTGCTCCATTTAGCACAATTGAAACAAGGATCCAAAAAGTCTGAAAGGGAATTTTGGACTCTGTGGTGCAGTTTAGCCTTCACTTACTTAGTTTTATCAATTAGTTATTGGGAGGAACACCTTTGAAACAAGAGGCAGAACTAAGCCCTTACTTTGCAATATATAAAGCAAAGTCAAAAATTGGAAGCATAGCTTGTGATAAAATCATGGAAAGCAACTAGACACGCTGCAACACAGTAAATGATCTTCAAAGAATTATTTCTAAGGCTAGCTGACGGCAGAAGGGTGATGGTGGCAATTTCTGCCCACCTCTGCTAGGAATGAGTACCACATTTGTGTCCGTTGGTTAAAATTGTCTCTCTTTCTCTGAAACTTATAGTTAACAGCCAGCTAATGGCCTGTGGATCAGCACTGGTTCATGAAGCATCACTCTAAGTAGTATCAGTTTACAGATACAGCTTTTTATGAATAAAGTTACAAGTTAGAATTATTTATTTATTCTATTTCCCACCTCTTTTCCACTGTGGGACCCAAGATGGAACAGGCCTAATCACACTTAAAGTAACATTATTTAAAAATAATTGAGATGTCAGTTAATAAGGATGAACCTGCTGCATGCGTTCATTTGATCTATTCTGAACATTAACAAGGGTTTATCGACACTGGAGAAATAATGTAATTTGACATCACTTTAACTGCCATGGCTACATCTTGCAGAATGCTGGGATATGTGGTTTTGTGAGGCACCAGCACTCTTTGGTATAGAAGGCTAAAGACCTAGTAAAATGACAAATCCCAGAATTCCATAGGATGTAGCTACAGCACTTAAAATGGTGACAAACAGTAATCCTACATTGTGGATGTACCCTAAATTTGGATACCACTCTATGGATGGGGGAAAGTAATATCACAGAATATTTTATTCTGTAAATCACAGTTAGATTAAGTGTTTCTGTGGACACTGAGACTTCTTGCACAATCTAGTTCATACATTCTTTGTTCTTCCAATCTCAAGATCCAACCATTCCTCACTTTCAGATAAATTTTGAAGAATCCCCATCTTCTACATATGCAGCTCAGTCCTGATAAAATAAAGTTGGCTTATTCTTTTCTAGTTCAGAAGAGTCTATTTATTTATTTAGAGTCTTTCTATCCCACCCTTCAGCCAAAAAGCTCCGAGCATAGCTTAAAAATTGTTAATTTGACAGTTCCCTGCCCTCAGGCTTACAAGCTAAAAAGGCACAAAACAGAAGGAAAGGAATAACAGTTGAGAGGGGATTATGTCTAGCGATACTGTCTTTTCCAGTCTCTCTCTGAGGCCACAACAGTGGCAATTGGGATGGAAAGGGTTTTTTTTTTTTTTTTTTTTTTTCATTAGCATCACACTGTTTGGCAACAGCTGTCCAATGTATCATGCATACTTTTTTCAAGTCCTGCCTGGTTTTACCTGCAAATTTTACAGCTGACATTCCTGATGTTTACCTGAAATTAAGCCCCATCACACAGAATTATTTTGTTTCATTGCAAATATCCATTTTCATCCTGCCCTTCAGTGAAGAAATAGAAATGTTTACTATGCCATTCTTGTTGTTTTACTATTGTGTACTATTTTATAGCTTTCATAATAACAGTAAACAGTAAAAAAAAAAAAACACCACCAAACAAAACAAAGTGAATACAAAGTAAGCACTTCTGTAATACATTGAAAGCTCAGGGATTAAAGGCCAGGTAAACCAGCCATACAACTAAGATTTTTTTACTATTATTACTATTTTTCCAGACACCACGTATAACATTTTCGACTGAGGATAAACCTAGATAAGCAGGAATATTTGCAGTTCAGGACTCATTCTTTACAGAGGAGGAGGAAGAGGATATATATATATATATATATATATATATATATATAGATAGATATAGATATATATATATATATATAGGGGGGTTTCTGTACAGAAGACAATGTCACTTATGTTTTGTTTCATGTGCAGAAAACTTTTTTCTTTGCACAAAATGAAGCTTTTTGCAAGTGTAAACACATACACAATTTTAACAGAGCAAAAAAAAAACACATTTATGCAACAACATACTGCAGGTATTTCATTCTGTCAGGGGAAAAATATATATTTTTAAAGAATAAATAAGGTGCTGTGGAGACCACCCCTAAGGGGCAGCCTGCAGCCGCCCCCATTTTTGCCTGAGCGGGGAGTTCAGAGGATAAGAAATAGCAAATACACTAAGGCCATGCTGTGTGATGTCCCAAGTAGTTTGGTGTGGTTTTTTTTAGCAAGAAAGCATTTTGATTTTTTTCCCAGTTTAGGAGGAGATATTAATGACACTTCCAGGGGCACACAAGGCCCACAGAAATGAGGCTCAAGGTCTGCATGTGACTTGTGAGTGCCACTTTCTCAACCTTCCCCAGAAGAGTAAATAAACATTTCAGCAGTAAGGGTAAATACATTTTAACAATTAACCTATGGTTTTCACTCAAAGTAGCCATGAATCATAGCTGTCTGTGTGGTAACATATTACAAAGCAAAATGAGCAGTGTGATATCATCACATTCAGATCTTGCCTGTGCTAACAGATAACAGGCATCAAGGTTCATTGAGTGCATGAAAACTCAGAACATGATGGCACAGCATCACAGATTTAGATTTTCTCCTTTGTTTTTGGCTGAGTTTACAGTGCTGAACACACAAAATGAAGCTTCCAGGAGTGGAATCACAAGTGTCTAAATTCTCCAGATTGAGCTATTGAGATAAATGTTCTCAAGATTTAACTATTGAGATGAATCTTTTGTGAATTTGGCACTATTTTCACAAACTAAACAAAATACTGTTTTTCTGCACTGCGCTGTGTAATGGCCTGGAAACCTTTAACCAATAGACATATACAAACATTAGCATAAAAGGGATAAAAGTTACAGTTCCTTTATAGTTCCTAGAAACTGAGTGGTAAGAGAGGCCATTTAAATTCTCCCACAATAATTCCCCATTCCTGTCCTGTTAAATATACGCCCAAGGTTTAATGGTTACTTTAATTAAGAAGTTTCAGCAGTAAAAATAATTGGCTGTACGAATACTATTATGTTAACCTTTATACAATAAATAATAGTAATTTACTGAAGTAAGTTGAAAAGAAAATCAGAGTTCACTTCCACTGAAGCACAATTATGAGCATCTTTTAAATCTTCTAAATGAAGGTCTCCCATCATCTCTATTAATAATATCTCTCAGCCTAAAACAGTGACTTGCCATAATTTAGCTTCACACTTCTGCCGCTTTGACAGATACTCCTGTAACAACAACCTCAGTTAAACATTGTGTGCCTCAAAAACACTGGCCTTGTTCAGGCATGTTTATTCAGTTTCAAACAAAAGAGAGGAAGGTAGCAGCAAAGCTTATTATCATGTTGTTTCTTTCCACTTGCTATTTTTTTTTCTTTTTAATCTCTGTTAAACTGCATTAACACAAGTTTGGAAGTGTTTTTAAAAACAAACAAACAACAACAACAAAAAACCAAGAAACAAAACCCAGACCCATAGAAACACACACACACACACAAGTGAAATGGAAGGTCAACAGGGCATAGGGCAGTGAGGTGAGATTAAAAATGATGGCAGAAGAGAGTGTGCAGAACCAGTAACAGCCCAATTGTGCCAATGAAGGAATGTGTTGTAGGAAGTGTATGCATGCACTTCCCTTCATTAACACCATTGCAGCAAGAATGGGGTTTTGCGATATATACATGAACAAAAGTTCAGAGTTCAGGCTAATCTGCATGTGTAGTTTAGAGTTTAAATCTGCCAAATCAACATCACAGTTGTCAGGAAGTTCTTCAAGGAACTGCTGATATATCCTCACGTCCCCACTATGCACTTCCTATGACCTCATTCCTCATACATTCACTGTGAAGGAACCATATTCATGGCACACGACCCCTTCAAATTCTGAAAGAGTCTGTAATGAGCACTTACTTCTTTATATTATATATTATGTATAACTCCTCTAAATTATACCTCTCCTTTAATATATTTGTGTTACCCAGCTCTTTTGCTAACACAGGCCTGCAATGAAAAAAAAAATCAATATTTTAGCTGTTTTTTAATGCATTTTGGGGTGCTACATTAAAAAAAAACAATACAAATGTCATACCACATATATTTATTTCACAAATTCATTTTTTTTAAAAAAAAATTAAATACTTTATTAAGTAAAAAAAGGAAGAAACAGACATCGCATAGTATCTGACAAACAGTTTAATAAAAAGGAAAAAAAAGTAGAAAAGGAAAGGATTTACAATCATCCATAACCCTCCCCACTCAAGTTTTCCAGAGTTCAAAATGATTCTTAATTCATTACTTCCAATTGTTCCATTTTATATCATAATTTAGTCTTGGTAGCTTCAGCTTACATTAGAGTTTAAGAACCTACATACTCATAAATTTTGTCTTATTACCGATTTCTGAAGGGATATTACATACATACATACATACATACATATATATAATTCATATATGTATTTTGAACAAATTCATTATTTTTATCAAAGCTGTTGTTAGTCAGTTTTGATTAAGGTGATTATTGTACACAGAAAAACCAGCGAGAGAGATATGGAACCCAAAAGACCAAAATGGGTCTTATGGCATTTACCCATGTCTGGATTGTAGGCAGCCTATATCCACCCAGGGAACCTTTCTACAATCCAGATTTTTCCCACCATTTTTTCAAGAATGAGATTTTCCCATTCTTGAAAAATTTGAAAAAAGGGCATGGGTAAATGCCATAAGACACATTTTTGTCTTTTACATCCCACATCTCTCCCACCAGTTTTTCAGTGTGAGATTGTCTACCAAGCGTGGATGCTGTTGTTCCAATGTGATTTCTTTCAGTGGTTTTGAATTGATTTATTATGTTTCGTATCCATGAATTAAAATGTTTTGAACATATATTAGAATATTTTTAACCCCTTCCTTTACTGGATAATTCTTTGCAGGATCATTTCACTCAATCAAACATTAACATAAAAATGTCAAATCAAGTTGTGAAAAAGCTGTATGTGATGGAACAAATCTGAGGTCATTTTTGGACTTAGAATGCCAAATTCCTATAAATCCAGCATTCATTTTTTTAAATTATGACCCACAATTTTTCAGGCCTCTGCAATAATTGTTCCTTATTATCCATAATATGAAATGTATTTATGGAAGATACTTAAAAACAAAACCATTATTGTTAATTTTGTTTATGCCAAGTTGTTATGAAGCAATTGACATTTTGTAAGATGAGGACAAAATAATTAATGTGGAGATAGAAATCTATGTGGGTGTATCCCCTAATTGTTGACAAATGCACAAGTGCTCAAGCAGTGTTCAGAAGTCTCCAATTATAAGCTACTTAGTCAAAGACAGAAATGATTTAAATAATGTTTAGAAATATGTACTATTTAAGCTAGGATAGTGTTCATCTATTAATACATGATCATTGCTAAAGACCTCACACATTCCCAGAGTCATCTATTATCCCTTTCTGGACATGTTTGTTAAAAAAAGCAAACCTGAAAGTCATGGCATGTGGACTTGTTCTGACTATGATTTATATGTAATGACAATAAAACTTGCCATTATACCTACAAGATACCAAACTTGGCTTTGAACAAATGAAGTCTAATCTTGAAGGAGTAAAAGTTATGTCTTTTTATAATCTGGGGATTTCTTCCTTCCAGCCCAAGGTAAAAATGGCATAAGTTGGCTTCGCCTGACTTTCTTTGCCTTTCTTATCAGCAATCTTGTCAATGCAGAGGTTTCCTAAGGTGGCAGCATGAGAGCAAAAAAGTGAAAGTGCTGTGGCCACATGGGAATTTCCAGCCAGCAAGGGGTCAATGGCTCACCTGGCCCAGAGTGCTTGCTCCTGAGTGCTTCTGCTGGTCAGCTGGCTACTTCCTCCATCCCTGAACTGATGCATAGTGTGCATGCTGTTGTAATAGTTTACTCTTTCTGACTTGAGGTGGAGCATTCAGGGATTTATTTTGCTCCATAGTTAAGTCCCAGAGTATGGCTTGGGGCTGTTTCCCTCCCATTTCAGCCATGTGTGTCATCTACATAGGTGAGTTCCAAATAAGGAAAGATCATTTATTTTAGCATGACAAACCTTAAGTCTAAAGCTTTCTGCTGGGTATTTTCACACTGAAGTTCTTTTAAAGGCCAGAATAGGGACATTGGATTCTTTGAATTCAACCTTTCATTTTTAAAATAATTAATAATAATAATAATAATAATAATAATAATAATAATAAATTATTTCATTAATGAAATTAGCACCAGTTGGGAGAGTTGTTGTCAGTTATGCTATCTCTGCTCTGAAGCCATTATTTGTATTGGAAGAAAAGCCTTCACATGCAAAAAAAGCCCTCATTCAAAATTTTCCAGCAAAACAAATGCCACCTTCACATGATTAATTTTCCTGAGGAAGTAGGGTTGATGCTGGTAATAAAGGGTAAGGTCTTTTTACTCCTTTCTGTTCATCACACAATCTTTCTAAAAAATAAAGATGCTCTGGACATTATTTCAAATTTAGAATTTAAGTTGTTGGTGGTGTTGTTTTAAATAGAATTAGGTGCTAAGCTATATCTATGGACATGTTATGGTCTGATTTAAGGTGCTTTTGAACAAGTATAGTGAAAAGGAATCATCCTTTTTATTATTTTTATCTTTTTTAAAAAAAAGCACCAGGCAGCATTATAGCTAGGGAAATATTCTCCAGAAGAAACTAGAGATTAAATGTAGTTCATAACTTTCTGAGGAGTGAATATCAGTGATTTATATCAAAACTACAAAAGAAGCAGAGCTGAAGCATTCCTCATTAGCTGTCCTATTATATTTGTGGCAGTGAACAGCTGCACTGAAACATGTTGACTAGAAGCCATGTTAGTTTGCTGCCTCACTGATTTTTAATACTGAGAATGCCAGTTTAAAATAATTTGGGGTAAAATATATAATAGTCCAAAGTGATAGTAACTGGCTTAAGCCAATCTTCTGAGAAGAAATATTTCAAGATGATATGTGCCACTTCCCACTAAATTGCATTCTTATCTAAATCTCTTCATTTTGTGAGGGCACATACAATCAATTATAAAATCAGTGGAGGGAGCATTCACACATGGAAATAAGAGAAATCTCCATAGTTTAGCATGTAGTCAGTAAGTTTGCAATGTGCCCGAGAAGCAGGATATATGTCTAATCTAGTCTTTCTAAGACATTAATAAATTCTGTCAATTACCTAAACAACAATTATAATTTTTCTTCCAAAAGGTAATTTGCATACACATTAATTTCTTAACCTTCATGCCCCCATTTTTTCCTTAAGTTTTAAATTAACATAAATATTTGTTATTCATGTTTGTAGACTCTTTAGTTCATGTCCAAAAGACCTCCCAATTTAGATTGTCTAAATCAATGTGTCATGATAAAACATGTAGGAGTGCTCAGGAAAGATAAAGAACCCTGTTTTACTTTTGTAAAAACCTCAGGACACAGAAACGTGAAGAGAGCATAGCCAAACTGTGGAATTTGCTACTACAAGATGTAGTGATTACCACTGGCTTGGAAAGTTGTCAAAGGGTACTTGGCAAAATCAGTGTTTACTAGTGATAAATGTACACACACACACACACACAGACACACATAGTGTGATACCTGTCTTCAACAAAGTCTTGGCAACAAACAGATTGGTGGCATTTCAGAGGAAGGAACTGGCAAAACTAACTCTGTGTATTCCTTGCCTAAGAAAGCCATATGAAATCTTATGAAATTCATGGGATCCCCATATGTCATCAGGCAACTTGAAGGCACATGCAGAGAGAGAGAGAGAGAGAGAGATGACAATCCTCTAAAAGGCAAGGCCTTTGATTCTTTGAAGAGTCCTTACAAACAGATTAATAATAATAATAATAATAATAATAATAATAATTTATATCCTGCCCCATCTGCACTCAGACAATTGGGGCAGCTTACAACATTATTATTATTAAATTATTATTATTATTATTATCCTTTATTTATATAGTGCTGTAGGTTTACACAGTGCTGTACATATAAACTTATAATTAGACGGTTTCCAGCCCTCAGGCTTACAATCTAAAGGACACAACACAAAAGGAGAAGGGAAAGGTGATGGGGAAGGATATCAGGTCCGGTGGTTCTTCTCTCCCTCTGAGGCCTGGACCAAGGCAGATGGACTAGAGGGAGGGCTCGGCTTCATAATGCACAGTTAAAATGGGGCAGACAAAGTCACACATCTGGGAACGCTTCTCTAAACAATATAGTCTTGAAATTGGTTAGAGAAGTGATGAGGCGCGCATGTAGAGAAAGAAGGTTCCAGAAGTGAGGGGCAGCAAGTGAGAAAGGACGAATCCGGGACAGTGCAGTGGAAATCCTCGGCTGGGACAGGAGACCTTGACTACCAGAACAGAGGGGAAGAGAAGGAGTGTGAGGAGAAAGAAGTTCAGACAAGTAAGGAGGGGCCAGTCCATGGAGGACTTTGAAAGTCAACAGCAGAAGCTTGTACTGGATGCGGAAGGGGAGGGGAAGCCAATGAAGGGAGGATAAGAGAGGAGAAACATGGTCAAAGAGGCGAGCGGATGTGATGATAAGTGCAGCTGAGTTCTGAACAGAGATTAAAGAATGGAGGTGAGAGAAAGAGGAAGCCCTGTCAGAAGAAGGTTACAATAATCTAGTCGCGATACCACTAGGGCATGGACCAGAGTCTTGACAGTGGAGGCTGAGAGGAATGGACGGATTTTAGCAATATTATAAAGGGAGAATATACAGTTCTTGGCGGTGGCCTGAATATGGGGAATAAATGACAGAAAGGAATCAAAAATGAAACCAAGACTGCGGGCTTGCCAAACTGGTTGAATAGAAGTGCCGTCAACAGAAACAGAAAAGGAGTATTGAAGGGTGGGCTTAGGTGGGAAGACAAGAAGCTCTGTCTTAGACATGTTGAGCTTCAAGCGCCGATGCCGCATCCACTGAGAGATGGCAGCCAGACAAGATGAAACTTGCTGTTCAAGCCCTGGCGAGAGGTCAGGGGTGGAAAGATACAGCTGTGTCATCGGCGTACAGATGATAGGAGAAACCAAAAGAACTGATGAGTTTGCCTAGGGACAGTGTGTAAAGAGAGAACAGAAGAGCCCTGAGAAACTCCAACAGATAAGGGGACAGAGGAAGAGGTCTGGCCATCTGTGACCACTGCAAAAGATCTGTCTGATAAGTAAGATTTAAACCAGTTGAGAACAGAGTCAGAGAACCTGAGGTTAGAAAGTAAGTCAAGCAAGAGACAGTGTTGAAGGCTGCAGACAGATCAAGAAGAATGACAATAGAGTAGAGGCCATTCGCCTTGGCCTGCAAGAGGTTGTTTGAGATCTTGGTGAGGGCTGTCTCAGTAGAGTGCTGTGGGCGGAAACCAGACTGAAAAGGGTCCAGGATGGCATTGGCTTCGAGAAACTCAAGACAGCGAGGATAAACAACCCGTTCCAGAATCTTAGAAAGAAAAAGAAGAAGAGAGATCGGACAGTAGCTAGACAAAGACAAATGTTATGTATTAAAAATTATACATAACATAACCCCAATCCCCCCTCTCTTAAAACAGAATTAAACATTTTATGATTAAAACCTGTTAACAATCAGTAAAAATGCACACAATAAAAATAAAAATTAAAACAATAAAATGTAGCATTAATAGGAATCTACCTCCTTCCCTGCTTCTCTTGCCTGGACAAAGGTCATCAGCCAGAGCAACCATGGCAGTCTCAACTCCAAATCCCATCCTAAAGCCAGTTTGAAATGGATCTAGATAATCAGTTTCATCC
Organism: Urosaurus nigricauda; assembly: GCA_034509955.1. Lineage (NCBI taxonomy): Eukaryota > Metazoa > Chordata > Lepidosauria > Squamata > Phrynosomatidae > Urosaurus > Urosaurus nigricauda. The sequence goes on along the minus strand of JAOEGL010000005.1, from coordinate 162,901,282 downwards.
AAGACAGCTTGGAGTTGAAGGGCACCTGCCCTCTCGATCACCTTGCTCAGAAATGGTTGTAAAGATACTGGCCTATAATTCTTCATATCCAGGGGGTCCAGGGAAGGTCTTTTCAGGAACAACCTAACAGCCACTTTCTTTAAGCAAGATGGAATGTGACCTTCCCTAAGGGATGCATGTCTCTAAGAAACATCCTCAAGGCATCACCCCTCCCCCCCCCAAAGATGGCCAGTCAAAAAGGGAAAGGGTTGAGAGGGCCTCCTTTACTTTACCAAGAAGCTTGTCCATGTCATCAGTACTCACCAATTCAAACTGATCCAGTATAATTACATCAACACAGTTGCTGGACACCCTGTCAATAAATTATGTTCTAACACTGGCATCTAATCTGGCTCTTATCTGAGAGATTTTATCTGCAAAGAAGTTGTTAAACACATCATAGCAGGCTGTTGTTGGGTTGAGTAAAGGGTTCTGCACAGGTGAAACCTGTGTCAGTTCCCTTACCACTCTAAACAGCTCTGCTGGACGGGACTCTGCAGATGCAGTATGTGCAGAGGAGAAAGATCTCTGTTCTGCACATATTCCCTCTCTATAGGAGTAAAGAAACTGCCTATGAAGTGTCTTGTCAGATAGGAGCCAAGTTTTCTGCCAGATGTGCTCTAGTCATTGTCCAACCCATTTTGTCTGCAAATAGCCAGTAGCTATGATTCTGCCCGCCCCTTCTATTGATTTATTTTCAGATGCATCTTAAATCATAGAGTTAGAAGAGACCACAAGGGCCAAACAGTCCAAGCCCCTGTAATGCAGGAACTCACAGTCTAGACAAGAAAAGCACCCCAATCCAGCCTATGTTTAAAAACTTCCAAAGAAGGAGTATCCACCACACTCCAAGAGTGTGTGTTGTGTTCCACCTTCAAACAGCTCTTACTGTCAGAAAGTTCCTCCTAATGTTTAGGTGGAATCTCTTTTCCTGTAGTTGAATGAAAATGAATGAAGAGTAACCAGAAAAATGAAGACAAGGGATCTCTCAGAAATAAGGAATTTTTGACCCACTAGGTTCAGGGAGATTTATTCTAAAACTTCTGCTAACCTCCCTCTTATGCTGTTTCCTCCACATCCTCTTGCTGTTCTTCTATCATCTGCAACCAACAATTTTATAAATAAGAAAATAATATGAAAATGTTTGCTGCCAGAAAGATCTCTGTGGAAGCCAAAACTGGGGTGAGACTTGAATAGGAGAAGAAAAGACAGGGGAAAAATAAACTAAGGAAGAAAGAAAATATTTCAGAAAGGAGTAGATGACATTGCAAAATGGAAGTGTAGCAATGGGCTACTGAACAAGAGTGATCATCTCCACAGGCACAGAACAATAAAGACTGGAAAAAAGAATATTTCACTTAAAAGAGCATGAGCTGAAATACTTCTTTCAAATACTCAGTATATGATAAATACAAACACAAAAACATACACATCTTGCAAAGAGATATATGCAATTTAAATGTGCATACCTTCCCTATCCTTGCATGCAAGGTGCTATGATTTGTAAATGCAAGTTAGAGACACCAGATACAATACCTCATATTCACAATAGGGAATAGTTGGATCACCTCCTATGATTTCAGCTCCTATTATTGAAGACAAATACTAAATGAATAAAAACAAGGAATAAGTCTTATTGTTACTGAGGTAAGGGTGGGGATCAAATGGAAATATTTGATCTACCAGCAGAGAACATTTAAAAAGACCCCACAAGTCACTGTAATAGTATAAATTCACCCTTATTACAATGCACAAAAAATTATAAGAATTTATGATGTAGACAACCACAGATATTCCATTAGAACATAGTGATCACAATTTTCTTAATAATATGGCAGTGGGGGGACCCAAGAATGGAATAATTGTGAGAGTACCTCCACCTCAGTCCAATAATATCTCATCTAGTAAAACTACAATGGCAGATGTGGTTACAGAGCTCTTGATCTTCAAATGTGACAGTGCTGACAGTTATTTTAAAAAAGTGCCAGAGAACGGTGATGTTCCCACAGCACATATGTCAACAGAGCTGTCAGAGATAGAGCAGGACAGAATTGAGAGAAAGAGTAAAAGAGATATAGAAAAACATTCCCATGATAGACATTTCTATAGCACAGCAAATTGCTAAGCCTGACAGTGGTCACTGCTGTGTTTCACCTCCTAGCTGCTCCAGCGTATCGAAGAACAATCCAGAGAAGTCCGTGATTTTGATAAGCAAAAGCAGGCTCAGCAGTGAGAGTATAAGCCAGGAATGATGGTTCTTTAATAGTGCAAAGAATTTAGTACATTGTGAAAGTGTTCACAGGAACAGCTAAATGGAATGAAAAGACTAAACCTCCAAAGAGGACAGAATTTTCAAAAGAAGTAGATACTTCCCTTTTGCAATTGCTTGTAATCATTTATTTCAATCATTCTTCTCAATACATGTTTTGGGGTCCCTCCACAAAGCAGTAAAATAAACTTAGATATTTAGTTGTTAGTTACCTTTATAGCCCCTTTCTTCACTCAACAAAAGATAGTGCACATGACTGCCCCCCTTTCCATTTATCCAGAAAACAACCCTAGAATGTAGGTCAAACTGAAAGAGCTAGAGGAAGACAGAGAGTGAATGACAGACCCATTTTCTCATGTTAAAAGTGACAGGTTGGAAGAGGCTAGGTACCGGTTTTCATGGGGCTTTGTGCATGAACAAGATCATTCATTTCTCAGGGTAATTGCTCATATGGGGAGGCTTCACATGAACAGCAATTCCTCCTCTTCAGTTACTTCCTTCAGATATGCTATAACAATGGGGAAGGATAGGATTATGTGATACTACTGCTCCTATATTTAAAAAAATGTACTGAGTAACATTTGAACAGGGGTTGTGAAGTGGATAGAGTATAAATTCAAAATGCAATTCCCAGTTTGTATGAGATGATAGATAAGTTGTTCTTTTTGTCAAGGAATGGTTGTAACTGGCATTTCATTTCTTATCTACTGTAGTAGGAACCAAAGAAATAGATATACATACAAAGCTCTTCCATGTGTCTATTGTGGACAGCCAATATCATCTTCCATTAACTTTACAAGATGTCTGTTCTAGAGGAATTTCCCCCAGATTTGTGGTAAGCAGGAAGACTGAGAAGCCTTAGTGAACATGAGTACCAAAGCATGTGGTCTTTGGGATCTGTGGCTTATTATTCCTATGTATATGCTACTATACACTATTATTGTTTTATAATTTTGCCTATCAAAAACTGCACCTTTTAAAAATTGGAAATCCTTTGTTAGGGAAATACTCTGATTAGCTCCTGGTCTAAACTGTACTGCAGAAATAATGCAGTCTGACATCACTTTGATGGGATCTGTAGTTTGTTGAAGGCTAAATGTCTCACAAAAAAACAAATCCCAGAATTCCATAACATTGAGCCATGGAAGCTGAAGTAGTATAAAACTGCATTAATTCTGCAGTACAGATGAGACTGTAGTTTGTACTTTCCAAAAATATTTTTTAATATTTATAACACTTATCCCTAAAGGTTTTCCAGTGCCTCAATAGGTCCTCAGTACTTGGTTGAAGATGTATGTCATAAATTTAGAAATAGGTTGACTAATGCATAAAGGTATAAAACCAAAAATGAACCAATGTCATAAAAGACAATCTGAAGGGAAGGCCAGAATTCAAATAATGAAAGAGAAAGGGTTGCTTCTTCCTTCCCAGGGTCACACAGGATACACACACACGCACACACACACACACACACACACACACATCCAATCCTTTTTTGGGCTATCATTTTCTGAAGATGCCAGCCACAGATGCTGGCAAAACGTCAGAAAAGAACTCTTCTAGAACATGGCCACATAGCCTGAAAGCTCCACAAAAAACTATGGATGCCAGCCATAAAAGCCTTCAACTCCAGAAAGGGTTGTGCTAAAAACAGAACACTTTGTGTGGCTTTTTATAAAGCAATGTATTTCCTTCACTGGAAAAAAAAAAGTGAGAATATGACATAGAAGGGTGATCAAGACTCTTCCAGAAACACGGAAATTCAGTGGAAAAGTTTCATAACATAGAGAAAAACTCAATAAAGATGGTAAAGCTTTTAAAGTTTGCTGCATATGTTGCTTTATACTGTTTTTATTTTTATTTTTTTAAAGTAAACCAAAGGTAGACCTACTATCAGCTAAAGAAAGCAAAAGGTAGATCTATTATAGGCTTTTTGAACATTCACTTAATAGAAAGTAGTTTTTAAAACAGATGCTAGAAAACAGAAGGCCTTCCAGGAGAGAGATAACACCACTTTCTTTTGAGATCAGTCTTTGTATCAGTCCTTACAACATTTTACATTTATTGCTTAAAATAACAATAAAAATAACAAAGATTTTATTTGCAGCATATTGTCTGGAGCTGGTCAAAATTGCAATACACAGAATTTATTGTTGTCCTGCTTTGGAAAAGTTTGTCTTTACCGAAGCAAATGCATATAAATCATAGGTTTTTATGGAAACAGTCACAGATCCTTTGATGAATATAAAAGCATTAATAATTTTCTTTTAAAGATGACCCAAGGTAGAAAGATATCAGGTTCTACAAAGCAGTTATATCTTCAGAGTAGAGCCTGAAGGTCTTAGATCATTGTTTGAAAGCTTTTCCTCTTTGAGATTCTAAAAGCCTTTTTACAAATAGTTCCAAAAATTGATTCAGAATGATAGATTGGTTTAACAAAGATGACTCACAGCTTCTGAAGATATATGAATTCACAGTGCTTTGGGGTGGAAAAGTGTTTGTGTAGTTGGTTCACTTTCTGAACACACTTTTATTTCTCCATAATATACATGCTTGCTTCTTCTACAGTCTTTTAAGTTAAAGAAAGGACTCTTTGAGCTATACATGATCAATTAGGCTGCAATTAGAATCAATTTCCAGACAAACTTATCTCAGAATAAAATACCATTGAACTCTATGGGACTTACTGCTGAATGGACATCTACAGAAATGCATGACTGTTTCTTAGAGGGTTTAACCTCTGATTACTCTGATTACTGATTACTTTTATTTCCACTTGAGGATGTGGTGTGATTATGAGCCAGTGTGGCATAGTGTTGTACTATGAGTGTTGGACTATGACTCTAGAAACCAGGGTTCAAATCCCAGCTCAGCCATAGAAACCCACTGAGTGATGTTGGGCAAGTCCTACTCTCAGCATCAGAGGACAGTAATGGCAACCCCCCCTCTGAATAAATTCTGCCAAGAAAACCCATTAAAGTCTTGCCTTAAGGTTGCCTTGTTAGAAACAACTTGAACACACACAACAACAACTGTGTATAACAGTTGTTATACTGGAAAAAAAACCACATGAAAGTTCACTTTAAAGTTGTGAATAGCTTGGCTCAGGTAATATTTCAAAAGTGAAAAGAACATGCAATTTTTATCAATAGGTGCTAGAACAGGCTAGGGAATACATTTTGTAAAGTGCATTTTTAAAAGAAAAGAAAATACATTGTGCTTCTATGTGCATAATTGAAGTTGTGGGTGCCTTGCCTTAAGCAAGACAAAAGGCTATGTCAGATATTTCTATATTCAGGCAACTGTTAAAAGAGGGGAGTATTCAGCAACTTCAATGATGCAACCTGTCCCATCACATCAGAGAGAACTACAACTACACGGGCAGTATACACCAAGTGGCATCAAGCCACACCTCTTAGTCTAGGGAATTTTCTCCCCCCCTCCCCCCAGAACACACCACATGAGACCAGAATTTCCCTCTCTTCCTGCCTGGCTGCCATCCCATTGGATGTCTCATGTGACCAATCACACAGTTGCTGTACAGGGAATCACTGTACCCAGTGACACATTGGCAAAGCACAATCATGGAGGCCTCCCATACATGTCCCCTTTCCCTCCCTGCACCCTATGCCCCCCTGTCTGGTTTGTGTTTGTTTTAGTTACATCCATTGCATTATTACCAGCTGTTGTGTTTTTCATACTTTCACATCATGGTGTGTATGACAATGCAATGATGTGATGGGTCAATAGTGCAGCTGGCTATTCATGCACCTGCATGCTAACATGAAGGGGGGAAAGGATGGTGAGCAATGGTGCCAGTGGCTAATTCTCACTGGTGCCATGGCACATCGTGCAGATTGCTTCTGTACTCCTCATCTTTCTTGCATTGCTGCACTCATACCATGCTGTTTAAACGCATGTGATGATGCATATTTTCTGCATTTAGGCAGAGTACCAGAGCTTCTTTTTGCTCTGGTTTTTAGCCTCAGAGTATGGCTTCATGTAGGTTTCACCCAGTTTCATGTCTTGTCTCATCTGGACAGCTAGGCTTCATGTTGGTTTGAGGTCGCTTTATTTTGCCAGTGTGGACAACCCCATGGTTCTCATGCTTGAAGAAAAGTAGATTACAAATGGAATAAACTTTGCATCATCCTGTGGCAAGCCATGACTAGGATAGGTCAAATGTTCATGAGGCATCATTATTTACAATTGCTAACATGCGGTCATAGAGAGAAAACTCCTCCCTCTTTTTATATTGTTTTTATGCCTAAAAGAATTGCTTGCTTTTATAAATTCATTGTATAGTGCCCCAAGACTACTTCTGTTTGTACTATTTCAGGTATCCATGAGGCTACAAAGAGACATTATTACCAATACAATGTGAGCCAACAAAACTGTATGGATGAAAAATGTAGACATTATCCCTATCAAAGAGGAAGTTCCAATAGAGAAGCAACTACAACACTCTGGGCACATGTCTGATTAAAGAATGGAAACTTTTTATGCACAGATTTTCAATAATGTAAAATGGTCATACTGCATTGCCTTCTTGGTAACAGGTCATATTGTCCTGGGTGTTATGCATTTGCAGGATCAATTACGTAGGCTAGAACTGTAGTATACAGCAAGTGAGTTCAACTCTAATAACCTTGATAAAAACTAGCCTATAAAACAGCAGTAAAGGTTTGAAAATATCCCAGAAACAAGTTTCACAGATCACCATAAAAATACACTTACTCAGATTATAAAGCGCTCTCTTGTAGTTACTGGAAGCATAAAACATTCCCTTTGTTTTTGGAAGGGCACTCTGATATAAGAAAATGTCATTATTCATTGCTTCATATACAGTAGCATAAAAGACACTTTCTTTGACTTCTATGGTAAAAGTAAGGGCACCATGTTAGAAGTTCTGGTGACATATCACTGTTTCTTTATCAAATAACCTTTATTGCATCATATCAAAATCATCAAGGTTATCCCAGCTTTTCAAAATGGTAGTAGGGAAAACTTATCATGAGACAAAGCTTTGTGTTCATTTTTAAAAAAAAATAATAATAGAAAAGACCTGCCTAGAATGGAAACAGAAAAGCTTCTTTCCAAAGTACATACCAGTTTTCATGGAAAGGAATGTTAAATAGTTACTAAATCTAATTTTCTACCGCCTGTCTCAGGGGTGCAATGCACAACCAATGAATCTTATATGGGGTTTCTCAGCATCTTATTCTGAAGTTCTTGGTTTCTTATTAAAGAAAATGTAAATTGCTCCCTCTAACACACAAAATGCTTTTTGTGTACAGGAACAGGGAAAGCTCTCAGGGAATAGCCTACATCTCTCAAGCTGTGACCAATCATTTGGCTGTTGCAATGAAAAGATAATATAAAGTCTCAACTTGTTCAGGTGAGGGGGGATGATAGTCTCAGCTCCACCAATATAAATTGCCAGCTACCTTGCTCTTATTTAACATGGGGTGGTGAAGAGAAAACTCTTTCCTCTTTTTACATTGTCTTTATGCCCAAAAGAATTGCTTGCTTTTATAAATTCATTGTATAGTGCCCCAAGGCTACTTCTGTTTGTACTATTTCAGGTATCCATGAGGCTACAAAGAGAATCTGCAAAATTCTATTCCGCTAAACTGTGAATGGAATACACTGTAATGCAAACAGAAGCACCCTGAGGGCACCAGTGTGTGTGTGTGTGCACATGCACGCGCAAGAGACAGAGAGACATAAATAAAAAATCACATATAGAAATCTTTCCCTTGGAAGAATAATAGAGACAGAAATGTTGAAATGGTGTTTTGCTCTGTTTTACTAGTCTTTAATTCTAGGGTTCAATTCCAGCTTGGCCATGAAACCCTGGCTGACCTGGGGCAAGTCACATGTTCTCAGCCTCAGAGAAAGGCAATGGCAAACCTTCTCTGAACAAATCTTGCCAGGAAAACCACATGACAGATTCTCCTTAGGGTTGCTGTAAGTCAGAAATGACTCAAAGGCAAACAACAACAACAACAATCCTGTTTCTATATAACATTATTCAGCACTCTTGGACCTGTGATGTGTCTCTGCTTAACTATACATCTCACTTTACCAAACTTTCCATATAGCATCCTTTATTTTCAAAGTATATAAATGAATGGCAAGTCTCCAATAGGGTTTTCTGCTGCTGGAACTGCTTGTGTCAGCAAAAGTGGGAAGAGGCAATTGAATATTCTCCTACAGCCCTTTTCAAATTTTGCACTAGAGAGCCTACAAATGGAGGTGGTTTTGGGTCAATATGTAAAGACTAAAGGAGAAGGAAAGGAACTTCTATCACACTGCTGATCAAGCACTGGTGTAATGTTGGATTTAGCCTAATATTCATAATTTTAAACATAATGTGTGTGTGTGTGTTTTAAGAGTTGTGTAAAAATAGTAATAAATATCTGTCTTTATAATCTGTTGCATCTTTTAACTATCTAGTTTCATCCTGTATCTGAAGTGAATTCAGAAGCTTTTATTACTCAAAAATGAAAACATTCCATCTCTCTTCTTATGCAGAATATTCATCTATCTTCATTGTCTGGTAGGTTTTGTGGTACTGGCTAGGGATAGAAGACTATCAACTTGACTTTCTTATCTATTTGTGTGTGTGTGTGTGTGTGTGTGTGTGTAAAACCGTCAGTGTGTTTCCATCCTGAACATCAGATGTGTAAATTTTGGTGAATTCTTTAGAAATAAATAGAAATGAAATTTCCCAAGATAAATATATACCAGTCATATTCAATGGCTCAACTGTTTGAAACACAGAAAAGAACATAGTATCTGTCTGCCCTGCCATAAAACTGTTAAAAAGCATGTCAGACCAAAAGAAAGTGGCAGATTTCAGAATATCTGTAGTTCAAGGCTTCTGTGAAAATGAATGAATATTAAAATGCAAAGGATTGTTTTGTGCAGAAAACTGCAATGTTATCTGATACATGAGATATAGAATGAAAAAGTGAAAAAAATATAAACCAAAAGGCTGAGTGAGCATATAAAAAGAGAAGCAAAAGCTTGAAACAGATAGTGGGTAAGCAGTGGCTTGCTGCCACCCCTTTGCTCACCAGGTTGAGGCCACAGCAACTGCATGCCACGCCCCAACCTGGCCTTTTTCCAGAGCAAAAAGGAGTGGCAGAAAACTGCTCCTTTTTGTGCCAGGGAAAGGGCACCTTTCCCATGGCAGTGGCATTTTTTCAGCATTTCTTTGGAACAGCATGTGTAAACACTTTGCTGCCCAAACACCATGGATCCATCGTAGGTACAGTCAGCATGTAACTTCCCAGCGGGCTGGGGGCATGCTGCTGTCTGAATGCCACAACCTCAGCCCACTGGGAAAACAGCTCTTTTTGACCATCTTTTTCACCCCAGAGTTTATTTGATATGCAGCACCCCCAGAAATAATTCTGCTTGACTTTTGCCAGTGACAAAATAGATTAGCAGAATGAAGAATAATCATGGGTGAATAAGATGTCAGTAAACTACCAGATTATCTCTGATATTGGAGACTAGGCATGATCAGACCTGGTTAACACTTGAATGGGACACTGCCAATTAATACCAGATGTTATAGGCTATATTTTGGAAGAAGGAACTGGCAAAAGATATTCTCTGCCTCAGAAAATCATATGAAATTCATGGAATCATCATAGCTTGATAGGCATCTTAAAGGCACGTACTCACAGACATATAAACACACACACACAGACAAGCTACTGTCTGACAGAATTGTTAAGATAAGTAGCAACAAGGAGATCTCTGAAGTCTCCTTGCCAGGGGAAATAAACTTTATTAATGATTTTCAAGTTATCCAAACAGCATAAATCTCAATCTGACCTTTTAAAGAGCTTCACCCAAGTCAGAATAACAACAGACAGAGCCTTATCAAAGGCTAAAAACATGGAAAAGAACAACAGATGTTCTTTATATAATCAATATGCTTAAACCTCACAACAAATTCCTTATCTTTTATAAATCACAACCAGAGTAATTTCACAATCCAACATGATGATGAGATACACTGTATAATGTATAGGATTAGAATAAAATCTTGTAAACCAATATGGAACTGGGACATAAACTAGTAGGATTGTGAGAACCATGGCATAAAATGTGATTTCGTACAAATCAGATGTTATATTCTTGTAAACACATCAAGAGAGCATAGGGCTGCTTCTGCATTGCAGAAATAATCTAGGTTGATACCACTTTAACTGACGTAGCTCAATGCTATATAATTCTGGGAGTTGTAGTTCTGTTAGACATTAGACATCTGTCAGAGTGCTCTGGTGCCACAAAAAACTACAATTCCCAGAATTCTATAACACTGAGCCATGGCAGTTAAGGTGGTGGCAATCTGGATTATTTCTGCAGTGTGGATTCAGCCTAGATGAAAATGCATCTGAACTTTTCTTTCAAATCAAGCAATAGTTCACCAATGGAGACTTGTCTACTAAGCCTCCTATCTGGAATATGAGCAGGATAAGGCAAATATCTGTCCTGATCACCGGTGGAGAAGAAAATGATAATCCTATCCTAGCTATATGTTGTAAACTAGCTCTCAAACTGTATAGTTGTTAATTATATATTAACAAAGTAATTAACTCCTGTTAATTAAATGAAAATGGTTGATGTAGCTACACATTAAGCATTTGGCCATCAGAAGAAGTCAATACTGGAAGCCAGGTGGAGAGCATCTGGATAAAAATTAAAGGAGAGGGAAATAACAGGGATGTTACTGTGGGAGTCTACTACAGACCCCCGACTCAGGCAGAGGAATTGGATGATGCCTTTCTAGAACAGATAATCACATACTCAGAAAAGAGAGATGTACTAGTGATGGGTGACTTCAACTATCCTGATATTTGCTGGAAGTCAAACTCAGCCAGATCCTCAAAGTCTAGCAAATTCCTCACTTGCCTGGAAGACAATTTCATTGTCCAAAAGGTGGAAGAGGCAACAAGGGGATCAGCCATTTTAGATCTGATCTTAACCAACAGGGAAGACCTAGTTGATGGGGTGCAAGTGGTTGGATCCTTAGGTGGAAGTGACCATGTTCTCCTGGAGTTTGTAATACAGTGGAAGGGAGAAGCTAGGCATAGTCAGACACGCACTCTAGACTTTAGGAGAGCTAATTTCAATAAACTTAGAGAAATACTGGGAGTGATCCCATGGTCAGGAATACTAAAAGAAAAGGGAGTTCAAGACGGATGGGAGTTTCTCAAAAGGGAGATATTGAAGGCACAATTTCAAACAGTTCCAATGAGGAAGAAAAATGGAAGATGTCTCAAGAAGCCAGGATGGATGACTAAGGAACTTTCAAATGAGCTAAGTTTTAAACGGAACATGTATAAGAAATGGAAAAATGGAGAAATCACGAAAGAGGAATTCAAACAAATAGCCAGCACATGTAGGGGTAAAGTCAGAAAAGCTAAAGCGCAGAATGAACTCAGGCTTGCTAGAGAGGTTAAGAACAATAAAAAGGGCTTTTTTGGATATGTCCGCAGCAAAAGGAAGAAAAAGGAAACAGTGGGGCCACTGCGTGCAGAAGATGGCAAAATGCTAACAGGGGACAGAGAAAAGGCAGAATTACTCAACACCTTCTTTGCTTCAGTCTTCTCAGAAAAGGAAAAGGGTGCTCAACCTAAGGATAATGGAGACAGAATAGAGGAAATTCAGCACAGAATAAGTAAAGAGGTAGTACAGGAATACCTGGTTAACCTAAATGAATATAAATCTCCAGGACCAGATGAACTACATCCTAGAGTATTAAAAGAACTGGCAAATGTAATATCAGAGCCATTGGCAATAATCTTTGAGAACTCCTGGAGAACAGGAGAAGTCCCAGCAGACTGGAGGAGGGCAAACGTTGTCCCCATCTTCAAAAAGGGAAAAAAAGAGGATCCCAACAATTATCGTCCAGTTAGTCTGACATCAATTCCAGGAAAGGTTCTAGAGCAGATCATTAAGCAGAGAGTCTGTGAACACTTAGAGGCCAATGCCATAATCACAAAAAGCCACATGGGTTTCAGAGAAACAAGTCATGCCAAACGAACCTGATCTCTTTTTTTGATAAAATTACCAGCTTGGTAGATGAAGGGAATGCTGTGGATATAGTATACCTCAATTTCAGTAAGGCCTTTGACAAGGTTCCCCATGACATTCTTGCAAACAAGCTTGCAAAATGTGGGATAGACAAGTTAACTGTTACATGGATTTGTAATTGGTTGACTGGCCGAACTCAAAGGGTGCTCAACAATGGCTCCTTTTCATCCTGGAGAGAAGTGACCAGTGGGGTCCCACAGGGCTCTGTCCTGGGCCCAGTGCTATTCAACATCTTTATTAACGATTTGGATGACAGAATTGGGGGCATACTTATCAAATTTGCAGATGACACTAAACTGGGAGGAGTAGCTAATACCCCAGAGGACAGGATCAAAATTCAAAATGACCTGAATAGACTAGAAAGCTGGGCCAGTGCTAACAAAATGAAATTCAATGCGGAGAAATGTAAGGTTCTGCACTTAGGGTGGAAAAATGAAATGCACAGATATAGGATGGGGGACACCTGGCTGAATGAGACCACATGTGAAAGGGATCTAGGAGTCCAAGTAGACCACAAGCTGAACATGAGTCAACAGTGTGATGCGGCAGCTAAAAAAGCCAATGCAATTTTAGGCTGCATCAATAGAAGTATAGTTTCTAGATCAAGAGAAGTTATAGTGCCACTCTATTCTGCTTTGGTCAGGCCCCACCTGGAATACTGTGTCCAGTTCTGGGCACCACAATTCAAAAAAGATGTGGAGAAACTGGAGCATGTCCAAAGGAGGGCAACTAAGATGGTGAAGGGTCTGGAAACCTTGCCCTATGAAGAACGCCTTAGGGAGCTGGGGATGTTTAGCCTGGAGAAGAGAAGGTTAAGAGGTGATATGATCGCCCTGTTTAAATATTTGAAGGGATGTCATATTGAGGAGGGAGCAAGCTTGTTTTCTGCTGCTGCAGAGACTAGAACGCGAAACAATGGATGCAAACTGCAGGAAAAGAGATTCCACCTCAACATTAGGAGGAACTTCCTGACAGTAAGGGCTGTTCGACAGTGGAACACACTCCCTCGGAGTGTAGTGGAGTCTCCTTCCTTAGGGGTCTTTAAGCAGAGGCTGGATGGCCATCTGTCAGGGATGCTTTGACTTGGAGTTCCTGCATGGCAGGGGGTTGGACTGGATGGCCCTTGTGGTCTCTTCCAACTCTATGATTCTATGATTCTATGATTCTATGAGATCACTTCCAATGACATTAGGGTAAGCAGCAGCAAAATGCCACATTCTATGTCATTCAACAACTGCAAAGCTATTATTATCTGAGGTTAGAAGGCTAGTGTTTTATATCCACAGCCTGCTCAAGATAATTCCTTTCATTCATATCCTCTGTGGTCTTGTTAGATTCTCTCCTTTCTTTAATCTTTAGCTTACCCTTTCTGGCTTTCCTCAGAAACACCTCCTAGGAGACTCCTCAGATAGAACTCTTCAGTCCTCCAACTTAGCTCCTTTGGTCCCAAGTGTCTCACTGGGAGTTATATTTTTTAGGATTGCATAGTTTTATGAGAGACTTATGTAGTTTATTGTTAAACTTGTTATATAGTTCATGTGGTTGGAATGTGACTTTAAAAAAATACAAGGCTACTAACCTTTAACTCTCTTCCCACACAACACCCTCAATTTCTCTTTTACATTAGTTTACTTGAATCTAAAATGCTAGTGTTGTCCAGAACACTTGTCAACAGTAGCTTTTATTTCCCTACCGGCATTTGAAATAATAATCATTTGTTATTTCTGCCCTTTGTGTCATAAGTAGAGCTTCAAGATTGTCCATGCAAAGCGTGGAAGTATTTCATTTCCAGGAAGTGTGATGTGTTGTTTTTCCCATACTCCAGAAGAGCATTAAATGAATTGACCTGTACCTGTTTCATTTGAATGGACTTGTGACAGCTGTGATTGCAGCTAAATTCGAAGACATTTCAGCCCAACTATACATTTTAGGTGTAGGTCTTAGAGCATCAACACTTCCCACCACCACCACCACCACCACCCATTTTATTTTCCTATTCAGCAGTTAACTGTTTGCTACAATCTCTATGTCAGTGATCTTAACACTTCTCCAAAAATTAGTAAATAGACTCTATGAGAAGCTATTCAGATTTCTTTTTACAGCCTCAGTCATAGCACCCTCGAGTAGAAAGCAGTTTGTAGCATGTTTATTCTCAAATGGTAGTGTGTTTTTTCCTGCATCATTATCTATATTTTCTCTAACATTTTAGAGAGATTGCAAATGGAAACTTCCTTTTTCATGCCTGAAACCTGTTTACTTATTGAACAATTCATTATATTATTATATTATGTATTAGTATTATTATACTATTTTAAAGTTACACTTCATTCATATGGATACTAGGGCAGCATACAGATTCAGTCTGCTTTCCATATCCACATCCACCTATGGCTTGAATATATATTGCTGACCAGCTTGAAATAATGAGAACAGGCATGTAACATGGGTTGTAAAAAGGCCACTTTATTCCTGTGAAACTTGAAGTGATAAATCTGGTGTGGGAGCAGCTGACACAGACCAGACCACCTCCTCAGCTACCCCTGGGTATCTACACCTGAGCTCAGAGGGGGGGGGGAAACCCTAATTGGTTTGCTCCACAGCAAGCTCACATTTGGAACCCCAATTTGAGATTTCCTCCCTCAACTCACAGGATTTGAGTGAGGATTATATCCCAGATTAGAAGAGCCCTCTCTCCATGCCAACTGACATCATCCAGCCAGGGAGGGAGTGAAAAGGCAAGCCCAACTCCATCAGGCCTAGCCTGAAGAAGAAGAGTTCTCGCTTCATGCCATTTGAAATCATCCAGCCTGGAGGGAGTGAAAAGGCAGGGCGTGACAAACTTAGACTGCCAACAGGTTGTTGCACCAAAAAGTGTACTAAGAAATTGGCTAATTCATCTGACCAGAACTTGACAGCCACTAAAATAGGAAAAAATTCTCTAAAAAGTCGAATTTGTTGTAATGTTAGACTGCCTCCATTCAGTGGACCACGGTTGAGTGCACCTTGGAAATAAACTCCAAAATTGAAAGCACCTGCCATGTCAGAAGATATCTGTAGTGTGTCCTGTGGCTTTTTCTCCTCTCTGCAAAAAGAGACCCCGTTAAAATCTCTAAAGAAGAACATCCATACCCTCATATCCTCCCTGATATCATTGGATATTCTATGCAATATAATGTAACTGCAAACCTTTAACCACATCACAAAGGCAACATAAAAAGGCCCTGCCTGGTGTTATAAACTTACAAGTGAAATTAAGGTGGCCAATCAATTCGTGAAATTCTTTGAGCATGGCTTTTTTGAGAAGGTGAAATTGGAACAGCCTAAACCTTAGATTGTGCAACTTCTCCTCCAGCAGCCTGCAAGATTGATTTGATTGTTTCAATTTCAATGCCTAAAAAGGTTAACTGGTGAAATGGATCTTCAGTTTTAAGGAAGCAAATTCCGCCAATAAGGATGTGCATTGGACAGAACCATTAGGTCCTAGAACCAAATAAAAAACAACAAACAAATAAAACAAACATCCAAATAGTGTATGGCACCCTATTGACCCAAAATGGTTTTAATGGCCCACTCCAAAAAGGTACTAAAGGCTTTGAAGGCCATGTATGAAACTGAACAGCCCATTGGCAGGGCTCTGTTCATATAGAAACCTTAGTCAAAATAAAAACCTAAGAGCTCAAAGTCATCAGGGTGGACCAGTAAGAAGCGAAATGCCAACTTTATGTCACATTTGGCTAATTCTGCTCCTAAACCAAATTTTGATAATTTGTCAAACTGCCTGGACAAGTGATGTATATTGGACAGTGTACAAATCATCAAGTATGCCATTTTTTACTGAATCACCTTTGGGTGAAAGGTGATGAATCAATCTATATTCCCCTGGGCTTTTTTGGGTACTATTCCTGATAGGAACACTCTTAGGTTGGGTATTGCCATGCAGGAACTCCAAATCAAAACATCCCCGACAGATGGCCATCCAGCCTCTGCTTAAAGACCTTAAGGAAGGAGACTCCACCACACTCCGAGATCAGCCAGGTATCCCCCATCCTATACCTGTGTATTTCATTTTTCCTCCCTAAGTGCAGAACCTTACATTTGTCTGTGTTGAATTTCATTTTGTTAGCTTTGGCCCAGCTTTCTAGTCTATTCAGGTCATTCTGAATTTTGATCCTGTCCTCTGGGGTATTAGCTACTCCTCCCAGTTTAGTGTCATCTGCAAATTTGATAAGTATGCCCCCAATTCTGTCATCCAAATCGTTAATAAAGATGTTGAATAGCACTGGGCCCAGGACAGAACCCTGTGGGACCCCACTGGTCACTTCTCTCCAGGATGAAAAGGAGCCATTGTTGAGCACCCTTTGGGTACGGTCAGTCAACCTGTTACAAATCCATGTAACAGTTACTTTGTCTAGTCCACATTTTGCAAGCTTGTTTACAAGAATGTCATGGGGAACCTTGTCAAAGGCCTTACTGAAATCAAGATATACTACATCCACAGCATTCCCTTCATCTACCAAGCTGGTGATTTTATTAAAAAAAAAGAGATCAGGTTTGTTTGGCATGACCTGTTTCTCTGAAACCCATGTTGGCTTTTTGTGATGATGGAATTATCTTCTAGATATCCGCAGACTCTCTGTTTAATAATCTGCTCCAGAATCTTTCCTGGAATTGATGTCAGACTAACTGGGCGATAATTGTTGGGGTCCTCTTCTTCCCCCTTTTTGAAGATGTGCACAACATTTGCCCTCCTCCAGTCTGCTGGGACTTCTCCTGTTCTCCAGGAGTTCTCAAAGATTATTGCCAATGGTTCCAATATTATATTTGCAACTTCTTTTAATACCCTTTGGTGTAGTTAATCTGGTCCTGGAGACTTGTATTCATTTAGATTAACCAGGTATTCCTGTACTATCTCTTTACTTATTCTGTGCTGAAATTCCCCTATTCTGTCTTCCGCTCCATTATCCTTAGGTTGAGCACCCTTTGTCATTTCTTAGAAGACTGAATCGAAGAAGGTTCTGCCTTTTCTTTGTCCCCTGTTAGCATTTTGCCATCTTCTGCATGCATTGGCCCAACCGTTTCCTTCTTCTTCCTTTTGCTGCGGACATACCCAAAAAAGCGTTTTTTATTGTTCTTAACCTCTCTAGCCAGCCTGCGCTTTAGCTTTTCTGACTTTATCCCTACACATACTAGCTATTTGTTTGAATTCCTCTCTAGTGATTTCCCCATTTTTCCATTTCTTATACATGTTCTGTTTAAAAAAAACTTAGCTCAGTTGAAAGTTCCTTAGTCATCCATCCTGGTTTCTTGAGACATCACCCATTTTTCTTCCTCATTGGAACTGTTTGAAATTGTGCCTTCAGTATCTCCCTTTTGAGGAACTCCCATCCGTCTTGAACTCCCTTCTCTTTTAGTGTACCAGACCATGGGCTAACCCCTAATATTTCTCTAAGTTTATTGAAATCAGCTCTCCTAAAGTCTAGAATTCGTGTCTGACTGCCTAGCTTTTCCTTTCCATTGTATAACAAACTCCAGGAAACATGGTCACTCCCACCTGAGGATCCCACCACTTGCACCACATCAACTAGGTCATCCCTGTTGGTTAGGATCATATCCAAAATAGCTGACTCCCTTGTTGCCTCTTCCACCTTTTGGACAATGAAATTGTCTTCCAAGCAAGTGAGGAATTTGCTAGACCTTGATGATTTGGCAGAATTTGAATTCCAGCAAATGTCAGGATAGTTGAAGTCACCTATTACTACTATATTTCTCCTATCTGAATGTGTGGTCATCTGTTCTAGAAAGGCATCATCCAATTCCTCTGCCTGAGTCAGGAGTCTGTAATAAACTCCCACAGTAACATCCCTGTTGTTTCCCTCTCCTTTAATTTTTATCCAGGTGTTCTCCACTTGGCTTCCAGTATTGATGTCCTGGATCTCTCCACAGGTGTTAATATCCCTCTCATATAATGCTATTCCTCCTCCTTTCTTGTTTGGGCTGTTTTTCTTAAAGATTATACCCATCTATTTCTACATTCCAATCATGAGACTCATTGCAATCATGAGATTCATCCCACCAGATTTCAGTGATGTCTATTTCATCATATTTCCCTTGTTGTGCTAGGAGTTAAAGTTCATCTTGCTTCTTTCCCATGCTCTGTGCATTAGTGTAGAGACATTTAAGACCATGTGTCCCCTTTACTTGCTGCCTGTGCACTTTTTTTTGCCTCCTACTGTTGGGTCCTTGCACTGTTTGCCTTGTTCCCTCTATGTCAGTTTCAGTATTTATTCCAGCCCTTTTGCCTTCCAAAATGCTGTCTACCCCACATAACTCAGTTTAAAGCCCTCCTGATCAGATTCTTCAGACTGTTGGCAAAAACGTTTCTGCCAACTGGCATGAGATGTAGTCCATCCCTTGCCAGAAGTCCCTTTTCATGGAACCACAGCCCATGATCTAAGAATCCAAACTGTTTTCGGCGACACCATCTACGGAGCCAGTTATTCACCTCTGCTATTTTCCTCTCCCTTCCTGGATCATGCCCTTCTACTGGCAGAAGAGATGAGATGACAATCTGTGCATCCATTTCTTTTAGCTTCTTTCCCAGAGCTTCGTAATCCCTTCTGATATCTGAAGGCTGCGTCTTGCTGTGTCATTCGTTCCCACATGGATGTTCACTTGTTCTTGTTACACTTTGTTTCACCTTTATAAATTTATTTAACAAGTATTCTCTTTTAGGGCCCTCACTCCATCCTTATGTATTGTGGTCTTTCTAATCTTATTTCTGTTTTAGCCCTCAGGCTATCTGTCCCCAAAGCTCCCTCAGTCTCAGAACTATGTCCTTTCCTTCCAAACTTCGGCCCTCACAGTCCCTAACTTCTGGATTCTCACAAAACCGGACCATCACTGCCTGAAACCAAAACCCTATCTGAATCTAACTGTCAGCAATGGAATACTTTTTCTCTACATGTCAAAATTATTTTGGCTGTCACCAGCTGACTCCTGATTGGCTGTAGCAAGATTGGCATATTCCTGCCTGTTCTCCACACAGGTTTTATAATTTTATTCCATGCAATATACATATAAACTCTTCACTGCTTCTAAAGCTCTTAAAACTAAGTGTAGCTGGCTGATTGACCAAGTGGGGAAGCAATCCCTATAATTTCTTACTGAATCATACTTCAGCTTAGTCCATAGGCCACCTCTGGAGCTTATTGAGGCAGATGTTAGTGCAACTATGTAATTTTGGACTCTGGCCTTAATAACTACATGCAGTGTAGCTCTTTAAATGACCATGTATATCCCCTCAACTGTGAAGCACACAGCTAACAGGTCTTTCCCCAGTCCCTGGAATGATTACAGTTGATTCTTTTTGCCCATGTTCTTTAAAGTTTTTGCCAACTCTCTTTTTTTAATACAGTAATCTGAGCATGTATAGTTTCTAATTGTAAACCCCTTTAAATTACTTAGCCATCATGCCTACATAGCATAGTTTACAGTAAAAATATAATAAGGGACAGCTATTAGTATACATGTGACTAGCTCGCCAGCCCCCAAAATAGACACATACATATATATAAATCTGGCCAAAGTGTTAGATCATGGCTTGTTTGTTACTGCTTATTAACTTGCTGTGTCTCTCCAGGTGTTATTTGAGCCAAGAAACCAGGTTATCCTTGTATCTTTAGGTTGTGAATATTTTCACTCAGGAGGAAAAGGTATACAAGGGCCAATAGAGACACCCTGTTAAGAGACAACATCTCTCTTGTTGAGAATGGTAGGCAAAGCAAGAAGTCCCCTCTGTATATATAGTGCTGTCATCCATGGATTGGGTAGCTAGGATAAGATGAATTAAATGTCTTTCCTTCCTCTGCTATCTGCAATCTTGTTTTTATAGAGAAGACAAATAGTTGGGATAACAGCCACCCAATGGGGGTAAATCTGAATCTACGGAACCAGTCTACTTCTGTTTCAGGCTACTCGGTGTCCATGCTGCCTTAGATCCTGAGACAATCCATCTATCTCTACAGTGTGGATGTTCACCAAAGATTTGTACCCCATGTAAACCACAATTCAATCCTACAAAGCATGGTATAGATAAATTTAGTCAAAATGGATTTGCATATTTGTCCAGTGACTATAAGGACAACTCTCTTTGGAACTGACTGGACAGTGAGAAAAGTGGATAGGAGTAAAATCAATTCATTCAAGATGTGATGCTGGAGAAGAGTGTTGAGGATACCATGGAAAACTAAAAAGACAAACAAATGGGTCCTAGAATAGAGCAACCCTGAAATCTCCCTGGAAGCCAAGATGATGAAGTTGACATTATCATACTTTGGTTGCGCCATGAAAAGGAATTACTCACTGGGGGGTGGGAATGCTAGGAAAGGTGGAAGGATGTAATAAGAGAGCAAGATTGCATTCTATAGGAACAGGCTCTATTAAGGTGCATATGAATTTACAGAACTTAAGCAGAGCAGTACAAGATAAGGAGTTTGGAGATGTCTCATCCACAGAGTTGCCATTAGTCAGGATCTACTTGAGGGCAGTTAACAAGAACAAATTCAAGTTTATACATGTCTATTAAAAAGAAAGTACTTGAGTTTAACAAAGCTTCTGCTAAGCAGATATGAGAGTCAGCTGTGTATGTTCTTGAGCCCACAATGAATGGATAAAAATACTATATCATTCTATGATAAGCCTGTTTTCTATTCTCCATATAGTCTGTGCCATTAAACTGAAAGGTCAGGTCTTAACTGTGTGCTAGATCACATAACACCTAAGGCAAAAACTGATAGGTTAAAGCAGAAGTTTCAGATAAACAGAACAGGTAGCACCAGTATTCAACCAGGAGAATTTAAAGGAAAATGGCCATATTAATGAATATATATTCATTCTTTAAGGATTTTTATGTTCATGGTAGATTTATTGCCTTTATGCTTTGTTTCACTGGAGATGGCTAACTAGGAGTCTATGAAGAATACACTAAAAATAAATCTCTAACTAGGATGATAAGTAGTGTGCTGTGCCATGCACTACTGACCAAAACAATTTGGTACTGGGTTACCCGACATATCACCTTTCCCTATG
Organism: Urosaurus nigricauda; assembly: GCA_034509955.1. NCBI lineage: Eukaryota > Metazoa > Chordata > Lepidosauria > Squamata > Phrynosomatidae > Urosaurus > Urosaurus nigricauda. Next base: position 162,879,768 of record JAOEGL010000005.1, on the reverse strand, counting down.
TATTCCCATGTAATTACAAAAGTCACTAGAGAAAGACTTGCTGGTTGATCCATTTAATGGTTACTCAACAAGTGGAGCCTCTGGCCTCTGGCATATGGAGTGAGAATTGCCAGTCTGCCATGTCAGATAACTTGAGAAATTCTGAGAAAAAAAATCATAACAAAAAGCTTATATATCAGGAGAAAGCAATTACGAATGATTTGGACATATTAGGATGAGTTGCTGAAAAATTTGTAATTCATTTTAGTTTTCATTCCAATGTGCACAAAAATATAGATGAAATTTCATACAGACTTTAAAAAATGAAGACAAGCACAGAAACGAACTTTTCTTTTTTTTTTAAAGTGAATGTTTCAGAAAATGAAGAAAGACTTATCCCTAGTTGTAATAGTGGACTGTATTTGCTAAGTACTGGGTGAAATACAGGGCTCCTAAATCAGGAAACTGTGGATCTCAACATAGACCATAGTGAACTGATGGTTTTCAGGCAATAGCAATGAAAAAAGCAATGAGCTTGTGGCAAGTATATATATTCTTCTTGAAAGAAAATAAACTGTGGTTCTACATAACATGCAGGTTATTTCCTTTGTATTGTGATGTTTTACACAATGGTTCCAGACTTTTATAAACAGTATACAGGCATGTAGAGTTCAGCTGACACCATTTGTCATCTATACTGTTGGGAAAAATGTCATGCATGCATTCTGTGAATGTAATTTTTTTTTCTTTCCAGTCTAGCACAGTGGTTCTGCAATTATACCTTGCCATGTTTCATTACAGTGATTTGACAAATGCAGACTGTGTTAGAGCAGCTATGCCCACATTGTGTATTTGTACTTGTTTTCAAAAATGTGTGCCTAAAAGGAAAGTGCTGTTCTTGTGTTTTGATTGAATGTCATGGGTATGAGAAATCCAGAGTATCAGCTCATAACCTCTTTTTTTTTTTTTTGAAGAAATGTATATGAAACTCACACTGCTGCCACATTGCAGAATTGATACTGCTTTAACTTTCATGGCTCAGTGCAATGGAATCCTAGGATTTGTAGTTTGTTGTGGCACCAAAGCTCTATGTCAGAGAAGAAAGTTAAGGTTTAAAAAAGGGGTGGTGGTAAAAAACTAAACTGGTAAATGTTCCCATCCCTGTGTATGGGCTAGGCCATTAGCTGTTCTAAGCATCTCACTTCTGTTTGCTCATTGGTCTGCCTGTGCTTTCTCACTACTAATTAACAAATATTACAATGGTACCAGTTTTAAAATGCACTTGCTCAAACCCATGGACTGGGCTAATTGTCAGATCCTTTGGCCTTTCTCTAGATACCTGTGCTCCTTAACTGACTAAGGCTGCATCTACATTGCAGATTAATGCAGTTTGATACCACTTTAACTGTCATGGCTCAGTGCTATCAAATTCTTGGATGTGTTTTTTATCAGATATTTATCCTCCTCTGGTGCCACAACTAACTACAAACTCCAGGATTCTACAGGATGGAGACATGACAGTTATAGTGACAATGAAATTGCACCAGTTCTGCAGTGTGGCAGCAGCCTTAGTGAGACAGACAGCTTGGGCCAGAAGCTATCAAGCATTGTTAGTGATCTGGTGTTGGTATGGGTAAATGGAATAGTGAAGAGATTAAGGCAATAGGGTTGGGTCTATCAACAGGCAGACTGAGACCACCACAGGCAACATGATTTGCATATCATGAAAATGCAACAAATGGTTATCTATTTGTTTGGTTATTCTATTTTTATTGGCAGGGAGGAAGAGAAAATATTGTGGTAAGTTTTGCCCCATGTACTAAAATAACTTGGCCGGCTTTGGTAGTATGAATAATACAATGATTTGTGATTATGGGGATGTGTTGCCATTTGCTCTTCTGCTTTAGACAGTAAGGATAGAAAGACTACCCGGAGATTGTCTTACTCTTTACAGCAAAGGTCACTGAAAATACTATCCAACAGCCATCACTCATTAGATTATTTTTTTTTTAAATGTGGAGTTACAGTGATTTTCCTTTTTTTACACAAAAAGTGTGGCTAAACAGTCTATTTATTTCAAAAATGCCCTTGCACTGCCCTTGCACTGCCAGAAGGAGGAGGAGGAGGAGGAGGAGGAGGAGGAGGAGGAGGAGGAGGAGGGAGTCCCAAATGTACTTAAAAATGCAGAGAAACCCTCTTGTTATCTTATCTGATGGGAAGAACATTTTTGAAATTAATTGTTTTTGCATATAAGTAAGTGAAGATTTACATCCCTATTATATGGAAAAGTGTGCGAGACCATCCCTATAAAAACCAATTGCCAAGGGATTTAGAAATTCTCAGCATGTGTTACAGGTTGCATTCTCAACCTGCCTAATGGCAGGTTCATCTCTGTGTAACTGTAGCAAAAAAGTTGGCAACCCTACTAAATGCAACACTTTCACTGATACTGCATTTTACCAGAACCTTTTGACTATGTGCTTCTTTGACATTTCAGTGTCGTGAAATTTCTCTATGAAACTGGTTTTCAAAGAGCCATACTTTAACTTTATTCACAGAGAAAAGAAGAAACATGTTAAAATTCATAGCTCTCAATGTCGAATGTATTTTTAATGTAGATAAAAGCTTATTTTTGTATTTTTGGTTGACCAAAAAGTATTTCATGGATAGTGCTAAACAAGCAGGCATTGATGAATGTGAATCCACTGAATAGTGGGGAGGTTTCCCACACTAATACACAGATCAGTGTATGGCCCATGCTTATTTGCTGTTTTCATTAATGAGCTAGAAGGGATAAACAGCAGGCTAATGTCATTTGCATATGATAGTAATTTATAAGGACAGATAAATCATATGAGGAGGCCTAGGGAGATTAAAAAACCAGACACAAAATAACAGCATGGGGTTATTGTCGGAAGACTGCAAATACCATGTTGGCATCAATAGGCTTTGTCCTGACCTTCTGCACATGGGATAATTTTACCTACCAGGCACAGCTTGGAGTCATGATTTATAGCAGCATGGATGGCAGTACACAGAATTGACTGGAGATGCTGGGAAGATAAAGCTGAATCTTCTTTGGCAATATAGTTTTTTTTTTTCTTTTAACCAATCTATTGCATCTTCTTCTACTTGGTACCAAAACACAATTTGCCCCCTTTGTATCTTCTCCTGTGCTATCTCTCTCTCACTCTCACTCTCTCCATCATTTTAACTCGGACCTTCATGATAATTGTGTGGTAAATTAAAATATTCTGGTACATCCTATTTTTATATATCATTTTTACAAATTACTATACCCTGTTGTTTAATAAACATCATGTCTTGAAATCATAGTGATAGCAAATATCACTTTCTCTTATCTCAAAATAATCCATTCTTCTTCTCTCCCCCTTCCCTCAGATGGACAACACTATGATAGAAGATATATTGTGAATCTCTATGTATCTGACACTTATGATGGCATTTAAACATGTACCCTAGGCACATCCTGATGCTCCCTTGACAGCTTGTATGACTTCTGTGTCATAGAATGGAAACAATTTACCACTCTACAGTGAGATTATGATGAAATCTGCTCCTGCTTGAACTTCAGTCATCCACCTTCTCTATTTAGTTGTCAGCAGTAGCCTTTTGGGAACTTATGGCATGCTACCACCAAGCAAGCTGTTTTTGCTATTGAATGATATTTAGAGGAGCTCAGAAGCACAGAGATAGTTTCAACTATGTGGTTTTCCCAACGAAGTAATATGTTGTATACTTTTACCCCAAAGTGATTTCTTGCAGGTCTTATCCCTGAACCCTTGAATATGCTACGAAAACAACTTAAGAGTTATTGCTATACAGAAAGTGCAATGAAATTCCCAATAGGACAGCAGAGTGATGTGAATAACAATAAATCTTAAAAGATGGTTCAGAAGTCAGATAGAAGCAGTGGAATAAACCATGGGAAAGAGAAGCACCAGAAAATGATGAATCCCCATAGTTTCAATGATCGAGGGTCCAACTATATGAATAACAGAGAAAAAGTAGATCTGAATATAGGCATAAATAGTGTCTCTTTTCCCCAAGACATTGAATTGTAAGCTAATGGTATATGCTCAGTTAGAGATACAGATTTTGTTGAACTCCATAGTTGTAACAGAACTAGCATTTTCATACTGCCCAAGACTTGCATAGTGGTTAAATACCTGTACTGCATCCACTGACTCAAAACCATAAGGTTGACTTTCTACAAATCATAAATCAGAATATGTTAATATGTCTGTAAATAAACACAGTAACAAAAATGTCAAGAATCATAGGGCTGTTCCCCCCTCTCTTTTTTTGCGCAAAACCACTCAGCTGATGATAGCTCATATCCAACAGGATGACTGGAATTGGAAATAATTTCAACAGGCAGAGGTTTTTCCATCGAAAATTTGCAAGAATGAAAGCAAAACAAGCTGCTGATTGGAGGCCCTGAAGTATCTCAAGTTTAAGAATCTTCATAGCACTAGTTAAACAAGTGTCCTCTTCTAACCATTATCTCAAACTTGAACTTTAGTAAATGTTTGTATGTTTCTTCTTCTGTGACTTTATTGTTTATACTTATCACAAATTAGTGCACAGAAATACAAAATACAAACATAATTTAGCTTAACATTTCATTTATATTCATCAAACAATGGCTGTGTTTGGGAAACTGAAAGAAATTTTATAATTAAACATGTGCTTCTAATACAGAAAGCACTTTAACCCCAGACATTGAAATATAGATATTAAAAAATGGAGAAAAAACAGTGTATGTAGGGAACAAACACACAAACAGAAAGAGAGAGCGAGAGAGAGAATAATCTAAATATTACAATATAGTTTATTTAGGTTTTGTATAAATCTAGTGTTACTACGGCCTGGTAAAGACGGCCGAAAAAGGCTGCCTGTATGGCGTGACTAGGGTTAGGGAGGATGTAGCATTCACACCCTTCCTAACCCTAGCATGCATAGACACAGCCATTTTAAAATGGCAGCATCCATACAGGTGCACCATGATGTTGTCATGGCATGCACAACGTTTACATAATGCTGTGCGCGTCTGATATTGCACTGCAGGAGGGCACCAAGTGTGCCCTTTCTGCGGCAGAAAAAGGAGCTCAAAAACTGAGCTCCTTTTTTGCTGTGGGTCCTTGACACGGCTTTTAAATGGCTGCACCAAGGACCCTAAGGAGAAAGGGGCCATGGTGGTGGCCTCTTTCTCCCCTTGGCAGCACCGGGGAGAGTGGGGTGCAGCAGGCACCTGCTGCACCCTGCTTGTAGGCTTGGGGGAAGCAGCAGTTTGCCGCTTCTCTGTGGCCTGCAGAAGCAGGGAAATGGGACCTCTGGGGCTGCCACTTCTTGGGGCGAGTACAGACCGCCCCTTTTGGGCACTCTGTACTGCCCGTATGTTCCTAGCAACATATTTGAAAAATTTAAAGAATGCAAGTCAATTGGACAATGATCAAGTGCATTATTCCGATGTTGTTGGACTGCAGCTCTCAGCAGTCCTAGCCGACCAATGCTGTGGAAGGCTAAAAGCTGCAATCTAACAACAGCTGGATTTCAGGATGCATTTTGCCCATCCCTACATGGCTAACTATTAAAAGAGGAAAAGAATGAATGAATGCCAATAACATTTAAACTATATGAAAATGTCATTTAAAACAAAAACAAACAAACAAAAAAACCCAAAACCTATAAACCTCTGAACTATAGCATGATAATATTTGCTAAATGTGGGGTGGTTTCAATAAAATGAAAAGTGACAAAATGGCCAGAAGAGAAGATCACTTTGTTATTGCTCCATCTGCTTGTTCCTCTGCAGCTTCTGCTGTTGCTGCTTCGTTAGTTCACCATGTTCATTGACTGTTTGGAAGAGATATATGAGGGCAAGGGGGAAGCAACAATGTCTGCCTAAAATGATTGAGACGTAAATGAGCAAATTATGAAGAAGTCATTGAATGGAAACTTTATCATTTGCTTTGCAGACTGAAATGTTTCACTGCAGGAGGGTGGGTGGGAGTGGCAGTAATTATTTGTAAAGATAGATAATTGTGGTCCTTGTGTTCAATCTCTGAATATTTCTTCAGTCATCTTCTAGACACCCTTCAATTTCTGAAGCATTTTTTGGGGAAATAAACATCTCTCCAATTGTCTTTGATATAGTTTGTGTCACTTCTCTTTCCCTTCAACTTTTCTACAACTCTTCCTCATTTTTTAAAAAAGTTTATGTAAGAAAATGTGTGTGTTTTAAATTGCTTAATTCTGTCTTGACAATTTCAACCACATACAAAGAAAACAGGGGATAACAAAAGATTAAAAGAGTAATCATATTTTGACTGTTGCCTTGTGAACTGTACACACTCTCCAAATTGCATTTTTAGAGGCTTTCTGTTCTAAAGCAGCATGTTCCCCACATCCCCATAAATTAGGGCTCGTTCAAATTTCTGAGAGCTAATTTCTAGAAGTTCTTTTCCATTTCATAGAAAAACAGACTCACAGAGAAGGAAGAGACCACAAGGACCATCCAGTCCAAACCCTTGCCATGCAGGAACACAGAATCAAAGTACTCCCGACAGATGACCATCCAGCTTCTGCTTAAAAACCTCCAAAGAAGGAGACTTCACCACACTCCAAGGAAGGGTGTTCCACTGTCAAACAACTCTCATAATCAGGAAACAATTCCTGATGTTTAGATGGAATCACTTTTCCTATAGTAGCTGGGTATTTTAGGAGGAAGCCACTGGTTCTGTCAGATAATGAACAATGAGTTGATAATTCCTTTGTGATATACCTTGGTTGCACTTCTCATTTGACTATGCTTTGCAATATGCAGAACTAGAATAGGGGAGTAAGTAGGATGCCCACTTACCTGTCATGAATAAGTTTTAAAAGCAAGGTGGATCCTGCTTCCAAGTAAACATATATTAAAGTAGGCTGCAGAGGAGATTCCTGGGATACTTGATGTTCCCAGAGCAGTTATTTTTTTTTTCTTCTGGCAAGTGAATTGAGGGGCTCGACAGACCCCTCCCTTTCCTAGCCGGACTGGGGCTGTGGCAACCTCATGTTGTGGTCCTGATCCAGCCTCTCAAGGGTGCACAAAATGAGGCTCCTTTTTGTGTCCTCAAAAGTGCCATAGCTGCAGTAGTGTGGCTATATGGCACTCCTTCAGCACTGCATTGTATGGATGCAGCACCAGAGGAACATCATGATGCCATGCATCATGGTGCCCTGGGGGTAAAGTCAGGGCATCTGTCATCTGGATGCAACGCCCTGACTCTGCCCCCAGGTCGGCCTTTCAGGGCAGTCTGTACAGTCTGTTAGAGTAGCTCTCCATAGATGAGCTATGTTTTGGGAAATGTCTTATAGCAGCAGGGTCGATGTCGACTGAGAAACAAAGTTCTTCACTCAATCCTCAACACCCCCCCCCCCGCTTGTTCTCACACAGCATTAAGATAGGGGCAAGGTAAAGATTGGAGAAGCATTAGCCTTCCATGACCCCCTTTTGGAATTCTGCCTCCCCTTGCCCAATATGACACCAGGGAGGTGAGGGATCTGAGTGAGGAACAGGGAGGCTGTCACTTGCCATCATTAACTTAGCTCCCCTGTCTGATTTCATAATAGGTTTGAATCATCTAAACCCACAGGGTGACCCTGGGCAAGTCACACTCTCTAAGCTTCAGAGGATGTCAATGACATACCACCCTCTAAGGAAAAATGCCAAGAAAACCCCATGAGATTCACCTTAAGGTTGCCTAAGTTGGAAATGACTTGAAGGCACACAACAACAACAACAAAGAGTGAACTGAGCAAGAATGATAAGCAGGTGGTATTGTTGTACACTGGCTATTGGAACACAGCCCTTGACAATTGGCAAGGCATGATCATTCCATATTCACCTTTGTTGAGGGCAAGAAAAGGATGAGCCTGGCAGAATAATGGAGTATGATAAGGATTCCCTCAGCAGGGTTTTGGGACATTCAAAAAGGCCCTTTGTCATTTTTTTTCTGCTAGCATTTTTCCATATTCTTTTCATCCCTACTCCATACAGTCAATTTCAATCTATTATCAGCCATGGATTCTACATCCACAGATTTCACCATCCATGTCTTGAAAATATTCACTCTCACTCACTGACACATAAACACACCAAATCCAAAAAGCAAACCTTGATATTGCCATCCTATGTAAGGGACACACCATTTTATTACACCATTGTATATAATGGGACTCAGGCATTGTGATAAATGAGAATTCTTCCATTTATCAGACCCTTCTTCCCAGACAACAATGGGTTAAATGTGGGAGGAGATACAGTTAGATTTTAATGAGGCTCAGCATCCCAGGTGATGAAATCGTAGTTGTCCAATGGGATGGGCAGAAGCACAAATCTTCAAGATCACTCTGGGCAGAAGTTTTTAAAAAGCTTGAGAGGCACCATGAGGAGACAGGTGAAACAAACAAACAAACAAACAAACAAAATTTCTGGAGTGCTGGAGGCTCCACTGGGAAAACTGATCAAAGCTGGACAATAGAGTCAAGCCTCCCAAAAATCATGTGAACATGAAGGACTCCAAATCCTATCTGATGTATGAGTACTATTAGGATCCTTTTGTTTATATGATCTGCTCAGTAACTTGTGGCCCGATCTAGATGGGCAAAAAGCGGTGCATTTAGGGGTAAAAAGCCCACCTTTAGGGTTAGGGAGAGTGCAGCATCTACACCCTCCCTAACCCTAAAGCGTATGGATGCCGCCATTTTAAGATGGCAGCGTCCATATGGACGCACCACAAGAGCGTCATCATGTGTGCAGCTGCCAGATGTGCTGCACATATAATGACACCTTTGCGCCGCGGGAGGACGCAAATCGCGCCCTTTCTGCAGTGCAAAAAAGGAGCTCCACATGGAGCTCCTTTTTAGCGGCGGGTCTTTGCCGCGGCTTTTAGATGGCCGTGGCAAAGACCCAGGGAGGAAGGGGTTGCAGTGGCGGCCCCTTCCTCCCTTCTGCCCTGCCTCTGCAAGCTGGGTGCAGTGAGTGCCCAGGGCATCTGCTGCTCCCTGCTTGGGGACACGGGGAAGAGGCAGTTTGCCACTTCCCCGTGGCCTCCAGAAGCAGTGGGATGGGGCCGCTGAGGCTGCCGGTCTGGCAGCCTCAGTCCCATCCTGCTGCATCTGGAGGTGGGTGGAGACCGCCCCAAAGGGGGCAGCCTAAATCGGCCCTTATACTTCTATCTGAGCCTGAAGAACAAGATACCCATTTGCTATAGAATTTCCTTACTTAGAACAAAACCTTCCTTTAAAAGTTTGCTGTCTTTATCAAACCCTTTTTCATAGGCCTTAGTTAGGCCTAGGCCTTCCCCAGTTTTTGGGAAAGGGAGGGAAATGTATCTTCAGTATCATAGACAGAAAGTGCAAGTGGAATCTCCAGCAACATCCTTTTTCTTGCTAAAGTGGAAGGACTCAAATCAACAGGTGGTGGAAGTGAGATTAGATAAGAAATGTGATCTCAGGGGATCCCCAGCTTAAGCAAAGGTGGGAGGAGGCCAAAAGCATCCACAGATTTTGGTATCCATGCAGTGTCCTGGAACCAAACTTGAACATAAACCAAGGGCCCCTTGTACTTTGCTTTTACTTTTGCATACTGTAGCAGCTCTCATACTCTTTCAGGTTATAGATAAAAAAATTCCCAGAAAGAAGTGATTGGTAAGTTGTAAGCTTTCCAACCATTGTAAAATGATATACTACATATATTTAGCATATATGTCTACTAAACACATATTGGGGCTTTCTAAACTGCCAGGAGAGGGCGACATGAAGTTGCCTTTTCCCAAATGCTTAGCAGCTACACTGCAGGTCCCAGGGGTGTATTTAAAAGGTATAGGGCAGATACACTGACGGGGTGTGGGGATGACTTATCTGAAGTCTTTTCTGTTGCTCAGCAACTACATTGGAAGCTGTCAGGATGCTAGAAACACAGGCGGAGCAGCTGCACAGGTGGCAATGAACAGGACTTTTGGCCGCACTGAACCTTTAATTTTTGTTGTTGTTGTTGTTGTTGTTGTTGCCGGCTGCGAACTGTGAACTGCGCAGTTGCACAGGTACATCACACATGAACTGTGCAGTTATGAAGATCTGGCAAATTACCATTATAGTTTCACTTCCCTTTTTTTAAGTGCGCAGCTGCATTGGTGCACCATGAATGAACCCCTTTATTTTATAATAATTAAATAATAATAATAATAATAATAATAATGACACATGCCCCCAAAGCAACCAGAAGGTGTGCCAAGACCGAGCCAAACTGGCCAGAGCCATCACTTTTAGGAGCAGATTTATTTCACTCTGACCAGCTGGCAGTTTGGGACCATGGCAGTTGCCCACTTCAGGAGCAGCCTGTGTGGTCACCACAGTTCCAGACCAATCGGGACTGGAGAAGCCAGAGACCACTCTTTCCAGGCCATTTCCTTCAGCCCTTTGTCATCTAATACCATTTGATTACTTAACAGCTTGTGGTCAAATGAAAAGTTAGAAAAAAAGAGGTATACTCCGATCAGAATGGTAAGTGTCATCAAATTTGCATGACTTGATCTTTGGGGAATAGTTTGGAGGATCCATCACCATTCTGCCCTATATATAGAAGAAAGTTTGGTTGTAGTATTCAATAAAAAAGAAAAAAAGATTAAAAAATTGTCTTTACTTTCCTGTGCAAACTCACAGCTATTCGCATTTATTCATTACCCCTCTGCCAAAAATGCACAACCATCTGAATATATGCAGAGCAGATGGCTGGCCACAAGTTGGATAATGTGCATATTTGTGCATACTTCTGGATACTCTAGTAAACACTGTGAAAGACTTTTTTTTGGTAGAGTTTGTGGGATTTTTGGCATCCTCTCTCCCTGCAAAAAGCTCAAACCACCAAATCTCATGTAGTGGGATCACATGTTATTTGAAAACAATGAGGAGTATTTTAATTGTGTAGACAAGCCCTTTGGTAGGACAGCTTGATCATTAATAATACTGTGTTATCACATATTATATAATTTACATTTGAGTCTAATGATGAAGAAAACATTTTTATTTTTATTTTTATGTTTTGGCAGTCTGAACAAATTAGCTTGGTTTTTCTGGCACAATTAGTCATAAGCCCTTCATTTTCATTCTGTTAAAAACTGAAGGACAAATCTGTGATAACAAAATCAAGCAGCTGAGTAGTCAGCTAAGATATTGTCTTAGGAACAATTTATCATGTAAATGGTATCTGCTTGGTTTTATGGAAATTTGAAAACAGCTTTCTGCATGATTGAGGCTTTTGTCAGTGAGACCCTCTTCAAAATGTGACAAATGTGCCTTATCTCTATAAGATGCTGAAAAGACACAAGTGATAAAACTTGCTATTTTAGTCAACGAATGCACACAGACAACATTCAGAGGGGGCAGAACCCAATGTTTGAAATAACTTTCCAGTCTCAGAGCTTGAGAAGATGAAACAATTTGCTGAAGGAGTCAATCAAGCTTGACTTTGAAAGTCAAATATATATTATTAAAACAGTCTCTTTATGAAAGGAATTCATGGATCTCAAAATCTTAAACTTGTGACCATCAGATTTCAGCTTTAAAGCTCATTCTGTCCATGTCCAAAAGAGCACCCATAGCCCCTCATAGAAATCTCTATTACTTTCAAAATTCTTTGGTGTTTTCTTTGGTCTAAAGTAGGTTTTAAATACAATTCCTAATCCTAATCTTCCATTCCTGAACACATCTTGAACACCTGGCATCTCTTCCTCTATACATGGTAGAAGTCTTTTTGCAGAATGTTGAGTATTATTTTGTTTGCATGGAAAATGAATGCAATGGTTCAGTGATTACTGTGATCCTTGGTGTCCCCTTTCTTAGGGATTGGAATATTTTATTTCTGTATTTACTTATTTTAATTTATATCCTTCTTTTTCTCAAAGCACTTGCAGAGTATTTTGGAAAAGTAAAGTGTGCACAAAACAGTGTCCACTTTTAAAAATCTGAACAATCCAAAATACATTGGAAACAAAAACATACACAAATATATTTCATACAGCCAGGGAAAAAATCATACCTACGGTAAAGTAGGTAAGTAAATAATACATTAGAAAATGTATTTAATTGTACATTTTTATTATATGGGGTGGAGGGGAATCACAATATCACAGAAAATAAGAATGGAAAGAAAATGTTATTGGAAACATAATGGGTTGTACATACCTAGCTGGATCGGGGCCGTGGCAACCTCATGCCATGGCCCTGATATGGCCTTTTGAGGGTGCAAAAAGGAGCCGCAAAAATTGGCTCCTTTTTGCACCTTTGAAAGGGCACCATAGCTGCGTTCCCATGGCTATATGGTCCTTTTTTGGTGCTATGTCATATGGATGCAGCACCGGACAAGCGCCGTGTGCCATGTGGAGTGGTGCACAGTGTCAAGTCACTCTGGGGGATGGACTTGGGTGTGCGTTGTGATGATGCTATGCCCCGGCTATGCCCTGACTCTGCCCCCTTGCCAGCCTTAATGGCTGATGTGTACAGGGCCATAAATGAAACAGAAACATAATTTAGTCACATCCCTAGAAAAATACAGTGAGGTATATAACTTAGGTCACAACTATACCAGCCATGTTGTTGATATTTATGTGAAATGGAAGAAATGAGACAAGGGCCACGGTTTAAGGGTACATGCATATTTTACAGTCATAATATTTCCAGTTTAATTCTTGACATATTTTATTAAAGAAATCTAGTCAACAAGGCTGGGAAAATCTCTTCCTGTTTCTTTCATGAAATCTTGAACCAAACTGGACAGATTCAGACAAATATGTGAAATGTCAGAACTGAAGCAAAATCCCATGAAGGCCAGATGTTCTAGTCTCTTTTTAAAGCTCTTGACAGCTGGGCTACCAAATGCTGCCAGATAATCTCTTGAAGGGTCATCACTAATAATATGACAGAGTCATACATGCTACATGGTCCCTTGATAACATGTGGTGATTGGTTGTAATTTCTCAGTGGAAATGGAACAGGAGTAAGGCCTTGCAGAAAGAAAAATATTATTGAGTCGAGACAAACGACCCAAAAGCGACATGCCACTGCCAATATTAAGGCTCGGTGTGGCTCAGTGTCCACATTTGCTGAGCCCTAGCATTGGCACCATTAAGTCATAAGGCTGCATCCCCGTCCACACGGAGCGCAGCCTCGTGACATAAGGGCTCCTGAGCACCCAAATGGCTCTAGGTGGAAGAGCTGTCATAGGGCTGCACCCGTTGTGGAGCTCCTTTTTGGGTCGGATTGTTGCCGTAGCCGTGCAGTTGCTACAGTAACGATCAGGAGAAGAAAGGGACAGCCTCTGGCCATCCCTTTCTTCTTGTCTGTACCAGCCCATTGATTCTTTACAGAATGGTGCTTCTCCTTATTGACTAGTACAGGTCTAATTTTACTAGCCCACTAGTTCACAAATATGCAAGTAACTCTTTTTTTGTAGATTCCATATGCACCATAGATTCCACAAGTGCCATTCATTATAGATATACATATAAGTCTTTAACCATTAGGTTTACTCATCTTCACAGAATGGATGCAGAGGGACAGCCTCACTCTGACCATCACTTCCTAGGGCTGAGGACCTATAACATAAGAGGTCTCCTAGTATTCATACCCATTGTATATCATTCTAACAATTACACATTAAGAATTATATTTATGTATAGGCTAGATCTGTTAGCGTTTGTAGTGCAGTCCGTGATGTACCACAGCTACATTTGATGCCAGGATCACCTCCTTTGGCACTGCAGTGTAGGCAGCAGTTTGTGGGCTAGAGAAGTACTTCTACTCTTCCAGAATGACTGAAGAGACACTGTAGACAAAGGTCTCTCAGATAAGGCTTTTATTCTTAGAAGAAGTTATAATATGTACAGAGCTATCTACAAACATCTACACAGTCCACCATCTATCAACAGAAGAAGCAACACACTCAACTGACTCTAACAGAATCCACAGCGAACTGCCAAACTTAACTGCCAAAACAACTGCCAATGGAATGTTCAAAATCCCCCAGCCAGCTCCCAATTGGCTGATGCTCCTGGCTGGTGTTTGGCTGGCCTGTTGCTATTAAATTACACATTGTACATTTTCCTTGGGACTCTTTATCCCAACAATTTCCAGCAGTATGCAGACCTCTCCTAACCTTTGTGGTAGGTCTAAAAAAATGTCTAGTCTAGATTTGTTCATCTGAATACTCGATGCAATTTAGAATGCTGCAATTGTATCCGGTAATTGTGAGAATATTTTCTTGCTCTTATCTGTGAAAATTAGAGGACTGGGAGGGTAGGGATAGGCCAGGCCTTATGTACTCATCCCTGTTACCCTCTTCATTTTGCTCATGAATAAATATTTAAATCAGATATTCAACCCTGTGGACTCTAACATCATTTTAACACCCCCCCCCCCAGTTTTTATTCTCTGGTGAGGAAAAAAATGGTTTATTGATGTGAGGTCCCAATTAATGTGTGTGTTTATGGTTTACAGCATGGGGGACAAAATGATTATGTTTGTATTTGCCTGGACTTCATTTGAAATTTGATTCCCCCCTTGAGGTCATCATGAATGAAGCAGAAGTTGAGTGACAGTGTAATGAATTGTGGTTGGATGTACTATCAGTGACAGTACTTCTGGCTTGAATTGAAAATAGTGGTGAGAGAAGACTGCTCAGGTAATTTAATGTTGATGCCTTCAGCTTTATTGAGAGCATCCTTCATCAGAATGATAGCATCTCCAGATAAACCTCCCTTAGTGTAAACCATTATCATAATTTTTGAACCTGTCTACATTCTGAATTGACTTTGGAAAAATGAAATATTTTTCAATAACTAATATACCTTTTATAAAAATAAACCAGAAAAAACTAATATTAGGCAAATGATAAAAAAAAACACTTTAAAATATTTTAGCTATAAAATATACCACACTCCCTATAAAGAATATTTCAAATGCAAAATCAGTTGTCTACATCATGCTATTTTAGACTAAAGATTTCCTATAATTCAATCTGAAAGAAAATCATAGTTAATTAAAACTCACAAAATCAAAAACATAATCAGACCTGTAAACAATAGAATCATTTTCTTTTTATCATCTGTGGATATTGCTAGATTCAGGGCATGTCTTACTGATGGCAAGTGTGGAAAAGGAAATGAAGATATATATACTTGACACTTTCTGCATCAAAGTTATGGAGAGAATGCTTATTTAAAAGTTCTGTCATTCTTTACACAAACATGTGAACTCAGGGAATTTGCTCTAAGCCAAATATAAATTATTATTTCATTCCACCATGTCAGCCATGCAAACAGAGCTCTGTGACACTGATTGATTCAAATGGCACCCAAAACCAATGTATCTACTTCCATTGTGTTTACAATTCTCCAACACACAAAGTGTAAGATAATGATATTGTGTGCCTTCAAGTCACTTCCATCTTATGGCAACCCTAAGGCAAACCTATCATGGGATTTTCTTTGCAAGATTTGTTCAGAGCAGGTTTGATTTTTACTACCTCTAAGGCTGAGAAAGTGTGATTTGCATAGATTTCTATAGCTGAGCAGAGATTTGAACCCTGTTCTCCAGAGCTGTAGTCCAACACTCACCTATTACACTGCACTGCTCTAGACAAAATTTGTATAAACACATGCTTTAACCAACCAGTAGTTGTTTGTGTTCTGTATGTTCTCCAGGGGTTAAAAAGAAACAAATATAGCAAGGCATGTACCTTGATGCACAGTTATGTATGCCACTCCAGCTTAGCCCAGGCACTCCCTAACATATGGCTTGCACTATCATATTCAACAATACAATATAATTTGTTGGGGAGAATGGGGTCTCTAACCAGGTAAATTTTCCTACCAAACAGCTGACTGGTACTGTAAAAACTGACTGTCACTTCCTTAATTATTTATCAATATTTCTCCTCCTTAAGAAACAAAAGCCTGCTTCCTTTTATTTGTGGACTGTATTGAAATATAATTCTTATATACACATTGTCTAATTTTCAGAAACAGAGATGGTGGAATGTGTCTTGCAAATCAGTTGTCAAGCAAGACTGAGTGGGATGGCAAATCCCCAGTATACACTCAGGTCCTTGACCTGCCTTGACTGACACAGATATGCATGAATGACCCAGAGGCAGACTCAACAAAGCAGGCAGCGCTAGGGAATTCCTTGTGTCTAGGAGTAAAACCTCTATGAGGAGTGTGTGTGAATAAATATTGTTTAGTATACACACTGAAACTGCATTTATTTTCAGTGGAACAAAGTCAGTGTTACAAAAGGGCATGTGTAGGGCACAGCACTTTGTGACAATGAAAATGCCAGATGCACCTGTTTACTGTAATGATAGCTTCTTTAGATAATAGTATGCTGTTTTTTTTGTTTTGTTTTGTTTTTTTCTGATTTGGATGCTACAGCCTAACCCCCAATTTTCAAATCCAAAGCAAATGCGAGTTCTTTCAAGATTGAGCTTTAATCTCCATTTCTTGTCTTCACCAAGATAGTTTTCAAGAATGGTCAGTCTCTGTGCTTGTTCATCAGAACTTTCCTTTACCCACTTACTTGAAGCCTCTTCAGTTTTTGTGGCCCCCATGTGTAATGATGATGGGCAGTCTACTGCCACTTACTTTGTTAAATCTTCATGCTCATTTCCATCACTGCCCACATAACAAGAAGGGCCCTTCTAGAATGATGAGTCTGCTTGTGGAGCTTCAGTACACCACTTAGTACTGTAATCTTCAAGTATTCTAAATGGCTCAGGAGGCCCTTTATCCACATCTGCAGTGAAAGTTTCTTACAATGGAAGATAATGAAACAAGAGGGTATGATTATACATGCACACATGAGCGCATGCACACGCACACACACACACACACAGAGAGAGAGGTGGGACATGAGTTCAGTCCTGCTTTCTTCCTCACTTGGTGATAATCTATGAAGGGAAGGAAAATAGAACTTCAGTTTTTATGAGTGGCTGCACTTCCCCCCAACTAGTTAGGCCATTTTGGTCCCAATGCAGTTTTTGCCCCCTGTCCCTATGACTCACATTTTTGCCAAGAATCTGTTACTTTCTGACATCAGGCTCCACCTATACATGGAGATGAAAACTATGAGCAAGAGGAAAATAAACAATACTGTAGCATGCAACTTCTTTAGGTCAAACTTCTAGCATTACCTTTTGGGCTCTATTTCTGTATTATCAATGATGACATAGCTCATCCTCCCATTCATGAAGCTACTCTCAAATACACAGTTATTACTTGCTCATGTTACAGCTTTGCACGGAAGTTCTGCAGTGGTATTGCAAGAATGTACATGTGCCAAAATACTACAAGCCTGTTCATACTTAAAACTAGCAGTCTAGCAATGATTTCAGTGGATAGGAGTTAGTACATCACTACAAATGGCATGTGATTCCTTCCTTCCTTCCTTCCTTCCTTCCTTCCTTCCTTCCTTCTTTCCTTCTATTATTCCATCCCTCCCTTTTCAAATGACTGTCATGTAAAATACTGTGTGTCAGATTTCAGTTTATTCAAACTTAGAATAGACCCACTAGCATCAGTAATTTAACTCAGTATGACTAGGTCTGGATCATGTCTTACTTCACCAATCTTTCTATCAGACTGGTAACATAACAGCTTAGACAAAAGAGCAAAGGACAGCCAAGAGACAACCAAGTATTCCTATTATCAACTGCCCCAATCATTCCCTGTCCCCCGTCCTTTTCTTTTTTAAAAATCTTTATTCAAAATGTGGAATAAAAAAAATAGATAATTTTATTCAAAATGTTCCTTTTCCCTTCTGAGGGGATTGGGGCAAATTTGCAGCACTTTTACCCACATCCCCAGTGATTTTAGGCCCAGAAACAGCCTTTTTTAATTAAGGGCCCAAACAGACAGGCCAAAATAAAGCTGCTTCGGGTCACTTTGGAAGTATGTTGTTTAAATGACACACACATCTTAAGAGGCCAAAAGCTATGCTCCAATCCTTAGAACTGGAGAATAGCTTTGGCATGGCTTCCAGCCTCTTAGGATGCATGCATCATTTAAACAGAATACCTCCAAAGTGACCCAAAGCAGCTTTATTTTGGCCTGTCTGTTCTGGCCCTACATTTCTTTAGGGAGGAGGTGAAAACATAAGTCTGCTGTGTCCCAACTGATAGCCAGTCAGACTCTCATCATTCACAATAGCTGTTTCCCAGTAAATCAGCATTGAGGGAGTTTTACAATCCCTGCATAGGAAACATAGGTATCATGAATATTAGGGATCATGACTACAGGTAAGTTATGAATGTGTAACTCTTATTATGCATGCATAAATGTGATTGTGGGTGCATCTACACTGTAGAAATAGTGCAGTTTGACACCAGTGTAAGTGCTGTAGATCTATCCTATGGAATGTGTATTTTAACAAGATTTTTAGCCTTCTCTGTCATAGAGTACTGGTGCCTCAAAAACTGCAAACCAGGATTCTGTGGGATGAAGCTATGGCAGTTAAAGTACTGTTAAACTGCATTATTTCTACAGTGTAGATGCACCCTGTGACTTCCAGCCATTATTTGCTGGAACCCAGCATCGGGGTTGATGTTATAGGATTGTGGAAATTGTAATCAACAACAACAACAACAACAAGTCTTCCATGTTCTTAGGTGAAGATGGGATAAGCATGTTGAGGTCATAGTGTCAAGCATAGTAAAGTCAAATTTTTATTCCATAGTTTCACATACTGTATTGGAAGAGAATGAGCTGACTGATTTTCAGTAGGGATAATATAGATAAGTGCACTCTTGACTGTTAGGTTTTGAGGGAAAATAGATTTTTTTTCTACCAAATCTGTTATCTGGTAAGTATTTAGCCTGAAGCCATAGAAGAAATTTTTGTTTCATTTTTTTTTTAATTTTGGCTGTTTTGTTTTGTTTTTAGAGTGATCTATTTCAAGCAACACTAGTTTGCATCAAGATGTCTACTGTGACCCCTATTGATTAATGTATTGCACATTCCTGAAAAATTAATTTGTGAGGATTGTAAATAATACACAAGGTCAACCAACTCTAATAATAATAACAACAACAACAACTTCTCCTATAGGCTAACTTTGGAACAATTATTAACATCAACATCCTAAGGGCATACATACTGAATATTCTTCACTGCAAGAGTCATTCTTTTGACTATACTGAACAAAAATCTTTAGTGACTCATTATTAGGATAATGCCATTAGGAGTAATATGAATGCAATGCTAATGTTAGGCTAGTTCTAAACAAGGGTGTGAGGCATGAAATGAATTAAAACAAGACATGCTAATTATAAAGGTTAAATAAGCCTGCCTGATCAAACTGCCTGAGCCTTAATTAAAATAACTTTGACAGGGCACCTATTACTACTAAATCATTTAAAGAAGTACTGTTTTATCCTAATGAACATATTTTAATATATTGGTTCAATTTCTGACCCCATGTTATCCTAGCAAGAACTATTACAACCTGAGATAAAGCCAACTCTACATTTGAGCATAGCTCATAAAAGACTTTTCTGCCCATCAACCATTCTATTCTATTGTCTTGGAAAAATCAACAACTTCTTCTTCTTATTATTATTATTATTATTATTATTATTATTATTATTATTATCCTTTATTTATATAGTGCTGTAAATTTACACAGTGCTGTACATACATTCTTAAATTAGATGGATCCCTGCCCTCAGGCTTACAGTCTAAAAGAAACAACACAAAAGGAAAAGGGGAAGGTGGTGGGAAGGGGATGAGGTCCAATGGTTCTTCTCTCCCTCTTGGGCCAGGACCAAGGCAGATGGACTGTAGGGAGGGCACGGCTTCTTAACACATAGTTAAAAGGAGGCATCCTGAGGCAGATGGCACAATCCTGGGAACGCTTCCCTAAACAATATGGTCTTTAACTTAATTTTGAATCAGGTTAGAGAAGTGGTGAGGCAGACATGTGGGGGAAGAAGGTTCCAGGAGTGAGGGGCAGCAAGTGAGAAGGGACGAATCTGGGACAGGGCAGTGGAAATCCTCGGCTGGTACAGGAGACCTTGACTACCAGAACGGAGGGTACGAGAAGGATTGTGAGGAGAAAGAAGTTCAGACAAGTAAGGAGGGGCCAGTCCATGGAGGGCTTTGAAAGTCAACAACAAAAGCTTGTACTGAATGCGGAAGGGGAAGGGGAGCCAATGAAGGAAGGATAAAAGAGGAGAAACATGGTCAAAGTGGTGAGCGGATGTGATAATACACGCAGCAAAGTTCTGGACAGAGATTAAAGGATGGAGATGAGAGAGAGGAAGCCCTGTCAGAAGAAGGTTACAAAAATCTAGTCGCGATACCACTAGGGCATGGACCAGAGTCTCAGCGGTGGAGGCTGAGAGGAATGGACAGATTTTAGCAATGTTGTAAAGAAAGAATCTACAGGTCTTGGTAGTGGCCTGAATCTGGGAAGTAAAGGACAGAGAGGAATCAAAAATGAAGCCAAGACTGCAGGCTTGCTGAACCGGTTGAATAGAAATGCCATCAACAGAAACAGAAAAGGAGTATTGAAGGGTGGGCTTAGGTGGGAAGACGAGAAGCTCTGTCTTAGACATGTTGACCTTCAAGCGCCGATGCCGCATCCACTGAGAGATGGCAGCCAGACAAGAGGAGACTTGCTGTTCAAGCCCCGGCGAAAGGTCAGGGGTTGAAAGATGCAGCTGAGTGTCATTGGCGTACAGATGATAGAAGTAACCAAAAGAACTGATGAGTTTACCAAGGGACAGTGTGTATAGAGAGAACAGAAGGGGACACAGGACAGAGCCCTGAGGAACTCCTACAGATAAGGGAACAGAGGAGGAAGTCTGACCACCTGTGACCACGGCAAAGGATCGGTCTGACAAGTAAGATTTAAACCAGTTGAGAACAGAGTCGGAGAACTGAAGGGCAGAAAGTAAGTCAAGCAAGAGAGAGTGGTCCACAGTGTCGAAGGCCACAGACAGATCTAGAAGAATGAGAATAGGCCATTCACCTTGGCCTGCAAGAGATCATTTGAGATTTTGGTGAGGGCCGTCTCTGTAGAGTGCCGTGGGTGGAAACCAGACTGAAACGGGTCCAGGATGGAATTGGCTTCAAGAAACTAAAGACAGCAAGAATAAACGACCCGTTCCAGAACCTTAGAGAGAAAAGGAAGAAGAGAGATCAGGTGGTAGCTAGACAGAGAAGAGGGGTCAAGAGAGGGTTTCTTCAGAATTGGGGAGATAAGAGCATGTTTGAAATCTGAAGGGAAGGATCCTGAAGAGAGAGAGAGATTAAAGATATAGAGGAGTGAGGACAGAAAAGAAGGGGTTAGAGATTAGAAGATGGGAGGGGATAGGATCAAGAGAATCAAAGCAGATGGGCCAAATGGAGCACTCTGAGACAACTCTGGCTGTGATTGCTACAGCTGTCATCACTCTGGGACCGTGGTGATCAGATGCCATGGTCCTAAAGCCGGCTTTAGGCCACATAAACCAGTCCCAGAGTGGCTTCCAGATGCTTCAGTAGCATACATCATTTGAATGCCACACCCCCAAAGCACCTGGAAGGTGCTTTATTTGGCCTTTCTGCTTTGGGCCACTACCTTCTAAGTAAGAAAATGGCTAGATGGGGAAAGCTGATGATCCATAAGCACAATTGTTAAGATCTGGGTTATCTTATGTTCAATGGGGTCTTTTCAAGCCAAAATTCATGGAAATTGTGGGGTTGTTTTGTTTTTGTTTTTAGTTTACCCAAATTCATCAGATGGAGAAGCATAGAAAACAACAATGAATGAAATTATTAAGGCTGCATCCTCACCATAGAAATAATCCAGTCTTTCACTGCTTTAAGTGCCATGAATCAATGCTATGAAATTCTGAGAACTGTCATTTTGTAAGACATTTACCCTTCTCTATCAGAGAGCAGTGGTGCCACAATAAACTACAATTCCCAGAATTTCATACCATTGAGCCATAAGTGTTAAAGTGGTGTCAAACTGGATTATTTCTGCAGTGTCAGTGCAACCTAAATTTACTTAGGCATGAGAATTCTGGCAGGGTAAACAGAGGAAAATTTGATATTAGAAAGTTTATCTATTTAAGATTTCTTTTTTGGGGTGGGGGGAGGGCAGCAAGACTTATACTTTTTAAAATAAATTATTTCCAAAGTTAAGATCCTTTAATAACAATCCACATGCCAAGAAGTTTGGCTAAGCCTGGTCAGGTTTTTTAGGGCTGGTTTTGGAAACTCCATATCACAAAATCAGACCCTTCCATGATTTTCTCCATTAATAAGTTGTTTCTACAGACCACATAGGCTGACAATATTGAAAATTAATGAAATCATGAAACAATGAGCCAAATCTAAATTATAAATGGGCATGTGAAATAAAGGCAAAGCTGACCCAATTGTATAAACTCATTCCTGCATTAAAAATGTCTTAGAAGGCCAACACATATTATTTTCTCTTTAAAGTGCTTGACAATTTCAATCCATCCTGTATCAAGCTATTTCCTGTTATAGAAATTCATAGTTAATATTGTACACATTTTTTTAAAAAAATCCCAATTGCTACATTTTTGCTATTAAGAATGGAAGGGAAGAGATGGCATTGTTAAATTGATGCTTATGAATACTCCCACCTTCTTATTCTAAAATAAGAAAGGTCTCCTTGTGGCATTTCTTTTATGGTTCTCATCAAGATGTTATTTCTACTCTTAAATATTTTCCACAATCAGTTACTCAAGGCAGTGCATTACCAAGTTCCCATACTGTGCCTTGCGTGGGGCTTGAGGTGTGAGTTTGATGATAATATTCATCCTGAAATGCCACTGCCTAGAGGGTACAACTGTTATTATTTTAATAGAATATATACTTAAAACTAAGGAAACCCATTACAGAAAAGCTGCATTTATCAGACTTAATAGCTGGAGGTGGGTGACACAGGTCATATAAAAATTCTACTTATGTCAGGAATTGACTTTAAATGAAACACCTCATATTGGAATGCTCATTTTTTTCTTTCTTCATTTCTTGAAAGTGCTTCTTTTAAAGACTGCTTTTGAGTTTTGTTTTGCTTTATTTTGTAAGTTTAAGCAGCAATATTCAATCAAGAGACATTTTCATTTTTTATTAATCTGAAAGGACAGGTGTGGATGTTTCTGATATTCCATAGGTAAAGAAAGAGGATACTTGTCATATGGAACTGTGTCTGCACTGTGTCTGCACTGCTTACCATTGGTGCTTTTGGATCTACTGGGAGGATGAGCTGTCCACACTACCAGCATTCACAATAGGCCAATACCAGCAACACTGTCCACACACTTGCCCCAGTAAGCAGCTCACTTGGTCTAGGCTGCCTCCTGACTGTGCCTCCCTTGTCCCTTCACTGATGTGTAGTGTGCATGCTCAAGGGGTTCTCTGAAATTTATGGATTGATTCAGAGCAAGCATGGGTTCCTTTTACTCAAGAGAACTGCCCTAGAGTGCTCCACCCATTTTGACCCTGTGCATTGTCTCAACAGGTTAGTGCAAGAATAGGGCAGGAATGCTTCCTTTCTGCCATGTAGAGATGGCCTAGGAAATGAAACATTTTTAAATCCAGTCTGTCATTATGATAATTTAAATAGACAGCAGTGTAGAATCAGTATGTAGAGTATGTAGAGAGATCCTGTAGTACTTTTGAGACTAATTAAAGAAAGACATTTACAGCATGAAATTTTGTAGACTTCAGTCTACTTTCTAAGATGCATCTGAGGAAATAGACTGAAATCTACAAAGGCTCATGCTGCCAATTTATTTCTTTCAGTCAGTCTCAAATGTGCTACATGATAATTTCTTACCCTTTTCTCTGCCTTTACCCTCTCAAAGCCAGTCTAGTAGTCTTCCAAAGCAAGCTTGGAGTGATGGACTGAAAAATATTGAAGGGATGGGTCTTGTCATCTCCACTCAGTTCCTCTCACAGAAGTACTTCCATCAGTGAAACCATATTAGATCCTGTCCTCTGATTCCTCAGTGGCTGAAAATGATTGGTCATTTAAGTACCTAGATGTTTGCACTAGACTTTTTTTTAAAAAAAATAAATAAATTATTAAGGACATAAATAGAATTGATAATGACTACATGTGGAATCTTTCTTGTCCCCAGCAGTCTTGCTTATTACCAATAGCTAAGTTTGTGCATAACTATTTGGAACTATACACTGTGATCTGCAATCTACTAATACATTTTATATTCAAACACAGAAACTGTATCATTTTATCATTGGCAATTATATTAATATTGACATTCATCCCCGAGTGTTTGCATGACAGTTTGTTCAATAAAAAGTTACTTTAAAAAAAGAAAAAGTCAAGTTCCACAAAATAATCACACCTCATACAATTATTTGCAGATGGAATATCTCAGGCTGTTTGCCTATTGTTCAAACACCCCTCTGACATGTACTTCATAAATCTGGTGTTCAGTAAATAGAACAAAATCAATTTCTATGTGATTCCTAGCTCAGCACCAAAGATGACATGACAAGGCTGTTAACCCTGTTGACATATTCTGAACAATAATAAATTTCATTGCAATACCACAATAAACATTCTTAAAACAGCTATGATGATAATATCTGTTAATTGCTCTCTGTTGTTTGACCTGGGTATATCCATTGCTGCTGACAGGAGTGAAATGGAAACATGACAAAATATCTCATTAGCTAACTAGAGAATGTTGAGGGTTTTTTCCTCTGCAAAATACTTCAGAAGCCCTTGTCAACCTTTGGTCATTATTTTTACTCATATCCCCCCCTTTCCCCCCTTAGAATGAGACATTGATTTACAATATAAAACACCCAAGAATGTTTTGACAACATCTCTACAGTGTTTTTCAGAGGACTGGAAGAAATCAAGTATTTCTTGATGCGCTACCACTGGCAAGCTATACAGATGTGGAGCTGGCTTGGGGGATCAACAAATTAATAGATTTTGAGGCTGTCTTATCTAAAGGATGCTCTGACCTGTGTTGTTCTTGAATCCTGACTATTTCGGTTTCATCTCTACAGAGGGAAAACATTGTCAGCAACCTCGAACCAGCCTTACAGTTTGTTTCTAAAGGTATGAACAGCTTGTTATCTGAATTAGAAATCTGACACTTCCTATAAATGTCACTCAATCAGTGGAAACTTATTGAGGAAGTTTTAGATAATAAAAAGTCACTGAGTCAGCTTTAAAAAGTGAAGAAATAATATTGTGTATGAGGCTTTACATCCACACAGTCATAATGTTTCTTGTGGATTTACCTTAAATTGTGCTCATCCTGAGTATTCTGTAAGAGATCAGATATATACAAACAGTATGACTTGACCCTTTCAGCATTTCTTTAAAGCAATGTGTGTGACAAATATTTGCCCTCTGGCCAAAAGGGATATTTTCAGTAGTCTCTTGCTTTCTCTTGACATGACATATGGTAGTATGACTCCAATTGTTTTTTGCCATAGTTGCAATAAGCAGAAAAAATCTATGTGCTGTATGATAATCATGGCTTGCCAGATACACTATATCCCATTTCACAAATTGTAAATTAATTAGCTTTACTTTGTACAGAAAACAAAGCTCCTAAAAATCATTTAAAATTCACACATCATTTTCACAGCAGGACAGTTAGCTTATTATTTTTAAATGGCTGTATTGTTAGCAGTTTCTGCATGTACATTATGACATTAGAAAAACTGACTTTTACTAAATTAAAACTCTCTTTCATATAATGAAATAATATTATTCAAAATCCATTCACTTTTTATGACTTTTATTTTGTCTCCTTGTTGCACTTGTTGTGTTTCAAATAAATAATTGAATGCATGTTGTCAGGGGCTAATTCATCTCTCCACTTTCTATAAGAATAGTGGAACTAATATTTAGTTCCACAATCAGATCTCTCTTTGTGTAAATGTGTATTTTATAACCTTGCAGTCATCAACAGCCAAAAATATTTTATTATCAGTCTGTATAGTTTTCACTATTCTCTTGCCCAGGTTCAGGAGATATGGCTTAGGCTAAGTAGACAATGGATCAGGTTCTAAGCCTTAGTGAGATCACCTCAGAGACACATAGCCAATGGATCAAAATCTCAGCCACAGTATTGGTACCTGTTGCTCTCTTTTAATACACAAGTAAGCCAGTCAGCTCACCTCCCACTCTATTCAGTGGTTTCCTGGGAGGGGAGCCTCAATAAATAAGGTTTTCATTGTTCCTGGCTGTCATGCTTGCTCTAGAAATAGGATAGATTTAGCTGCTGCCTGTCATGATGAGTGCCACTCACTCAACTATTTTCCTACAGTGGCAGCCCCATGGTTTTTCCATCCCACCACTGCCACCAAATTATAAAACTGCTTATTTTTCCCTTTTTAGAATTCACTTTCAGATGGTACCTAGTAGTGTGGTTACTTATTTCAGACCCAGACAAGCTTGTAATTGACAATAAAACTTTATTTAAAAACAGTTTAACAGTGTTTCACTTGTTCAGTTGGTACATTCACTTGTTATTGTTTCACTTTGTTGCACTTAGTTATGCTTGGTTACATCTCTCTCTCAATCTTTCTAGAGAACACTTAGGATTCACACACTGTCCTCATTTACTGTTATCCTTCTGAGCTTATTTTTATTCTAGACCTCAGGCTAACCCTATCCCTCAGGATATCAGACCAGCATTTCCCTCACTTCGAGTGCTATATTAGAACTAAGTCCCTCACTTCTGAACTTGTTCCCTAAAAGACCCTGTCATATTGCTGAGTCATTCCTTTCCAAACTTTAGCTCTCATAGTCCCTAATCTTTGGACTTTCACACAACCAGATCCTAATTGTCTGAAACCAAAATCCTATCTGACTCCAACTGTCAGCCACAGAATTCTTTCTTATCCTCTTACCAGCCAACATTCTATTGGCTGTTGCCAGCTGACTCCTTATTGGCTGTAGCTAGCTTTCTCCTAATTGGCTGTTGCTAGCCTGGCATATTTCTGCCTGTTCTTCACACTGCCACACTGTAAAAATAATGTAGCTGGCTCAATGTTATGGAATCCTAGTATTTGTGGTTTGTTGTGGCAGCATTGCTCTCTGACAAACAAGGCTAAATACAGAACCCACAATTCCATAGCATTGAGCCACTGCAGTTAATGCAGTGACAGACTACATTAATTCTACAATGTAGATGCAGCCCTAAGGAAGTTCCTTCACCAAAAGCCCTCTCTTCTTTTAAGTGGTTGCCTTCTTCGATGTTCTTCAGGTCACTCATTGCTTCATTATCCCATTCCTAGTTCACCTCTCATCCTTTCCCTTCTTGTCTTGGTATTCAGCATTTCATTTCACTTCAGCCCCATCTGCCCCTTGACAGGTTTACCAAGTCATGTGGGGATGTTGGGCATTATCCTAATGCTTCCCTCCCCCCCATGCTCCCAAAATGGTAATATCAACAATACAATATTCAGGGAGAGGTGATGATGAAGCAGCCACCATGATACACTCCTCTGGGATGGTTTTATTGATAATTACTGTCTGGTTGTAGTTTGAAGACAGTTTCATTTACATGATTCTTCCCACCATCTTTTAGCAGGAGAGCTGGACATCTGGGATATGCTGCAGGAAGGGCACAGTTTGACGGCCTCCACAATCAGAGACCAGATTTGATTAGCCTATAACTTTTTATTACTTATCTCCAAGTTCAGTTTAGATAGCTTTTAGGACAAATAAAGTAGTCTTGTGTTAGTTGTTTTTTGCACCATTCCCTGTGTGAATGGCTTGTGTCAGGTCTCATTATTTTGTGGTTAGTCATCAATGTATGATCTGTGCTGCACTATGATACACAACATGTAAACCCCCTGGTTAATCTTGAGCTTTACAGAAGAGAAAGAAATGATAGGCTCTAAGCTACTTGGTGTCCCTCTAAGCTACTTGAGTGATGCTCTTGACCATTAAATGTTAATTCACATGTACATCTGCTGCAGCCTGTGAAAACTAGACTGTCGCAGACCTCTCAGAGGACTTTCTTTGCTAATGTTCCCAAGCTTTGGAACGGCCTGCCAGATGAGATGTGTCTTATAACATCTCTTGATTGCTTTAAAAAAGCTCTAAAGATGCATCTCTTCCAGCAGGCCTTTCCTGAAACCTCTTAGATTTCAGCTCCAAAACTGGATCTGATAATCAGATTTGATCCCTTGCTCTGTTGCCATCTCCCACCTCGTTTAAGAACAATGTAGAGGATGTATTATGTTTTTAATATGTTGATGGTTTTAAATTATTGTTTATTTAATTTATTTAATTTATTTTATTATGGTTGGGAATGGGTTGCTGAACTATTTTAAATTGTATGTTTTAATCCTGTTGTACCCTGCTCTGATTGTTTTCTACAGAGGAGAGGGCTAGAAATATTTTTGATATTATTATTTATTTTTATTATTACATGCTTTCAGATAGCGACATTGCTGTAAGGAAATTTTCACCATGTCAGTTTCTTGTGATGAATGAAATACACACACATCACTACCAGTTCCATGTTTTAGTAGATTTTGGTGAAAGGTGCTTACGTAGCTCCACTCCTTCCTTGCCACTCTTGCTGATGCTCATTTACTTGGCTTCTTTCTTTGGGATCAGTCTGTACATGTACTCAGCTTAAAGGTGACAAGAAGCCTCCTTCTATTCCCCATCCTAGTCCTGTCATTAGAAATAGGGGAGAAAATAATTTAAAGATCTTTTTATAAGAAGCTTCCCCCCTCTACAAAATGTAAGGGTTTTTTTTTTCCATATTTGGAATAGCAACAAATTGGTATTAAAAATAGAAAATGTAAGAGAAACAAATACTGACAGGTGCACCTGTTCAGATAAAGGTTTTTGAGTGCTTAATTCATAAAACTCTGGCTTTGGAACAAAGATTTAAAGTATTATGATTTTAAAAGAAAGATGAACTAACAGATATTCCTGCCCCTATCTATCACTTCCCATGAAAAGATCCAGATGAATAAACAGAAATGACCAGTGAGGATAAATCAATATACTTCTATAGCAATATTAAATAAGCATTATGCTGGCAAAATAGGATGACACATCTAATTTTATTTTTCAGTTCAACATGTATGCCGAGCTGCCATCAGGAATGTGAACAGTGGTCTTCCAAAAATGTCTCAAAAATCTAATGTAATGAATTTGGTTGAGTATAGCTAGCATTTTGCTAATTTAGCAAGTCATGATTAGCAACCAGTCAACTTGTTTCAGTAAGGGAGTTATATAGTCCCTATAACATTCCCTAGTCAGAAACCTGGTTGCAGCATTTTGGAGCCACCAAAGTTTCTAAACATTTTCAAAGGGCAACCCCATGTGGATTGTGTTACAGCAATCCAAAGGGGACGTAATCAAAGCATGTGTCAACATAGCCAGATCTCACAGGCTGCCCTGGTCCTGGACTGGATGTGGGCAAACAAGTTGAAACTAAATCCAGACAAGACAGAGGTACTCCTGGCCATTCGGAAGGTGGATCAGGAAATAGGGATCCAATCTGTGCTAGATGGGGTCACACTCCCCCTGAAGACACAAGTTTGAAGTTTGGGAGTATTCTTGGACTCAGCTTTGAACTTGGAGGCCCAGGTCTCTGCTGTGACCAGGAGTGCTTTTGCACATTTAAAACTTGTGCACCAGGTGCATCTGTTCCTTGAGATGCCAGATCTGGCCATGGTGGTATATGCCTTGGTTACATCCCATTTGGATTACTGTAATGGGCTGCACATGGGGCTGCTTATGAAAAGTGTTTGGAAAATTCAGCTGGTTTAAAGAGCTGCCGCCAGGCTGTTAACAAGAGCAGATTACAGAGACCATGATGAAGCATAAAGATATCACTTTATACCCACTGTTTGCATAGTTTGTGGATGCTGTCCTCTTTGTAACACTGGGCTGGAGCAGATGGCTAGGAAGGAGCAGCCCAAGGCCACTCCAGACAGAAGCGGATCGGGACTGTGCCAACTGTACAGCCCATGCTCAAAGTAGGTGACAGCTACAGGACCCAACCTGTACAATCTGGAGCTGGATTATCCCAGCTCCCCTTTTCTATGGTCCAAAGGACCAGAACGCAGTTCCAGCACAATATGGGCAGTTTTGAAAGTATGTGTCATTTGAATGCTAGACCTCCAAACCAGCAGAAGCCTCTTCATTTGGCCCATCTATTCTAGGCCACATTGATCTATCCATTATTGCCAAATTATGTATTTTGGTTATGGTATTAAAATGACATATCCAAAATAACAAAACATTTATTTAAACAGCAGGTTTGTACTGACTGCTCATGTTCTAGATACCTCTGATGCACTCAGATACCATACAGAAAATGGAAATGAGAACAAAATGTCATTGTGGCTTCTAATGCATTTCAAGAAAATGCATTAGTAAAAATAGAAATGTTCTAGTTGACATGTCACTATGACATATTCCATATCCAACTCATTATAAGCTTCTTCTTTTTTTCAAATGCATGAATGGTGGGGAGGGGTGGAGTGTAACAAACACATATAGAAATATTAACCCAAAACAACTGAAATTCAAGTTTAAACATGGGTTTTAGTCAAAACAAAACAAAAATCAGAATATATTCACTTAACTCACTGCACAGTTCTATTCCCTTTATTTTTCTTATGGTTTTTAATTACAAACACTGATGCCAAAATGAAATCTTTATGTACAAAGCAGTCTGTTTTTCAGCATGTCAGTAAAACATTTCAGTCATAAGAGGTAGACAGGTGGTTGGCAAAATGGACGAAGACTTTTATAACAAACCATTGTGCCTTCCAACTGATGCTTTCCTTACCTATTTCTGCATTTTAAAATGATTACCTAAGAGTGTTAAGAATAAGCTGATGAATGAGAACATCTGCCTCAATATCATAATTTATAGAGTCCATAGATGCTTCCACAATTTCACCAGCAAGACACAAGTAAACAGATGGTTCAGAAGTCAAATCAACAAACAGCCATTAAGTATCATATGAGACATATTTGTTTAATTAATTAATTTATATCTTGTTTTTCTCTCCACCCAGGACCAAAAGGCTTTTTACAGAGCATGAAGGTACTAGTTCTCCCTATACTATGTCTCTTCAGCAGGATTATATTCAGCAGTATATGACTTCGGAACCTGGAGGGAAGATTTGGCTGTAATGTGTAAAATTCCCTTTCTTTGGTGTGACATTTGATAATTGTTTTAATTTTATTTTTCATCCCATATTAGTTCATTTGCTTTTCATAAGGATAATGATGTATGCTGTATGCCTTTCTCATGTTTTTACATAATTCCATTTTATTCCAGTTCCACATTAAACTCTTTTGTTACTTCTGTTATTTGCACTTTTAAAACACGAGGAAAAATGGCAGTATTTCCCCATCTCAGAAAAAGTGTGAAATACATTGAATATCTAAATTCTAATCAAAAATGCATGTACACAGAATTAAAAAAAAAAAAGTATGCATGTGCATGCCACTGACAGGCTGCCAGCCTATATAGTGTACACAAAATAGAGGAGGGGACTACAATTATTATTGTTGTTCTTCATACCATTTGTTTGTTGGGTAGACAATCAACTGGTAACACTCCCCCTTATTTTTGAGAATTAGGATAAAGAAATATTAACAGATTTCAGAATAGCTTTGTCTGTCTAGCAGTGTCATCACTAGAGGGATGCAGGGGTGCAGACAACAGCAGGTGACATGCTAATGGGAGGGGGGGAGTGACACCACTGTTCCTCACACACCTACTTTTTGACAGAAATGGTATTCATCTGCTTCCCTTTAAAATGCTTTAAGAGATGGTTGGAGTGGGTGAAGCTCAGTGGGAGGAAAAAGGAGGGGCAGAGTTTTTTTAAAATAAAATTTCAAATTTCAAAATTTTAATTTTTTGAAATTTTTAATTTTTAAATTCTTTTTACATTTTCTTATCACATTTTAACCAACTCTTCACTATGCATATGTAAATGCATTTAGGTTATGTATATGATATTGTAATTTGTAGGTATAATTTTAATTTTGCTAGTTGTTTATGTCACAACTATTAGCCTTACACTCAGTGCTATATTGGAATTATGATTTACAAGTAACATTAGTTCAAAAAAGCATGGCTAAGGATTCTGTATGCCATGAAATGTGAGGAGGTCAATGGGTGACACCGTACCGGGGGACACCAACCCTAGGGATGACACTGCTATCTGATGTAATGTTAATCTGTTCATTTGTACATAAGGGCCATCCAGTCCAACCTCCTGCCATGCAGGAACTCCCAATCAAAGCATCCCTGACAGATGGCCATCCAGCCTCTGTTTAAAGACCTTTAAGGAAGGAGATTCTACTATATGCAGAGGAAGTGTGTCCCACTGTTGAACAGCCCTTACTGTCAGGATTTTCCTCCTAATGTTGAGGTGGAATCTCTTTTCCTGCAACTTGCATCCATTGCTCTGCATTCTAGTCTCTGGAGCAGCAGAAAGAAAGCTTGCTCTCTCCTCAATATGACATCCCTTCAAATATTTAATAAAGGCTAAATCCACATACTGATATCAGGTACAACTCTTACACGACACAGTTTGATATATTTTAGTACACTATGAAATATAGTTTCACCTTGACATACAATCTCCATGTCTTATTTAACCATTTATTAACAGCAAGAAACATATATGTCCATACTGCCATTATAATATAGTGACTATTATACAATATTTTATAATAGTTTTGCATCATCCCCTGTCTCTTAGTGGGGACAATACCATTCATTTTTGAGGCATAACTATAACTGATTTGGTTAGTTTTATGGTTACAGGGATGTGGCCTCATCAAATGTTGGACCAGGGATATCACATGGTTCAAGTGCTGTCTTACACTTTGCTTCGTCCTGTTGTCTCATACGCAATAAATAGTTTTCAGGTGACACGAAGGTGGAAAGATGAGATCACAACAAATTGTAGCATTCATTTAAAACATAATTTATTGTTGTACCCCGCCTAGATTCTTCGTGATTGGGCAGGCTAGAAATAAATCTATTATTATTATTATTATTATTATTATTATTAGAAAGCATGTATTTTAGTCACTTTTGAGAAATGAGAAAGTTACTTAAAATGCTGTTATAAAGTGAAAGTAATGCACAACTTGTTGATGGGACTCAGAGCTAGTCACTTTTTAAAAGTAACTTTTCAAGCTCTGAACATAATTAGACGTAGAAACTGGAAAGGGAAGAGAAAAACATTACTTTTTATTTCTATGAATCAGCTAACAAAAATTTTCTTCACTAATTCCTCTGAACATGCCTGTTACTAATTTAGTGACAATTGAAGCATCTGCAGAATGAATGTGGTACAGTATTTGTGCTAATACTATACCCTTATTCCAAATCTGTTATTTTTCTTAGAAATAATAATTTCACATTATAGCTCCTTCTTATTGTTCTCTATATTTTATCATTTCTGTCTCTACTGTAAGATACTATTTCAAAATACTCTGTGGAGAGGTTCAGAGGACACTCACAATTGGTTAATTAGAGAAACAAAAAATAGATATGTTCTAAATAATTCAGGCACAAGCAATGAAAAAAATATAGATTGAATTGTTAGCATTCATCGCCTTCCTGCCTATTTCTAGTTTTGAAATTACATTGGCAATTTAAGATAGATCTTACAAATGCAGTGATGATGATGATGATGATGATGTACAGTTGCTATTCAACATATGGCTTTGTACTAAGACCATGATTCAGTATAAGGTGATTCATTAGCTAAATGAAACTGCTGTTTGAAATATTTGCCATCATTTGCCTGATGTCAAATCACACTTCTTTGTGCCTTTGCAGACACAGTGATATACGCAAGAGCAGAATAAATGACATCCAATGAATTAGTCATCATGGTATTTTATACACACCACAATAAGGGATCATATATTCTCTGAGTGAAAGGAACAATCAAGAACGTTATGCTTTTGCACAAACTATGAATCCTTACTGCACTTGAAAACATGCTGAACTGTTCACATCTTGTGCATGATTTATTTTAAATAAACTTTAAGGCCTTCAATATATGAAATAATAATATTTCATCAATAGCATCTGGAAGGAATAAAAGACAGCTTTATCAAAATATAATCTGTACACAATATTGTTCACTATTCACTCATGCCCAAATGATATGCAGGCAATCTGTATTGATCTGAGTGTAAAAGATAGACATGAGTATCCACAAATAAGTTGAATGATGAGTAAAACCACTTTTTGAAGGGTTTTTTTTTTTTTTTTTGGATCACAGAATAAACGTTTCACAGAAATAATTTTCAGCTAATAAAGAATGCACTCTGTTGAAAATAATAAAGACCTCACAGTATAATTTCATCAACAAGAAATTAAGGGTCAGATTCTTTATAAAGCAACTCAGGACAAGATGCTATTTTTCCTGGTCTGGGATTGGGCCTGAAAAACAAAGCAAAAATATCATTGCCATTGTACAAAACCATTACTAATGATAGGAAATAATGGTTATGGTACCCTCCATAGCTTCCAGTTTCCTGGCTCTGTGGAGTAAAACATAATTTTAACTCTTGTCTCAAACCAGCAGGATTCACACATATATTACACTGAATTTTCCTGGTTTTAAAAATCGAAACTTACTATTGCAGTCTTCTGAGAACATACACATTCACAGTAAACACATACAAAAACAAGTCATTATCTGGATGGAAGTGTGCACACAAGGCAATTTGTTTTGCATTCTCTGTATCACTCAAATTTTAGTACAGTGGGACCTTGTTATCCACTGGGGTTTCTTCCAGGATTCCCCGTGGATAACAAAATCTAGATGCTCAAGTCCCATTAAATATAATGGCAGAGCAAAATGGTATCCCTTATATTAAATGGAAAATCAAGGTTTGCTATTCGAAATTTATATTTTGCTATTTGTAATATTTTTAAGTCATGGATGCTTCAATCCATGGATAAAAAAATCCATGGATAAGGAGGGCTGACCATATATGACACAAGTTGCTATCAACTTGCTAAAGTAATAATAAAATCAGCTTAAGCTCACCTTTTTTAAAAAAAGAAAAAAGTAAACAGATTTTAAGTCTTCTATTACATAATTTATAGAAGCAAACTGTACCAATATTACAGCTCGCTGTTCAGCATAAATTAATTTGCTTTTCATCTGAGCAGATAAAAAAAAGTTTGTTGTGTTCTGAATTTTTAAAAGCTTTCTTTATCTGACAAAGAAAGATTGCTTTTTTGACAGTGAAAATGACTAAAAATACTAGTGATTGCATCAGAGTTATTACTAACAGATTTTTAATTTGTTCTCTTCATAAATGTTTCATGGTTGACTTTAATTTCATTTTGTCTGAATCCACATGGAGACTGACAGAGTTTCAAAAATGATAATTTCTGAGAACAAAATTAAAAAGGAAACTGTTTGCCTCTTTACTGTGAATCAGTGTGTTTTAGACTTTCAAAATTAAGTAAATTGCATTTTAAATATTTTAGATTTGCATTTTATATTGTTGACACAGATCTTGGCATCAAGCCATGTAAAATGCATGCAGCAATAATCACTGCGTTCAAGTTTGCCTAAAGGAAATTAGCACTACCAAAATCCAATTTAATGCTCTGATATCATGTAAATTATTTAACAGGTCCATAAAAAACTGTTCATATGGAGAATGGAGGGATGAAGCTTTCAATCACTTTTTACTCCCAAGATATTAATATGTCGTAGTGCACTCAGAAAAGAGGTAAAATTATCACTTGTTGTTTGACTAAGTTTGCAATTAAACAAACTATAGATATTAGGAAAACACAAAATATGAATGTGTTTTCTTTACAAAATCAGATTTTCACTGAACTTATAGGTGAGTCCTTATCTGTAGACTAGCATATGAAAATATAAATTAAGGTGCTCAAATCTAGCAAAGGCAATTGGTTTATGAAAACAACTTTCTTGTACTTCTTATATATGAACTATATGAAATAGTGTCTAAGGACTGGAGACCCAAAATATGCAAGTAGCAACACAGGATAACATCTGGATGCTACATATAGCTCGTATATGCACAACAATATATGCATGCATATAGGATCTAGAAGTTATCATATGTTGCTATTTAGGAGACATTTCCATAGAAGAGTTCCTTTTCTGGTTCATGGCAAAGAACAAGTTGCTCCATCAGATTATCTGGAAATGTGGTGGGCAGTAGCAGCTAGTGGTTTTCATGTCAGTCGGGTGGTGAATAAGTTCCGTCCAAGTATTAAAAGGTCTATTTAAGTTTCTGAAAAAAAACTTTTAAGATACAGATTGGACTAAAACTAGGGGCTGATTCATTTCTACACTGTCATAGAAAAAAACAAGAATGAGCAAGGTGTAGTGGTTTGAGGATTATGACTCTGGAGACCAGGTTTAGAATAACCAGTCATCCATGGAAACACAGGGGAAATTTGCACTTGCCCAATATTTCACTTTAAGATTATTTTCAGTGCTACGCGACATAGTTAGAGGGATTGTACAAGCTGCAAACCAGAACATCTGAAGTACTAAAAGCTCTCCATCTATGATCTATAGTCAGAATGTGATGGAGGAAATGGTCTCTTGATGCTTGTCCCAGCATATTATTGCACTTCTTTTTTCACCTGATTTGGGCATGGACTGGGCATGGGCTTGAACCGGTGAAAACAGGTGTTGGTACACAGCAAAACTGTGCTGCTGCCACTGGCAGACTACAAGCTGTCCTCCAGCCATGCTTAGCCTGCCGATTTTAAAATACAGAAGCTTTCCATACTTCAAAATCGGAGGGCTAAGTACACTGGCTTGTAGTCTGCCAGTGAGATCAGCAGAGTTTTGCTGTGCACTAACACCTGTTTTCACCCATTCAAGCCCATGCACAGATCAGGTGAAAATGAAATGTGATAATCTCCCCAGTGTGCAGTAATTAGAAACACACTGTGTTTGAGGTTCAATTTTAGCAGTTCGAACAGAAAACAAATCTACATAAGTTAGTATATATTATGTTATATTATCACAATTAATTAAATATATTAATGATTTTTCATTTTGCCATTTATGAGTCTTCTTATTTCCAATTTATCCTAAACATAGGCAGCAAATAGCTTTCCTGTCAGTGATGTGAATCTTCTGAGAATCTCCTATGGATTTTATCCTTGACTTTAAAGGACATGACCAAGGTGTTGAAACCTTTCTCCAAAATAAAATGGACACTTTGAATTTAAAGTCTAGAATGAAGATTCAGCAATCCATTGCTATGGTAGCCCCAGAAATAGCAATGGCAGGTACATTTTCTGAACTCAGCACTCTCTAAGCAGTTTACAATTTGCCTCCAACAAGTTGGGCACTCATTTTACCAACCTATGGAAGGCTGAGACAACCTTGGAGACAACCTTGCTGCTGTAGTAACCATAGCATTTAACTACTGCACCATAGCTCCAGCCATCCAGCCATCCCAGTTCCAAAAATCTACTTGAAACTAATTTTATTGCATCACTCAGAATTTAGTGTAAAGACAAGTCAGTGAATCAACATGGTCAGTGAACTAACATGCAATCAGACCCCAAATGACACTTGTAGCAAGTTGAAATTGTTCAGAGTTTGTGGTTTCTAAAGGTGCAAACTTAACTGAGAATTATAACTTTTCAGAAGATATCTTTATTCATTTTAAATTCATATATGGTTCTGAAAATGTCACATTGCCTCATCCAACTAACAGTTCTGGGGGAAAAAACTTCTTAATAAAAAGTTACACTTTGAATTTTAAAAGTTTTAGAAACCATGTGGATAATTAAATCTATCTAAAGCATGCAAAGCTTTTCCCCTGTTAATATGGAAATGAATAATTGGAAAGATTTCTGTCAGTGTGAGATGTGTATAGTAATGCACGGTCATTTACATCTGCACCACCTGCTGTTAGCAACTTGCATAGTAGGTGCCTTATTCTTGATGTGATTCTATGTTTGGCTGTTGCTAAAAAGTACTATACGTTCTTTTTCTTTTTTTAAAGTTTTGTTAGATGTTGTATCTCAGAACATACACTATGCTTCAAAGAAAACGATACTTTGGTACAAATGCTGTGGAATAAGATGACATTTGCATTTTCAATTGAATGCCATTCTTGACACACCCTTTTTAGAAGTTAGGGCAAGAAATACCATATAGTGCCGGATCAATGATTTTCATCTATCTTCAAACAACCGAGTGATGACCCTACCTAAGAACTACAAACCCATTGTACTGGTGATTTCTATTATTAATCTCCAGTACCTACTAATCAGATACATGTTGATTCTGAACACATTATTGACCAGCCTCAAAAAACCCAACTATCATTCATGTATTTATCCAAAAACCAACTGGCACAAGGACTATGAATGAATTACAAAAATCTAGGTCTATATTCTTGATTAGAAGCACAGTCTCTTATATGAAATATTATTGCCCAGATTGTAATGAAAGTATAATGAATGAGATAAAACAAAAAGCACAATAGTCCTTTTCAGACTTTTATTAGAGATAAGTCAACCTTTTCCCCAAAAGACAGATATGTGAAAGTCTGTAGCAATCTCTATCCTGCACAGAACTAGGAGCTTACTACATTTATATGAATATATGTAAATTAAGGAAGTGGAGCACTATTTCCACACCACTCCCCATCCAAATTATATTCATTTTACCCCTATTTGAGAAGCAGTTCCACTAGAATAATTTTAAACCAAACCATTTCATCATAGGATGAAAAGGAATTATTTTAAAATAGTTCTCAGTGTAACTGAGACATCATTTGAGGTAACTAGCATGCAACTATCTTGCTTTCCTCCCATTGAGATGTTTTTTAGTAACACAATTAAAATAGTTTCTTAGAATATGAATGAACATTTATTTCTATTATTTCAATATGTATATGCATACATACGTGAACAGAACTCAACAATGCACGTTGTTTTGGAAAATTCCAATAACAACCTTTCTCATTAGAGTTGTTTGTAACTTCTACATTTGCAGGAAAATATGCTAGACATCTAGGCAAGCATAACATCTGTTTTTATGTTTGTAAGACTAAATAAGCCTTTGGCAAGGGTGTGGGGAGAAATCTTCTCTATAGTTCGAAACTCTTGTGAACAGTTTGATCTAATTTTATCATAAGACTAGGGATTGTGAAACACCAGGAACCATTTTCTTGAGCTGTAAGGAGCAGAGATGTAATGAGATGCTTTGATTACACTATAGGGAGCATAGACTGGAAAGCAAATCAGCTAACCATCTTTCTCACCAGAGTTTTCAAATATATCTTCACAATGATTGATCTTGGTCCTCCTGTCATTTCCTTTTCTCCCGCTTTCATCAGAATATACCAAAAAAATAGGTTGGAAGTATTTCCCACTAGAGTGTTGAAATGTTGTATGAATCTTTTATTCAATGTTAGAAATGTACCACAGCCTTCAATCAATATTTTCAAAGATATGTAATTGACATATTCCTTGGTGTGCTTGAGAATTTCACATTTTAATAAAAAGTGGATGAAATACCTTATTTGCATATGTCTTGTCCTGGTGTGTAGTGCTTCACATAAATTAATCTTGATATTAAGGCTAAAAATATTTTAGAATTAACTGTAGCATCTGTCTCTGGGGAACATTTACTAGTTTCTAAGGGTGAATTTGTGCATACAGTCACCTGAGAATGTTTGAGTCTTGATAATCCAGTTCTACATTTTAAGATACAAGTATGATACCATTTTAAGTTCATGGCTAACAACAAGAATTAGGAAATGCAGGTATGATGATGGATCTGCAGAATGCTGGGTGTAGAGATATAGCTATATCACCTAATATTAACCCCCCACAATCAAACTCACCTGTGCAGCCTCTCACCAACACGTTAATGTCCATGTTGCTGAAGAATGAAGAGATGAGTGGGGGCACACTCGTCTCTTTTTCTAATAGCTGGACATGTTGAAACAGACATTTGCAGAGACCTCCCTTGCATGTGGCTATTGGAGCATGTCCAGTTACAGGGGAAAAAGTAGATCCACTCTTGTCCATATTTCTCATCTCCAGCAACATGGGAGATCAGTGGGTTTAACTATGGAATAAGGTAGGACATAAATGGATTAAAAATAATTTATGTTCTATCTTACTTCCAAAGTGTAACCCACAGCCACTGACTGGCTGTCATAGGGAGCTGCCCCATTAAATGGAGATTTCAAGGGGGCCTACATGGTTAGAAAAGACTTCTGGCCTGCACAACGACTGTAAAAGTAAAATTGCAATGAGTCAGATGTATTTCACTGTAATTCATGAATAGGGTGTCAGTCAACATTTACAGCTCATGTGATGTGAAATAATCATGTGTGCTGACAGGTGCATATTGTTTTCTGCATTCACATTTTGTATTCGAGTCCTCTCTTTCTTTCTTTGGTCTTGCCATCTGTGGATTGGATCATCAGGAGATGCCCCATCCCATTCTCTTCAATGGTGGTGCATGCACTCAGCAATGTCAATGTAGTTGTATGCATGTCACACCATCTTTGAAGAGAACAGGACTTGAGGTCCTGAGGAATTTGTCTTATATGAGGAGGTCTGGAGGGGAATGTGGATACGAAGGGCCAACAGTACCCTGTTTAGGCTATAGTGAAATGTGTAGTATGCACCTTATATAATTATGCAAAATTAAGAACAAAATCAACCCAAAGGAAAAAAGGAAAATGTCAACCCAGAAACCTTGGGTTTACAACCATTTGAAAATTCATTTTCAAAATGGGGCTATTTCTTTCCATTCACAAAAATTACTTTGATCTGAAATTTAAGTGCCTCAACTTCATTCACATTTCCCAGGACTGAATAATAGTTGTAATGTCTTATTTCTCTGAATACAACCCATGATCCTGCATAAACACATGTGCAAAGAAAATTGCATACAAAAAGTTTCAGAGAGAGAGAAAGAGACAGGGAGGCAGAGAGAGGAAAACTGCATGCACAATTGTATATAAACTA
Source organism: Urosaurus nigricauda (assembly GCA_034509955.1). NCBI lineage: Eukaryota > Metazoa > Chordata > Lepidosauria > Squamata > Phrynosomatidae > Urosaurus > Urosaurus nigricauda. Next base: position 162,838,676 of record JAOEGL010000005.1, on the reverse strand, counting down.
TTTCTATGGGAAAGAAGAAAAAGAAAGAAAGAGCAAATGTTTGTCTATGTTTATATGTCTGTGTCTTCCAAAACTGAAGTGGAAATTGGAAGAGATCTTTTTTCTGACTGAATACACACAAAACTGACATAGACCAGATACATAATTGTTTGTCCTTATTCCTTTGTGACAATATTGTTACCTATCATGTGCTTTCTTCCTTCATACTTTGCTTTTAAAACATATAGACCAAGATTCTACTGTATGTTGCATTCATAACTGTTACTGTCATGTGCCTTCAAGTCATTTGACTTATGGAGACCCTAAGGTAAACCTATCACAGGGTTTTCTTGGCAAGTTTCTTCAGAAGGGGCTTGCCATTGCTATCCTCCAAGGCTGAGAGACTGTTCAGGATCACTCAATTGGTTTAATGTCTGAGCAGAGAGCAGAGTCCTGTTCTCCAGAATCATAATCAAATGTTCAAAGTATTTCACCACATTGGATCTTACATTTGTAACCATATAAACACAATTATGAATGACCTAAGGAATCAACTTTTTTGAGTCTACATTAAATTTGAAAGAGCTTTTCCTTGAGACAGAGACCTATGGCATGGGCATGTGGGTCTCTTCAGAATAACATGGTTAGCCCCCTCCTGCATTTGAGCCACCGTGTAACATGTCCTTTGCAACATGGCTGAAGGACAGAAAGGAGCTACCCATGTCATTCCAGTGTATGGAGAAAGTTGAGAAGTAATAGATCCCTAAATCTAGGTTAAAAATATGGAACTGCAATGCACAATGCCAGCCATATTGTATTATATTTTACATTTATATGAACTGATTGATAGATTAAAATGATAAACATAATATTATACACATGTGATTACAGCCATCTAGTGTTGTTGTTGTTTCTGCTATTGCTTTTGTTATGTGCCTTCAAGTCATTCCTGACTTATGGGGGTTTCTTGCCAAGATTTGTTCAGAAGAATATAATAATAATAATAAATAAAATTTTATTTGTATTTCCCACCTCTCCCTGCAGATCTAGGCGGGATTACAGCATATCAAAACAATACATACAGTACATCTAGAAAATGTCCCAATACAACAGTTAAAATTAAAACTAGTTAAAACCATTAAGAACATCTACCTATACATCTAAGGAGTCAGTTACTTAATTTTACATGAATAATTGTGGTGTTCCAACAATGTGGGGGAATCTCAATAAAATGTTATATAAGATCTGATGGGTATGCCTGCTGGAAGAGATCCATCTTCAGTGCCTTCTTGAATGCTTCTAGAGTGTTTATCAGGCAGATCTCCTCCGGCAAAGTTTCGGGGCCACTGCTGAGAATGCTGTACGAGAAGTTGATGTTAATTTCATACAAATATAATCTAATAATTTCTTGTCTAATGTTCTGAGGGTGCGGGGCAGATTATGTAGGGAGAGGCATTCCCTCAAGTAACCTGGGCCCAAGCCATGTAGGGCTTTAAAGGTAACGACCAACACTTTGTATTGCACCTAGAAGCTGATTGGCAGAAGAAGATTGCAATTGTCTTCCCCTGGGGCTGAGAGCATGTGACTTGGCCCAGGACAGCCAATGGGTTTCACAGCTGATCTAGGAATCAAATCCTGGTCTCCAGAATCATAGTGCAACAATCAAATTACTTTGCCATGCTGGCATCTAGTATTACACTATAGTTCTATCTCATTAATCAAATTATTTGTTGTATTTTGGCATCAAAAACAGTAAATATTTTATATATGACAGCCAAAATCCCATTTGCAAAATTAACTGGTACACAAATATAGGTTTCTTAAATTGCCATTAATGTGCCTGCTCACTTCTCATGTTCAAATTCTATTCTTAGCACCTGGGTTTCTCTCTTCTTTGTGCACAGATGTGTCTCAGTTTTCCTAACACAAATGTTTAAGAACAGAGGAGATGAGATAACAACCAATCAGGTGCAGAACATCCCTTGAGAACATGGGGATGTAAAGCAAGGCTGCTGAAATGGTTACAAATCCAAATATATTCCTCACCACCTGCAGTTGCTGTTAAAGCTTTAGTCATGATACTTTGAATCAGTGCCTAGGTCTGAAATCTTCCACTTGCTGAATCTTCTGGAAAGCCCTACTTATTAATCGATGTCTAAAAAAAAAAGTGAATCCTTGCTGTAGCTAACCATATAATGTTGTATTTTATTGATGCCACCTCTGTGACTGTAGATCTCCCAGACATCTGTGCAAATTATCACAGATCCACTGTAAATTTTAAGCATTGCTAAAAACCACTTGACAGTATATTGAATCTGTCAGGTTTAATAGTAAGAGACAAAAAGAATGGTATGCAGCACTGAGTACTCCTACTTCATACTGTCATTCAACCAAGTAAGGCTTACCAGAAAACACATTGATATGTAAATAATCATGCTGTAATATTTACTGTTTACATTTGTTCTGAGTACTCAATACAGGATATCTGAAGAGCAAAGATCAACATACTTCCTTATAAATAACATATGAGAAAATGTACAACAAACTGAAATGCATTCCTTACCAAATTATTATTTCCTTTGTCATTCAGTGAGTGCTAAAACTGAAGTGGAATAAGTCTAAGTATTATGTTTAATGAAAGAGATTGACATCAAGAATATGTTTAAGACTGGCACCTAAGATTTTTTTGTATTTTACTCTCACATCCAAGTTACTGTTAATCATGCAGATAACTACACCTAGATATTTCCAGCTGCAGAAGGGGTGGATCAGTCAAAAAGGATAACATTGATTTTATTTATGTGTTAATTAAAATATTTATATCCCAAATTCTATTCAAAGACCTCATGACAGCTTATTATAAAGCAGATTAAAACAATAAACAATACAAATAATTTTAAAAAACTAAAATACATTAAACTATTTATTAGTTAAAAATAGAGGTGTTAAAACCTGTTCAAACAATTTAATGCCATAGCACATGCACATATTTGAGAAGATAAGAAATTTAGCTATATTGTCTACTAAATCCAACATAAATGATTGATCAGTGATTATAATGATGCTAATAAGAATTCTGAAAAAGACAGAAACCTCCCCAAAGCCTGTTCTTTATTCAATGAAGAGTCAGACAAAATGGTTACTGAAATTCATGCAAGAAACATTAGAAACATCAAAAACAGATCTTATAATACACAACAGCAGAAACTATGGAAAATATGTTTTTTGTCAAGATAGTAATCAAGTACTTAAATCCAAGTTTGATTATCCTCGTCTGACTGAACTCTTAGCTCATGTCAGCCCTGCTTACATGCCTGTGTTAAACAACCATTAGAACAAAGGGCAAGAGTTGGTCTCCACTCGTGGGATTATTCCATCTGATAACTGCTAAGTGCTCAAACTGTAGAACTTTAAGATGGCCTTAAAATGTAATTGTTTACCTTAACCTGTTACTGCATTGAGGATCATATTATATGTTTTTGTGTATATGGCAGAGATGGTGACCCTTTTAGAGATAGAGACAGTTGAAGGGCCAGGAGGGTGAGGGGAAGAGGAGGAAGAGATATGCACCTTTTCCCTCTCTTCCTCCAGTCTCCTGGGCCTTCAACTGCCTCTCCAGAGACAGTTGAAGGCCTGGGAGAGTGGGGGAAAGGAGGAACAGATGTGCACCTGTTCTTCCTCTTCCCCCAACCTTTACGTGCCCTCAAAAAATAGCTTCTTGTCCCATCTCTGGTATTCATGCCATAGGTTCACCACCTATATATATGGTGTTATATGGTGCACTTTGATCTTTCATTTTTAGAATAATTTGCATTATTATCTAATGTGTTTCCTTGCTTTAAACCTTGTTGTACACTTTCTTGGGAGGGCTTTACTCAAAAGGATAGTTTCTAAGTCTTTCAAGTAAAACATTAGTGAATAGGACTAATAAGGACAAATGGGTAAAAAAAAAAAGAGTCTCAGATCCAAAAGAGGCATGCATATGAGGAAATTAAGGAAAGTGGGTGAAAGAGGTTGAAAACAAAGGGAAAAGGGATTGGGATGGGGAGAGAGAGTTTGCTTGAAAATATCCATGAAAATATGCCTGAATATTATGGCTAGTGCAAACTAGAGTGGGCTAAATGAATCAGTAGTATCTATCTAAGGGTGCATACACACTTTAGAAATCATGCAATTTCTCAACAGTAGGGAGAACTTTATTTCTATAGGAGATATTTGACAGTCGAATGATTACCTTGGAGGATGGTGGACTTTCCATCTTTGAAGGTCTTTAAGCAGATGTTGCATGGGCATCTTTCAAAACTGTTTTAGTTGTCTATTCCTGCATGACAGCAGTTGGACTAGATGCTCTTTGTGTTCCCTTCCAGCTCTGTGATTCTATGATTCTGTGATAGTATCTTAAGCTGAAAGAGAAAGACAAAGAGATCCAAAACAGTCTAGAAGTCAAGAATCCAAATGAATCCACAAACACAAAGAGTGTTGAAAGCCAGGCAGACCCCTGTGAAAATAAGAACTCTGAACAGTTGCTGAGAAATTTATAGCCTCCTGACCTTGAGATGCCAGGTAATTTATTGTTCAGTATTTCATATTTAAGCTTCTGTGAGAATTGTTGCTCTCTTAAATGCCATAGATGCACTGAAAATGATGTGTGTGACTCCGCAGTGTCTATAAATTCTGACTGAGGTGGGGGTCCATCCTGCTAAAGTTCTTTATCTGCCGCTGGCTGGACTGGTTCAGGAAGGGAATTCTCATCTGCATCCAGAGGCCTTCCTACATCTGGCTTCTCTGTGTGGGATTACTCAGATTCCACAAAATGAGTTGTGACCACAAAAAAAAAAAAAAAAAAAAAAAAAAAAAATTGCCATTGCTTGCCAGCAATTAAGAGTTAGAATTCTCCTTACCCATTCCTTTCATATCCTTAGTAGTTCTAATTGGTTACATATTCTTTAACAGTACCTATAAACTCTGTATCTTACAGTGCATTCCAGCATGTCTCTGAGATCAGTGAAAGCTATGTGATCTTTGTCAATCATAGGATCTGTTTTCATCTGATATGTTTCCAAATACAATATCACTTATTAGGGGTGATTTGGAGTAGATCAGAATTCATTATTTCTCTCTCAACTGTACCCCATACTGAACTCTCTGAAGAACAGGTTAGAGCAGATATCATGCCACTAACTTATATCTGAATAAAGAAGAATAATTCTAGTACTAGCAATGATGGAAGAGTTCTGTGATCAAAACCATTCCTTTGATTTTTATCTGGGTGAGCTGAAGACATGGCACATAAACCCAAAATATGGGAATTTCTATCATGCAGCAAAAACATCATAACTCACAGATGAGATTACATTTGATGCTTCAGTTGGAGGACAAGCCATCAGGAAAGGATGTTCTCTGCAAATGACAAGGATCATTTCAAAGAGTAGCAGTTTGCTTCATGCTTCTTTAAGCAATGCCTGTAGTTGTCCAAGCCTAAATCTATCTAGTAAGGAAATGGTTGCTTCAGGTGACAAAATTAACTGGGTGCATGATCAAGTGGTTTAGGACAGCATAAATATCATCATCATCATCATCATCATCATCATCATCATCATCATCTTTATTTCTAACCCACTCTTCTGTAGGACACAATATGAAGTTAAAAATACGTTACAACCCATTTCCAACCACCCACCCCTTAAAAAGAAATTAAATCAACAATGAATTAAAAACACTAACAGATTAATAATAATAGCAAGCTCTGAAGGACCAAATTGGAATCTGTAATGTTTACAACTTATCATGACAATTTTTGCCCTTACACTTTGATTGCTAACCTTTCAGTTGATTGTTTTTTTTTCCTTCAGGGATAATTACTGGGTTCTGCCACCACTAAGGGTAACCACTTTCAGAACATTTCCCCAGTTCCTCATTTTTACCCTCCTATGTATTTAGGGAACAAAGAATTCATTTTATGGGCTCTTCAAATGATGGCTGGTTGTCATTATTGCAGTTACAGATTCATTGCCCAGTATTATATATCTATAACTGGTCTGTATTCAGGAAGACTACAAATACTTACTGGAAACCTAGATAAATTGCCCCCCAGTCCACCGTAAAAGCCAACAGTTAGATTGGGTGGTCTGTTCAGCACAGATGCCCATCCAATGCTGGCTGATCTGGTGGACTGAGGGAAGGTTTGGGCCAGAATTACATAGTTACAGCTTCATAAATACATAGCTGATCTAGGATGTCTGCATATATTTATACTCATAGTGAATAACTGTGAGAGTTATTGATATAAACCAAATACTTGAGGCATCATATATATTCGAGGCATCAACCTCCAGAACATATATATTTAATTGAAGTGTATAATACCATAAGCAATAGCAATTCACTTTCTGTACACACTATATTCTTGTATAGTTCTAGATAGTAAACGTCCAATGTGCTATAACTGTAGAAATGCTTGGGAGCTAGCAGGGAATAGAAGGGCTAGTGTAAGATGAGCTTGTAATGGAAACATCGAAGGCTGATGGAACCCAAGAGGTTCCAAGAAGCCCTAGAGGGGCATATGGTTGGAAGTGACGGCGACACTGTTGATGCCCTAGTTAACACCTGGGACACTGATCTCTCCAGGGCTATACACAGTATCGCTCCCAAGCGCCCTCTCAGGCCTGCTTCCAAAAGGTAGCCCTGGTACACGGAAGATCTCCGGGCAAGGAAGCGGGTCCTGCGATGGCTAGAGCGCACCTGGCGGAGACACCAGCGCTTATCCGACAAGGCTCTCCTAGACCTTCATTTGGAGGACTATGGAGAGGCGATACAAGCAGCTAAGAATTCGTTCTTTGCTGCTCGTGTCGCGTCCGCGGAGTCGCGTCCAGCAGAGTTGTTCAGGGTAGTGAGGGAGCTAACTCAGCTCCCTCCTGCCCCGAACCAGATCCTTGAACCTACTAAGGCCTGCTGTGACCAATTTAACAACTTCTTCGCGGATAAAATCTCTCGGATAAGCGAAGGTCTTGACACCAGTATTAGAGCAGAACCCAGAATAGAGGTATCCAGAGCTTCCGTGGACTCGGTTACACTGGATCAGTTTGAGTCGGTGAGTACCGAGGATGTGGACAAGATCCTTCGAAGTCTTAGGAAGACGACCTGCTCCCTCGATCCCTGTCCCTCATGGCTAGTAGCACAGGGGGGACCGGTTGTAACTTCACTGTTACACCGGATTATTAATTCATCTCTGAGGGAAGGGCAGTTTCCTAACAACCTCAAATTGGCCACTATAAAACCTATATTAAAAAAGCCCTCCCTCGACCCCCTGATCCACAGCAATTATCGGCCAGTTTCGCTGCTGCCATTTTTAGGGAAGGCGATCGAGAGGGCGGTTGCTTTCCAACTTCAATCGATCTTGGAGGAAACGGATTTTCTAGATCCATTTCAAACCGGTTTTCGGGCGGGCTACGGGGTTGAGACTGCCATGGTCGCCCTGGTCGATGATCTCCGTCTGGGCATTGACAGGGGTAGCGTGTCCCTGTTGGTGCTTTTGGACATCTCAGCGGCTTTCGATACCATTGACCATGGTATCCTTCTGGAACGCCTGGCAGAGGTGGGAATCGGGGGCACTGCACTCCAGTGGTTCCGGTCCTACCTCTCTGGGAGGTTCCAGATGGTGCAGCTGGGGGACGTGTGCTCCGATAAGAGGGCCCTTACATCCGGGGTCCCTCAAGGAGCCATTCTGTCCCCCATGCTATTCAACATTTACATGAAACCGCTGGGAGAGATCATCCGGAGACATGGGGCGCGGTGTTATCAGTACGCTGATGACACCCAAATAGTCTTCTCTATGTCTCCGACTGATGCAGTGACCAGGGATGGCGTCGCTCCTCTTGTGGCCTGTCTGGAATCGGTAATGGACTGGATGAGGGAAAACAGACTCAGCCTGAATCCAGAGAAAACGGAAGTGCTCGTGATAGGTTCCCCCGGTCCAGGTTTGGAGGTGGTTCCACCTGTCCTAAATGGGGTCACGCTCCCTGTGAAGGACACTGTACGCAGCTTGGGGGTGCTCCTTGACTTGTCGCTCCATCTTACTCCTCAGGTGGATGCGACGGTCAGGAGCACCTGCTACCAGCTTCGGCTGATACGCCAGCTGCGTCCCTACCTGGACCGGAGGGACCTTGAAACAGTAGTACATGCTCTGGTAACCTCTCGGTTGGACTTCTGCAATGCGCTCTACATGGGGCAGCCTTTGTATCACACTCGGAAGCTACAATTGGTTCAGAACATGGCAGCTCGGGTGGTCACTGGCGCTCCCAGGACCGCCCACATAACACCAATTCTGAAAGATCTACATTGGCTGCCTATTCGCTTCCGGGCTCAGTACAAAGTGCTGGTCATTACCTATAAAGCCCTATATGGCTTGGGCCCAGAGTACCTAAAGGACCGTCTCTCCTCATATAATCCGCCCCGCACACTTAGATCTACAGGGCAACAACGTCTAAGAGTTCCAGAGGCTAGATTGTCAACAACGGCGAAGAGGGCTTTTTCTGCCTCGGCCCCTAGCCTCTGGAACTCGCTGCCCACGGAGCTCCGCTCAGTTACCTCCCTTAATGCGTTTAAAAAAGGATTGAAAACCTTCCTCTTTGAACTTGCGTACCCCTGACTTACTCCCCTACTCCTATTCTACACCGCGAGTTGTATTCTTGTTATTGTGATTGTGCTCCCCTGGCTGATAATGCATTATTGTGATTTTAGATGTTTTTAATTTTTATATGTATTTTAATTTGTTTTAACTGTTCACCGCCCTGATCTTGGGAAGGGCGGTATAAAAATAAACCTATTATTATTATTATTATTTAATGTATATACTCATGTACAAGTCTAGACATTTTAGTCAAAAAATTGACCTCAAAAACCTGAGTCGACTTATCCATGGGTTAGGTAAGTACCATACTTTGAGTCTTATATCAAAAAGGGATCATTGCCTGGTCAAAAAGCAAGAACATCTATCCTGGAAACACTGATCCCCCTCTAGGATTCTGCAAAAGGTTGGTGCTGTACGTGAGGGTACACTAGCAGTCATTATTAGTGCTGGAACCCTGTGGAGTCTCCATTCCTAGAAAGAGGGAACAAAAAGACCCACCAACTTCTTGAAGAAGGGAGTATTGAACTCAATAGGGAAGTCTATATATTGTACCTGAAATATACAGATGTGAAAGAGAGAAGAGGCTTGCTTCTCTCACTAATCACTTTATCCAAATGTCTGATGCCTCTTTGCTTCCCAAAACCATCTCCTCCTATTTCTAGGATCCCAGAAATCTCTCAATATCCCACTGTTTTCCCAAGCTCAACATTACATACTTATTTCACTTTAGCTGTAATCATTTTAACTGCTGGGTAGAGTTCTGCAGCAGAGAATTCTTAGTACCTCACAAACTACAAAATCCAGGGTCCTGTGGGATAAAGCTAGACAATTAAAGTGGTATCAGATTGCTACAACTGCACAGTGCAGATAGATTCTTGTTTTCACTTATTCCCATGTTTCACACCACACAGTTCTCCATTTTTTCTCTCCTCTCAGCCAATCCACTTTCACATGCAAATTCACATTCTTCTGATAGTCTTCATACTTCCATGAAACCCTTGTATACTCTTCAATTTTAATATAAAAGTATTCAACTAAGTTGAGACTGAAGGCAAAAATCTCACAGATGTGTTCAATCTGGATCTGAAAAGTCTAAAGCCAGAAGGCATCCTCTTCTAGTGTTTAAAGTGGTGGGAGTCTCCTCTTACCAGCTCATCCTCTTCTGAGGTAACCCACTCTTCTGAGATTCAGTGTACAATGCCCAGCAGTTACCTCATGCAAGTAAATAAGTAAATAATTAGGTTCATGGTCTGTAGTCTTAGGGAATATCTATATTGTTGTAGATGTAGTTTGTGAAGTCAGGTACTACAAACACACATACATTCCTGATTATCTTTTTTAAAAATCATTTTTTAAAAAAATTTCTTCATGAAACCTTGAAACTATCACATAAGACTTTTAAAAAATGATTTCCTGGAGCATTTAGAATGAACACTGAGAAAACAAAGAGATGAAAATACACCTCCCTCTTTTCTGCCTCATTCCCAACACCTTGCAAAAGTCCTTACAGGAATCAGGGAAGACTTACCAGATACAGGAGAAACGTGGCTGGAAGCTCGAGTTCACCTCAAAAATTATTTCTGATGGAGAACATGTACTTTGTAATTTTATCTATCAAAGTTCTCAAATTCATCTAGAATGAGGATGCAAGGAAAGTTACAAATCGAAAACTTGTTTGTCATAATTTCCCACTAGGAACCTCATCTGCCTTGTAAAGCCACTCAGAAGAACTTCATGATTGACAGGGAATGACACCAAAACTTCCATAACAGGGGGAAGTGGGGATTGTCAGGACCATGTTGTAAACAGATCTGAGGAAATGACAATGATGTGGCCACTAGGAAGACCTGTAGCAGAAGTTATTACAGTTCTAGTGACAGTTACATGAGTCTGCATTTTGAAACAGTGCATCATGGGAAGGCTGATGCAACTGTCACTTCTTGTGAGAGAGAATGTTGGTTAGACAGTTGGTGTTACTGTAACTGCCTCAGAAGTTGTTGTTATGGTCAGTTAGTTGGTAAGTAACTTCTTGATGAGTATCCAAGATGGATGTCTTATACTCTGTGTAATCTTTGTAAATAGTTATGCAACAAAGATTAAAGAACCCTCTTCTTGAGAGAAACCTTGTTGTCCTGAGAGGAAATTTGCTGTGCAACTCAGATTCTTCACAGACTTGGTGTCCTGTTCATGTACTTAAACTCTGCTTGTGTTCCCTTTGACAAGGGCTATGAACCCAGAATGCACCTTCCTGACAGAGATTACATTACAGTTTCAGTACAAACTTTAAAGGATCTATGCAAGGGCTGAACTCACCATTAAAATTGTTTCAGCACCATGACTGGTTCCTTAAAAGTTTGGACTAAAACCCAGAAAAGGATCAGTGTGGTATATTGGTTTGAGCATAGGACTACTATTCTGGAGAACTGATTCACTGTCCTGCAGTTCCTGGGGTTATCAACTGTCACTGAATGACATTCCAGAGAATGCTTGTTTCTTTGGAAAAATAAGTGTAACTGGTAAAGGATCAGCTTAAAAGATCCAGTTTCCAAATGGACCTGATTCCAGATGAAGCTTTGTGGAAGAGAATGCGGTGAGCTTGTCTTAATTATCTCTCTCAATCTAAAATTCCACTTCAACACTAAATTCTACATGTTCAGTAAGAATTAAGAATTCTCAGGTAAGTGGGTATAGAAGTACAGTCATAAATGTTAGAAAAACCAGGGGGAAAAATCAATTGTGAAGACTTTTACAGCTCATACCAGTTACTATTCATGGGTATTATAATTTCAGAAGCCACACAGCCTTGTTTTTAAAAGCATCCTGTAAAACCTTCAGTTTGTACCACTGTGTGTTATCTATACCCTTCATTGCCATGCAGGACTTTCTTAGTTCAATGTCTTTGGGGAATCTTTGAGCTTCAGTTGTACAAGGGATTTGTTCATATTATCATAACTTCTGGAAATGAAGTTACAGTGCAGGCAATGCTAAAATACACAAGGTGCTAATGAGCTTTCTTCAAACAACACAATTTATTGAAGTTGCTTAATACTGCTTTTCTAAAGTGTTGGGAGTTTTTCATAAATGTAAGGCAGTAGTATAATTTGATTCTCTTGTTTTTCAACTCTTGACTTTAAATTGAAACATTAAGCACTTGTTAAAAAGAATGGCACCAATTTACTTCAATCACATGTTCACATATTAAGGCTTAGTTTATAATCCAAAGCAAACAAATTAAAAGGGAAGGAAATAAATTATTTTATTTCCTTGGAAATATATGTTCATATACATTGTGGCCCTAGGAGAGAGATTTCCATTTGAAGCAATTTCTAAAGCTCATTTAATTTAGTTCTCACAACAAAGTACATTTTTTTCATTTAAAGTATGATTCTATGAAATCATTTGCAATCCAGAAAATTAATTACCTTTTTTTCCTGACTCAAGGAATATATGTTGAAATAAAATAATTCTGACAAGCTAAAGACAATAACTGGATTTCTTTTATCTGTCATATTGGTTTTGTTCATGCACATGCACAGACACTTAATTCTACATCCAATTATTAGTCCCAACTAAAACAGATCAATTAAATGAATGGATATTATGTAAAACTAACTAAATAAATAAAGTAAATAAATGTTGACTCATCAAGCTCACTTATCATGCTTACTTGTGCTGGAACTTTCTTAGTGAAATATGTCTGCATGACTCAGAGTTTTCTGCAAAAACATCTGTTTATAGACATTGCAGAAGATACTCCTTGCCACTAGTTCCTCTCAACTGTTCACTTGAGACTGACCTTGTTTGCTTTCCTACTTGCTTCAGAACTGTCTGCAGAACTGACAGTGCTGATCCTATCCCTCTCTCCTGGTCAGCATGTGGCCTTAGCCGCACCCACAAGAGCAGATGCCTTGGGATGTGGCATGGAACCACAAGTATGGAGTATTGTGTTCACTGCTTTCATCTTGGCTCTTGGACACTGATATTATTTAGGGATTAACAGAATCTATTCAGGCCTAAGAATTGTTTTTAGGAATTATGGGTGGAACAGATGGCCAGGAAGGAGCAAGCTACAGCAGCTGCCTCAGGTCCAAACCCATGTACCACAGTAGCCAGATTAAAACAACTCCTTTTGATCTGGGCTTTTGGATCAGAGTGCAGCATCAGAACACTTTCTGGATACTTTGGGGCTGTGTGTCATCTAAACATCATGCCCCCAAAGTGTCTGGGAGCTGCTTCTTTTGGCCCATGTATTCCAGGCCTTACTTGGCTCACTAGCACATTCTACATTTGTGAACAGATTTAACTTTTAAAAAGAACAAGCCAAAATAGCACCCCAGTCCCCTGCCTCACTGGATCTGCAATACTTTATACGAGTATAGTATCTGAAAATAAGACTCACTGAACCCACTGAGACTTTCTTCTGAGCTGCACTGATTATTGCCACTGATTATTAGTGCATTAGTGCATATTAATGATAGTCTAGACATTCTCAAATGTCCCAAAACCTGCCTGGTTATATGTTTCACTCTAAATATGCCTGCCCAGGCACCCCTAATTTGGTCTCCTTTCATGGCAGAGACTCTGTCCGTATCTCAGCTGACTCCTCAGCATTAGATGGCCATGCTATGATCTTGATGCAACTGCTGTGTCATTTTCAGTCCCACAGTGTCCCCTCATCTGGAGCTATATGTCTGGAATCAGTATAGCATGGCCCTGTGAAAATCCCTTTAAGTCACTATTTGCTACTACTTTTACATTGTTAGTTCTTGAATATGTGCACGAGTGGCTGTCTCATGTGAATTGTGATTCCTTTTAATTATAAATAAAATTATGTTTTACCCACATTCTGGAGTCCTGTTTCTCAGAACCATTATACACAGGTTTAATTTAGTCTTCTCTGGTCATAGGTTTAATTTAGCCCTGTTGTCATTTGAGCTAATAAATTTCCCCTATTTGAATATTAAAAGTGTGAGTGCCCTCCTGCAAACCTTGTATTTTGAGTAACAAAGTACAAGAATGTAATGAAAGTCAAGTAATAGTCACAACCAGATCTCCATTACATTTGTACTTCGCTGGGACGGGGGGAGAAGTGGAAACAATTGAAAGTACTGAAACATAAAAATATTTTCATTTGATTATATTAAAATTCATATTAAAAGTCACAATGATATTAAAGAGCCTACATATTAAAGAACTAAATTCATCGGTCAACAGACTGCTAACCCCAGAAAACTCAGAACTGGTGTTTAGGACACAACAAACTATTATCCGCTAACAATTCCTTATAAACAATGAAAATTCAATTTGAGATATTCCAAAATGTTCCTTCTTATACTATATATTTAACTATATATTTATCTTTAGCATAAAATTAATTTTAGCATATAATTAATTGTCAATAATCTAATGCCGTAAACATGTGTTGAACTGCTACTTCTATTACTGTAAACTGTCCAACCACCCCAGTTAGGTTCACCATTATCATCCAAATCTGAAACAAACTCTGGGGTTTGATTACCAGCATACCAGACATCATGATTACCAGCACTCCATTTCTATGCAGTGACATGCAACTTAAGTCTTTCTTATTATATTTTTTTGTTTTTGGTTTTAGTTTTGGTTTTTTTGTTTCAGATGGATAGTTTTCACTCCAAACAACCTATGCAAGGTGAATCAATCACTCTGGGAGTCACTGCTGGGAGAAGCCAGAACTCTTAACTCTACAGAAGGCTTGCAGAGGGATTCCAGTTCATTTCCTTTAAGAAAGGAGAAGGAGGAGTCTCTAGTCCATGTGCTTGGGTGAGATCTAATCTAATTTCTACTCAAGCCATTGCATTCTGGGAGTCACTGCTGGGAGAAGCCAGAACTCTTAAGTCTACAGAAGGCTTGCAGAGACACGCACCTAACGGTGCACAAATTTTAATTTTTCTTATCTAGTCAAGGAGGTTTTTGGAGAATAGAAGAGAAGCTGGCCTGAAACATCAGAGGAAGTGAGTCAGAGACTTGCCTTTGGAGGGAGCTAGTAGCCAGGAGCTCTCTACATAACTATAGGCCCCGTGACTTGAACTCAGTGTCAGAGCTTAAGGACAAAGGCCAAGTCTAGCAAGGGAAGCCCACAGATTTGTTTCAGTGCCTTCTTAAGACTTCTCAGTATGGACACTGAAGGCCCTGCAGCAGTCACCTGCAACACTTATGTTTGTCTTCTTGCCTACAGATGTGGGGAACTACACCTGCACCAAGTGCAAGTTGGTCGCCCTCTTAGAAGAGAAAGTACAGCAGTTGGAGGTGCAGGTATCTGCACTTCAGCATCATAGAGAGCAGGAGATTATCCTGAACAGAACAAACCAGAATGTCTTGGATAGGAAACACACAGAGGAAGTTGTTGTGGTGGAGGAGGACACTCCACATACAACAGAGGTAGATGCTTGGAGGAAGGTCACACACAGAAGGAAGGAAAACTTGGAAAGTTCTGTGAGCAGCTTGCAGCTACAGAATCGCTTTGAATCTCTCTCTGTTATCAGAGATGAGGAAAAGCAGCAGGGACAGACATCAGAGACAGAGCAGGGGAGCCTGAGAGTACCACAAAAGGGAACAGCTGCTGCTAAGCCTCAGAGGAGGTGCGTGATGGTGGTGGGGGACTCCTTGCTGAGGAGTACCGAAGCAGTGGTTTGTGGGCCTGACAAGACGTCTCGGGAGGTGTGTTGTCTCCCTGGGGCAAAGATCTGTGATGTGACGGAGAGGCTGACAAGACTTGTCAAGCCTACTGATCAATACCCCTTTCTTTTAGTTCATGTGGGAACCAATGATATTCAAGCCTTCAGAATATCATAAGATATTATAAGGCTCTGGGAAGGAAGCTGAAAGAGTTGTCATCTCATCTCATCTCCCAGTAGAAGGGCATGTTCCAGGAAGGGAGAGGTAAATAGCAGAGGTGAATAACTGGCTCCATAGGTGGTGCCGCCAAGAACGGTTTGGATTTTTGGATCATGGGCTGCAGTTCCATGAGGGGGGACTTCTGGCACGGGATGGACTGCATCTCACACCAGTTGGAAGAAACGTTTTTGCCAGCAGTCTGAAGAAACTGATCAGGAGGGCTTTAAATTGAATTATGTGGTGAAGGGAGACAGCATTCTGGAAGGCAAAAGGGCTGGAGAGAATAGTCAAACTGGCATAGAGGGAACAAGGCAAACAGTGCAAGGACCCAACAGTAGGAGGCAAAAAAATGTGCAAAAGCAGCATGTAAAGAGGACACAGGGTCTTAGATGTCTCTACACTAATGCAGAGAATATAGGAAATAAGCAGGATGAACTTCAACTCCTAGCACAACAAGGGAAATACGGTATAATAGGCATCACTGAAACCTGGAGGGATGAGTGTGGTGGCATGGACACTCACTCAGACTCTCTCAGTCCACCCACACAGAATGCCTGTCTTCACCTTTGCTGCCACCAATTGTATTTTTCTTCTGTGGAGATCTTCTCCACCACTGCCTATCTTTTCTGAAGCTTTGTTATCTCTAGTAGCGTGCCACAATATTTCACAGAGGCCAAGTTGTAATAAAATAATACTGAAGTTTATTAACAAACATCAAAGTAATCTTTCAAGGCTTTTGCATTTCTTTCTTCTTAGTTACGTTACCACAGTTACATAGACACAATACTTCAGCCCTCAGGCAATCTGCCAAATACTCTGAGCTTAAATCAACTGGTTTACAACCTAAAGCCTAATAAGTCCCTCTCCTGGACTCTACATAGACCCTGTCTGGCCTAAAACCTAACCTACACCTGTCCCAATCAGGAACCTAGAGAGCACCCCAGTCAGTGGCGTCCCTCTCCCCAGCCAAAACTCCAACTCTGCCCAGCCAGCTTCTAATTGGCTGGTCACGTGGTGCTCATTGATTGGCTATCTCTGTCTCCAGGGTTTGCTGTTTCTGGGGTCTTTTCACTTCAATGAATCTCACAATTGGAATGTAGAAACAGAGGGATACAACTTTTTTAAGAGAAAGAGGCCAAACAGGAAAGGAGGAGGAGGAGGAGCAGGAGGAGGAGGAGGAGGAGGAATAGCATTATATGTCAGGGATATTTACACCAGTGAAGAGACCCAGGAAATCAATACTGGAAGCCAGGTGGAGAGCATCTGGATAAAACTTAAAGGAGAAGGAAACAACAGGGATGTTACTGTGGAAGTCTAATACAGACCCCCCAAGTCAGACAGAGGAACTGGATGACTCCTTTCTAGAACTTATAATCACACAGTCAGAAAGGAGAGATGTGGTAGTGATGGGTGACTTCAGCTATCCTGATATTTGCTGGAAGTCAAACTCAGCCAAATCCTCAAGGTCTAGCAAATTCCTCACTTGCCTGGAACACAATTTCATTGTCCAAAAAGGTGGAAGAGGCGAAAAGAGGATCAGCCATTTTAGATCTGATCTTAACCAACAGGGAAGACCTAGTTGATGGGGTGCAAGTGGTGGGATCCTTAGGTGGAAATGACCATGTTCTCCTGGAGTTTGTTATACAGTGGAAGGGAGAAGCTAGGCATAGTCAGACATGCACTCTAGACTTTAGGAAAGCTGATTTCAATAAACTTAGAGAAATACTGGGGGTGTTCCCATGGTCAGGAATACTAAAAGAGAAGGGAGTTCAAGACAGATGGGAGTTTCTCAAAAAGGAGATACTGAAGGCGCAATTTCAAACAGTTCTAATGAGGAAGAAAAATGGTAGATGTCTCAAGAAGCCAGGATGGATGACTAAGGAACTTCCAACTGAGTTAAGTTTTAAACTTAACATGTATAGGAAATGGAAAAATGTCAAAATCACCAAAGAGGAATCCAAACAAATAGCAAGCATGTGTAGGGATAAAGTCAGAAAAGCTAAAGCGCAGAATGAACTCAGACTTGCTTGAGAGGTTAAGAATAATAAAAGGGCTTTTTTGGATGTGTCAGAAGCAAAAGGAAGAAGAAGGAAACAGTTGGGCCTCTGTGTGCAGAAGATGGCAAAATGCTAACAGGGGACAGAGAAAAGGCAGAATTACTCAACACCTTCTTTGTTTCAGTCTTCTCAGAAAATTCAAAGGGTGCTAACCTAAGGATAACGGAGCAGAAGGCAGAATAGGGGAATTTCAGCACAGAATAAGTAAAGAGAAAGTTCAGGAATATCTGGTTAACCTAAATGAATATAAGTCTCCAGGATCAGATGAATTACATCCGAGGGTATTAAAAGAACTGGCAAATGTAATATTGGAACCACTGGCAATAATCTTTGAGAACTCCTGGAGCACAGGAGAAGTCCCAGCAGACTGGAGGAGGGCAAACGTTGTCCCCATCTTCAAAAAGGGGAAAAAAGAGGATCCCAACAATTATTGTCCAGTTAGTCTGACATCAATACCAGGAAAGTTTCTAGAGCAGATCATTAAGCAGAGAGTCTGTGAACATTTAGAAGCCAATGCCATAATCACAAAAAATCAATATGGGTTTCAGAGAAACAAGTCATGCCAAACAAACCTGATCTCTCTCTCTCTCTCTCTCTCTCTCTCTCTCTCTCTCTTGTTTTGTTTTGATAAAATTACCAGCTTGAAAGATGAAGGGAATGCTGTGGATATAGTATACCTTGATTTCAGTAAGGCCTTTAACAAGGTTCTCCATGACATTCTTGCAAACAAGCTTGTAAAATGTGGGCTAGACAAGTTAACTGTTACATAGATTTGTAATTTTTTGACTGGCCAAATTCAAAGGGTGCTCAACAATGGCTCCTTTTCAACCTGGAAAGAAGTGACCAGTGGGGTCCCACAGGCCTCTGTCCTGGGCCCAGTGCTATTCAATATCTTTATTGATGATTTCGATGACAGAATTGGGGGCATACTTATCAAATTTGCAGATGACACTAAACTAGGAGGAGTAGCTTATTAGATGACAGGATCAACATTCAAAATGACCCAAATAGACTAGATACCTGAGCCTATGTTAACAAAATGAAATTCAACGCAGAGAAATGTAAGGTTCTGTATTTAGGGAGAAAAAATGAAATGCACAGATATAAAATGGGGAACACCTGACTGAATGAAACTACATGTGAAAGGGATCTAGGAGTCCAAGTAGACCATAAGCTGAACATGAGTCAACAGTGTGACAAAGACAGCTAAAAAGGCCAATGCTATTTTAGGCTGCATCAATAGAAGTATAGTTTCTAGATCAAGGGAAGTAAAAGTGTCACTCTATTCTGTTTTGGTCAGGCCCCACCTGGAATACTGTGTCCAGTTCTGGGCACCACAATTCAAA
This sequence comes from Urosaurus nigricauda, assembly GCA_034509955.1. Classification (NCBI taxonomy): domain Eukaryota; kingdom Metazoa; phylum Chordata; class Lepidosauria; order Squamata; family Phrynosomatidae; genus Urosaurus; species Urosaurus nigricauda. Next base: position 162,819,792 of record JAOEGL010000005.1, on the reverse strand, counting down.
AAAGGTGTGGAGAAACTGGAGCATGTCCAAAGGAGGGCAATTAAGATGGTGAAGGGTCTGGAAACCATGCCCTATGAGGAACACCTTACGGAACTGGGGCTATTTAGCCTTGTTAAGATTTAAGAGAAGGTTAAGAGGTGATACGATAGCCCTGTTTAAATACTTGAAGGGATGTCATATTGAGGAGGGAGCAAGCTTGTTTTCTGCTGCTCCAGAGACTAATACGTGGGACAATGGATACAAATTGCAGGAAAAGAGATTCCACCTCAACATTAGGAGGAACTTCCTGACAGTAAGGGCTGTTAGACAGTGGAACACACTCCCTCGGAGGGTGGTGAAGTATCCTTCCTTAGAGGTCTTTAAGCAGAGGCTGGATGGTCATCTGTCAGGGATGCTTTGATTGGGAGTTCCTGCATGGCAGGGGGGTCAGACTGGATGGCCCTTGTGGTCTCTTCCAACTCTATGATTCTATTATTCTATGATTCTATCAATTAGGCTGTTCATGTGTACTACTTTGAAAGAACATTCCTCTATTTGAAGGTGCCCCTTATTTGAAATATTGCCCAATCCCAATCTAATGTGAGAACAAAAATAATGGAGAGCATGGGCCAGAAAACTGTGAGCATCAATTAATACATGGACAGGACACTGACCAGGAACACAGTCACCGTCTACTCCACCATCAGTATCTATATGATCTATCAGCTTCAAATCTAGACATTATATCTAAATAGACAATAAAAATTCTAGACATTATCTCTTTAAACCTATATATAAAATATATATTAATATCTCTTCCCTCCCCCTGCCACTATGCTTTACTATGGCATTATTGTACACAAGGAAGCTGTTCTAAAGGAGTTAAAATATGATGATGTAGAAAAGAGTAAAAATATAATATTAAACAATTGAAAAGTTGCAGCTGGTGGCTTCTGTGACAGGTCGACTGGGCAAGGAATCCATGGTTTCAATCCAAACTTTGAAGGAACTAGCCAAATCTATCCCCAAAATAGATTAGGCCTTTGTCTTTAATTGCTTCTTTCTTCTTCTTTTATATTTTCAAGAGAAATTATATGTTTACCACACACAGTTTCCTTTTCTGAATGATCCCATGCCCTGTAAATACAGATGAAGCACAATTGAAACAGCTTTCAGACATCTTCTGGTTTTAAATAAAAGTAATTCATTTTGCAGGATTGGAATCATTACCTCACTACAGGAAATATAGCCATAATGTCATCACATGGAAATACCTAACATTATAATATATCACAATGTACGTTTTTCAGCTTTCTCATCTCTTTCTTAGTCCTTGAATGCCAAGTCTTGGAGTGAAAGTTATGGAAAGTATAAATAATCTCACTCTGCATTACTGGCTTTTCGTATTGTAAACAGGTGCAAATGACTTGTCCTCTGAATTCATTCGATTAGCTGGAGTGCTGCGTTTTTAGAAGAACACTGTTTAGCAGTAAACCCTTTGTCATTGTGGATTTGAATTGTACAATATTTATGGGTGCTAGTCCATTAAGCTGCTCCCCCTGGTTTATAGGATGTGTCAGTAGCAAGTGCAAAGCAATACATAATTTATCTAGTAAAACAGCACAAATAACACTCTACTTATCATAAAATCTTTCAGCTACAGAGAGCTAAGGTAGAAGCATGTATCACTTGGGGTGTGTCCGTGTAGATATATTCCAGCAAAGGGGATAAATGTAAAGACAGAGGCCTGCAAAACATACTATATTGAATTTTAGTTTATTTTATTTCCAAAAAAAAAAACCCTGCTCCTTGCTTTCCTCTGACTGAACTATTTGTTGTTGATTTGATTTGTTAACTTTCCTGACTGAGAGAGTGGGTTGTAGTCAAGGCAATCAAATTAGTATTTTCATTCTGCCCTTTGAAGATGAAAGATGGCTTTTGTCTCCCAGGGTGCAGTCTCTAATGTAATCTGGAAAGTGTAATGTGATCAGAGGTCACGGATAAATTAAGAGTTGTGGCACACTATTCAAACACATTCTGACTTCATGGAAAGAATTCACAATGCTGTTTACCCTCATATAATTTTACCATACATGATATTTTCTGTGAACAATTTATTGCTACTTTTAGAGACGTTGCAATAGATTTAATAAGCAGCATTTGAAATGATCAATTTGTTTAAAATGTGGGAGATGGAAACTTCAATTTTTTTTTTTCTTGTAGAAAGCCTCCTCTTTCTCTATATATAACCTCTAAATCATTTCTATTAATTTTAATTAGTGTTACACTTCTACTTTAAAGGAATGTTGAATTAAGTAGGGGAACTCATAATTGATTTTTACTGCTTCCTATTGTGTTCTGTTTCTGAGATGCATACAAAACCTGAACCCCCTCCCCCCCCCAAAAAAAACACTTTTCTGGATTAATTTGAGTAGCTATTTTTGACAAACAGCACATAAGAGGAAATGACATGTAAACGAACAGGTGAAGCTAATTAAAAGTTTGCAAATGCAGTCTGGACTGCATTTATTTCATTTCATTCAGCTTCAATTGGTAAGAAATCTGAGAACTTTTTGTGGCTAAGATGAGTTATTATTAAAATATGTACTTGTCCTCTTATGGTCCCAAAATGGATCTCAAAAGAGCAGGTAACCTGGGAGTAGGAAGTAGCAATGCTAGCAGGATGTGCCTTAGTGAAGAATGATTTTGGTGACACTAACTTAGCCTTATAGTACTATGATTAATATGTTTCAGAAATGACAGGTGTAAGTTTCAAAGACATGAGCAGTTCCACAATATAGGACCAAGGCTTAATTAGTGTGGTATAAAATATTCCTGATCATTAAGAATTTTTTTTTCTTTTTGCTTAGCATAAACATAATAAGTAGAATAGTCACTTGCAGTGGAGGTGAGCGCGTCCCAAGAAAGACATGAAGCAGATTGGGATGAAAAAAGGCCACAACTTTATTAACAGCAATACAAGGTAGGTTTGGCCCACAAGCACGAAGTCTGGATCTGCACATCACCAACACTGAGATTGACTGATGTGAGGTTGCTTGTACGCCAAACATCGGGGTGACTTAGAGGCAACACAACACCCTTGTGCAATTACGCAATTATGCAGTTACCAGAGGAAAGCCTCTAGCCACCGGGATAAACTCCATGTGACCCACCATTTGCCACATCACACTGTGATGTTTCCCAGGTCCAAAGGACTCCCGATCCAGTACTACTGAGTCCTGGAAACTATCCCACCAGATCCAGTACCTGTGCTGCTGCTCCAACAAGTTGTGACAAGCAACACCAATCCCAGGGAGGGAGGGTGGGGAGCCGAGGTAAGCAAAAAAAAGTTGTGGTGCACCAGGAGCTTGTCTTTTTATATAGAACTCCCCCTCTGGGAGGCCTCCAGGAAAGCTCCCCTAACCAGCCAATGGGAGGAGGGGCTGGAATTGCCTGGCCAATCCCAGCAGCATTCGCCTGCAGCCCAGGAGCCAGGCGAGTGTGAACCATGGAGTGTGCCACAGCCCTCCCACTGGCAGGAAGCCGGCCTGCCACAGGCTTCCCGCTGGTGGGAATAGCTGTGGGTGGCCAGGCAGCCTGCTTGGGGCTTGTGGGCCCCACAGCAACTGCACCTGCCCATCTATAGTGAGAGGCACCATTTGTGAGTGGAAATGTTCATCATTTATTTTATTCTCGCATATGGAAATTACCCATTGTAGACATTTTCTCCACACTGGATGAAATTTTTCATGGTTTTTGTTTGTCTATATTTGCATTCCAAGAGGATGTTGAAAAAGTTTTGTGACCTCTCTCTCTCTCTCTCTGTACTAATACAATATATTTATTTATTTACTATTTAGGATTTGTATTTTAGTATATTTTTGCCAAGACACATTTTTAATATAAAATACTGCTTACAATTCAAGAACAAGGCACTATTTGCCCTTTCAAAAAAATTAAAATATGAATAACAGTTTTGAGGGCTACTCATATTTCAGGAATTATTCTGCATAAAATTCACACATCATTGTTTTTGCAGCTTAAAAAAAGGTATTTTATTTCCAGGAAACATCTTTTTCCTGTGCATAAAATAATATTGGTGCAAAGTTGTTTCCTGTGCAGAAAATACTTTGCAAATGTTCTTGTCAGGATTTCTTGATACTTGAAAAATATTTTTAAAATCATTTTCAGAACATTTCAAATGTTTTGCATTCCTAAGCATGATAGATGTGTTAGGGTATGTAGACACATGGAGTCTACATACACACATGCAGAGATGATGCACGTAGGCAGAAACACCTAGAAGATGGCCTCTGTGCAGAATCATAGAATCATAGAATCATAGAGTTGGAAGAGACCACAAGGGCCATCCAGTCCAACCCCCTGCCATGCAGGAACTCCCAGTCAAAGCATCCCTGACAGACGGCCATCCAGCCTCTGCTTAAAGACCTCCAAGGAAGGAGACTCTACTACACTCCGAGGGAGTGCATTCCACAGAGTTCAGCTCCAAGCTGCAAAGGAAAAATCCTCCTGCACAGACTGCTGCTTGTCTTGGAGAATGAATTGCTGGACAAGCAGATTCACTCAATAAGGGCTTTAATTTTGGTCTCAAAGTAAATACAAATTATATACATGGTATCAGACTGCTCCATCCTGAATACTCACAACTGCTATACAGACAATCAAAATGCTCTGGCAACCACCACAACCAACAACTAACACTTGTAGATTTTGTTCCTCTCCATTATATAGGTTGTCCCCTTGGGATCACCTTGTTCTGAACTGGCTATGCGAATGATCTATCTCTGCATAGCTTGCTTTACCAACATCCGACTGGACAAGGGTCTTGGATAAATAATTATGTTGGTAATTAAAAAAAAAAAAAAACCCTTGCCTTTAGGTTTCCTCTCTTTTTCTCCCAATTTTGCCTGTCTTCTTCTGTTTGCCTCCATTAAGCAGTAATGGACTGGATTAGGAAAAACAGATTAAAACTGAATCCAGACAAAAAGGAGGTACTTACAGTAGCGGCCCTGAACCCAGATATTGAGATACAACCTCCAGTCCTGGAGGGGGTTACACCCTCCTCAAAGGACTGTGTTTGCAGTCTGGGGGTGCTCCTAGATCCATCACCCCAGATGACAAATCAGGTAAATGCAATGGTCAGGAGTGCCTGTTATCAGCTCCAGCTGAAACTCCAGCTCTGCCCTTTCCTGGAAGTTAAGAACCTTGAAATTGAGGTGCATGTGCTGGTAACCTCTCTTCTCAATTTCTATAATGCACTCTACATGGGGCTACCCTTGTGCTTAGTTCGGAAACTTCAATTAGTACAGAAGATGACAGCCAGGCTGGTTTTATGTAAAACTAGAAGAGACCATATAACACCGATCTTAAGATCATTTCACTGGCTGCCTATCAGTTTCCAGGTGCAGTAAAAGGTGTTGGTCATCACCTTTAAAGCCCTAAATGGCTTGGGTCAAACCTATCTTCAGGACTGCCTCCTTCCATATAATCCACCCTGTGCACTCAGGTCCTCTGGGAGGAATTTGTTGCAACCTATAAAAACTAGATTTTCTGCAACTGCCCAGAGGACTTTTTCAGCTATTGCTCCTAGATTATAGAATGGCCTGCTGGATGAGATCCATCACATTATGTCCTTAAACAGCTTTTTAAAGATGGATCTCTTCTGGCAGGCCTTTCCTGAATAGACAACCAGCCACCAAAAAGGTCGAACCTGTTATCCCTGACTTTTGGCATAGCCACTTGATTTGTTTGTTATTTTAAAGTATGTTTTAAATTTGAATTGTTTTATTGTATTTCAGTGATGGGGTGGGATTTTGGGATAAAGGATTGTATTTTAACATGTAAGCCACCCCGGTTGTGTTACACAGAGAGGTAGGATACAAATAAATTGTTGTTGTTGTTGTTGTTGTTATTGTTATTATTATTACCATGTAAAAGGATCTTGTAGCATCTTTGAGATGAGAAAGAGGTTGTAGTACTTGGCTTTAGGCAATAACATTCCTCCCAATTTTGTCCCCAAATGACTATAATTAAAACTAAATTTGTCACTTCATCACCATACACACACAGTTTGCATTTCTATTACTATTCACACACTCTCCCGCTCGCTCATGGGTATGTCTCTCCATAGGGACTTCATTCCATGCTTCTGATGAAGTAGAGTTAGTTTATGAAAGCTTATGCTGCAACCTTCTTTCTCACAGTTGGTCTCAAAGGTGCTACAGCAACTCTTTGCATACTGATTTGCATTAACACAACTATGCCTTTGAATTTTCTATTGCCATGGTGCTCCAACTCAGGAGAGTAGAGGCCTAAATTTGTCAGGTTCCTAGGGGTAATAAAATCTCCCAGATTTTTCTTTTCTTTTTACATTTTTCCTAATGCCATCAGCATTTTCATTCTGTCCTTTTGAATCAGTTTGCAAGACTTTGTGTGGGAGAGAAGAGTTACATAGAAATATGTGTGCATATTTATAAATTTTTCCCCATGTACACATTTATTTATGCACTTTACTTATCTGACTCAAACATAATTTTGTGTAGTTTTCCCCCCAGTTGGGCACATTTTAACCATGTTAATTATAAAATATTTGTTTTGTTTGATATATATATTGTATTTCTTTGAAATGCCGCCTAGGCTTCAAAATGTTCAGATGCTCAAAGTGAAGTGAATTTCTTCTCACACAAGTCTTTGATGGTGTGAAAAAGCTCCTTCTGCAGAAAATGACAGACCCAATGACATTCTATGCTATGCCTATATGTTTCTCTTCACACTTTGGCTTCACGTGACAGTAAACACATAACCGGCTCTCAGGTCTTCAAGGATCTGCAACTACACTTCTTCTTGATGCTACAGAAGGCAAGCTGGGTATTGTTGGCAGGTTGGCCTGTACAAAGGTTATTATTTTTCTGAAACTCAACACAATTATTTGTTTACTTCTATTCAAATGAAATAACTATGAGAAAGCAGCTGTCTTTCTTTGAATTTTGCTGTTAGAGATTGGAAATGTAACATGTGGGAACTATAAGTAATATCAATACCATTATCAAAATGTATTTGCAACAAGAGACATAATGAGGACACAGATGGGGAATATAAACAAAAATTAAGTTAAATGGACAAACAAATTCCAGATGACAGGCCCAAAGAAGGAAATTTAAAGCAGACACAAAAAATATTTTTGTAAACAAGCAGCAAAATAACTATACAAACTAAATCTAGTTTACTTGCATGCCAATAACACATATGAAAATGGCCATCCTTAGGGATGATGTTGATTGTAAGATTTATTGTTACAACACAAGAATAAACAAAAAAAAATTTTTTTTGACAAAAACAAATAATTTCTTTACTTATTTCAATATACGGTCCTGCATTTCCATCTGAAAAGGACTCCAGGGCTGAGGTGTAAGTGAGCACGGACCTCCTCTTCTCCCCTTCCCCAGGGAATGTGAAGTTACTCCACTTCTGCTGTCCAGATAAGGAGGATATAATGGTGCACAGGAACAACATTGTTTTCACTCCATTCCCCAGTTTATATATATTAGCATATATGTACACACACACACACACACACTTGTAATTGTACAGTTCTGCAGCCAAAGTGTTTGCCAGAATGCCACAATTATGCAATTATGGCAAAACCTTATTTAGAAAATAAGATAAATACTGAGAAATGAAATATAATCAACCAAGGTGAACCAGTCAGTGGGTAGGTGCACTACACAAGCATGTGAAAGAAGTGGATATATTATGAGCCACACTGAGTATGTGTGTGATTTCAATCAAAAGAGTGAAATGTAACACCATGAAGTGTCAAAATTTCACAATTGTACAATTGTAGCCACAAAAAAAAAAAAAAAAAAAAAAAAGCAGACATCGAGAGGAAGGTGTGGTTTATTGAGGCAATGCAGAAGACTGAGTGTAGGAACATTCATCACCAAAGCATCATCATGGTGTTATTGCAGAGAAGATGTGATAGTGATTGTTTCCATACCACTATGTTTCTATTTGCTTAAACAATGTGATTATTGAGAAAAAAAACAGGCTGGTGTGATAAAGCTCTTAGTTGAATGTTTTGACACATCCAAAATATATAGCAAAATTCAGGACTTACCGCATCCTGGAAAACTGCATTGTGGTTTAAGACATTATTAAAAAAAAAAAAAAAAAGACAAAAACAGAACAAAACAAAATCAAATTTCCATTGCTGATATCTGCAGGTGCAGCTAAACAACCATGAATATTTCTGTGTATGTGTATTTGGGGAGGGGCACTTCATTGTTAAAGTGTTTTTATGAATTCACCTGTTCAGATGGATTCTTTAGATTTATGTTCTAAATACTTAAAAGTTTTAAGCCTAGATGATGGCAACTTTAGTACTGGAGACACTCTGTTCTCTCAGCAGCACTCCATTGGACTGAACATGTCAATTGAACCCAAAGGTTACCAGGCATGCACTCCATCTCTGATTTCCTATTTTGTTAACAATGAATTTTATTTGGAAATAAACTTTTTAAAATACAAGTAAAAAAGTTAGAAGGGGAACTAAGGGGAAAAAGGAAAGTAACGGATCTGATTTCCTACAAGGTTGTTGATTATACAAAGTTGTAGCAAAACAGCACAAGAACTTTACTTTTTATTGATAGAACTTCAATATCTAAAATATCAAATTATTGTAGAAAAAAATATTAATGGGCCTTTGACTGCAATGTGATTTTTGTGGAAAGGTAAGTGTTGGGACATGATCACCTATTGGGGAGGGGGGAGGACTAATATGCTTCCTGAAAAGCTTCTCATGATAAATTCATTTATTTACAGCATTAATATTCTAACCTTTCTCCAGAGAGCTTAAAGTGACATTTGTATATCCACCAAAACACTGACGAGATTCCATTTTATTTCACTTCAGCAAACTTTATGCATTGTACAGAATGCATAGTAGAAGGGAAGTGGAAAGTTAACATCAATAACTGACCATGACCTGTGTGATCTGGAAATACAAATGCAAATTATGAGTTTTTTTCTTTTAAAAATTAGCATTTCTCCATCACCCTTACTTTCATTACATTTTATAGGGTGACCTGAAAGCAGATAAAGGTAATCTATATCCTATTTCTTTTTACATAGCTATTGCAATGCAATATATATTTCCTTTAAATGCAGTGGTATAAAAACCACCTTTATCCCTCAAGTGTCTGCAGCTCTGAACCTGTCCTACAGTTTTATCAGTGTGTGTTGGGGATGTACATAATGTGTTCATTTGCATAAGATCTTAAGCCACAGTATATTTTCTCATTCTGTATTAGGTTCTTTTTTTCTCCTTTTAAAACAAATCTATCCATGTATGACCTGCAGTAAAATAAACATTTCAATCAAACACACAAAAGAGGTATTTGTATTTAGTGTGGGTAATAAATCAGCTTTTTAATAAACATCTGATTAAATAAATATTTGAAGAGGAAAAACCATTAGGCTTCATGCATGGTTTTGAGCTGTCACTTGATTAATGGTTTACCTTTTATTATTTGATCATTTTAGTTTTGACAGAGTGTAGGAAGTGTAGGAATAACTTTCACAAGCTGAGACAAGAAGCACTGAAGCAGAGAGTAAAAGCAGAGCAGTTCTCACTTGGCTGGCTCTGCTTTGCTTCTCATTGCCTGTGAAGCAGTCTATGATGAGTGAAAGCTAAGGAAGGTGCATCGCCTCACATCCTACCTCTGAAGTCTTGCCTGTCAGCATTGGTAGTGGAAATATTTTGATCAGGCAACAGGAAATTCAAAAAGCCCCACCAACCAGCAGCCCAATGACCTGTGGCATGATAAATATTAAGTACCTCCCCCCCCCGCCCCCGGTATATGGGCACAGGCTATATGATCTGGAAATATAGAGAGGGAATATATTGTGTGTACCAGAAATAAAGGGATTGCATTCTGCTATTTTTAACATTTTCACAGAATCAACAGAGCTAGGATAGAACTAAATACAGCCATGAAGTGTAGCAGCTCCTTCAGATGACATTGTTCTACAGGATGAGATCAATGTACACAAATATACAGAGCAAGTGTTTCAAGGTGATTAATGAAAGTAGTTCAAGGTAATTTAAGAAACTGCTGTCCACTCCACTACAACCCTCCTATTTATAATCTGCAAGGTGTAGAGGACTGCTTCCCAGACTGATATGAAGGGGCAGCATTGTTCCTTCAGTGTAACAGGAATAAGCACTATATTTGCACTCCTTTTTTGGAGATTTGTCAAAGACTGGCAGCAAATGGCATAGGGACCACTACCAGTCAAGGGACCCCCACATTGAGTCACACTGGTGTAGACGACTGGGGAGTGGATTCAGCTTTAGGTGGGCCTAGTGTAGTCCTTCTCTCCTATGCCAACTGTTAGCATTAATAGGCAGTAGAAGATGAGACTTTTTGTGTTAGATTCAGGAAAGAAATTAATTCAGCTCAGTGCTCCACCATGCTGTAAACTGGAGCCATGTCTAGGCCCATACTTATTCTGGCCAACAGCTTCCATACCTATCCAGTGTTCATTGGTTCTCTGACATGGACGTTCATTCATTTCTGCTTAATGGGGCTGGAGACAGATTTTAGTCAGAAACACAATTGGCCTTCTTCCTCTAGTGGTTTCTCATAAGGGCCCTGAATCTGCTGTTGAGAGTCTTGTTCAAGTGGGCTGGCCAATAATCTGTGCTATTGTCTATGTGGTGCCATATTTTGCAAAAGCTGTGACCATTTTATCTCTTTACAAGTTCTTGTTTATTGCAAGTTGTTTATGGCACTCATTTTTCATCCACTCTCCCTTTCACAGCCATGTGGGGGCATAAACACTGTATATGATGTGGTGCAGAGAAACATCGTTTTGTGAAAACCATCCAAAGTGCTTCTTTCAGTCAATTTACCCACAAAGTTCCAACCACCACATAAAGATATAGACAATCCAGTGCAAATATTCTTAAGAACAGTGTGTGAGTGTGGGTGCAGGTCGGTCTTCAGTCCATTAGCCTAGACCGGCTTAAGAAAATAAGACTCTGGTTTGGAGAGATTAAATATTCTCTGCCCCAAGAGCTGCAGGAAACACTAATCATTGCTGATGAGTGATAAGAGATAAATAAATGATCCAACTCCTTGTGTGATGCTCTCCCTCCAGCACTTGGTGAGACTTCTGTATAAACCCAGTTGTTCTCTGCTAGCATTTGAAGATAACAGCTCAGTCTCAACCAGAGGATTCACCCAGAACTTGCAAGGTGAGACTTTTGTGATAATGTCATCTGCCCTGTGGAGACTGAAGAGGTGAACAATCAAAATATAGTTCTGTTTCCAATGTACACACTAACTTATGAGCTTTGTATGATTTCCTTCCAAAAAAAAAAAAAAAAAAGCATGCATGTATCCAGTTGTGCACTTGTTAAAACTGTAAGCCTGCCAGACTATGGCCAGAAACAGACTGCTTGCACCTCCTTTTTTCTTTCAGATTTATTGGTTGCAATGGATCTTATCTAGGTCTTGGTGTGACACTGATGCATTTCTACCATTCTTCATCTTGGCTGGATGATCATCTGGAATTTTTAAAGACTGTTGTAGCATGGTTGAAACTTTTCATACCCTCCATGCATATAAACATATTTTTCCTAGCTGTATAATTATACACATTAAAGTACTGGACTTGTCTGCTTACAAAATGAGATGAGGCACACAAAACCACATCAATATTCCTTTTAAGTTGATAGAAAGGTCCTGACACTAGTTTGCATTTTAGCATAGACCCCACTGTGTATTGTTCCACATTCTTTAAGTTAATCGAAAGGTTGTAAGTAAATTAACTTTAGGGCTATTTTAATAATGTTAACTATTGAACCCTGAAACTGTTGAAAAATGTGAAGCAGTATATTGTGGAATTAGAACTCACAACCCAAGTTTAAGAGCTTAACAAAATGATGTATACTTACATAATTCCTTTGTTTTTCAAGTAGACTCTTTGCCACTAAATGACTGTGGAACTATGTACACTAAGATACACAATGATGTATAAACTAATAATTTAGGACTAAAAAAAAAGAATATAAAAAACTGGGCTGAATTTAGACCTAATCATGTTTGCAGCAGATTAAGTGAAATAAAACTTCATTTATGATAACAAACCTCCTGCTGACTCAAGTGGGTCTACACTAAGCATGAGGTAGTACTCAGTGGGTCTATAGTAACCTTAAATAAAACCAACCCAATATGCCCTGCTAAGAGCTATGCTAATGTTTGATCCAAGAAACCAGCAATTTACCATTAAGTGAAAGAAACATAAGGGTGATTGTGTGCTATTGTTTGTAAGGGAGTGGGGTGGGCTGAGTGGAATTGTTCCTATGTGCTGACCAACCAGAGAAATAAAGATAGCAGACACAAATATTTGGACTGAATAAATTCCACTTTATTTTAACTATTAACCAATTTAAACTTTAAACCTCAGAGATGTGCTACCTGGTGTGGAAGCAGCTCATGCCAGTGGTCTCATCCAGACATTCTTCCCAGCTTCCCTTGATAAAACACCAGAGCAATAAGGGACCCCAAAAGCTGAGTGGGCCATATAACAAATCCAATAACATCCAAACAATGATACCTTATTGGGCCAACCAAAGTGCACAATTACATGTTGCAAGCTTTTGACTACCCCCTAGATTTTGGGGGGATTTCAAGATACCACATTTTAGCCATCACAGGGAAATCAGCCTGCACATAGCCCTCCCTACCATCTGAATTAAGACCAGAAACAGAAAATGCAGGCCTGTGACTGACATCTTTTTCTCTATGTCTTTTCCTCTATGTGCATCCTCAAGTCAACTGTTGATTTATGGTGATTCCATAAATTTCTCCTAGGAATACTCAGAAGTGGATTTTCCAGTTCCTTTCTCCAAAATATAGCTACACATGGTATTCATTGCAGTCTCCCATCCAAGTACTAACCAGGTCTGACCATGTTTAGCTTCTAAGATCAGACAAGATTTGTTTCCTTTTGGATTTTGGGGCCAACTGCAGTGCATAACTGTACTAAGGTAGAGGGTTGCCCAAGAAACCCAAAGAGGCTGCCCCCATGTATATGTTTACTGAGACTCTACCACCCTCCCAAACCACTGCTAGCACCTGGCATATTAGGTTGTCCAACCAAAGCATTCCAAGTTTTCCATGGCTGCTTTTTACCCCCTGCAGCCATGTCGTCTAAGTCAAAAGTCTCACTTATAATAATAATAATAATAATAGTTTATTTATAGCCCGCTCCTCTGTATATACACTCGGAGCGGGGTACAAGTAAAAAAAAACATAGATTAAAACAATCCCATGACCCGTTTCCAAACCTCCCACCCCTTAAAAATAGATTAAACAGCAATGATTAAAACAGTTATTTAAAAACATATAGCTACATCCTAACCCTTCCTTATGTGGCCACGTCATAAGTGGGGATCAGAACATGGGAGTAGGCAGGAATCAAAGTCTGGAACCGAAGCCGGGGATAAGGAATTTCAGGGGAAGGCCTGCCGGAAGAGATGCGTCTTTAGGGCTTTTTTGAAGCAATCTAGAGATGTCATGAGACGCATCTCATCCGGCAGACCATTCCAGAGCTTGGGAGCGGTCGCAGAAAAGGTCCTCTGGGAGGTCTGTGCCAGCCTGGTCTTGATAGGCTGTAGTAAGTTCCTCCCAGAGGATCGAAGTGTGCGGGGAGGATCGTACGGGGAGAGGCGGTCCCTGAGATAAGATGGGCCCAAGCCATGTAGGGCTTTAAAGGTTAAAACCAGCACCTTGTACTGTGCCCGGAAACTAATTGGCAGCCAGTGGAGAGATTTAAGCACTGGAGTTATATGTTCTCTCCTAGATGTCCCAGTAACTAATCTGGCTGCCATGTTTTGGACCAATTGAAGTTTCCGGGTTAGGTACACGGGCAGCCCCATGTAGAGCGCGTTGCAGTAGTCTAATCGTGAGGTGACCAAAGCGTGTACCACAGTTTCCAAATCCCTCATCTCCAGGAAAGGGCGCAGCTGGCGTATCAGCCGAAGCTGATAACAGGCACTCCTGACCGTCGCATTCACCTGACTAGTCATGTGAAGTGACGAGTCTAGGAGTACCCCCAGACTGCGAACAGGGTCCTTCGAGGATAGTGTGATTCCATCTAGGACCGGGAGTTGTATTCCCAGACCTGGTTTCGGGCTGGTGACTGTCAGTACCTCCGTTTTGTCTGGATTCAGTCTCAATCTGTTTTCCCTCATCCAATCCATTACCGCTGCCAGGCAGTCATTGAGAGAGGAGACGCCATCTGAGGTCTGAGCAGATGATCTGGTCATGGAGAAATATATCTGAGTGTCATCAGCGTACTGATGACACTGAGCTCCATGCCTCCGAATGATCTCACCCAGCGGCTTCATGTAAATATTAAATAGCATCGGGGACAGAATGGCGCCTTGTGGGACGCCACAGCTTAGCTCAATTTTGGAGGAGCAGCTGTCCCCGAGCCTCACCCTTTGGGTCCTGCCGGAGAGAAAGGAACGGAACCACTGTAAGGCGGTGCCTCCGATCCCCATCCCTCTCAGCCGGTCCAAAAGGATGGCATGATCTATGGTGTCAAAGGCCGCTGAGAGATCCAAGAGCACCAGCAGGGTCACACTACCCCTATCAATGCTCAAGCGGAGGTCATCTGTCAGAGCAACCATGGCAGTCTCAACTCCATATCCTGCCCGGAAGCCGGTTTGAAATGGATCGAGATAATCGGTTTCATCCAAGACAGCTTGGAGTTGGGAGGCGACTGCTCTCTCGATCACCTTGCTTAAAAATGGCAGCAAGGAAACTGGTCTATAGTTGTTTCGGTCCAGGGGATCAAGGGAAGGTTTCTTCAGGAGGGGCTTTACGGCCGCCTCCTTCAGACAAGAAGGAACAGTGCCTTCCCTGAGGGACGCATTGATTACATCCCTAAGGAATGTTTTCAATGTGTCCCCTCCCTGGACGACCAGCCATGATGGACATGGATCGAGAGGGCAGGTTGTTTTCCTCACGCTTCCAAGGAGCTTGTCCACGTCATCAGTACTTACAGATTGAAACTCATCCAATAAAGTGACAGTAACGGAGTTGCTAGGTGCCTCATTTACAGATGCTGCTAGAACATTGGCGTCTAAGTCAGCCCTTATCCGAGAGATTTTGTCTGCAAAGTAGATGTTAAATGCGTCACAGCAGGCCACTGTAGGGTTAAGTAGGGGATTTGGCGCAGGGGGAACCTGCGTCAGCTCCCCAACCACCTTAAACAGCTCCGCTGGACGGGACTCTGCAGACGCAATGCGTGCAGAGTAGAAGGATCTCCGCGCTGCACACAAAGCCTCCCGATAGGCGCGAAGATGCTGCCTATGGCGAGTTCTGTCGGACAAGAGCCGAGTCTTCCGCCATTTGCGCTCTAGTCGTCGTCCAGCCCGCTTCATCTCCCGGAGTTCCTGGGAGAACCAGGGCTTACGGTTGGGAGCGGGTTGGAGAGGACGCTCAGGAGCGATAGTATCGAGGGCCTTGGGAAGGACGGTGTTCCAAGTATTCACCAAGGTCTCGGTAGAGTCGCCGGTGCTACCAACCATTAAACCCTCTAAGGCATTCTGGAAGCCTGTTGGTTCCATCAGCCTTCGAGGGCGGACCATTCTAATGGGTCCGCCACCCCCGGGGGAGCGGAAAGTGGCCTTAAGTTCCATCTTGATCAGAAAGTGGTCCGTCCATGACAATGCAGAGGTTTTGGTTACCTCCGCCCACGGATACTCCTGTTCCGTACTAAAAATCCCATCGAGTGTGTGACCAGCACAATGAGTAGGCCTGTCAACCAATTGGGATAGGTTCATGCTTGTCATGGATTCCATGAACTCCCGAGCCGCTCCAGATAGATTGGATGGGCTGGTCTCTAGAGGGATGTTGAAGTCGCCCAAGACCAAAAGTCTGGGCGAATCCAACAACAACTCAGAGACCAGCTGAGTCAGCTCGGTTAGGGAGTCCGTTAGGCAACGGGGTGGCCGGTATACCAGCAGAATCCCCAAGCTATCCCTGGTCTTCAGGCTAAGGTACACACACTCGATATGGGTTGTTTTCCGGACAGGCTTTCTGATCAAGGTCAGGTTGGTTTTATGGACTAAAGCCACACCGCCCCCTCGCCCACTTTCCCTTATCTGCTCACTGACCGTATAACCGGCTGGGAGAGCTTGCGCCCAAGTTACAGCGCTGGCATCTCCCAGCCAGGTCTCAGTAAAGCATGCCAGGTCGGCCTGTTCATCCACGAGGAGGTCGTGGATGATGTGGGTTTTCCCCTTGGCCGACCTGACATTGCAGAGGAGCAGATTAAGGGATTGTGGAACGATTGGTGCACTCCCCACATTATCCTGGGAAACAGAGTGAACAGAAGAAGGGATAGATATCAAACATCGATCCCTTCTTCTTTTGTAACATGTGTTCACTCTGTTACCGCCATATCTTCCCTGACCCCGCACAACTTCAATAGCCGCTCCGCAATTACTTCCAGCTCCATTATCAGATGATAAAAGTGGATGATCCAGCTAAATTTCCCGTCCCAGTACAGATGTAAAATCTCCAACACATAAGAGAATGGGGTTACAGCAGGCGTCCCTTCAGGCTTCCTTCAGGGTCAGCAGATGTTGGGGAGGGGTGGGAGGGCAGAGACTTAAGTCCTCCGAGAACAACCACACCCTCTGGCTTGCCCTGCCTTGCCTGGCCTTGGCTGTGGAGCCTCAGGTGGAGAATGGCTTCAGGCTGCAGCAGGCGTCCCTTCAGGCTTCCCTCAGGGTCAGCAGATGTTAGAAAGGGGTGGGAGGGCAGAGACTTAAGTCCTCCAAAAACAACCACACCCTCTGGCTTGCCCTGCCTTGCCTGGCCTTGGCTGTGGAGCCTCAGGTGGAGAGTGGCTTCAGGCTGCAGCAGGCGTCCCTTCAGGCTTCCCTCAGGGTCAGCAGATGTTAGAAAGGGGTGGGAGGGCAGAGACTTAAGTCCTCCGAGAACAACCACACCCTCTGGCTTGCCCTGCCTTGCCTGGCTTGGCTGTGGAGCCTCAGGTGGAGAGTGGCTTCAGGCTGCAGCAGGCGTCCCTTCAGGCTTCCCTCAGGGTCAGCAGATGTTAGAAAGGGGTGGGAGGGCAGAGACTTAAGTCCTCCAAAAACAACCACACCCTCTGGCTTGCCCTGCCTTGCCTGGCCTTGGCTGTGGAGCCTCAGGTGGAGAGTGGCTTCAGGCTGCAGCAGGCGTCCCTTCAGGCTTCCCTCAGGGTCAGCAGATGTTAGAAAGGGGTGGGAGGGCAGAGACTTAAGTCCTCCAAAAACAACCACACCCTCTGGCTTGCCCTGCCTTGCCTGGCTTGGCTGTGGAGCCTCAGGTGGAGAGTGGCTTCAGGCTGCAGCAGGCGTCCCTTCAGGCTTCCCTCAGGGTCAGCAGATGTTAGAAAGGGGTGGGAGGGCAGAGACTTAAGTCCTCCAAAAACAACCACACCCTCTGGCTTGCCCTGCCTTGCCTGGCCTTGGCTGTGGAGCCTCAGGTGGAGAGTGGCTTCAGGCTGCAGCAGGCGTCCCTTCAGGCTTCCCTCAGGGTCAGCAGATGTTAGAAAGGGGTGGGAGGGCAGAGACTTAAGTCCTCCAAAAACAACCACACCCTCTGGCTTGCCCTGCCTTGCCTGGCTTGGCTGTGGAGCCTCAGGTGGAGAGTGGCTTCAGGCTGCAGCAGGCGTCCCTTCAGGCTTCCCTCAGGGTCAGCAGATGTTAGAAAGGGGTGGGAGGGCAGAGACTTAAGTCCTCCAAAAACAACCACACCCTCTGGCTTGCCCTGCCTTGCCTGGCTTGGCTGTGGAGCCTCAGGTGGAGAGTGGCTTCAGGCTGCAGCAGGCGTCCCTTCAGGCTTCCCTCAGGGTCAGCAGATGTTAGAAAGGGGTGGGAGGGCAGAGACTTAAGTCCTCCAAAAACAACCACACCCTCTGGCTTGCCCTGCCTTGCCTGGCCTTGGCTGTGGAGCCTCAGGTGGAGAGTGGCTTCAGGCTGCAGCAGGCGTCCCTTCAGGCTTCCCTCAGGGTCAGCAGATGTTAGAAAGGGGTGGGAGGGCAGAGACTTAAGTCCTCCAAAAACAACCACACCCTCTGGCTTGCCCTGCCTTGCCTGGCCTTGGCTGTGGAGCCTCAGGTGGAGAGTGGCTTCAGGCTGCAGCAGGCGTCCCTTCAGGCTTCCCTCAGGGTCAGCAGATGTTAGAAAGGGGTGGGAGGGCAGAGACTTAAGTCCTCCAAAAACAACCACACCCTCTGGCTTGCCCTGCCTTGCCTGGCTTGGCTGTGGAGCCTCAGGTGGAGAGTGGCTTCAGGCTGCAGCAGGCGTCCCTTCAGGCTTCCCTCAGGGTCAGCAGATGTTAGAAAGGGGTGGGAGGGCAGAGACTTAAGTCCTCCAAAAACAACCACACCCTCTGGCTTGCCCTGCCTTGCCTGGCCTTGGCTGTGGAGCCTCAGGTGGAGAGTGGCTTCAGGCTGCAGCAGGCGTCCCTTCAGGCTTCCCTCAGGGTCAGCAGATGTTAGAAAGGGGTGGGAGGGCAGAGACTTAAGTCCTCCAAAAACAACCACACCCTCTGGCTTGCCCTGCCTTGCCTGGCCTTGGCTGTGGAGCCTCAGGTGGAGAGTGGCTTCAGGCTGCAGCAGGCGTCCCTTCAGGCTTCCCTCAGGGTCAGCAGATGAACTGACTTCAGTCATCGGAGTCTCATTTGCCAGCCTCCCCCCCCCACCCTATTTCCAGATGATGCCACAATCACTGGACAGCTGTCGTTGCCATTTACAGAGGCTTCTGCTGGCTCTTCCTGTCACCACCTTTTCTCTAAGGCATCAAGATGAGCCAACATTTGATCAGCACCCTTCACTTTAGCTACACTCTTAGCTGATTTTCTGGAAGGGGGAATTGATTACCTAGTATGTGTACAAGAGCTTTTTCAAAGCCTCCAGCCTGGCCAAAATAGCAGCCAATCTACCATTCTCTCCCTTCTCTTCAGATGATGAGGAAAGTTCAGATAACTACCTCTTTGCTGGATTCCTTACCTTTAGATCCACACCTCCTTTCTTTAGACCCCCAGTGTCAGCATTATAGGACAATTGTTCTAGTCCATAACCAAACCAACAAGGCATACCAGGAGTTGGCTTAATTTGACTTCAGTTAATTGAAGCCTAAGGGGTTAACTGAGTCTAATCAAGGCTTATGGGTCCAACTGGGGCCTAGCGAAGGCCGAATTGGTGACTATTGGCCTATTTAGGAAAATGAGAGCCAACAGGCCTAATTGTAACCCTTTAAAAGAGCTAATAACTTTGCTAAAGCTGGACCAGGGCCTGAATAAGGCCTAAAGAGCCAATGTCAAAAACATTATGGTTTAAACAAGTCCTACGTGCTAAATGGGCACCTATGAGAGGCCTAGGGAACCTGAATAAAAACAAGGCCCTAATAGAAGCCGACAATCCTAATAAGGTTTGCCACTGCTCCTCTCAGACTTTGCCAGACTGATCATGGCCAAGCTACTACAGCACCAGCCCTACAACTTCTTTCCCAGGCTCATTTGGGACCTAACCACTCCAGCTGCAGATAACCCTATTCCCAGGCCCTATCATGGCTTAAATTGTCACCCACGATGGAAACAACATGCTCCCATTCACTAGTAACAAATGTTCCAGAACCCAATTGGGGCCAGACCACATGAGTTGTGGCTCATCCCTTTTTCCAAGCTTGCTCAGGGCCTAAATTATCAGTGTGACCAAAATGTCACTCACCACATCCAGTCATGGCCTAACACCCAAACTGCAGGCCACACTACTTGCCCAGGACTACTAAGGGCATAAACACACCAGCTTTACCCAGACAACCTAACCAACGCCTTGGGACTTAACTACTCCAGCTGTAGCCTGAAAATATATATAGTGAGCTGGATCACATGACAGTGAAGCAAGAAGGCCCTCACTGCAATGTGATCATGCCCCACTACTGCTCTCTAGCCTTGTTCTGCACTGTACTCTCTAACTGCATTGATGAAAAGCACTCCTCCGTGGCAATGAAGTCAACCAAAAAGGGAGACGAGGGAACAGCAGGAGCTTTTAAACCTTATCATTCCAGCTTGATGATGCCAGTCATGGTTCACAGTGCCAAGACATAATTACTCTGTCCTCTTCCCCATCGGAGGCCAGAAAATACACCTTCTCCTGTAACACTATGTAGTGTGGGTAGGAGGAGGATTTTATGAGTATGAATTCTAATGCACACCATTTACCTTAATGGATAACTTCAATCAATGAGAGGCCTTGAAAGCAACAACCTGGATAAGCATCATTTCCAAATTTAACTATAAAAGACTTTCCCTATAAACCTGGAAGACTAGCAAAGTGGAAGGATGGGTAGAACCAACATATAAAGAAAGACTAAACTAGAAAGAGAGAAATCCAATTATATTTATTGAAATTTAAGGTCTTCACTCACAACTGTATCTTCCACCAAGAGGGCTTTGCACAGTATAATAGAAGACTTCATATTAAGAACTGTAAAATACTCATGAAGTGTGTTGCCCATCTAGTACTGACTTTGCATAAAAACAAAACAAAAACTGAACATTAAGCTAAGACCAAAGACTATCTCTAGAGAACCTCCACAGGATTTTCCTGCCTTAATGTTGTTGTCTGTGAACAAGTAACTCAAAAGAAACAGAGATAATCCCTCAGTCCCACCCGGATTTATTTTAAGAAACTCCACTCTCCTTCAAAATGTTCAAAGAACTAGCATTTTAAAGTGATAGGTAGTAAGGACATGAGATGCTCCCACCATTGTCACTAAGCTTCCAAGTCATAGCTCTTTGTCAAAGATACACCAGTAACTGTCTCAGCTTATTACTGGGGTTATTATTCATTTGGTGTTACTGATGGCTCTGTCTCATCTCAAGCATTTCACTGCCCTCATGAAGGCTGTCAGGTTTCCTGTTAGGATACATTGCAGCTCAAGTCCCAATCCCAGATTGCTAGAAATTGAAGCAAATATATCAGCACAGTATATGCTTTCAAATATATTTCTGATTTTTTATTGTTGTTATTGCTGCATCATGAAAACAACTACAACAAACATTATTCTAGAAAACTGCCTGCCAAAACAGCTAAAACAAATGTGGCAGTGTGACTTTGTGCACATCCATGGGTTTGTGTGCATATGGGTTGCTGATGCTGAAAACTTTTGGAGTTAAATCAGAGCTTGGAAACAGACTGGCAATTAAGAACAAAGTTGAGTAATTATGTATGAGTTTCCATCATCACTGAAATTCCCGGCATCTTCTAATCCCACCCAACCCTACAATTTATCACCTCTGCAAATTTAATTAACAGACTGTTTATCCCTCTTCTTAGATCACTGTATTCAGGCAGAATGATGCTGAAATATTGATTGCCAGCACTCTAACTGATAGCTCCTCACCCAGCTGAACACATTGTTCTTCATTAACCTTTACTTTGGGCCTCTAAACCAGTTTCCAGTTTGTATGATGAAGCTCATCTTCAAGCCAATCTGAATAGAAACATAGAGGGAAAAAATACAATACTGTCTTGTGCATACTGTATTAGCTATTTCATCAAGACAAAGATGAAATTACTGTACATTACAGTCAGGTTGAAATCTGGTTAAGGTCTTATCCATCACAAATAGAGCAAACAAAAGTAACATATCACCAGATAACTGCAATAAACTTATCTTTATTGCATGATGAACATTCTATATTTCAGGATAGTCAGGTTACATAAGAAGTGGAAAGAGTATTATTATAGCACATACTAGCTGCACTTGATTCATATTTATTGGGTTACTGATCAATTTGAAGTATAAATCAGTTTTATGCCTATCAGAGCACCCAAAGATGTACACTTGCTTAGTACCAGGAAAAGGACCTAGCTCATCTAGGGAAGTGTGGACCTTCAAATAGAGTGGAACTGATTGGATTAAACTTCTTTTCAAACCAAACCAAGTGAAACAAAATAAAATAATGTTTTGTTTGTGTTAGTCCCCCCCCAAAAAAATCTATGCTATATTTATGCAAAACCCCTTTTAACTTGATCTTGCCACCCCTTTCTCACCATCTGTCCAGCCCCTTAGCTTCCAGACAGATTTCAATCTTGATCTGTTCAAGAAACCCCACCCCTTTTTTGTCTTTTTGGCTATCCATTGTATCCTCTACACTCTTTTCCAGCATCACATATCAAATGAATTGATTCCCCCCCCCCCTACACACTTTTTTCACCATCCAGCTCTTGCATCCATACAGGGAAATGGGGAATACAGTGGTTCATACAATTCTGACTTTAGTGCTCATTTGTACTTATTTACTCTTTAGGATCTTTTCTAGTTCTTTCATAGCTGTCCTTACAATCTTAGCAGTATAAGTATAAATTAGCATTTAGGGCAGCATATCAGGGCAGTTATCAGCCTCTAATTTGCAGGGTTGTCATAGACAACAATCTTCCATGTTGGAAGCATGCTCAAAGCAGCCTGATTTAGACTTTACTGTAACTTTTTTTTTGTCCTTGCCTTATTCCCACTCAGCTTGTCTGTTAACCAATCAGAAATGACTTGCTCACATCTGAGTTGTACTCTTGAGGAATCCTTTTATTAAAGAATATTTAAGAATACAGTTTAAAAATAAATAATGCATATCAAATCCAAACAATGCAATTGCAAAAAAAAATAATATAATATATAAATACTAAAAACAAAGAATATATCATTCCCAGGACAGTTTAAATTATTAAAATGTGTTTTAAAAGAAAAAGAGAATGCTAAGAAGATAATATATACATTTTACTTTTAGATCGAAAACACTACTATGTCACAACAGTGGCATACCACAAAAGAAAAAGGGTATTATGTCTGAGCTTACTATGGTTCCTTCTCTACATAAACCATGGCTGACTCCTCATGTTGATGCTGGCCCAATATTTGCTCAATATAAATGTCACAATATCATCTAAAGACACCATTAACTTGTACATGAGTTTTGTATACCACTTTCTCACCCCACAACTCTCAGTAGAAGCTAATTTGATGGGTCACAGGCACCCAAGGTTCCAACAAGTAATGTGTGGGTAGAGACCTTGTAACTTTTTTACCTCAGTACATCAGCCAGCGAGACATATTCATTGTATTTATACTCTCTAGCCTCCCCCATGGCTCATTTCCTGTTCTCAAATGGACTTGAGATATCCACAATGGTTAACTTCTTACAGTCTTAATCCATGATGACTACATCCCATGTCTGCTGGCTACCTGTTCCCAGACACAGTTCAGTTTAAGGAAATCATGCCCATTGAGGCTGGGATGGCTTTGGTCAGTGAGTTCAATGGTGAAAAATTACAGAGCACATGTGAAAATGTCTCATTTGGATGACCAAAACAATGATGTTTGTCATGGCTGTCAGTTTTAATGGTACTATTAAGAAGCATGACTTTCAGTCAAGCTCAATGGACAAATCACCATCAACAAAATGAGTAAAGCCTCCATGTGGTATGAAGTAATTGCTTAAATCCTATTTCCTCAAAGGCCTTGCATTGATCATGTTTGCTCAAAAGTGGGATGGTACATTTCTCCCATAGAAGTTTTTCAATGAACTTTCTAGCAAGTTTCTTGATTTATGGGGAAAGATTTTTATTATTGGAAGGTTCCCTTTGGTGATGGTGAAGTGTGGACCCTCTTCAGAAACACAAATCCATTGACAACCAATTAGTTTGTTGACACAGCAGGTTGCATTCTGAGTGTAGAATTCCTATTCCTCCTGATTGCTATGAAATATGTAAGATGTCATGAGTAGCATATTTAGAAAGACTGAGCCACTTCTTAATAAAAACAGTGATTGTTTGGTGGACTCTGTTAAGCTCTGTTTTCTGGACCGACAATCTGTAAAGACCTAAGTTGATCCATGGGAGAAGGAAAATCCTAAGTGCATCAATCTTTTGCTATGGGGCTAAGAGTGATGTATATATCTTTTTGGTATCCATCACAATGACATGGAGAATAACCTCAGGAATCTGGCAGTTTCAGAAATCCACTGACATGCAAAGATGTATTCTAAATCTATCTAGTACACTTTATTATTGTGGTGGTGTGCATTCAAGTCATTTCAGACTTATGATGATCCTTTCTGTGTTTTCTTGGGAAAAATCCTTCAGAGGGGGATTGCCACAGCCCTCCTCTGAGGCTGAGTTTGTGTGTCTTGCCTAACATCACCCAGTGGGTTTTAATGACTGATTGGGATTTAAACTCTGGTCCCCCAGTGTTCTAGTCCAATGCTCAAACCACTATACCACACTCGGTTCTATTTAGTACACAAATGCACATATTTCCATAACAACTGGGATATGAAAGCAATCAGTACTCATCTAATGCACCTGTCTCATCTATTTACACTCCTGAAACTACTACTGATTTCACCTCTAGAGTACAAGTGTGTTTCCTATCTTTTATTTACATTCCATAACATCTGGCATTCCTCTTAGTCTGATCAATATTGTAGCCAATTTTCTGCTGACACACACACACACAGAGAGAGCTAACTGCCCATATTAACTGTGTGTGTATATGTTCCTTCACATCACCTGTTGACTAATGGTGTAACTATAAAGTTCATAGGGTTTTCTGAGGCAAGGGCTACTCAGAGATAGTTTTGCTATTTTCTTCCTCTGAAATATAGCCCAAAGCACCTGGTATACCTTGGCAGTCTCCCATAGATAATAAGGTTAAAGTCTGTCCTTTAAACTTATATGAATAGATGGAGAAGTTGGTAACAGAATATTCACTGAGCTAACACATAGGATTCTAACTTCAATAACAATTAACCACCAACTATCAAATAGTCAGAGAAGCAAGAACCTTCAGCTATCTAGTTATGCAACAACACAGAGACCAGCCTATAACCAAAGAGGCATGCTGCTGCATTATTCTGCATTACCAGTAGCATGCTGACTGGAGTATTCTGGAAGTTTTAGTCCAATAAAGTATTCCCCTCCGCCACAAGCTCTGGACAAGCCATTCAGAATTAATACTCTCTCTCTCTCTCTCTCTCTCTCTCTCTCATTCATATATATATATATATATATATTGTTTATTTATGTTTGCACTACAAGGATCACATCTCCTGCTATCCCCAGTCTGATTTACAGGTTAAGAAAACAGTTTCCTTAGTAGTTAATGATCCATGAATCCAGTCAAGCCACCAGACTTATTCAAGGAAAAAGAATAGAGTTGACTTCTCCAGCTGACTGGAAAACTGAAATTGATGGATGCTTCATGTGCATTCTCAGGATCAATCTTCCTTGAACAGCTTAGCAGAGATATATAAAACATATATACCTTTTCTTGAAATTAAGATTTATATATGATTCACAGATTGTTCTTAAATATATCTTGATCCTATTGTCAATACTGTAAAAACCTTATTTTTGTTCATACTCCTTAACTAACCATGCCCTCATCAGAAAATAAATGCCTTTCTCTTTGTCATGAGTCCCATACATAAATTTTAATTGTATAAAAGCCTGCAACATTTTATCATGCCTTTTGCTGATGATCTTAAATGTTGCCTTCTGCCAAATATCTCTTTAAAATCTTGCTGTCCAAAATGATTAGGAACAGAATAGTGGGAGAGTCCAAAAGCCAGGCTACATACATTTTTTTCCATAAAAATAAAAATAAAAATAAAGGGGTGGTGGTAAGATTTTTACTTTGTAGCTGTTGCTGATATAGAATTGCAGACCAGGTGAAAAGGGAGCCATTTAAATAACAATAGCTAACAAGGAAAATTCCTATTTTGTGCTGACAGATGTGGCATATCCCAAGGCAACTTGAGTGGGTGCTGTTTGATTGCATATGGGAAAAGGAATAGCATTTGGAAGACAAATATATTTTCATTTCGCATAACATGGCACTTTTCAGTATTGTACTACTGCCTCTTTGCATCTAGAGTTCAGGTAATACTGAGCAATGAAAGTTGAATTCTAGATCCTTTCTTGCCACAATCTGTGACAGATTTGTCAAGGCCCTGGCTGCATCATTATGGCAAATAAAATGAAATGAAATAATAGAATGATATTATTCTATTATTACAAAGTGTTCTGTTCTCTGTGACAGCATGACACCCTCCTCACATTGTCGTAGCACAAATATGTTTAGTTCAAGATCTGTCTACAAGTTTACACCCAAAATGTAGCTGTTTTTCCGGGCAGCTGCCTGCAAAGGATTAGAAAAGTTGATGCAGATCCTAACAACCAACACACACACATACTCCAACTCTCCCTCTTTGTTGCAGAGGACAGCCTCTGTCCATAGTAAATCACTCCTCTTTTCACACTGTTTGATTTTTCTGCCCCCCCGGGGGGGGGGGCAGAATATTTAGGCAAGCTGCTGGAGTTGTCAAGCTTCAGGACTCCAGCTTTATACAGACCAGCTTGAAAGGCTGGCCTGTGGGTGAAGTCGGTGCACAGCATCCTGATGATACACGCCCTGACTCAGGGCACCATGATGCTGTGTGCTGCTCCAGACAGCATGCAGTGTCATAGTGCTCCTCCAGTGCCTTGTCCAGATGATGCAGCACTGAAGGGGCACCATACAGCTGTGCCGCCCTGACTATGGCGCCCTTTGAAGGGTGCAAAAAGGAGCTGCTTTTTGCAGTTCCCTTTTGCACCCTCCAAAGGCTATATTGAGGCTGCAATGTGAGGTTGCCACGTCCCTGATCCAGCTAGGAAAGGGGTGGCCTCCTGCCACCCCTTGGAAGCAGTCTGTAGATCCCCTCAGTTCTTGGTCTGCAGAACTGAAAGCTTTGCATCTCATTTCTAGCACACATTCATGAAAATTAATACACATGGATACTAAGATGTAGGGCTCTGTGAAGCCTACCTTCTACACAATGCTGAGGTGTTTTGAACTAATAAAAACATACCCTGGAGCAAATCTGAGGATTTTTTTATTCCCTTGAGGGTGTCATCAGGTGTCATCTGTGAGGGCCTTCTTGCTATCAAGATGGGACTGGAGTCAGGTGGATCATCCTTGAAATTCTCTGGAAACTGTTTCCCCTGTCTTTCAGTTCCATGTGCAATGTGCTCTGTTTCTCTTTGTATACCCTTTCTGTCTCCTTCTCAGTCTCTACCCCTCCATTTCCCATCCATCACTCACTCATTTGTTCTTTTTTCCTGCTGGGTGAATTTACTTCCCATGTGAATCTGCTTTTCAAGTTAGTAGAGTCCTTTTCTCCAAGTCCTTTTCTCTGACTAGTCAAGCAGAATTAGTTCTATTTTTTTTTCCTGACTGATGCTAAGCAGCACTATGGGGGAAACCTAGGGAGCTATGGACAAGCAGTTTTGCAGTTAGAAAGTGAGTTCATTTTGAAATTACTCAGCTGGGAACTGTTTCTGATGATTCCTTTCAGAGACTGTCTCCCAACACCAGCTTCCATCCATTGTTCTAATCCCTCCTTTCTTTTCTTTTTAAAAATAAACCTGAGTCTGACTGTCCCAGTTTCTCCCCAACCTATTCTTTCCAATCTGTTCTCTTTTAGGAGCATCACCCTTCCTCTAGGATAGTTGTATTTTATAGTATATCTTTAACCCAAGGAACTATACCTTCACTGCAATCTTTGGTAAAAAGCTCCAACAGTATACGCAGGACTCTTCATTTGTTCTCTTCCAGGATTATCATGTGGGTAGGTTGGAACTTTCCTCCAATTATTCCATCGCCCTACCCCCAATAGTCAATAGGAGGGAGCAGCCAGTCACATTTGGCATTTCCAGAAGCAACATCCACACTACAAAAAAGGGATAATGGAAATGAATCAGGTAGACAACTACCAGAACCATGCACAATTTCACTGGTAGGTTCCCAGTGCACACTGTAAGCAATATTTGAAGGGATGTCATATTGAAGAGGGAGCAAGCTTGTTTTCTGCTGCTGCAGAGACTAGAACGCAGAACAATGGATGCAAGCTGCAGGAAAAGAGATTCCACCTCAACATTAGGAGGAACTTCCTGACAGTAAGGGCTGTTCAACGGTGGAACACACTCCCTCGAAGTGTAGTGGAGTCTCCATCCTTGGAGGTCTTTAAGCAGAGGCTGGATGGCCATCTGTCGGGGATGCTTTGACTGGGATTTCCTGCATGGCAGGTGGTTGGACTGGATTGCCCTTGTGGTCTCTTCCAACTCTATGATTCTATGATTCTATGAAATACCATCAGCTTGAACTGAGGCCACCTCAGGCTAACTACAGTAAGCTTTAATCATAATACTAAGTCCAGATAACATGTCCAATAGTGGTTAAGCAAGACGGATAGTAAACGCTTCCAAAATGTTTTTCCCAGTCACAAAATGGGGAGAAAACATGTATTGCAACACAAATCATGGTTTAACATGGCTATTATTTCTACAGACATGTGAATGATGTCAAATTATAATAACAGGGCCATGAGCACTGGTCTGAAATTTTTACAAGTCAGAGTTGTCAGAATTATTACCTCTATCTCTAATCTAGGTCAACCAAAGTATGCTGCCTGATTGTCAAAGGCTGGTGTTCTTTAAAAGAGTCAGCGCCACTTCCTTAAAAAAATTACAGCATTCTTCAATTATGCAAAATACATAAATATTTTGCATAGATCAAGTAGGTGCATCAGAATATATTAGCAAGTATAAGCATATTAGTTAGACGTTTAGGGGAAAACTTATTTCAGGTTAGAGCTGAGACTAGAATTCTCTTGTGGTTACCTTTCTTTTCAACAAAAAAGTACCCTGGAGGAGCACAGTTGTACCAAAATAATTAGCTTTGCATCGTATTCACGTACTGTTGGGCATTTCCAGTTTAACTGAGCTAATGATCAGTTTGGATTTGAAGCTCCATTGAGTTTATTACTAAATCGGAATATCACTTCTATTGAGAGAAACAGAACCCATTATAGGCCTCTAGCCTTTAATGGGGTTGATAAAATATAAGAGTGCAATCTGATTAAAACACTCTCCTGAAGCTATAGGAGTATGTGAAGAAAAGGAGGGTCCATTACCATTGTTGATGCCTTGGCACTTTAAAAATGTTTTGAAAGGACAGGAAAGGAAGGAAATAATGTATTTCATCTTATTAAAATTCAATGAGAAATAACACATTCAATTACAATCCAGTACAGCTGAAATAGACTTAAAACATATTAATGATATTTGCCATATCTGATGCCTGGTATATGACACAGTGTAAAAGAACTTCACTACCAGACCTCTTTTAAAAAGGAAGTGGTTTGAAATAGATGTATATGGAAACTATAATATACATATAGAAGGGAATACATATATAAGGAAATAATACAAATGTATATATGTGTAGTATGAAATGAAGAAATTGGATGATTTGAAGAAGTGTTTGTATGTATTTAAAAAAATCTGAATAAAAAATATTTAAACAAAAAAAAAATTAAAAAAAATTTCAATTTGTCCAGTTCATGTTCTGTAAGACAATCAATGAAATTATTCATTTATCTTTTTGTTTCCTGTCACTGGGAGAAAACTGTGAACACCAGATGATTTCTTTTTTTCAAATTATACACATGTAAATGTGTAAAACTAACTAAAAATGTATGCATTTGGGAAATGTGTGAAAACACACTTTTGGCAATGGAGAAAATATATACAAATAAGTTAGTTAAGAAAGCTTCATAAAAATGTATATATTAGGAAACTGTATATGTATATATTAGAAAACACACACACAAGTTTCCATTTCGGAAGAGGGAAAAACTTTTCATAACTCAGTATGACATTCAAATAAGACAAAAATACTAGTGAGATCCATAGAAAAAAATGAAGCAGATAGGTGTGTGTGTGTGTTTCCCTAGATGAATATCAGATATTGACTAACAATCAAACTAAGTCTTATAAATTAACTACACACTTGAAAATTAAAATTTACAGTTATACACTATCCTGTCCCTCCTTGCAAAAGACAAAAACAAACAAACAAGCAGCTATGGTGGGTCCGGTCTTAAATTAAAGCTGTGGCTCAAGGGGCAGTATTTATCATTTCCTCCATATATTTTTTTCCTTCTGGCAATTACCCTTTGAAAGCTGCTACTTTTATTCAAAGGTGCTTCTTGCTACATAGTACATTGAGGACAAACAGAAGTGCTACAGTGATGATATTATTATTATTATTATTATTATTAGGGAAACAAAAGAGGGATAAAATGATTAAATCTCTACTTTAATCTATGTTTATTCTGTCTGTATCAGTCACAACCCTGTTTTTGGTAGCAGAATACCTAGAGACTTTTAAAAAAAAAATCCAAGAAGAACTATTTTTAAGGGTTTTTTTTTTTTTTTTTTTTAAAAAGGTCTAATCAAGAACATTAAAGGGCATACTAATTTCAACATGTTTTTCTCTCGGCTTGCTGGACACTGAAATGTGAAAACATGTTGGCTTAGCATATCACTGGACTGACATGACTAAAATAAGCATCCATATCAGGTGAAGCTGAAGAATGGCAAAGGGAGAAGGAATCGTGTGTTCACTAGCAAGCCAATTTTACTGTATAAAGGAGAATCAAAATTATCTCGTATAATTGCATTTGTGGCTTCTACCAACTCAACGTTAAAGCTGTCTGGATGGTGTGGAGAAAGAGTTCATCTGCTGTGAGTCTTGTCTTCATCTACCTGCCCAAAAGGGGGCTATCTGACAACTGTTTTTAAATTCTCTTTAACTTTCTGCTGGGTTTTACTCTCTGATGGGTTGTGAAGGATCACTCAAGACTTTAAGGGAAAGAATCTTTTGTTTTTACTTCAGGAAAACAAATACAGCTCACAATCAAAGAGTCTTGGTCTTCATTCTTTATTTTCTGTAGTGAAGAGCAAGCAGGGCGCAGCATGGAATTCCCATCTCCCATTTTGAATAGAAAATAATATTAAAAGTCACTCATTCCTCTAAATACAAAGAAGCCCCAATTCTTCCAGAATACCAGGTCCCTCTGGGAATGGCTCAGCAGTGGAAAACGGGAGGGATAGGAAAAGAGAATGTGAAAATAACAAGTATATCACTCCTTGATCTGGGGTTGTCAACTCCACACCACAAAGGCTTCAATAAACAAAATCTACCCATGGAAGAGGGCAAGAGGATTGCACCTGTCTGTTACCACACAGGTATTTTGTTTGGAGCCTAAGTAAACTCCACCCCCCCCCCCCAAGAAGAGAGCAGAGCACCAATGAAAACACTAGCACAGATGTCATTGACCTGACAGATGTTAGTATTATGGTTGTTGTTGTCATGTGCATAGGTTGCTTGCTTGCTGCTTTCCTAATGACCATCTCAAAAGATAAGCTACTTTTTGTTTTTCAAAAAACTGCTCTGGGGTCAGATTTTCCTGCCCCAGTCAGAGAAGGCAAGGCCAACAGTAATAGCCTCACCTCACGTGCAAATGGAGTATCTGCTGGTAGAGGTGAAGCAAGCAGAGCCCCGAGTCTGGACATGCTTTGGTGAGAGTAAAAGTCTATACTGGACTGGGTTGGGCTGGGCTGGAAAGTGTTGTAGTGCTTGTGGGAGAAACCTGAAGTTGCAAACAGATGCTTTTGCCAGCCTGGAGACAGCAAAGGAGTTACCCGTGGCCTAGACCCCTTGAGAAAACCATGGAAAGGTGGGAAGTTGTACTCCTGTCACCCCTGAACTTCAAAACATGTGTACAGTCCAAGCTTATCCACAGGAGGGAGACACACAAATGAGGAGTAGTGTATTTCAGAGACGTGTGGGGAAAGAGCCAGATAAAATGTTTTTCCTACAAAGAGTGGTGAAGGGATGGTGCTTATTGCCTTATGGAGTGTTTGTTATGTGCCTTCACCTTACCCAGCACCCCCAATCTCTGGCATCTCCTGCAGTATGAAGCAAATCCCATTAAGCTTGGTAGGATTTACTCCCACCAAGTAAGGGTGGTAGCTGGAGAAGATGGTCCTGTCAGCCTGTTCCCTCAATGAGAAGCTCTGTTGTACTCCATGGGAGCTACCACTAAATAGGGATGAATATAAATTTTCTAATGGTTGCAAAGCAGCCTGCTTTCCATGGGGCAGACAAAGCTGTTGAAGTGAGGGGCTGCTTTTTTTGGGGGGGGGGGGACTCGCTGGCCACACAGGGTTGGAAGGGGAGTTGGAACACTTTGCATAGCCCCACAGCTGCTGGGTCTTGTACTTGAGTTGCATGTGGTTTTGTGGAGGAAGCCTCACGGAGCCCTGAGCAAATTCTCAATGGCAGCCCATTGGCAGAAGAGGGCATTGACCACAGGAGGCCCTTTGGGAATGAGGGTGACTTTGCAGAGGAAGCTGAGGAGGGATAAAACACTATGCAATAAACTCTATGCATCATTTCCCCATTCTAGGAAGGTACTGTATATACTCATGTATACCTCTAGAAATTTTATTTAAAAAATTCTACTCCAAAAATTTAGGTTGACCTGCCACAGTTCAATGTAAGTACTGTATACTTTTATCAAAAAAGGTACCATCCCTTTCTCTGAGTATAGTGGCAAAAGGTGAGAGCTTACCCCATCTCAGAAGAACCTAAAAGAAGCACAACCCCCCTCTAATCTTTCCTCTATGATGCTGCTTCTGGCATTGCTCTTTTCTTTACTTTGAATTTTTATTCTTTTTGACATGTGTGTGTGTTCATATCCTACCTATACCTGGTACCCTCCCTCACACATCACACATCCACCACAAAAATATAACAGAGGGTACATCAGGTATGTTAACTGATTTGTATGTGATGTGACATATTTGCTAACTAATATGCATGTGAGACAACAAATCCACTTTCAGAGCTGGCTATCAGGCCACTGTGGTCCTGCACTGGTCAGCTGGGGCTGCAGCAGTAAGTAAGCTTATGGCAATATGCTCCAATTGCTGACAGAATGGGCCTCCTTTTCCCAAAGCAACTGATGCCCAGTAAAGTAGATGGGGTGGGGAATTACAATCATGATAGTAGTGTCACAATCATGTTTAAGTGATTGTGAATAACAATCATGAATGTTTAAATCTAGATTGCTGGTCCATATTCATGATTACTAGTTAGAATTGTGATACATTTGCCATGACTGTAACCTCCTCAACTTCCTTCACCTGGCATGAGTTGCACAGGGAGAAAGAGGTCCATCCTGCTAGCAAAAGTGGATGATGTTCCCATTGGATTTGGGAGGGTCTGGTGAACAGGAGTTACTTAATAAGTATACCAACACTAAGCAACTGATATAGAATACTCACCATAATTTTCTATGCAGAAAATGCTGTTTCTGGTACAGAAAATTCTCTTTACTGTATACAGGGGTGGTGGTGGTGGTGGTGGTGGTGGGAACAAGTAAGAATTTAGTGCAGAATAAGTCCTGGACTGTGGAGATCCTCATCAGCCCAAGATTCTCCTTATTAGGTTTCCCAACACTCAAGAAACAAATTTTTCAGCCATTTTATTTTACACACACACACACACACACACTTTTTTCAATCCCCACTTTAAAATATGTCTCTGCTTGGTTCTTAGCATGACAGACAGCAAAGTGATGGTTGACACTACAGAATATTAAAAAGATCAAGGGTATTTTAATACCAGCTGACAGTCATTTAAGAGCTTCTGCATTTTTATCTTGATTTACAGGGATTTAACACTACTCCATTAGCATTAATGGGAAT
Organism: Urosaurus nigricauda; assembly: GCA_034509955.1. NCBI lineage: Eukaryota > Metazoa > Chordata > Lepidosauria > Squamata > Phrynosomatidae > Urosaurus > Urosaurus nigricauda. Next base: position 162,786,063 of record JAOEGL010000005.1, on the reverse strand, counting down.
TGTGGATGTAATTCTGTCCATGTTGAAGTGCAGAATAGTTGTATATTCTGCATTCTACTCTCCAATGCATGAGTCTTAGAAGAGGTAGGCAATATTTAACATATTCTTCTATGTGTTTCTAAGGGGTTTAGTAATGGCATCTTAATGTGGAAATGAACTTTTAAAATATATGTTTTACATACTCAGAGATATCAAATGATGGACACAAACAATTCCTTTGTGAGAATTTTATAGGATGATATGAGGAAGGCCATAAACTATCCAATCTCTACTGATCCTGATGAATTCATATTATATGAATTAATATCTAAGAATGATCCCAAGTTTAAGTGAACTGATAATATTATATTTATTAAGAATAGAATACATGTCTAATGAGAACCCCAAGAGGTAATATGATGATGGCCTGTGGCAATGTGGCATTATGATGTACATATTACTAAGAGAGAGGATATAGGAAACACTAATGTTTAAAGTTCTTCAACCAGGTATCAACCATCCATTATGAAATTAATTGTGAATAAATCTGACTGCAAACTTCTTCCACTATTAGTAATATTGATAATTTAAAAAAATAGAAAACATCAGGAAAATTCTAGATCATAAAACTACAATAAATAGAGAAACACAGGCAGGAGAAATCAGTCCATTGAAGCAAAACTCCCTGAATGTATTTGTCATTACACAAACTGCCTAAAGCTAAAGAAATTAGTAATCCAGTTAGCTTTACTAGGAGCTGAAGAGTAGCCAACACTACAGAAGTGAACATACCAAGAAATCAGTGCAATATGCAGTGTATGAATAACCAACCATACAAATAACAAGACAGAAAATTGGGTAAACAAGGGCTGCTTTATTTGACCTAACCTACCAAAGATGTGTTGGTCTGGAAAAGAAGCAAGGGTGGGTTGGGAGCAACCTGATGCAGGTCCAACCTCTGCCTTCCCTTGGGCAAAACAAGCCATAAAGAGCAAGCCAAATACTTGGGTTGCTCCCTGCTCATCTATAATTAGAAGGCAACCCAGGGGACTCCTCAGAATGCTACAAGTGGAAGATTGGATCCCAGGTGATCCTTAAAGGTAGTCTCCTTTCCCTCTAGCAACAGAACCCTACAAGATGAAGTTTTAAAGCCCTATTGTACACGAAAAAGGTGCCAAAGGTGATCACCAAGGACTTTGCTATATTTTATTGCTTTGAATTTTAAATATGTATTAATATGTACTGCTTTTAATTGTTTTTTCCTACAATATATGCCACTGGCAGGTTTATTCTATTTTTAACTATTTGTAATTGATTAATTGTACAGAGCTATGTAAATTTACAGCAATTGATAAATAAAGTTTAATAATAAGAACAATATCTTATATTTGCAATCCTGCTAATCTTTCACAGACAAGGCTAACCAACACAGCCCTCACCCCCCTTTTGCAACTCCCCACCATCACCACCAGGAACAGTATATACTTCTCTTTTGACAAATGAATGCCACAATCCCTGCACTCTGGCTGATGGAAAACTATGGCCAGATGGAGGAGAATGTGTCCCTGTTGACATTTCTCTGGGCAAGGTTAATGTGCTTGTGATTACCTGCCACACAGTATTTGGCCAGGAAAAATGGCAGAGGAAATAAATTTAATATTATAACAAAAACCATTTTATGATGACCAGATCCTTCTAGGGGCCCTTCCATGACTGCCTGACATTCCTACCCTTGTGTGAGTGATCTCTGGTGTGGGAGGGTTTTGAGACAGTGGTCCTTTTACTGTTGCATCAGATATCATTCACAAGAAGAACTAGAAATGTCAGACAGCTGCTTCTCAATTGACAGTGGAAGGACCCATGTTAGTCCCAGCAGATCCTTGGCAGTAAGTGGGGTTTGGGGGAGTTCATGCCAAAAGTCAGTATGAAGCAATAGCATTGCTTTATATCTTCCTATGTAATATGCAATGGTGATTAATTATTATGATTAATCATAATGCTCCCTCCATCGTGTCACAGTTCTATCTTGTCTAAATTGTCAGCTAAATAGGTGTATACTGATCATGTTACGAACAGGCAAAATCTCCACATAAGGGGAACCTAGCATCCAATTCTGTCAAGAAAGAAATTAAAATATTACTAAAATGTTTTGTTTCTTTTATTCAGTGTGTAAAGATACATAATAACAAACCCACTGTGCCCTTGTGTCTGAAATCTGACAGTTTTAAGTACTTCTCAAGGGACTACTGTGTTCACAAATTTCATGGTATTCTTATGAATACAACAACAGATACACAAAACAACATACACCTCATTGCCTATGTCCAGTAATAGTCAGTGGGAGACATTAAATTTAAGATTTCCAAGCTCATATATTTATTGAGACAAAATATCAAACTGGGTGGCCTTCAAATCAGTCCATACTCTATGGTGCTGAGCTATCCAAAAAGTGAACTATTGATCTGGATTGTAAACTAGATTTTCTGATTGGTGTTCATTCCCCTTAGGGAGATACTCCAAATGTAAGGGAGAAATGTTCTCTTAGCAATTGCTGTTGTTGTTAGCTGCCCTCGAGTCTATCTCGACCCATGGAGACCCTATGGAAGAGACATCTCCAAGACCCCTTGTCTTCCTCTGCCCTGATTAGGACCTGTAAACTCATAACTGTGACTTCCTTAATAGAGTCCATCCATCTGGCATGTGACCTTCCTCTCTTCCCTTCACCTTTCCCAGAATTATTGTCTTTTCCAATGAGTCCTTCCTTCCTATGATGTGTCCAAAGTATGACAGCCTCTGTTTGGTCATCTTGGCTTCCAGAGAGGTTTCCAGCTTGATGTGTTCTAGTACCCACTTATTTGTCCTTTTGCCTGTCCTCAGCACTCTTCTCCAGCACCACATCTCAAATGAATTGATTTTCTTCCTATCATATTTCTTAACTGTCCAGCTCTCACATCCATACATGGTAATAGGGAATACAGTGGCTTATATAATTCTAACTTTTGTGCTCAGTTTTATATCTTTTCATTTTAGAATCTTTTCTAGTTCTTTCATTGCTGCCCTCTCCATTCTTAATCTTCTGATTTTCTGACTGCAGTCCCCACTTCTATCAATGTTTGATCCCAGGTATGAGAAGTCTTTTACTATTTCTATTTCTTCATTGTGTAGGTTGAATTTGTGAAGGTCCTTGGTGGTCATTATTTTTCCTCCTTTATGTTCAGCATTAAGCCTGCCTTTGCACTTTCTTCTTTGATCTTCCTAAGTAGGTTTTCCAAAACTGTGAGGTTTTCTGCTAGTACTATGGTGCCATCTGCATGTCTTAGATTGTTGATATTCCTTCCTCCTACTTTCATTCCTCCCTCTTCTGTGTGAAAGCCTGCTTTTCTTATAATATGTTCTGCATACAAGTTAAACAGATAGGGTAAAAGGATACAGCCTTGCTTGATCTCTTTGCCAACTGGGAACCATTCAGGTTTTCTGTGTTCTGTTCTGACAGTAGCCTCTTGTCCTGAGTACATATTCTTCATCATGACTATCAGATGTGTTGGCACTTCCATGTCTTTAAGGGCGTTTCATAGCCTTTCATGGTCTATGAAGTTGAAGGCTTAGCGATAGTGTAAAAAGCATATGCTGATTTTCTTTTGGCAATTGTGATAGTAACCAACTGGTGGTGCAGTGGTTAAATGCCTGTACTGCAGCCACTCACTCAAAACCATAAGGTGGTGAGTTCAAGACCAGCAAAGGGCTGAAGCTCGACTCAGGCTTGCATCCTTTCGAGGTCGCTAAAATGAGTACCCAGATTGTTGGGGGGCAAATAGCTTACAATTGTAAACCGCTTAGACACTCCTTAAGGGCATGAAATGGTATATAAATGAAGAATAAAAAAATAATAAATCATAAATAGTAAATAGTAATTAGCAAAAATAAATCTTTATGTGGTGGCTCCCATATCAGATGAGTGGTTAACCAGTTCAAGTTAAGTCTCAACATGTTGAATCTTGGCCCAAAATAGGTTCAGCACAATGGGCAGGTGCTTTAAACTGCAGGCTAAAACCTAAAGTAGATTCCCATCCTACTAACATGGGAACCATCAACCACCACTTCAGTAAAGATACTAAATCAAATCGTCAATAAGTCAAAATGTATACAAAGCCCATTGATTCAATGGGTATACACTAGTTGGGTCTAGCAATTACAGTTAGGCCTTCATTTGCATTGTTAAGTTTTATTTTATTTTATTTACTGTGCCCACATACAGTAGGTTACAAAGAGGAATGCAATGACACACAAGACCTAACTATCACAGCAACAAGCATACAGAAAACATTGCAAAGCCAATCTGAGCAGACAAGCCAATTAGAAATTCAACTGAAGACAGTTTTAAACAGGAAGGTCTTCACTGTGCACCTAAATGGATGTGCAGAAGGAACTGGGACCAAAGTGCCTTCTTAATGAGTTTGCAGTGTAAAAGAATTTTAAGGTAGGTTAAAATTACAGATTGTAGTATTTACAAAATATAGATTTTACTCCCACATTAATATGCCTTTAACCTGCCAAGCTGTTTTAATCAGCACTACTTTAATTTAATATAATCATTTACACAGAAAATGTGGGAGTTTGCTTCTGATTCAGATATAGATAAAAGAGGTTCACCCACTCTCAAAGATATAAAAAGAAAGGGAAAGAATTCAGAGCTGACATTATTATTTGTTTGAATCTTTGTTTTTATTCTTTCTGTACGTAATAAAGGAGTCACACAACACTGAGTACAAAAATGCTATATATACTAATGTTTCAATTGCTACATTCGTCAAAGGGCTCCTTCCCACTATGATTTAAAGCAAATTGCTGATCGGTTTCTATGACTGTTGTTCCCATTTGAAACCAGTTCTGATTCTAGCGTGATCAGTTTGAATCGCAATGAAGTGAGGCAAATGCAAAACCCCTGCTCTTTCCTGACACTAGCTCTTTGCTGGTTCTTTTGGAATGAATCAGTTCCGGAGCATGTTCAACAAGTGGAAATGACAGATCTGAATCGCATCGTTCTGGAGGGGAGGGCCTAATGGCAGAGGGGTGTTTACCATCTCTCCTCAGTTTTTGATATATCCATACTACTACTACTACTACTACTACTACTAATGTTTATTTATAACCCGCTCCTCTAGCAAAGTAATCGGAGTGGGGTACAGCAAAGTTAAAAAGTGCAGAGTAAAACAACAATCATACCCCTTCCCGACCACACACACCCCTTAAAATTAAAGTAAACCAGCAAGTATTAAAATCAATGACAGTTAAAATTAAAATCAGTAGCAATTAAAAGAAAGTGCAATCTCATGAAGAGTTCTTGTGCAAATACGCAATAGATGAAATCACAGAAATTAAACACAGGGGACAACTAAGGTTATCTACCCAGTTTCAGTTTCAGAGCCGGGAATTGATGTTTTATTTATTCCTTTTCAAGGAAAGACCTGCTGGAAGAGATGCATCTTTAAAGCCTTTTTGAAACTGGTCAATGATGTAATAAGACACATCTCGTCCGGCAGGCCATTCCAAAGCTTGGTAGCTGAGAAAGTCTTCTGGGAGGTCTGTGACAGCCTAATTTTCATAGTCTGTAACAGGTTTCTCCCAAAGGACTGAAGTGTGCGGGGGGGGGGGTTCATACGTGAAGAGGAGGACCCTGAGGTAAGATGGGCCTGGGCCATGTAGGGCTTTAAAGGTTAAAACCAACACCTTGTACTGTGCCCGGAAACTAATGGGTAGCCAGTGGAGAGCTTTAAGCACTGGTGTTATGTGCTCTCCCCTAGATGTTCCGGTAATAAGCCTGGCTTCCGTGTTCTGAACTAGTTGAAGTTTCCAGGTTACGCACAAGGGTAGCCCCATGTAGACCGCGTTACCCCAGATGTGAGGTTACTAAAGCGTGTACCACAGATTCCAGGTCTTTCGTGTCCAGGAAAGGGCACAGCTGGTGTATCAGCTGAAGTTGATAACAGGCGCTCTTGACCACCACATTCACCATCTCCCCCCCCACACACCCATCCCAGCACTGCCTTTTGTTTGTGGTGTGACTTATGGATGCATTTTTAAAAAAAATAAAATTCATAAATGATTTGATTCAAAGGCAAGTAGTTGCAAAACCAATGAATTGAATCATCTATGAATTTTATTTTATTTTATTTTATTTAAAAAATATCTATATAGTTCCCAAGCCAGGTTGCTTGTGCTGCCGTTTACATCACTGATGACACATAGATGATCGCCATTCATTTTGAAGCGGCACAAACTAGTGGGGATTACAATCATGCCAAAAAAGAAGCGATTATGAAAAGATCTGCTTTCATAGTGGGGAAAAATGGACCCTTGGATCAATTTACCAACACAGAGCAAAGGCAAAACCCAAACTGGTTTAAATGTAAGTGGGAATGAGCCCTTGGATAAATATTTCCAAAAATAAATAAATAAAAATAAAATAAAATAAAAATAAAATAAAAGATGAGACTTAAACACCAGAGTGTTTAAAAGATACCCCTCTTATCTATATTTGTTCATAATAAATTATCTAAATCTTCCTCATCCTGCTTCCCCAGCATTTGTTAGAACTCCACCAGAATTCCCATGACATTCAAGCTGTGTATGTGAGGTTTTTTTTTCTTTACAATGAAAATTTGTGCATGTTGTCATGGACTTTTCCTGATGTGCATTTTTAACCCTTTTTCTTAACACACACTATTCCCATTGCATATTAAAACACATTTTCCCATTGACTAATCCATGATTATAAAAGTGCATAAGACACACAAATTTACAGTTTTTTAAAAAATTCTCCCAAACAGTCTCACAGGCCCCACATCAGATACATTTAGAATATCTGTTTGCAATCACAAAATCCCTAGTACAATTAAAGATGTGAACAAACAAGGCTTTAGATTATAAACAGCAGTGCACAGAGTTTAGGAACCAAACAAGATGATCTTGAAGACCTAGTCCAGAAAGGTAAATATGAATTTAAAGATGCAATAGAATCTTGGTAGAAGGACTCCCATAACTGCAATATAACAAGTGAAGGATATCATTTGTTCAAAAAGATAGATTGGGAAGAAAAAGAGAGGGAGCATCATTATATGTCAAAGACAAATGGACTTGTAAAGAAATCCACACAAGTGAGCAAACTGGACCAGATGAAAGCACTATGACATCAGGTCAAGATAAATTGAGAAAGAAAAAGGAAAAGACTGTGGGAAGAGGTTACTATAGGCCGCAAACCCAAGACAAGGTGGTGGATTATGCTTTTCAGAGATAAATCTCAGAAATCTCCAGGATGTAAGAACTGATAGTTATGGGGGACTTTAATTATCCTGTTATCTGCTGGGAGACTAAGAGCTTATACAGACTGACATTACACCCAGTGCCACCACTGCTGCTGCTGCATGTTACTTACTCTGAGTGAGAATAAGGTGCCCAGCCATGTGATCAAGGCTAGATGCCATGTACTGACCTTAGACCAAAATGAGTTGTGGTGGCAGCAGTGCTAGGTAGCTCAGTAGTACACATAGACTACGTGAACATCTGTCCAGCATAACAACATGAATTCTGTGTAATGGGGAGAGGTTGAGACAGCTATGGGCAAGAATACTCTAGGCTGCCCCCAGAGTAATCTAGCTAGAACAGAAAGGACCTTGGTCTTTATTCATAATATTAGACAAGATTATTGTTTTCAGAACTTTCCAAGGTGCATTTTGAAAATCCCTGTGTATCCTGAAGCTTCTGAGTGAAGGCAATAGACAGCATTTGAAAGTACAATAGTAATTTAATCCTTTGATAAACTATTTATTTTGATTAAAGTGTAAAAGAAAACCCATCTTCTGAAATGTACAAGCAATTCTTCCTGTGATTTGATCCACTCCTAGATTTTAATTTGAAACCTTTAGCTAGCCCTGCTTAATATATGAAAAAAGTCTGCACACCAAAGCTATGATTAACTTTATATGTGCAGTAGAATTATGGAAATGCATCATGCACAAGTGCTCACTTGCCAGAATTATTCTGTGACCTTGCGCTTAAGCTGAGTTTTAAATAATTCAGTGATGTATTGAATGAATAAATTTGTACCGCTTGTTACTCTAAACGCTCAGGCATTCACTTTTCCTTGCCATTTTTAATAAAATCAAGCTTCCTAATATTCATGAAATATTGCATTTCAATTAAATTACATAGGTATTGGGGGAAAAAGCAGTTTGCCCCGAGCAGTTTAGTGTTGACACCAACTGTCATTTTGCTCCCCCCCCCATAATAACCAGAGAGATTTTATGTACCACTAATATAAAACACTGTCACACTTTAATGAGAAAGTTTTTTGATCAAGCATTACACAAAGCTACACAAGGCAGAAAAATAATGAATCTAAAGTATTTTTCTTGTTCGTGAAGGATACTAATTTGAACATAAAATGCAGCCAAGAAGTACAGAAGGAACATTTCTACTCCTGCTTTAATTGAAAAGGATACGTTAGTAAATGTCTTCTAGCAAAGAGGCATAAAAAAATTTTTCCATTTTATAATAGGGCACATTCAGTATTTTAGATTTTCAAGTTTTATTGGTCTCATCAGAAAAGATGTGAAGTCTGGGGTCCCAAAAGGAGATATGGGTTAGGGGTTAACCAGTGTTATAATATGTGTAATTTGCCAAGAAGCCATTGTTTGTGTCCAGCCCACTGTTGATGGATTGGGTGCTTTAAGCCAATTTATCAAATCTCTATTCAGGTTCCCAGCCTGCATATACTGTATTCCAAAACTCCTTCCACCATTCATATAGTAATCCACCCACCCAGGCCTTAGTCAACATTTTCCCACCTACCTTTGTCCTTCAATGATCATAGTTAAAACCTCATCACCCTCCTCACAAGTTTTGCATTGCTATGGCTATTCACATAGTCTTAATGATAAAGGTCCTTCCTGGGCAACAATTCAAACCATGCATCTGAGGAAGTAGATCAAAGCTATGAAAACATACGGTAGAAGTTCTTTCACATAGTTAATCATAAAGGTGGCAAAACATCCCTTACTTTGATATATAGCTATATTAATATCAATACATCAATATCTATCTATCTGTCTGTCTATCTATCTATCTATCTATCTGTTAAAGCATTCAACCACTGGATGGTTAAATATGTGGGTGCAGAATCTGTGGGTATGGAGGGCTGACAGTATAAAAAATTTCTAGTTTTTTAATTTTCTTTCTGCAAATTGTAGAAGGCAGAGCTAAGATTCAAAGAGGCAAGGCAGACATTATTATTATTATCATCATCATCATCATCATCATCATCATCATTAACCTTTATATTGTTCTGTAAATTTACACAGTGCTGTACATACAATCTTAAATTAGACGGATCCCTGCCCTCAGGCTTACAGTCTAAAAGAGACAACACAAAAGGAAGAGGGGAAGGTGATGGGAAAGGGTGTGGAGTCCAGTGGTTCTTCTCTCCCTCTGGGGCCAGGACCAAGGCAGATGGACTGTAGGGAGGACACAGCTTCTTAACACATAGTTAAAAGGAGGCATCCTGGGGCAGATGGCACAATCCTGGGAACGCTTCCCTAAACAATATAGTCTTTAACTTAATTTTGAATCAGGTTAGAGAAGTGATGAGACAGACATGTGGGGGAAGAAGGTTCCAGGAGTGAGGGGCAGCAAGTGAGAAGGGACAAATCCAGGACGGGGCAGTGGAAATCCTTGGCTGGGACAGGAGACCTTGACTACCAGAATGGAGGGTACAAGAAGGAGTGTGAGGAGAAAGAAGTTCAGACAAGTAAGGAGGGGCCAGTCCGTGGAGGGCTTTGAAAGTCAACAACAAAAGCTTGTACTGGATGCGGAAGGAAAGGGGAGCCAATGAAGGGAGGATAAAAGAGGAGAAACATGGTCAAAGCGGCGAGCGGATGTGATCATACGTGCAGCTGAGTTCTGGACAGAGATTAAAGGATGGAGATGAGAGAGAGGAAGCCCTGTCAGAAGAAGGTTACAATAATCTAGTCGCGATACCACTAGGGCATGGACCAGAGCCTTGGCGGTGGAGGCTGAGAGGAAAGGACATCCATATTGAAGCTCACAACTGTCATATTCCAAGGCCTGTGAGTGATTTGTTGTTGTTTTTTAAAGGTAATTATTAAAGATTAATGATCTATTTATAGCAATATTTACTCATCTCCAAAATGGACACTGTTATTGATGCTAGTCAAAGAAACTTACCAAAAATCACTCGAAACAGCTGTGCTTGTACAAAATCTCTTCTAATCACTAGGATTCCAGCCAAGGCAGATCCTTGAGGATGGGGCTATCAGGAATTAAGATGCAATTTACCTCATTTGATGATGCTGCAGAACATAAATTTAAAATAATTAAACCATTTTGAATAAACAATGTATAACACATTCTACAAAATATTTAGCTTACAGACTAAACAGGTTATCTACCCACCTAAGCCCACCCTCCTTTTCTGTTTTTGTTGATGACACTTCTTTTCAACAGATTCATCAAGCCCACAGTTTTGGTTTCATTTTTTTATTCTTCTCTGTCGTTTATTCCCTAGATCCAGGCCAAGGCCTGTAGATTCTTTCTCTACAACATTGCTAAAATCCATCCATTCCTCTCAGCCTCTACTGCCAAGACTCTGGTCTATGAACTAGTGGTCTCTCGAGTTAAAGACTATTTTGTTTAGGGAAGTGTTCACAAGTCTGAGTCCTTCTCTGCCCCAGGATGCCTCGTTTTAACTATCCATTAATTAGCCGAGCCCTCCCTCCAGTCCATCTGCCTTGGTCCAGGCCTCAGATGTGGAGAAGAACTGCTGGACCTGATCCCCTTTCCCACCACCATTCCCTTCTTCTTTTGTGTTGTGTCTTTTTAGATTGTAAGCCTGAGGGCAGGGATCCATCTAATTAAAAAGATTGTATGTACAGTGCTGTGTAAATTTACAGTGCTAAATAAATTAAGACTCATCATCATCATCATCATCATCATCATCATCATCATCAACTTTACACATTATGAAACTATATTTGTAGCTGCACATCACTTTCCCAATATATAGTTACCTTGGCTAAAGTTCACTGAACAACAAAGTACAGTTCCTAGAGTATAAAAACAACACAGAAAACATTTGTCTGCTTGAGAAGAGTATATAGGGTACAGTCTGTTGTTTCATTTAACCAGTTAGAAAAGATCTGCTTCATCTTAAATAAATAGATCATGTTTGAACCTTTGAAATAAATTGCTAGTTGTCACACACAATGTCAAAGGTCTTTTCTAGTTGGGATCAGCACCAGATTTAACCCCAAGTAAAGAACAGCCAAATAAATCCACCACTGATGTCATGTATCCTACAAATTGATTATGCTATACAGTTAATAGAATTGTATGATCATAGAGTTAGAGAGGACCCAAGAGAAAGTTAGTTGATGAATCCACAGCATCTCTGAAATATCCAACATCTACACAAAAGTCCCTGACATGGAGAGTCCATAAGCATCTGAGTTTATTCCACAGGCGAACAGCTGTTACTATTAAGAAATTCTATCTGAAGTTTAATTGGACTCTCTTTTCTTATAATTTTAATCCATTTTCCTCTGAAGCAGCAGAAAACAAACATCTACATGATGCACTTTTAGATATTTTAAATACTTTTTTATTCAAACAACCAATTCTGTACACATAAAAAGAACAAGATCCAAAGAAAGCAATAATGACTAGAAATAAAAATATATAAAATTAATAAATTAGTTTGAACATGTGATTTATATATCAATTCCTTCTAGTCTGGTTTAAATTAACTGTGTACTTCTGATCTAGCCTTCTTGTGTTTCAAATTGATTTTAGTAAACTGCAAGATCATATCACCACACCAAAAAATGGCAGACCTTGATGACTAGGTCTGCTGTGTTCTCTCATCTGGAATGATGTGTGTAATTTTGGCATATAGGGTTCCACATTCATAGTCACTAAAATGGTTTTCCCTAGGAAATTATAGAATCATAGAATCACAGAGTTGGAAGAGACCACAAGGGCCATCCAGTGCAACCCCCTGCCATGCAGGAATTCCCAATCAACTCATCCCCGACAGATGGCCATCCAGCCTCTGCTTAAAGACCTCTAAGGAAGGAGACTCCACCACACTCCGAGGGAGTGTGTTCCACTGTCAAACAGCCTTTACTGTCAGGAAGTTCCTCCTAATGTTGAGGTGGAATCTCTTTTCCTGAAGTTTGCATCCATTGTTCCGGGTCCTGTTCTCTGGAGCAGCAGAAAACAAGCTTGCTCCCTCCTCTACGTGACATTTAAACAGGGCTATCATATCACCTTTTAACATTCTCTTCTCTAGGCTAAACATTCCCAGCTCCCTAAGTCGTTCCTCGTAGGGAAAGGTTTCCAGACCCCTCACCATTTTAGTTGCCCTCCTTTGGACCCTCCCCAGTTTCTCCACATTCTTTTTGAATTGTGGTGCCCAGAACTGGACACAGTATTCCAGGTGGGGCCTGACCAAAGCAGAAAAGAGTGGCACTATTACTTCCCTTGATCTAGACACTATACTTCTATTGATGCGGCCTAAAATTGCATTGGCCTTTTTAGGTTCTGCATCGCACTGTTGACTCATGTTCAACTTGTGGTCCACTTGGACTCCTAGATCCTTTTCACATGTGGTCTCATTCAGCCAGGTATCCCCCATCCTATATCTGTGCATTTCATTTTTCCTTCCTAAGTGCAGAACCTTACATTTGTCTTTGTTGAATTTCATTTTGTTAGTTTTGGCCCAGCTTTCTAGTCTATTCAGGTCATTTTGAATTTTGATCCTCTCCTCTGGGGTATTAGCTACTCCTCCTAATTTGGTGTCATCTGCAAATTTGATAACTAGGCCCTCAATAATTTCATCCAAGTCATTAATAAAGATATTGAATAGCACTGGGCCCAGGACAGAACCCTGTGGGACCCCACTGGTCACTTTGCTCCAGGATGAAAAGGAGCCATTGTTGAGCACCATTTGGGTGCGGCCAATCAACCAGTTACAAATCCATGTAACGGTTACCTTATCTAGCCCACATTTTACAAGCTTGTTTGCAAGAATGCCATGTGGAACATTGTCAAAGGCCTTACTGAAGTCAAGATAAACTGCATCCACAGCATTACCTTCATCTACCAAGCTGATGATTTTATTTAAAAAAAAAGAAAAAAAAGATGAGGTTTGTTTGGCATCACTTGTTTCTCTGAAACCCATGTTGGCTTTTAGTGATGATGGAATTATCTTCTAGATATCTGCAGACTCTCTGTTTAATAATCTGTTCCAGAATCTTTCCTGGAATTGATGTCAGACTAACTGGGCGATAATTGTTGGGATCCTCTTTTTTCCCCTTCTTGAAGATGGGCACAACGTTTGCCCTCCTCCAGTCTGCTGGGACTTCTCCTGTTCTCCAGGAGTTCTCAAAGATTATTGCCAATGGTTCCGATATTACATTTGCCAGTTCTTTTAATACCCTTGGATGTAGTTCATCTGGTCCTGGAGACTTGTATTCATTTAGATTAACCAGGTATTCCTGTACTGTCTCTTTACATATTCGGTGCTGAAATTCCCCTATTCTGTCTTCTGCTCCATTATCCTTAGGTTGAGCACCCTTTGTCATTTCTGAGAAGACTGAATCAAAGAAGGTGTTGAGTAATTCCGCCTTTTCTCTGTCCCCTGTGAGCATTTTGCCATCTTCTGCATGCAGTGGCCAAACCCTTTCCTTCTCCTTCCTTCCTTCCAGATTTGATTCTGCATCTTCATAGGAATTTCCCTATGTAGTCTATGGAATTCCTTCCAGTATTCATCTGTGGGATCACTAAGACAGGATTCTTTAAAATATAATGTTAGGCAGCTTCATCTCAGCCTCCTATATGTAGTCAGATTTGTGTGTGGTGATTATAGCTCCCCCTTTGTCAGCCTGTTTGATGACAATATTAATTTTCTTAAAACTGGGTATAACATCTTCTTTCTGACAGCTAGGATTATGAGGTAAATTACATCTCTGATTATTTCTGCCTAGGCACAGTAACAGAAATATTTTATGCAGAAGTTAAGTTCCATGAACTGACCACCAGGAAGTCTGTTAGGAGTTTTTCTTCTGATTCTGAGAGGTATTATGTTGTATATTGGTGTAGTTTCTATTGTTGTGTTGTAGAGACAGTGATGGTCTTTGGGAGTCATCCTGAACTTGAAATATTTCTTGAGGAACAGGCAACAGAAGAAGATCTCTAGATCATGTCCACTTGGAAATCAAGGTCCCAGTAATTTGGATGTATTTCCTCTGGGAACAGCTGCAGCGAACAATACCATTTGATTTGCCCCATGTAATTGATTGATTGATTGATTGATATGTTTCTAGTTACATTCAGACCAAATGGTGTGTGTGGGGGGGGGAGGGTGATTTGAAAAAGTGCTCCATGGTGAGAAAATATACAAATATGAATTTGCTCTCTGGCAATATGATAATACAAAATAGATTTGGACTAAATAAAGCAGAAGGAATAATTCAGGAAAACATTCTTGGCTGATATTGATTTGGGAAATGTCATTCTATCATCCTCTGTGGTATTGTGTCTTTGGCAGAACCTCACAAGCTGAAGCAATGGAGACATGAATATGAGATTATGTCATCTGAAGTAGTATGCAGCATTCTATTAATTTTATCCACAACCTTTTCATAAAGTGAATTGCTAGGATCCAGGATAATAGACTTCTGCTTAATTCAGTTATACTCATAGCTAAAATACAAGTAAATCCATCAGTCCATCACTTCATTTATATCCCACCCTTCTCACACTGGCAACTCAAAGAGGGTAACAAAAGACAGAAAATTACAACTAAAAACTCATTTAATTAAAACATACAAAAGTGATATTAAAACAACAGAATAAAAAAACTTTTTATCTTAATTTAAAACAAGAAATAAAAACAGTTTATACCATAAAAGTCCTTCGCTTTGGGAAATCAAGCCATCAAAAGGCTTATTGGGGAAAAAAAAGGTCTTTCTTGCTGCTGCAAACAACAGAGAAGGAACCATCCTAGCTTTCCTAGGGAAGAACTTTCAAAGTGTGGGAACAGTCACAGAGGCCTTATCTTGCATTCCCACCAACTATGCCTGTGAAGGTGGTGGGATAGAGAAAAGTACCTCTTCTGTAGATCTTAGTGCTCAGGTAGGCTTATATGGGAAGACCAGGGCCTTCAAATAGCCAAACGCTGAGCCAAAATCTCTCATTTGAGATATTTAACACTTGGTAGTAAATTTAATTTAAATGAAGCAGTCCAACATAACTACATTGTAGACACGATGTGATAACTTTGTGAGCATTCTAGACACTGCTACATAACAAAATGTTTTTCAAGGTGCTAAATATGACAAAACTACTTGTACTGGCATGTTTAGCATTATATTAAATTATATTATGTAATATTTGTTGTTGTGTACCTTCAAGTCAATTCTGACTTATGGTGACCCTAAAAGAACCTATCACAGAATTTTATTGGCAAGATTTGTTCAGAAGGGTTTGTCTTTGCCTTCTTCTAGAACAGAACATGGCTAGTACAGAACATGGTGGCCAGACTACTATCAGGAACATCTAGGAGGGACCATATTACTCTAGTACTAAGGTCCCTCCACTGGCTGCCTATCTGTTTTCAGGCCCAGGTGTTGGTTATCATCTTTAAAACCCTAAATGGCTTGGGTCCGACTATCTCAGGGACTGCCTCCTCCCCTGCAACCCTCCCTGCACACTCCGGTACTCTGGGAGGAATTTGCTGCAGCCTCAAAATCTAGGCTTTCGGCTACCTCCCAGAGGACTTTTTCTGTTGTCGCCCCCAAATTCTGGAATGGCCTGCCAGATGAGATCCATCAATTGACATCTTTAGACAGCTTCAGAAAAGCTGTCAAGACGGATCTTTTTGGCAGGCCTTTCCAGGATAGAATTCCCAGCCTCAAAAAACTGAGGATTCCTTGTTGCTTCCCAGAAATGTGCTGCACTGTTCTGTTTTTGTTCTGTTTTTTTCTATATTATTGTATTGATGTGGTTTTTAAATTATTGCTTTTAAACTGTAATTGATTTAATACTTTTTAAAGGGGTGAGGGATGAAATTTGTTTTATTTGATGTAACAGCATTTTACTGTGTTAGCCACCCTGATTGATCTCAAAGGGGTGGGGTATAAATTATTATTATTATTATTATTATTATTATTATTATTCTGGGGTGTGATTTGCCCAAAGCCACTCAGTGGGTTTGCAAGGCTCAGTGAGGATTTGAACCCTGGTGTTTAGAGTCATAGCTTAGTGCTCAAACCACTATACCACATTTTCTCTCTCATTCATATGTGTAAATATATAGGGGGAGAAAGACAGAGAGAGAGAGAGAGAGAGAGAGTACTGGCTTGAGTACTGGACTATAATCCTCACTTGACTATGGAAATTAACTGAGTGACCCTGGGCAAGTCACACATTCTCAGCCTCAGAAACCCCTATGATAGGTTTACCTTAAGGTTGCCATAAATCAAGAAAAGCTTGAAAACACACAATTATGGGTTTGTGTGTGTTGTCAATAAAACAACAGTAAGCCTTGTTACTGATTTTTTTTATTTTTTATTTTAGAAATACTTTGCCCTGGTGCTAAGATAAATAGCTGCACTGATTCAACTGCTAATTAGTAAGTCAACACTTCTGTAAATCTGATTAATTGAATAGGCTGTTTCTGCTTTAGTTTGGATCAGCCATTGGATCTAGGCTCTTCTCACAAAACCTCATAATAGGGAACTGAGAGGCAAAACAGATAGTGGGTAAGGATTTGAATTCCAATTTAAAACATTTATGAAAGAGCTATCCAGGGAAGGGTTCAATGAAAATTATGTGTAAAGCTATTTTGAGGAAAATACTTTCAAAAAGTGTGCAAGCTAGTAAGCATACAACACTGCTTTTATTAGGAGAAAGCTTTTTTTTAAAAGCCTAGGGAGTATCACACAGAGCCCCTATATACTTAAATACAAATCAAAGACGAGCTCTTTCAAACTTGCATTAGGAGAATAGTAGAATGTTGTCAAAATTGAAATTTCCTTCTATAGGCTTTGTGTTCCATCTTGATGCAAGATAGAGGAAATGGCTTGCATGTCTGTAGATGCATCTGCACTGCAGAAATAGTGCAGTTCAACACAGCTTTAACTGCCACGGCTCAATACTATGGAACTCTGGAATTTGTAGTTTGTTGAGGCATCAGAGCTCTTTGACACAGAAAGCTAAATATCATGCAAAACTACAAATGCCAGAATTGAGCCATGTAAGTTAAAATGGTTTCAAACTGTATTAATTCTGCTGTTTAGATGTAGTATTTGAGTGATAGAGTAACTTGGATAGCTCCTTTAAAGTTCAGACTGAAGATTCAGAGAAGATTCACTGGCCAATTGATAGAAAAGCCACCAGTTGCAACTGAGTGAAAGCAAAGCTTCCTACAAAGAGTTGAGGATAATTTTCAGAAATCAAAGTGTTCAAATACATTTTTCTGGATGCTGATATTTGGGAAATGCATACATATAGTGTTTTGTGAAAAACTGAAGTTTGTCACCCAGCATTTAAAAAAGGTATATGAACATATATGAAAATGTTTATGGGGGGATGCCACTAAATATGATGGAATTATCTCACTAATTTGGATTACTCATGTCTAATTTATGAAGTTCTAATTTACTTGAAAATAAAATGAACAAAATAGCATACTGTATATACTCAAGTTTTGTCAAAAATGACCCAAAAATGCATGAGACAATGTAAGTTATCAAAAAAAAAAAAAAAAAAAAGGTGGTGGAAACATCCCCTTCTCTGAGTGAAGTGGCAAAATGTGAGAGCTTAGTCCATCCCAGAAGCACCTCAAAGAAGCACCAGCCTCCTATACTCTTTTTGAATGCCTGGTTGGGAAAATGGCAGTGCTGGCAACTTCTTGGCCCTTCCTGTCAAAGGAGTGCTGAGAGGAACTGGGTTTTGAAGCATTTGAATAAGGCATTTGTTTATATTTGTCAGCTTTGGGGATAAACAAGGCAAAGTTATCACATCGAAGTTAAAGGCTATAATCATTTCTAATGAAGTTACCATTTTCTTTTATCTGACTTTTCATCCTTTTTGCCACATGTGCATTTTCCTAGCCAAATCTGATACTGGTCATCTCCTGCACACATCACACAGTCAAAATTTACCATAGTTCCCTCTGCAAACCAGCCTTTAGAATTTTGTAAGTTCTGTGTCATTCTTTTCCTTTACTTTGTCCTTTAAGTTCTTTCATGGTTCATGTCTAAATCCATAATTTTGGTCCCCAATCCTGGCCCCAAATTATACATGAAGTCAGGTGTATACTCAAATTATACATAGCCAAGTAAATATGGTATATTGCTTGTAATCCTATGTATACTTAGCAGGAGGTAGGTCTCATTGACCTGAATGAGGCTTACTTCTGAGTAAGCATCTGTGGATTACATTGTTTTATATTTAACTTTTTGGAAACACCAAGAAATATATTGCTTATCCAGTAAATTCTATGTAGCTAAACTACCTCAGTTATCCCTGTTTTGGAAGATGTGTACCCCAGAATCAAAGACAAAGATTTGTTTTACTTATCAAATAAAAACATTTCTTGGCTTTCATTTCTTGCTTCATTTTTCAAAATGAGAACATCAAAAAATAAAATAAAATAAAGACAGAATAAAAATAGAAATGGGAGGATGAGATTATTTTTCTTTCCCCTAATTAGTTAGAGAAATCAGTAAATGCTTTACTTCATACACAGAAATGTCTTAGAAGGAAGGGATTTTTTCCCATCATAGAGAACAGAAGTTTATATTTAATACCAACAGGATAACAAAGTAAAAAGTGAAGTGCAGAGGCAGAAAAAGATGTGAATGTTTCCTAAGAGTTATCCATTAAGCCTCTATTTTAAAACAGTTCATTGTATCATTTCTTTTGCATTTATACTAAGCTCTTGAATTTTAGGATGAGCTTAAGCCAACAACAATGTCATTTGCCTAGCTGAGAAGATTCCCCCCCCCCCTTTGGACACTGAGGTCATGTGCTACCTGGACCTTGCACTCAGCAGAGAAGGTGTATGTCTGTATGTGTGTGTGTGTGTGTTCACTGCAGGTCTATCAAGGCAACAACAGGAAGAGACATCTCTAAGGTTCCAACATCTCTAAATATTGCCCTCTTTCCAAAGTTCTAAAAGCTGCAATGCAAACTCTTTAATGAGACCTGAAAGGCTGAAGGGGAAAAAAAAAGATAACCTACCGTTTAGCATTGATATTGTTCTGCCACACTGCAGAATTAATGAAGTTTAAAGGTAAAGGTATTCTCCGTTGACAAAGCATGCATTGACTCTTGTTGTCAGTTTGTATCTTAGTTCATAACTTTGGATATCTAGAGCCCTCCAACAGAGTTAGAATCAAACTAAATGTTACTATTAAATCATAGCATACAGCGAAAGATAAAGGTATTCCCCATTGTCAAATTGTGTCTGACCATAGGCGGTGGTGCTCATCTCCATTATTAAGCCAAAGAGCCAGCATTGTCAGAGATTGTTCTGTGATCATGCAGTCAGCATGATTGCACAGAATGCTGTTTACCTTCCCACCACAGTGGTACCTATTTATGTACTTGAATTTGTATGCTATCAAACTTCTAGACTGGCAGAGGCATGGACTAGTGATGGGAGGTCACACCATCATGCAGCACCCAGGCCTTGAACTGCCAACCTCCTGATCTTACAACCAACAGAGTTAGTATCTTAACCACTTGAGCCACCACATCCTCTGTAGTTTGACACCACTTTAATTTTCATGGTTCATTTTATGGGATTGTAATTTTGGTATTTGTAATTTGTTGCAGTGCCAGAGAAGGATAACCATCTCAAAAAAACATATTCTAGAATTCATTGCATTCAGCCATGGCAGTTAAAGTTGTGTCAAACTGTGTTAATTCTTCAGTTCAGATGAAGCCATAAGTCTCATTTGTATAGAACTCCAAGACTGTGAAACTTAAATGCCTAAAACTTTTTTTACACCTATATGGAGATCCTGAATATGTTTTTCTTATGATCATTTTATATTAAAAATGGATAAGTTGTATCATACCTTACTATATAAGGTTAGGTTATTAGGTCACTAGTTGGTAGACACTAATCTCCTAAGAGTGTACCCTGGACATAATGAGTATGCAAAAGTAAGGATATCCTGAAGAGGAGGAAGCCTTGAAGTTGCCTCAAAATGTTGGAAGCAGTTATGGAATACCTGCAAAACTCACCATAAACTAAGAAGAGAAGACTGCACCTGCTTAAATACTTCCCAGTGAACCTGAGAAAAAACTGCACAGCTTATGTCAGTTTTCTGGAGAGTATCTGTCTCCCCAAAGCTGATTATTTCCTTGTTTTCTAGGTGTGCAAATGATTCAAGGAAGCCTGCAATGAAGAAGGCAAGTTACATACTGGAAATGGCAGCTTACAAATGGTAAGGTAAGTCTGAGGGGCCTTTCCTTCCGGATCCCTCTTCCTTGAATGCATGGCAGTTTTTTTTTTTTTTTTGTGTGTATTGCATGCAAGGGAAGGTATAAGAAACAGGAAGGAAGGAAGGAAGGAAGGAAGGAAGGAAGGAAGGAAGGAAGGAAGGAGAGCTCTTTCAGGTTCACTTTGTATTTCTGTCTGCAATCCATTCTAAGCCAATTTATTTAGGAATAAGCCTCACTGCACTCAATAGTATTATTTATTTTCAAATAGACATGCCTATGACTGCACTGTTGATTAAACTGTTAAACATTAAACAGATAATAGCTTTATGCTAAGGGTGAGATGAAAAAACTTCCTGCATGTGTTCAGAGACAGCTAGTTCTAAATTTTAGAAAATAGAAACCAGTTCCTTTTCAGAAGAAAGAAACTTTTTGTAGAAACTTTATTTAATTGTGTCATGTGTTCTTATGAAATACCTACACTATAAATAGCATGTAGCATTTTAGAAATGTTTCTTGAATATTACAAACAATTCCACAAATTAGTTTGATAATCCTGATGGACTCCAGCTATAAATTGTTAATAAATTAATAAATTGTTATTTAACCATTTCTCTCACTTCTGGTATTTCCTCCTCCTCCTCTGTTAGAACGACATATTAGTGAAATATTGTATAATCTGAGAACTTTATCACATTAACTTTTTAAACTGTTTTGGGGATGGGAACGGGACTTGCAGGGGTGCGCGTGAACACATTTTACCGCACACATAAGCGTCCACAAAGAGGCCCCGTTCCGGCACCCATCCCTGTCCCGTGCCGAGAAGTGTTAAATGTTCTGCTCGGGAGACTTCTGTTCGACCAAAATGGCACCTGTCGGCACAGAACACAGACGGCTTGGGGACGGGTGCCGGAATGGGGCCTCTTTGTGGATGCTTGTGTGTGCGGTAAATGCATTCACGCACTCCCCCACAAGTCCCATTCCCATTCCCAAAATGGTTTAAAAAGTTAATGCGATAAAGTTCTTAGTGTATGGTTATTGCTGTGAAATGGTTAGTGCACTGTATAATAATTTCAATCATGAATTCTAATTGTTGGACTAGATGGCTCTTGTAGTCCCCTCCAACTCTGTGATTCTAACCTTCAAGAGGAGCAAAACTAGGTTCCTGACCAAAGTACTAGATGGAAAATGTCCACCTGAAGCTTTAGCAAAGGATTCAGTGGGGCTTTTTACATTGGCAAGAAAGTGTGATCTGAACTCGCCTTTATGTTAATGCTTAGCAGCTACATAGCAAGCCTCAGGTTTGCATTAAAAAAGTGCAGAGCTGCTACACTGAGGGGTGTGGGAACGACTTATCTGAGTGGTCTTTTTTGTGGCTCAGCAGTTACATGGGAAGCTGTCAGAACGCTACAAACACAGGCGGAGCTGATACATGGGCAGCAAGAAACGCAGCTTTAAACTGCGATTTTAATTTTTTTTTCCTTGCCGGCTGCGAACTGCGCTGTTGCGCGGTTCGTACCGCCGCGAACAGCGCTATTGCGAGGGTCGAGTCTTGAACTGCGCTATTGATAGGGTCGAGGCTACGAATTGCGCAGTTTTAAATGATTTAAAGGGGGCTCCTAAGTGATTTTGACAGCAGCCACAGACCGAGCATCTGCAAGAAGACAAAGGAGGAGGAGTGCTGGCCATTGACCCAGTGACGTTGGCATTCGTCAGGACAGGGTCACTGTGGGCATCATCTCCAACATGGATGCCTCCTCTCCTTTGTGGTCGGCACTTGTCGTCAATGTTCAAAGCACAGCCAAAGCTGCCGCCTTTGCCTCCGCTAGTGCTGCCAGGATCGTCGAAGTGACCACTGAAATGACTGCTGTGACCACTGAAATGACTGCTGTGACCACTGAAATGACTGCTGTGACCACTGAAATGACTGCTGTGACCACTGAAATGACTGCTGTGACCACTGAAATGACTGATGTGACCACTGAAATGACTGATGTGACCACTGAAATGATAGCTGATGATGATAGTGATGATACAGAAGAGAGAATAGCTGCAGTTGGTGTCTCACTGCTTGAGCAGTGTGAATTAGCCGGTGGCATTGCTATGTCCGAGAAAAGGAAGACCCGGCTTTATTGGACGCTGGAGAGAAGTGATCACTGGTGGTCTGTCATAGTCACTCGCACCTGGTCTGAAAGCCGATGGAGGCGTTACTTCCGAATGCCTCGTGCCCTCTTTCACCGGCTGGTGGACATCCTCCGTCCAGAACTGGAGAGATCTGATTCATTGATGAGAAAAGCCATCCCGGTGGAGGAGAGAGTGGCCATTGCCATCTTCATGCTGGCCCATAAAATGACCTACTTGGTGACTTCAGAGCTCTTTGGGGTTGGCATTTGCACTGCAGGGCAAATGATGCTGGAGTTCGCCTTGGCCATGGAGAAGCTCCTGCTGTCCCGGACTGTGTACTTGGGAGATGCCCGGAAGGTAAGGCACTGTCCAAAATATATTTCCACTTGTCAAACTATCCTATCCTGTATGTGGCATATTTCGTGTGTGGGTTGTTTTGTGGTGTAATTGCATGGATGTAATGAATTTGTCATTTATTCACCTGTTTCCCCCCCCCTTTCCTTTCTACAGATCATGGAAGGTTTCGCTGAGCTTGGATTCCCACAAGTAGTGGGCGCTGTGGATGGGTGCCACTGTCTCATTGTGCCACCCCTGGGGCAGAGGAAGAGTTATCAAAACAGAAAGGGGTCCTATTCTGTTATCCTGCAAGGGACATGTGATCACACTGGTCGCTTTGTGGATGTGGAGCTTGGATGGCAAGGATCAGCTCATGATGCCAGGGTGGTCAGAAATTCTGTCATTTTTGAAACTATGGAAGCTGGCATCTTTGTGCCAGGCAACCCCACCATTACCATCCATGGCCAGCAAATTGGACCCCTCCTGCTGGGAGATAAAGCTTATCCTCTCAGAAAATGGTTAATGTCGCCCTACAAGAAACCTACCACTGCCAAGCGGAAGCTTTTCAATAGGAGGTTGAACAGGTGCAGAGTGAAGGTGGAACATGCGTTCGGGCGTCTCAAGGCCAGGTGGAGATGTCTGACAGGACCACTTGTTGTGGCAGAAGAGAACGTGGTGCCCATCATCGCCGCTTGTGTCATCCTACACAACATCTGCGAGACCAAGGGAAAGGTTTTGGATGAGGGGCTGCAGTACAGGCGACGTTTTGTGTTGCCTACCCTGGGGGCACCTATTCCGGAAAATGACCCTGGCACACAAGAAGGGCACAAAGTGAGGAATGCATTGGCAGAGTTCTTCCAGACAGGGAGAATTTGAACTTGGACTTCTCCTCCATTTGTGATACCACAGCATAATTGTTTTGTATAATCATATCAGTAGTTGAATAAATGTATCCCATCAGCCACAGTCTGTGTGTGCCCATCATTCATGGTCTGCTGTGTGGGCAGTCTCTGCCATGTGCTTGTTGGCTTGACACACACAAACACACTCACAGAAGGTCATGCATAGGTTTGCCTGGTGCCAGATTTCCTGGAAGATAAAGATACAAGCCCCTAACTGTCAACCGTTTACTCTGACAATGTATCAATACCCCTTGAAATTCAGGCTTCCCTAATGGCCCATTCAATTGTAACAATATGAAGCCCAGAGGCATCTATTGGGGGAAAGATTCAAAATTCAGCTCTGAGGGGACTTCATTGGCCTGAAGCCATCTCTGCCCACCTTGCCCTCACCCACAAATTTCTATAAAGTCCAAAGCCCCTGTCTTTTTCCTCAGGACGGCGACCATGGCTCCCAGGGTGAGACCTCCAGTTCGCAGGGCCTACTGGCAGGCTGAAGAGCTGGAGATCCTCCTGGAGGCCCTCATGCCAGAGCAAGCTGCTCGGATTGTGATGGCCTCTAGCAGCAAGCCGAACAAGGCCTTTTTTATGGATGCCGCCAGAGCCCTCTGGCGACGAGGGTTTCAAAGGACCTTCCTACAGTGTCGGAGCAAGTTCAAGGACCTGAAGGGAAGGTTCTTTGAAACCCTGGAGGACTATGGTCCGCATCCGCCTGTTCGGAAGAGGCCACCATATTTCGAACAGCTTCGGGCCCTCTGGCAGAGGGGCGGAGAGCCTCGGTGGCAAGATCGCCGTCCTCAAGGTATGTCTGGTCCCCTTTCATTGTGCCTGTGTCCCTGTCACTGACCCTTCCCTCCTGTTTGCCAATGTCCTCCATGGGTCCTCATGCCTGTCCTCCACTTTGCTTTTGCAGGCATGCAGCCCAGGCGAGGACGGAGGGTGCCTGAGCAGGCCCAACAGCCCGGCAGGGGGTCCCCCGCTGCTGCACCTCAGGGAGAGGCTCGGGATCTCCCTGAGGATGCAGCACAGCCAGGGCCCTCTGATGCCGCCCCTCCGCCCAGAGAACAGGCTCCTCTGGCAGCAGGTTAGTGTCCAAGGGGTTGGGGGGGGTGGACGTTGCAAGCCTGCAGCCTCCACAACACTCCTGTCCTGTCCCTTCCCTTCATGTCACTGTATTAACTTCTCCCCTTTCTTCCCTTTTTCCAGTAGCTCCTCCGTCGCCGGATGCTGCTGCTGCCCATGAGGACCAGCCTGGGCCAAGCCGCCGCCGCCGCCGTCGCCTGCAGAGGGGACCCGAGGCCCAGGGTCCCCAACCCAGGGAGATGCCTGAGGCACAGCGCCACAGGGGAGGAGGTGAGTACAGGCACCCAAAGGACCGGAGAAGGGAGTGGGGATGCCCATACACCCTGCCTGTGGGAGTGGGTGTGTGGCTCCATTGTCCCCTCCTAACCATTCTCTCTTTCTCTCTTTTTTTTCTTTTGTCCTCTACAGAACGCCTGCTGCATAGGAGGGTGGCAGCGCTGGAGGCAGGCCAGGAAAGGATCTTGCAGCTGCTGAATAATATCTTGCAGGTCCTTCCTGGCGCTGCACCTCCAGCTGCCCAGTAAAGCTGCTTCCCCCCCCTTTCCCTTTCCTTCCCTTTCCCTTGTTTGCTGTTCCCCTTCCTTCCCCTTCCCTTCCCCTGTAAATAATTTGTAAATAGTTTGTATAAATAAAAAAGTTTATTTTTTAAAAAAAATTTGTCTGTCTTGAACTGCGCAACAGCGGTAGTACACCATTGACCCATTTGTATGAATGAAATTCTTTTTTTATGAATGAATGGGGGTGTTGCGGTAGTGCGCTGTTTCACCATTTGTTAGTGTTAAGATTTGAAGTAGGACAGTGGTGTTCAAAATGTGCTTTTGAAGAGATGTTGAACTTCAGCTCCCAGAAGCCTAAGTCCTACATCTCATCAACAGCGCAGTTTGAACATCACTGCCATAGGGAGTTAGTGAGTTAGCTATAGCTATAGTGTAGTGCCTGGTGGAAAAGGAAGTGCAGGGAAGGAAGGAGACCCTTGGGGAGAGAGATAAGTGCAGTAGAGGACACCACAGTGCTTAATGGGAACTCAGTGCTTGTCACAACACTTCCCTCCTCTTCCTCCCCTGCGCCTGGGATGGCGACGAGTCGCCATAGGAACCGCCACTTGGCTGCTGAAGAGGCCAGAAGACTCCTGTCTAGGTTCTTCCTGAATGACCTCCAGATCCAGAATGACTTCGCCAGGAGTGACATCACGACCCCTTTCCCCACCCTGATGCCCAGATGGCCCCTCTACAGCCATGGGAATGGCCCTATGGGTAACACTCTCCTCCTCACCACCCACTCTGCCACTCTGAGCTGATCTTAAGATCCCTACTATCTGTTCCAGCAGGCCACTCTGCCCTTCAAGAACAGAAGTGAGTCGCCTCTGCTCCTGGATGGATTCTGCCTGCTGCTGAAGTGCCCTATCCTGATTTTGGACTGCCCTCTCCTGCAGCTGAAGTGCCGTCTCCTGATTCTTGAGGGCCCTCTCCTGATTCTGGAGGGCCCTCTCCTGATTCTGGAGGGCCAGCTCCTGCTGCTGAAGTGCCCTCTCCTGATTCTGATGGGCTCTCACCTGCACCTGAACTGCCCTCTCCTGATTCTCAACTGCTCTTTCTTGAAATTCTACGCTCCTCAACCTCAGCTGATAGAAACGCTCTCCCTGTTGTGTGAGTGCTGTCATGTGTTCTGAGGTGGCACCAACGAGACGATCAATAGCCCTGGCGGATGTTGCTGCTGCTGAGCGACGCACCCGTCTGTGTCTCATGGCAGCGAGCCGCTCCTCCGGTGGCATTGCAGCTGTGGGATTGGCGGGTGCTTCTTCTTCTTCTGAAGGTGGTCTTGCTGCACCTTCTGCACCTTCTACAGGACGAAGCACCAGAGATACACAAAAGCATAGAGTTAGCACATACTCCAGAGGGCATCCAATCCATCCCTATTATGCCATGCAGGAACTCTCGCTCAAAGCACCCTCAATATGTCACACAGGCCCTTGGACAAATGTAAGGAAGAGGAAGAGTTGAGGAGAAGCACAACACACACACACACCACAGTCATACAAAGGAGATCTTACAGCATACACTGACATAAACGTTGTAGCCCCTACCCAAAACATGCCATCATGCCAACAAAAACCTTCGCCAGCTCCTGTGTTCCTCTGCTATAACTGGCCCACTATACAATCCCCCCCCTTCCCATGCCACACACATGTCTTACCCTGCAAAGCTTCCTGACCGTCACTATCATCGCTGTCTCTCACAGTCCTCTGTCCTACAGGCGACCGATCACGGTGGCTACTGACGTTGGCAGAGACAGTGCTTGTACGGGAGGATGGCCTGCTTGAGGAAGCTGTAGATGCCAACTTTATGGCACGGGCTTTTTTTCTGAGAGCCTCGATGTCCACAGCTTGCTGACTGTAGGATGTCTCATCAGAGTCCGGGGACTGCTCCCGTTCCTCTGCATGACAAAGGGACAGAGTGACTTCTCCCCTATGCCCACCCTGATCCCACATCTTCCCTATGTCCCCTAGTTCCCTTTCCCTCAGAAGCCGAGGCACATCTTACCTTGAGAAGGCAGCAGAAGATGTTGGGCACATTCCATGCTTGTCTGTGGGCTTGGATCAGGCTCTGGCTCTGATTCTGGCTCTACCTGTGGTTCCGGGGTGTCCTCCATAGGTTCAGCCCTAGCAGGCTGGCCCACTGGGACCCTCACAACCTGTCCGCTGGTGGACAGTCTGTTGGGTCTGATCCTCCCATCCTTGCTAATGAACTCATGAAGCTCCTTGTAGAAAGGAGGACGGGGGCCTGCCTGGGTACCTTTGGCCAAATTGTCTCGATATTTTTTATATTGTGCCTTTAAGGCTTTGCACTTTCGCCGGCACTCTTCCCAAGTCCGCCGGTGTCCCTTCCCTCTCATGGCTTGGGCCACCTCATGATAGGTATCCGCATTGAGGTAGGTGGACTCCAGTTTCTCTAAAATATTGGGCCTTGACCAGATGGAAATGAGGTCTGAGGTCTCTGCATGAGACCAAGACATCCCTCTCCCCCTTTTTGGGCCACTTGTAGAAGTCTCTGCCATTGTGCAAAGTGCCACAGCAAAGCCTCGGCAAGAGTGTCCCTAGGAGCGGCTGACTTGGACAAATGCAAGTGGGAAATGGCGCTGGAATGTGTGGGGGGGGTTCGTGTGAAAATTGAAAGTTTCCTCTTATCACTGCACCTGTTAAAACATCCGCCACCAAAACTGTCAATATCCCAGAGGCGCTACTGCGCATGTCTAGGGTTAGGATTAAGGGCGGAGCTAGGGTTTGGGAGCTTTAAAAAACTGCGCAGTTAAATTCCAGCTTTTACACCTGGAGGGCATAGAACGTTTTAATTAGGAGTGGAGTCCACACCACGCATGCTCCCAACTACGATCCATTCTGATCCGCACCAGCAGCGCAGCCTTTAAATGGGCGCCTTAAGGAAACGGAGCCCCATTTAACTGCGCAAGTACACCTTAGCCTTTACATGCACTAGCGCTGTAACGCACTTATTAAAAAAGTAATGGGTCAACCGAACTACTTTTTAAAAGCGCGTTTTTTCCCTTAAAACGCCAAAATGGCGTTTTCATGTCACACTTTCCCATTTTATAATGTAAAAGCTGGGTTTTCAACCAGCCTTCAAAACACCTTTTTTTGCCAATGTAAAACGCACCAGTGATGTCAGGATATATATATAGTTCCCTTTTTTGTCAAAAGGTCATAGTACAAATCCTTCATCCCACTCTACTTTTTTTTCTTCTCATTCCTGCATAAAATTCTTAAGTAAGAACCAATCACTCATATCTTGGAAGTTGAAACTAAGGCAGTCAGAAGTTGGAAAGTGCCTAAAACAAAAAAAAAAAACAACAAAAAAAGAAAGCCTGCTAGAAAACTGCAATAACTATATTGCCTCTGAACTACAAACCCAAAAAAGTGGTGAGTTCCCCTACTTTAAATTAATATTGTTAAGATGTCTCTAAAGTGACTTCTATAGTAGAATAAAGGGGGCACATTAAAAAAAATCCCACAGTGACGCACCAAAAATTATGCACTATAAGTGACCTCCACCATGGAAATTTCACATGCAGAGGTTTCTTTTTAATTATCTCTGAACCATGTCAAAAGGCAAAGAGGGTTTTATTGTAGCTTCTTTTTAAAAGACAGCACATAGAAAAAAAAATAACCAAATGTCATCAGCTGTAAGTGTAAGATATTTTGAGGTCATAATGAGCATGCAAATGGGATGCAGTACTCTGCACTGATGTGTGCTTTGAATAGAATAAGTCAGGGTTGTAGAGTTAAGCAAGTAGAAAATTACAAGTACCAATGAATATGTCAAGGAAGGTGACACTCTCAGGAAAGTTAAAAAGAAAAACTGACATGTATGCCACAATCATGCAGGATTTGTAGGACATACCTGCTTTGGGGTAATATTTGCTTTTAATTCAGTTGTGCAGTGTTTGAGCCTTGTCACAGTATGGCACTTGGTAAATCAAGTAAAATATGTATGTTCAGAGAGTTCACAAAAGCATTTGAACAGAATCTGGAAAAAATTTTTAAAACATGCTTATATTATTTAGCATCTCAACATGGCTTGAATGTGGAGAGATCAACGTGCACATCAGAACACAGTGGGCCTTTTCAAATATTCAGGTACCAGTATCTGCCCTTTTCCCATGCAAAAAGAGTGGTCATTATTCCCGCTGTAGTCTCTCTTTTGAAGCTGCTTACACACACACACACACACACACACACATTCATTCAGTTTCTTTCAAATAGGATCAAAATGTCATAATCAAATCTAATAAATAAAATATCAAATCTATAGAACAGTACCACTATTCTTCCCCATACCGTAATAAACTCACTAGAAATTTGGACTTGGAAGATGCCACAAGGGTAATGCAAAGCTGCTCTTACCTTGTGAATGCAAAACTGCTCTTACTTAGATGTGAACATGTTCAGATAGTTTTCATATTCCTCTTACAAATGTCCTACTATAAACAAAACCTTGACTTTGCTACTTCCCTTAAAGTAGAGTATTTTGTAATCATGGAAACATCACAGAGAAGATCCTTCACCTTTTGCTTGGTAGTGTGACCTTTGGAAGAAGGAACAATTCTAGATCTTCCTTTGCAGCTCAAACAATGGACGTATAGGAAGAATTATGCATAAACTGTAGAAAAGAAAAAATAAAGCTCCATACAATGTTGGGGAGAACTCTGTTTGACAGTTTTGGAAAGCCAATGATTTTTAGTGTAGATGAGGAGTGAGAAAGCTTTGCTTCCCAATATATTTTGGGCTATAGCTTCCCTGGTTACTCTAGCTGATGCTAATCAGAGTTACAGACAACAATACTGAGCTACAATGGATTCCACTCTGGGGTATCACATGGTGCAGGGGGTAGGGCTTTGGAGTCTCTGGAAGGCAAAAGGACATGCCATCTTCCTCCCTGCCTGGCACTGCTTTACTCATGAGTAAAGTGGAGCTAGTCAGGGGGGTGGGGTGCTCCCAGCCCTCTTCCTCTATGTCCATCACCATTTTACTCACAACTAAAATTACATGCAGCAGGAGGTGAAGGGGTGCTCTGCTGGGTGTCACCCCTCTTCTGGGGTGTCACCTGGTGCTGTCCACACCACCACATCCTCCCAATGACACCACTGCTGAGCTATACTGTGTTATCTCATTTGGTAAAAATTAACTCTCTCATACTACTTTATCACACTAGGGGCAAACTGGATTTAAATGAGAGTTAAACAGGAAATGCTCTATGTTTATCACAGGACATTTCCGGTTTAACTCTCATTTAACTCTTGTTTAAATCCTGTTTGCCCCCTAGTGTGATAAAGTAGTAGCTGACATGGCTAGTACTAAATGTAGTTATTTGCTAAGACTCACTTCCCTGTGAACAAAAGGACAGATTCTCTATTGATTTCATCTCATATTCATTCTCTAAATTCTTATTTAATAAATCTTTATATGTGAGCCATCCGTATAAACCCTTCCATCTACCCATCACCGCTTCTTGGGGGGAGACCCATTAAGGAATCTTCCTGTAATATTTCTTCTTAATCTTAAACCATGTTTGTAATAATGCTCGTTTTATTATGTGGGATTTGAATTCATTATGCACCAGCATTTTGTTATACCAAAGATATGCATGCCATCCGAATCTGTTGTCATGACCTTCCAAGTTCAGGAGTACTTGATTGTCTAGTCTTATCCGTTCCGATAACCAGTTCAAAACGTTAGCTTGATAATAAATCTTCAAGTCTGGGAGACCCATTCCTCCCTCTTCCCTTGATTTTGTTAGAGTACTCTACTTAATACGTGCTTTCTTACCATTCCATATGAATTCAGTTATGTCTTTTTTCCATAATCTGAAGGGGGATTCATTATTTATGATCGGGATTGTTTGAAAAAGAAAATTCATTTTAGGGAGCACCATCATTTTGATTGTTTCTATCCATCCCGAAAGGGATAAATTCAAATTATTCAACTTCTTCAAGTCATTTTTAATTTCTTTCCACTTTCCAATGTAGTTATTTTCATATAAGTCCGTATTTTTTATTGATAGCCAAATTCCTAAATATCTGTTATGGATCCAACTATGCATTGGTTGTTGTTTATGCAACTGAAAGAAAGATTTAAAATGGATGCTAAACTAGAAGGTTTGGAGGAAGACATGACAGACTTAGACAAATTACCTACTGAAGAAAGCTCCAAAAAGACAGCTAAGATTTATAATATATTAAGAGATTTGGAACATGAGAAGGAACCTATAATGGAAGCGGACTGTGGTAGAGTTACAAATAACTGGACAGATAAGAAGATGTGTAATGTAATTTTGAACATATACACTTTGAGTTACTATATGAATTTTTTTAATGTTATTCCTTTTATTTGTAAAAAATAAAATTAAAAAAAGAACAAAAGGACAGATTCACAAAGAGAAATCTATCTTCATGTACAAATCCATGTTGCTAGAACAGATCAAATATTTTTTCAATATTTAAACCTACCTTCTTTCTTCTTGTTCACTATTAAAAACACTCAGTAATATTACAACACTGAATATACTTGGTGTATTAGAAGGCAGAAGAAAATGAGAATGGCCACATTGCATATGTGTTGACTCAGTAAGAAAATCATGGTCCTGAGCTTCCAAGACCTAAGCAGGATTTTTGATTACTATTGTCACAGGCTAGTTATTCAGTAGTCAACTTTGTTCCTTGCTCATAAAACTTTAAAAGTACAGAATTTGACATAATATCACATATAGGAAGTAAGATATGGAGATAGTGAAAGATGTGAGAGTATGTGCCTACATCAGCAGCAAGGCAGTTATAGCTTTCATTTCAGTTTGGGAAGAATGCCATATGCCCTTGAATGTAAATAGAAAGGCAAAATACAGTTGTACTCAAGAAGCACCTATGGTCAAGAAGGGTGGACATCTGTAGATTTAAAAAGAGAACAAACTATGGTCTGGGACAGATGGGCCCAAAGCAGCGTGGTGCCGCTGATACTAGGGTTTGGGAGCGCACAGTAACCACACGCTCCCAAACCCTAGCATGTAATGGTGGTGGCATCATTGTGGCATTCCATCCACATGGCTACTGCCATTGTGATGTAGGTGATGTGCAGCATTCAGATATCGCTGTGCATCGCTTATATCATTGGTGTGCCAATGGCACACTTGTGACATGTGCCGGTGCCATAAAAAGAACTAGTTTTTTTCTTTTTACTGTGGAAGAACACCACACAGCTTGGCTGCTGTGGCATCCCTCCTAAATTAAAACAGGCACCTCCAGCCCCCCATTTTCAGGTGGTCTGTCTGTCTTGCCTCTATGATATGTACACTGACTGGGACAAGTAGGATAAGAAAGGCTCCTACCTTACCTCAAATCTATTTCAACAGTATAGGACATAGTATACAGTTCAGCTGCAATTTATTTTAATATGTCAGGTGACAAGCTGAGTGGGTGTTACGAGAGGATAAAAAGAAGCTCAGAAAGAGTTCTTGTCAGACTACCTTCAGACACATCTCCAACAAAGAAGTATGTTGTCCCTGACAACCACACTGTTCCTGATAACCTTATAGTCCGATAATTGGTCTGGACATACTGCCCAAACATACTGTGATACTGGTAAGGATGACATAGATATAAAATAGAGATATGTCCCACTTTGCTTGTAAATGATGCCTATAATATGCTCCATATTTGAGAATGTAGTAGATGTTGTAATAGGTTAATAATGTAAAATATACTATTATGACTTAATAATGCTCAAGGGGATTAACCTATGAATGCCAATAGGTGAAAATGTATACCTGCTATGGATAAAAGGCTATATTAAATGGCTTAGAAGGGTCATATTCTTACACATTTTAATTATTCCCAAGCTTGTTAAAGAGGGACCGTTGTTGCTGCTCCAAAAATTATGGCCCTCAAAGTCATATCAAGGAAACAAGCAGATCTGGGTTCTCTCATCATCAGAATGAAGAACACCTGGAAATACTATGTCTCCTGGGCTACTGTCATACTGCATAATTAATGCAGTTTTACTTCACTAACTGCCATGGCTCCATCTGAAGGAATTCTGGGATTTGTAGTTTTTTGGGCACCAGATTGATTGGGCAGAGAAGGCTAAATTAGAAATCCAAGAATTCCATCTTATTGAGCCATTACAGTTAAAGCAGTGTCAAATTGAAGTAATTCTGCAGTATAGATGCAGCCCTTGAGTTACATGAAGAATATGCAAGACACCAATAATAATAATAATAATAATAATAATAATAATAATAATAATTGGCATTTTAAAAATCCAACTCTATTACTATATGCAAAAATACAGGCTGTATCCTATCAACTAATATATAATAGTGAAAGGTCCAAAAACATATGGCAGAAATAATCATAGAATCATAAAATATTTGAAAGGATGTCATATTGAGGAGGGAACAAGCTTGTTTTCTGCTGCTGCAGAGACTAGAACGCGGAACAATGGATGCAAGCTGCAGGAAAAGAGATTCCACCTCAACATTAGAAGGAACTTCCTGACAGTAAGGGCTGTTCGACGGTGGGACACACTCCCTCGGAGTGTAGTGGAGTCTCCATCCTTGGAGGTCTTTAAGCAGAGGCTGGATGGCCATCTGTCGGGGATGCTTTGACTGGGAGTTCCTGCATGGTAGGGGGTTGGACTGGATGGCCCTTGTGGTCTCTTTCACCTCTATGATTCTATGATTCTAAGCTTGTTTGCAAGAATGTCATGGGAAACCTTGTCAAAGGCCTTACTGAAATCAAGATATACTATATCCACAGCATTCCCTTCATCTACCAAACTTGTAATTTTATTAAAAACAAACAAACAACAAACAGATCAGATTTGTCTGGCATGACCTGTTTCTCTGAAAACCATGTTGACTTTTTGTGATTATGACATTGCCTTCTAAATGTTCACAGACTCTCTGTTTAATTACCTGCTCTAGAATCTTTCCTGGTATTGATGTCAGACTACCTGGACAATAATTGTTGGGATCCTCTTTTTTTCCCTTTTTGAAGATGGGGACAACATTTGCCCTCCTCCAGTCTGCTGGAACTTCTCCTGTGCTCCAGGAGTTCTCAAAGATTATTGCCAATGGTTCCGATATTACATTTGCCGGTTCTTTTAATACCCTCAGATGTTGTTCATCTGGCCCTGGAGACTTATATTCATTTAGGTTAACCAAGTTTTCCTGTATTATCTCTTTACTTATTCTGTGCTGAAGTTTTCCTATTCTATCTTCTTCCCCATTATCCTTAGGTTGAGCACCTTTTGCCTTTTCTGAGACGACTGAAGCAAAGAAGGTGTTGAGTCATTCTGCCTTTTCTCTGTCCCCTATTAGCATTTTGCCATCTTCTGCACGCAGTGGCCCTACCATTTCCTTTTTCTTCCTTTTGCTTCGGACATACCCCCAAAAGCCCTTTTTATTGTTCTTAACCTCTCTAGCAAGCCTGAGTCATTCTGCGCTTTAGCTTTTCTGACTTTGTCCCTACATGTGCTGGCTATTTGTTTGAATTCCTTTTTCGTGATTTCCCCATTTTTCCATTTCCTATACACGTTCTGTTTAAGGCTTATCTCAGTTGAAAGTTCCTTAGTCATCCATCCTGGCTTCTTGAGACACCTCCCAATTTTTTTCCTCATTGGAACTGTTTGAAATTGTGCCTTCAGTATCTCCCTTTTGAGAAACTCCCATCCGTCTTGAACTCCCTTCTCTTTTAATTTTCCTTACCACTGGATAACCCCCAGTATTTCTCTAAGCTTATTGAAATCAGCTCTCCTAAAGTCTAGAATGTGTGTCTGACTATGCCTGGCTTCCCCTTTCTGCTTTATAACAAACTCCAGGAGAACATGGTCACTTCCTCCTAAGGATCCAAACACTTGCACCCCGTTGACTAGGTCATCCCTGGTGGTTAAGATCAGATCTAAAATAGCTGATCCCCTTGTTGCCTCTTCCACCTTTTGGACAATGAAATTGTCTTCGAGGCAAGTGAGGAATTTGCTCGACCTTCAGGATTTGGATGAATTTGACTTCCAGCTAATAATCCAGTTTGAGACCGCTTTTACTGTCTTGGCTCAATGCTAGGTAATCCTGGGAATTGTATTTTGTTGTGGCATCAGAGCTCTCTGATAGAGAAGGCTAAATATCTCACAAAATTTCAGTTCCTAGAATTCCCTAACACTGAACCAGGGCTGTTAAAGCAGTGCCAAACTAGATTATTTCTGCAGTGTGTTTTGCACCACTCTCTGGGTGGCTTCAGAGCCTGGCACATTGATGCTGAATGCTTTGAAGCTGCCTGGAAGCCAGCTTCCAGATACCTGGCTTCCCACACATGGCCTAGCCTCCAGGTGCTCCAGTGGCATAGCATTTACATGCCACACACTGCCAGAGTGTCATACAGCCATCTTCCAGCTGTAGCAGGGCCAAAAAGACTCTTTGCTCTTGTAAAAAGGAGTAGCTCTTTGCCATTTATTTTTTGGCCTGCAAAAGGGCAGATTGGGGATGCAGTTGCAGTTGCCACCACCCCAATCCAGCTCTGTCAAGGGAGGCTTCAAGTGGTCTCTTTTGTCCCCTAGAAAGTTGCTTATAGTAACCTAAATCTTCAATCCTTACAGCTCAGCATTGCCAACATTGCACTGTAAAAGTTTCTCAGGTTTTAAAACAGGATTCCCCCCCCCCCACATTCTTACTGCTAGAGGCTAGTGACTGATTAGAGGGCATTTTACTGATTAGAGGGCATTTGACAAGCTAAATATGAGCTGTGCCACTGAGCTATAGCATCATCTTTATGTGATCCTTATTGATTTTAAAATAAATCCTTTAAATGAAAATAATTATTTCATTTATTTAGATTTTTTGTTATCTTTGTCAATATTCAGGCATGAAATCACATTTTCTTACTTCACTAACTTCTACAGCAAAGATATCATGAATTATTCCTAATTTATCCACAGCAGAGTTAAGATGTGAAGCAGAGATAATGACTTGTCATTTGCAAAGACTACCTAGTGAGTATGAACTGGGTCTCTAAGGTCCAACGTCAACAATATAGTCAGGTCACAACTTCATCTCTTTGTGCCTTTATTAGGAAAACTACTGTACACAGGCACACTTCTGCACAGAAGCAAGATTAGAAATTAAAATGGGCCACTGTACCACTCCAAATGAAATTAATATTTCCATCCATTGACGGTGATGAAGCTAGCACCCTTGGTATTAAAATGTAAGCTAGGGCATCAGCAGATACAGTGGCTCAATGTGCATTGAATTTTGATTTCCCAAAAGGCATCATAATCAGCAAACCTAACTAGAATGGGGGAGATACTGTTCTTAGATAAAGTGCATATTTACTCAGCAACAGTAAAAAAGAATTCCCACATCATATGTCCTGCTGCTTTGGCTTGCATTTACAAATCACTTTTACACAAACAAAATTGGATATCACCTTGCTTTGTCTTTTAATAGAACAATAAACTTTGATACACAGCAGGATACAGAAGAGAATCCCACTTTCTGTAGGCCACTCTGGATATCTTCCCAGATACTAAAGGAAAGATAATTGAAAAATTACAGGTCAGGTTCATAGAAACAGATACAGAACATGATTCTGTATTAATCTTGTTTTGTTTTTTTTTTAATGGAGAAACAATATGAACAGAGTATTTTTATTATCTCTAGCATTTAAAAATAACCCCCATTAATGTTTTCATGTTTGGGAAAGGTAAATAAAAGGTAATAAAAGTCGTCTTAGTAACTGCACCTAGTCTTTAGAAGGAGTCCTAGGAGAGCTTCTTCAATTCCTCCTGCTAACAAATGAAATGCCTTGTTTTTGTTTGTTTGTTTGTTTTATTCTTCAGTGCTATGGTAACTTGTTTTCTGCTGTTGGGCTTTCTGGTTGTTCTTTAGTTGCCCATATATAAGTTGGCTTAATTCTTCATGGAAGATGAATCTATCTTAGGGTTGTTGTTTTTTTTTGAGGCGGAAAGTATGTGATTCATCCAAGATCATCCAGTGGGTTTCCATGGCTGAGCATGGAACAAAACCCTGGTCTCCAGAATCATACTCCATCACTTAAACAACTACATCATGCTGGCTTGTGATATCTTACTTCTAGAAAAAATATGGTCATAATTGCTGTTGGCAATTGTATATCATATGGCTTAACATATAGGCTTGAGTGCCTCATCCCTATCTGGGTGAGGACAAGATCAGCTTGGCTCCACTGCTTCGGGCAGTCTTTGCATTGGATTAGCTCCCATCGTAGGTCTATTTATAAAAACTTAATAAAATAGCCTTAATTAAGTCCTACTTTGTGTCTGGGATCTTTTTGTTTGTTTGTTTGCCACCAATGATGACCAATGAGGGATGCTTTGTTTTCTTTTTAGCCATCTTTATGTTTAGTGTTATTGTACACTAATGCTGAAATGCTACCTCTTAATCCTGATGAAATCTGAGAGTTGGCATCTTTGCTTATACCTACTGTGCAACTGGAAAATTCAGAGTGGAAAATACAGGATGAAAATGTTCTTTACAACATATCCTTCCTGAAGTAGGACTGGGGATTTGCAGAGTTTTTTGCAATTGATCTTGGAGTGTGTTTCTTGGTGTAAAGCATCTAGCAGCACAGCTTCACTATGGGCCGATTTAGACCGCCCCCTTTGGAGCAGTCTCTACCCACCTCCAGAAGCGGCGGGATGGGGCCGAGGCTGCCATACCGGCAGCCTCAGCGGCCCCATCGCACCACTTCTGGAGGCCGTGGGGAAGCGGCAAACTGCTGGTTCCCTGCGGCTTCTAAGTGGGGTGCAGTGGGTGCCCTGGGCACCTGCTGCACCCCGCTTGCGGAGGCAGGGCGGAAGGGAGGAAGGGGCTGCCGCCGTGGCCCCTTCCTCCCTTGGTCTTTGCCGTGGCTGTCTAAAAGCCACGGCAAAGGCCCACGCCAAAAAGGAGCTCCGTTCGGAGCTCCTTTTTGGAGACACGGAAAGGGCGCAATTGGCACCCTCCCGTGGCGCTAGAGCATCATTATGTGTGCAGTGCATCTAGCAGCTGTGCACATGATGACGCTCTTGCATATGGATGCCACCATCTTAAAATGGTGGCGTCCATACAGTTTAGGGTTAGGGAGGGTGTAGATGCTATGCCCTCCCTAACCCTAAAGATGCAGTAAAGAGCCCTAAGAGTGCTCGTTAGTGCCAATGTAGATCGGGCCTATGTGAAGGGTGCATTTATTAGTAACTACTTGAAGTACACAGGATGTATCTCTTTGATAAAAAAAAATACTATTAGAGCTGTTTTGTTTTATTTTGTTATGTGTCTTCAAGTTGTTTCCAACTTATGGCAACTCTAAGGCAAGTCTTTCAGCAGACTGGGAGGAATAATAACACTTTACAAGACAGAATCAGGATTCAAATGAGTCTGATAGATTCGGCAGCTGGGCCAAAATTATAAAAAAATAATTTCAAGAAAGGTTAATTTGGGGAAGAAAATACATAAATAAAAGTGGTTGCTAACTTCATTACAAGAGTAGATGTGGAACAGATCTAGGAAACTTGATGGTTTGGAGCCATAACATGAATCAGCAGTAGGGGTGTAATTCTTTCTGTTGAAGGAAGTAATGAGTAATTTTGTCAATTTTCTTCTAACTTAAAGAAAAGTTTTAAAAACTAAACAGTTTTTGAAACTTACTAACAATTCAGGATATATATATATATATATATATAACACAGTCACTTTCTTTGCAGAAAACAGATTTTTCTGTGCATGAAATATTAAAAACAAATGTTGTTTCTTACACAGCAAATGCTGGTTTTTTCTTTCCACAAAACAACTACATACAAATGTAGTATATTGTCTTTATTTTCTATTCAAATCTTCTAGTCTCCCACATTTTGCATGGTACTTAAGAATGTGCAAGAACGTGTAGTTCATGCGAGCCTGAATATAAGTCTTTAATGCCATATACTGGTAAATATGTGCAGGGGCTCATGTACCAAACCTAAATGAAGATTTGAATCATCAAATTATTCACTTTCCCCCAGAGCAATCTTGGACCTTTTCATTGCCCGAGAGACAAACCTTGGGATAAATTATGAATATGTGGCACAAGTTATATTGATGAAGTGATACAAGTGTGAGGTAATGCTGAACCAATGCAAAGCCTATGTGGAAGTGGTACAGTTCTGTGCTTGTTGTTGGGTTAGTTCAGATTGTTTCCAGTTTATGGTGACCTAAGGTGAATGGGGTTTTCTGCGGCTTGAAGTATGTGACTTGGCTAAAGTCACCCAGTGTGTTTTCATGGGCAAGTAAGGAATCAAACCCTGATCTCCAGAGCCATTGTCCAACACCACTACACCACACTGGCTGATACTTTTCTGTGCACATAATGGGAATTTGTTCACTTTAAAGCAATGATTTCAGGGTTGACACACTGGATTATGGTAAAATTTATTATTCCTTCATTTTTTTAAAGGAAAGGATGAATGTGAAATATTGAAGATCATGGACATAGAAGTACCAATAGGACTAATGTGCTATCCATTTAACATGTCCGCCTTATGTGACATTTCCATATGTTTCCTCTCTTAGTCCAGCCTGAAAATTAAAGTCTTAGCATTATAAAACACAGATCAATAATGTCTACCTAGGAACTAGCCCACAAGTGAGAACCACATTAGAGCTCAAACAATTAACTCAATAGTTTCAATAAAGATCCAATTTAGGAATCATAGAATTGGGAGAGTCCACAAACCATCCAGTCCAACCCCCTGCCATGGAGGAATACACAATCAAAGCACTCTTCACAGATGGCCATCCAGCTTCTGTTTAAAACCCTCCAAAGAAGGAGACCCCATCACACTACAAGGAAGTGTATTTCACTGTCAAAGAGCTCTTACTGTCAGAAAGTTCTTCCTAATGATGAGATAGAATCTCTTTTCCTTTAGTTTGAATCATTTGCTCTGGGTCCTATCCTCTGGAGCTGCAGAAAACAAGCTTGGTCAATCCTGTTACATAATTTGTATAATCTGCAATGTCATTGCGAGGTAGCATTACCCTAACAAGATGGTCCTGGCCTACTTGCAGGAATGTGTGCTCTTGTATTTTGGAAACATTGATATCTGTGCATACTGGAAAATCAATGTATACTTATTGTAGAAATCAGGACTGATGATCATTAAGATATACTGTTTGGCTTTCCACTTCCAGCCTGAAAGCAGAACATTTGGAAGTGATATAGGCTGCGACAGTGGGACTTGCCAGGAGCTCTTTGTAAACTATAGTGCAGGGCAATCTTGGCCCACCATCCTCTTCTTCTTTGAGTTAGATCTTCAATAAAATAAATTGCTGATTGGAGATCAATAGAAATGTAAAGCTCTTTGAAGATAGTAACCAAAGACTTGTTTTCAAAGAGAGTTTAAGTTTTCAAGCTGTTTTGACAGCAGGAGTTCCATAGATTTCAATTAGGTTGGCTCTGCCACATTTTTATAAACTTGGCAATGTCTTTGTCAAGGTCACTTAGATACTTTTTAAAAAGTTTTCTTACCACAAAACTGTGATTTTCTTGAATTCATTTGAAAGATGGGCCTCTGGTTGTGGCAAAACAGAGGTTTTACCCCTTGATACAATTGTAGTTTCAACTGACACCAGTGACAGATCTTCAGTTGACTTCAACCCCTGAAGTAATTAAGTGTGTATAACATGTGAGAACAACTGACAGCTGAATGAATATAAAGTTAGTAGGGCAAACCTATTTCATTTTGCAATAAATAATAAAGGAGAAAAGACCAAAAGGCTAAAGCGCCAACACAGAGAAAGGATGCTTCCAAAAGAATTAGCAATCTCACATTACTGTTGAGACAGTTTATAGAAGAATCCCCTGCTTTGCTTTTCTTTTTTTTTCTTTTTTTTTTTTTTTTTTTTTGGTATGGACTTGTAAATACAATCAAGCTTATCACACTCCATTAGTAATATATATATTGCTGTATATATAGTTTGTCTTATATATATTGTGTGTGTGTGTGTGTGTGTGTATATATATTAACTGTTCCCCACTTGCTATTACCCACTTTGATCCAACACAGGGAGAGGTGGGATACAAATAAATATTATTATTATTATTATTCTGTTTGATGTTTCGCTTCAAATAAGAAATTTACTCAAAATTACCTTTAAATAAAATTACACAGAGATTAGACTGTTTGGGGAAATTGGGAGAAATGAATGATGTGAATTTTTCAATAAGTGGAAATGTGAAATTGTATACTTCTAAATTACCATATGCATAGTATACAGAATGAACACAATGAAATCATAAGAGGGGAATAAGTCTCTCCTACTCACTCTTCATCCCCATACATGTGACAGAAGTTGGCATTGTAGGTAGTACTTTCCTACCATCTGTGCCATCTGGGCAAATGAAAAAATGCATAAGGTTAATAGGGCTAACATTTCACCACATGTATTAATTAGATAAGCTTCTATAACTGCTGAAATATTCTCTTCTATGGACCTATTAAAAACCTAGGGATCTTATGCATATGTTATGCATAAACTATATATTATTATTATTAATATTTTATTTATTTATACCCAGCTCTTCATCCCTAAAGACTATCAGAGTGGCTTATAATTATTGTTTTAATTAGACGGTTCCCTGCCCTGAGGCTTACAATCTAAGAAAGACAACACAAAAGGAGAAGGGAATGGGGGTGGGGAAGGGGATCAGGTCCAAAAGTTCTTCTCTCCCTTTGACGCCTGGACCAAGGCAGATGGCATGGAGGGAGGGCCCTGCTTCATAATCAAGGAAAGTCCCGATGGAGTTTGGACTGTCCTTTCACTCACTCCTGGGTAAGATGGGGTAGCATGGAGAGAGGGCTCTTCTACTTGAGGCCAGGCCTGATGGTGTTGCTTGGCCTCTCCAGTCCCTTCACTCCCTCCTGGGTAATCTCACAAAGTGAGCTTCTCTTGGTTGAGCAGGCTGGCGTTTGAGTTCAAACTATGTGCCCTTTTCCTTTGCTT
This sequence comes from Urosaurus nigricauda, assembly GCA_034509955.1. Taxonomy (NCBI): domain Eukaryota; kingdom Metazoa; phylum Chordata; class Lepidosauria; order Squamata; family Phrynosomatidae; genus Urosaurus; species Urosaurus nigricauda. Next base: position 162,743,564 of record JAOEGL010000005.1, on the reverse strand, counting down.
CTTTCTTCTTCCTTTCATTTTCCTTCACACATTGTAAGAAGCTGTCTCTGCTCTTTGAGTGTTTAATATGCTCAATACGTACATTCTCTTGGCAAGAATCTTGCCCTTGACCTTCTTGTTCACAATAATGCCCACAGCATGCTGAGTAATGTTGTATACTCTTCCTGTCTTGCCATGATAGCATTTGTGTGGCATGCCTTTCTGAATTGTGCCCATGCCCTTGATGTAAGCAATATCACCCTTCTTATAAATGTGCATGTAGGTTGCAAGAGGGACAACACCATGTTTGCGGAAGTGCCTTGAGAACATATAACGTGTCCCCATCCTCTTCCCTTTTGTGTTGGTCATCTTGACTGATTACTCTAAAATGGTGTCCCAGGCCGAAAACATAAACAGAGAGATGATAGATAGATAAATAGATAGATAGATGAGATAAAGTCTGTTTGTTAATTCTGTTATTTCTAGAGTATAAGTCTATATATCTCTACTCAGAGGTCCTGTTATCTACCATTCTACTTACTACTCAGGTATGTTGATATAGTATTGAAGTTTAAGTTTATATACACTCTTCTTATTCCAAAAAGGGGCAAAGTAAGTTAGTGCTAAAGATTGTTCTTGTTGAAAATTCAATAAATAGCTGTGGCATAAAAATATTTCCACATAGTAGAATTTTGTATACACGGTATTTGTCGTATGTGAATTTTACGCATATTGTGTCGATATACCACTTCCTAGGTGGCAAATGCAAGATATTCCCATCCACAGCATTTCTGTATTAGACCCATTCCTCATTTGGACTGAAACATCTATCTTTGGGGTGAAACTAAGTGCCATTTGGAGCGGCCTGATGTTGCCCCTTTTAGCGCTGGATCAGGGCTGCAGCAACTATATGCCACAGCCCTGATCTGGCACCAAAAGGAGCTGCAAAAAGCAGCTCCTTTTTGCATCGCAGAAATGGTGCCCTTGTCACCACCATGGCACCTTCTGGTGCTCCTTTTGGTGCTGTGTCATCTGAGCATAGCACCAAAGGAGTGCTGCAACCCCACCTGCCATGTGGTCAAGTGCACAGCATGATGTTGGCATGAGGGCAACATTGGGGCACGCTTCATGTGGACGCCACACCCCACTCTGCTCTGAGACTGGGGTATAATGCTGGTCTGCACAGTTACAAAATATTGATCACTCAAACTGATCTTGTGATCAAACAATAAAATAATTTGATTTGATATTACATCGATTATAATGTTCCCCTTCTGTGTCTAAAATTGAGAATAATTATTTTTTGAAACAAATGCCAGTGCTTTTTACTTATAGGTAAATCATCTAGTAATAGTTTCATCCCAACAAGGAAAAATAGCAAAGAAACATTTCAAGTTAAGTTTGAAGGGATTTTTTTAGAAAACAGCCAAGACTAAGGAATGTGTTCAAAAATAGGAATTTAATTAATGCAATATATTGTCTGAGCAGCTGGAGATTAAACCAAAGCAAAATCATTCTCACTCTGTAATATCCAAAAGTCAAGGCATCACATCATATCAAGCACATGTTCTTTCTTTTGAAAGTATAGCAGAAGATGCATATTGTAGAAACGAGTCATTGTGTCAGTTATTACAGATTTTAGGCCTAGTATTAATTAGAATTGCTGCAGGGAGCACCTTAGGATTCAGTTAATGAAATGTACTGCTAATAGAGAAGAACAGAAATGTAACATTAAGTGAATTAGATGTTTAATGTTACAAAATATTCACTACAGGAACACAAAGCGAACAATATTGCAAATTCATATGATGGCATAAGAGTGTAAGGGAACATCAGTTCAGGCATACTATGGGATAATAAACAGAATATAGAGATAGAAAGAAATTAATAATACTATAGTGAAAATATGAATAAGAAAATAATGGCAATACTAGTATAGAGACATAAGAACAATGAAATCAGTAAAGCAAATGAGATAAACATAATACTTAGTTTGTGAGGCAACATACTGCATTTCCTTACCAACTCTTTTTCTAGCCTATCTAATGGGACAGAGGCTATCTCATGGCATGATATAATTCTTAGGGCCATTCTTAAGGGAAAGTATTGAATATTCTGTCTGAAGGAAACACCACTAAAGGCAACAAGATTTCCATCTGAAGTGACGAGAATGAGTGGGGTGATACTCAAGAGATAAAGGAAGAAGAAATGTTAGAAACTTTTATTTAAATATAAATCCATCAATTTTACGAACATTCATAAACATACATACAGTATTACACTAACCCTCTGGGGGCCTTTTCATTCTCTGAAAGAACTAAAAACTGCTGGGACAGATACTTTAGTCCAGTACTAGCTCTAATCACTTAACATTTTATCACTATGTATATAGGTAAAAATCCAGTGGAAGCATTTTGTAAATACAAGAGTTCCCCTTATATTCAACAGAACTGGAAAAGGAAAAGAAAAGGGGGGGGGGGAGTAAAATGAGAAGGGTGAGATAAAACACCAAGTCCTATCAAGATTCAATCCTATCAATAGATTCAACTGAGGGGGGAAAAGATGAATAATCAACATAATGATTGGGCCACGTATAACATATCCACCCTTTATGCACACTCAAAATGTTCCTAGGGGAACGTGTAATCAGTACCCAATATTTTCCATTGTTTTCATATTGCCATGCAAATCATACAAGTCATGCAAATCTTGCAGTACAGATATATTTCATAGCCTCATATTTTCTAAACAAACTGACCCTACTATGTTTTCATGTGCAGTGCTAGATGGTGTTATTCTTTGCTGATGTTTATCAGATAAGATATTTGCTTGATGGAGAGACTTTTCAGTGAAGACATTCATCAGCATAGGACACTAAATGGTATATCAGTATACTTTTTGTGATCCCCTTCTGTCAAGTAGTAATGTGGTTGCTGAAAGATTTGCTTGCAACTTCCTTGAAGCCATTTCAATGGCAGAGAATTTTTCTTAGAAAAAAGAAAGAAAGAAAAGCTGGGGTCCTTTAATCCGCTTTGGTTTCAATTTTCATTTTTTAAAAAATCAGGAATGTGCTCTCTAAGAGACCCAGCATGGTGTAGTAGTTTGTGTGTTGGACTAGGATACTGGGAGATCAGTATTTGAATCTCCATTTGGTCTTGAAAACGTATTGGGTGATCCTGAGCATCATATTCTATCGCTCTTGGAGGAAGACAGGGACAAGCCTCCTCTGTACAAATTCTGCCAAGAAAAAGCCATAATAGGTTTACCTTAGGGTTGCCATAAGTCAGAAATTACTTGAAGGCACACAATAATAACATGTTCCCAATGAAAATAGTAAAATGGTGTTCACATATGTGAAGCAGCATATGTAAGACAAAATAGTGATAGAAACAGACTACTTCCATCATATGCATAATTCATACTTTTTTGCCATAAAGTATTTATGCTTTGTCTGGTTTTATCCATATATTATGTCATTATTTGCATTATATGGCAACAACATTCCTTATATTTAACCTGACAATTTTTTAATCATCATCATCATCATCATCATCATCATCATCATCATCTTGCAGTCTTGACTGCCCTTGAGTCAGCCCCCACTCAGGGCAACCATGTAGATGAGACATCTCCAAGCCCCTCTATCCACTGATCTGCTCAGCTTCTGCAAATTCAGGCCTGTGTCCTGCTTGATTGAGTCTATCTATCTGGTGTTTAATCATGCTCTCTTTCTGCTACTTACTACCTTCTATAGCATTGTCATCTTTTCCAATGAGCCATGCCTTTTCATGATATGCCCAAAATGTGACAGCCTCATTCTGTCATCTTAGTTTCCAGGGAGACTTCAGGTCAGATGTGTTCACAAAACCATTTGTTTGTCTTTCTGGATGTCCACAATATCCTCAGCACTCTTTTACAGAACAATATTTTCCCTGTCCAACTCTCATATCTGTACATGGTGATGGAGAATACAATAGCCTGGATTAATCTGACTTTAGTCCTCAATTTTATATCTGTATGGGATGTGGTGGCTCAGCAGTTAAGATGCCAGCTCTGATGACCACAAGGTTGACAGTTCAAGACACAAGCACCATGTAATGCAGTGAGCTCCCACCTCACAACTTAGCAATTGAAAACCATGTAAAAGTGCAAGTAGAAAAATAAGTACCATTCTGTGCTGGCCACATGACCACAGAGTTGTCTTTAACAAAGCTGGCCCCCTTGGCTAAGTAATGAAATGAGCACTGCCCCCTACAGTTGGAAACAACTTGACAATCATGTCAGGGGAAGACCTTTACCTTTTTTGTATATTTTTTACTCTTCAGGATTTTCTCTAGTACCATTAGGGTCCAAAGCATATGTAGCCTGGATTCCAAGGTAGGCTTCTGTGGGCCAGGCTGTGCTTAGTGAGCTTTAGAGAGTCTAATGGGTGAGAGGCAGAAGATAATTCAGGAAATAGCCCAGATATAAACACAGCAAAGGAGAGTGCCAAGAGTCCAATGGCCCAAAGATAAGAGGCAGAGTCAAGGAGCAGGCCAAGTCTAAACACAGCAAGGCAGAGTTCCAGGAGTCCAAGAGGCCAGATGCAAGAGGCAGAATCAAGAAACAGTCCAGGTCTAAACACAGTAAGGCAAACAAGGCAAAATACAAACAGAGCAGCCAAAGGCAATACAGAAGATCATGTTACTGTGGTAAGGACAGAGAAGCCAATGCAGTCCTTAAATAGCTGTACCTCCAGTTGCTCCAGCTGCCATGCATGTGTACTGCTTGCTGTACCTGTTGACTAGCTCTGATCCTTCCAGGAATCTGGGAGCTCAGGCCTTGTCCTACAAAGACTTTGGCAACAGGACGTCAGCAGCCAGAAATCCTATCCTGCAATGACTTACACAGGCAGACCTTTATAGGTTCATTCATAGCTGCATATGCCATTCATAGTGTTTTTCTGTCTTCTTGATTGCAATCTCCATTCTGAACAATGTTTGATCCAAGGTACAGGAACTCTAGCTATTTTTATTTCCTTATTGTCTAGGTGGAACTGATGGTTATTATTGTCTAGCTTGAACTGATAATGCTTAATATTTATATGAAGCCACTTGGTGAGATTGACCGGAGGCATGGAGCTCAGTGTCTTCAGTACACTGATGACACTCAGATATACATCTCCATGACAAGATCATTGGCCCAGACTTCAGATGGCGTCTCTCCTCTCAATGACTGTCTTGCAGCAGTAATGGATTGGATGAGGGAAAACAGATTGAAGCTAAATCCAGACAAAATGGAGGTACTCACTGTCACAGGACCGAAGCCAGGTCTGGGAATACATCTTCCGGTCCTAGATGGAGTCACATTCTCCTCGATGGACCCTGTTCGCAGCCTGGGGGTACTCCTAGACTCCTCGCTTCACATGACTAGTCAGGTGAATGCGACGGTCAGGAGTGCTTGTTATCAGCTTCAGCTGATACGCCAGCTGCGCCCTTTCCTGGATCAGAAGGACCTGGAATCTGTGGTACACACTTTGGTAACCTCATGATTGGATTTCTGCAATGCACTCTACTTGGGGCTACCCTTGTGCCTAACCCGGAAACTTCAACTAGTCCAAAACATGGCGGCCAGGCTTATTACTGGTACATCGAGGTGCGAGCACATAACACCAGTGCTTAAGTCCCTCCACTGGCTACCGATTAGTTTCCGGGTACAGTACAAGGTGTTGGTTTTAACCTTTAAAACCCTACAGGGCTCGGCTCCATCTTATCTTAGGGACCGCCTCTCCCAATACAATCCTCCACACACACTCTGGTCCTCCGAGAGAAACCTACTATAGCCTTTGAAAACAAGGCTGTTGCGGGCCTCCCAGGGGACTTTCTCTACTGCTGCTTCCAGGCTATGGAACGACCTGCCGGATGAGATGCGTCTTATTACATCCCTTGATAGCTTTAAAAAAGCCTTAAAGACGCATCTCTTCCGGCAGGCCTTCCAAGAAACACCTTAATTCCTGGCCTCAACACTGGTTCACGACATTGGGTCGCGTTCTTTTACCAGGTCCCAGCACTTTATCTATGAATTTTACATCTACAATGTCCATAGAACGACTAGCTGTTTTTTATGTTTTATGTTGTATGTTGTAATTGTTCTTGGATTTTAATCTGACATTGGTTTAATTTAATTTTAAGGGGTGCGAGGTGGGGCTGTGGGTTATCGGAATTGTTTTATCTTGATGTTTTTTAATCATTGTAACCCGCTACGAGTGGTGACAGAGGAGCGGGATATAAATAAACTTTATTATTGTTGTTGTTGTTGTTTTCTTTATGTTCAGCATTAAACCTGTCTTTGCACTTTCTTCTTTGGCCTTCCTTAGTAATTTAACCATATACAATATATGGCATAGAAATTGCATTGATAGTGCCTTTTTCTTGTATTGCTCAGAAAGGTTTTGCCAGAAGAAAATAGCTCCCATAGAGGTATTACTAACCATTGTCTCTGCAATTGCTTCTTTAATCCAGTAAAGAAAGAACACAGATGTGAAAACTTTTATCCTAGCTCTGCTCAAGAGACCTTTGGTTACTAGTACAAGCAAACATATGTACAATGTTCTGTGAAATTAATTTCTATGCTTAAATCAAAGCAAGAGTGAGCAATGTCATACTCAGAAATTTACCTCCACTGTCAACAAATATGTATTTGAAAAAGCACTTCTTAGGGTTTGTTTTAGTTTCTGTAAATGGACCATTCCTAGTACAGGCTGAAATGCACTTAATCGTAAATGTTGTGTAAAGCAAGACTTTGTGGAAATTAATAATAATAATAATAATAATAATAATAATAATATATTTCTAGTCCGCCCCTCTGAACAAAGCATTCGGGGCGGAATTACAACAGAAGTTAAAACATAACAGATTAAAATATTCCCATCCATCCCCACCTCTCCCCTTAAAAAAGGATTAAATCAACTCTAGATTAAAAGCATATACAATAAAAACATGTGCAATGGAAAGCATGATACTGACTGTGAAAGCAAAAAAACACAAATGCAGTCATTACCAGTGCTGCAGTAAAAGGAAGGGACATTCTTACAGATAATGCTTGAGCTGGATATTCTTTTTCAGACTACTGACTAACTGCTTCAGAAGGTCATCCCCCAATCAATTGTTAGGAAACCCTTAATGTGTTACCCAGGGCCCTTTCACATAACACAGTTACAGTGCAATATGACAGCAGCCTAACACACTATGGGGCTTTTTACATTGGCAAGAAAGTGTGACATGAAGTTGCACTTTCCTTAATGCTTAGCAGCTAGACAGCAAGCCCCAGGTGTGCATTTAAAAAGTACAGGGCAGCTAGACTGAGGTTTTTTCTGTGGCTCAGCAACTACATGGGAAGCTGTCAAAACGCTACAAACACAGGCGGAGCAGCTACATGGGCGGCAAGGAATGTGGCTTTTAGCCGCGCTTTAAACATTTTTTTCCCTTGCTGGCTGTGAATTGCGCAATTGCGCAGGTACACCATACAGTCGGAGCTTATCACATGGGGGAGTACAGGACCATTCCGAAAGAGGGAGAAAGTGAGGTCAGTTCAGAAATGCACATGATTACGCACAAGCTCATCACACACAAAACAAGAGAGCATCTACACAAAAAGAAAATGCAGAGTCAATACGAAAGAATTCATCACATGTGAACATACTGGTCGGCTTTCTGTTGCAAATTAAGGCATCTTGGGAAATGGTAGCAAAGGCTCATGGGAGTCGTAGTCTGTGTTCTGTCAGAGCATTATATTGAGTTGTCTTGAGGTTTCAGCCCTCTGTCCAGGAGGGATTCCCATATGTCCTCCATTCTTGAGCAGAGGCCCCCCTTTTCCAAGTTGACCAGGCACGTCCTCCTTTGCCAGGACACGTCCTACTTTTCCAGCCTTCTTTTTGAAGAGGAAGCAGGAGGGCCAGGCGTGCTCTGGCCAGGCTCTGGGGGTCTCTTCCTGGCTCCTTCCCTCCCTCCCTCCCTCCCCGCTGCCTTCCTCCTCCCTTTGGCTGAGAGAGTGTGACTTGCAGGGAGGAAGGGCAGCGGTGGTGCTCCAGGTCCTCCTGATGCTGGGCCAGGGCAAGCTGGAAACAGGAGGAGGAGGAGGAGGAGAGGGACATGGGGCCCCTCTGCTGCCCTGCTTCCCTGCAAGTCACACTCTCTCAGCCAAAGGGAGGAGGAAGGCAGCCAGGAGAGAGCCCTGGAGCCTGGCCAGAGTGTGCCTGGGCCTGCCTTCTCCTCCCCCCTTCGGCTGAGAGAGTGTGACTTGCAGGGAAGCAGGGCAGCGGAGGTGCTCCAGGTCCCTCCCCTTCTCCTCCTCCTCTTGCCAGCTTGCCCTGGTCTGGCTGAGCGCCTCCAGTGCCCTGCTGTCTCCCTAGAAGTCACACTCTCTCAACCAAAGGGAGGAGGTGAAGGAAGGTGCAGGCGCACTCTGGCCGGGCTCTGAAGGTCTCTTCTTTTCTTGGCACCTTCCCTCCCTCCGCACTTGTATCACTGCCTTTAAATGGGCGCTTTAAAGAGACAGAGCCCCATTTAACCGTTCAACTACACCTTAGCCTTTAGATGCAATAGCAATGCTGCACCCTTTTTAAAAAAGTAGTGGGGAAATCAAACTACTTTTTAAAGGCACTTCTTCTCCCTTAAAACTCCAAAATAGTGTTTTCATGGCACACTTTCCATTTTTCTCATCTAAAGGCTGGGCTTTCATGCAGCCATCAACACACCTCTTTTTGCCAATGTAAAATGGGCCAGCTCCTTTTTAAAGCACTTCTTCTCCCTTAAAATTCCAAAATAGTGTTTACATGGCACACTTTCCCTTTTTCTCATCTAAAGGCTGGGCTTTCATGCAGCCTTCAACACACCTCTTTTTGCCAATGTAAAACGGACCTATTTAAAGTTATTAAACACATTTTATTAGACAAAAATGAAACAGCTTATAAAGCAAATCAGAGTAAAACTCATTCAAACTATATTGTTAATAAATTGTGTTAGAGGAATAGATGAAGGAAAAGGAAAATATATATAAAGTTTTAAAATAGGTAAGACAACTCTCAGATCAGGACAGGGCTTGTGCTGCAGGCCCTCCCCTAATCCCCACCCAGAGGAGGGTAAAATAAGAAAGAGAACGCCTGAAGGAAAAGTCTGGGACGAATAAGACAGCAAAGCTGTAGGGAAGAATGAACCTATCAGAATAAAAGAGGGAAACAAAGAAGCCAAGAGACCACACTTTACTTCTGGAGGGAAAGTAGCCTAAAAAAGGCATGTCCCTAATCACTGTTATTGTTAACTGTTATCAAGCTGACTTTAGCGTATGGCAATCCAATGAATGAGAGATCACTCTGTCATCAACAGCCCTGCTCAGTTCTTGCAGGCTCAGGGCTATGGTTTCCTTGATTGAATCTATCCTTCTGGAATGTTTCTGCTGCTTTCTACCTTACACATCATTATTATTGTTGTTTTTTTCCCCCCAGTGAGCCATATCTTCTCATTATATGTCAAAAATATGAAAATCTCATTTTGGTCATTGGCTTGATTTGCTCTAGGAACTATTTATTTGTTCTTTTTAGTAATCCATGCTATCTGTAGAACTCTTCTCCAGAACCACATTTCAAATAGGTTGGTTTTCTTCCTATTAGCTTTCTTTATTGTCCAGCAATTGTATTCACAGCAATACATAGAAATGGGAAATAGAGTGGCATGGACCAATCTAACTTTAGTATTCAGTAATGTATGTTTACACTTCAGGATCTCATCTCATTCCTTCATAGCTGCTTGTTGCCTGTTTCTTTGTGGCCAGGCCACCAAAAATGCACTCTTTATCATGTGTATTTTTGCATTTCCTCACATTCATACACACATATATTCACAGACCACAACTAGCACTCCCAAAGTGGAGTTTTAATTTTCTGTTGATCCAGTTGTTTATCTATTGGTAAAATATTCATTCTCAGACAGTTTTGTTTGGCCTAAACTTTGCCATATACAGAGCACAGAGCTATCTCAGATCCTTACATAGAGAATATTTCATATTCTAGCTCACAGCACATATACCCAAAATTACACAATATATATTACAGATTGCAGATTCCAGGATGTCACACCTAGTACATGAGCATTAGTATTATGTATTTAAATAAATATGAACAGGCAAAAGAACAGAATAAATGTAATATAATATTTACCTTTTGGGGTAACACTTCCTATGTCACCAAATAAAAACAGCAAGGAGTGTTAGATGCTTTGACTAATACAAAGAAGATAACATTATAAGGAAGAGAGAGAGTTAAAAGAGGATTGCAGTAGTATACTCAAGAACAAGAACAATAACAACTGTAGCAGGTATCTGGAGTGTGTCCAAACTGAGCTATAGTAAAATCACAAGAGTCATGGCCAAGTTTTCACTAAGGCAAATATGTGTCTCTTTCAAATTGCATGATAGTATATGCTCGTAAAATGGGGAAATCCCCTTCAACACAGAAAATATGGGTCTCAAGGAGAAGGTTAGGCATAGGATGCAAATACTTTTCTATAAGATGCCAATTGCTGTACTGTTGTCTATGATAAAAATAATATAATGTGTGGGTTGTTGTTGGGGATATGTAAAATGTTCATAGCCATGCTAATGGGAAAGATGTGGGATGTGGGGTGTTGTTGATTCTACTAGATCATTTAACACTTTTTGATACCATTGACTTGGTATCATACTGCCAACACAGCAGGGTCAGGTTAGAATGCACAGTAATATAGCCATTTTTATCCTATCTAAGGATTTCCATTCTCTAAGGAGAAATGCTTTGGTCTAAGTTCATTAAAAACTAGTAAATGAAATGACATACAGTTGTTATTCAGATTTTGTACTTCTCTGAACAGAAATACAGGTATATGAAAGAAAATTGTGTAAAAGCACATACATCCAGGAAAACTGAATAAGAAATAGTACAGTAGGAGAAAGGCATACAATAATGCTTATCCCCCCCCCCCAAAAAAAAAGAATATTTGGCATACGAATTTTAAAAAGAATTTTCAAGGATTTTTCTAACCAAATTTTTTTACAAAGTGATACAGATGCAAGGGAAAAAAATGAATTTATCTCAGGCAAAAAAGAACTTAAAGGAAAACAACTTCGTCTATGCTAGCTATAAAAAGACATTGAGAAAAAGCTTCTGCAAGGGTTTGTGGGTCTGAAGTATTTTCAGGCAGTTGGGTCTTTTTTTCTTTTTCATGTAGTGATCCTGTACTACATTGGAAATTGCTTTATATGTAAGAGAAAGGGAATAAAATGGTCTCAAGGAATGGTTTGAAAGCATGGAATATGAATGATAAGATGTTTGAAGTTGTGAACTACCTACATAGAAACCCACCTGGGAAACCCATGTAAATTATTCTCAGCTACCAAGGGAACACTTTTGATATGCCAAATAAAATAACAACAACAATGATTAATGCAGAAAAAGCCAAGCCTCTAGTCAGGAGCAACATATGAGTTTCATATTGACAGTTTATAGTTCATTTCTTCATTTATTAATTGTTTCAAAAATCATGATCATTATAGGATTGTTTTCCCTAAATGTAGGAACTGGCAAAACCACCTCTGAGGATTTTTTGCCTAAGAAACTCCTATAAATTTATGGAGTTGCCATAAGTCTACACATGACATGATGACATACACATGCAATTTAATGTCCCATGTTAAAAATATGCCTCCTTCTTCCTTCTCACATTAAGTTAGAAGATAAGTCAGTGCAAAGACAGAAATAAAAGCATGCTAAATCCTTATTATGTACTAAAGCTCTGACATACTTCTAATGCTAAGGCGAAAAAGATAATTGGTGAACTACTTGCATTTTCAGGGCAAAGAGTTTAAAGAAAGGGTCATTGCTACCTACTCCTTTATATTCTGCCACTGTCATTCAGTCTGTAAAACGCTTCTGTGATTTTATCCACTTAAAGAATTAACCCTGTTCAGCATCACTTGTCAGACAGGTAATTTTACCATTGTTAATTCTTTTTTCAGATGTCTCCATCTTTGGAAGAGATGATAATTAGTTTCAGCCTTGAAACTGTCTGAAGGAAGCACTGAAGTTTCCAAGTGAGACAGAGAAGTTTCCCCTTTAACTCGTCCAAACTGCTGCATGAAGTTAAATGTGACCTTCATTCCAAGTAAGGTCATTCTGCTGGAGCTGTGCAAAATGTGTGTGGCTGGGTGTTCCTTCAAGTCACCTATCATATTTGGATCAAGGTATAGTCTGTAAGAATGTTGTTTGTTGTAATCACCACTCCTTTTATCTAAAGAAGGAATTATATTAAGTTGTGTGTATGTCCCTGTGTGCCTTCAGTTCACCTGTCAACTTATGGTGACCCCATCAATTGCATTGGGTTTTCTTAGGCAAGGAGTACACAGAGGTGGTGTGTGTTTTGTTTGTTTGTTTGTTTGTTTGTTTCTTGTTTGTTTTTTGGCCAGTTCCTTCATCTGAAATATGACCTACAGCACCTACTATTCATTGGCAGTCTCCCATCCAAGTACTAAGCAAGGATGACCCTGCTTAGTTTCCAAGACCCCACAGGATTTTTAGGGCTTTTAGACAGAGCTCATAGAGAGAGATGAAATGTACATTAGTTTTTCAGCATCATTGGACCTGCTTTGTGCTATGTACAATGTAGCTACTGCTAGGGACTCTTTGATCCAAGAGTTCATAACTATTTCTGTAAAACTGGGGAAAGTTTTTTTCCCCCAAAACACTGGGAGTTTAGCTAGATTCACATTCCCACTCTTCAGTTTCCAATTCTGTCCAATAAAAATGGAAATAATATGGATACATCTCTTCCTCTTCTCTATTTTTCTTTCTTTCTTTCCCTTTTCAATCCAGACAATCACAGCTTCCACTTTTTTCCATCATACCTTTGAGGACTGATTATTCATGGGGAAAAATACTGTACCTTTACATTTTTTTTTCTTTTTCATGTTCATATTTTTAATTCTATTGATAACTTAAATATTTTTAAAGAAAAAAAATGATGTTTACTTTTAAACATCTCCTGCAATCTGTTATAGTTTTTGTAAGCCTTGATACTGAGAAAAAAGCAGGAAAGAAGAGAAGGGGGCAGTGATGCTGCTGGTGGTAGTATTAATAGTAGTGCATGCTGGAGGTCACATGTCCAATTTAAACCACTGTACAGGATCAAGTTCTTTTCGTTCTGACTCAAAATTGGCATGGACCATCCACAAATCTACCTTTCCAATACCACCACATTTCAGACCCACCTACTGAACCACTACCAGAGTATAAACCTTTAAAACCTATTTCTTACTCTCCTCAACTTGATTGATTTTAATGGTGGAAAATGATTAATCTAATGTACCTTTAACCTAAGGCTGCAACAATAATCACTGTGCAGGAACTGGCAAACAGACAAAAAAGAAAAGAGTGGATTATGTGAAGTCGAAGGTTTTCACAGCTGGCATTCATAATTTGCGGGGGGGGGGGGGGTCAGGCTATGTGGCCATGTTCTGGAAGAGTTTATTCCTGACATTTTGCTAGGATCTGTGGCTGGCATCTTCAGAGAATGCTGGCATGGAAGTTAGTGGGGTGTATATACTGTGTGGCTGAGAGAAAGTGATTTACATGTTAATCTCTGTGTTGGTCTACTGTTGAAAGGCACAGACTCTTAGTGTCTATTTAATTAGTGATCCATTGTCTTCTGGGAAAAATCCCCTAACCCTGGGTTGTTTTCATTTGCACTCTCTGGGTCTTGATTTTGGTCAGAATCAGGTCAGAGTGTGCAGGGAAGCCATTGAAATCCACAAACACATAGGGTTGAAACAAATGGCCCTGAAAGGGCAGCTTGACATCATCCCATTGATCACAGAATCAGGGTCATGGCAACTACAAGCCATGGCCCTGATCTGTCCTTTATGAGCCAGCAAAAAGCTCCTTTTTGAGCCAGCAAAAAGCCAGTTTTTCTGCCACTGCCATGGATTTGCAGCACTCTTGCTGCAAATAAATGCCACAGCACCAGAGTGTCACAAACTTGCCTGCTATGTGGGTGGGTGGAAAGCTTCACAGTGGCTTCTTCCAGCTTGCGGGCATGCATCATCTAAACAACATGCCCCCAAGCCACCAGGAAGCTACAGCAAAGATGTCTGTTTCTCTCCCTAGACAACTTCAACAGGAAAGAATAAACCCTTAAAGTAGACAAAGTTTGGCTAGCAGTCCTGGAAAACACTAAAATCAAGACCCAGTCCATGCAAACGAACATCAATCAGGGTCGGGGGGGGGGGTCCCAGTATACAATGGATCACTAATTAAATAGGCACCCTGAGGCCATTCAACAAGAGACCAACACAGAGATTAACATGTAAATCACCTCCTCTCAACCAAGATATATACACCCCACTCACTTCCATGCCAGCATTTTCTAAAGATGCCAGCCACAGATGCTGGCAAAACATCAGGAATAAACTGTTCCACAACACAGTCACATGGCCCGAAAACCCCACAAAAATGTACAAAAGAATTGACTGTACAGCAAACCTACCTGGTGTATCTTTTCCACAAAAAGTGATTCCTTGTCTTCAGTACACCAGTCAAATCTACTGTACCATATAAGCCCAATCAAATTTTGAAATGGGATAGATTTTCTTAGCCCCACCACTTACACAGGCACATTTGGTGAGAACATGCGAAAAGACATTCTCATTGGCTATTCACTTTTCCAGAAGGCTAAATTCCGAATTTCTTTGTTCTCCTTCAACCAAAAGACACAGAGCTTTTAATTTATGCAGGCTTTTAACTTATTGCTACAGAACATTAACTGGTTGCTATAGAAACATTGATTGGTTTCTCAATTTCTTACTGGCCCAATATAGACAGGCAAAAAAGGCACCTTTCTGGTGCAAATAGGGTTAGGGAGGGTGCAGTGTTTGCACTCTCCTTAACCCTAAAGTGTATAAAAGTCACCATTTTAAAATGGCGGCATCCATATGGACGCACCATGATGTTGCCATGGTGCACGCAGCGTTTAAACAACGCTGTGTGCGCCTCACATAATGGCACTACGGGAGGGTGCCAAGGGCGCCATTTCTGCAGCGCCAAAAGTAGCTTGGAAATCAAGCTCCTACTTTGCACCTGGTCCCTGGCATGGCCTTTAGACGGCCATGCAAAGGACCCAGAGGGGAAAGGGACTGTGTCGGCAGCCCCTTTCTCCCCTCGGTAAAGCCAGGGTTTGCGGAGTGCAGCGGGCACCCAAGGTGCCTGCTGCACCCCACTTTGAGGCCACGGAGAAGTGGCAGTTTGCCGCTTTTCCATGGTCTGGAGAAGTAGCAAAATGGGGCCTCTAGGCTGGCCCCATCTCGCCACTTCTTTGGGTGGTTAGAGGCTGCCCCTTTTGGCTGGTCTGTACCGACCCACTATATTTTAAATGTTTCCAACTGTCTTGATTCAGTGGTTGGTTTTAATATGTTAGGTTATTTAATTGTTTAATTCTATAATATATTTTATTATAATGCTTTATGCTGTTTTTTTTTTAGCATGCTGTAAGCTACCTTAGGTCTCAAATGTCATGAAATAATACGATATAAAGAAAATAAATCTTGAATAGGTCACAAGATGTACAGATTTCTTTTCTCTCTTATAATAACAATCTTCTTTTTTTTTCTGTATCAAGGGCCAACATAGACAACTGTAAGTTGTTCAGAATAAAATCCTTGTTGGCACAGGTAGCCAGTATCTTCCACTATTATAGTGTGTTACTTTCCTGTGTAACCTATTGACTACATCCCATTGAAGTTTCAAGTTGTCTCTAGTTTTCAATAAGCTTTCAAGAACTGGATAAACAGACATTTGGGAATGTAATTTCTCTGGAGACAAACTCTTCATTCATACTTCCACCAGATTTTTCTTGGTTTTTCATTTCACCATCTTCCCCATATGGACTTTTCCGAATTGCTGATCAGCTTAGCAAGAATGCTTTGGAAAGAAGTTCCACCATAAATGTCTGTAGTATTTTGTTGAAGTATAAGGTAATCTGCCTTAAACATACTGTGAGATTTTAGCTCATGGCGTGGGAGTGAAAGCTATGAGTCTCATTAACTTCCCCAAGTTAATATATTTTCTGTACTTATCAGGTTTTCATGGCAGCTTCCAGACATCCTATTCAATTAGCAATATGTGAATATTCTTCACATCAAGGGAATTTCTAATTATTAAATCATTTATTATCTCAAGTTTGGTTTTTTTTTAAAACAGTAACAACATCTAATGACAGTCTAAATTATTTTTTTTACATGAATAAGTATTTAGGTACCATTCCCTCCCCCCCCCCCCCAAATTGTAAAAGTAAATTACAGTGAGCTGTGGAATTTGGAAGCCCAATAAAGTGGTGTCATACCAATGTAGTACATTGCATATAGAAATACAAGACATAGGCATACCATTGCTTCCAATGTTGAATTCTAGTTGGCAATTAATGGCCAAGGAAGAGATGGTATAAACTTCTGATCCAGGCTGCATCTGCACTGCAGAAGGCATGCAGTTTGATATGATTTTAAGTGACATGGCTCAATGCTACAGAATTATGTGATAGGTATTTTTGTGAGACATTTAGTCTTTCAGAAAGCTCTGGTGCCAAAACAAACTACAAATTCTGGATTTCATTAGGATGGAGCCATGACAGTTAAAATTTTGTCAAACTGTATTAATTCTGCAGTATGACAGCAGCCTCAATTTCTGACTGCTTTTTAAAAGCAAGTTCCATGTTGGACATATTTAGAAAAGGAACTAAAATAAAACTATACACAGCCCTTACACGCATTTAAGATGCAACTGCAGTTGGAAAATGATATTGCAGAACAAATGAAAAATGATGAAGGGACTGGAAAAATTCTCTATGTGTGCCTTTATATATAGTTTCTGAAGCACACAAGAATACTGCTGCATTCATCTTCTGCCTGTGGGCTTTCCACAAGCTACTGGCTGACTGCTGTGTGAACAAATTGCTGGACTAGATGGGCCTTTGGTTTGATGGATCATAGTTCCTCTTACATTTTCCCTTTAGATTCCTCACAAGTTTTTTTTCCCTTTCTAATCACCATCACAACCTCCCTCTTCCTCTTCATTCCCAGTAGAGCAAGTGAGTTGTCTGTGCTTCTCAGTGTCCATAAACTTGTTGGCATGGTATACTAGCTGATGTGATGGTAGTGATGGTGGCTGCACAGCCAGTGAAGGTGATGTCAGTAACAGTGCAGCAACAGAGATAAAATGGTTGCCAGTTGTGGTGATGGAATAACAGCATAGGAAGACATCTCTTTCAAGACAGAAAGATACCCCGATGGATCCTTAGCTAAACAGTCACTGGCAGGGCACTTTTTTTTAGGAGGGAAGGCAATGGTTACTTACTTACTTACTGTATTTCTCTGTCATCTCCTAGCACATTAAAGCCCCCAAGGTAATGTAAAAACAAAAACAATTTAAACAGTCCAAAGATAAAAATGTTTTTTAAACTATTAAAATATTCTTTAAAAATACCTAAGGCAATTTTTTAAAAAAATCCTTTTTTTTTTTTTAAAAAAAGAGTTTTAAAATTTTTAAACTGTTAAAACAGAGCACATCCAAACATTAAAGGGCAAAGGCAATGTTTTGGCTACCTGCTGGAAATGTAAAAGATGGAGCCAGTTTAACTTCCTTGCATGGAACATTGAGTTTCACATGATTATGGAACTCAGTGTTCCACTGAAGGAAGTTAGGCTGGCTCCATTACTTTTACATTTTGCCTGGGAGATGCAGGATACCAGCCTGTCCATACTCCCATTTTGCAGACAGGATATGGGCATGAAACTGACCTTTTTTAGGAAATTTGCTTAATGGTTGCAAGAAGGTGGATTTATTTTACTCACTTTTGACTAAGTTTGCATCCGTCTTTCTTTTGGCTTATCTATCTGTTTATGTACTTTGTCATGGGGCATGCTATAAATCTCCATCTGTAAAAAAAATCCCTTTTGTGAAACATGTATTTGCAGACATTTTTTTCTGCTCATGTACTTGAATAAATCTCTGTGTTTGTATTTTCCCCAGTTCTTACTGGACTTTTAGACCTTTTCATCTCCCTCCCCCAGTTTATTACACACTATACATAAGATCATGGCATCCATATGATTGTCTGTGTCTGACAGCTTTCCAAGGTCTGCAATGGTTATCAACAGCTCACTTATTATATGGTGATGTCTCTGTGTCCTGTTGCAAATATTGCACATAATGATTTTGAGACGTCACATATGTTTATAATATTTGAAGGGATATAATTTCTCAGAAGGAATGCACTTTTGTTGCGGGGGGGGGGGGGAGGGCTAAAATTTCCAGCTGTGAGGAAGACTTTAAAAACTGTAAATCCTTTGAAGACCATTTACAGTTTAGAAGTTATTTTGTGCAAAATTTGCACGTGAGGGTTGGTTTTTTGTTTTGTTTTGATTTGTTTTGTTTGGTACAGAAACCAGAATTTTCTGCACATAATATATTATCTCTATACAGTGGTCCCCCGGGATACAAACCCCCCGGGGAACGAAATCCCCAGGACCCAAAACCGCCGGGGCCGCAAAAAAGTCCCCGGGATGCGAAGAAAACCCCGGGATCCGAAGAAGAAAAACCATGCGGCCCCTTTAAATTTGCCGCGCAGTCCGTCTACTAAAGCGGTCCCCCGGGAAACGATGATTTCCGGGTTACGAAAGGTAATCCAGAATGGATTACTTTTGTAACCCCGGGGACCACTGTATGTAAATATTATGTTAAGTGCACAAATTGCTGTTTTCTGTTCAAAACAACTTCATGTACAAATTTTGCACAGAATAAGGAGTTTATCCCATGACATTCTAATTTGTTCTATCTCTATCTGGATTAAATCTTAATTTAGGCAGAATCCTGATTTTACCAGACAGTTTTGGCCACCTAATTTGCTGTCCAAATACACCCCAGGTCCATCCCCACTTCCAGAGCCACTCTTCCTGGCTCTTTTCTGATCTGGGAGTTTTCTGCCTTAAGAAAATGAATGGTGTGGAAGTAGGGATGGACTTGGGCTGTATTTGGGTAGCAAATTACGTGGCAAAAACCATCTGATAATATCAGGATGCCACCTGAATTAAGGTTTAAACTGGATATACATAACCAAATTAAAACACCACGGGATAAGCTCCTAAATCTCAAATATTCTTGTCCAGATTTCTTCACATCAGAGTTTCCTGACATTTGGAAAACATGTTTTTGTTTTTGTTTTACCAGTTTTTCAATTTTTTTAAAAAACTATTATCTTCATCTCTCTTTCTTGGATATGTTTGTTGAATGACCTGCAGCTGTTGAACATAATGAGACTCTGTGAAGAGTGATTAAAGAAAAGGTCATAGGGCACATAAAAATGAGGTCAGTTAAATAAATTACATGAAAGCCTACCTGTCCATGTCTAAATTCAAATAATGTCAATTGATTATGTTAGTCAGCTATGAAATTTTAACATTTGATCTTCCCCTGTTTATACTTTTAGGAATTTAGACAGAAACAGCCATCTGTATTTAGTGTTTTATGAAGTTTAGCTGTATTAAGTTGCATTTGTGTGTATTTTATGAATTTAAAGCAATTTATTTTATATTTGATCTATAACCATAATTAAATGATGGACTGATTGAATTACATGAAAACCTAAGAAAGCCTTCTGTTTCCAGCCCATGAAGCAATGTTGAAAGGAGTGTTTTCATGAACCCACCTTTCATGAACTAAACCATCATATCATTTGAATCATGAACAAATATGTTGCATGATAAGCAAGTGTAGATGCTTCACAATGAGCAATGAAAATATAGCAATTCTAAGAGAAAAAGAGAGAAACACAAATCTTTATTTGTGTCAAATAAAGATGCAACAGAAAGAGTTAGAGGATGAAGGCTGAGCAAGCACCAGCACATAGGGAGAGTAAAAGCGAACAGGGTTAGAAGAGATACCACTTGGGTGGGGAAGACACTAATGCAGCCATAGCTGGGGCACTGTAAAATACCTCTTGGTCTGTATCTGCATAACAGAAATTTGCCACAACAAACCACTTAAACTGCCATAGCTCAATGTTATGAAATTCTGGGACCTGTGGTTTGTTGTGGCACCAGAGCTCTGCTACGAATCCCAGAATTCCATAGAATTGAGCTGTGGCAGTTAAAGTGATGTCAAACTAAACTATATCTGTAGTATTGATAAAGCTTAAGCCATGTTTAGGTGCAGAAGCCTTCTCAATATGCTTTACATTCTAAAAAAATCATAAAATAAAATACTGTCTTAGCACACATTAATAAAAGCATATGATTTTATCCATCAAAACAACTAAGCCAGAAATCTGGGCAGGCTGGTAGTGCAAAGCATGGGGCCAGTTTAGATATTCAGTTCTGCCTACCATACTTGCATTTTTGAAAGCCTGAAGAGAGAGAGGCCATAGCCATTGGAATGGGATATTTACATTATGTTCAAATGCTAACTTTGCAACAGTGTTGCATATGGATTAAAAATTTTATACTTGGATACCTGGGGTCTTTTTTCAATTGGAAAAATATGCTACCTATACAGAAGAGTTAATCAATTAGAAGTAGGTAAAGGATAAAATGGTTTGAAAAGCAAACAAACCAAAGTAAATAAAACTTGCCCTTTCCCCATGTGATTTTATTTGCTAAAGATCTAAAAGCATTTCAGCTCACAAGTCTGCTACAGAAATTTAAATTCTTTTTATCTGCCAAAGAGCAGCTGTGCACAGTTTTGTTTTGTGTAAAATCAGCATAAAAACAAGAAATGAGTTAGCAAACTATAAATAAAATGCTTTACTTTTGATGAAGGCAGTGGTTTCTCTGGTCATCATAAAAGAGCTGGGAATGTGACTACAGAAATAAAATATTTGTTTGTAAACTTTTGGGAGCAGCTGTATAATTGTACAGAAAGATTCCTACCTAAACAGCAATATGAGTTTAGATTTCCATTCAATTTTGGAGAAAGGCAATAATGCTTTCTTCTGCAGCAGCACATTTTTAATAGTTTCCCCAGCAACAAGAATCACTTAATTACATCAAAATTGAGGAAAACTTGTTTCTGAAGCATTGAAAGTCTATGTTTTGTTTAATATAGAACATATTGCTTTTCTCTAAACAAATAAGTGGTGCATTACTGTTAAGATTAAGAAAAATGCATCAATTGAGACAGAAGAAGAAACTTGTAGCTCAGTAGGGTCCAATTCAGTAGGGTCCAATTCACACACAAAAATTGACATGGCCTTGACATAAACCTCTGAAAACCAACGGTCCTTACTCAATTTGCAGCAATTGAAGAAAGCTGAGGGAGAAAGTGAGAGGAAGAAAGAATCTGGGAGTTTGTTTTTTAAAAAATATGAAAAGTGGGAAAACAGAGGATTAATTGGGACTGTCCATGACAAATTGGACCTATTGGAGCTTATGGACCTTAGGATGGGTGTAGGGAGAGTAGGAGCACACATCTTCTCAGTGTACATGTTAGTGTATGAGTGTTAGTGGGGTGTAGCTCACTTTCTACTTCCTGAGGTAATGCCAGCCATGTGTGTGTTCAATATAAAACAACAACTAAGCATACAAAAGTTATGGAAGTATAATGGCAGAATCCAGGCCTATAATAACCTATATTTTATTCAGTGAAAGGCAGAAATTTGTTCCTTCTTAATTATGGACAATGAAACCAGCAATCCAATAACTTGTTCTACAAATACCATGACCGCAAGACAGGTAATGATTATACTGTATGTTATTTTATTGACTAGATTCCTTGCACCTGTTCCAGAGAACAGACAAATCTGGGACTTAAAACCATCAGTCAGCCAATGACAGCCACTCAGCTCCCCATTAGTGGTTTAAACGGAACTAACCACACCATACCAAAAGGTGTAATATTTTAAATGTGGCTCTCAATAGCTGCAGTTTCTTGGCATATTGGAGCTTCTGTGAACATGAAAAGGCAGAATAGTTTTTGATAATTGAATTTTATTTAATGCAGTACTTCACACACCACTGACAAACAAGATTTCTTCCCCTAAATATATATTCATAACCTGTTGCCTAACTTTCTAACCCTTAGGCCACACTTAAAAATCAGCAAAAGTGAAATTCAGAACTCATGCACTCCAGAACAAGTGGGCTGACTTAATGAAGTTCCCCGGAGTAAAAGAATTTTGTATTGTAGCCATATTATGCTAATAAATTCAAAGTGATTCCCTGTTGCCAATGAGCCAATGAGAATGTTATTTGTTTTCATCACAACGTCTTTCTTTTATATAAAGAAGAAATTATAATATGGTGTTTGTGAAAGTTCATGTGTGTGTGCCTGTGTGCCTTCAGGTCACCTATTGACTTATGATGACCCCATGAATTTCATAGTTTGCTTAGGCAATGAATACTCAGAAGTGGTTTTGTCATTTCTTCCCTTTGAAACATATCCTACAGCATTAGGTATCCATTGGCGTCTCCCATTTAAGTACTAACCAGAGTTGGCCCTGCTTAGCTTCTAGGAATAGATGGGATCAGGTGCCTTTAGGGTATTTAGACCTGATATCATGGTACATGCCAGTAATTATTCCAGCATTGCTTTGGTCAGTTGCATCCTAGAGTTGTTTTAGGCATTGTTTTATTGCATTATTGGTGCATTAGTGCATTTTATATTTTAATATACAAAGAGCTCTCATTAGCGAGAGGGGTTTAATAAAATAAATAAATATACTCCCACTTTCAAAGTCTTTGGTTTGTAACAGTAGTTTCAATAATATTCATCCTGAGGGCTATTATGTTTCCTGCTTCTTTAAGTTTTGGTCAATTTGGCTGTATTTGAAAAGCACATACAGTAAGCAGTCTGCGCACTGGCTGTGGAACAAGTGACTCATTTTGAATTGAAATCTATCCATCTTTGCTGCCATAAAACAAATTGTGTTTGAGAAAACTGTGAGATGATCCAAATCATTTGGACTTTGTTCAGACAGTTGCTGAATGGGTCAGGCTTCAGGTACAAGTTTTCTCGGTCTAAACACCATGTTGTTTAATTATGGTAGAATAATTTTGCTGCCATGTAGTTTAGGATTATAATCAAATTACATGATGCCATGATTTACTGAGCAGGAAAAATACAATAACCCTTTAATGGCAGCAAAAGGAATTTATCCGGAGATCTATTTGCCTCAATTAGCTATTAAAAAACTTGGATTTTGTTCAAGGCACATTCACTAATGTTTATTTAGGGCACTTGACATTGCAGTATTTCAGTTCCAGAAGAAGAAAAAAATACAATATCCTTCATAACCAGTGAAGGATGGCAGGAAGGATGCATGGTATGACTGTAATGGCAACATTAGGGCTGTAGAAACAGGCGCCAGGACACGGTCCCTTTCCCCTGCAGATTGGGGCCACAGCAACTGCATGCCACAGCCCTGTTTTGCCCCTTGGAAAATGTAAAAAGGAGCAGCAAAATGCAGCTCCTGCTTATGCCCTCTAAAGAGCACCATATTCGCCATGGCGTGGTGTGATGACACTTTTCTGTGCTCTGACGCATGGGCCCTGCACTGGAGGTGTGTCATCATGGTGTTTGCTGTCTAGAAAGGTGCATGAGAAATTGGTGCCCAGGCAGTGGCATAAAAGCTTGGAGTGTGTGGACACTCAGCCGTCACCCTGCTCACAGGCCAGCACAGGGTAGGTGAGGTTTAATGCACTGACTTTTTCCTACCAACATCCCTTTTGATCATCAGCAATGATAGAAGACTGGCAAAGCTATATTTTGCAGAGTGGCACTGTACTCACCTGCCAGTTTGGATTTCACATATGCCATTTTATCCCTTGTTGTGCCTGCAGATTGTTATTATTGAACTCTACTATTTAGCATTATCCTAATACATTCTACTTTTTGTTTGTTTTCTTTTGTGGTGGTTAGAGCTGATCAACAATAAAACACACTGTTTCAGAGTGTGGTGGAGTCTCCGTCTTTGGAGGTTTCTAAACAGAGGCTGGATGATGTTCTGTTGGGAATGCTTTGATTGTGTATTTCTTTGTAGTAGGGGGTTGGACTAGATGACCCTTGTGATGTCTTGTGATCTCTTCTAAGTCTATGATGCTATGAATCTATGAATCTTGCCAAATCCTTTCTGGTAGTTAGGCCTTATACAGACCAGCATAAAGCGCCAGCCTTTGGGAGGAATCAGGGCTCAGCATCCTTATGCTGGATGTCCTAACCCCACCCCCAGGGTGCCATTTTGGTGTGCGCCAGTCCACATGGCGTGCACCATCATGATGCACCTCTGGCACTGCATCCACATGATGCATTGCCAAAGAGGCATCATACAACCATGCTACAGCGGCTATGGCTCCTTGGAAGGAGCAAAAAGGAGCCACTTTTTGCAGTTTCTTTTTCCACTCTCCAGAGGCTGGATCAGGGCCACAGCGTGAGGTTTGCACAGCCCCTATCTGGTCAGAAAAGAGGCAGCTTGAGACTGCCCATTTGGTGCAGTCTGTATAGCCCCTTAGTTTCTCAGAACCTCTCCATTCTTGTACTTTCATTATAGCCTCCCCTCAATTTGCATTGAACTTCTAAAAGATGATAGAATCATAGAATCATAGCACTGGAAGACACCACAAGGGCCATCCAGTCCAACCCCCTGCCATGCATGAACTCCCAATCAAAGCATCCCCGACAAAGTTCCCCATGACATTCTTCATAACAAGCTTGTAGAATGTGGGCTAGACAAGGCAACTGTTAAATGAATTTGTAATTGGTTGACCAGCCGAACCCAAAGGGGGCTCAGTAATGGTTCATTTTCATCCTGGATAGAAGTGACAAGTGGGGTGCCACAGGGATCTGTCCTGGGCCCAGTGCTATTCAACATCTTTATCAATGACTTGGATAACAGAATTGGGAACATACTTATCAAATTTGCAGATGACACTAAACTAGGAGGACTAGCTAATACCCCAGAGGACAGGATAAAAATTCAAAATGATCTGAATAGTCTAGAAAGCTGGGCCAAAGCTAACAAAATTAAATTCAACATGGAGAAATGTAAGGTTTTGCACTTAGGGAGGAAAAATGAAATGCACAGATATAGGATGGGGGACATCTGGCTGAATGAAACTAGGTGTGGAAGAGATCTAAGTGTCCAAGTAGACCATAAATTGAACATGAGTCAACAGTGTGATGTGGCAGCTAAAAAGGCCAATGCAATTTTAGGCTACATCAATAAAAGTATTGTGAAGGGAAGTAATAGTGCCACTCTACTCTGCTTTGGTCAGGCCCCACCTGGAATACTGTGTCCAGTTCTGGGCACCACAATTCAAACAGGATGTGGAGAAACTGGAACGTGTCCAAAGGAGAGCACCCAAGATGGTGAAGGGTCTGGAAGCCATGCCTTACGAGGAGCGACTTAGGGAGCTGGGGATGTTTAGCCTGGAAAAGAGAAGGTTAAGAGGTGATATGATAGCCCTGTTTAAGTATTTGAAGGGGTGTCATATAGAGGAGGGAGCAAGCTTGTTTTCTGCTGTTCCAAAGACTAGAATGCGGAACAATGGATGCAAACTGCAGGAAAGGAGATTCCAGCTCAACATTAGGAGGAACTTCCTGACAGTAAGGGCTGTTCGACAGTGGAACACACTCCCTGGGAGTGCGGTGGGGTCTCCTTCCTTAGAGGTCTTTAAGCAGAGGCTGGATGACCATCTGGTGGGGATGCTTTGATTGGGATTTCTTGCATGGCAGGGGGTTGGACTGGATGGCCCTTGTGGTCTCTTCCAACTCTATGATTCTATATTATTTTGTGTGTTTAATGTTGAATATCATCTGTACTTTATCACAAAAACCTTACATGGCTGGATACCCACATATTGTTGTTGTTATTATTATTTTCTTATATCCCACCTTTCTCCCAACATTGGGACTCAAGGTGGCGAACAAGTATAAAACAATACAATTAAAAAAAAAAACAATTCTAAATATTAAAATACATAAATATAAAATTTAAAAAAAACAATTAAACAATGTTAAGGCTTAAAACAGTTATAAATTAAAATATAATATATTAAAATACAAACCATTAAAATTTGTATAGCCCAGAGTTAAAAACCCAGTCCTTTATAGCTTACTTGACCTGACAGCACAGGAATGTCTTTGCCTGCTGTCAGAAGGATAGTAAGAATGATGGCCTCCCTGGTGAGGGAGTTCCAAAGCTTGGGAGGAAATATCTGTATGATACTAATTAGTCCAATAAATCCATTATGTACAAATGGAGGACCACTATCTAGTGGATTTAGAGCTGTGTTATTGTTTCTTAAATGTTATAGATAGTTATTGTTTATTGCCAAGTGTAATGTGTAATGGAAATGGGGCAGCAATCTGAATTGTCCAGGGCAGAGGAAGATATGGCAATGGTAGTGTGACATGTCATTACAGATGAGCGAGTGAGAGAGATATTTAACAGTTATCTTATTTTCCAGTCACCCTTACATCCTCAGGTACTTTGAGAATGAACCAAGCCACCTACAAAAACTCATCTTGCTCCTGTGTAATGCTAAATCAGTTAAAAATAAGTCACACATAATTTATGATCTCCTCAAAGATGAGGAGGCTGGCCTGGCATGCTTCACAGAAACTTGGCTGGGAGATGATAATGGCCCAACATGCGGTCTGACTCTCCCCAGTTGGGTACTGTGTTAGCGAGCAGGTGAAGGAAAGTTGGCAGGGGGTGGAGTAGCTGTGATCTACAAAGACCTATCTTAATCTGGTTAGATTATTTATTAGGGAGCTGAACCACATTAAGTGTGTGTACCTGAGTCTGAAGACCAGGGACAGACTGGGGATTCTATTAGTGTACTGCCCACCTTCCTGCCTAACAAACCCACTGGCTAAGCTCAATGAACTGGTCTCAGAACTGGTGCTGAAGTTGCCCAATATATTGATCTTGGGTGATTTCAACATCCCATTTGAGACTAGTCTGCCAGATGTAGCTCAGGAGTTCAAGGCATCCATGACAAACATGGAGCTATCCCAACCGGTTTCAGAGTCCACACATGCAGGAGATCACACCCTTGATGCTGTCTTCAGCTCAGAACATACAGATCTGTGAATGGAGGTGACTAACACCTCCGAGTTGTTATGGACAGAACATTTTCTTGTCAAAGGTAGTATCATTGCTAATATCTGTCCCTGCAGGGCTGGTGGACCTATTAAGATGATCCACCCTTGAAGGTTAATAGGATTTTAGGATTTCAGAAAGCCATAAAGGGTCATATGGCTGGCTCCACCGGCAATCCTACTGAAATCCTGGTCAGTAGATGGAATCAAGACTAGGGCTATTGACATAATCACTCACAAACATCCTCTCTGTCCTGTTACTAACTGAGCCCATGGATACAGGTGACCTTAGGGAGTTGAAACAGGAAGTGCAGATGGAGGAAAACTCAATTTCTATCTGACATTATTCCTATTGTTCTTATAAAGTGATGATAAGTGAAGCAAAGAAAGCTTTCTACTCTGAACATTTTGTGTCTGTGAATTTGTGTCCAGCCAAACTGTTCAGGATGGTGAGAGGTTTAACTCAAGCACCTTCCCCCTTGAATCCTATTCCAGAACCTTTAATAGTTTGAAGTGATACTTTTAATTATTCCTTCACAGATAAAATCTCTCCTATAAGAGCTGACTTAGATGCCATCATTGTAGCTGAAGTTGACAGTGAATGTCCAGTGACTCTGTGAGTAGAATTACACTGGATCCGTTCCAATTGGTGAGTACCACTGATGTGGACAGGCTACTGGAGCAAGTAAGGAGGACAACTTGTCCTCTCAATCCCTGTCTTTCCTGACCAGGGAGGAGATGCAATTAGATTTCAATATATTATTAGTGCATCTCTCAGAGAAGGAAGCTTTCCATCCTGCTTAAAATAAATGATAGTATAGGCACTTCTTAAAAAGCCCTCCCTGTATCACTTGGACTTAAACAACTATAGACCAGTTTCAGATCTCCCTTTTCTGGGCAAAGTGATCAAGAGGGCAGTTGCCTTCCAATTCCAGGCAGTCTTGGATGATACCAATTATCTAGAACCAATGCAAACTGGATTCAGAGCAGGTTACGGTGTTGAGATTGCTATAGTTGCCTTATTGGATGATCTTTGCCTGGGCATTGACAGGGGGAGTGTGCCTTTGCTGGTGCTTTTGGACCTTTCAGTGGTGTTCAATACCATCAATCATGATATCCTTATGGAACACCTGGGGGATTTGGGAATTGGAAGCACCATGCTTCAGTGGTTCCACTCCTATCTCTCGGGAAGGTTCGAGATGGTGGTGCTTGGGGATAGCTACTCCCCAAAGAAGGAGCTGTTATATGACATACTACAAAGTGCCATTCTATCCCCAGTGTTATTCAGCATGTACATAAAATCACTGGGAGAGATCATCTGGAAGCATGAGGCAGGGTGGTATTAGTATGCTGACAACCAAATACATTTCTCCATGCCTTCAAAAAGAGTATCATCTAAGTATAGTATGTCTTCTTCGAATGAATGCATGGAGGAGGTAATGGGCTGGATGAGGAAAAACAAATGGAAGCTGAATCCAGACTACTGTAAAAGGTCCTAACTTAGGTTTGGAGGCATGTCAACCAGTTCTGGATGGGGTTATGCTCCCACTGTGTTAACATCTTGGGGGTGCTTCTGGATCCATCACTCCAAATGGCATCTCAGATAGTTGGGATGGCCAAGAGTGCTTACTATCGGGTTTAGCTGATAAGCCACTTGCACTCCTATCTAGAGCTTGGGGGGACCTAAAGATGGTAGCACATGAACTGGTAACCACAAGGCTGGACTGCTGAAATGTGCTGTACATTGGGCTACCTCTTTACCAGGTTCAGAAACTTCAGCTAGTTCAAAACATAGCAGCCAGATTGATTACTGGGACATTCAGGTCCTCTGGCGAACATTTACTCCTGTCAGCCAGGGCTAGGATGGCAACTGTCAACCAGAAAACTTTTCCTTCAGCTGCTCCTAGACTATCAAATGACCTGCCAGAAGAGATTCAACTGCTGAATAAGCTGACTAAATTCAAAACAGCATTAAAGACTCTTCCAGCAGACTTACCCAGATGATTTTTAAATTGTGAATTTTAAATTATGCATTTTAAATTATGCATTTTAAATGTGGATTATTTTAATATGTGCATTTCTTCTCCTTTTAAATTCTATGCATGCTCTTTTAAATTGATGTGTATTTTAGTTGTTCTCCACCATCAACCATGGGGAGAGGTGGGTAAGAAATAAATGTTGTTGTTGTTGTTGTAGTTGTTGTTGTTTCTCATGTAGAGATTTCATACCCCTGGACTTATCTGATGCTGCCATTGATAGCTTTGTTATAAGATTTATACAAAAGGTTGTTGGAATTTATTCTGTTGTAGTGAAGGGTATGCAACTAAGTAAAGGCTTCCCACCCTCTAATGGCAGAGGTGTTTAGGAATTCTACAGGTTTTAGGGTTAGTAAATAGTCACAGATTCGTTTGAAATGATCAGGGGTTCCCATGGCCTACAATTTGTGGATTCAAGACCCATGAATATTAATAGAGAATGATCCCTGGCACCAACATTCCTTACCAGTTGGTAGTTCTGAGTGCAAGGTGATGTTAGGTCCCACATACATTGGCATAGATGTTTGCCTATGGAGATAAAACTTATCTCATTTCCTTCATCTCACTCTGGATGAACTTACCCAGAAATTATTTGGGCCTTGCTACTTGTTTAGAATCGAATTCCCACACAGGTGGCCTTCTTTTCAAGTTTCTGATTATCATCATTTAATAAAAGGTAGCCCTAGATAACTTCACATCCTATTGCACATTGGGGGTTATGGTGTGAGATAACCTTTACCTGAAAGTGTTCATGTGTAGGAGCATAGCAGTAATATCCAAGCAGAACTATTTCTACATTATAAAAATAAGCTTGTTTGTTATTATCAGATGAGACATTCACAATATTGAATCATTTTACCTGTTATGAACCTCTTCACAATTTCTACCAGTATTGTTAAAAATACATTTGCCTTCAGTTATGCTACTAATACAAAGTTATTTCATTTCTGATACGAGATCATGGTTTATTTCACTTGTGATTAATTTTCAGTTGTATACATTATTGGGTTAGAACAGCTAGTGTAGGATAATAAATATGCTTTACCTTATTGTTTTCAAAGATAGGATTTTATCATCTTCATATTGCAGAAGGAATAAATGGTATTCCTAGTCCTAGTCGGTAAACATGAATGTGCTGACCTTAATTGAATAAATCCATGACACACATAGATACAGACAGATGTCAAAAGACCAATGCATTTAATATCTCTTTTTAATTTATCCTATTTCTGAATATATAATGTATTCTTAAAATATACACCTGTATTGTAATAACCTCAAAACTGAGTAAATATCTGACAACTGTACCAGTTCTATTACATAATTTAGCATGTGGAGTATATTGTATTGAAAAAGGGACATTAAAATCAATAACTTCAGCAGACTCAAATGAGTTGAACAATCTAATAGCATTTAACAGGATATTGAGCCAATATGTACTTCTGTATAAAGTTTGCTGACTCTAGAGAATTTCAGTGAAGAATCAATTGGGCCTTTCTTATGCTAGTTCTCTATGGGCTGATTTACATTATCCTTTTTTCGAAAGAATGTCTCTAGGACACTATATGAGCTTCTTTTAACATTTTTATTGCACCATAACCATCAAGTGAAATACAATGATTTACCTCATTTGCTCTCTTTTAGGAAAATGTAGGCCTAGATTGTTGCAGTTAGACAGCAGTTTAATGCCACCAATAATGAAGAAGCAAAATTAAAATAGGAGACAGAAAATGGAAGGCATGGGAAGTTGAATGTGCAAATGCAACACAAATAAAGGAAAGTTAGGAGATCATTAGAGGTTTTAAATGTTGTCTTCTAACTGCACTGAGCTGTTGGATTTCATTGGCCTCCAAGTTAATGTGAAATCTTTTATACATACAGTGGGACCTTGTTATCTGCTGGGGTTTGGTTCCAGGATCCCCCATGGATAATAAAATCTGTGGATGCTCAAGTTGCATTAAATATAATGGCAGAGCAAAATGGTGCCCCATATATAAAATGGAAAATCAAGGTTTGCTATTTGGAATTTATACTTTTTTGGAATGTTTTCAAGCTGTGGATGCTTGAATCTGTGGATAAATAAATCCGTGGATAAGGAGGACCAACTCTATAGGCATTCTGGAACCAATCTGTACATTCACTGATCAGCCAAGTCATTCTATAGTCACTTGCTGATCATAGCCTAGACAAACTCAGAAAAAATATTATATTCAAGGAAGTCAGAGACTAATTTATGTAAGATATCACTTATAGCATAGCTAGGTCCTAATTTACAAAATTATCAGATAGGAAATTTTGTTGACAAGATTTAATTTATCCTACATCCATCAGCAGCAGCAGCATCATTCCATCTCTTCAAGGATCAAGATGCTTACAAATTGGATAAATAAATACATAAAATACATGAAGAAATACCTATCATGTACAAACTAAAATTTCATCCCTTACCCCTTAAATTAAAATAATCATCAAATTACAATTTAAATTAATTAAATGTTTAAAAATATATAAAATTAAAATAAGTTAAATATTTTAAAATTTAGAATTTAAAATTGGCAGGCATAGGAGGGACATTTGGGGCAAACATTATAAGCAAGATTGTCCGCCTTATGCTGTCCATTGTCAAAAACCTGCCCTGCTCCTCCATCTCTCTGCCTTGATAGTTCTGTGCAGGCTGAAGGCTTGGAGTCAGCTGGCTGATATTCCTTGGGGCTAGGAGGATGGCTTTTTAAAGTTGCTGCTCCTTGCTGCTGAGCCTCTGTCTCTCTGCTTTGCTGGTTCTGGACAGGGTGAAGGCTTGGAGTAAGCTGGCCGGTGTTTCACAGCACATGAATTAAGCATTCAGTGCAAACATATCCCCCCACACACATATTTATTTTATTTTGCAACACCTTTTTAATGACATTCTCAAGAAAGAAGCTGTAAATGGGGACTATAATTGAGACAAAATAATTTATCTAGCTCAGTCAATAAATTTGAGGTCTCATGAAAAAATGCCAAGAGTTGTTTCATCTATGTGCTGTTTCTCCAATAAGCCGAATAACCAAATTTCAGACGACAACCTTCTCTGCGAATATCTCTCAGGGTTCAAGCTGACTCCACCCAGTGCCTACTGAATCCTGTATAAAGGGTATAAAATCTTCTGGTATCAGCTGAGCATTTCGATTTTAAAATATTACATGTTCCTATATCACTGGTTATATGTCAGCTCTATTTTGTTGTTTGTATTTAGATTCTTTGCCCATGGGCTGGCACAGCACAAGGCACTGTGAGGTAGGGGCCATGTTTGATATCCTCCATGGTGGAGAAGCTTAATGTTGTTTATGCAAAGGGATGAGGCACCATGACACCTTGTGCTGGGGACAAAGACAAAGGATTTTTAGGCCTGACCAGCCCCATGGTTCTCATTTCTTGTCGAGGATAAGCAGATAGCTACATGGTCGTCACCACCACTTCCTAGTAGTTTGAAAACAGTTTGAAGAGTATGGGATCTAGTGGGAATCAGGCAGATTTACTCATTTTTCGTCCTGATTAATACCATGTTTCCTAGGGTGATGAATCCAACCTATGTGTTTTTCCATAGTGGGGACAATTGGTGGGTGGCCCAGGTGCTCTTCTAGTTTTCTTGGAATCATGTGGGTCAATTATTAAATCCATTGGGTCTTTTTTTCCAGGCCTTATTAACCCTCATTATTTGATGAGAATGGTGTGACATAGGCCTCACTTGGCCATGAGGTGGATTGTCAAGTCAGTTAGGCATAGGCCTCTTTAGGCCATGTGGTATGGTTGGTCAGAGGGTCTAGCTAACTCCTCTGTCTATGTCTGTTTGCTAATATGGCCATAGTTCGGGTTGTCAATTCTATATCATCTAAGACTTCACATGTCATGCATTTGGTCGGGCCTCTGTAAGTTACTGTCTTTGCTGCGATGTTTTGTTTATGAATCTCCATGTGGTTAGAGTAGACAACAATTTTGCTGATGTTCTCTCCTGCCAACAGATAGAATAATAGAATCATAGAGTTGAAAGAGACCACATGGGCCATCCAGTCCAAACCCCTGTCATGCAAGAAATCTCAATCAAAGCATACTCGACAAATGGCCATCCAGCCTCTGTTTAAAGACCTCCAAGGAGGGAGACTCCATCACACTCTGCGGGAGTGTGTTCCAATGTCGAACAGCCCTTACTGTCAGGAAGTTCCTCCTAATATTGAGCTGGAATCTCTTTTCCTGTAGCTTGCATCCAGTGTTTCGGGTCCTAGTCTCTGGAAGAGCAGAAAACAAGCTTGATCCCTCCTCAACCCCTTCAAGTATTTAAACAAGGCTACCATATCATCTCTTAAACTTCTCTTCTCCAGACAAAACATCCCCAGCTCCCTTAGTTGTTCCTCATAGGGCATGATTTCCAGACCTTTGTTGCCTTTGTTGCCCTCCTTTGGACATGCTCCTGTTTCTCCACATCCTTGTTGAATTGTGGTGCCCAGAACTGGACACAGTATTCCAGGTGGGGCCTGACCAAAGCAGAAAATCATAGAATCATAGAATCATAGAGTTGGAAGAGACCACAAGGGCCATCCAGTCCAACCCCCTGCCATGCAGGAACTCCCAGTCAAAGCATCCCCGACAGATGGCTATCCAGCCTCTGCTTAAAGACCTCCAAGGATGGAGACTCTACCACACTCCGAGGGAGTGTGTTCCACCGTCGAACAGCCCTTACTGTCAGGAAGTTCCTCCTAATGTTGAGGTGGAATCTCTTTTCCTGCAGCTTGCATCCATTGCTCCACGTTCTGGTCTCTGGAGCAGCAGAAAACAAGCTTGCTCCCTCCTCAATATGACATCCCTTCAAATATTTGAACAGGGCTATCATATCACCTCTTAACCTTCTCTTCTCCAGGCTAAACATCCCCAGCTCTCTAAGTCGTTCCTCATAGGGCATGGTTTCCAGACCCTTCACCATCTTAGTTGCCCTCCTTTGGACCTGCTCCAGTTTCTCCACATCCTTTTTGAATTGTGGTGCCCAGAACTGGACACAGTATTCCAGGTGGGGCCTCACCAAAGCAGAATAGAGAGGCACTATTACTTCCTTTGATCTAGACACTATACTTCTATTGATGCAACCTAAAATAGCATTGGCCTTTTTAGCTGCTGCATCACACTGCTGACTCATGTTCAACTTATGGTCTACTTGGACTCCTAGATCCCTTTCACACATAGTTTCATTCAGCCAGATGTCCCCCATCCTATATCTGTGCATTTCATTTTTCCTCCCTAGGTGCAGAACCTTACATTTCTCTGCATTGAATTTCATTTTGTTAGCGTTGGCCCAGCTTTCTAGTCTATTCAGGTCATTCTGAATTTCAATCCTGTCTTCTGGAGTATTGGCTACTCCTCCTAATTTGGTGTCATCTGCAAATTTGATAAGTATGCCCCCAATTCTGTCATCCAAGTCATTAATAAAGATAAGAGTGACACTATTACTTCCCTCGATCTAGACATTTGATACAGCCTAAAATTGCATTGGCTTTTTTAGATGCCGCATTGCACTGTTGACTCATGTTCAACTTGTGGTCTACTTGGAGTCTCAGATCCCTTTCACAAGTAGTCTCGTTCAGCCAGGTGTCACCCATCCTATATATGTGCATTTCATTTTTCCGCCATAAGTGTAGTACTTTAAATTTCTCTGTGTTGAAATACATTTTTTTAGCTTGGCCCAGCTTTCTAGTCTATTCAGGTCATTTTGAATTTTGATCATGTCCTCTGGAGTTATTCCTCCTAATTTGGTGTCATCTGCAAATTTGATAAGTATGCCTCCAATTCTGTCATCCAAGTCATTGATAAAGATGTTGAATAGGACAGAACCCTGTGGCACCCCACTGGTCACTTCTCTCCAGGATGTAAAGAAGCCATTGTTGAGCATCCTTTGGGTTCAGCCAGTTAACCAATTACAAATCCATGTAACAGTTTCTTTGTCTAGCCCACATTTTACAAGTTTGTTTGCAAGCATGTTTGTAAGAATGTCAAGGGGAACCTTGTCAGAAGCCTTACTGAAATCAAGATGTACTATATCCACATCTACCAAGCTGGTAATTTTATGAAAAAAAGAGATTAGATTTGTCTGGCATGGCTTGTTTCTCTGAAAACCATGTTGACTTTTTGTGATTATGGAACTGCCTTCTAGATATTCACAGACTCTCTGTTTAATTATCTGGTCCAGAATCGTTCCTGCTATTGATGTCAGACTAACTGGATGATAATTGTTGGGATCCTCTTTTTACCCCTTTTTGGAGATTGGGACAATGTTTGCTCTCCTCCAGTATGCTGGGATTTTCCCTGTTCTCCAGGAGTTCTCAAAGATTATTGTCAATAGCTCCAATATTACATTTGCCAGTTCTTTTAATACCCTTGGATGTAGTTCATCTGGTCCTGGAGACTTATATTCATTTAGGTTAACCAGGTATTCCTGTACTAGCTCTTTACTTATTCTGTGCTGAAATTCCCCTATTCTGTTCTCTGCTCCACTATCCTCAAGTTGAGCACCCTTTGCATTTTCTGAGAGGACTGAGGCAAAGAAGATATTGATGTAGTACTTCAGACAACTGGTTCCAGAAGCAGAGGCCTTTCTAGTTCTGTTGCCTTCAGACCTATGGAGGCTTGGAGAGGTGAAGTTATTAGGACAATTGCCCTATCCTTAGCTCTTAGTACCATGAAAAGTTGTAAGAGGTCTGGTAGGGAATTTGAGCAATTTAGGTTGAGGGAAGAATATCAGGCTATGTGGTTTTACATTTTTGTGTCCAGTTGAGTTGAAGAGACCTGGCTTCACAGTCCATTAAGGCCAGATTATCAGCACTGTCCTTTGTTTCCAGGGCTCAAGGATACCAGGACAAGGGTACCAAGAATACTAGAGTGCCCAACAGGTATAAATCATTATCCCTTAAGGTCTACAGGGCATTGGAGGACCCTTTCCCTCCCAGTAATATCAGAACAGTGTTACACTCAGAGACTATTTCAGATATTATTGTTAATTAATCATGGACATTTTGTAACTTCTGAGTTTAACAGAAGGTGGGGGAAGAGAGAATTTAATAGGAAATGATTATAGCATTAGGATTGATAATGACTATTAACAGTAGCCACTCACTTCTGATAACAAGAGGCAGGTCTAATGGGGGGAGGTGGGGATGGAAGGGGAGGCTATTCTCTTGAGGGTGGACAGTTGGGTGCAGATGACATCGGCCAGGGAGTGACAATTGAAGTAGTGCAGGGTAGAGGAAGATACAGAAGAAACAGGGTGAAATTCTGTCACAAGGGAAGGCAGGACCGATGTTTGAAATCTATCCCAACTTCTGTTCACCCTGTCGTCCCAGGAGTACAGGAGAGTGAACCACTCCAACCACAGAACTTTACTGTAAGTACTGATGACGTGGACAAGCTACTTGGAAGTATGCGGAAGACAACCTGCCCCCTCGATCCTTGTCCATCATGGCTGGTCGTCCAGGGAGGAGACGCACTGAGAATATTTCTTCGGAATACGATCAATGCGTCCCTTAGGGAGGGCATTTTACCATCCTGTCTTAAGGAGGCGGCGGTTAAGCCCATCCTGAAAAAGCCCTCCCTTGACCCCCTGGACAGAAACAACTATAGACCAGTGTCCTTGCTTCCATTTTTAAGCAAGATCATCGAGAGGGCAGTTGCCACCCAACTCCAAGCAGTCTTGGATGAAGCCGATTACTTCGATCCATTTCAAACCGGCTTCAGGACAGGACATGGAGTGGAGACTGCCATGGTTGCTCTGACCGATGACCTCCGCTTGAGTATCGACAGGGGTAGTGTGACCCTGTTAGTGCTCTTGGATCTCTCAGCGGCCGTTGACACTGTAGATCATTCCATCCTTTTGGGTTGGTTGAGAGAGTTAGGAATCGGAGGCACTGCTCTTCAGTGGTTCCGATCCTTTCTCTCTGACAGATCCCAAAGGGTGAGGCTCGGGGACAGTTGCTCCTCCAAAATCGAGCTTAATTGTGGCGTCCCTCAGGGTGCCATCCTGTCCCCGATGCTATTTAATATTTATATGAAGCCGTTGGGTGAGATCATTCGGAGGCATGGAGCTCAGTGTCTTCAGTACGCTGATGACACTCAGATATACCTCTCCATGACTAGATCATCGGCTCAGTCTTCAGATGGCGCCTCCCCTCTTAATGACTGTCTTGCGGCGGTAATGGATTGGATGAGGGAAAACAGATTGAAACTAAATCCAGACAAAACGGAGGTACTAACAGTTCCCGGTCCGAAACCTGGATTGGGAATACAGTCCCCAGTCCTAGACAGAGTCACACTCTCCCCTAAGGACTCAGTTCGCAGTCTGGGGGTACTCCTTGACTCTTCGCTTCACATGACTAGCCAGGTGAATGCGGTAGTCAGGAGCGCCTGCTATCAGCTTCGGCTGATACGCCAGCTGCGCCCTTTCCTGGATACGAAAGACCTGGAGACTGTGGTACATGCTCTAGTAACCTCACGTCTGGATTTCTGTAACGCGCTCTACATGGGGCTACCCTTGTGCCTAACCCGGAAACTTCAATTGGTTCAGAATATGGCAGCCAGGCTTATCACAGGAACATCTAGAAGAGAGCATATAACGCCAGTGCTCAAAGCTCTCCACTGGCTGCCCATTAGTTTCCGGGCACAGTACAAGGTGTTGGTACTAACCTTTAAAGCCCTGCATTGCTCAGGCCCATCCTACCTTAAGGACCGCCTCTTCCCGTATGAACCGCCCCGCACACTTCGTTCCTCTGGGAGGAACCTACTGCAGCTGATGAAAACCAGGCTGTCCCAGACCTCTCAGAGGGCTTTTTCAGCTACTGCCCCTAAGCTCTGGAACGGCCTGCCGGACGAGATGCGTCTAATTACATCACTGGCTAGTTTCAAAAAGGCTTTAAAGACGCATCTTTTCCGGCAGGCCTTTCCCTGAAGGAGAGAATAAGTGAAACCCTTGCTCCCTGCTCTGAAAATATAAACAGCACTGGAAATTATTAGCGATCCTTTTACTTAATACTTACTTGAATCGATTTAATGCGGCCTTGCACACGGATTGTTCATGAAAATGCACTTTGTTTTAATAACTGCCGACCAATTTTAACTATGTTAATTTTAAACTGTCTAGATTTAATTCAGTTTTAAAGGGGGTGGTTGGGGTGGGATGTGATTGTTGTTTTTACTCTGTATCTTTTTATTCTGCTGTACCCCGCTCCGAGTATTTATTAGAGGAGTGGGCTATAAATAAACTATTATTATTATTATTATTATTATTATTATTATTATTACCATACTCCTGTGCAATGCCAGGTTGGTTAAAAATAAAACACATATCATTCATGATCTTCTTATGGAAGAAGACGTCAACCTGGAATGCCTTACAGAAACCTGTCTGGTAGATGATAGTGGTACAATTTGGGTTCAGGCCCTACCACCCAGGTATTCTGTCAGTGAGAAGGTAAGGGGAAGTGGGAGAGAGGGAAGTGGCCTTGGTCCATAAAAATAACTTCATGTTGGTCTGGATACCTGTCATGAAAACAGACCACATTGAGTGTATTTTCCTGAGCCTGAAAACAAAGAATAGTCTGGGGATTCTATTGGTATATCATCCACCCTGTTGTTGTCTAACAGACTCCCTAGCCGAGATGAACCAAGTGGTCTCAGAACTGGTGTTGGAGTTGCCCAGGCTTTTAGTTCTGGGTGACCTCAACATCCCATTTGTCACATCTCTCAGGTGCAATTCAGGATTTTGTGGTATCCATGACAAACATGGGCCTATTGCAATTAGTTTCCAGGCCTACACATTGTGCAGGTCAAACCATTGATCTGGTCTTTAGTGTGGAACAGGTACAGCCATGGGTGGAAGTAATTATTATCTCAGCATTGTCATGGATAAATCATTTCCTGGTCATGGTTGAACTGAACGCCACTGTTCACCCTGTTGGGGGTTGAGGACACTAAGGCTGATCGAACCAGTGGAGTTCCAGAAAGCCCTAGAGCAGTGGTTTCCAACCTGTGTTTTGGGACCCCTTTTGGGGATCGAATGACCCTTTCACGGGGGGTCACCTAAGAAAATTGGAAAACACCTATTTATTTACTGTTATGAAGTAGCAATGAAAATAATTTCAGAGTTGGGGGTCACCACAACATGAGGAATTGTATGAAAGGGTCGCAGCATTAGGAAGGTTGAGAACCACTGCCCTAGAGGGTTTAATGTTTGGTAATGCCGGTGATTATGTCAAGGCTATTAACACGATTACTTCCGAGTGTCCTTTTCAGCCCACTTCCAATTGTAAACCATAGTATACGGAAGAACTTAGAAAGATAAAGTGGACTAGAAAATGACTAGAGTTCTGCTAGCAGAAAGCTTGACTCCCATTTGACAAGACACACCACAGGGATTTTCTTGATTCCTATGGAGTAGCAATACTTGCAGCAAATAATTCCTTCTACTCTTCATGCATTGTGTCTACAAATTCTCACCCATCAGAAATGTTCAGGATGGTGAGGAATCTAACCTAGGCACCCATCTCCCAGAATCCATTATTAAATCCTACAACAGCCTGCTGTGATGCATTAAATAATTACTTTAAAGACAGATTTACATGCCAGCATTAAAGCAGAAGCAATACGTGAGGTGTCCAGCAACTCTGTAAATAAGTTTAAACTGGTTCAGTTTGAGTCTGTGAGTACCGAGGATGTGGACAAGCTCCTTGGTAGTGTGAAGAAGACAACTTGCCCTCTTGATCCTTGCCCTTTCTGGCTGGCAGTCCAAGATGGAGATGCAACAATGATGCTTTTGAGATTCCATGCTGATTCCAAACTAGGTCCTCCCTGTTGCTGCTTTCCAGGTTCAATGAAGTTTAAATAGGTACTAGGCTTTAAAAAATGGACCTTGTTTAACCCAATTGTATGTGTCTGGTTGTGTTAGTTCATAATTGGTCAAACTCTCACTCTTCAATCCTGTTTTACTTCTCTGTTTTTCCTTCAGTCACTGAAACCTGCAGTCCAAATGGAAAGGGGGCTCACTTGCAGTTTTGGGATGAATTCTCTCAAACCACCTAAATTTAATCTGAACTCCCATGTTGTAGTAGGTCTCTCCTCCAAGCCAATTCAGGAGTTTGTGAACTTTGGAAAAGGCAATGAGCAGTTCAGAATATTAGACAGTTCTCTCATGTATGGTAAGAAATAACAAACTGCATCCAAGGAAACTAAAATGCTTTAACACCTCTTTTTCATTGTGCCCCTCGTATCCACGTTGCAGAGACATACATTATTTATTTAATGTATATCTCACCTTCCTTCAAATGTTGGGATGCAACTTGTCTTGCAACAATGGTAAGACATATTCCAATAAAAACCCAATTATCAATGCTAAAATATAAATTGCATTAATATGTTGATATAGCTAAAACAAACTTATTATTTTTACATGCATGGTTACCCCTGTCTAAGCCCATAACATTCTCTTTTTCATACTATGCTACTGGCACTGCTAAATACTCAGTACATCAGCCACATCAGAATCAAGGTAGAATTAAATACCCAGATCAGCAACCAATGTATATGAAACAACAAACGAAGAAGCATTTCCAAATAAGTCTCAATTAAATGACTGATCATCCCAATTGATTAAATCATCCTCCCTCCCAAGTGCAGCCAGATTTCTAAATAAGTCTGAGTTGAGTGCAACCTCAGTTGGGTGCATTCTCAGATTTCCTGCCAGATACTAAGGGCAGTGCTGTATCAAACCAATACTGAGAACAGAAAAGGGAGACCGCGGTTAGTTGAAATCTGGTGCTGCTTGGAGGGTCAATAGAGAAAGAGGGGTCTGAAGGGTGTGTGGTAGCCACTAGATGATCTACTTTCTAAGCATG
The DNA here is from genome assembly GCA_034509955.1 of Urosaurus nigricauda. NCBI lineage: Eukaryota > Metazoa > Chordata > Lepidosauria > Squamata > Phrynosomatidae > Urosaurus > Urosaurus nigricauda. Next base: position 162,702,507 of record JAOEGL010000005.1, on the reverse strand, counting down.
GAAAAACAGGATAACTGTCATACTTCCTACACCAGGAAGCTGTGGGGAGCAGATGCAAGGGATCTAGGTAATACTTTTTATTAGAACCAATATTTTATTGATTCTATTAAAAAGTATTGCTTATCACTGATTTTTAGTTGTACATGTGAACCACATTGACTGTTCTTGTTGTTTTTAAACCCAGGTTGTGTATACTAGTCACCTTGGCTTCATCATTCGCTGCTTAGAATCTCACTACAAAAGTTATGGACATGTCTGCGATACAGTAAGGGGAAAAAAGAAAAAAAAAACAGGAGCCAGCAATATTGAGCCTCCTTCCAACATCACTTCCATATAAATTTCTACTTTCTCACACCTTTCAGCAGAGAAGCATATTCCCAAACATTGGCCTTGAAGTTGCTACCTTGACAAGACATCCTGGGTCATTTTCTTCTGTAGATGTCAAACAAACGATTCTATACAATTAAAATGCAGAATCTGCAGGAGTGCATTTTTCTTGTTCATTTTGTTCAACAGTTCAGCAGGCTATATATTTCTTCCTAGAAATTTTCCTGTCAGCTAAGAGGTCAGCATATTTACACTTTCCTTTAGTAAAGTCAGAAATGTTATAATTGGCAGTTCTCCATTCTCATTCTCTCTCTCTCTCTCTCTCTCTCTCTCTCTCTCACACACACACACACACACACACACACATATACTGGTTTCCTCCCTTGTTGTGCATAATATTATCAAGCCTATAGTTGCAGAGGGGGAGTCTTCTCTGAATCTCATTACTTTCTTTAAGAATTAGTGCTTTCAGTAAGAATTAGTGGTCTATTTCTTCTCTATCTTACTTCAAGGCTTTGATGTTTTAGCTTAAACAGACTACTCTTTCATCTCGACAGCCAGTAAAATAAAGATTTTAAACATTTTAAAATTCTGAAATAATTTCTCTAAATTGAGCATTGGGGTGTATGTATGTTTCATAATTACATCAAGCATAATAGACAATTACTCCTTCATCCATACCCACATGATGTTTTCAAAACTTTAAGGCAGAACTGGATATTCTGAGGAACACAAAGTATTACTGTCTTCCTACCACAGTGTCATATTGCCACTCTATTCTGCTCTGACCTCACCTGGAATTCTGTGTCCAGTTCTTGGCACAACAATTCAAAACAGAAGTTGACAAGCTGGAGCATGTCCAGAGAAGGACAACCAAAATGGTGAAGGGTTTGGAAACCATGCCCTATGAGGAGAGACTTAGGGAGATAGGTATGTTTAGCCTGGACAAAAGAAGGTTAAAAGGTGATATGGTAACCTTGTTTAAATGTTTAAAGGGATGCAATATTGAGGATGGTGCAAGCTTGTTTTCTGCTGCTCCAGAGAATAGGACCCAGAATAATGGATGTAAGCTACAGGAAAAGAGATTCCCCCTCAACACTAGGAGGGACTTCCTGGCAGTAAGGGCTGTTCAACAGTGGAACACACTCCCTCAGAATGTAGTGGAGTCTTCTTTCTTGGAGGTCTTTAAATAGAGGATGGATGGCCACCTGTTGGGGGTGCTTTTATTGTGTGTTCTCACATGGCAGAGGGTTGGACTGGATGGTCCTCATGATCTATAATTTTATAGCCTTCTGGTGAAAACAAAGAAAAACTTAGCTTTGTCACAACCATCACCATGGAGAAATACACAAACAAGTCCAGAAAAGTGGCCATCCACTGTTTGTTTGTACAGATAGTGAATTAAGTTCTAGAATATATATATATATATATATATATATATATATATCTCCAGTATCAGTTTTGGTCAGCTACCAGTTCAAAAGAGATTGTTCTACTGCTTCATCCAATGAATAACTTAATTGACCAATAGTGCTACCTTAAAAGGATTTTTTTAAACAGAAAAGCAGGTTTTGAAGAGTATATTTACCATGCTTTATTAAAAATATAATTATGACTATTAAAGAGGTTTATTGAATAAGAATATTAATAAAGAAATGTGATTATGTGGCTTGATTGTTACAATTACTGCTACCAGTGAAGCTAAAAACTATCAAGCACTTTAAATGACCGCCTCTTGGTCACGTTAATTCTCTCTTGTCTAATTCTCTGTTTTCTTTCTTTCTTTCTTTTTTAAAGTAGGGCTAACTTGCCAGAGATCTGGAAAATAGAATCTGCCCTACCAATGTGTCTTTAGGCCATTAAAACCTTGTTGTAACTGATGTTCACCACATTCTTTTTATTGAGTCAGCAGCTTTGACCCTTCTTTTTGTGGGATAAATTTAATTTCAGTTCTTCCCAGGGGAACTTTGACTTCTATTTTCCAGTTTGTATGTACTGAGTATAGATATTGTTCATATGAGTAAGAAAGATATACACTGACACACTTTTAATGAGTTGTAGAATCTAACATTCTCACTGCATTAAATTATTTGCAAATATTTCAGGCACAGCATTAAAAACTTTTTTTTCAGAATCCCATAAAATAGACTGACAGTGTTAATAATTGTCATTGACCAGTGCAGACATCAATTGACCCTTTGAATGTTAGCCTGGAGTTCCATGTTTTAACTAGGCTAGTGTCTGATTTTATTTGTTAGTTTTGAAAAGGATGCAGCGCTTTTTAAAAAAATCTATGACACGTTTCATCCACAGCAATATCTTTTGACTTTATTTTTAATACATCAACCTGCAATACATCATGTGTGTTATATATTCTCTGTCTATATTCTGAATATAATCATCATGTACCTATCTGTAGTGACATGTTACTTATTAATTTTCAACACAATTTTATTCACATCTTTGTAGAAGGAGACCCTTTTGAATTGAAAGGATGTTGCTCCTACAGCCATTGGTCCGAAATAGAGATGTTACCTAATTTTGATGTCTCATGTTTCATATTCAGATGGATTTTTAGATTAATTTCACAAAATAAGTAACTCTGAATTGTGTTAATTTACTTCCTTCTATTACCTCCTACTTTTTTTTTTCAACATCCCAGCTCCCAGTGTTGAGATTATTCTGTTTAAGCACACATCTCCCTTTTGGTTTGTGACAAAAAGGGACATTGTTGTAGGTTCAGGTGATCATTTTAAGACTGTTGCACCACAATATATTAATGCTGTATGAATAGTTTTTTTTTTAAACTTATCTCTATGTGACTACATAGAGATAAGTTAACAATTACAAATCAAAACAAACTTTCTTTCAATTTTTTTAAAAGGTGATTGTTAAAACTTTTGGATATCACTCATGAATGCTCTTTGGAGATTTGTGTCCTTTATGTACATGTATTTTCAAATATTTCAGTGATTAGCAATTATCAGGTTTATTTGGATGAACTGTTCCATGGATCATAATGATTTGAAGGTTTGTTGTTGTTTTGAGCCTACTGCTAAAAAAAAAAAAACAAAAGATACCAGTGACACCTGAAGGACTAATAGCATAAAACTGACACTGCACTGCATTTTGTCTTCATTCCAGAGATGTTTTTCTTCCCCACCCAGTACCTGCCGATCTTTACTTTTAATCAGATCTCATTTCTGCACAATTATCATTTCAGGTTTGGGTTGATTGCTTTTGCTAAGGATAATGAGTAAAAAGAAACACTATCTCATTGTGCAGAATATTGGATTGGTTGGTGTAATAGACACAGTTGCTATTTTTCCTCGCTCTTTGAAAAGTTAATTTTCTCTTTCATCAAATAAGCAGTGGACTACTAATAGCATATAAGGTTTTAGAGGGATTTGCATTAAAGAATGTAGTTGAGTGCCTTATCTGCTTTTGGAACCAAAATGACATATGGATGTTCTTTTACTATTAAAACCTTAGGCAAAGTTTAACACACTTGCTGAAAATTGCCTTAGGCTGGTTTTAAGTGCACAGAATAGCAATGTGCTTCATACATCAAACACATTTACAGGTCACTATTTATTCAGCTATTTAAGTGGTCTGAGATGTGAAAACTTTAAAGAAACCAATGATCTAGTTACCATAGAGAACTGCTGCACTATCATGTTGATGTAAAACTGAGAAACACAACTATGCTGTTATGCTGCAGTACAGTAGACCACAAACATGTAGCCTTACTAGCTTAGGAAGCAAGATATTTTGCAAATAATTAGAATGCATTTATTCAACTGATGCTACATTTCCTACATTTACATAGTGAAAATCCTCCTTTAACTAAGAATAGGAGGGGCGGGGATGAAAATAATATTTTAAAAATATTCACAAAATGGTAAAAAAAATGTTTAAATGTTGAAAAGCTCTGATAAAAAAATTCTGGACTGATAAGAGTCTTTTTGTTTGGGACTTATTCTGCGCAAAATTCACATGTGGCTCTTTTGCACTGAAGCCAACATTCTGTGCACAAAATATTGTAATTGGAATCTATTTTGCATAAAACATGCATGTGGCATATTTTCATAAGAAAAAAAAATGTGCCAGAATAGTATTTTCTGTGTGGGAAATGCTTTTCTTTTTTACACAGAAAACCATGTTTTCTGTGAAAAATAACTGTGTGTGAATTTTGCATAGAATAATTCTGAACAGAATGATCTGTGGCCCTCTGAGGGAGAGAACAGCAGCTAGGCACACACTATCATGCCTGGGTCCCGGTGACCAATGAGAGGTCCCACCTCTACACCAACTGCCACTATTATGTCCTTTGAGTGACAGAACAGCAGCCAGGCATGGTGCCATCATTGCTTGGTTCCAACAGCTGGTGTTTTGTGTCTTTCTAGATTATAAACCTGAGGGCAAGAATCTTTCAAATTAGCAATTTGTAAAATGTTCTGGGAACCTTTTGGGCTGAAGGGTGGGAAATAAATGCTTAAAATTGCTTCTTGTAGAGGGGTGGGATATTATAAAACAACAACAACAACAACAACAATAATAATAATAATAATAATAAACTGTAAAGATTCTCATAAGTGCAGGATTCTTCCTGTCAGGGTTTCTTAACATTCAAAAACATTCAGAATAAGTCTTGAATTGTGAATTGACTTTGAAAACTATGTAGTTTTCACAGACTTTCTCACAGCAGGAAGAAAATTGTTAAAATTTCTTGTTGCTTTCCTTGTAAGAAACTTAATGAAGAATTACATTCCTAGATAGGAACGTAAATATGTGTGTACACCAATTTCTGCAAGCCTAGTAATAAAACATTACTGCTAGAAAAGACAGTGAGATGCAACTAGAAAGAGACAGGGTGTATACATTTGGTTTGTGCCATTTTTCTAGCTTCCATACTTAACCTATATTATTGTGTGTGCGTGTTTATGTACTTTCAAATTGTCTATTGGTCTATGGGTCCATGCATTTTATAGATTTATCTTAGGCAGTGAATACTGAGAGGTAGTTTTGCCAGTTCCTTCCGCTGAAGTATAGCCTAAAGCACCTGGAATTTGTTTGTGATTTCCCAACTAAATAATAATAATAATAATAATAATTATTATTATTATTATTTCTATGTCCCACCTTTCCTTCAGATCAAGGCGGGATTATAACATATTAAATATACACAGTACAATATCAATAATCCTATGCAAAATATAAACCTAATGCATTAACATCAAATTAAGTACATACAATACAATATCAATAAAACAGTTCATAATATCACCTAGTACATTAACATAAAATTGAACATATATCAGTGAAGCAATCCACAGTACAAACATAGTACATTAAGTCAATCAATTACATAAGAGATACAATATAGATAACATCAATCAATTATAATACAGATACAACATAGATATCAAACCCTTCCTCCGAAAACTAGGTCTCTAGTGTTTAAAGCAGGCCGGCTTATAGGACGCCACTCCCACCAGCGTCCCGCCCCTCAGAAGTCCTCTGCAGGCAGCAGGCAGATGTTCCGGCGCTGGCACAAATGCTAAGGGAAAGGCCGGCGGGCCAGCTTTGTAAGACACCACTCCCACCAGCGTCCTGCCCCTCAGAAGTCCTCCGCGGGTGGCAGGCAGATGTTCTGGCACTGGCGCAAATGATGAGGAGAAGGCCGGCGGGCCGTCTTTGTAGGACGCTGCTCCCACCGGCGTCCTGCCCCTCAGAAGTCCTCCGCAGGTGGCAGGCAGATGTTCCGGTGCTGGCGCAAATGCTGAGCGGAAGGCCAGTGGGCCAGCTTTGTAGGATGCTGCTCCCACCGGTGTCCTGCCCCTCAGAAGTCCTCTGCAAGCAGCAGGCAGATGTTCCAGCGCTGGCGCAAATGACAAGACAAGATTCATCCTTAAGTCCAGGAGCCCAGCCATGGGAAGAGCCCAGATAGAAGGAGGGCAAACAAACACTCTCTCAGCCAGTCTTCACTGGCAGATGTTGGAAAGGAGGGAAAGAGGGCCATTCCTCCTCCTTAAGTCCAGGAGCCAAGGCATGGGAGGAGCCCAAGTGGAAGAGGACAAACAAACACTCAGCTAGTCTTCACTGGCAGATGTTGGAAAGGGTGTTGGAAAGTACTAACCAGGGCTGACACTGCTTAGTTTTCAAGATCAGATGGGACCTGGTGATTTTATGGTATTTAGGCCTAGATTAAAAAATCTATATAAAAATATTTTTAAAACATAATGCACACTTTCACAAGGTGGACTGGAAGCTGCATTTTAAATTCCTCTGCCACATAAAGAAAGCAGAAAATAGCAACCTAGGGCAGCTACAAAGTGTGACACATCTTGGCATATCACTGGTGCTGGTGGAATGTGGCTCTATCCATAGTGGGGAAAAAGTTAGTGCTAATGGATATTCTCAGTATGACTCCCATTTTTACCATTGTTAGTTAAGTATCTGAAGATAAACTACAGTGCCAGTTTTAGACTGCTCCCCCAGTCACTATGTTACTGCAAACTTGCTGGTTAATACATTTGCAAATCCACAAGCAATTGCTATATATAATTTATGTCAACCATACCTATGAGAGTAAAATATTCTGAACTGAGAAGAAAATGTTATTGAAAGTGACCTATGTAGACATATAGGATGCAATGTTATAACAAACTGATATACAATGTCATGGAGGATAGGTGCAGGCCCAGATCCATCGGGCCTCATCTAGATTAAGAAGCAGAGCCCTCCTTCCAGTCCATCTGGTGCCATCTGGCCATGGAGGGAGCGATGCAGACCCAGCTCCATTGGGCCTGGTCAAGATTAAGAAGCTGAGCCCTCCCTCCGGTCCATCTGCCTTGATCCAGGCTTCCGAGGGAGAGAACTGTTGGACCTGATCCCCTTCCTCACCACCATTCCCTTCTCCTTGTTTGTGTGAGGGCAGGGAACTGTCTAATAAAATGATAATAATTATAAGCCACTCTGAGAGCCCTTAGGGCTGAAGGTCAGGGTGTAAATACTGTAAATAAATAATAAATATAATGTTTGCTATAGAAGATAACATAGCTAAGGCCACCACTGATGTCCATATGGAACAGCATTCTTTTCTCAATATTTTGATTGATTATTGATTATTGGTTGTTGTTAATGATAAATATATTCAAATTAGGGGTTATTTTGTCATCTTCTTTTTCAGTTTAGACTGCAGCCTTACTTATATCAAGATTAAATCCAGTGGGACTTGTAAGTCTATATAGGGTGAAGCCCAAATGTTGAGTTTATCCTGAGAAATTTGAACCAATTGTGCATATGCCCATTCTGTTGTAAAGCTGAATTGACTCATTCATCTTTTATTTATGGTTCCTTAAAAGAGGGAGAAGAAAAAGATACAGAAGGAGAAATAAAAAAATAATGCAATATAGAGATACACCATTTTAAATACTGTGGTAAAATATGCAGAAGAAGAACTACAGAATACAACCAAATGAGATGCAGCTAAGCTCATGTTTCTACAATGATAGGCTATTTAATCATAATTGCTATTATGTGAAAGAAAATAAACTCCAGTATGTGTATAGTTTAAGAAGATTATGCTATAATCTTGATGTGCTGTCATTAGTGTAAGCCTGCTCAGGAGTATTACACAGTCTGAAGATAGAGCTTGCATGTCTTCTGTTTACAAGCTGTACAAGAAATATATTATACATACAATGAGCTCTGCTAAAAATCAGGGCTGTTTCCACTAAGGTTACACCAAACACAAAGGTTCTGGACAAACCCAACAATAAATATGCTTTAAAATGATGAACATGTGTGAAGCATGAAGACACCCAAGTTATTAAAGTCCTGATTTTCAGTGCAGATTTATCCAGTGCATCATTCAGCATTCAGCTAACTATGAACTGAGTACCATTCTCCCCCAGATGTTATTTTTACACTTGTAGTATCAAAATGAAACCTTAACTAATTTATTAGATGAAATGGCAAAAGATGATTATTTTTAGGACATGCACAAAAGCTCTTACTTCTCCCTGTCCTGTTTTGGAGGCCAGCCAGGGATTAGAGATGAGACAATAGCAAACTCATTCATGTTCAGAAGTTTACAACCAGTTATAATTTTTAAAGTCAGGCAGTTCAAGTTAATAGGCTACAACAGGAAATCCAAGGTGTAAGTCCAAGGGAGTGTCCAGTAGCAAGGTCAATTTACAATGCAAGGTTCACAAGTCAGGAATCAAGGGACAAGCTTGTTGCTTCATCCTGAATGGTCAATTGTCAGCAATGACCTTCTGAGGGAGTTGCTGGACTATTTATGGTCTGGCAGCCTCTCATAGCTGTTTCATGATTAACAAACATTTCCTATAGTAATGCTCCAAGCATCTCAAACTCTCCCTGTCTTGTCTACAATCCATTATGGTAGGTATTATTGAGTCCATGAAGATTTTCACACGGATTTTGGCAGAGGCAATTGTAAAACAGTCAGAGAAAAACAGGGAAAGAGGCAGACTCTTATAAATGCTAACTGAGCCTCAAGAGGGAAAGGGGAAAAAAGCCTCTTTCCCTGCCTCTGCCAAAATCTGTTTCCATGGTGATTCATGAACACTTCCTGGGTTTCAGACACAGAGGTTTTTCTTCTCTTTCAGCCACCTTTGCAGGAAGTTTGGAGGATGATTTACAACTGCTTCAGGTAAGTGTGAAAATCTTCCATGTATCTGTGTTGTTGCTGCTGGGGAGCATCATTGTTTGCCTAAAGCACTGGCATGTTTCCCTGTCCTTCTGTTTACCTGTCTGGATCATACTCTGAACCTGGGCCCGGCACAAGGTATGATACTTGTTTTTGTTGTTAACTGCCCTTGAGCCAATTTCTACCCATGGCAACACTGTGGATAAGACATCTTCAAGAACCCCTGTCTTCCACTGTTCTGCTAAAGTCCTGCAAACTCACACCTGTGACCTCCCTAATAGAGTCTATCCATCTACTATGCAGCCTTCCTCTCTTTCTACTACCCTTGACATTTTCTAGCATTATTGTTTTTTCCAGTGAATTGTGACTTCTCATGATGTGTCCAAAGTACAACAGCCTAAGTTTTGTCATCTTGGATTCCAAGGAAATTTCTAGTTTGATCTGCTCGAGGACCCATTTGTTTGTCTTTTTGGCCTCCCATGGAATCCTCAGCACTCTTCTCCAGCACCACATCTTAAATGCATTAATTTTTTTCCTATCTTAACTGTCCAGCTCTCAAGCCCATACATGTCTGGGATATTCCTTGGCAGTAATTTTTTGCTGTTTTTATGATGTCTGCATATCTTAGATGGTTGATATTCCTTCCTACTATTTTTAATGCATTAGATGTGTTAGCACTCTCCGGTAATGCAATGTTTTCATAAACCAGTCCAGACAGAACTGCTTCAGCTCTGGGATACTGCATACAAAATTCATGTCTACCTCAGGACAGGGGTGAGGAACCACAAGCCCTGTGGCCATGAAAACTCCTTCAGAATTCCTCATGGTGTCTTCATGGGTGGTTCTCCAGCTTTTTAAAATTTTTAAAAAGCTGAAATTTCTGACACAGCAGTAACAGCTTTCAGCTTAAATTTAATGACATTTAGGCCTGTCCATCTCCATCCCAAGAGTTTTTCTGAAATTGAATTAGGCCCTTCAATTGTAACAGATTACACTGAATGGGTGCTGAGAATATTCAGTTATGCAGTCCTCCTTTTGGTCCTTCTTTTCCCCAGGAGACCCCTATGCTGGGGAAAAACTATGCAGGCAAGAGTGTTCTCTCTTTTAGTCAGTCATCTTGAATGCTCATATGGAAGGCCCTGAATTTTCAGGTGATACTGCATTATGACTCATGATAAGGTGTTGTGGATGGGCGATCACATCTGTCTTGGTTTAGGAATATGTGAACTCTTAGGGCTTAAGTGCATTAAGAGGGAAAATAGGTTCTATTTTGTGATAGTATGATTGAGATTATCTTGCCATTCTGACTGTTCATACACAAGAGCAAGATTTGTTTTTGTTTTTTTTTTAAGAATGTGATTTTTTCCTATTCCAGTAAATTAGAAAATGTTGCTTTTCCAAGGTTCTGATTTGTACAATTCTGAATTCCCATAAGCAGTTGGGGGGAGGGGGGAGGGGAAAGCAAGATGGATTCTTTCTAAATGGCAGTAATAGACGTTTCCCCTCCCTCCATCCCTTGAGGCTTCAAATCACTTTCTTCAATGACATTTCAGATTTTTAGCAAAAGAATAACATTCTACCCAGCCTATTTGTTTTCCATGATGGAAAAACCAGTGATAGAAGATACAGAAAGATCCAAGATGACCATGCGATTCCGCTCAATGATTAAAAGGAAAAAGATTGAGATAAGGATGGGGATGGGAGGGAAGATCTTTCATATGCATGGTCATATTCCTGAACTGAAGAGAGAATAAGCCATTCAGTTATACACTATCATATTTCCTTTTTCTTTTTAATGTTACCCATAGCCACAAGTGACCCCTGGGGAAAGAGGAGACAAAATATGCAGGCAACACTGTTCTTAAGTATATTAATGTAGTTACTTATGTAATTAGTTTGAAAAGACAGCTCTCTTGCTGCTGTTGCCATTTACAAATCCATAAAACCCTGCCTTCTGGCCTACATCCTCCTCCTCTCCTTCTGACCATTTTTCTGCCCATCTTCTTGACTTCTTGTCTTGTCTAAACGGACTAGCAGAATAGATCAGTAATGGCACATGTTCATACACTTCTGGAGATGCAGCAAGCTGGTATTTTCTCATCTGATCACACACCTCCCCATGTTGTATCAGTTCAGTGTGGAGAATAACTAAAAGACAGAAGAAGTAGATGAGGGCATCTCTATATATAGAAGGGATTCTCTCTATTTTAACCTATAAATACATGTACAGTCTTCAGTAAATGCACAACCTTGGTGCTGGGTTTATATTCACAGTCTTCTGCTTCATACAGAAGAATTCATGGTGCAATTTCAAAGAACCATACAAAGAATGTGCCTTTTATGTATGCACCAAACATCTTCTGTGTTTGTGTAAAGTAGCTCAGATCATTTTAGAGACAGCTGCACATGTGAGGAGAAAATGAAATGGCAAAATGAAGCTTCTGTTGACCTGTGTATTGGATCCTGCCTAGGGGATTGATTGATAGTGGACAAATAATAGGTTTAATTCATTGGACAAATGTGTCTTTCTTTTAGTTGATTTGGATCTAGAGGCATAAGTTACTAATGCCATCTTAACTTTGCTTTTCATCCAGATAGCTGGAATTGTCATTTGCTGAAGAACATGTGTGTGTGTGCATGTGCGTGTGCAATCTGTTCTGTAATATTTTGGTAATCTCCTTTTTCTTTCTGCTCAATGGAACAACGTTCATTTGATCCTGATTTCATTTTAAAATGAAAATTCACATCATTTTTGAATTTATTTATATTTTTATTTCAAGGATTTATATCCCACCTTTTCCCACAATGGGATTCATTTTTCCCACAATGGGATTCATTTTTTTTAATGAAATTGTCCATCAAACACACCTGTATGTGTGTATTTCATCTTAAGTTATTTACCTTTTAACATAAGATATTCACTTTGTGAAGGCCAGTATGGCTTACTGGTTTCAGTGTTGGATTAGCACCCCAGGATACCATTGAATCCCTGCTCAGCTATGGAAACCTGTCAGAGGACATTGGGCAAGTCACAGTCAGAAGAAGGTAACGACAAACCTCCCCAAAATGAATCTTGCCAAGAAAAACCTTGTGATACATTTTCATGAGAGTCACCATAATTTGAAAAGAACTTGAAGGCATCAACAAATTCATTTTGTATGCATATTGATAATTTGGGGGGGGGGGCTTGCATAATGTATTATAAAACCAGAGTAACTAAAGGATAGCGGTGATCCTATCTCATATTTCACCAGGAAACAGGTCTCCTCATTTAAATATGCAGATCAAACAAAATTCCTAAGCATTGTAAATCAAATTACACATTCCCTGTACAACCACATCTCTCCTCAGCTAATACATTCTCATTTTAAATATTTACAAAAGAAATGATGCAAAAGAAATATTCGTAGATGTTAGTATGTTTGGCCCTAGATTGGATCCATTGAATCAGTTGAATTTACATAAGTATTGCTTTTTCATTCAAGTAGTTTCAAAAGGTCTGGTTTAATTAGGACTGGCATCTAGATTTAGCTAATCTCTAATTCATCTTTTGAATAAGTCTTGAAAATCATGACCTCAAAAGTTGTGCCTTGCATTTAAAGTGTGAGCCATTTTGGTAGCTAAATAAGAATTATTGTTGTACTGTGTGATGTAGTGCTATTCTTGTACTTTACTAGAGTAACCAATTTCTTTATTGTCTCCCCCCCCCCTTAACCACATGCACTTAAGAATGCAGTTATTAAAATATGCACTTTCTATCATAAAACCTAATGGTGAAAAGCGAAAAAAGAAAAAAGAAAGAAAGAAGCTAAATTCAATGAACAGTGTGGTGGAGCCGCAAGGGAAAAACAATCTGTAGCAAGACATCAAATTGGATTCAGTGAAATAGCTGAGGAGCTGAAGCCAAAGAATGCTGCTGCTGCATTGTGTTTGCATTTCTGTGATGGGATTTACATAACTCAACATGACATTATATTGGCTAAGACACAAATCTAGTCCTTAATCCAACAAGACGCAAAGTGCTCACTGTGTTGTGTCACCAAGATCTCCTCTGCCAGCCTTCTGTATCTTGCCCGGCCAAATACAATCTGTATGCATATTTATCCATGTAATGCTTGCTGCATGTTTCCCTAGTTCCCATATAGCTGCAAAGATACAGTATACAGATATAATATGCTTTCCTGGCAGTACTGCTCTTTGCTATTGATATGGAAGTCTTGAATTGGCAACTGGAATATTTTACTGCAAGACCTGAATATAAAATGTCTCCTCCTTTCTCTGTACTAGTATTCAATTTAGATTTTTCTTTTTTGTTTTCACCATCTCTTTCATTTCCCTCTTGTTTAGTATCCTATAATGAACTTTAGAATTACAAACTGGACATGAAAAAGCACCTTCAAAGGGAGCACTATGAACAACCACAATGATCATATGGATTATGGATTTTAAATTATTGCAGATTGTGAATTAATGGCTAGTCCATTCTTGGAACTTATCACATGTATGTTAATTCAGCTTACCTCTATCCAGTTTAAAATTTAATTCAGGCAGCATCCTGATGTCATCAGATATTTTATAATGCCAAATTTGCTGCCTAAAAAAAGCCCGGATCCATTCCTGCTTTCAGAGCTGCTCCTCGTGGCTGTGTTCAGATCCAGGAGCTTTCTGGGTTAAGAAAATGGTCACTGGAGCAGCTCTGAAAGTGGGGATGGACCCAGGCTGTATTTGGGTGGCAAATTCTGAGGTAAAAAAACCCCATCTGATAACATCAAGATGTCGCCCAAACTAAATTTTAAACTGGATAGAGCTAAGGTGAATTAACGTCATGTAATAAGCTTCTTAGAGATTCGGAATTAGTGCTGGACTGCAATTATTCCTGGCTTTAACGTAATGGCCAGAACTGGCAAGCCATAGAATTTGTCAATCAGGCAATACACAGAGTTCACTGTTTCTCTTTATATATGTCCAGAGTAAACTATGTTAGCTGTTTTGATATCTGAAATTTCCTTGAGTTTTGAGAAAGCTGAATGAATACATTCTGACAGGGGTGTGGCTGGGTATGGGTAAAATGAGGGATTGCCTACCCAATAAGAATCTCCAGATGAAATTTTCCTTACTTGTCCAAATTTCTAGAAATGCAAAGTGAGACACTGAAGATTGTTCAGATGTAGATTTTTATTTGCTGTGATTATATTTCCTTGGTAACTTTTATTCTTTGGAAGCCTGTTTCTAATTATTCAATAGAAGTGAACATCTGCCAGTGAGGACCGGCTGAGAGAGTGTTTGTCCTCCTTCCCACCTGGGCTACACCCATGCCTTGGCTCCTGGACTTAAGGAGGAGGAGTGGCCCTTCTTTCCTCCTCTTCAACATCTGCCAGTGAGGACCGGCTGAGAGAGTGTTTGTTTGTCCTCCTTTCCACCTGGGTACTCCCATGCCTTGGCTCCTGGACTTAAGAAGGAGTCATGTCTCCCCCTCCTTTTTTCTTCTTTTTCTTTTTTTAAGAGTGTGTATAGTTCACATTGTTTTTAGGATTGAGATGGGGGTTGAGAATGGGGATTATTTTTTTCTTGCTTGTTTTGGTCTGTTGTTATGTATTTTGCTTTGTTAATTTTATTTTCTGTTATAATTACTATGTATTTTTGTTGTTGCTGTAACTGCTATGTATTCTTACTTTGTTAATTGTTATGTATTTTGCTTTGTAATTTTAGTTATAATTACTATGTATTATAATTGTTATGTATTTTTGTTAGTTATTGTTAACTGCTATCTGATTTTTTTTGTTATTGTTTAATGCATTGCCATTTTTTTAAAATTCATGTTTATTGTTATTGCTTGTATTGCTCTGTTGTAAGCCGCCCGGATTCCCTGTGATTGGATGGCACATAAATTATTATTATTATTATTATTATTATTATTATTATGTTACTGCAATTCCGTATATTTGGGAACTGAAAGAATATTTGTTGGAGGGAGCAGAATTATATTGGGTGTATCATTTTTTAAAAAGTGATGACAACCACTTCTGTAGCTGCACCCCTGCACTTTACTCTGCATTTTTTTATTCTGCTTCCTAAAGAGGACTCTAGTGCTACTAGATTATTAATGAAATTCATGGGTTCCAGTGGGATAGATACAACTCTATGGTTGATCAAGGAACCTATGTTTTCTGGTGGATTTTGACTAAATTCCAGAAATAATAAATTTTGTTTTTGTTTTTGCTTTCCTTCCCTGACTTGGAAGGTTTGAAGGCATGGTATGTCATGAACAGAAAAATACAGAAATATAACCAATCTGTGTTAGGTCTCTCTTACATCCTGCTGGTTATATGATGCTGCTTTTATCCCACTAGAGCACTTCTCCTTGAAAAAACTAACATCAAGTGATGGACACCACTAGACACTAGTGAAATAGCTTTGCTGACTGGACTCTGAATTCAGTTGTAAAATTATCCAAGGAAATGAATAGTCAATTAAATTCCACTGCAGTGAATGAAGAACAGGCAGGAGAAATAGCAGATCACTGTGCATATGATGCCCAGTTGTACTGAGCTTTATGTTTGTCAATCACACACACACACATACACACTGTGGGACTAATTTTATCCCTAGAGTTTAGGTGAACTGTAATGATTTTATTCAACTCTGTCAAAATTATGCTTTTAGAACTGGACATTTCCATGCAGCCATATCTGCAAATCACATTTGAAAATTCCCCAAACAAAAGCAAACCTTAAACTCCTAGCAAGAACTTTTGGGGGCAGAACAACCATAATTTTGCTTCAAACTGTTTTAAAAGCACTATGAAGCTACAATAAAGTAAATTTTAAAACCCATAAACCACCACAACATCTGTCACCAAACAATATTCCAGTAACTATATGTTCATAGTAGTTTAGCATATCTTCCCTTCAAAACACCATCTGGTCTGATCTATAAAAACGAATTTGTAGTATATGGGTTTGTTAGAACCATCAGCAAATTTAGTTTGGGCATAAAACTGTGGGAATTAAGAAATGGAGAAGGCAGTACAGAGAGTGTTTCATGTTTTGAAAATACATTAATTTAGACAGAATAAAGACAGGTTCTTGCTGCATTTTTGCCTTTCTAATCATTAGAAAGATGAGAAACAATTCATTGCAGATATTTAGTGTTCCTTTCCACCTTTGAATTTTTTTTTTTTAAAATGAGCTAGGACACTTAAAGTTTGCCCAAGGTAACCACTTATCTAGAGTGCCCCATGGGTTGGACTCTGAGTAAAATGTATGTGCAAGAATTTCTGATACTTTAAAAAAAAGTGGGAAGGGAAAGAGATTATATCCTTTTTTCCTATTTCACCATGACTGCATTAGCAGTGGGCAGCCAACAACCTAAATCACTCAAATACTGCCAGACATGCCACCACTGAATTATGAAGATCCAAGATAGCGGTCACCTCCTGCTGACTGTTAGATGCAAGTAGGTTGCTGAGATCAGTCAGCTGTTTTCAGGTGTGTGGGTTATGGGTGCTGGCAGTGAACACAGGACAATAAGGTTGGTAGTCCTGGACTGAGAAGCAGGGCAATATTTGTCTGGGGAGGGAAGGGAAGGAAGCACTTTTTCTTATCTGCATCACAAAATTGAACAATCATACTGTTCAGCATCCACATACACTTGCAGTCACAACATCATGCACATAGGCAAGAAGTCTTTGTAGGAATGGACTGTAAGTGTATTTCAGCAGCCCAAGCAGATAGACCTGAGAAGTATGAAGAGAAGACATTTCTTTTGGGTTGGGAGCAGGAGGAAACCTTTCCTGGAATTCTTAGCCTTGTATATTATGAAGTATCTTTCTGACATGAGGATACTTTTGTCAAGGGGCAAAAACCCACGTCTAAATATTAAACTGCCAATGCAGCTCCAGAAATACTATACATATGAGAATGGTAAGATAATATAGGGCTAGCTACATAGGGAGAAACAGATCGCAGTGGTGCATAATCTTTCCTGTAATAGTGTGGACAGAATGAATGGTGTCTATCCTGCACTCAGAAAGCATGGGACTCCAGAATGTGGAAATGCCCTGCAAGAGCAGGAGCACCTCATACATTTTAACATGGAGCAATATCTTTGCATCACTTTTCCCAAGTATTTCTCTATATCACTATTCTTTTTTTTTTTAAATAATCTTATATACTTTTTTTAAAAAAGTTATTTCTTCTTCTCATACCTCCTACTTGCTTCCGTCTCCTCATACCTCCTACTTTTTACTTCAGTCAACATCCCAACCCCCTACATCCTATCTGTACCATACTCACTCAATCATGCCCTATATTTTGATGGCCCCCTTTGGCCCACCTTCTGTCTCTACCATAGTGTGAGTTTGCTGGTCACTTTGGGGCTTGTAGAAATTTTCTCCCCTTTCCTTTTTTAATTTTTTTTAATTTTTAATTTTTAAATTTTTAATTATTTTATTTTATTTTATTTTATTGCCTACCCTACAATATACCGTGGGGTCTTGAAAACTGGCCTAGGGCGGTATCTTAAATAGGTAGTCACCTGGCAGGTAGTTCGGGGGGGGGGGAAGGAGGAGTTCAGTGATCACCTCTTGCCCTCTACAGAAGTTGTGCATCTTGTGGTTAGATTCTCTGGAAGGTCTTTCAGTAGCTGTCCAACCAGGGAGCAACCATGTTTTTGGATTCTCCATGGGATTCAGGTGTTTTGCTGAAGGAAAGATCTGGAGGAGATCTTGGAAACATCAACTGTCTCGCCTGGTTCTGCATTAGGTTGGTTCCCCCCTCGTTTTGTTGCATTTTTCAGGAAACAGGTTTAAACAGGAAACATTTTAAATTAAGCTGTCCATATTTTATCCCAATTTCTGTGTATGGTCTCATTATATCATGGGTTGGTCATCAAACTTTTGTCCCACTTTGCAACCCATCCCCTACCCTCAGTGTTTACATATACCTTTTCTTGCCCAGTTCTCTATTTTGATCTTGGTTTTCTACATCATCTTCTGTGATGTCCCTACTGGGGAAAAAACAGTAGAATGTGAAAAGCATGTGTTCTACAATGACAGCATGGTTTGGTATAGTGAAGCAAGGAACAAACCTCCTAGGTCCCTTCTCCAGCCAATTTTTGGAAGTAGAGATTTTGCAGTGCCAGTTGCAAGAATCTCCAAGACTGAAGAGTTAAATAGGGAAGTGTGTGTGTGTGTGTGTGTGTGTGTGTTAGAGAGAGAGAGACTGCTGTTTTGTAATCAAAGACATCAGTGTCTTTTGTGGGATAACTTGCTACATAGTAGGTTAGATTCATGCTTAGAAGAGACCCATCATAATCAGTATGGCATAATAATTCCATTAATTTCAGTAGGTTCATTCTGAAGGCTAAATCCAATTGCTTTGAAAATGATTTGAAGACCTTGCTCGCCTGTGTGTGAAGGGTTAACAATTTAGAGTCTCTCATATATATATATATATATATATATATATATTCCTAGTGAAATAATCAGTAGTTTCCAAAATGTGGTGCTCTTTTCAGTGTAAAGTAATAATAAGCACATATGGAGCTGGTGCCAGGCTTTAAATTCAAATCAAACATAAGAAAGGAGTTGTTTTAGTAAGCTTGTTGATGGATGGGCAAGTGGAAACAAGGTTATAATGATGGATTAGGAAAAAATATGAAAGGAATTAAAGTGCCCACTCATGAAAGCAATGGAAATCACTTTAATGTGTGTTTGGCTTATCGCTGTTATAGGTTGGCAAACCACTTGGTAGCAATTTAAACATCTTTAACCCGAGAGAGCCAAACACTAACTGGGCGAATCAAAATTTCTGGAGTCTTTTCATCAGCAAGATCCAATGCAGAGTAGCTTTCTTTGCACTAACAACCATAACAGCCTAAACTTATGAGCAGCTGCTGGAGAAAATAGCTTCTTGATGTTTGATAGAGAAGCATACAAGTTCTGCAATCTGTGCTGCAACAAAATGCAATGAGCACAGTACATTTGATTGCTGAATGAAATATTCATATTAAAATGCTTACAGTTGTAGTACAGAGTTGATTCCCTTTTATTACTGGAGACTTTGTAGATATGACTTTTGAACAACATATAAGTTTTAAAAAAACTGAAATAATTGAGTGAGTTTCTAATGCATTATAGCCGGAGAAACAGGTGCACAGGAAAGTTTTATATTTGGGGACAGATTGCTAAAGTGGCATCATTCAAGAAGAGAGTGTAGCAACAGATGTCATTTCCTTGAGCAAAACAGGAAGGGGAATAAATGTATAGGTGATAGAAATAATTTATCTTGGACTTATGAAGGAAGGTTAGTACAACAGTGAAAAAGGTAATGTAAGGTCACAAAATTGTTGATGTCTCTGTACTATTGGTCTATGAGGTCTAACTCTGCAAATCTTTATTTCAGACTGGGGCAACCTGTTCCACTTTGTGAGGAGAATGGCAAAGATAAAGTGATACTACTGCTATTTTGCTCATGAGCTCTCAAAACCACATATTTCTTATGAGAAGGAAGGAACAGTCTGACAATGTTCATTTGATGATATCTACTATGCTCCAGAATTGATGGGCATGTAGTGTTTATTTTGCCAGATATGCCTGTAGTGGGAAGCAGTGACTTGGCAATATTTTCATTGCATATTCTACCTGCTGGTTGACTATATGATGTGGTATACATTGAGTTACAGCATAAATGTAATGTAGGTTATTTCCTGCATGCAAAGATAAATGGGTATTTATAAAGCTATATTGTTAGAAACATCCCTCAGCATTACATATGTAGGTGCTCCAGATTTTTATATGGGGCATAATATTCAGATCCTCTCTTCTCATGTTTTTAACAGATTGCAAATTTATGCATTCTTATGTGACATAAAAATAATATTTACTATACAATTCCCTGATATTGAGCCAGGGCAGTTAAAATAGGCTCAAACTGGATTATTTCTGCACTGTGTTTTGGGCCTTGGTGTACTTCCTCAGAACATGGAATGAACTGGTGCCCAGGAAGGATGTTTTTAATCAGCCTTTATGACTGTACAACCAAGGCTGCACTTCAGAAATAATCCAGTTTGCCACCACATTAACTACCATGGTTCAATGCTATGGGATTCTAGGTACTGTAGATTCTTGTGGCACCAGAGATCTCTGTCAGAGAAAGCTAACCCCGGTTTGCAGTTTGGGGAACTCCTGGATTCAAATCTGAGCCTGGAGGTTCAAATTCAGCAGTGACCAAGTGTGATTTTGCACAGTTAAAACTAGTGCACCAACTGTGCCTATTACATTCTGTTACATTCTGTTTGGATTACTGTAATGCATTCTACATGGGTCTGCCTTTGGAAAAGTGCTCAGAAACTTCAGTTGGCCCAAAGAGCTGCAGCCCAGGTTCTTAACTGGAGCTGGCTACAGGGTGCAGAAAACTTCCTTGCTGACCAACTTGAAATAACGAGACCAGACACATAACATGGGTTGTAAAACTTTATTTGAATTAACCTATTTAACTTTCTTATTTTTTAAAAAAAAACTGCAAATTTTAAAGGGATTATTATTACTATTATTAACTTTTATTTATATAGCGCTGTAAATTTACACAGCACTGAACATACAATCTTTTCCTTGTGCGGGAGTAGCTGAGACAGGCAGGCTATTCCTTAGACCATGTCATGCTCAGCCTGGTTTAGAAATCAAAAGAGGAAAGGGAGGTGGAGAAGTCATACCCTAAGCATGGCTTTTGTTCTGCCCTAACAGTGCCAGTAGAGACTGGTGACAAAATGGATGGGCAGGAGCCCAGCATAAAGACAGCAGAGCCCCCTGGTAATGTTGGCAGGATGAGTAAGATGGCCAATTTACCCTTGCCTGCTTGCACCCAAAGGAGATCTGAAAGGGCGGGGCTGCAGTGGTCTCAGGGGCTTTGTGCAAGATGCCAAGCAATTAGGGATCAGCTGCACCAGTGAGAGCTGGAGATAAAAGCTTGGAAGGACCACCAGAACCTTTGTCAGAGGTTAACTGATTTTCCTGGTGAAAGCACCTTGTTTGTGGACTCGTTTCTTGATTTCCTGGATTGGACCTTTGGACTGACTACTTTGTTTGCTGCAACCCTTAACCCATTTGGATTGCTTGACTGTGCTGATTGTTTGACCCTTTGGCTTGAACCCAGACTGGCTACAGACCCAGACTGGCTAAGAGTCCTGGTGGCACAGTGGTTAAATGCCTGTACTGCAGCCACTCATTCAAAACCATAAGGTGGCGAGTTCAAGACCAGCAAAAGGGCTCAAGCTCGACTCAGGCTTGCATCCTTCCAAGGTCGCTAAAATGAGTACCCAGATTGTTGGGGGCAAGTAGCTTACAGTTGTAAACCACTTAGACACTTCTTAGGTGGTATGAAGTGGTATATAAATGAAGGTGTTTTGTTTTTGGAACTATATTTTGCTTTCCCTTTTGTAAGTGTGAAGTTCAAGACTTGCTGTATTACATATACTGTGCTGTGCTATTTTGCTTATATTATTTTGGTTTTGTTATCAGCTGTTGGCTCCTTTCCTGTACAGACTGACTCCTCAGCTTCCCCTGGATGAAACATTTGACCTCTGAGAAAAAACAAACAAACAAAACCGACAATTGGGTTATTCCTTGGCCAGCTGGTACCTGAGACTTGCTCCCTCAGTTCACAGGACTTGAGTGAGGATTATTTCCCAGCCTAGCCCTAAGGAACTTCTCTTTACCCATCTCCATTGACACATGACCTAAAGAGAAAGTTTAAGAGGCCTAACCAAAGAGGCTGCCCAAAGTGTTCACCAGACAGCTATTTATCCCCCATCAACTGCCAGTGACCACCTATTTAACTTCACACCAAGCCAGATGTCAAATTCCTCAAACAACATTGTGAGGTAGGCAAAAAATGCTTAGAAAGTGTGGAAAATTCCTACCCAGCCCCGAAGTGACTACTAAAGCCACAATGAATAAGAGGTGGAAGGGTGGGACAATGTGACAAAATGGTTACTCATTTGCATTTGCTGAGTCCTGATTTTTCTGTTTTGCAGGGCTGATGGCCAAAATTTGTTTACTTTGAAGGTTTCCTCTTTTCTGTTGAAGTTGTTCAAGTGTTTGTGGATTTCAATGGCTTCCCTATGCATTCTGACATGATTGATAGCCATTGAAATCCACAAACACTTAGACAACTTCAAAAAGACAGAAGAAACCCTCAAAGTAAACAAAGTTTGTCTACCAGTCCTGCAAAACAGAAAAATCAGGACTCAGCAAATGCAAATGAGTAACCACTCAGGGTCAGGAGTTTTCCCAGCAAACAATGATCACAGATTAAGCAGATGCTCACCCTCTTTTCCATATCCTTCCATCCTAAGGCTCTATCATCAACAACAGAACAGTACACAGATTGACATGGGAATCACTCCTCCCTACCCAGGGTCACACGGTACATTTATACCCACTCTCTTCCATGCCAGTATTCCTTAAAGATGCCAGTCACAGATGCTGGAGAAACATCAGGAATAAACTCTTCTAGAACATGGCCACATACCCCCCAAAAAACCACAACACCTATGGATGCCAGACATGAAAGCCTTCAACTTCACAGTTAATCAATTAACTAAAGATTAACTAAGAATCCACCAATTAGTTAATAGTCAATGAACAATTAGTCAGTCAGTTACCAATCAATCAATTAATCAGCCAGTCAATTAATAGCCTGTCTATCAATTAACTAATTAACTTACCAGTTGACCAATTAATTCTGGAGATGCTCAGAGGTAAAAAGTAAAATGTACAAAAGAGATATTAATCATTTTACAAGAAATTTAGAGTACAATTCAATTGAAGTTCCAAACAAGGATAATAGTCCCAAAAGAATTACAGGATTACAAAGTGGAACAGCAGCGTTTGAATGTTTAGGCTGAGGTTCAGCAGACTTAACCACAGTGATATAGGTGCAAAGAAAAAAGTCCAAAAAACAAAAATAATTCACCAATAAATGAAGGTCATACAGGCCCTTTGAAGTCTTAAACAGTTCTCAACATTGCCTTCAATAAAGACATGAAGAAAAGGCAGTGTGGGCAAAGAAGTCCTTAGAAGAAAGCATAATTTGGACCTTCCTAAGTAACTGGAATTTAGTTACTTATCTTTTATATTAGATATACTATTACAGTCATATCTCTGATGATCTAATTGATTTTAAAAGTCACCAAAATGTCTTTTTAATTTAGTTATTGTTGGGCTCAGTTTTCATCAAGATCTCTACAGAGACTCATCCCCATATCTAAGATATGCTATCTCAAAAACCTTCTGAATTATTCTTGTTCTTGTAAACTGAATTCGTTTTTTAAAATACTATTTTGTCTTGATTTCTAATCTTTTATAATGTCTGCATGTATAGAAGAACAAAACCTAACTGAACTCAGTAGAGTTTACTTTTGAATAGACATTTATAGGATTTCATGCTTTTACAAGATTGATTCAAATATTAAAAAGGAACATTATTTTGAAAGGCAAAACAAAACCTTTTCAATGAAAATGGTTTCTAACAGTATATTAGTAGTACATTATATTTATAAAAATGATCTACTGATGTTTTATTAATAAACCAAAAATATTTCAAGAATTTTGAAAGCAAGCACTCATAAATATAGAAATGCCCTAAACCTCTGATCTTCTTGGCTATTATGACTTTCATCTTGAAATCTTGATCTTACAATCTTTTATCTTCTTATTACACCTCAAATATCCAAGAGTAAGAGGATTGGTAGATTTTCTCTGTAGAATTTTCATAGTGAAACAACAAAGAAGTGGACATTAGAATTCTAAAATGGTAAGCAAAAATAAGAAAAAGAAAGAGAGCTTAGCAGCATAGTTAACTACCACAGTAATATTTGTTCTCTTGAGTTATTTGATGGCAGTTTTGAACCATGGCTGCTAGATTTTTTTTCAACATTAACAGAGGATTAAACTTGCATTGTTGTACTGAACTGTTTTTTGAAAGTACTGTACATTATTCTCAGAGGGAGAAAGAAGTCATTATGCAGCACTTCTTTGAGGTCCTCCTTTTCAAAGCTGCCATAGCAAGAGATATTTAAAAACTTCCTAAGTGGTGAACTTATTTCAACCTTCATTTTTGAATTTTTCTAAGCAAATTCTTTCACAGCCAAGATTAACATTGCTGCTGTTGTTGCAAAATCTGCATATAATTACCCTCCATCCATTTGCCCAGTAGTAGGAAACCTACAAAAGATAAATTTCTTCTTCTCATTCAACCTAACGGGAATACACTATATTTTGATCTTTATTAGGGCCTGTTGAATAAAATCTCCAATAAGTGGCCAAAGATAATTATGCACTTATTCAAATTGCACAGTGCTCTATTTTAGTAGCATAACTAAAACAACAACAACAGCAACAGAACCCTGGAGTGACTTCAATCAGCACTTTCCTAAAGGTTAACTAAATTGTACTGGCATATAACCAAAGCTCTTTGGATCATTTAAAGGTCACTTCATTTTTCTTTATTTTCCTATCAAAATGTGATTGGTATTTTATTCTATTTTTATTTATAAAAAAGTGATATCTCCCTCTGAAACATTTGGACAAGTTAGGAGACAGAAGGACATCAACTATAACAATGTTATTATAGCAACTGTTCTAAATCTATTACTCAAGATATGATAAAACAATGTAATTAATTCGTGTATTTTGTCTTTGGCTATCAAAGGCTTAGTGGCCCTGTGGGGGGAAAAGTAAT
This sequence comes from Urosaurus nigricauda, assembly GCA_034509955.1. NCBI lineage: Eukaryota > Metazoa > Chordata > Lepidosauria > Squamata > Phrynosomatidae > Urosaurus > Urosaurus nigricauda. The sequence continues at coordinate 162,677,763 of JAOEGL010000005.1, read as the reverse complement.
AATGGAATTGGCTGACTAATTCAGGCAGAACTGAAGCGTTGTTTTTTTTTTACAGGTGCAATATACAGTCTTTGAAAAGTCCACTGTAGAGAGTCTAAAAATCCTGAGGAAAACATTAGTTTAAAGATTGTGTTAAACTATTCTGTCTGCTAGTGTGGTCTTGTTTGGGTTTTGAGAAGTAACCTGAGAAAGGATAAGATTACTTTTAACAGCTTCAATTTAGTCCAAACCACAAGCCATCCAACCCACACTAATCCACATAATTCTAAATGGACCAATCCATACCAATCGACAAGTCATCCAACCCACACGGATCCACATGATTCCAACTGGACCAGCCCACACCAATCCACCTGTGATCTGTCTCCTGGCTCACTTCTATACAGTATTGATTGTAAGTCATAATCTGGTGCCTTGCAGCATGATGCAAGCTCAGCAAAGTTTGTATCATCTCATGTGCTCTCACTCCACAGGATATGATGACACCTGTCAATCAAAATATTTTCACAGTTATTGAAAGGAATGTTTTTCTAATGTTTCTAATGTTTTCTTGGTAGTCCTTCAATTTATTCAGGTATTTATTTAATGTATGCTTTGCCTTTTTCCCAATAGAAGATATGAGGTGTTTTACAATACATATGAAGAAGAATGTAGTCAAAATCAATCATAATCAATCGTAAGTCTAGCACACATCACCTGTAAAACCCTTATGCAATAAGCAGCTGATGGGCTGATTAAATTGATGTTTGCCTGCTAGTGGAATGAAAGAAAAGCAAATGCCATCAGAGGGTGCATCTACAATGTAGAATTAATGCAGTTTGACACAACTGAGTGCTGTACTGCCATCCTATGGAATTCTGGCATTTATAGTTTTACAAGGTCTTTAGCTTTTTCTGCCAGAGTGCTGTTGTTTCACAAAACTACAAATTCGAAGATTTTGTAGACTGGAGCCATGACAGTTAAAGTGGTGTCAAACTACAGTATAGATGTAGTCTAAGAGCCTCCTATGGGAAAGCGTTCCTGAGAAAGATTTCAGCCAATATTTTCAGTACAACAAACTTGTTTTCTCCAAATAAAATGATATTTTCTGCTCAAAAGTGCATATTCTGCACAGAATAAGTCGTGGACTGCAAGTAATCCTTGAAATTTTTTTGACTACTTTCTGACAGCAAGGATAAAAACTGTAGAATTATTCATTTTTACTGATGAGGACATAATGTATAAAGGTTTTTATGCCTAAGATTAAAATTAAAGATAAAAGCATTTCCCATTGACAATGTTTTCAAGTTGTGTCTGGCCATAGGGGGAAGTGCTCATCTCCATTACTAAGCTGAAGAGCCAGCGCTGTCAGAGACTACTCTGTGATCATGTGGCCAGCATAACTGCACAGAATACTGTTTACCTTCTCACTGGAATGGTACCTATTTATCTACTTGCATTGGCATGCTTTCAAACTGTTAGATTGGCAGAAGCTGGGACTAGTGATGGGAGCTCACCTCATCATGCAGCACCCAGGCCTCGAACTGCCAACCTCCCATTCTTGCAATCAACAGAGTCAGCGTCTTGACCACTTGAGCCACCTCATCCCAAGATGAACATTACCAAAGATCTTATCAGGTTTCAGGTTTATAGAAGATCTAGGTCTTTATCTCTACCTGAGCAGGAGCATAAAAAATGTCAGATTGTTGGCAGATCAGTTAACATTGATTCTGTTTACTTTCAAGTCTAAAATAACTTAAAGTCTTATTAAAGCTTCTGGTCCAGGGCCTATAAAAGAACAACTGTAGCAGCGTCCAGTGGGAAGTTCTGAAAATCAATTAAGCAGCAAAGATGGGAGCAAGAAGGATAAGCTATATGTAAAGGCTAAAGTAAATTTAAAGTATAAATTGTAGAAACTACAAAGATCTGCTAGGAGACTGAGGGGCAAAACAGACAGCCCCAAAGGGCCCCAATACAGCCCCAGTCTGTGGCCCCAATACAGCCATCTTCTGCCCCAAATAGGAGCAGAAAAAGTCCACTCCTATTTGGGGCAGAACAATGCTGCCCCTTCACTTCTAGAGCCAGGTTTTTGGCCATTGCGGGGCAAGTGGTCTCTAAAAACCATATCCCCAAGTCACCTGGAAGCTGGCCAGCATGTAACCACCAGCAGAACTTCCAGGTGACTCAGTGGCCTGTTGTTTCTAGACACCATGCCCCCAAGCTGGCTATAAACTGGCTTTTCCGGGCTGTCTGTTTTGGCCCTTACCTGAAACTGCACTGCAGGTAAGCCTTGGGGAATATTGTTGCAAGTTTTTATGATTAAACATATCCAAACTGTGCTCTAGTTTTAACACCAGATCAAAAAACATCCTTTTTTCCTCCTCCCCAGGCCAGAAATTTCAAACTATCACACCAGCATGTGGACTGCACACTAGTGTGGAAATGGTCTGGTGCCCTGTGTACTCCACCAGCACCATTGCTTGCCATAATTTTTTTTTGTTGCCCACCCACAAATTCATTGCTATAACCTTGTCATCAAAGCCATTTCTTTTACTCTTTTATGGAGGACTGCTGAGAGGCATTTCACAACTCTGTGCCATTCTACTAAATTCCTGACAAAAGTAACAACTTCAGGTCTGAATCTGGGAAAGGTTGTTATTGTTATGTGCCTTGAAGTCATTTTTAGCTTGTGGTGATCCTAAGAACAGTTAAGTCTACTAAAAATAGGAACAGGCTAATTGGCAATTGGATTTGGCTAGGAAGTTAAATAGTATAAGGGAATAATAAGGCTTTATTGAAGAAACTAAGTTAAATACCATAAGGTAATAAATAAGGCATCCTTGGGCCCATTCTCACTGAGGGAATAATGCATGGAGTAATGCACGTGTCTGCTCCGCCACTTCAATCGATTCCAAAAGGCCCCTCGTTTCCACTATGAAAAAGGGGCCTGTTTGGAATTGATTTTTGGGGAGGGCACACTTGACGTTCCCATTGGAGCTGGGGGAAAAGACAAGCAGACCTCCTCCCTATCACCCAGTGCCCCAGGACCACTTTTGAAGGTCCCCAGCAGTCCTTTTCTTTCCCTCCCTTCCCCTCTATTCCTTCCTTCCTCTTCCTTCCTTCTTCCTTCTTTCCTTCCCCTCCCTTCCCCTCTATTCCTTCCTTCCCCCTCCCTTCCTCTTCCTCCTTCCTTCGTACCTTGTTCCTTCTTCTCCCGGGGCTGGCTGGGCCTCCGCAGCTTCAAGCCAGGCCTGCACTGCTTCTCCTGGGGCCAAGGGTCCTCCGGCACTGCTGCCACTCTGGTTGGAACAGGGCGAGCGGCAGCAGTGCAACGCCAGAAGCGCCAGAAGTGCCAGAAGTGCCAGAAGTGCCAGAAGCTCCGCCGGCCTCGGGGAAGCAGCGGAGGCCTGGCAACTGCGCCGGAGGCATCCCCAGCTCCGGAAAAGCTTCACCGAGGCCTCCGCTGCTTCCCTGAGGCCAGCGGTGCTTCTGGCACTGCGCTGCCACTGCTCACCCCATTCCAACCAGAGCAGCAGCAGCGCCGGAGGAGCCTTGGCCCCAGGAGAAGTGGCAGAGGCCTGGCTTGAAGCAGCGGAGGCCCCGCCAGCCCTGGGAGAAGAAGGAACAAGGTACAAAGGAAGGAGGAGGAGGAAGAGAGGGAGGAGGAAGGAAGGAAGGAAGGAAGGAAGGGGAAGGAAAGAAGGAAGAGGAAGGAAAGAAGGAAGGAGGTAGGAAAGAAAAAAAGGAAGGAAGGAAGGAAGGAAGGAAGGCAGGCAGGCAGGCCCCCAGGGCCAGGAGGAGATTTGTTTTTGTGTGTCTGTGTGTGTGTGTGTGTGCTTGATTGCATTTGCGATCAATACCCCAATCCCCCCCCCAAATGAAACAAAACAAAACAAAAAAACCCAAAAACAAACAAAAAAATACCCCATGATTCTGACCAGCATTCCCACTTACAGGAAACGCTTCAGAATCGTGCTATCTGAAAAACACCACTTTAAAACTAGTGTCAGGAAAGCCCAGGCTATTTGCTTTTAACCTAGTTCTTTCTTCCACTGATTGATTGAATGAGGATTGGAAGTCAATTCAAGTGTGAACCACCGCCTCACATTTAGCCCGCCTCACATTTCGAATCAGAATGTAGTGGGAATGGGGCCCTTTAAAAAACAGTACCTTTATAGGCAAATAAATAGTAAACAAGGTATCTGCCTTCCATTTAACTGCAACATTTTAATATATAAATACAGTGGACCCTTAGTATACTCTGGGGTTTGGTGCCAGGACCTCTCGTGGATATAAATCTGTGGGTGCCCAAGTCCCATTAAATGGAATGGCATAGTAAAATAGTGTCCCTTATATAAAATGGAAAAATCAAGGTTTGCCTTTTGGAATTTGTATATATGAGTGTATGTTTTCAAGCTATGGATGCTTGAATTCATGGATAAAGAATCTGTGAATGTGGAAGGCAGATTGTAAGTTTATATAATTGGAACATTTTAATTTTAATATAATAATAATAATAATAATAATAATAATAATAATAATAATTGAAATGTTGAAGTTATATGAAAGGCCCAGTTTATTGTTTACTTGCTCATATAGGTACTGTTTCTTTAAGGAAGGCTTATTTATTACCTTATGCTATTTAACTTCCTACTCAAACCCATTGCCAATTAGGCTATTCTAAAGTTTACAATAAAGTATTGATAATATTTATATTTATTCATAATTATTAAGAAGAGCAACATGTCATATGCTGTTGATGTGCCTATGAGAATGTCCATGTGTCCGTGTATAACTATTAATATAGGATTAAAGTAAATAATACAGTCCATCATTTTCATTTGCATTCTTCTGGAAGTATATTGGAGAAACTACCCTTATTTTTTTCAAAACTCTACAGCAAATATTTTTAGCAGTTGAAGCTCTTGGACAAGAAAATTCTTCAATAATTCATCATGTCACATAAAGATCAAGCAATTAGCATGTCTGCTATACTTGAAATTAAACAAAATGTTATTCTACCACCTAGGATTAAATGAAAAGAAGAAAAATACAGTTTTGTAATGAAAGCACTACCAAATGAATGTCAAACATATTTGCGCAATTAAAATTAGCATTATCAACACAGTGGTGACATTGAGCTTAATTCTGCTGATTAATTGACCAAGAGATAGCACATAAATTGTGGAAAGCTCAGCCTCAAAGAGAACCTTCTACTGTTGTTAGCACTAAGTAAGAGAACATGCCATCAGCACATGGGGTGGCTTGTAATTGCTTGGTTAAACAAACAAAACAAGAATGTTTGTATTTAGAGCAACTTAATTGCTCCAGTAAGAAAACCAGGCCATTATATCTAGAGTAGTCATTAATCATTGCTCTGGATGTGAATATAAATATTCTTCACTTCAAACCCCAATATTGGGAACTATCAGGCTGGAAAATTAAAACATGCCACCATATTCTGAATATGATACTGAAAATGTAAAACAGTCAAACACTGGAAATCACTCTTTCAGCATTTCGTATATATATATATATATATATAGTAGGTAGTATTGATCTGTCAAGAATAATAATTTTTGTCTCTTTGATCTTGTTAATACACAAAGAATGTTGTAGGTTGAAATGTGACTGTGTGGTTGGCATGTGACCCTCAATGGCTATTTGTATCATCCACAAAACCTCAGAATCTTTAGATTAAACAGGTTGTAGAGCTTTCCTGCATAGTATAATATCATAGAATACCAATTTCCAAAACCCAGAAAAGCACTTTTTAGCCACAACATTTTGGCATGTTTGGCAGTCCATCTGGCTCCTGAAGGTCCTTGGAGCAGAAGATTGACTCCTCCAGCCCATCTCAATGCCCCGCTTTGCTGTAGGATTTTCCCCAAATCACAGATCACCTTGTTTAAACTACAGCCAATTTAGTCAATTTTCAGGGTTTTGTTATCAATTTCTTGTTAAATTAGTGTTTGTTTGACTGTGTCTGTAAAGCAAAATACATAGAAAAGGAAGTCCATTTCAAAATGAGTCAATCAGTTTTACATTAAAAGCTTTTTTTAAAAAAAGGCATGAATTATGTTTAATAGAAAATGAGATGTTTTATTATACTCAATAATTCTAAGTTAGTTTTTAACTTAATGTGGTACAGCTACACTAAAAAGCCTTGCCAGAATGAAGATAAAATAGTCCCATCTGTGACTAGTTTCAGTTTTAGTAGAAGTGTGTGGATAAGTGGGAGGGAATATATGAGGTGGAAAGATTTGAAAGACTATCAGTTGACATCTCAGAGATATTACGATAAGAGGATAAAAGATGAGGGGACTTTGTGTCACAAAAACTATTTAACCTTATCATTGCTGCCCTCTCTAAGAGCAATTTAACTATAGTTTTTTGTGGAGCTTTCAGGCTATGTGGCCATGTTTTGGAAGAGTTCCTTTCTGATGTTTTGCCAGCATCTGTGGCTGGCATCTTCAGAGAATGATAGCTTGGGAAAGGATTGGAGATATATATATCCTGTGTGATCCTGGGGAGGAAGGCCTAATTTGCAAATGTATTGTTCTGTTGCTAATGGAAGTCTTCAGGGTGGGAGGATATGCAAACAAGGATTAATGTCTGCTAACTGGTGCTCATTGTCTGCTGGGAATCCCCTGGATCTTATTTGCATAGGTTGAGTCTTGACCTTGCTGTCCTTCAGGACTGGGAACCAAGCCTTGTTTACTCTCAGGGTTTCCTCTTTCCTGTTGAAATTGTCCAGCTGTTTATGGATTTCAATGGCTTCCCTGTGCATTCTGACATGGTAGTTGTTGGCATGGTCCAGAATTTCAGTGCTTTCAAACAGCATTTTATGCCCAGGATAGTTTATAGCATGTTCTGCTACTGCTGATTTTTCTGGTTCATCCAGTCTGCAGTATCTCTCATGTTCCCTGATTCTTGTTTGTACACTGTGTTGGTGGTCCCTATGTAGACCTGTCCTAAGTTTCATGGAATGCAGTGTACTCCAGTGGCTGTGAGAGGGTCTCTCTTGTCCCTGGCTGAGCAAAGCATTTGCTGGATTTTCTTCATCGGTTTGTAAACAATTTGCAGGTTGTGTTTCCTCACTACTTTCCCTATTCTGTCTGTGACTCCTTGGTAAAAATGTATGGTAAAAATATCTTTCCTTTGGGTCGTTGTTTGTCTTCCCTCCTCTGGGTTTTTTCTGGGCCTGGCAGCCCTTCTGATGTCTGCACTTGGAGTAACCATTTGCCTGTAGAGCCCGGTCCAGGTGTTTCAGTTCATCTTCCAAGAAGTGGGGTTTACAGATACGTTTTGCCCTGTCTACTAGTGTTTTTATAGTGCTTCTTTTTTGTCCTGGGTGATGGTTGGAGTTCTTGTACAGGTATCTGTCTGTATGTGTAGGTTTTCTGTATACTGTGTGGCTCAAACGTTGGTCTGGTTTGTGATTGACTAGGACATCCAAGAATGGTAGTGTTCCATCCTTTTCTTTTGTCCATTGTGAATTGGATGTTAGGATGGATGTTGTTCAAATGGTTCATTTAACTCTTTATATGCTGATCATTACTGCATTTCCAGCATAAAAAACTGAGCTAAATATATGTTCAGCATTCTGATCACAAAACAATGGATATAAATACAGGTAGGAAACAAAGATCAGCCAATGCTCCAAACAACAGAAAAAGGCACTTATATAAATGTGAATAATTTGCATTCCCTATCACAATGATCCAACCACCCTCCCCACTATCAATACATTACTTATAGAGAACCCAAGTGTGTGGGTTGGTGAATCAACAGGTGGGTATATGCGATGTGATAAGCAAAAGAGCATGCTTGAGGTGCCTTAGAAAAACCAAAACACATTGAGCAGGAAGAGGATAAGACCTCTTCAAAACATACTGATATTGTCCAAACAGGGGGTCAGAAAAGTCCAGAAAATTCAAGGGATGGTATAAAGAAACTTTCTTTAAAAAAACAACAAACAAAAGCCACTTCTTCCTTGTCTCTCCTCTTATCCTGTCATCCAACTACTGTACTCTCTTCTTCTCAGATGGTATGATGTCCTTTTCAATGTATGTATCTGTATTGTGATACAAGCTAAATATAAAGTTGATCTATGGTCTGCAAAACAGGCTCTGGCAAGAAGGATTTAGGGAATTATTTATGTTTAGTTTGTAGAAAGGAAGACTGAGAGATGACATCATAGCCATCTTTAAATAACTGAAGGGATGTAGAAGAGAGGTAAGCTTTTGTTTTGTGTTGTTTTATAGAACATGAATAAGAGCATGAATAAATGGATTAAAATTACAAGAAAAGAGATTCCACTCTTTTCTTCAGAAAAAAAAACTTCTTGACTGTAAGAGCAGTTTGACAATGGAATAGATTCAGTGGGTGGTGAACTCACCTTATTTGGAGGTCTTTAAACAAAGGTTCTCGGGAACACTTCAGTTGTGTAATCCTGCATGGCAAGATGTTGGACTAGAATACAAAACACGCTGCATTAATAATTTAACTTTAACTATCCTGGCTCAGTGCTAGGGAATCCTGGGAATTGTAGGTTATTGTGGCACCAGAGCTCTCTGACAGAAAAGGCTAAATATCTCCCCAAACTACAGTCCCCAGAATTCCCTAGCATTCAGCCAGGGCAGTTAAAGCTGTCTCAAAACTGGGTTATTTCTGCAGTGAATTTTGAACCTAGATGACCTTTGTGGTCAATTCCAGCTCATTGATTCTGATTCTATGAATCAAAGTTGTGGGGGAACAATATAAAAAACAAATATGTTACCCACCATATCATTTCAGGAAGAAAAAAAATTCCCAAAATTACATTAAATTTTGAAAAGGAAAAGGGCAATTATATTGCAGTGTATTTATTTACTTATTTATTTATTAAAATAGAATTTCTAATAATGATTGAGTTTTCCTTACCTAAATTACTTGAGACCAGTAATATTTTGGATTTTTTATTATTACTATTATTATTATTTCAGAATATTCTTGCACTATAAACACTTCCTTATATTTGCCATGCTACATAAAAATAACATTAAACCACATTTAATTCCTGTTCCTCTTTTACCTTAAACTATATGTTGATCCATCAATACCATCAAACTGATTTACAAATACAATACATTATTGAATTACAGTGGTCCCCCGGGTTACAAATACCCCGGGGTTCGAAAGAGCAGATTACTTTCGTAACCCGGGGGACCACTGTACTTGAACCTAAGCATTTCCCATAGTAATATATTTTTGTTCTGTCTTGATCTAATAATACAATCAAAGTGATTTACAAAATAAAATACATAACGGAATTACCTGAACCTAAACATGATCCATAGTAATATTTTCTCTTCCTTTATGACACCTTCCTGTTTCTTTATTCAACGTTAATTATTACACAAACTACTTTCCAAACCTTGTAAGTCATTTATGTTTCATATATACCTTATACATTTAGTCTGATGGTAATTCTATACAATATTTTAAAATAAATTTTGTGTATGAAACAAAGTATGTGTAAACTGAACACAGAAAGCAAAGGTGTCACTATCTCAACCACCCATGAAAAAAAGTTTTGGGTTTTGTTTTGATTTTGTCTGTGTGTGTGTGTGTGTGTTTAATATTTTAGATTTTGGAATTTGGGATAAGGGAGAATCAACATGTAATTGATCTTGATTCTGATCTCTGAAATAATTTTATTCCTGCCATCAGCATCACAACTACATACTAATATTCAAGATGCTATGGTTACTTAACAGAGTGTCATATAAAGTTGTTGAATGATACAAAGAAAAGTGACAAAGGCATCAAGGTTTCCTTTAAATATGTATTTTTAATAAAATATAATAATATGAAAAGCATTTAGCATGTTGGTCCAACAACTATTATCTTGGTTTCAAAACAGCACAATGAAATATGTAGGTGCATTACCTATTTTGTTGGATTAAGAAGCTGTAGTTCTTTTAAATACTGTGTGAATCCATTTCTCCTTTTTTCACTTTTTTGCTTTATCTTGAGATTTCTCACTTGACCCTTTTCTCTTTAGGCATGCATTAAGGCAATTATCCCTGATCAATTTGCAAAGCCTTCTTTTTCTTTAAACTTCAAACCAGTTCATTTTCACGGGCATTTACTACAGGTTTTTGAAAAGTCTATTATGGTCCAAATTGATTCTTTAAAGTGGATTCAGACTATGTTGAGAAATCAGTCCTTTAATATTCTCTTAAAATCCAAGATGTTAATAGTAAATGGAGAAAGCAATACTGCAGGGATTTAGTTTACACAGAATTTGCCCAGCAATATATGTGTGTGTTTTCTTTCACTTCAGATGTCCCTTCAACAAAGCTGAAATTACACCATCTGTACTATTAAAACAACAAAATCATATTCACCCTTAAAGAAATACATTCACTCCTCCTCCTCCTCCTCCTCCTCCCTCTTCCTTTTCCTCCTCCTCCCCATGACATAATGCAGGCATACTTACAGACTTCTTAAGAATTCCATCCAATAACTGATCTCTTTCAGAATTAATCATTAAGCCATTGCACAGCAAAGTGGGCAGGAAAAACAGAAAACATGTACATCTTAAAGTTAATAATAAAGCTTTTTTATCCAGATCTTGGGACAGATTAAACAACATTCTGTGCAATCATGCTGGCCACATGATCACAGAGTATTCTCTGACAATGCTGGCTCTTCAGCTTAGTAATGGAAATAAGCACTGCCCCCTATGGTCAGACACAACAAACTTGTCAACAGGGAATACCTTTTACCTTTACCTAGCCAACTCTTGGGAGTGATTAAGCTATTTTTATTCTTGGATTTGTTTATTATATTCTATTGTTCTTTTTTCCCTAAATAAATAAAAAAAGCATTATGGGGATTATTACACGGAGGCTTACTATGCTTAAATCATTGGCAAAGCGTTCAAAAAGTGTTGATGTGGGATAGCTGGAGGTGCTTCTGAAGCATCATTGAGGCATGCCTCTCCTCTCCTGTCGACAAAGCTTTCGCGGAGCAGCCATTTCTTGACTAATGGGAACTTCCATTATTCTAGTAATGGTTGCTCCTCAAACACTTTGGGAGAGGAGCGGCACACCTTAATGATGCTTCAAAAGCTATCCCAACTCTGCACTTCTGGAGCATTTTGCCAATGATTTAAGCGTGGTAAGTGCCTCCATGTGATAATCCCCTAAATCAAAGAAAATAAAAAGTATACATGAAGTCAAAGGCTTTCAACCCATTATTTTGGGGAGAGGGGGGTTGGGTTATCTCGAAGAGTTTATTCCTGATGCTTCACCAGCATCTGTGGCTGACATGTTCAGAGAATGCTGGCATGGAAATGGTGGGGTATATATACTGTGTGACCCTTGGTTGAGAGGAAGTGATTTATATGTTAATCTCTGTGTTGGTCTGTTGCTGAGTAGCAAGGCCTCAAGGTGTCACCAAAATCAAGACCCATCCCATGCAAATGAAAACTATAGTGTCAGGTATAGCAGACAATGGATCACTAATTAAATAGGCCGATACACAGATATACATACCCCACTCACTTCCATGCCAGCATTCTCTGAAGATGCTAGCCACAGATGCCGGTAAAACATTAAGAATAAACTCTTCCAGAACACAGCCACATACCCCCCCCCCAAAAAAAAAACTGAGTTCTGACCATCACCATAACAATCCCAGATGGCCTATTGGATAATAATCTGCAAGGAGAGTGATATGAGGTATTGGTAAGCTAGTCTATCCTATCTTTATTTTCCATAATCCTCTCTTTTGTCCCATGTCTTAACCCATGATTCACATACTCCTGAAACATCATAAGAAAGTCTTCTCAAACAATTAGCACTTCTAAGATCTGTCCAATACATGTATGCACAGTAACTAAGACACATGCACATGAACACACACACACACAATTATTCAACAATTCAATCCCGAATATTCCAAGAAACACACACACACAAAATGATTGCCATTATAACATGGCCATATGAAACACAGACAACCTTGGTGTATAAGGAGATTTTAAAAAATGAGTATGGGCTAATACAATTGCAGTGTGATTTCTCTTTCACAGAGATCAGTAACAAAAGTAAGATAATTGCTTGGGTTATTAGGAAAGTGGCTTACCATATGTCTTGCATGGTCTCTGCCTTTGAGTCGATCTCAACCCTTGGTGACCCTGTGAATGAGACATCTCCAATCCCTCCTGTCCTTTACATCTCTATTCAGGTCCTGTGGGTTCAGGCCAGGGACTCTCTGATTGAGTCTATCCATCTGGCATGTGGTCTTCATCTCTTTCTACTGCCCTCTACCTTTTCCAACATAGTATTTTTCTAATGAGCCATGCCTTTTCATGATGTGGCCAAAGTACAACAGCCTCATTTTATTCATATTGGCTTACATGTTTTTTGTTTTTTTGTTATAGGACCTAATTGTTTGTCTTTTTGGCCACCCATAGTATCCTCAACACTCTTCTCCAGCACCACATCTCAAATGAATTCATTTTCTTCCTATCTGCATTGTCTAGCTCTCTCATAGTGATGAGGAATACAATGGCTTGGGTGATTCTAACTTTAGTGTTCAACTATATAGCTGTACACTTTAGGATTTTGTCTAGTTCTTTCATAGCTGTTATTCCCATTCCCAATCTTCTGATTTCCTGACTGCAATCTTGGTTCTGATCAATGTTTGATTCAAGGTATAGGAAATCTTTGACTATTTTGATTTCCCTGTTATTTAGGCTGCATTTATGTAAATCATCTGTGGTTCTGTTTTTTGTTTTATTTTCATTTATCATTAGGCCTGTCTTTGTGTTTTTTTCTTTGACTTTAGTGATTGTTCTATGTCAATGGTGCTTTTCAATAGTAGTGTGTTTTCTTCATATCTTAGACTGTTGATCTTCCTTCCATATTTATTCCTCCTTCTTCCATGGAGTTTATTGCTTGCACACTGGGGAACAGGTCCGGCTCAGAATGGAAGGCGGCGGGAAGGAAACGGAACAGGGATATCACCCATTTTACAGCATGGGCGACCACCGCGAGAATGCTGCCAGTGCCGCCAATAGTTGACAATCCCTCCCCCAACCATCCCACAGGAGGTGATTTTCAAGAACTGTTCAGAATCCTGTGGGACGGTTGGGGAACAGATCAGGGGCTTCTGGTGGCATTGGCAGCATTCTCCCCTGCAGTAAAATGGGTGATATTCCCTTTCTGTTCCCTTCCTGCCCCCTTCCATTCCATGCTGGGCCCATTCCCCAGGGCCAGTGTGATAAGCATGCATGTCTCAACTTGCTCTATATATGAGATTTTCTGTATACAAGTTGAATAAGTACAGTGATAGAATGCAGCCTTGCCTGTCCTCTTTATCAATACTAAAGCATTTCATTTCTCCATACTCTTTTCTTAGAGTAGCTCTTGTACTATAAGAACTGGGGAAAATTTACACATACAAATACACACCTGTAGATGTGTTACCTGTTAGTATTGGACACTGCAGAACTAGAGAGATCATTGGTTTGAATCAGGGTAAATTTTTGAGCTAATAAGAACAAAGGTATGAGAAAGAAGAAAAAGAAGCAGCAGCATAATAATTCAGGAGCTTGTTCTTGATATGTGCCTTAATTTGACCCTTGACTTATTGTGATGTTCTCATAGGAGATTATCACACAAGGCACTTACCGCCCTGGAAATGTTGCCCAAACACTTCAGAAGCACAGAGGTGGGATAGCCAGTTGCACTTCTGAAGCATCACTGAAGCACATCTCGCTCTTCTCCCATCAACGCGTCATTTGAGAAGCAGCCATTTCTGTAATAATGGGATCAAAAATGGCTTCTCTGTGAATGCGCCATCCATGGGAGAAGAATGGGATGTCTCAATGATGTTTTAGAAGTGCAACAATCACACCTTCAAGCTTCAGAAACATTTTGGGAATGTTTTGCCCATGGTAAGAGCTCTGTGTGATAAGGTCCATAGAGTTTTCTTGTCAAGATATATTCAGAAGAGGTTTGCCATTACCTTTCTTAGATTGAGAGAATGTGATTTACCCAAGGTAATCTAGTGCATTTGATAGTGTTAAATTGTTAGAACAAGAAAATATTTTGAAGCTTTCTTTTTATTGGGCTCAATTCCCCAGTTCCCAATTTCTCCCTCACCATACCAAGTCCTGAGAATGCATCATCCTGTCTCTGTTGCCACCCTACTGCCTTTCCACAACCTCTAAAATTAGTTACAAGATCTGAGAGATAAAACTGATTTTTTTCACTGCCCTATCTCCTTCGCCCTTCCCATCTCCATGATTGCCTACATGGTAATGTTAGTTATGGCACATTCTGTGAGTTGTAATTCTGTTACAACAGGAATTCATTATTATAGCACCCAACAGTAGTGGTATATTCTCTGAATCACTTTCTAAAATAATTTCAGAGAAATGTTGATGTAACATATAATAGTAAATGTGTACTTTCAAACCTACCTTTTTCCCACTCGGTGCAGGATGAATTACATTATAGTACTCTTATTAATCTCTAACATTTCCTGAATTGTCAATCCATGGCTACTTCTTTCACCATTATTAGTCAGTTGCCAAATGGTTTCCGAATAGGTGTATTGTTTAATATTTTTACTACTATAGCTATGAACCCTTTACGTTGTTTCATATTCTACCCCATTCCATGCTTTTTTCAGTTATTTTAGTTATAATAGATGAAAAATATTTCTTAATGCATTCTAAGGACTAATTTCCAGCCTAGCATTTGGTCCATTGTATAGGTCATTCTGTTAGTCAGAGTAATGAGCAGCAGAGTAAATTTATGCTTACCCCATGAAGGTTATATTCACATTTCTTTTTGCTTTCACATCTCTGAAAAGCACCTTTGATCATGAAATTCTCTTTGATCAACTGAAGCACAATCTTCAGAGGTGAGTTAAATTGTCCAGATTGTGTAAAATCATTATATAAGAAAGAATGAGTGTTTGTTCTTAACTTTAGCACTGCTGTTGCTAATGTGCTACTGTGCATATGCTAGAGAATCTGAACTGAATGTAACTAGCCTGCAATTACTACTTTCACTCATGTCACTCCAAGAGCAGCGCAATTTCCCTGTAGCGAAAGGGAGTCAAAATACAGTTAATGAGAAAAGGAGTATCACTATGCTTAGGAGCTATGTAGATATACTATATCACCCTAAAAACAGAAGATCTCATCTATTTCAGAGGCTGAGTAGAGATTTGCAGGTTTTTTCACCTTCAACAAAGAAGCCCATTGGCTAAAATTGTCAATTGCCATGATATTTTTGAATTCTATGTGAGAGAAAGAGACCACTCAGTCTTTTTTGTTCTTATGTTTTTGTGCAAAAATGATGTATTGCACAAACAAAATATTGTGCAAAAAACTCCTTGTATTTTGCACATAAATGGTCACTATTTAAAATTTTCTTGTTTAACATTTTTATGTGAGTAATTTTTTTTATAAAATAAAAGCTGAATAACAGAAACATACTACAAACAAGCTACTCACAAAAGTCATCATATTCCTCCACACATATCAAACATACCTAAATATATAACCCTTAAAATCAGCCTCTATCTTATGGATTAATTAACCCCCCCCCCCCACACACACACACACACATCTCATAATCATCAAATCATTCTCATTCTTTTTTTAAAAAAAAAGTCAGTTACTGGTTTCTAATATTTTAAAGCCTTGTTATTAAATTTTCTTTTATCAAAATAGACAGTTTGTCGATTTCCACTAAATCATTTACATTTTCATAACCAATCCTCTTTATTAAGTACCAAATTTCTTGCAGCTGCTGTCATACATTGAACTATTCTTCAGTGGTTCCCTTTCTAATTGTTCAACCATCTTTTCGAAATGAAAAAACAAACAAACCAGTGTTTAAATGGAATATTAATATTTCAACTTTTTGCATAATAATTTTGCCTTTTTCACAAGTCCATCACATAATGTAAAATAGACCTCCCTTCTTATTACATTTCCAATATGATTATCCTTTATAAATCTTAGACAATTCACCTGATGTCATATACAAATTATACATCATTTTATAAAAAGTCTCCTTAAGATCATAACATAGAATAAATTTCAAATCTTTTGTCCATATTCTTCTCCATTTATATACTATGTGCCAAGTTTCTAGCCCATTTTATCATATAGTCCTTCACTTGTTCATCTTCCATCCAAATCTTAAGAAAAGCTTGTACATTTTGTCAATTAGTTCTTCATTATTCATAAATAATTTTGTTCTGAATTCAACTTAATCAATTCAAAACCATGTTTTTTAAAAAATCTAGCCATTTAAACAACCATAAAAAACCCACTGAAATCCGTATCCTTCCTTCAATAATTGTTCTTTCAATTTCATGTTATATTATCCTAGACAATTCTCCAACAAACTATTCTATCTCAACCATCTTTCTTTCCCACTTGTCTCTTTTTGACAAAAGATCTTCTTATAATAAAACCCATAACAGCATTTTCTGGCATCCATATTCTCAATAAAGCACTAAAATCTACATTCACTTTAACCTTATCATACCACAATTATCTATGCCATCCACATATTAGGTCATGAAATTCTGTTCTAATAGACTTTTATCTTTCAACAATGTCCATTCCTTTAATCACACTAAGCAACATGAAGCAAAATATAATCTCAGATTTGGTAACCCAAGACCTCCTCATTGTTTTGCATCTTGCAATATTTTAAATTTTCATTTGCATCTGACAGGGGAAGTGTGACCCTGTTGGTGCTCTTGGACATCTCAGCAGCATTCAATACCATTTATCATGGTATCCTTCTGGAACACCTGAGAGAGTTGGGCATTGGAGTTCCGCTCCTACCTCTGTGGCAGATTCCAGATGGTGATGCTGGGAGACAGCTGCTGTTGTAAAACAGAGCTGACTTCTGGTGTTCCTCAGGGCACCATTCTGTCTCCCATGCTTTTAAACATTTACACGAAGCTGCTGGGAGAGGTCATCTGGAGGCATAGGGTGCGGGGTTATCAGTACACTGATGACACCCACATTTATTTCTCCATGTCTCCAACTGAAGCAGTGACGAAGGATGGCATCTCCCCCTGAATGCCTGCCTAGAGTCAGTAATGGGCTGGATGAGGGAAAACAAGCTCAAGCTGAATCCAGAGAAAACAAGCTCAAGCTGAATCTGGAGGTATTTGCAATAGGTCCCAATGGCCCAGGGAAGGAGATTTGCCAACCAGTCCTGGACAGGGTCACACTTCCCCTAACAGACGAGGTCCACAATTTGGGAGTGCTCCTGGACTCATCTCTACAGCTGACATCGCAGGTGGAGGCAATGGCCAGAAATGCTTGGTATCAACTCCAGTTGATATGCCAACTGCATCCCTACCTGGCCCAGAGAGACCTTGAAACAATAGTACATGCATTGGTAACCTCTCAGTTAGATTTCTGTAACTTGTACCAAGTCCAGAAGCTTCAATTGGTCCAAAATGCTGCAGCCAGGTTGATAACTGGTACACCAAGATCTAGGCATATCACACCAGTATTAAGATCTTTACACTGGCTGCCGATCTGCTTCTGGGCGCAACACAAAGTGTTGGTCATTACCTTTAAAGCCCTATATGGCTTGGGCACGAGTTATTTGAGGGGATGCCTCTCCCTACACAATCCGCCTTGCACTCTCAGAACATCTGGGAAAAAAACTATTATAATGTGCAAATACCAGGCTGAGATCAACCTTCAACAGAACATTTACTGCTACTGCACCTAGACTCTGGAAGGTCCTACCAGAAGAGATCTGTCTTATCAACAGCCTGGATGCCTTCAAGAAGGCACTTAAGGCAGACCTCTTTCGGCGGGCTTACCCTTTTGATCCACCTTAACTGATCCCAAGATTATTCCTTGCCTTGGATGATTCGAATGTTGAACTGAAAGTGGTAATTGTGGTTTTGATTAATTTGCTTATTGATTGACTGACAGATTGATGTTTTTAGGATTTTTTTTATATATTATATTTCAGATTTTATTTGTTGTCCTCCCACTTCAATCTATAGGGAGAGGCAGGAAATATAAATAAAGATTTTATTTATTTATTTATCCTTTGCCAAATAAACTTTGATAGATTTGCCATTGATTAAAACATATGTCAGACATAGACACAATGTCTTGTGCAATAGTTTATTAAATTTTCACAAAAGTGCCACAAATTAAAAAAAATGTATAAAATGTGTAAATAATATCATAATCTCAGCTAGCACAGAGAATACTTTTGAAATGTTTTATTCACAATTGCAAAATAAGATAGAATTTATAGGTGCAGAAATAATGCTGCTTGACATCATTTTAACTGATATGGCTATATGCTATAGAATTCTGGGACTTGTAGTTTTGTAAGATATTTAGCCTTCTCTGTCAGGGAGCTCTGGGGACAAATGACTACAGGATTTCATAGCATTGAGCTATGACAATTAGAGTGCTGTCAAGTTGCATTATTTCTGCAGCACATATGCAGCCCACATCCCTACTGGGAATAAGAACACAGTAAAACCAGGGACTTCTATATAGAGCTGGAAAAGGGTCCTTGATGAAAAAATTATTGAACAATTATGTCAGAAGTGAGCAAACACAGATATAGATATGATATTTGCAGCAATTCCCCAATAGAGGATTTGATGCTATATTAGGGTTATAACATCTGACAGCAGATGAAGTCCATGAAAAAGAAGTGATTTTGAAGCCATGTGGTCAGACAAGAGTGGCCAATGTTCAGTTGCCTTAGACTTTATTTTAGGTTGTGTTTTCTTGTTTGTGTGTTTTAAAAACAAGTTCATGACATCATGATGAATTCATGACTGAAGAGATGCTCTTCTAAATGTGCCCAAATTGGGGTCATAGTGCCTAATCATTCCACTTCTCAATGTCATGAAAATAAATCACAGTAAAATATGTATATGTTTATTTCTGTTAAGAAATGTAATTTCCCAAAAAAGGGAAAATAAGAAACTTATTTGGAAATATTTTTCAGATATGTATAATTCTGTGTGTGCTTAAAATTCAAATGAATTTCAGATCCTGAACTGGGTTGTTTAGTACATATTTGGGGATCTCTAAATAAAATCTGGTTGAAGCAGATTAATCTGACAACTTCTGAAGACTTATTAGCATTTTGTAAAGGACACAAAGACACAGTAGATGTTGAAGTCACACTGGCATTTGTTCTAAGTAGTATTACTTTCGTAATCCTGCTATTGTGTTCCTATCTATAGCCGTTTCATTCTGATATTTTGTCAATCTGTTTGGAATGGCCTGCAGAGCTGTTGACTACCTTTACATTCTCAATATTCCTAAATATTGCAGAGCATTTACTATGGACCACTTTAACATCTTGCCATCTGCTCTGCTGGGAGGGAGATATATACAGATGTCCTGTGTACAACATATCTGCCCTGGTCAGACAGGAATAAGCAAAATGGTGTACCATTTTCTGCTATATTGCTAGTATTATAATGATATTCATTCCCAGTTTTGAAGCAATTTGCAAGCGGACCTGGTCATTATTATACACCACTTCCTCTCAGATTCTCCCAAAGAATCCATTCTGAAATTTGCCAAATTTTATAATTTAGCATGTTCTACCATTGTGGTATGTCTCACTTCCAGTGAATGATATTAGCATTGATTTGGTACTGGCTGCTGTGTATCCACCCATGTATATATACAATAATGTTTGTGCTTGTAAGCTGTCTTTTCTTTTCTTTTCTTTTTGTTTTCTTATTGCCTTACAACCATCTGGATTGTGTCTGATCTGTGATCATAATAAAGTATGTTGTTATTAGAGCAGCATATTCCTCCTCCTCCTCCTGAGATAGAGAGAGCTTTTCTATTATTGTTTTCAATATTTCAGTCTCTCTCTGTCTATCTCTCTCACTGTATATCTACTTTTTATGTATTTTTATGTATTATTTTTTAGACAAGGACAGTTGGTAGGGGATTTTAATTTTATTTCCAGTCACTTGCTTCTTAAACTTTTGTGGGGAAACATATTCTATTTCACCTAAAAACCTGGAAGATGTTTACATTTATTATAGCCTTTGTATGTGTGCCCACTTGCAAACATATATTTGATGTTTCTTTTTATTAGTTTGCCTTGGATTTTCAACTTTTAAAAATCAACACTAATGCATACTAGTTGAGTTCTCATTTTATAATTGGTGGAGGACAGTAGCATTGATCTATACAGTTGTGCAGAATCTCTAATTTCTGTCATTAGCTAACAGAGTACTACTTTTTATTTAAAATAACACTTCTCAAACAGAATTCCTCTTAAAAGGCATGAAATGAAATTCCATGCAAAAAATAAACTCAAAGGGCAAGTGGAATATTTCTGTTCTGACTAAACAAAATCGGATTCGCTCTTGCCACATGGCTTTCCCTGATCCACATGGCATTTGGAGGTGAAACTCTATATCCACAATTTAACTATTGAGCCTGATCTGAGAAAAAGGGCATCAAATAAGATGTGTGTGATTTTATGAGAAAGCCAGACCTTTTCTGTTCTGTCCCTCTACTAACCACTGTTCTCTTAATATCCAGATCCTTATATCCTCATTTATAACAGCAGACTGTATATGATAATTTATACCTAGCATTGGGTCTCATTGCACAAGAAATTAAATTAATATATACATAAACAAATAAATTGGCAGACAGAATGGATCTCGGGTCTTATAAGTCCAAAAGACTTATTTGCTTTAAAAAAATGTGAAGGAATGATGTGTCAACAGGAATTGAAGCAAAAGAAGTCTAATGGAATATGAAATGCAACAAAACATGTGGAAGGTTATGATGGAGTTGTTCCTTCCTGTTCTTGAATTCACCATTACCACAGAAAAGATACACAAATAATTCTTATTGCAAGTATCTAAAATATGAATCTATTAATTTAATTTTATTAAAATATCAATGTTTCACCCTATATGTGCTGTTAGAAACAATACTAGAACTCCAAAATGTTTATTTTGTGTGTGTGGCGGGGGGTGGGGGTGCGTGGGTGGGCTGAATGACAGCTGCATTGGAGATGATGCTGCCTGACTTACCGGGCCAGTATTGTTGCTTGGGTGGAAGACAACCTAGTGTCTGCGATTGCAGAGGCCTGTCTTGCCCCAGCAGCCATTGGCTGCTGAGGTAGAAAGGGGTGGCTCTTTTACACTGGGTGCTGGGACTACATGTTCCAGCTTGAATTGCAAAATGGAAGAGACCATGATTGGCTGGCTCAGACCCCCGAGCACAGCCTATCGGGGGTGTCACCAATAGGCTGTGCTCGGGGGTCTGAGCCTGGTAGGCGGTTCCTCCGCTCATTCCACGCCCCTTATTGGTGGACAGGCCTATTTAAGGTCATGTTGTGCACCATCTGGCACCATTTTCCCTCAACTCTCCCACCCTCCCTCTCTTGGCTATGGTGGTTTTTTTCACAACTTTGTTTTAGGGTGGCAGCATAGGTCCTGGATCTGGTGGGTGTGGTTTCCAGCACTCCATAGCACTGGATCAGGAGTTCATTGGACCTGAGAGTGCTGAGGGAAGGTGGTGTGGTCATTGTGGGGGCCACATCAACTGAACATCTCCCAGTGACTAGGGGCTTATTGGAATATGTGACTGAACAATTGCATATATGCGAGAGGGTGTTTCCGTTGCCCCATGCCATCCCGATGCAACCTTACATAAATCAACCGGGGTGTTGATTGATGTTTCCAGATCCAGACCTTATGCTTTGGGCCAACCTCACTCCTTTGCACTGTTAGTTAATAATGTTGTGGCTTTTTCCTACAATTCTGTGTTGTTGTCTTATTGGGCAGCTTCCTTCCCACAGCAATTGCCATGAAAAAAATGGTAAGGTGAAGATACAAACTAAGTTTGGTAGCTTTTGAGTTTTAGGGGACACAGAGAGAAACCAAAAGAGTTATGTGAGGCTGTTTATATGCAGTCAATTCCCTTATTTGTGCAAGTAACACTTGATCTTTCAGTAATTCCTAGAGGCTTGCTGCTGGTTGTCATTTTTGGGTACTAGTCATAAATGGCAATTCATATACTGTTGTTCTGTGGAGCAAACATGGAAATAGTGCTATGCACAAGTAAGCTTTTTGATACTCCTGGACATTTGAATAAAAACAGGTATTAGAAGCTATTGTGGTGGAATCAATTTTTACTTTTAATTTTACTCCTTTAGTATTTCTGCTATTATTGTTACCCATCTTTCTGATTTATTTTGATATTTCCTTTACTGGGTTTAGTAACCTGACATTTTAAATTCCCCAGTTGTTTCAAAGTTCATTTGCTTCTCTATTATTGCAAAAACTCTGTATGGTTACACTTTTAAAAGGTTAATTGAATGCAGTACGTTTGTGGTGTGCTCTCTTCGCAGGGTATTTCATCTTTTATCCCCACTTTTTATTACTTTTTTGTAGTTATTTGTAACATTTCAAAACAATGAACACTAGAACCTAGATCAAAAATTGCTATGTTTCAAGCTGTATTCTCATACTTAGCAGGGCACATATAGCATATTCACTTCCAGATAGAGCTGCTATCATTGAATAATAGAATCAAAGAGCTGAAAGAGTCCACAAGAGCCATACAGGCCAACTTTAGGACTGGATTTTAGTAGTCTCTGGGGAAACTAGGTATCCAAATGGAGTTTAGGAATAAGTCATTTAATGGTATTACTTGTAATGAATGACTTTTGTAATAACAAAGGGCTAAAGATGTTTGGGTTAACATTATCATTATCATTATTATTATATCTTTGTCTCAATCTGTGGCAAAAGGCAGCTTACAAATACAGCCAAAACTTTACATTGAATGAAAATTAAAATATTGTAAAATTATCTATAAAATTCAAACCCATTGAAAAGAGACCATTAAAAATAAGAATAACACACATGAGCAACACAGTTGCCCTTTTCATTGAACAAAGGCCTGCCAAAATGAATGAGTCTTTACCTGCCTAGAAGAGGATAGCAAGGAGAATACCAGTCTAACCTCTCTGTAAAGTAAATTCCAGAGCCTAAACGCAGACACATCCGTACCAAAAATACTCTTTACCACCTTTCCATCCCATGTATCTGTTATCAAAAGTGGTTTTAATAAAACTGGGTACATGTGGCCTGTACTATGACCCCTGACTGACCCCTTAAGGGACCCACCATTAAGCCTCAAGCGAGGAGGTCACGTAGGCAAGCCCACTTGGAGCGGCAGAGTCCCTAGTAAAGAAATCTGCTACAGGAAGTTTGGGAGTCACCAAACCAGAATTGACACTGCTCTCCTGAGTAAGACAATAGACTCGGCCTCACACTTGATGAGCCAGCCATCAGCCTAGCTACCAGTGAGACTCCCCTCCAAATTGTGTCCAGATCTAGTGCATTGTGCTGCACATTGCCCTCTCTTAGTTTAATAAAGCCCAAGCTATCAGTGCCTTTGTCCAAGCATATCCGCATAGCCCCTGGACATGTTTCAACCTGTAAAAGACCCTGAGTTTGGACTCCATGTTGATGCTACTATCAGGTTGCTCTCTGGTCCAAGCCAGTCTGAGCTCTGATCCTAGCTCCCTTGGCCATCTTCCCCCAAGTTCCAGCAGCCATGTCCCATCATCCATCCACGTCCTGTCGGACTTCCCGAAGAAGACTTCAAAGGTAGTATCCCCCAGTGGTGCATCTCTTCCTAAACCCTTCCCTCCTGCTAGTGTGTGTGTGTGTGTGCTGTCCCCATATTGTGTGTGTTTCCTAATAAAGGATATGTTATTGGAATCAGTGCCTTATTCTCTTGGTTTTGTGATGACATTTGGTATACATATAGGGGACCCAGTCCCAGCTTAAAGGCTTTGTTAGGACCTCCTCTCAGCAGCATTTGAGCTAATTAATTCCCCCATGTGAGAGACCCTTCCTAACATACCTGTGGGAAAGCAAGAGAGCCTTCCCAGAACACTTCAAGGCATGTGGGGGCTTATATATGAAGATACATTCCTTGAAATATCAGGACCTGAACTACATATAGGTGTTTTTGTTTGTTTTTGTTTTTGGTCATAACCAGCACCTTGAATGGTACCCATGAACAGACCAGCAACCAGTAGAGCTGTTCACAACATGATAGAATCATAGAGTTGGAAAGACTTCATGGGCCATCCAGTCCATCCCCACCACAGGAATACAAAATCAAAGCACCTTCGACAGATGGTCATCCAGCCTCTGCTTAAAAAACTCAAAAGAAAGAGACTCCACCACAGTCCTAGGGAGTGTGTTTCACTGTCAAACAGCTCTTACTGTCAAGACGTTCTTCCTAATGTTGAGGTGGGATCTCTCTTCCTGTAGTTTGAATCCATTGCTCTGGGTCCTTTTCTTTGGAACTGCAGAAAAAAAAAACTTGCTCCATCCTCAATATGACATCCCTTCAAATATTTAAACAGGGCTTTAATGTCACCTCTTAACCTTCTGTTCTCTAGGCTAAACATACTCAGCTCCCTTAGACCGTACTCATAGGATATGGTTTCCAGCCCTTTCACCACTTTGCTGAAGATTTTGTAGCTGTTGTTGTAAGGCAGTTGTGTTTTCCCAGTTGCCAACCCTGACTAACAACTTGACTTTCTCTGAAGATGCCAGCCATGGATTCTGGTGAAATGCCAGGAAGAAACTCCTCTAGAACATGGCCACATAGCCTGAAAACCCCCACCCCCCCACTCACCCCCCCCAAAAAAAATCTGACTTCAGGTCTTTGGACCAGCTAAAGTTTCCAAACACTGTTAAAATTCAGCTGTACTTAGAGCATGTTACATTAATCCAAAGAGGATACAACTAAGAAATTTGTTGCTGTAGTGAGATCTAAAGTCTCAAGGGATAAGCACATGTGGTGCACAAGCCTTGACTGTGCCAATGCACTCCTAGCTGCCACCAAAACCTGGACTTCTAGGCTCAGCCATGAGTCCAGGAATACACCCAATCTGCAAATTTGTGCTTTCAGGATCACAGACTGTGTCCTTATTTAACTGCATCTTGTCTGGATTAAGTTTCAGTTTTTGTTCACTCTCATCCAGTCCATCATTGATGGCATGCACTTGTTTATAACCCAGACAGTTTCTTTGGATTGAGGTGGGAAGTAGTAGTATAACTCAGTATCATCCACATACTGATGACACTGGATTCCCAAACTTTGGATCTTGTCTCCCACTGATTTCATGTATTTGTTAAATAGCATGAGGTATGAACCCTGAGGACTCCACAGGTCAACAGTCAAAGAGTTTAATAGGAGTCTCTTAACACCATCTTTTGGATTCTCTTAACACCATCTTTTGGATAATTATTATTATTATTATTAGGTCTTTCAGTGCAACCTTTAGTTAACGTTGACAATAGATTTGCACTGGAGGACCTAGAGATTCTTAGAGAGAACATATTAATCAAATCCATGAATCATCAAATCCACAAATCCACAAATATCAAAGCTGCAAATATGGAGGAATGAGTGTATATCAAAGAATCTCTGTGGATTGAGATACTTGACAACACACCTTTACCAGATAACAGGTAAATAAAGCAATATAGAAGGTTGAATCCAGATTTAGGTGTGTGCAACTGGGGTTGTTGCACGAGACTTGACTATTCTATATTTGCCATGTGGATGACGGGCTGGCTGACTTTCCAAGCTGTGACTGCCATTCTCCATCTCCTCCTTCCTTCTGGCCCTTCCATCAATCATTATTCCATTATTCCCTTTATTCTTAGGACTGTATTATTTTTTAATGTTCTTATAGTTCATTGTCTACTTTGTATGTTTACATACTTTTTAGATGTGTTTACATAGACACAAGTGGAACATATATATCTTTGTGTCATATGGCCTAATGTTCTGCTGATAACCTAAACTCTTAGTACTCCCAAAGGCTTCCAAGCTTATACAGTTGGTTGTTACTTTTGCCTTTGCTACTGAAGAGCTGATACAGATGGCTCAAAAGGGCCGTCTGTGCAGTGCTATTAAGGTGAGGGAGGGTGCAGCATCTACACCCTCCCTAACCCTAGTGCATATGGATGCTGCCATTTTAAAATGGCAGCATACATACAGGCACACCATGATGGCATCATGGTGTGCACAGCATTTAGATAATGTGGTGTGTGCCTGACTTCATCATGCTGCAGGAGGGTGCAAATGGCACCCTTTCCGCGACGCTAAAAGAAGCTTGGAAACCACACCAAGGATGGCTGCGCCAAGGACCCCGAGGAGAAAGGGGCCACTGCGGTGTCTTATGCGTGTCCTGTGCGTGTCAACCAAATGGCTGTGCCAATTATGCAGAGGACAAAAGGGTCACCCCTTTCTCCTTTTAAGGGTCAGGGTGCAGTGGGCACATGAGGTGCCAGGGCACCATTTTTCGGTGCCATGGAGAAGCGGCATTTTGCTGCTTATCTGTGGCCGTGAAAAATGCTGGATTGGAGCCGCAGGGTTGCTGGTGAGTCTTCCCTGGCCCCAATCCAGCACAAAAAGGGGCAGCACAGACCTGCCTCTTTGGGATGGTCTGTATTTTTCTAAAACTAGTGATTCCAATTATTTGAATAATTTACTTTAGGAATTATTCATTTGCTTGCAGCTTGAATTCTGGCTGTGTGTATTTGTGTGTGTGTCTATCAATCACCTATCTGTATATCTAATCTACATGTCCATATGCTTCTTTTCCACATGCAAACAAGTGTACAGTGTGAGACCCTGATGTTGCTATATACAAAGTGCACTACATTTTTAAAAGTTAACAACCTTCAGGGTGTCCATTCACTGTAAAGCTAATTTCACACCTAGTCTATTACGTAATGTGGTATGAAAACAGTTCTTTGCTTCAAGATATCATTATATGAGTTTGGGTCACACTAGTTAAGTCAGTTTTGTTAAATGTAGAATATTCAGACAAATTGAAATAGTGGTATGTTCTGAATTTGCATAATAATAAGACTTTAACTTTTATGTGCATAGTGATTGGTTGATACAATGGATAAAAAAATGCACCTTAAAACTAATTCTTAGTATATTCTAGGAGTAACCACTTATAGCTTTCTTGAATGATGTGCAGATAAATTCTGACTAACCATTTTTCTACTAGTAAATGTTTGGAACTAATTAATCACTGGAGTTTTCAAAAATCTGAAAGGTCCCACACGATTTCTCTCCTGAAGCAAACTTTTGGACAATCTTGAAAAAAATGGTTAGTGAAAACTGAGAGATTAAAAGTCATTTGTGTATGGAATAGTTTCAAAGAACCAATGGATTATATTCTTTGGACAAAACAGCATCTTTCTATATCAAGAAAAATTAGTATCTGAATTCAGTTCATGAACCATTTCTCTGTGTGTGTCTTTGTATGTGTGTATGTACGTTTCAATTACTGGATGCTTTCTCCTGAAAACAATTTGTTATTGTTGTTGTTGTTGTTGTTGTTGTGTGCTTTGAAGTTGTTTTCAACTTATGGTTACTCTAAGGTGAATCTTTCAAAGGGTTTTCTAAGCAAGTTTCTTCAGAGGGAGTTTGCCATTGCCATTCTTGAGGCTAAGAGAGTATGACATGTCCAAGATCATCCCGTGGGTTTCCATGGCTGAGCCTGGATTCTAACCCTGGTCACCCAGTGTCTTAGTCCAAAGCTCAATCTACCACTAATTGATAAAGTATATTCTCCATGTGAAGAATTAATATGATGTACACCTGAGCTTTTTTCTGTGGTCTGCACCTCCAAACAACATTTTGTTTTAATATATGAGATTTTGTTATCTTTAAGTAGATTCCTCTCCCAATCTACTCACTACACAATTTTTCACAATTGGGAAGTTTTACATTTTTGTTGTGTCTTCTTTCTTCTCCCTCCTTTCTAAGCACCAGTGGCTTGGCATGTCTGCCCCCTTCCTGTTGCCAGAGTACTGGTGAATGTCACATAGACACCTGCACTTTTACACAGTGGCATTCCTAGCCTGGTGTCAGTCAATGTGGTTGCTGGTGGTAGTGGTGGCAGCCTACTGTCCATAGCTGACCAGGAAGATCAGCAATGAGCTAGTCAATGCAACAGGGAAGGGGGAGCAGGTGCACCCTCTTTCCCTGTTCCATTGGCTAGCTAGCCTGTGCAAACTAGCCAACACAACAGGGAAGGTGGGAGGGAATTATTTCTTCTCTTCTGCCTTATTCTCCTCGGCATAGAGCACCAGGGCAACAGAGAAGGGGCAGGTGCTGGCAGTAACACAGGAGGAGGACTGAACCAAGTGTCACCCATCCTCTCAGGCATAACCCAGTGCAGTCCTCCTACACCTCTCAAGTTATGGCACCACTTTTACAGCACTAGGAATGAGTAAATTTGTTACTTTCTCTTGCTTCTAATTTCAAATTGTTCCATTCCTAGTGCATTCCTATGAAAAAAGAATTAAAATGATATTCTCACCCATCCTGCTGGTGTATTTTGCTGGTCTGTGGAGGGCCAGAGATATCTACCATTTCTCAATATTAAATTTTAATATTTTTGTAATATACACAGAAGAATAATGCTCAAAATCTAGAGGAGGGATGGAAAATGTTTAAAACCAATTTCAAAGAAAAAAAGTAGCTAAAAATAGAATTATGTTTTTATGCCATTGAATCCTGGAAAGTTAATGTCAATCTTGATTTCAGTTTATCCTAAATATTTTCAAGTCCTAACATACTATAATTGTAAAGTCAATACTCTATACGCATACTGCAAGGTTTTTATTAAGGACCCATCATAAACATTTCTGTTGCTGATTAGCATTCCATGAGATTAAGAAGTGATTATCATTCTGCAAGTTATTTTGTTATCACTTTTACAATGGGAAAAGCTCGACAGCAATCTCTATCCACAAAGCTTTCAATTACACCCAATGTTTTAGTTACTTTCTAAACTGCATGGACTCTTTGAAGGTCATAACAAGAAAAGAAAAAAAAGTAAGGAGCTTATTCAATTAGGTAAAGGCTCAATAAAAATAAACAACCCAATGCCAAACCCACTTCTGAGACTGCAGCTGTACATATGGGAGGAAATTAGCATGGATGCCTGTTGCTTCTCTTACCTCTAATTCATGGAATGATACTCTGATTTATAGATTCTTCAGTAGTAAATAGTTCATAGATACCAAAGTGAGTAGAATTACATTTCCTCTAAGGATAACAGTAATTCCTTTCTGTAGAAATGTTATGTTTGTTTCCCAGATAAACCTCGAGCCTTTCTCCTTTTCCCAGACTCAGTAGAGCCTTTCTAAATCTGCCAGATAAGGAGTAAACCAGCTACTGAGATTTTGATACTACAGTCTGAGATCTAGGGACAGCCCCCCTTGTAATATCATGTAGGATGGGCCCTAGTGATGTTGTTATAAGGGGTCCTTGGTGAATCCATTAAAGTTACATTACACATCAAGCACATTTGCACAGGGTATGCCATTCAAATAAAAAACCACTAGGTCTAACAAATTAGAAAAATATAATCACACACACACACACTTTTCAAGGTGGTGATCTTGTCATAGAATCACAGAATCATGGAGCTGGAAGAGACCACAAGGGCCACCCAGTCCAACCCAGTCCAACCTCCTGCCATACAGGAGCATACAAAGTACAAAGTACACTTGACAGATGGCCACTCAGCCTTTGTCTAAAATCCTCCAAAGAAGGCAATTCCACCACCCTCCAAGGCAGCATATTCCACAGTCAAACAGCTCTTACCATCAGGAAGGTTTTCCTCACGTTTAGGTAGAATATCTTTTCCTGTAGTATGAATCCATTGCTCTATATCCTAGACCTGGAGCAGCAGAAAACAAGCTTGCTCCTTCTTCCATATGATGTGACCTCTTAATTTTCTCTTCCCCAGGCTAAACATACCCAGCTCCCTAAGACACTCCTCATAGAGGATGGTTTCCAGAACTTCCACCATTTTGATCACCGTCCTCTGAACAAATTTCAGCTTGTTCACATTTGAATTGCAGTGTCCAGAACTGGACACAGAATTCAAGGTGCAGTCTGACTAAAGCAGAATCAAGTGGCAGTATTACTTCCCTCAGTCTAGACATTATACTCCTATTGATTCAGCCTAGAATCATATTGGTTGTTTGTTGTTGTTGTTGTTGTTGTTGTTGTTGTTGTTGTTAGCTGCTCCATCACACTGCTGACTCATGTTCAGCTTCTGGTCCACTAAGACTCTAGATCCCTTTTGCATGATCTGCTATCAACCAGCCTATATCTTTGTATGCCTAGTTCCCTATATGTCTACCTGCTGAAAATAATTTTACTAGTTTTGACCCAGCTTTCTAAGCTGTTAAGATCATTTTCAATTCTGATCTTGTCTGCTGAGCTTTGTCCTGAGAGTTGCCCCACTCCTCACCCTTGGAAACTAGGCCATGAGATCTGGCAATCTGACATATTTCAGGACTCAGCAAATACATGTTATATGCTGCATCTGTGAAAAAATAAATCATGCTCCATGCTCCTAGACCTGAAGTAGCTGCCTAATTTTGCCCATTGATATGGACAGCCTGAATCTTATCAACAGAATAGATGTTTGTTAGGTATTCCTGATGCAAGGTGATGCTCAAACAGAACTTAAAATTGTTACTCTGAGGAACTACAACTCTTGTCACTTTTTTCCTTCCAGAATCACCACCATCTTCAAAAAGTAACTTTTTCAGGCTTTGCATTTAGGATGTCTCCAAACGTATCTTTAAAAATATAAAGATTTTTAATACATATTTTTAAATCCTTGGAAATATGTTTCAGTGTTTTTAACCTAGTTTTGCAGTGAATGAAGAAAAATACATATAAAGCTTGACTCCACAGTAAGCCACACACACACACACACACACACAAAACTATTGTCTATGTTGATTTTGTCAGTATAACTGGTCCCACAGCATTGTGTCCAAAGGGGGAAGGGTAGTGAAGGCTACATTATACTAGCAGAATGTATCAAAATCAATTCCAAAGTTATCTTGGCACTGTCTTTTGACCTTCAGCATAGCTTTGTACCTATTATGGGAATGAGGAGGACAAGGAATCACAAGTAGATGATAATGACCAGAGAAGAAAGCCCAAAGGATGCCTGGATCTGTGATTTGTCAGTCACACTGGGAACTCCTCCTGGCAAGTGAAACCATTTTTGACTACATAAGTAGGATCTTTTGGTTTGTCCTCTGTGAGAACTAGAAAAGTACTGGGTAACAGTTTCATTATAACCTTCTCTCCTCTGGTCATTTGAATGCATGCCAGCCTGAATCATGAAGGCACTCAGGCAGTAGTAAAATGAATTCATAACTATGCTGGCTGTATCTTTCAGATATTCTTAACTGTCTCTTACATGCTTGAAACCCCATGAAATCAACAAAATAACCTTTAAGAATTCTGAAAATGTAGAAAGCCATATCCCCTCTTCTGCAATTATCCTGTGGTCAGATTGCAGATATTCTATAATTGTCACAAGAAGTATTTTTAAGCATGTTTAGCCCAAGCTTAGCAAAATTATTATTTTCAAACTTAATACTTTTGAAAGTATTGCAGATCTGGAGGATGACATTTTAAGTTTCATGTGCTTGAAAGAGAATTTGAGTTTTCAAAATAGCTACAATGCCAAATTTAAGTAATTACTGGAGTAAAGGATTCAAGGAGCAGGGGATAAGAAGAGAGGCCTAAGGAAGACAGCTTCTTTTCTTGAAAGGATTTGGTTATACCTAAATATGCATATGCAGTCTATTCAAGGATAAAGTCAACAATATAAATACCATGTGCAGACAAACACATACACATAATTTTTTAATGTAAATCATATTTTCATTTATTTCTCTAGATATTCTGTGATACTACAATGCAAATGAGTAATTTTTTTTAAAAAAAGAAGGGCATATTTGTATACCAAAAAAACAACAAAGGGACTTTTTGTTCCCCAAAAGAGAATTACAATATGGTTAGTCCTTAACTACAGCTCCCACATGTCTCAACATTAAATATACTGAGTTGGTGTAATGAGAGTTTTAAGACAAAACCTCTGGAGGACCAAGTTCTCAACCCTTGACAAGAAGCAACCAAATGCTCCTAAAAATGTGAGTACCAAATCACATCAACAATATTACGTATATTTTTTTTTCAAAAATGAAAAAGGCCCACAGATGCAAGAAAGAGAGTTTTATTTAATACAGTGGAGAGAAAGATTTTTTTCTATTGAATTTATATATTTATTTATTTTGTTCTTGCAAGAATGAAGCAAGTGAAGATTAACCTCTGTCAGTGACCAATATGGATTGCAGCTGGACATTTTTGAGGTCTCATAATTCAGAAAGAGTTCCATTGTGAGTGAATTATTGACTCCTGAGACCTGAATATGTTTCCTTACTATTTATTTTAAGAAAGTGTATATTTACTATATGGTGCAGAAAAAGAAAATGAAGCAAATGTGTTTCATACATCATATATTGACATTTTTATCCTGTCTTTCAAAAGCTGAATCCATGGAGATTCATA
Source organism: Urosaurus nigricauda (assembly GCA_034509955.1). Lineage (NCBI taxonomy): Eukaryota > Metazoa > Chordata > Lepidosauria > Squamata > Phrynosomatidae > Urosaurus > Urosaurus nigricauda. The sequence continues at coordinate 162,645,251 of JAOEGL010000005.1, read as the reverse complement.
AGAACAGCCTTTAAGACAAAAGAGTAAAAGTTTTGAGGGAGAAAACTTTAAATTGTTTTGGAACAGAAGAGCCTGTCTTTCTTAACTACCATCCTGAAGAATTCTGAATGGGACAAGTGGCCTCCTGCTGCTGCATGCAGACAATCTATAACATACCACCTGCTGAGCTACAATCAAACAGACACAAAACCTGTAATTTTTACAACAAAGGCCAAAGGTTTGAAATTACTTTCGTTTCTTAAAAGAAACTAGACATTTTCCAATTCTGCATTAAGCAAAATTCTTCTGGAATCTGATCCTAACCTCTGCTAGTATATTTACTGCTTGACTAATATAACACTGACACAGTCCCAATATGTGTTCATAGTATGCCTTGTTGCTCTGGTGAAGTAGTCACAGCCGCATATTCCCACTTGTTCCAAAACCTTAAGTAGCCATGTTTCCCATATGAATCTAGAATTGGCAGCTACAAAACCATGATTTGTCTTTATTTTTGTGTCCCTCAGTATCCAAATATGTGAATACATCTTCTGGTCTGCCATGAGTTTCCAAGAGATGATGTGAATACCCTGTCACAGGAATAGGGAATTGACAGTCTGTCACATCAAATCACTTCAAAATCGCAGAATTAATGGATACCTCCATCCAGAAAAGGTGGAACAATCTAGTGAGAAGGTACTTCTCTCTGCCACCTGAGCTTCCTCCATTATGGTAGAGTCAAGAACAAGTGTAGGAATTTGGCATCACGAGGGATCCTTTACGGTGACCGTGAGCCCCCTGAGCTCCCAACCCTCTCATGTCAAAATAAGAAGAAGAAAGCAGAGTCACACTTTTGGAACCCTCCCAGGATCACAATTCTTGGGTAAAATAAGATACACACGCACACACACACCATCCTTTTAATAAAACCAGAAATGATTCTCTGCTCATTCCCACTTTCATTGAAACCTGCAATTGTCATCAAAAAGGATCCAGATGAATGTTAATACAGTCCAGTGTGGTGTTTAGCATGTTGGATTTTAGGTGGAAACATCTTGGTTTCTATTCTTGAAGCAACTTAAATTTACTTTGTGGCTTTATGGCAGTCAGTGTCAGAGTAGAAAGACTAATTTACAATATAAAGGGACTTAATCCACACCATGTAGTTCTCTGAACTCAACAGAGACTACAGATGTCCCATTCAATTATGCAGCTATTCCATTTTTAAGCTACATTTGTGCCACTTTATTTTCTCATAACATTTGTCCCCCTAGCTATTGTTGGACTACAAGTCCCAACATTCCCTAGCTGCTATAGCCAATGCTGAGAAATCCTGGGAGCTGAAGTCAACAACATCTGGATCATGAAAGCTGTGCTACCTGACGGTGTGAACATGTTTTTTCAGTCTCTGGAGTTTATGATTTAAGATGGCCCTAAAACATCAGGCAAATTAGACCAAAGAAACCCACTGGTGACCTTGGGCAAGATACACTCTCCCAGCCTCAGTGGAAGGCAAAGGCAAACCAACTCCCTCTGAGCAAATACAGTTGGCCCTCCTTATCCACAGATTTTTTATCTACAGATTTGAGTATACACGGCTTGAAAATATTCCCCAAAAGTATAAATTCCAAATAGCAAACCTTGATTTTCTATTTTATATGAATACCTGGTTTACCTAAATTAATACAAGTCTCCAGGACCAGATGAACTACATCCTAGGGTATTAAAAGAACTGGCAAATGTAATATCGGAACCATTGGCAAAAATCTTTGAGAACTCCTGGAGAACAAGAGAAGTCCCAGCACACTGGAGGAGGGCAAACGTTGTCTCCATCTTCAAAAAGGGGAAAAAAGAGAATCCCAACAATTATTGTCCAGTTAGTCTGACATCAATTCCAGGAAAGATTCTGGAGAAGATCATTAAACAGAGAGCCTGCAGATATCTAGAAGATAATTCCATTATCACAAAAAGCCAACATGGTTTTCAGAGAAACAAGTCATGCCAGACAAATCTGATCTCTTTTTTTGATAAAATTACCAGCTTGGTAGATGAAGGGAATGCTGTGAATATAGTATATCTTGATTTCAGTAAGGCCTTTGACAAGGTTCCCTATGACATTCTTGCAAACAAGCTTGTAAAATGTGGGCTAGACAAGGCAACTGTTGGTGGATTTGTAACTGGTTGACTGGCTGCACCCAAAGGTGCTCAACAATGGTTCCTTTTCATCCTGGAGAGAAGTGACCAGTGTGTTGCCACAGGGTTCTTTCCTGGGCCCAGTGCTATTCAATATCTTTATTAATGACTTGGATGACAGTATTGAGGGCCTAGTTATCAAATTTGCAGACGACACCAAATTAGGAGGAGTAGGATCAAAATTCAATTTGATCCAGAGGACAGGATCAAAATTCAAAATGACTTGAATAGACTAGAAAGCTGGGCCGAAGCTAACAAAATGAAATTCAATATAGAAAAGTGTAAGGTTCTGCACTTAGGGATGAAAAATGAAATGCACAGATATCAGATGGGAGACACCTGGCTGAATGAAACTACATGTGAAAGGGATCTAGGAGTCCAAGTAGACCAAAAGTTGAACATGAGTCAACAGTATGATGCAACAGCTAAAAAGGCCAATGCAATTTTAGGCTGCATCAATAGAAATATAATGTCTAGATCAAGGGAAGTAATAGTGCCACTCTATTCTGCTTAGGTCAGGCCCCACCTGGAATACTGTGTCCAGTTCTCGGCACCACAATTCAAAAAGGATGTGGAGAAACTGGAGCAGGTCCAAAGGAGGGCTACTAAAATGGTGAAGGGTCTGGAAACCATGCCCTATGAGGAACGACTTAGGGAGCTGGGGATGTTTAGCCTGGAGAAGAGAAGGTTAAGAGGTGATATGATAGCCCTGTTTAAATACTTGAAGGGATATCACATTGAGGAGGGAGCAAGCTTGTTTTCTGCTGCTCCAGAGAACAGGACCCGTAACAATGGATGCAAACTTCAGGAAAAGAGATTCCACCTCAACATTAGGAGGAACTTCCTGACAGTAAGGGTTGTTCGACAGTGGAACATACTCCCTCGGAGTGTAGTGGAGTCTCCTTCTTTGGACATCTTTAAGCAGAGGCTGGATGGCCATTTGTCGGGTATGCTTTGATTGGGAATTTCTGCATGGCAGGGGGTTGGACTGGATGGCCCTTGTGGTCTCTTCCAACTCTGTGATTCTATGATTCTATGATATATGGGACATCATTTTGTTTTGCCATTATATTTAATGGGACTTAAGGATCCACGAATTTTGTTGTCCACGGAGGGTCCTGGAACCAAACCCCAAGGGATAACAAGGGCCCACAGTTTATGAGTCTTCAAGTCATTTCCAGCTGACAGCTACCCTAAGGTGAACCTCTCCTGCAGTTTTCTTGGGCTGAAAATGTGTCCAAGGTCATCCCAGAGTTGTCCAGTGCTCAAACCACTACACCACACTGGCTTCTCTGTTACTATGAGTACCTTTAAAATGTCTTATATTTCATAATGCTTTTCACTTTCATGCTTTGGAAGCAGCAGCAGCAGCAGCAAGAATAAAACCAATAGTTATGAAACTAAGTAAAAAAGAACAACAAGCCCAACATAGTAATTGTGAAAAGCAGGCAGAATTATGCAAGGCTAGAAACAATCAGGATTTGCTAGGTACAGCAAATCAGGAGTCAGCTGGAGACAGCCAATAGAATATTGTCTGGTAAGAGGAGAAAGAATTGCACTGTTGGAGTCAGATAAGGTTTTGGTTTCAGACAGTTAGGATCTGGTTGTGTGAAAGTCCAAAGGTTAGGGACTGTGAGAGCTAAAGTTTGGAAGGAAATGACTTCGCTCTCTGACAGGGTCTTTTAGGGAACAAATTCAGAAGTGAGGGACTTGGTTCTAATATTGCACTCCAAGTGAGGGAAATGTTGGTCTGATATCCTGAGGATTATGAGGGCTAGTATAGAAATAAGGTCAAAAGGATAACAGCAAATGAGGATGGTGTGAGGGTTCTGAGTGAGAGTTCTCTAAAAAGAGAGAGAGAGGAGTAACCAAGTCTCACTAAGTGCAAAGTGAAACAATAACAAGTGACTGTACCAACTGAACAAGTAAAACATTGTTAAACTGTTTATCAAATAAAGTTTTATTTTTAATTACTTACAAGCTTGTCTGGGTCTGAAATAAGTAACCATACTACTAGGTACCATCTGAAAGTGAATTCTAAAAAGGCAAAATAAGCAGTTTTGGTGGTTCTCATCACAGTAATATAATGGCAAAGAAAAAAAATCATGATAAATATAATAAACCACTAGCAGCCACAAATCAGCAATAACCAAACAATTTGGAATAACAAATTGTATCATTCTGTTATGTAGACAAAAATATTTGTCAATTTCTGTGGACAACAATGATGGAACTACATTGCACTGACCACTTTGGTACAGTGTTTTTACCCCCTTGTTGGCTTTCCCCATGAACTGAATGAATTACATACAATTGTAATAACCAGATCAGGGATACACCATTTCAGTTCACTTGAGGAGTGTAGTTGCTTTTTGCTACAATTGCTGTGATTATTGTTTCAATCATGCATCTTTAATTGATATCTTTTTTTGGGGGGTGGGGGTGGGTGGGAATGCTTTGCATGTCCTATCAGTAACCTGAAAAAGACTCTATTCCAAATCAAAGCATAAGCAAGAGATGTTCTGGGAGTGGAGTCTCTTACTGTAACTAAGATACTAAGGTAAACCAGTTTATATTCCAGTTTGCTCTCTGAAGAATTAACTTCTGAACCTCATGCAGTCAAACAGTGGCCTACCCTACTTTCTAAACTGTTGTGGGAGAGCATGGTTTACAAACTGAAGCAAGTATTGATTGGATCTAGTATAGTTTGTCTTAAGTGTTTACACTACCATTCATTTGAGCGATTGCGCTAGAGTGAGGATTTATCAAATTGCATATGATGAACATGCCATCTTAAACAGGTTATTTTGGGAAAGGTTAATTAAAACTATTTTGTTTTGCTCCACTATTCCTATATGCTCTGAGACTCCTTTGATCGGTGCATTTATTAAAATTTAATTAATGAGCTAATTAAATATCATCAGAGAGTCTGGGCTGAGAGACCAGATTCATTATACACTGCTCCCTTGCAGAATTTTCTTTCTTTTTTTTTTCTTCCTTTTTTTAATGTGCCAACTTATATCACTGTCAAGACTACCATACTATCATCAGGTAAACTTATCTGATCTTCATACAATCATCCCTGTCCATGTGACTGTCTGGTATTTTAGTGTTCATAGAATGTCACTGAAGATGGGGCAGTTTTTGTCAAAGCTAAGATGTTGCAAAATGTATGCGCTTCCTACCTTTTCATGATAAATGATTAGCTTACAAGTTTTCTTGTGCACCTTCATTAATTTATACAAATTTAAAAGCCCTCTTTTAAAACATAAAATTATCTGTACATATTTTTCAAAACACATAGCAACTTCCTTATAAAAACAATAATTGATGTTAATATGTACAATTTTGCAGTAAAAGCATCAAGCAATAAGCTCATCCTAAACAATGGTATTCAACATATGGTAAACAAAGTGGCAAAATAAAATAATTTCAGAATCACTATTTAAATGATTAGATTTATTAAGCCATACAGCCTAATGAAATGGGAGGTGTTTTTTTGTTATTGTTGTAATAATAATAATAATAATAATAATAATAATAATAATAATAGTTTTATTTTTATCCCACTTCTCTGTCAAGGAGACAATTGAGGTGGCTTACAATTAAAAAGAAAATATACAATAAACCATATCCCATTTATTCCCTCCCTCCCCTAAAACATCAGTTAAACACATTAAACATTTAAAAAACAATACATTAAAATAATCAGAGATTTGGAGATGGTGCTATATAGTACCACCTTCATTACATAAATATTTTTTTTGCTTTCAAAAAAAAAAATTAACTCTACCATGAACAGAATCCAGAAAGTAGTGCCCATAGATGTGATCATTGGTAACAAAGTGGCAAAGCTGAAAAAGGAGAAGTGCCACAGTTCACATGGAAGGGAAGCCCTAAGATTACATAAGGTGATGTGGTGGTTTAGTGGTTAAGATGCCAGTTCTGATGACTGGAAGATCAGAAGGTTGGCAGTTCGAGGCCCAAGTGCTACATGATCGGGTGAGCTCCTATCACTAGCCCCAGCTTTTGCCAACCTAGCAGTTTAAAAGCATGTAAATGCAAGTAGATAAATAGGTACCACTTCTCAGTGGGAAGGTAACAGCATTCGGTGCAACCATGCTGGCCACATGACTACCAGAGCAGTTCTCGGACAATGCTGGTTCTTCGGTTAAGAAACAGAGATGAGCACCACCCACTACAGTCAGTTACGATTAGATATTTCCACCATGTTTTGAGAAGCATCATAAAAATCATGAATCACAGAAGTGTCCCTAGAATCTAAAGCAGCAAAGTTTCATAAAGATGAATGCAGAAACTAGGAAGTGGTGCAGTTTGAAAAGCAGCTTACATTGTTATTGTTTTAATAAAGTGAAGTGTGGTGGCATTTGGAAGGAGGAAGCAACTGATAAAACAGCTGTCTTTTCCACAGGAGTTGTAGAATATATTCCCAAATGTTAGAATGTGGACCTGTCAGTCACTCAGCCCCACTCCCTAACCCTCTCTTTTTCCATGCCCTAAGAGTTTTTCATAGAAAAATTTGCCAGTTGGGGCCAGTATGGCTGAACCTGAAAAGTCCATGAACAAAGCTTTCTCTGGGTTTTGTTCTGGCCTGTTATGAAGAGTGTCATTGCAACTTGGAATTCAAGTAAGTCCTTCTACTACCTAAGAATATAGCCCTATAACTTCAGAAATAATGCAATATAGCTGAGATAAAGAAATGGTCTTGAAGCACAGAGAAATAGAAGACCACATGTTTTCCTCAGAAGGAACTGGGGTACAACCAGAGAATGGCTTCCAATGCTATTGCTAGGCATTTAAATCTGGATCACATCCCACTTTCTTGGGTTAGTCTGGAACCAATATCACAGAGATCCTATTAAAATTTACTAATGAGAACTCAATTTCCATTGAGTTTAGTTGGAGATTTCATTCTGAATGTGATCAGAGAACAGTGTGAGTTTTGAATCTTCAAATTTCTGGCTAGCAGACAGTTTGCAGGATCACATGGCTTGGAAAGTGAAATCATGTTACTAAGAGACTAGTATTGACTGAATATATGCTCATTTCACATCTGCCTTGCCTACATTTGCAAGTGGACAGTTGATTACTGTGGACACCATATGCCTCTAGCATTCTCTGGTTAGAAGAGCTCATAGGATGCTGCCTCTGGAAGTTGGTATTCTCGCTGCCCCCCCCCTCCCCAGGAGATAAATAATATAAATCAACAGATCATTTCCTTTCAAATAGACAACAACCAACAACAAAACTGAGCCCGTTTGCAATACTTCATGTATTGTACACATAAAATACAAGTTAATTATAAGATGTTGCTGTTCTGTTGTGGTTCAGTTTAGTTTACATTATGTTTTAATTACTGTAAAGTATAATTAATCATAGAATCATAGAGTTGGAAGAGACCACAAGGGCCATCCAGTACAACCCCCTGCCATGCAGGAACTCCTAATCATAGCATCCCCGACAGATGGCCATCCAGCCTCTGCTTAAAGACCTCCAAGGATGGAGACTCCACTTCACTTCGAGGGAGTGTGTTCCACCGTCGAACAGCCCTTACTGTCAGGAAGCTCCTCCTAATGTTGAGATGGAATCTCTTTTCCTGCAGCTTGCATCCATTGTTCCGCGTTCTAGTCTCTGCAGCAGCAGAAAACAAGCTTGCTCCCTCTTCAATATGACATCCCTTCAAATATTTGAACAGGGCTTTCATATCACCTCTTAACCTTCTCTTCTCCAGGCTAAACATCCCCAGCTCTTTAAGTCGTTCCTCATAGGGCCTGGTATTATGCTATATTAGAAAGTTGGTGCAGAAAATGTTAAAATTAGCAAAACAAAACATGATGGCTCAAGTCTGTGAATATGAAAATAAGTGGGACTACCGCAGATCTCAAAATATTAATAAGTCATGAGTGGCCCTATTCTCATCAGGAAACTTAAAAACATATATAACCAAATGCTTGAAACTGAAATTGAAATAGAGAGTTGGACCCCATTCACATTCCCTCACACCTGACCCGGTTCCATTTTAAGTCTATATAAAAAGAACTGTTTAGAACTACTATCTAGTATATTTATCTAGAAGGAGCAATCACTTTACTATAATCACTACAAATCACTTCACTATCAGTCACTTTACTTTACTTCAAATGACATAATCTGTATCTGGTTTATCATCTCTGTAACGAAGACATTACAGAGATTGTATGTTCTTGTGAAGATGTATTGTTCTTGTGAACAACAAAAAAACACATGAAACTGTGTTTATATACAACTGCAGAGAGCAAATGAAGATTCACATGCTTGAATAAATGGATGAAGTTTATTACAGTCATTAGACCAGCACATAGAAAATACAAAATGATAAAACTGAAAAAAAAAGCAAAACAGTGCAGTGTGTGAGTGAAATTCAGAGGAAAAGTGGCTCAGACGGCAGCAGCAGAAGAACCTTCCCCCCCGCCCCACTCACCTGCAAGTGTCTTTTTTTTTAACTTAGTAATAGTAATAGGTCTTTAACAAACCTACAATGACACAAGTTGTCCAGTGAGAACTCTTTTTTCTTCCCATTATCCCTCTAGAGTGACATTATGAGACCTTTCACATTTCCCAATTATAGCACTATGATTCCACTTTGGGGCCATTCAGACTACCATATAAACCAGTTTGTAACCCGGATTAAAATCGGGAAGTTCATACTGGCGCTGTTTTTTTCACTAGGGAATCAGGATCTTGCACACCTGATGCAGCGCAAATCCTCCTAAACCGGGGTTTTCCGAAAGCAGGGTATTTACCGTTTCTTTTTGGAAAAACCGGTTCAATCAAATGTGAACTTGGCTCCGATCCCCATCGGGTCAAGTTCAGGGGAGGGGTAAAGGCCAGGGGGCGGAACATGCCTCTTCTCCCTGCAACCACTGGCTTTAATCCAGTGCTGTTTAATAGTTTTTGCAGCAGGAGTGCTTCATCGGGCACTTCTGAATTTTTTAAATTATTTATACAAATTGATAGCTTATGCGCATTCTACATGGGGCTCTTTAAACAGTTAGTTGGCTTCCATATATGGATTGGGGTTCCCGCTCCCTTTGTTTAAAAAGTCCCATTCATATTGAGCATTTAAACGAAAGGAGAGGGAACCCCAATCCATATATGGAAGCTAACTATTCATATATTGATTGGGGTTTCCCCCTCCCATTTAAAGAGCCCCATGTAGAATGCACATAAGCTGTCAAATTGTAAAAATAATAATAAAAATTCCTGGTGCTGAGAAAAATGGAGGAGGAGGAGGAAGAGGAGGGGAAAGGATCCCCACAAGCCGCACCACTCCCAGCCCTATGCTCCATGCGCATAATCTGTCAAATGTAAAAAAGTATTTTAAAAAAGTGAAGCACCGGATGGAGCACTCGCGCAGCCAATGACTGCATCAGACGTCACCATGACATCATTTGATTGACAACTAGGAGGCTCCATATTGAATCATTACTTTTGCATGTATGGACCTCAGCAGGGTAAAATGCACCAGGAAGCATCGAGCAGGACAAAGGGTAGTATGAATTTCTTTCCAGAGAGATTCGGTAATGGCATGCACGATCTGATCCGGATCTAACTAGGGCAAATGGGCTAGTATGAATGGAGCCATTAACTGCTCTGGTAGGTATGGCACAAGCACCTTCTTGCTCGGAATTCTAAATCGGTCTTGCTAGACTATGAATCCCAGCATTCAATAGAATGGAACCATGTGAATTAAAACAGAATCATATCACTATACTTGTGTAGTGTGAAAGGCCATATGTCTTAATACAGGTGTCTTTCCAATAAGATATTATGGGTAAAATGTCATCCTATATTGCCTTAGGAAATTCCAAGAGCCTTAACCCATCCTCTCCCAAATATGAACTTCTAAACATTGTTTTACTTCTCCAGATGAATAGACTCAGATTCATCTCTTTAATTCTTCCTTTAGTTTTTGTCTTTTTGTTAAATCAAAAGTAGAAAAACATGTTAGAGATCAAATAGCATGTGCCCTTGTTTATTCTGTTAATTTAATTAATATTATTTTGTTCTGTTTTTTAAATTTTCTTCTTTTACTTGTTCTCTTGAACAAAGTTTAAATTTTTTAAAAAAACTTACTTGTTCTCTTTCATCAAGTAATTTGCTGTAATGTTGTACAAAGTGTGAGCATTTCTTTAAAAAATAGAGCTTTTTAAAAAAGAAAAAAATAGAGACCCTTAAAACAACTATCAGCAAGGCCATTTCTGTCACCCTCTTAACTTTATTCTGTTTTCACTCTCTGTAGGGAGGTGATCAGCATGATACCTTCATACTAAAATATTTGAAATTTAGTGAACTATTTTTATCTTAAATCTATTTTGACTTTTCCTCAACTTCCTGCTTTTTAATTTATATTTGAACAGGTTTCCTGCTGTTTTTAGTAGAACTGAGTCCATTTTTTAAAGAGAAGTCTAAAAATTCTGTGCAAATCACATCAGTGTTCTGTTTCACATTCAGCTCAGTCTTCATAAGGCTATCAGTGATCCAAGTTTTTCCCCTTGATCCACAAGTGTGTCATTTGGAAAAGAAAAAGAGAATTATGGAATTATAGAATTGTAAGAGCCCTCAAGAGCCATCCATCCCAACCTCCCACCATGCAGGAATACACCATGAAAGCACTCCTGACAGTTAGCAATCCAGCTACTCTTTAAAAACCTCCAAAGAAGGAAAGTCCACCACCCTCCAAGGCAACATATTCCACTGTGGACTAGGTCCTACCATCAGGAAGTTCTTCCTAATGTTTAGACAAAATTCTTTTCCTGTAGTCTGAATCCATTGTTCTGTGTCACAAGCCTGAAACATATGGGCCAAATAAAGCAGTTTCTGGCCACTTTGGGGGCATGGCATTTACATGACTCATGCCCCCAAAGTAACTGGAGGTCCTCCAAGGTTGCGCTCCAGTCCAAAGGATGGTATTGAAAAGGAGTCAAATAAAACTGACTCCTGGCCAGTGCAGCTTGGGACCTGCAATGAATATCCACTTTGGGAGTGGGCCATGTGGTCACTGTGATCCTGGTCTGATCACAGGTTGGAGCAGCCAGAGGCTGCTGTTTATCAACCATCTGCTTCACCCAGAAAACAAGATTGCTCCATCCTACATATGACATCATTTCAAATATTTAAACATAACTATCATGCCACCACTTAATCTTCTCTGAGGAGTTTTTGATCAGGGTGTTCATTTTCCTGGCAATTTTGTTAGTTGGGTTTTGTTTCCGTTTTTTATATACTACAAGATCCAGGATTTCCTTGAATTTTTGTTTGTGTTGTTCGGTTTCCATGATTACTGTGGCATTGCCTTTGTCTGCTGGGAGAATGATGATTTCTGGGTCTGAATTGAGGTCTTTGATGACTTTTCTTTCTTTTTTGGTTATGTTGCTCGGAGGTGGTTTTGCCTTGCACAGAATCTTTGCTGTTTCTCCTCTTATCTCTTCCACTTCCTCCTCTGGGAGATGGTGGAGGACAGATTCAACCTGGGCAATCATGTCTGCAACTGGGATTGTTGTGGTGGTTACAGCAAAGTTGCCTCCTTTGGCCAGGATGGATGTTTCCTCTTTCAAAAGTTGTCACTGTGGGAGATTGATGATGATGATGATTAGTGAGGGTTTCAGCTGGTGCTTGTGGCATTCGTTGAATTTTTGTTTTTGTCTTTCAGTGTGGTCTACCATATCTTTTTCCATTTTCCTGTAAGTGAGGCTGTCAATTTTGTCCCAGTCTTGGGTGTTCATCTTTTGACTGATGCTGAGGTGGAGTGATAGTAGTTCCTTGTCAGTGTTAGTCAGTTCTTCTCAGGTGGTGTGTATTCTCTCCTATTCCATCCTGTTGTAGATACAGTTGGCCTGTGGGGATCTTAAGGTCCTTTTTGCTCTGAGAAAGTGTAGTATGATATCTGTGTCTCTGCAGTGTAGCAGGAAAGTTAGTGAACAGAGGAGATGTGCTTTCCTGGTTCGGAGTTTTTCTAGCCTTTTAAGCCACTGGCTATACTATCATCTCCATACTCCTTGGGGATCAGGCTGGGATGTTTTGTAATGAATCACATACAAGCATGATGTAGTGGTTTGAGTGCTGAACTGGGACTTTGGGGAGGCTAGAGCTGAAATCCCTCTTTAGCCATGAAAACCTATCAGGATAAGTCACACTCTTTCAGAGAAAGACAATCGAAGCCTTCCCCAAACAAATCTTACCAAAAGAAACCCAAGATAGATTTGCCATGGGTCAAAAATGACTTGAAGGAACAGAACAGGAAAAAAAAAGAAAAGAAAAAAGGAGTAGTCAATATAACAAAAACAGGTAATTGTTAGAAATGTGGTCACTTATTACTATATTAGACCATTGAGCCCTTCAGATGACAGGTCAACAAGAACTTCAGGCTTCCCCATTTATGGTGTATGTGTAATAAAGGAACCACCACTACCACTGCTGCTTTTCCAGTGTGCAAAGTGACAGATATGAAGAGGAGAGAAACCTCTATGGATTGAATATTTTAATTTTCTAGAGCTTGGCTTACATGGAGAATGTCTATCCATAGAGGAGTCTTTTTTCCCCAGACACATCATGTTGGGTAGGATCAAAGTAGCAACAGAAAGGAGAGGGTTAACATGCATGACATCCCTGTTTGTTTACTTAACCCTAATGTTGAAGGCCTGAGTACACATATTATAGATTCAGAAAGCAGTAAGTATAGTAAGCAAGTAGTATACAGTAGTATAGAGTGTATACAGATGAATTATTTCTATTTGCATTTTACTATTAGAAGAAACCATGGGAGGTAATAATAGTGACAATTTTGTTTGTATAAGGTATAGTTTATCTTAGTTTTGAAAAACTCATTTTAATCACACACAGACACATGCACGCACACACACACACAAACTGCTGACTTAGTTTCTTAAACCGCACAGAAACCATATGCCAGTAAAAAAATGGCTCTAACTTAATTAACCTATGTTTCAGGTTCATTCCATTAGTTTAGTTGAATCAGGTAAAAATACTGCATACATTCTTCATAAATGAGGACAATAAATCTCCATAAATGTTGTACATCATTTAACTTTATTGTGAACTGTCCAAAGATTTTAAAGTATTGAGTATTTTATCATGGTAGTGATTAATTGCATCTGGACTTTAAAAGAGAACCTCATCTCTTATTAAATTAAATGCCTTGGGAGATTATCTAATTAATTTCAGAGTATTTGTTTTAATAATTTTAATATGTTTATGTATGGGTAGATAAAGCATAGACAAACAAGTAACAATAAATGTTAAATAATTTAATACTGAGAAAGATATATTCATGAAGAACTGCTCGAAACCACTTTAAAACAAAAAGAAACTAGTAGGCCATTGGCTTTGTTGTATAATAGGGATGCAGAATTTCCCAGACAAGGACCAAATCTAGGCTTCTGCAATACCTCAGAAAGCCAAAAACAAAACAAAACAAACAAACAAACAAAAAACCAATCACCAGACACCAGCATTTGCTGTTTCCCAGCTTGTCTACATTTCTCCAATTCTAAAAGGAAGCTATCCTCCATTAGTAATGAAGAATTTAATCTTATCTATCGCCTTAAATGTTCAATCAACTTCCCATTTCAAGGTGTATCTGGAAATGAAGGTAAAACATTTATTGCACTAATTTTGTCGTATATATATTTTTCTTTTAAAAAGTATTATGATGACTAGTAACATCATTACCTTTAGTATGTAATATTTATTACATGTAAAATGTTACTTTTGGTGGTGGGTTATTTTTTTGGTTTGGGACCAATTTCACATTTCAAGGGTCCCCCCCCCCCCAAAAAAAAAGTCAATTTTTAAAGTAATACAAAATAGTAAATGCAATACAGGTTGAATACTGAGAGCCAGTGTGGCATAAGTTTGAGAGTTGGTCTATGACTTTGGAGACCAGGGTTCAATTCCCACTTGGCCATAAAACCCACTGGGTGACCTTGGGCAAGTCACATGAACTCAGACTCAAGGAAGGCAATAGCAAACCTCCTTGGCACAAATGTTGCCAAGAAAACCCATGATAGATTCACCTTAGGATGGCCATCATAGAAACACAGAACCACAAAATCATAGAGTTGGAGCAGACCACAAGGGCAATCTAGTCCAACCACCTGCAATGTAGAAACTCATCAGTCAGAAACAACTTGAAGGCACACATCCTTTATCTGGAATTCTAAAATTTAGAGTACCCCAAAATCCAAGACCTTTTGAACTACAGCACAAGTAGTATACAAGATAACTATAGAGTGTTTGTGAGGCTAGAGAGAGGTGTGGCTGGAAAGACATGAAAAAAAAAATGAAATCAAGGACATGGCTGGAGAGTGATGCAAGGTTTTGTGAGATGGTGGAAATCCATGCCTCCCAACATTTTACAGGTCCTTATCTCTCTCCAGCCTCTCATTATGTCTCATTATGTACATGCAAATACAGGTATTCCAAAATAATAATAATAAAAAAACTTAAATATGAAACACATCTGGTCCCAAACATTTCAGATAAGAGGTACCTTACCTGTAAAGAGTAGAGCTGCTGGGTATTTTTTAAATAATGCTAAGTAATGAGGGTAAAAAAAAAACTTAAAAAATATATGAAATAATCTAAGCACCATTAATGTACAATGTCCCATCAGTCCCTGATAACCTTAGATTTTTCACCTGTAGAAAGCTGATGGTATGATCCATCTTCCCTTTTAACTTTAGATCTCTGCTCTTCTGACAATATTTTCTGATCAATAGTAGAGTCGGACCATTTGGTGGCAGATATCTGCTCCACCCTTTCCCCCATATGTCTCTAGGAAACAGAGGGGACTGGTTTTGACTCACTATGTTTTCTGTTCCTCTCCATTACACCTCTCTTCCATTCTATATTATGGTTATCAGAGTGAAACAGCATCACATATGCAAATCTATCATCTCTTACAGGTAATAATTGCACCGATTGTGCACAAAACAGACTTTCAGCATAAACCAATCATTTCCAGTGCTTTCATTTCTTGAATAATTTCCAGTACTTTATTTTGTTTTTATAATCTACTCTGTAATCCCAAATATATTCACAAAGGAGTCTGTCCAGTTCACTATAAATTCTGTGTAAACATGCTTAGGCATGGTGCTGTTAGCTATTAGACATTGAATATGTATAACTTTATTGCTTATTAGATATTCACTCCAGATGATTGTCTTTGCCACATATTTGACCTCCATGATTTCCAACCCCTCAATTATTTGAAACAAACAGGTCTCTAAGAATAAAGACACTGTCCATTAAAATAATGATACACTTCTTGTGAGGGGGAGGGGGAGCCCGGGGGGGGGGAATCAAATCCAGGATGTTTGGGCTCAAAAATAAATTGTATTACATAAAGAAGAAAATACTGACACACAATTTTTTTAAAAGGCTTAAGTATAGGTTTCTTAAGTGTGCAAAGATTCTTGTTAAAATGTGAAATGGGAAAAATAAATTGCCTTGAAGACACAAAGGGAAGCACAGAGTGCTGGAGGATCTGGTTTGTTGTGAAAAATTTCTACTTGAAATATGATAACGATGTCCAATAAGGATCACTTTTAACTAGGCAGTGCACTGGAGTTTCTTTTGGTTGTTTGTTTAATTTAAGAAGCAGGTTTGCCATTTCTAGCCATTATAGAAGGAATTTTTCTCTCTCGCTTGTTAACTTTTAAGTCTCTATGGTTTAACATTTTAAATACTTCAGTTTTTTCTTATAAGAAGTGAGCATTTTGGGTATGTTGAATCAATGGAACAGGCTGGTGCAGAATTACAATAATCTTGTATTAAATTCAGTATTTGGAAGTAACCCCCCCCCCCATACACACACACACACACACACATATTGCACTAATAGCCTATATCCATTGCTAGTTCCAATCTGATTGGATTGGATCCACATATTTATTGACCAAACAACATTCAACAGTTCATTCCAAAGATTAGCAATTATATTTAGGGCACAGAACATATACCATTAAGATTAAAATTTAAGGAATAGCCTCACACTTTTGATGGTATAGCTGTACTATTCAGTTATTTTATGGTCTTGTGATTACAGCCTCACTAATTGGTGGTGGAACATCACAGGACAATATTCCATCAAGTGTCATCTTGCAGTATGTTGTAGGTGTTGACAAAGAGGACTGGAGGTGAGCATAACTATCACAGGCCAACAGATTGTATCTACAGCTTTTTAAAATTGTAAGCCACAACTAATAGTTTCAGTTACTTGTGAGTAATAGGGAAGTTAAAGAATTATTTTTAATGAATTGTTAACTTTTTTGGGGGGGGGGGGAGTGTCTCAGAACTACAAAAAAAAAAAAAACCTTTAAAAGTTCTGCTTAAATATGCAGCATTTGAATAACTACTCCTTACACTAAAACTAACTGCATCTAAACAAATGTAAATGGCATGACTGTGCCCCCTGCACTCTACCCCCCAAAATCATCATGGAAACTGTAGAATACTGAAAGAAGTAAAGTCTCACACAACTGCGAGAGCTTAGAGACAGAATGCATAAACGATAAGCTTAAAATGGGGTTATTTCTAGGCAAATGTAGAATCATAAACAATGAGTATTTGTGGCTTCTTTTGTGCTTCATCACATGTACTGCAATAAAAATTAATAAGCATCATGCAGACAGGGTCTTCTATGGTGCTATCAACCCAGAGTTGTTGTTGTTGTTGTTCATGATGATGATCATGATGATGGTTTGTATCTTGCTTTTCTTCTGAAATTGAAGCTCAAAGCAGCTTTTAGTTTAAAAGATTACAATTTAAAACTTTCAAAAAGTGAGCATTAAAATAGAATTAAACTATTCACAGTATGAAAACAATTCAAACTTCCAGTGAAAAGAATAAAATGGGGAAAAAAGAATAAAAAAGTAAAATACAATTTTAAAAGATAAAATTCTATGAAAAACAGTTTAGCTTAAAACAATAATGCAAGACAAAGTGGTTTTTTAGTGTTCCTTGAAAGTGATCATGACACCCTGGTTCTCCCAAAGAAGTCTCTGATAGTCTCTTGCCAGCAAGCCTCCATAGTGGTCCTTCTCCAGTAAGCTTCCCATGTGGAGGTGAAAACAGTGTCAGGTACAAACAACAGTATCAATTTCCTTAGAAAGGTGTTGGGAGGAGCATTCAGTCATGATGGCTTTGGACTCCCTGCACCCATCTCTGCCATGGATTGTTACAATTCCAGCAGATGATAATAAATTTCACAGAACAAAAAGAACATGGTGGATTAACTGTGATCTCTTAAATATCAGCAGGCTTGTGGATGTTAGGCTATAATTCATGGATGCAATTAAGTTTGTTATTTAATGTTGATCTATTCATTTATGTTATTTGACTATACATATTATGCCTTTTTTTTTTTTTTTGCTTTCCCTGTAATTCACCTCTGTTCAATTATTTTTTTAATTTATTTATTTATTCACATAAATTACATTTATCTGGAGCAACAAAAGCAACATTGGGAAAAAGAATTAAAGGAATTCACCTCTGTTCAATTATTAACAGTATCCAGTATACTTCTTTCTCTCTCTAAAAGGTTTTATGTCAATGAGTTAAAACGAAAACTGAACTTGGTCCTATTTAGATAGGGAAATGACATTTCGACTGTATTGTATATATGCCCGGTACATGATAAAAGGCCAACAGAATTAGTCAAAGGTCAAATAGATGATAGATAAATATATAGATTTAGAGCCTCCACCATTGCCTCTACAAATTAGACCCCATCACTGTGTCTGCATGGAAATGGGGCACTTGGCAGAACCCCCATTTCCACATGAGATGTGGTGATGAGGGTCTGTTCAGTAGTGGCAATGGTGGAGAACTGTAAGGATATCCCCTACCTTTGATCTGCCAGAGAACATAACATTTTGTGTAATTTCTTTTATTTCTATTGCATATTAGACTGTAGGCATAAAGCAGTCCCTTAAAATTCTTCAGATATTTCATCAGGTATTGTCCAATACTTTCAAATCTATCTATCCAAGGCAGCGGAGCAGTAGAAATGCCTTCTTTTTATTAAAGCAGGGAATCTCATGGTGCCAAATTCCATTATCTCCAAATCTGCACTTGTGAAGTGCAAATATGGAATTTGTTGGCTCTGAACATTGTTTTTGCAAACAAGCAAATGCAAATCTCTTAAATTGTTATCTTGGCATCATTGTACCGAATTAGTGGTGCTGGAATGCAGACAAACATCAAATTCCCAAGTTCCAATGCGCTTCCTATTCTTTTGTTTTTAATGATAAGATATGCACTCATAAATAATAGAAAATATCTACTAAAGATGTTCAAGACACATAGGAGGATAAATACTGTTAGACAAATGTTAATGGAGAATAGAATATACAGATATTCATTTGAAAATTGATAAATATCCTGAACATATATTCACGTGAACATGTAGGGGCCTCTCCCCATGATCAGAAACCCTGTGGGAACTCTCTAGAAACTTTTTCATGAATCTGTATAGATTTTTTTTGGGGGGGGGGGAATTGTATAGTCTTTGCCAATGCTTGGGAAGTTACCTTCAAATGTAATGAGTTTCATCCATGACTCTGAGGTCCTGGAAGTTACTATTAAAGGTAATAGTATTTATACTTAGTATTTATAATTTATAAATAGTATTTATAATTTCAAGATCCCATGAACCTCAGCTTCAATGATCATATGATCATCATGTGATCTTCAGCATCAATGATTACGTGATAGTCTTTCAGACCCATTAAGTGACATCACAGCCCTTTAAATTTAAAATTAACTAAAAAGTTAAAATCACGTAATCATTGATGCTGAAGATCACATGATCTATTTAGCCCTTACTAAATTGCAAGCACAACATAATATAATTCTATCTCCATTATTAGAAAAAAGAATTAAGGATCATGACTAGTTATCCCTGAATAGTTATTTGTGGGTGAATCTACTGTGGATTTCACTGCTACTCCTCTTGCAGCTGTTCCCTTTCAAGATATAACTCAACCAACTACCCATGTAATTATTTCCAAGTTCTGGTTCTGCATAGCTGATCAGCTGCCTGTCCTCCAAAATGAGCTGTCTTTCCCTCAAAGCCTTATGAATAAGTGAAGCAAAACGATGTGTCTTTCAGTGCTAACAAAGCAACATTTTAGCCCTCAATTTATATCAAAAGGAATGTCCATGTTTGCCTTGACCATGTCCAAGGATGGGATTTAGACTCCAGAATAATACACAGAATATGTTATCTGAACCCCAAAATCCCTAAGAGCAGCAGAAATGGAGGAGCCAGATAGAACTGAGTTCTTTGTTACAAATGAAAAGACAAATCATCATAATTAAGATAGGTTCATAAATAATTCCTAACTGAAAGGGAGCTAAAAGTCAGCAGATAAATTATTCACTGTGGATACTTTGCCTAAATTTAATTACAGCAATCAGTCACAAGATACCCATTCATGGTGCAAGTTCATAGAATCATAAAACTGGAAAAGACCTCAAGTTTCTTCAGGTCCAACCCCCTGCCTTGCACAAATAAACAATCAAAATTGGTGGTATGTTACAACACAAGAAAGTTCAATGCCAGTGCTACCTTATCTTTTATTATGGACTAGGTGCAATGAACTCTGCATATTACTTGGATAAAAGGAAAGCCCTCTCTGTACTCTTCTTCCACTGACAGCAAGAAACTTAAAGGAGAAACCTAGACATACTATATATATATATATATATATATATACACTAGTTTCTTTGGAAAAGGACTTTCATCAGGGCTGCTCTACAGGTGTGCTTCAATTAACAAAGTTGATGTGTTCTTGGACATTACATCTTTAACAGAAAATTTGGTTCCTGAGGCAGAAATAACATGGAAAGTTGAGGATAGGTTCCTACATCACCAAAACAAACAAACAAACAAACAAACATGTTTCTGAAACTTTTAAAATTAAGAACTACAAAATAAATCTCAGGTAAGCCTTGCATAAGTACATAAAACATACTGAACTGTTAGGGATCACTTGAGTGCTTCTACCAAATTTCTACCTTCAGGAATGTATTTGTCTTTCAGTGGCCTCCACTTTTCTTCAATTTCCATTTTAGTGGTTAGACATCTAGAACTCTGCCTTTTTAATATGCTGTAGGGAGCAGGCTTATCTTCTATTCTTTTCTAGCTGTTTTGGAGTATATGCTGTTTACCTTGCCTGTTGTAAGTAGGCACACAGCTACAGTAAAATCAGATAAAGCAGAATCCTTTTGTTTCCCCACTGAACCAAACACTTGAAGTCTTTGTATGGGGTATAATACAGTAAATAAAAGAAAGAAAGAAAGAAAGAAAGAAAGAAAGAAAGAAAGAAAGCTGTATTTCTCCAGCCCTCCTTCTCCACCTCCCAACTGATACTGTCACTAAAAAAATACCTTCTAGCTATAAAGAAGATGAGGAAGAAAAGAGAAGGGGGCTTGAAAGATTAAAAGGACTTAGTAAAAAGAAGCTTCACTTTCAGAGGTTTTGTTAATTGAGGGATGGCTGTACTTTGATCCTCATTGTTACATTTTATATGTTTTCAAAATTTTAAATTAGTACTGTTTTAATATGCTGGCTCATTTAATGTTCTTTTTAAAAAAAAAACTATTGGTATTATAATGATTATTTTTTGTTTTGCATTTAGTTTTAAAATTAGGAGCAAGGTGGAATTTTGTGTGTGTGTGTGTTCCTTCAAGTCACCTATCAATTTACAGTGATCTCATGAATTTCGTAAGGTTCTCTCTATCTCTATATCAAAACTAAGGGGAAATACATTCTGTAAGCACATCAGGATATGGCACTGGGACCTATTGATCAAAGGGTGGGGAAGTCATCTTGTGAAATCTTTAGCATATTTATACAGAGGTTTAACTGAGTTCCATGGTACTTACACACTGGTAAAGAGGTTTATCATTACAGTTTAAAATAAATCTTGGGATTCCAGCTAAATTAGTTCATTTTAAAATGTAAATCTCTCCCCCCCCCCCCCATTTTTCCTCTTCATTCCAATTTTAAGTAGTAAAATGAACATGTCTAAAGTAGGAAGTAAATGTTATGCATTGCTTTTACTTTTATGTTCCCTTATCAGTATATTTCTTTTTTAAAAGTTTAATAATTTCAGTTTAACACATCTCTTGAGTTTTTCACATATACTTTTCATTTTGATGTTGCTGTCAAAATTCAGCTCATTTGGGATTTGTAGCTATATTGCACTAAAGAAATAAGCATGACCCTTTGTTCTCTTGAATAGCACAAAAACACTGTGATAACAGATTGAACTGGTCTTGAGTGACAGTGCTTATCTGTTTTATCATTAGATTTATCTCCACAACTTTTAAAAACTGTAGTTCATAGTGGGGCATCCCTTTTCCCAAATATGGGTTATTTGTTAAGTTATTATATATGTTAATACATACTCAGAAAACTTTAATATATGAGGAATGCAAGCATGTGGTTCTCCTCTTTGTCCCCCTATATACTCACTGGTATATCTGGTTGCAGCATGAAAGAGGGTCTTCTCAGTAGTTTCTTCCAGGTGCTGGAAATTGTACAGAGGCTAAGACTGACACCATCCTGGCTATTCTGTATGCCAATGATTTTTCTTTTTTCTGCAGGCCTTTAAGGATTGAGAGAAAAGAGATTTTAATAATGTCCCTGTCACTGGGCAAACTTTTAATTGTTTTTAATGTTAAGAAGAGTTTAATTATATTTCAATATAATAAAGCACTTGTGGAAGGGAGGGGGGCACAGAGCCTGTCAGGAGGCCATAGAAAGAAAGAGTTTATAGTTTGGTTTTGCTTCCATAGACTTCTGCTTCATCAGTGGGACTTGCTCTTTGCAAGACTGATGTCCTAACCAAGATGGTATTGCAAACTATCCATCTCAGCCACCTTGCTTGTCAATGATAAAATCAGGATGCTTGTAGGAGGTGGTCTGCCACTGGTGGGATCAACACTTTTGGCACAGCCACATTTTTGATATATAAGGGAGATGGCCCATCTCTCTGTCAGACAGAGGAGAGAGTTTGCTATGCACTTTTAATATCTTCCTGATGATGAATTGTTTTTAGTTGGTTTTAAGAGTCCAATAAAGGAAATATGTGTTTTCCATAGAAGAGAGGTGGTGAAATACTTGAGGAGCCATCATAGGAGCCCTAGAAAGCATGGGAACATCCAGAGGGGACACTTACAATATCATGGGAGAAGGGAGCACAATGGTGTAAAGATTGCCCCCTAAAATATCTCCAGACAGCATGGTTAACATCGGTGTCCATTTCCTTGCATTAAAAATGATACTACTGAATGTCAGGTCCATTAATGGGAACAAAGAAACAAACAAACAAAACAGCTATCCAAAATTTCAGTTTGGATCAGGATAGTGGCCTGCCCTGTATTACAGATACTTCATTGGCTGAGACTGGCAAATTACTCTCATTTATCTTTGCCCACCAGGATACCCTGTACAGCAACAGTCAAGGTATCATGATTACATCCCCTTGACCAAGTGTCATATCCCAAAATGGTTTCAATGTTACCACCACACACACACACACATTGTGTACTCCAAGCACCAAGGTGTTGCCCTTTCCCCACTTCTGTCTTGCATGCACTCAGATGTGATCATAGACAGTCATCTGCCCTGCCCCATGCTGTCACATTAGAGGAAAAGGCAACCCCTTGCCAACTGCTTTTCTCTAAGATCTTGCCAAGTAGCTCACCTGTGCCTGATAAAGGGGATTACATTTGGTTGCTTATTGGTTGCAGACCAGGAGCTCTCCAGCTATGCGCTGATATGACCTGTCTAATAATTCCCACACCCTGAGAAATTTAGACACACATATGCCATACCAAATAGAAATTTGCTGGTTGGCTGGGTCCTGTGTGTGTCCACCTTGGGACAACCTTCTGACAACTTTCTTACTTCTGTCCACTCATCCAGGCAGAAGGTTGCAGGGAGAGGCTAAGCCCCTTTCCCAGCTTTTGTGATTCCATAGCCATAGGCAACTGCTCTGGGTGCAAGTGAGATGGAGAAGTAGGCCTACCACCATCAATGTCATGTCCTCATCATTGTGACAGGCACTTCCTGGCTGGTCCAATCTGTGACTCAGTAATCCCTTCTCTGATTCATTATGTCCTGTTGTGCAGGGAAGAATTTGGTAGGAAGATAGCAATATGTGGTGCTGGTGGTTTGCTTGTCCATTGTCATCATGCCAGGATATGCAGGGGCAACTTTCACCACACTGTAATGGGGACAAAAGTTGGTGGGAGTCAACATTGGATAGTGGATGATGGGAATCTATACAGGGATTTAAATAGATAACAGATGGCTGAAAACAGATAGACACTAGAGATGTGCCTGTAGGCCTTGAGGAGTGAAGCAGGAGTAGGCCTTGAGGCAGTGAAATGATCATTCCCAGAGATTTGCCATAGTAGTTGACTGTCTGACTGAGGCTCAAGGTAGGACAGGTCCTCCACACAAGCTCAGTTTATATGCATATAAATTTATGTCCATAGGTAGACTTCTAAATGTGAGTTTCTACACATTATAGGAAAGCAGGTGTGAATTCATGACCTACTGTATGCAAAATACCCATACTAAGAAACTGGTCATACTGAGAAATTTGGGTCAAAACTATTCCATTCATTCCAAAGAGACAGTTTCTATGGTTGAACCTTCCTAGCAGCCATGTTATCTGCTTTGGAAGCTCTGCTTCTGTAGAGGCCATCTGTTAATCTGGCAGGATTAGTAGCCCAAATGCAGACAGACTGAATATGTCACACCTCCTAGGAAACTTTTAAGTTGTTGTAATTGTTGTTATTCTTTTTCTGTAATGTTGCTATTGTGGTTTATTGGGGTTTTTTTATGCCAATGTCATTGCTAGCCTATTCAAAGATATAGTCATGTTGGCCTGTAGAATAGCATGTAGTATTTATATATCTTTTAGCACCTTTCAGACATTAACTAAAGAAGTTGGCAGCATGAGTTTTTTTGACTAAAGTCTACTTCTTCAGATGCATTTTACCAATCCATTAAAATAAGTTTTATGCATTTTTGCCCATTTGTAGTATTTTTCTGAGGTGAAGTATTTTCCATAATTTCCATCAGTTTTTCCAAGGAGTCTATAATCCAGAAAAGTTTGAGGGCCATAGAAATAGTGTTCACCTATTCCTTCCTCTTCTTCAATCATATCAATTTTACAGCAGTCTGAGTACTAGTCCCTTTCTTCGAGGACATGGTCCTTTTACTTCACCTTGTAATTCTGTCTCAATGAAGCTGTATTTTTTTAAGCAAAGCTGTGCTCTGTCTAGCTTTATATCCATAATTAAGAACAAATTTGGAGAAAGTTTGCCTTCTTTTGCATATGGGGAGATAGGATTCCTAGTTTTGGATTTCAAGGATTTTTCCCTATACAAAAGGTATAGACACTTATATAGACATATCAACAGAAAGAAGCTGCATGACAAAGATTTCTATAAGACACCATGTGCATTAACACTTGGTAGATATTCACAACCCACATCCAAGACAAAATATAACCCTCTTCAAAAGTCATGAGTGCATAGACTGAATTCACTTACGCCTCATGCTTTATTTTTTCATGTTTATCTTTACCAACCTTGTTTCTCACCTCAAGTGTTTTATTCACAGGAATTTTGCTTTTAAAGCTCTGTAAAATGGTATGCCCATTGCTGGAGCCATAATCATCATAATCATGATCAAACTAAAGAGGCTTTTCTAACAAGATAGGAGTAACTATCTACATGGTTGGTTAGAAACATGGTAATTTAATCTCTGTGTAGCACTTTTTATGTTACTTTAACTTTGCCCATTCCCAGATTATCCCATTAATTCCTTAATAAATGTCTTGCTGGTTTCACAATAAATTAGTCTAATAGTACCATGCCATTTAAGGGATGCTGAACTGACAAAATTATTTTCTCTGAATCTACTTGCACAGACTGAGAATGTGTCAACAAGTTTTGAAGAGGAATCACAATGATGGGCTGCCATGCATGTTTCTAACCCAGGAAACAAATTGAGCTGAGCTTTCTGCATTTCGTTTAAATGGATTCATCTTTAGAGATAAAGTTATGTTCTCTATGGAAATATGAGCAGAATGCAGAGTTTCTATACAAATATTGGGGACTACAAACCTTAAATAAATACTGAACAAATATCACACATGGCCTACACACTAAATCCAGAAAAAGTAAGTTTTTTTTTTTAAAGTAAATAATCAATATAGGAACAATAGTGATCAATGAAAGATGGAAGAGAGAAAATGTTGGGGAGGAAGAGAGGTGATGTAGAGATATAGTGAAAGACTGAGAATATAACAGTGGGAAAATGCACATTTTTAAAAAATCTAAAAGGTGAAGCAATGGTTGTCACCTTGAAATGCAAGAGTTAAGTTTTTAAATAACCTGCATTTTTTTAAAAAAGATAAAAGGTTGCAAATTATACTGTTCATTCATCAAATAAACAGTAATGAATTTCATATCCATATTACGTCTTCTGAAAAAATATAATGAAGATGTTAATGCAAAATGTCTTGTTAAGCCTTTAATTTTACAGTACTCAGGAAACTTCTGAGAGAGCCACTGCCTCTGTGGTAGAATTTGTTGTAAATGGAGAGACCAAAAAGAAAAGGAAAAAAAGAAGAAAAAGAACAAGATTTGGAATGGAAACACTACTCCCTTGCTCACAAGATGAATACAGGAGCATGGCAAAGCTTTTTAGGATGAAACAGCATAATGTCAAATGTTCTAGTTTGATTCCATTTTAACTGTTAGGAATCCAGCCTATGGAATCATGGGATTTGCAGTTTAGATAGAGGTATTAGAATTTTTAGGCAGACAGCTATAGTACCTCAACAAACTACAAATCCAATGATTCCATGGTATGCAGCCATGGATGATGATGATGATGATGATGATGATGATGATGATTAATTTCCATTCCGCCTTTTCCCAGTGGGAATCAAACAGATTACAGCAGATATTTAAAACATGAGACAGTTAAAATGTTTTCAAATGCATCTGAGGAAGTGGACCTTAGTATGTGAAAACTCCTGCTGCTAACTTCTTTCTTTAATTAGCCTCAAAGATGCTACAAGGTCTCTCTACATACTATTACAAACTAACATAGCTTTGTTTGTTTTTTTAATTCTACCACAAGGGCAACTGTGGCTGGAGAAATCCTCTAGGTTAGTTCCAACCTGAACAGACCTACAGTATTAAATCAGTTGTTGAATGGTGAGTTAACATGTATGTAAATCCAATTGATTCAGTTCTTCTACTCCAATTGGGGACATGTCTGTCTTCTCTGGTGTTTGGATCATGGGAGCTTTGCTTGTGAAACAATTAATTGTTCTATTCTAGTTGGGATATGATAGCCAGTTTATTATAATGCTTTGAGAGCTGGACTAGCATATCACACTCACTTTGATCCCTGATCTGGATTTTATTGCACACCACAATGTCCTCAGGCCAGCCCCATTCCATCGCCCGGTGCCAAGCCAGCCCCAATCAGGGCTCAGATGCATGATTTTGGTCTGATGGAAGCTTTCATTACCTTTTTTAGGGGGAAAGATCCTATGAGAAGAATAATCTCACTAAAATTCTCAGTCCAGACCAATGTGTTTAACAGTAAAATATTAAGCCTATGATGTTACACCTAGATAGCGCTCAAATCAGGGCATTGTAAAGCTAAGGAAATTATGGTCTGCAGATGTCATTGCACTCCATCAATGCCCTCCAGCATGGCCAATTGTGAGGTTTGTTTGGAGTAGCAGTCCATCAACATGTGGAGGGCCAAATTTTCCTTACCTCTCTTCTGTCATAAAACCACTACATACTGGAAAGAGACAAATCTAAAACAACAATGCTAGAACACTTTTAAAACCAGTTTAATTAATTCAATGTTTTTGATCTTCTTAAGGTCAGCAAACCTAAATTAAACATACCAGATGTGCTTTGTTTTGTATGGATATGTGTGCATTGCACTTTAACCTTCCTCTGCCTATCTGCAGCAGCCATCTGAACAAGCAGTGAGCTTAAGTATGCAAAACCCTGCTCTATGTTCTCTCTGGGGAGCTATGCTCTTGTATATTTCAATACCCTGCTGACTTGGAAAAGTAGAGAACACATTCAGACTAAAAAAGAAATGTGATGTGCATAGTTTTAGGGGCAAAAAACACTTTATTGCTTTTGAGTAAATCAGCTAAGAAGACAGGTTCCTGGCAAATATGTATATTTTTCTCATTGCTGTTGTTGTTTTCAAAAATGTCATTCATTTCTCACACAGTACCAGTTATCTGTATGGTCTTTTTCACAGAGACCAAATGGCAGCAAGATCACCCATTGCTCACAATAAGTACCCACTTATAGCACAGGTCATGGTAAAATGAACAAATCATGTTCCTAAAATGTAGCTGGTGCTACATTATGCAGCACTGAGCATGCTGAGGGAATAATGCTGCTATAAATGTTGTTCTACACAAATGTGGGGGAAGGCATAAGGGTATAACTTGAAGGACATTTCCATGTGCTTCTCTAACTAGGTTGTTTTTCTATTTAACTGGTCATAAATTTATACATAGAGAATCAGCATGGCATAGCAGTTTGAGCATTGGACTGTGTCTCTGGAAAACAGGGTTAGAAGCTATAGTTGAACACAGGAACCACTGGGTGAACTTTAGCAAGTCACACTCTTTCAGCCTCAGAAGCAGGCAATAAATCATGACAAGAAAACCGTGTGATAGCTTTGTCCTAAAGTAGCCATAGAGTTTGTTATAGAGAAGCTATAGAGTTGACAAGCAAACCTCATGATAGCTTTGTCATGGAGTTGAAGGCATACAACAACTATCTTGCATTCAGTGTACACTTTTAAAAAAATACAAATAGACACTATGGAGGAACCTGGGGAGGTCTTGCCAAATTAATATATTTATCAACTATGGTCATCTTTAGTTATCTTCACTTTGTGCCCTCCATCTTCACAGAATTGGCAGGTCTCCCACTGATAGATAGTGAGCATTTAAGAGGCGGCAGATTCAAGCCCATCATTTTAATGTCGCCATCACTGTTACCTATTATACACAAGGTGAAATCCATTATTTAGGTTCACCAAGGGTTTAAATGTTAAATAAAACCTATTTGTAGCATAATCCCATTCATTTTCAAAGTAAATTTGGTTGTATCCAATGACTCTTAATCCCAGGTTAGCTGCAATGGGGCTACTTTTCTGCCTAACTCAGAAGCTTCAACTGGTTCAAAACATGGCAGCCAGGCTAGTCACTGGAACATTGAGGAGAGAACATATAACACCAGTGCTTAAATCTCTCCACTGGCTGCCGATCACTTTCCCGGCACAGTACAAGGTGCTGACTTTGACTTTTAAAGCCCTACATGGCTTGGGTCCAACTTATCTTAGAGACTGCCTCCTCCCATATGAGCCCCCGTGTACACTTCAGTCCTCTGAGAGGAATCTGCTTCAGCCTATAAAAACTAAGTTGTCTCAGACCTCCCAGAGGACCTTTTCTGCTATTGCTCCCAGGCTGTGGAATGACCTGCCGGATGAGATGCATCTTATTACAACCTTGGAAAGCTTTTAAAAAGCTACCAAGACACATCTCTTCTGGCAGGCCTTTCCAGATAGTAATTAATCTTCCATTAACCCCCTGTCCCCTATCCAGCCACCTATATGGGAATTTGAAAGTTTGTTTTTTAGAGCTTGATTGTTTTAACCATGATTAGTTTAATACTGTTTTAAGGGGAGGGAGGTGGTATGTTGGAGGATTTTAACTGCATATGTTTTTAACATGTTGTACCCCGCCCTGATTGCTCACTCAGAGGGGTGGGTAAGAAATTATTATTATTATTATTATTATTATTATTATTATTTATTATTCTATATGTCCATCATCTATATGTCCATCATCTATATGTCTTTTTTACTTTTAAAAGATCTGGCCATGTTTTTATCCAGTACTCTTTCATTGGTAGCTTACAGTTGTAAACCGCTTAGACACTCCTTAGGTGGTATGAAGCGGTATATAAATGAAGCTGTTTCTTTTTTTGTTTGTTTTGGTAACCATTCCTCTTCTATATCTTAAGGTATTTTTTTCCTATATCAAAGCAGTTCAGATGTCCATGTTCACTGCTTCCCTTAATTTCATCAACCATTCTTCATTTGTTGGAAGCATATGTCTTCTGACCTCAGAAGTAAGTGATCCAAGGCAGCAGCAGATAACAACAACAACAACAACAACAACAACAATTTATTTATAACCCACCCCTCTGAATGAGCAATCAGGGTGGGGGGGGTACAACAAATTAAAAAGCAAGTACAATTAATTATTATTATTATTATTTCTTACCCACCCCTCTGTAAAACAATCGATTGGGTTGTAAAACGTTACAACCCAATCCCTACATCCCACCCCTTAAAATGGAATTAAACTAACACAGAATTAAAATAAATAGCAATAAAACAATACAATGTATTAAAATCAACATTCTTGGGCAACCTGAAGGGGGCATCTGATGTGTGGCTGGGAGAGCTGGATACGTGTCATCGGAGACCGAGAGAGATTAACTATCATCCGGAAAGGCCTGCCAGAAAAGATGTGCCTTTGCAGCTATTTTAAAGCTGTCCAGGGTCATAATAAGATGTATCTCATCTGGCAGGTCATTCCACAGCCTGGGAACAATAGCTGAAAAGGCCCTCTGAGAGGTCTATGACAACTTTGTCTTCATGGGTTGTAGCAGTCCCAAAGGACTGGAACATGCGAGGGGGTTCATATGGGGAGAAGCGATCCCTAAGATAGGATGGACCCAAGCCATGTAGAGCTTTAAAGGTTAAAACCAACACCTTGTACTGTGC
Source organism: Urosaurus nigricauda (assembly GCA_034509955.1). Taxonomy (NCBI): domain Eukaryota; kingdom Metazoa; phylum Chordata; class Lepidosauria; order Squamata; family Phrynosomatidae; genus Urosaurus; species Urosaurus nigricauda. The sequence continues at coordinate 162,615,112 of JAOEGL010000005.1, read as the reverse complement.
CCAGAAACTGATTGGCAGCCAGTGGAGAGATTTGAGCACAGGTGTTATGTGTTCTCTCCTGGGTGTTCTTGTAACAAGCCTGGCTGCCATATTTCGGACCAATTGGACTTTCTGGGTTAAGCACAAGGGTAGCCCCATGTAGGGTGCGTTGCAGTAATCCAAGCGTGAGGTTACCAGAGCGTGTACCACAGTTTCTAGGTCCCTTGTTTCCAGGAAAGGGCGCAGCTGGCGTATCAGCCGAAGCTGGTAGCAGGCACTCCTGACCATCACCTGACTAGTCATGTGGAGCAACGAATCTAGAAGTACCCCCAGACTGCAAACAGAGTCCTTTGAGGAGAATGTGACTCCATCTAGGACGGGGAGTTGCATTCCCAGACCTGGTTTTGGGCCTGTGACTGCCAGTACCTCCGTTTTGTCTGGATTTAGATTCAATCTGTTTTTCCTCATCCAATCCATTACAGCCGCAAGACAGTCATTGAGAGGAGAGACACCATCTGAAGTCTGAGCAGATGATCTGGTCATGGAGAAATATATCTGAGTGTCATCAGCGTACTGATGACACTGCGCTCAATTCCTCTGAATGATCTCACTCAGTGGCTTCATATAAATATTGAATGGCATCAGAGACAGGATGGAGCCCTGAGGGACGCCACATTTGAGCTCAATCTTGGAAGAGCAACTGTCTCCGAGCCTCACCCTTTGGGATCTGCTAGAGAGGAAGGAATGGAACCACCGCAGCGCAGTGCCTCCAATACCGAACTCTCTCAGTCGATCCAAAAGGATGGAATGATCTATTGTGTCAAAAGCCACTGATAGATCCAAGAGCACGAGCAGGGGCACCGTACTCCTGTCAATGTTCAAGCGGAGGTTGTCCATCATAGGCTGCCCTGAAGCCAGTTTGAAATGGATCGAGATAATTGGTTTCATCCAAGATGGCTTGGAGTTAGGAGGCGACAGCTCTCTTGATCACCTTGCTGAGAAATGGGAGCAAGGAAACTGGTCTGTAGTTGTTCCTGTCCAGGGGATCAAGGCAAAGTTTCTTCAGGAGAGGCTTCACAGTCGCCTCCTTGAGACAAGGTGGAATAGTGCCTTCTCTGAGGGACACATTGATTACATCCCGGAGGAATGTCCTTGTAGTGAAAAGCTCCCCGGAAACAGCAAGCCCCGGAGACAGGACAGCCAATCAGTGAGTACCAGGCGACCAGCCAATAGGAAGCTGGCTGGGTGTGGCTAGGGAGAAGCTGGTTGCTGGGAAAAAAAAAAGGAGTTGGTTGGAGTTTGGCTGGGAAAAGGGAGACACCACAGAGGGTGGGTGTACTCTAGGTTCCTGATTGGGATAGGTGTAGGTTAGGTTTTAGGCCAGACAGGGTCTATGTAGAGTCCAGAAGAAGGGACTGATTAGGCTTTAGGTTGTAAGCCAGTTGATTTAAGCTGAAAGTATTTGACAGATTGCCTGAGGGCTAAAGTATTGTGTCCATGTAACTGTGGTAACGTAACTAAGAAAGAAATGCAAAAACCTTGAAAGTAGTTCACTGATTACTTTAATGTTTGTTAATAAACTTAAGTATTATTTTATTACAACTTGGCCTCTGTGAAATCTTGTGGCACGCTACTAAAGTAAATAAAGCCTCAGAAAAGATAGGCAGTGGTGGCAGCGGTGGGATATAAAAGCCCAGGGTGCTGTCATCGTAGAAACGTAGTGGTGGTGGTCATTGCCACAGATTAAATTGGCGGCAGCGTCGGGATCCGAAAAGTCCAGTTGCCAGAGCTGTGCTAGAAGTTTGGGGTCTGAGTGTGAAATACCAGACACCCATAGTTGTTTTGGCATAAGGCAGGAAAGTAATCTCCGAGGTATCAGCAAAGGGTAATTGGTAGGAGATTACTTGGAACCTGACCGCGCCACATCTAATTTAACACTAGTCTCTGAGGTAGCAGCCTTGGGTAATAGTAAGAGACTAGTAGTTAAAGATAAAGTCAGAGTAACGGTGATTCTTGAGTTAGACGCTTGGGTAAAGTAGAGAATCACTGACCTGACTTTGAAAATTACATAAGATCTTTAGTTGTGACAAAGGCACAGTTGAGTCAATGTGATTCCTGAGGTATAACAGCTTGGGTAAAGTAAGGAATCATAGGTTTGCCTGAGAATTGAGTAAAATCTCCATATTTACTGAGGCAAAGTAGAATTGCAGTGATTCCCGATGTATACGTCTTGGTAAAGTAGGGAATCACTAATTTTATTTTAAGAGCCAAGTGGTTTCTTGTTGATTAGTGAGGCAAACTTAAAGTAAATGTATTTCCTGAGGTATAAGTTTGGGTATTTGTAGGGAAATACTACCAAGATGCCTTCTAAAAGAGTTAAGACCCCAGCAGCAGTTGAAATGAGTGAGGAAAGAGAGATTACAGAGGAGATGATGGCTAGTGTTGACACGGATGTGTCTGACCCTACACAGAGTTTAGAGATGTGGAGAATTAAACAGGAACTGCAAATGAAAAAAGAAATAGAGTTGGCCAAGATAGAGAAAGAAAATGAAAGGATTCTGAAAGAAATAGAACAGGAAAGGATTTTGAGAGAAAGTCAAATAGCACAAGAAAAAGAACTTGAATTAGCCAGAATTCAAACTGAGAGGCTTTTGAGAGAGAAAGACATGGAGTGTCAAGTTAGAATGAGGAGTTTGGATCAGGGAATCCATTTACCACAAGTAGTTTCTGAGGGAAACAGGATACCTCAAATTGATATGAAGAGGTTTCCCAGATATTATAAAGGGGACAACATTGAAGCCTTCTTTGTTAATTTTGAAAGAACTTGCTTAGAGTGGAAAATAAAAGAGGAAGATAGAATGAGTTACCTGAGATCACAAATTAGTGGGGGTCTCACAGAAGTCTATGCAGAGATGAGGGCAGAGGAAGCCCAGGATTATATTTTATTTAAAGAATTGGTGAGGCAGAGGTTTGGCCTGACACCAGAGCATCATCGCAGAAGATTCAGGGCTATTAAGAGAGAAGGGAATGAATCTTTTTGTCAGTTGGGAGCCAGACTAGACAATTTCTTAAAAAGCTGGATTGAGGGTGCTAAGATTACAACAAAGGAAGAGCTACAGAGTCTGATAGGACTAGAGCAATTCTTTAATGTGATCCCTCAAGATTACAGATAGCTAGTACAGGACAGACAGCCAAAAACAGTGGCAGAGGCAGCCAAACTGCTAGATGCAATAGCCTTGGTCAGGGAAGATGGTCGAAGTACAAGATATGAAGGGATATCTCAAGAAAATGAAAGAAGGAATCCCAGTAGCTGGTCTATTTCAAAAGGAAAGCAGGACAGTGATAGAAATGTGAAACCTTGGCAAGAGGACAAGACCAATTATGCTGGTAGGAGAAGTGTTGGGTTGAGAGAGTGTGATCTAGACACTAATACAAGAGATAGGTGGATGAGGAAAGATCCCTCAGAAGCAAGTAACAAGAGATGTTATGAATGTGGTAAAATAGGGCACCTCAGATATAACTGCCCAAACATATATAATAGGGAGAGAACATCAGATATGAAAACAGCTTATTGTGTAACAGCAGTCAAACCATCAGTTCAGGGTTTTGGCCACAGAGAACATACAGAGTCGGGTGCCATGGAAACAACAGTTGGAAGATCAACTGAGACTTGTGAAAACTATTGCCCAAAGACATGTTTGGTAGTCACAACAGCACCTCACGAAATTGATTTAAAAGACCACAACGAAAGAATACAGATAAATGACACTTCTATGTGGGCTTTTCGTGACTCAGGGTCAGAAGTGTGTATTATCAAATCACACCTGATACAACCTCAGAATTTGTGCCCAAATGAGTATTTATCTATAAAAGGATTAGGAGGACCTGCATTTTCAGTGCCAGTTGCCAAACTACATATAGCATTTCGAGGATATAAATTGCAGTGGAGATTTGGCATATATGATTCCATCCCAACAGATTGTCTCATTGGAAGTGATTTGGTTAAACACATTGAAGGGCTAGAAGAATCCAAAAATTTGGCCGTTAAAGAAAAAGCCAAGAGAAGAGATAAATTCGTTGGGACGTTTAAACATCAGTTGGAATGTATGAAGGCAGAAAATCAGACTTCACAGGACCTTAAGCTGGCTGGGTGTGGCTAGGGAGAAGCTGGTTGCTGGGGGGGGGGGGAAAGGAGTTGGTTGGAGTTTGGCTGGGAAAAGGGAGACACCACAGAGGGTGGGTGTACTCTAGGTTCCTGATTGGGATAGGTGTAGGTTAGGTTTTAGGCCAGACAGGGTCTATGTAGAGTCCAGAAGAAGGGACTGATTAGGCTTTAGGTTGTAAGCCAGTTGATTTAAGCTGAAAGTATTTGACAGATTGCCTGAGGGCTAAAGTATTGTGTCCACGTAACTGTGGTAACGTAACTAAGAAAGAAATGCAAAAACCTTGAAAGTAGTTCACTGATTACTTTAATGTTTGTTAATAAACTTAAGTATTATTTTATTACAACCTGGCCTCTGTGAAATCTTGTGGCACGCTACTAAAGTTAATAAAGCCTCAGAAAAGATAGGCAGTGGTGGCAGCGGTGGGATATAAAAGCCCAGGGTGATGTCATCGTAGAAACGTAGTGGTGGTGGTCATCGCCACAGTCCTCAGTGTGTCCCTTCGACCAGCCAAGATGGACACAGATCGAGAGAGCAAGTTGTCTTCCTTACGCTTCCAATGAGCTTGTCCACGTCATTGGTACTCACAGATTGAAACTCATCCAGTAAAATAGCATCAGCAGAGTTGCTGGATACCTCATTTGAGGATACTGGTGAAACACTGGCATCCAAGTCGGTCCTTATCCGAGAGATTTTATCTGCAAAGTGGGTGGTTAAACGTGTCACACGAGGCTGTTGTAGGGTCAAGTAGGGGTTTCAGCACAGGAGAGACCTGCGTCAACTCCCCCACCACCTTAAACAGCTCTGCTGGATGGGACTCTGCAGACGCAATGCGTGCAGAGCAGAAGAATCTCCGTACTGCACGTAATGCCTCCCGATAAGCACGAAGATGCAGCCTATGCCGAGTTCTGTCTGACAAGAGCCAAGTCTTCCGCCACTTGCCCTCTAGTCATTGTCCAGTCCGCTTCATCACCCTGAGTTATGTTGTGAACCAGGGTTTGTGTTTAGAAGCAGGCTGGAAAGGATGCGCTGGGCAATTGTGTTGATAGCCTTGGTGATATCAGTGCTCCAGGGTTTAACCAAGGCTTCAACGGAATCGTCAGTGCTGCCAACCATTAGACCCTCTAAGGTTTTCTGGAAACCAATTGGTTCCATTAGCCTTTGAGGGCGGACCGTTCTAATGGGTTCGCCACCCCCGGGGGGACGGAAAGTTGCTTTAAGTTCTATCTTGATCAGGAAGTGATCTGTCCATCCATGACAATGCAGAGGTTTTGATTACGTCTGCCCACTGATGTTCCTGTTCTGTTCTAAAAATCCCATCGAGTGTATGACCCACACAATGGGTAGGCCCGTTGACTAATTGGGATAGGTTCATGACTGTCATGGATTCCATGAACTCCCGAACCACTCCAGATAAATCGGACAAGCTGGTCTCCAGAGGGATGTTGAAGTCACCCAAGACCAAAAGTCTGGGTGACTCCAACAACAACTCAGAGTTCAGCTGAGTCAACTCGGAGTCCAGCTGAGTCAGCTCGGTTAGGCAACGGGGTGGCCAGTATACTAGCAGAATCCCCAAACTATCCCTGGTCTTCAGGCTGAGGTAAATACACTTGATGTGAGTTGTTTTCCAGACAGGTTTCCTAATCAAGGTCAAGTTGCTTCTATGGATTAAAGCCACGCCGCCCCCTCACCCACTTTCCCTTATCTGCTCACTGACTGTGTAGCTTGCTGGGAGAGCCTGCGCCCACATAGCTGTGCTGGCATCTCCCAGCCAGCTCTCGGTGAAGCATGCCAGGTCGGCCAGTTCATCCACCAAAAAATCGTGAATGATGTGAGTTTTTTTCCTTTGGCCTGCCTGACATTGCAAAGGAGCAGATTAAGGGGCTGTGGAATGGTTGGTGCACTCTCTACATTATCCTGGGAAACAGAGTGAACTGAAGAAGGGATAGATATCAAACATTGATTCCATCTTCTTTTTGTGCCAAGGGGTCCAGAAATCTGATTGTGCAGACAGCTACTGTGGCATGGGCACAGAGGCCAAGGTAATTTGTGTCTGAACAGGGCAGCTGGAGAGACAAGATATTCCAGGCTGTCCCAGGAGAAATGCTGGCCAGTATAAACAAGACTTGGAAAATGGGTGAGTGGGTGTTGGAGAGGTCATTGCACCATTGGTAGAGAATTCTGACCTTCACAATAGCCAAAAAAGTGAACTATGATGGTATAAATACAACTTATGCTTTCATAATATACCAACAAGATGCCAGACAAACATTTCAAAAGTCTTTTATTTTCAATATTACTGATGAGCTGATCAAATAAAAATTTAACCAGTGGCATATTCCCCCAGTCTAGTAGCCACAAGATATTGTAGAACTTCAGAACATATTATCCAGAGCATCCATGGTGCACTCCCATTCTAGGTTAACACATCAAGCCTAAATGGATATAATAAGGCTGCAATGAATTGCAGACCTTTTAAACTTTTCACTAAGTATCTTTCAAACAAGTCACTGTATAATGTTGTACTAATAATACATGGCATCTGTAAAAGTTTATTATCATCCATGCCAAAACATGACACAGAATTATATTATAGAGGACTCCAAATAAAAGGGCTAATAAATGTATATAAATTACAATTCAAATTACTTTGCCACATGCCAGACAAATTGCACAGCAGGACTGAAGGACTGGTTTATCTGTCACAATGTTTCCCAAGTCATCATAACTCCATGTGGTGGTTACTGGAAATCTTTTAATATAAAAAAACCTTTTTCTCAAGACTATTCAAACTACACATATCTTTTACAAACCATGCTTATTGTTTTATGTGAATATTTTGATACAATATGTGTATGTGTATAAGATTCCTACACATCTTACAAAGGGAAGGTATAGGGGCAAAAAGGTTTGTGTCAGGCTTTGATAAGCATCTGTCTTTTCCTTAACCTTTTTGTTTATTTATTGTTATTGATGACCAACCCATGAAATAAAAAGACCACACACAGAATTAAGCAAATTTATTTAAAATGTTACCTGTTTAAATTGGTTTCTTGAAAAATGCAACAAAGCCCTTTCATTCTTCAAAGAATCTAATGCAGGACCAATGAGGCAGTTGGTCTCCTAGACATCCTCTCCAGCTTCCCTTCAGTGAAACACTTGAACCTTAAGGAGAAGCTAAAAACTGGATTGCGACCTACCAATGGATCTGCACAATTTCTGTAGCGGGCAAGATCCCCTGGGCAGGTCTAAGGACAGCCTCCTTCCTCACCATTCTATCCCATGGGGGGCAGTTTCAAAGACATATCCTTCACCAAAAAGGTACCATAGATGATCACTGAACTCCTCCTTTCTCCCCCATTACCTGCCAAGTGACCACCTATTGAAGACACCAGCCTAGGCCAATTTTGAAGTCCTCAAACACAGAGGAAAGGGGGGGGGGATTCCTACCCAGCCCCAAAGCAACCAGAGAACTTACACTATGCTATAGGTGGGAGGAAGGGTCATAAATTTCAAAGAGCTTGAGGGTGAAGGGTGGTAAAGCCTTATATGATCTCAGTTCTGTCCCTCTGCTCTTGAAGTCTTGGTGGGAAATACCAAGGCAACCATTAACGTGGCATCTCCTCATAGGAGGCATTCAAATGCTTCTCCCTCCCTCTACACAGGTAGTGCAGGGATATAAGAATTACTTTTGTATGCTATAAAGCAAATAAAAATTAAAGTGAATTTTTATTTTTATTTTAACATGTAGCAAACCAGAGAAGATCGCTCCCATGAAGGACCATTGCTTTAAGATGCTGAGCAGTACTCAGACATGTGTAGAAGCATCCAGAAGTGATAGAATTGAAGTTCTCATGTTTCTTCATGTCCCATAGTGATGCAGTAGCAATGAGGACACAGGTCATAAACCTCAACTTGAATCCTGATCTCCTGGTTCCCTCCAATTTCACCCACTGGATCCACAGATAGCCATATCCCCTCCTGCCTAATACTATCATTTGGTGATTACCCATTCATTACACAAGCTTTTTTATAGGTTGTAATGTGTCTCCAAGGCTTAGTTACTGGAAGTAAGTGTTCTATGCTAAAATATACTTACATCTTTGGATTTCCTCTTCTGCCTTTGGCTTTGCTCACAGCGGGAATGTAGCATTCAAGAACTTTTCTTAAATTGAATTTGGCCCTTGGGCTGAAATAGTAATGTAAATGTAACTGTCAGGGGACTAAAATTTCCACAGTTACCTGTGTTAACATTCTTAGAAAAACTGAAGCAGAACAGTATATAAGCTTTGATATGAATATGACTTCTATGCCACTCCTACTTATGTCTGCACAGCAAATAGAGATGGCTTTTTAAATTGCCAATACTACACTCAGAAGAAGGTAATCTCTTTTTGCCAACCTCTAAAATACACTCTGTACACTTTCTGTGCTAGGGTTTGTCAGCCCTTAGAAACTGAAAGTCATTAAAACTTTACAAAAGTTACTTTTCTATCTAATGAGCATTAGGCATTTTTGTTATTAAAAATGATTAAAAATCTATTGGGATTGTACATTCTTAACAGGATGCATTTAAACATCATAGTGTTTTCCTTTCATTACAAAACTTAATAGCATTTGATGTGATTTACAACAAATGTTATTTAAAACCTAATATACTGTATAAAGCTCAACAGTAATGCTATTTGCCTGTCAGTATTTGTAGTACACTGTCATTAAGTATCTAATAGTTTCATATATATTTATTACAATCAGCATGTTTTCTCTTCCACAGATGCCCCAAAGGAAGAACTGTAATAATATGCAGTGAAACCAACATTTAGAAGGCAACCATCCATGCCGCCACAAGAGTTTTGCTCTGTTCCAGCCTGATTAACATGCCGAAATAAACTAGTGCTTTAGAACTCTTTCATTCTTTTCATTATTTATTTTTCTTAATAAGGTGATAAACATAGCCAGTTTATTAACCTTGCAGAAGCAAAACAAACAAACTAACAAACAAAAAACCTGGGGTTCTCATATGGTTTTGGAACACAATGTCTGGATGAAGTGTGACCTCCATATCCCTATTGATTTTCTTTCTTAATCCTCTATAGCAAGAATCCTAGATCCATATTACCACTCATGGCATGATTTCAATATGATGGCTGACCAAGTATGTCTCTGTCAACTGAGTTAAGAGCTAGAAACATCCTAGAGCTGAGATAGGAACCTCCTTTTCTGGGTCTCTCACCTTGTTAGATTGGACACTGTTATCTCACTATAGGTACTGAGGACTAATTCTTCAAGGAATATTGACCAATATATTTACTCTTTAAAAATAGGCTTGCTGGAGAGTTATTAGGTTGAATATTGCACAGAACCCTTGCAACTTTAAGACAAAAAACAAAAAAAATTAAGAAGCAAGATGAACTGCCATAAAATACCATGAAGCTGGGCATTCTCTATGAACACGACTCTGGCATCCCTGTAAAGAGTGGGAGAAAAACGGGCAGAGAGGTGCTCATCAGAGTTTCTTAATACTTGAGAAACAGTGTTAAATATTTTTGAATATTCTTTCCACCCCTACTCCCAACATGGCTTTTGCCTCCCCAGTGGACTGGGGGTAGGGGAAGGAATGCAGAGGAACACCAATTATTTTATTAACATGGCTTGGGCATCCCTGATGGACAATGTGGGAGAGGAGGTGGAGTGTTGCTGACAAGAATAGTGTTGGGTGTTTCTCTGCATTCCTTCCCCCACTTTCCACTGGAAAGGCAAAAGCATTGTTGAGAATAGGGATGGGAAAATGTTCAAAAGTAGTTAATACTGTTTTTGAAGTGTCAGGAAACCTTAATGAGAATAATCCTAAATTGACAGGAATGTTTGCAGTTCAGGACTTATTGCACAAAAAATTTGCACATAACTGTTTTATGCAGAAAACATTTTCTGCACAGGTAACAGCATTTTCTTTATGGAAAATACTGTATCAATGGAGAAATATGCAAATACTTTGCAACTCTAGGTCCTATGATGTGTTGGCAACCCTAGGTCCCATGGAATTGTGGACAGGGCCAAGAAATGTTATTCAGGTGACTCAGCCTAAGAAGAGAGATACATGTTCTGGTTTTTCCTCTTCCAACCTCCTATCCTTGAGCCCCACCACCCTCCACACATTGGAAGTCAAAGTTCTATACAGATTCCCCAAGACTGATCAGTGTTCCAAATTTCACAGAAAGCAATAGAATACAATGGTCCCTTGCCTTACATGGGAGATACGTTCCAGACCCCCCGCATAAGGCAAATTCCACCTATGCTTGAGCCCTATTAAGAAAAATGGGGCTTGCGCTCACAGCATGCCTTGGTACATGCACCATTCAGGAAATGGTGTGGGGATTTAAGCATAAGCTGAAAGCCACATAAAAAGCACCCATGTATGATGTGAGCGCACTGTATACACCCTATCACAGTTCTCTGCTCTCCAATATGTGGTTGGTGATTGGAATGAAACCAATGTTAGCTTTCATGTCCTAGGTTTAACTTTATCATGTGAGGAGTAGAATACCTAGAAAAGTGTTGCACCTCTTATAAGGAGGAACTTCCTGACAGTAAGGGCTGTTCGACAGTGGAACACACTCCCTCGGGGTGTAGTGGAGTCTCCGTCTTTGGAGGTCTTTAAGCAGAGACTGGATGGCCATCTGTCAGGGATGCTTTGACTGGGAGTTCCTGCATGGCAGGGAGTTGGACTGGATGTCCCTTGTGGTCTCTTCCAACTCTATGATTCTATGATTTTAAATGCATCTAGCAGCACCTTTATAGTTGCACATTAATTGCTTGTAAATGTTCATGAATTTCAATTTCACTCATATGACTGTCTTGGGTCATGGACAAGTAAATAATTATTCATTTGTAAGCAATTATACTCCCAAGCTTTGCATTTTATATTGCTACTAATTCAGTGATGCAGCCATGTTATGTGTACCTTTTTTTTCTTTCTTTTTTTTTTTTTTTTGCAAGGGTGGGATTCCACAACCTGAAGTAAACAAATGCATTCTTGCTGAAATTAACATTTGAATAGCTAAAGAAAAGAAGCTACAAGTGTACATAAAGTGCAAAGTACAATATGAATGTATAAACTGTACTGTTTTGTCTGGAACAGCAGGATGGTCCTAATACCTAAGGAAAAGAAGCTACAAGTGTACATAAAGTACAAAGTACAATATGAATGTATAAACTTACTGTTTTGTCTGGAACAACAGGATGGTCACAGTGACCAAAGATTATAACTAAATCAAATGTCCTCCATTCCACCAACACAGCCCCATTTTCAGGTTAAAAAGAATTTTCCCACTGATGATGATTCAAGTGTCAAGAATAAAGTGTTAAATCATAATGAATGTATTTGTTTTCTATGTATCAATTAATTAAATCATATTTAATTTATATTTAATTTATCACATTGCTCATAGGAGGCAAGAAAAGCAGATCAACCAGTTTAAAATTTTTGAAAACCATTAAAAAAAACCACCTTAAAAGCATACTAAAGAATCTGAGAATTTAACATTTCACAAGACAGTTTAAAAGCCATTGAAATGGTTAAAGACGATTTAAAACCAGGGACATGTGCAGTTCTCCGGCAGATCCCAAAGGGTGAGGCTCGGGAACAGTTGCTCCTCCAAAATCAAGCTTAATTGTGGCGTCCCTCAGGGCACCATCTTGTCCCCGATGCAATTTAACATCTATATGAAGCCGCTTGGTGAGATCATTCGGAGGCATGGAGCTCTGTGTCTTCAGTATGCTGACGACACTCAGATATATCTCTACATGACAAAATTGTCCACTCAGACCTCAGATGGCGTCTCTCCTCTCAACCGCTGCCTTGAGGTGCTAATGGATTGGATGAGGGAAAACAAATTGAAGCTCAATCCAAGCAAAACGGAGGTACTCACAGTTACAGGCCTGAAACCAGGATTGGGAATACAATCTCCAGTTCTTGATGGAGTCACACTCTCCTCTAAGGACTGTGTTCACAGCTTGGGGGTCCTCCTTGACTCGTCGCTTCACATGACTAGTCAGGTGAATGCAATGGTCAGGAGTGCCTGTTACCAGCTTCGGCTGATCCGCCAGCTGCGCCCTTTCCTGGAGAGGAAGGATCTGGAAACTGTGATACATGCTCTGGTAAACCTCACAATTGGACTTCTGTAATGCACTCTATATGGAGCTACCCTTGTGCTTAACTCGGAAACTACAACTGGTCCAGAATATGGCAGCCAGACTCATTACTGGTACATCTAGGAGAGAGCACATGACACCTGTGCTAGAATCTCTCCACTGGCTGCCGATCAGTTTCCGGACACAGTACAAGGTGTTGGTTTTGACCTATAAAGCCCTACATGGCTCGGGTCCATCCTATCTAAGGGACCACCTCTCCCCGTACGTACCCTCCTGCACACTTCAATCCTCTGGGAGGAATCTGTTACAGCCCAGGAAGACCAGGTTGGTGCAGACCTCCCAGAGGGCCTTTTCAGTGGTCACCCCTTTGGAATGACCTGCCGGACGAAATGCGTCTTATTCCATCGATTGACAGCTTTAAGAAAGCTTTAAAGACACATCTCTTTCGGCAGGCCTTCCTGGAAAATGTCTAACATTCCCCAGCTCTATCTCTTGCTAGTTCTTAGTTTCCATCTGGTTAAACAGCTCAGGAAGTCTTTTGGTGTGACATTGTGGATTTTGCTTATTTGTAACTGTTTTTAACTTGTCTGTGGTTTAATCCTTTTTTAGGGGGGGAGTTGGGAATGGGAATCAATATTTTAATTGTGATGTTTTTTAACTTCTCTTGTACCCCACCCTGATTGCCCGTTCAGAGGGGCGGGCTAGAAATAAAATTTATTATTATTATTATTATTGTTATTGTTGTTATTATTATTATTATTATTATTAAGAAGAGAGTATTCCATAACTGCAGTACCATCATTGTGGCACCACAACTGTGCACATCATCTCAGTGTTTTGCCCCAATTGGTGGGACATAGACCAGGCATCCACTAGCAGACATCAGTCCTCTGGCAAGAATATATCAGGCAAGCTGTTCTCTCAGGTATTGAGATCCCAAGTTGCTTAGAGCTTTTAATAAGTATAACAATGCTTTCTTCCATTCACTATTAAGTAGAGGTTGGAGAAAATGGCACAAAGTTGTTTTCTGGACTACAGCTTCCAGAGTTCCCTAGCTAGCATGGCCAAAACGGTATATAATAATAATAATAATAATAATAATAATAATGATTCTTTCATGGAAATATGAATGTGTGCCCTATGGATGCAGATGTGCTTTTTTGGATGCTGCAAAGTTGGCATTTTCTCTTTCTGTATCATCCAAGGCCTTTCTGCCAAACTAAAACCCCTGAACCTGCTCCACATGCTTTTTCTTGGGATTTTCCACCAAGACTGGCAAATGTATTCATTTTGAAAAGAATTCAGGTCTAAAACCTGCATTGCTGATTTAATATATAACAATGTGGCACTCATTGGCAATCTCAGCATTTTAAAAAAATGCTTATAGAATAATCCATAAAGTAGAGTACTATCTACTCATGGTTAACATGAATCATGAAGAATGATTTTAGGAAACTGCTCTGCTAGTTTGAGTGTAAGAAATGATTTTCCCCATGTTTTGCCCTTTGCTCTCCTAATCTTTCCTCTAATGCAAAATTTATCAATTTGGGATTTTGTTGATCTCAGCAGTATCATGTATATCTTTCTACATGCCTCACACACTAAGTCTTTATTTTTATTTTTCATATCTTCAACAAACCTCATGAACAAAGTTTCCTTTCTTCTCTTCTGTTTGGGTTTTTCTCTTTTTGGCGGGGGGGGGGGGCATGATTGCTGACCTCTTTGATTCTTGTATTTTCCTGCAATGGTAAATTTATAAATAACTGATGTGGTACAATAAGATAATCTTGCAGAATATTAGAAACAGTGACATAGTGAGGCATTTTCAAAATAACTTGGGAGAGTGTTTGATAGCTTGCCATTATTAAAAGATGAGGGAGAGAGAATTTAAGCCTTTTACTCCCGATTCCTATTACTACTCACATTCAAACCCACTTTGACTAATTTATCATAATATAGGACCCTAAGTCTTGTGGCCAAACTGTCTACAACAGTCTTCTAGCCCTGCTGTTTCTACACTGTCATCAGTGTTTCATTCCTCAAAATTTTCAGCACTTAAAAATCCCCAGTGCTTTTATGTTTGCTTAATATACCTAAAACTAAAACAGTGTTTCATTAAAAAAAATTATAAAAGGTAACCTGTCTCCTATGCAGATGTGAATCAATCATGTTGCCTTTTAAATCAGTACCTAGGACTGCAGAATTTTCCCTTAGATTCACATTAAGCAGATGTCCATTCGATTCCTTAGAATACTTTACAGAAATCACTGTTGTTTTGATTAACAGCCAGACATTATCCATTTATAATATTCTCTAGTCATCTATTCAATCGTGTCAATATTGGAATGCTACTCAACCTATATATGGATAATGGAAAGTGGTGAAATAGAGTTTTTGGAATAAAATTATTTCTGGTGTGTCTAGACCAGAATTAGACATGTCTTGATAAAAAAAAATAGTAAAATAAAGAACACACAATGTAAAGGTGGTTGCAAGGTGCACATTGTCCCTTCAGAATTTAACTTAAAATATCCAAACTATAGTCAATATAAAAATGAGTACATATTATCCTCTTTTGTGTGAATGATCAACATTTCATATATTTCCAATATAGTTGATGATTATTGTCAGAAATGTGTGTCCCAGTGTAGGAGGGAAAACTAGATGGAAACACATTTTGTTATGAAAAAAGACCAAAGTTTTAATGTTGACAACTTTTATAATAGTGGTAAGCCTTGGTGTAACATTGGAAAATTAATCTATTGGAAAGCATTGGAAATGAATTTTGAAATGGAAAATATTAATGGAAAAATAAAACGTTTAAAAACATTAACTACCCCCGCATTTATAGCCACATTGATCTAGTTTATAAAAAAATTAAGACATTGGCAGGATAATGCTGACTGAAAGTTACAAAGTATTTAATAAGTTTATAGTATGTTCAGTCTGGGTTCCATCATTAAGTAAAAGTAGTAAAGGTGTGGGTTTTCCAAAAATGATGGGATGTAGTAGTAATTTCTGAATTAAAGCAAACTTTGGCATGGATTATATGATTGTGCATGTGGACTGAAGGATTGTGTTTTCAGTGTGGGAAGGGAGCCTGTGTTATAACTTTGTACCAGGCCTCACAATATGATGCTTCTGTCCCAGTTGCACTCATACGATTCTTAATTTCTATCAAAGGTTGTATAATTAGTTCTCTAATATTAATGTGAACTTTTTAGTGTCCTAAAACTAATGTCATGCTAGCAATTGCAAAATAGTAAGACAAGATTATCTCCCCTTCTTCCCATGGCCCACTTATCTCCATAGTCATAGTTCAACACTCAGGAGATTATTGCATTGCCATTTTTGCCTGAGCCATGCACGAGACAGGATCATGACAGAACAGGAAAGAACGAGTGATATTGCACAAAAAATTTCTGCTGTGCTGCCAGCTGCACTTCTCCCAGCAATCACAGAAGCTTTCTGTACTACCAAAATCAGTTGGCAGAGCACAGCTGGGAATAGGGGATGGTCATGTGGCAGTGCAGCAGCAATTTTGTGTGCAATATCACCTGTTCTTACCCATTCTGCCCCAATCCTCTCCTGTGCATGGCTCAGGCAAAAATAATTGTGTGATAATCTCCTTAGTCCACTATATCATACAGAATGTATTCCATAGTTACACTTAGGACCATATCACATGACGGGAATTGGAAGTATAATCCAGTGGCATTCCGAACTCAATCATGGGGTTTCATGTTATTGTGTGAGAGATTATCACATGCAATCACTGGCAGTCCGAATGCAGTCTGAACACAATCCTACAGCAATCCAAAAGTAAGCAAATGTTATAAATTAAATATAAACTGTCTAATTAAAAATAATAATTGTAAGCCACTCTGATAACCTTAAGGGATGAAGAGTAGTGGGGTATAAATTATTATTATTATTATTATTATTATTATTATTATTATTTAGCAGATTCACAAATTCTATTCCCAGGCTATCTTTTCTCAGGGTATCTTTTCTTTCAAAATTGAGTGGAACCCCTCCAATGTGATAACATTTCATGTAATTGCATTCATTTCTGAATTGACCTCACTATCTTTTCTTTTGAAATTGAGGGGAATCCCTCCCGTGTGATAACATCTTTATTTTTTCCCTAGTCCCACTAGCATAAAGGCCATGTTCAAATAATACATTTTAAAAAAAAGACACATGCAGCTGGCCAAGCACTGTGATCTGCTAAACCAGTTCTGTGCTTCTTTGTCATATGATACAAATGGCACTGCGTTTTCTCAGTCTATTTTATGGAACTCTGAAGAGCAGAAAGTTTTTAATAAATATAGTTCCAATTCACATTCATGGCATCTTGTAGAACAGAAATGATAAACTGGGATTCAATTTAATTTTTTATCCTAACTCTTCCCATTCTTCCTTTTTGTTCTTATTTTTGTATACTGTAATAGGCATTTCACAGGAGGAATAACTCATTCATGCCAAGGAAGAACATAAATTGCTTGGTACAGTGCTTCACCATAAAATAAAATAAAAAGTAAATGCAAAGCATGGCATTTTGTTTTTGTACTCAGCATTAACAATACGACCGGGATTTCTTTGAGGGTTTTTTGTTTATTTTGTTTTGTTTTGTTTTGTTTTATGATGTCAATTGCAGAGCTTTTCATGTTGAAATAAAGCAAAATACATAGTAAGTCAAAAGGCTGAGAAAACATACTTTTTATATATCAGGACCTCAGTTCAATCTGGTTACAGGTACTGTTTTACTGAAGTTCCTTGGTAAACCCTGATTATTTATAATGACATATTTAAACTTGAGTTAATGTTTACAACTCTTTATGTCTCATCTGGATTTCAATTAGAAATTTGCACCCCATTATCTGTGCAGATATGGACAGTGTGACATCACTACAATAAAAAGGTATCTTGATGTGACATAATGTATCAAGACTAGTAGTAGTAGTAGTAGTAGTAGTAGTAGTAGTATGTACCAGTGAATTGGTGTATGTGCACAGGAATAACCATGCCATGGTGGCCCTCAATGTGTTTGGCCCAAAGCAGTTTTTAGTCTCTCCCCAAAGTGAACTTTTGCAGAATTATTAAATGCTGTTTTAGGGTACTCCCTATTCAAAACAACCGGAACCTTCCCCCCTAAAACCCCCAAAAACAATCCAACAGGAAACTAGAACAATAACTTCTGATCACTCAGAATGATAGCTGGAATGCTGCCACTTGTCCTTCTGGAGCTTTGTACAGGCCAAAATTGGGCAGTGAGGCCACCCCTGTTCAAAATCAAGGAATAAGGAATGTGGGTTGTCATCCTACACCAAGACACATTGTAAGACTTGGTGAGGGGGCTTGTGAAGTTGTGTCCATTAGCCCCACCACCTCCTGCTACTATACACAGCAGTGACACACCTCACTATTCACATGATCAGCTTGTGAGACTGGAATTCTTATGAGCATCATATGGACCCTGTTTATATAGTTTAGTTAGTTGAATTCATCAATGTCTCCATAGTGGGGTGGGGGGGGGGGACCAGAGTGGTGTACAGACAGACAAGTAAAAAAAACAACAACAACCAACAAACCCAAATGCATTAAAAAAACATTGAGTTTTATTGCTCAGGAAATTTTAGTCTGAAAAGAAACATCCTGAATGGAGACTGGAAGCATAAAGGTGTAAACACATGCCTGATCCCAGCTGGAAAGGTTTTCCACAGCATAGGTGTTGATGCAATCAATACCCTACTCCTGGTGAACCTCATACTCATGTGAAACAATTAGGAGTGTGTTTAGTAATTATCTTTTCTAATAAATGATTTATGCATTCTAATCACATTGGCAAGACAATGTAAATCTACAGAATTCCTCCTCAAGAAGAAAGGTTTGATAGGCCAGATTCCTCCCACATGCAGATAACTTGTTTACACATAGAATTTCTTCATGTATCTCCAGAACTTGTGGAAGGTGAGGACACTGCTGTTGCACTTTTCCCATTTTACCTCCCTCTCACTTGTTCTTTCAACACACAGGAAGACATTTTTGAGCCTTCCTCTGAACAGAATACAAGAAGTATGGAATGCAGAGCAGAAAAGTGGAAAAAAATAAATAAAACAGGAAAACATATAGGTTACTTCTGAATTGGGTGGTGTGACTAGGCCGATATACGCTAATTTTATAAATTAGATATTCATCTCAAATGTGCAAACATATTGAAATACCAGTTTTATTTTGAGAGTTTCAAGATATGTAATATTTGCTGAACCTTTAATAATGATACAACTTCTATTATGGGTTTTAAAAGTAATACCGTAGCCTCTGTTCCTATGCTATAATACCTAGAAAACTATATCCTCCATAGTAGAAATGCTGTTTTAGGGTACTCCCTATTCAAACATGTCTCTGTTGTTTTCTGCTTCACAGTGCATTCTATCTGTATGTCAGATTTCATAGTGGTGTGAAGATATATCCTATTTGAAGTATAATACTAGAGATTGTGTGTCTTCTCCCAAGTTAAACTTATTGTGAATGTAATCAAAAAGATTCCACATTTAATTTTAAAGCAGGAAATAATTTTGACAGTGTAATTCCACCAAATAAATAAATAAATAAATAAATGAAATAGACCACTATAAAATGGCATGTATCTTCCTTCTTCAAGAAACAAAGACAACAAAGTGTTAGCCTAAACCAAAAACAAAACACTATAACAAATAGAAAGAGGTAGGAAAAAAGTGTTCACAGAGTAAAACATAAAATAGTTTAATGTCTAAAATATTCTGATCATGCAAAGACAAAAAATTCCCTTACATAAAAATAAGCAGTGTATAAACAGTGTAATACACTGTACAAAAATGCATTAAAGACAAGGAGTATCTAAACTTTCAAAATGCATTAAAAAGTAAAAACTATCAAAACATCCAAATGTGTATTGACAAAAGTCTTCCTCAGTGGTAAAGCAAAGCTAAAAAATGGAAATATAGTAGAGTTGGTATATAATTCACATATAGGCACACTATATTGTAAAATAATAATCAGACAAATGTACTAACAGCAAAACAATTATTCTATTGCCAAAAAATCATTCCCGACAGACTGAGGGCATGGAGTTCAGACAGTAGCATGCCCCCCATCCACCAGGAAGCCACATGGCCAACTTCACATGCAGCAGATCCATGGCATTTCAGTGGAGCAGCGTTTACACATGTTGCACCAAAGAAATGCTAAAAAAAGCCACCGCCGCCACCATAATGAAGGTTTCCTTTCCCCAGTGCCAAAAGGAACAGCTTTCTGCTGCTCCTTTTAGTACCAGGAAAAAGCGGGGTTGAGGGCACAGTGTGCAGTTACCGCACAGGTCAGGGGCCAAAAAGGACAGACAACTGGCTGGAGGAAAAATGACCACAACTTTATTAGCTGGAACATAACAAGAACATATCTATAGGGTTCATCCAAAACATAAGGTCTGGATCGGGACATCAACAACACCATGGCCGAGAACAAAAAATCATCCAGGTAGTGAGTAACCAGGAGGGAGCCTGCTCTGCGCTTTACTTCCCATTCAAGGAAAGTTCTAAAGGCTTCAAATGCCACACAACTCACTGAGTGGCATGGCTTTATCAAAGTAAAATTGACCTTGAAACCTAAAACCCAACAGGTGGAAATTGTCAGGGTACACAGGTAAAAGGCGGAAGGCTGACTGTATATCACATTTTGCCATAAGGGCTCCTCGACCACATGAGTGCATAAGACAAACAGCATGGTCAAACGAAGTGTATTTAACTGAACAAAGCTCTAGTGGCAAAGCATGGTTAACAGAAGCACCAGGCAGGTAAGACAGGTGGTGAATGAGTCTAAATTCGCCCTGGGCCTTTTTGGGCACAACACCAAGGGGCGACACATGAAAATTTGGAAGTGGGGGAATTGAAAAGGCCCTTCAATGCGGCCAGCCTCTTTCTCCTTGGCAACCTTCTGAAAAAGGACAAGAGGCATGTCCCATGCAGATTTTAGATTCCTCAACTCTGAAGGCGGGGGAGAAACTGACACAGGAATGCAAAAACCTTTAGTAAACCCCTCAGCAAGTAGCGGAGCCGCTTCTTTCTGAGGATAAACTCTTAACAAAGGAAGTAGAGCTGAAGCCTTAACCGGGGTGAGTGCAAGAGGGAACAATAGGGAACCAACAGAAGGAAGGCTCCCTCTCTTTTGCCGGCCACAGAATGGGCAGGGTACCCTTGTTGAAAGGGCTGTTGGGAATGTCATTTGCATGCCATCTTGGTGTGAGGGCCTTGACATAGCTCACAACAATGTTCATATCTACAATGAGACCATGAGCATCTACCAGCATTAAACTCCCAGCATGCCAGCTTGTGTTCACACCTACCCAATGATTTAAAATGAGCTTTTGGCTTAGCCAAGGGACCCACTTCAAGCAACCATATTTCATTGTGAAATAGGTCCCAACGCTCCCTGGAGCTCTGGGAAGCTTGTTGGCAAAAAGCCACATCATAAGCAATGGCAGCAGCCTCTTTTGTGACAGCCCTGGCCCTGAGGACATGCAGCATATGGCAATCCAGGTGCCATGCCCTTTCCGGGAAGGCCATCAAAACCACCACCCTATAAATGGTTAAGCCCTCAAGCCAATTGGTAAAATTGGGTTCCGCAGGGGGAGCCTTGGGATTCTTCTTTGCTTTCTTAGGAAAAATAACCACCAATGCTTCCTGTCCCTTGGGTTGTAAGAGGGAAAAAACATCAACATAACATCCCCCAAGAATATACTTATGGATCTTTTTAGACAGATGCGAGCCCGGTGGATGCTCTCCAGGGGCGGAAGCAGGGATTGAAGACGCCTGGGGTTTGACCCAAACACCTTGTAGGCTGGGCCATCAAGCACGATGCCGGATAGACCAGGGGGACAACCCTGGGGCTAAAGCATGTTCAACCCAGTATCCATCTCTGCAAACAGGAGCAACTGTAGTTGTACTCCCTGCCCCTGGTTGAGTTACTCGAGAACCAGATACAGCCCGATGTCCTCTCTTCTTCTTCTTCATCTTCTTTCATATGTTTCTGCTTTCTGCCTGATGCATCAGAGGAGGGACCAGAGGGATCGTCTGAACTAAGTGAAGAAGATGATGAGCTCGAGTTAGACAAGGAACTGGAACTGGAAACAATGACTTGAGCATCTGAAGCTGTATGCCTATCACCTACACTGGAACCCGCAGCACGATTCCCAGCTGCCGGGCAGACAACAGGAGCCACCGATCTACTGCTGATATTAGGATCAGGAGTTGCACCTGCGATATCTAGGGTGATGTGGTTGGCTGCCATCGCTTTGGCAATAATATCAGAAAAGGAGCGGGTTAGCTCCCCTGCCACTTCGTGACTAATGATGGATGAAGTCTGAGAAGGCACAGGATCATGTTACCCGTGACATGAGGAGGCGAAGCAGCAGAGGCTGTGACAGGACGACGCTTGGGTCTGGGAGTTTAATCTTCCCAAGATCTCCTAGGCTGCCCCACCCTGGCTTCTGGTTGCTGGGCATGCTGCAGTTTTCTTAGGTTATTAGGAAAGGAAACAAAAGCCAAATGCAGGCAAGTAAACAGGCAAACGTGACCTCTGTCAGGGCGAAGGTGTAAGCACTACACCAAAAGATGTAATCAGCTAGGAGGAGACTAAATAGTTCACAAAAAGAGTCAAAGTCTGCTTGATCAGCAGAGCCTGCAGCTGCACCACAAAATTGTGGTATCAAACGATCCAATAAGGCAGCCTGGAACAAAACAAAATGGCAGCCGTGAACTATAAAAAAGAAAAGGTGGCCAGGAACAGAAAAAGGGGCTGATGGCACTCACCAGGCCAAGCCCACAAAATGGCGGCTGGGAGCATACAAAATGGCGGCCAGGAACAAACAAAATAGCGGCCAGGAATAGAGAGCTGAGCCCACAAGGCCGCAGCAGCGGGACGGGCTTGTAAAGGCCCAACTGCCACTATAAAGGCCCAACTTCCAAGAGCGGAACTGGCAGTGGTGCAGAGGGGTGCCCTGCATAGCCTTATAAAGGCCCAACTGCCACTAAGAGGCCGATGAGGATGGAGCCACCACCCTCCTCGGATCCTCCAACCAATAGGGAGGTGATGTGGGCTGCCGCCGGCCAATCACCCATGAAGCCTGGGACATGAAGTCCCTGTAAAATGGTGGGCTCCCTTCCCACTCGCCCTGGCAGCCAATAAGATGCGAGCCAGCCCTGGCAATGGCCACTGGGGCAACTCTGCCATGGGAGTCCAGGAATTGGCACTTCCCGCTCACAGTAACTGCGCTGACCCAATTTAATCAGCCGCAGCCCCAACCTGGTGAGCAAAGGGGGAGCGGCAAGCTATTCATTACCTGCCGTCTGTTTTGCAACTCTGTGGGTTGACCTGATATGCATATTTGCAATTCACTAACAGAATCACAGAATCATAGAGTTGGAAGAGACCACAAGGGCCATCCAGTCCATCCCCCTGCCATGCAGGAATACAGAATTAAAGCACTCTCGACAGATGGTCATGGTTTTTTTAGAAGATTATCACATAATGACTTACCATCAGGGAATCACTAGGGAAAGGTTTGGCAAGCCCTCTAGTGTCCCCAAATCGTTCAGGGAGAGTGACTTTCCGATTAAAACAAAATTAGAATTAATGGGAAAGTCAAACTTCCTGAACAATTCAGGGATGCTAGAGGGAACTCAGAAAAATTGTGTTTATTACATTAGGCCTGGCCTCAAGTTGAAGAGCCCTCCCTCCATGACAACACCATCTGTCCTAAGAGGGAGTGGAAAGGCCAGGCCTAGCAACACCCTCAGGCCTGGCCTCAAGTTGAAGAGCTCTCCCTCCATGACAGCATAATCTGGCCTTGGATTGAGTGAAAGGAGTGAAAGGAGAGGCCTAGCAACACCATCAGGCCTGGCCTCAACAACTGTCCTAGGAGGGAGTGAAAGGACAGGCCTAGCAACGCCATCAGGCCTGGCCTCAAGTTGAAGAGCCCTCCCTCCATGCCATCTATCTTGGTCCAGGCATCAGAGGAAGAGAAGAACTGCTGGACTTGATCCCCTTCCCCACCACCATTCCCTCCTACTTTTGTGTTGTGTCTTTTTAGATTGTAAGCCTGAGAGCAGGGAACCATCCAATTAAAAATAATAATTGTAAACCGCTTTGATAGCCTTTAGTGTTGAAGAGTGGGATATAGATAATAATAATAATAATAATAATAATAATAATAATAATAATTATCCTGATGTGTTTACCCGCACACGCACACACACACACACACACACCAAAAATGGTGGCACTTAGTCTGGACCCCCATTTCCAAATTCCTGGCTACATCCTTGCCCTGACGGTAAGTCATCATGTGATAATATTCTTAGAAAACAGGTTTTTTTAATTACTTATGTATTTATTCTTATGTGCCACATGTTGTATGTTGTTTGTTTGCATGTTGTTTGTACATTGTATGTTTAATTTGTACATATGGTGATGGGTAATTTCAATTTTTGTATTTCAAGATTTTTCTAGTCCTTTTTCAATAAAATTATTTAAAATAAAAAACCAGGTTTTTTGGGTCTGTGCTGCATAGGAAAGTATGCATATGCATAAAATTTTGTAACCTAGACTATGATACAGAATTCCAGTCATAGTTTTTTCTTTTTTCTTTTAAATCCCACATGCCAAAAAAATGAAGAAAGAAAAAAAAAGGGGGGGGGGGGAATAGCACGCTTTGCAGTTTGAACATCATGTTGCTCTTAAGGAACATGAAATTTGGTATATATAACTTAGTTTTACATAGAATTATCATGGTTATTATATTAAAATGATATGATATGTCTATGAATGGATGGATTTGGTTTCTTTGGGGTATTTAGATGGACTGGATTAAAAAGGACTGATTAAGAAGCTTAAAACAACAACAAAAGGTATGTAATTTCTGTACATGCTGTAAACTCACAGTGGAAATCATATGCCTAAGCATGGACAGCTATGTATTTGTGCTAAGCATTGTTTTTCATTGGAGGAGTTGCAATATATTCACAAAAAGGATTGTTGTTATTTTTGTTACTGTGTGCCTTGCAGTCATTTCCAACTTATGAAGACTGTAAGGCAAAACTATCTTGAGGTTTTCTTAGAAACATTTGCTCAGAAGAGGTTTTCCACTGACACATTCAAAGTCCCTGAGATTACAGAATCTGTTTCTTTTAATGGAAAACCTACAAATATGTTGTTTCATACAGAATTTCACATCCTATGACTCTCCAAAAATGAATAAACCTTGTTAATCATATTTTTTTATTGCACAACAGACTATGACACTTTGCAACATATTGCTTAATTTCTAATTTTCTATTACTATCACAGTAATAAATGAGTGAAAATTAATAACTGAAAATTATAAAGCAAAAAAGAGACACATGGTGTGGGAAACTATTTCCTCCAGGAAATAAAGTCAAAGCTCCCAATGGTGCTTATAATACTAGGTTTTGCCTATCATGTTTAAAGTTATATATTAAGTAGCATTTTAAATATAGCATCCTCTTTCCTAGTCTTAGAATGATTTGTGGAGCAAGAGTTGGGACAAAATTAATTTAAACAATATCTGCTGAAGTAATAACAAGTCAGGTTAGCACACACTATTAAATAAAAGAAGGAATCATGGGAAGGTACATAAAAAGAATCAAAGCTTTATAGGGGCAGGAGGTAAAAGAGATAATTAAGAAACAGGGTACAGATGAATGTAACTGAGTAAATCAGCAAGACAGATCCAACTATATTAGACCATTCTAATTATATATATATATATATATATATATATATATATAAATATTTGCAGTGCTGACTGAAAACCTTGTATGCCTTTGTCTACCATTTTTGCTCACACAATATGAATTTTTCCCTCCCCAGCAGTGGATAAGTTGATGAGAATAAACTGCCAGGTTGGTATATGATAGTGCTTGAATGAGTAGAGGTTCTGTTCAGAATGTTAAAATGGGGAAGGAAGAAAAATATCAGAACTAGTGAAAAGAGAGAGAGCAGGTTTTTCTTACTTAGCATCAGGTACAGAGGTCACCAAGAGTCAATTCTTTTCTGCCTTTCCCAAAGACATTCTGCCTTTGACATAAAGTGCAACTTTCCCAGTATTCATATCTTCTCTTCCATCCCATCTGCTTCAGCAATGCTAATATTCTTTTTGTGTTCTGACCACATATATTGGCATTTTGAAATAAGGGATAACCGGTTGGGAACAATGTCCCTTTAAGACAGTGTAAATAGTTTGTATGGCTGTAAATGAGATGTAACAACAGGTTTCAACCCTTAGTCATTACCATTTTGTATAAGTGCTTTAAAACCCAGTGTACTTATACACAATGGACTGATGTTAATTGGTTGGAGAGGAGTTTGGTGGGTTGGAGAAGAGTTTGTATGTTGTTTGTAGAGAGTATGTTTACTGTATATCAGACAGTGAATGTTGGAGAGAGTTGCAAGAGAGTTTGTGTATAACTTGTACATATTGAAACAAGTGATAAAAGCCTCCAAGGGTTTTTGGAGAAATCCAGCTGTGTCTGAGCATCATTCAAAGTCAGTCAGTGCAATATTGCCAAATACTACTGAGTTTGTGCTTTCACACTCTGATGTGTAAATAGCAACTGTTGAGGTCAAGTACCTCAGACAGTGCTGATAGCTGGCTTCTCTAGTGGGCATAGTTTTTGTTTTTGACACTGCACACCTTCAGGATGTAGAGAGTCAACATAACCACAAATCATATCAATCTTATGCTGCAGATTTGAGATACACATGTATGTACCAAAAATGTGGACATGCAGGAGTATAAATTTTTATTGTTGTGGTTGTGGAATCTGATAAATGAGCATAAAAAGTGATGTCAACTTCCCTAAAAAGAATGATGGGCTTGAATGGTATTCTAGGCACTGTACAGATCACAGATAAATATGAAGTCTAAATTAATGAAGTCTAAATTAAAATATATGGCTGTAAATTGCCTGTTGACTTATGACAGCCCTAGGAATCTCATAAGGTTTTTCAGCACAAAGAATACTCAGAGGTGGTAATCTAGTGCTTTCTTCTGAATATAGCCTATCACACCTGTATTTCCTGAAGGTTTCATTTTCAAGTACTAACCAGGCTCAATGCTGCTTACCTTCCAAGATCAGACAGGAACTTGTGACTTCAAGGCAATTAGGTGGCTATAATGTAAATTAGATCAGACTGTTTACCTATATGTTTGCCTATATTCAGCGTTGTTCAGAAGAAGTTCTTGTTTGTTTACCTTTGTCAAGTGAGATGTGACAGGTGGCTAATAGAGGAAGGAACTCTTCAGTAATTTTGTCTCAATTGTGAAATGTTTTCCCTACGAGGTTAGCTGGCACCTATTTAGATTAGTGATGCATGGAGCAAATATAATCTGTCCTTCATATTTCAAAAGGCCAAGAGCTCTCATCCAGTGTATTCTTAGCAGAGTACTCTTTCCATATTTATCCCATGTTAGTGGATTTGGGATAACAAATAAAGGTAAAGGTAAAAGTTTTCCTTTGACAAGATTGTCTAGTCATGACTGATTGTAGGGGGTGGTTTCCATCTCTATTATTAAGCCAAAAAGCCAGTGTTGTCAAAAACAATTCTGTGATCATGTGGCCAGCATGACTGCTGAGAATGCTGTTACATTCCCACCAAAGTGGTACCTATCTATCTACTTTCACTTTTACATGCTTTCAAACTGCTAGGTTGGCAGAAGCTGGAACTAGTGATGGGAGATTACTTTATCATGCTGTACTTATTACCAACATCCTGTTGATGTAAACAAGCAGAAGTGCACAGAAACTGATCTTTTCATCATCAGAGTCAGTGTCTTAACTGCTGAGCCACCAAGTCCCTATAATATGTAGAAATAATACACATTTTTTAATAAGGTGAACTTTTGTAGACATTAAACATGCTGCTTCTCCTTTCTCTTTCATTCACTGTCTATCCTTTTCATAGTAACACAATATTTTCCACATATCCCTCACTATGTCAGTAAATTTCAATCGCAAGTGATTGCTTCTACCTGGCCACAGACTCTGCTAATACAAGAAAGTCTAGTTTTGTGAGGATGCAGCCCATTTGAAACAACAAGTACCAGCAGAATTCCTGGCAAATTTCATGAACATGGCTAATTCTGACAATGTTTCAATCTAACTTGAAAAACCCCTCCTAAGGCTCATTCCCACTGCAGATTGCTTCACAGCAGGATTTGGGGCAAATGACTGTCATTCCCATTTGAACCCACTTCCGATCCTCATTGAACTGACTTCAGGAGGAAGTAAGTGGGGTTACTTGATAGCAGTTTTGGGGTGTTTTTTTCCCCTGGAATCGATCCTTAAGCGAGTCAAGTATGTGGGAACGACTGGAGTCACAGCATCCAGGAGGGGAGGGTCAAATGGCAGAGGGGTGTTTATCATCCCTCTTCAGTTGATGATAGATCCACCATCCCCCCCCCCATCAGTGTTGCCTTTGTACTTGGGGTTACGTTGTCCTCTGTTTCTCCTTTCCCAGGGTGCCCCAGCAGTCCTGGTTGCTCTCCCTCTCAGTTGTTGGGATTCGGGGAGAAGAACGACACCGAGAAACAGGAATGGGAGTGCAAATGCTTCTTCTTCTTTATTGCTTGCTTGCTTGCTTGCTTTTCTTGAGGAAACACTGCTTGCTCCTCAGCCTTTATTAGTCTTCTGGTTAACCAATAATTAGAGAAGCTCAGCAAGTATTGTTTGTACAAAGCTCAAGGGTCAGATGTGGATGCAGAATCAGGATGTGAACTTTGGGGGTCAGGATGCGGACACGGGAAATGTAAACCACTCAGTTAATTATGAACTTCATAGATCCGGGCATGGATGGACTCTGGACCTTAGTGTCTGGGAGGCGGAGGAAGATGGGAAGGAAGATCTGTGGCATGCCAGCAGATTCCCCACATTCCTGAGCCCCCGGGAGGGGGGGGGATTTATGGTGTGCCTAGCAAATTCCCCACACTCAGTGCTCCCAGAAGTCCCCTGCTTGTCTTCCCTTGCCAGAGTCCTCCGTTCCTCTCCCTCCCTGCTCCAAGAATTCCCGTTTCTCTGCCTCCCTACTCCCAGAATTCTTTCTCCTTGCTCCCAGAATTCCCCACTTTCCCTCCCTCCTTGCTCCCAGAATTCCCCTGTTCCCTTTCCTCTCTGTTCCCAGAATTCCCCTCTTTCTCTCCCTCTCTGTTCCCAGAATTCCCCCATCTCCCTGTCTTACTAGGCCTTCTTCCCCCTCCTCCACCCCAACTTGGGGGCTTCTTTCTTTCTCCCTCTAGTCTCTCCTCCAGTCCTGCCGACACCCGAAGCACAAATGGCAAAAAGTGCTTACTCTGGAGTAAGGTAATCTTGTTTGTAGTGGGAATGAGGGACCTTTTGAGATCTATTTCTGACCTGCAGCCAAGCTGGATCAGAAATCGAGTCATTCCTCCAATGGGAATGAGCCCCTATACTTTTTTGTTAACCTTTACTGATAGATCTCATGTTGATCTGTGTTAGTTTTGACTGTAATGATTCTCTTCATAGTGCTTTTGTAAAACTGCATTTATTTATTTTTAAGTGTAATTTCTCAGCCTTTTTTTATTCTCTCCCTATCAACCAGATCCATAAAATACAGTTTGAGTGTTGGACTCTGACTTTGTAGATAAGGGCTTAAATCCCGTTTAGTCATGGAAACCAACACTGGGCAAGTCAAACTCTCTCAGCCTCAGAGGAAAGCAAAGGCAACCCCTTACCTGAACAAATCTTGTCCAGCAAATCCCATGATAGGTTTGCTCTATGGTTGCCTGAAGCATAACAATAACAACAACAAACCAAACTGACTAGGTTGAGGCTACCATACTTTGGATATATCACTAGACAATGTGGCTCATTAGAAAAGACAATAATGCTTGGTAAAGTGGAAGATGGCTAGAAAAGAGGTAAACTGCATTACAGGTTAATACACAATAAAGGAAGCTATGGCCCTGAGTTGTGAAATTTTAGCAAGATTGTTAAGGACAGGATATCTTGGAGGTCTCTCATTCATTTGTTGTTTGTTGTTGTGTGCCTTCAAATTGTTTATGACTTCTGGCAACCCTCAGGCAAACAGATCATGAGATTTTCTTGGCAAAGTTTGTTCAGAGAATATTTGCCATTGCCTTTCCCTGAGGCTGAGATCACGTGGTTTGTCCAAGGCCATAAGGTCACCATACATAGAAAATGATTTGACAGCATTTAGCAATAACATCTTGGTTGGCTTAATGTTTTAAAACTAATTATAATAATTATAAACAAGATGCAAAATATTGCCCTAGACTTTTATTGTTATCTATTTATGCAAAAGAAAGTATACATGTTAGACATAAAAATTTGATGGTTATCTTCATTACTGTTAATTGAATGGAAATCACTAGTTGTTGAAAAACTGGAAATGTTTAATTAGATGTCTGGTGGAATTGAGTATGGTATCTACGGCTTTTAGAGAAATTGTCAGATAATGTGAAAGTAAACAAAGGACTAATAAGGCATGATACTTATGTTGAAACATGGTTTCCATTTACTGAATTTGTGAATACATTGCGAATTGTGAAACCACCCTCAATCACATATTTCAGTCTGGTCAGACATTATGCCAACAAACCTTTGTGATAAGGAAGGTGTGAAACTGGCTTGGATCCCTAAGATAAAAGCTTATTACTTTTGTTTCGATTATTTCTACTGTTGTAATGTTTTAGATTATTTTATTCACAACTAAAATGAACAATAAAAAAAGTTAACATCTCGGTTTCACAGTCTAGTGGGTGTTACTGACTAGAATTTTGGACCCTTAAAGATTCAGTTCTATCCAGCAGTATAGGAATCAGCTAGGTGTCATCAGATAATGTAGCACATTCCAAATAATGTCACTTTTTATATTGTGCTGTCATGATCCTATCTTTCGCAATGTCATCCAGAAGTTTTGTCAGACTGTTTGTATGGTTCCCATAACATCTATTATACTGGAAACACAGTTGTTTTCTTTTCTGAGAGGTGCTGAATATCAATGTGTAAGACTCAGTTTTCCATTATTTCCTCCTCTCTTTGTCTTCAGTTCTGTTTTCCTCAGGGAATACCATGCTTATCATCCAATTATTCTTTTTCTCAACAACAGTTATACCTGGCACATTATATTCTAGGTGTGTATTAGATTATTTGTTTGAATCTTAAAGTCCAAAACATTTTTACACCACAATTTTCAACAACTTTTTCAGGTTTATATTCCCACTAGTTCTATGCTGATGGTAAAACATTATTTTATTTCAATTTATTTTGCATAAACTGCAATGTGTAATTGCAGCCACTTTAATATCCAGTCTATGTGATTTGTGAACCTATATGTGAACCAATGAGGTGGTCAACAGCTCAATCTTTTTTCTTAAAACAGACAACATTAACTGTTAATAGTTATTTTTACCAGTATTTGTATTGATGCTATTTGTCTACAATGGCTGTTCTTCAGCATCAAATATAAATCATTCACAAAAAGTCAACATGGGTTTCAGAGAAACAAGGCATGCCAGACAAACCTGATCTCTCTCTCTCTCTCTCTCTCTCTCTCTCTTTGATAAAATTACCAGCTTGGTAGATGAAGGGATATAGTATATCTTGATTTCAGTAAGCCCTTTGACAAAGTTCCCCATGACATCCTGGCAAACAAGCTTGTAAAATGTGGGCTAGACAAGGCAACTGTTAGGTGGATTTGTAATTGGTTGACTGGCCAAAACCAAAGGATGCTCAGCAATGGTTCATTTTCATCCTGGAGAGAAGTGACAAGTGGGGTGCCACAGGGTTCTGTCCTGGGCCCAGTGCTATTCAACATCTTTATCAATGACTTGGATGACAGAATTGGGGACAGACTTATCAAATTTGCAGGTGACACAAAATAAGGAGGAGTAGCTAATACCCCAGAGGACAGGATCAAAATTCAACATGAACTGAATAGACTAGAAAGCTGGGTTAAAGCTAACAAAATGAAATTCAGCATGGAGAAATGTAAGGTTATGTACTTAGGGCGGAAAAATACACAGATATAGGATGTGTATTTTTGGCTGAATGAAACTAAGTGTGAAAGAGATCTAGGAGTTCAAGTAGACCATAAGTTGAACATGAGTCAACAATGTGATGCGGCAGTTAAAAAGGCCAATGCAATTTTAGGTTGCATCAATAGAAGTATAGTGTCTAGATCAAGGGAAGTAATAGTGCCACTCTACTCTGCTTTGGTCAGGCCCCACCTGGAATACTGTGTCCAGTTCTGGGCACCACAATTCAAAAAGGATGTGGAGAAACTAGCGTGTGTCCAAAGGAGAGCAACTAAGATGATGAAGGGTCTGGAAGCCATGCCTTATGAGGAGCGACTTAGGGAGCTGGGGATGTTTAGCCTGGAGAAGAGAAGGTTAAGAGGGGATATGATAGCACTCTTTACGTATTTGAATGGGTTTCATATTGAGGAGGGAGTGAGCTTGTTTTCTGCTGCTCCAGAGACTAGAAGGTGGAACAATGGATGCAAACTGCAGGAAAAGAGATTCCATCTCAACATTAGGAGGAACTTCCTGACAGTAAGGGCTGTTTGACAGTGGAACACACTCCCTCGGAGTGTAGTGAAGTCTCCTTCCTTAGAGGTCTTTAAGCAGAGGTTGGATGGCCATCTGGTGGGGATGCTTTGATTGGTGGTTCCTGCATAGCAGGGGGTTGGACTGGATGGCCCTTGTGGTCTCTTCCAACCCTATGATTATATGATTCAGTTTCTTTTTTTCAACATTTAGTTGTGGTGACGGTGGTGGTGTGATGAAATCTGGAATCTTTGTGAAAGCACACTAATAGATGTCTAAACTCTGTAGATTGGATTGGACTGGATTGGTTATAGTTACACAATAAAGGAAAATGCATGGAATACAGGAAGCAGGGCATGGCATTGATTTGTTTCCCACACTTACTGCACTAATATTTTGCTTGATAAATTAGTTGCATGACCTCATATAGACAGCTGAACTAATCCCAAGAGATCTCTCTATGTCATACCCAACAGTGATAAAAAATACTTTATTACTCCATATATTTTTCAAAAATGGTGAAAAGCGTTTTTCTTCAACACTCAGGTGAACTGCACCACTACATCTGCACTGTAGAAATATGCAGTTTGACACCAGTTTAACTCTCTCCTACAGAATCCTGTGATTTTTAATTTTGTAAGAGATCGGCACTCTTTGGTTAAAAAACTTTCCATACTACAAAGCAAGGAATCCATAGGATGGAGATACAGCACATATAGTCATGCCAAATTGCATTATCTCTACAGTGCAGTTGCACCCTATGATGATGGGCTATGTGCACATTATGATAAATCACAACTGGTTGTATATACATATTATAGTAAAAGAGACAAAAATAAAAGATTGTTACACATCCAGAATGAGATTAGCCCAGGAAATATTTTGCAACAAGCAAAAAAAAGGTCATAGAGGATGATGACTTAGATTCAAAGTATACTATGAAACGGATTAAGGTATATCTTTGGGAGTATAACAAGGGAATGACATTTTATTTCCTTTTCTGCTGTAGTTTTTGTGCTTCATTAAATACTGCTCCAGAGAATCCCTCACCTTCACAAATACTCTGTGTGTGTGTGTGTGTTTTGGGGGGGGGGGGTTGCATCATGTTAAAATAGGAATGAGTATTCAAAGCCTCATGCCAACACTTCATGCTTTCCTGTTATCCCAGACTTCTGAAATTAAAATATTTTTGTAAGAAGTATTTCACTGTCATGTTACCAGAGCAGAAT
The DNA here is from genome assembly GCA_034509955.1 of Urosaurus nigricauda. NCBI lineage: Eukaryota > Metazoa > Chordata > Lepidosauria > Squamata > Phrynosomatidae > Urosaurus > Urosaurus nigricauda. The sequence continues at coordinate 162,581,948 of JAOEGL010000005.1, read as the reverse complement.
TTTAATTATCTGGGGTGAGTGGCATGTTCAAAACTAGGATCATTTGCCATGATGCTTCATAGACCTGGATATTTTTTGCCTGTGTTGCTTTAATTAACAATTCCTTTGTAAAGAGGTTCAAGAAAAAAAAATCAGTCATTTTTTTTTAAAAAAAACTTGCTCCAGCAAGAAGAAGCTTCATAGAGCACCGCAGAAATGTAGGCAATAAAGACAATCCTTGCTTGCAGCTGTACAATATAGAAGCTAAAATAATAAAAAGAACATGGACTGGAAATGAGGAGGAGAAAAACAAACACGGGTACAATTTCTTCCTTTGCCTACATCTCGAATAGATTACTGCAACGCACTCTACGTGGGGCTGCCTTTGAAGATGGTTCGGAAACTTCAACTAGTCCAATGGACGGCAGCCAGATTAATAACTGGAGCTTCATACAGGGAGCATACTACCCCCTTGTTATGTCAGCTCCACCGGCCTATTTCTGAGCTCAATTCAAAGTGCTGGTTTTGATGTTTAAAGCTCTACACGGTTCTGGCCCGGCTTACTTGTCCGAACGCATCTGCCCCTATGATCCGCCTCGTAACTTAAGATCTTCCGGGGAGGCTCTGCTCTGGCTCCCGCCAGCTTCGCAATTGTGGCTGGCGGGGACGAGAAACAGGGCCTTCTTGGCAGTGGCCCCCCCGCCTGTGAAACGCACTTCTGAGTGAGATACGATCAACTCCATCCCTCCTGGCCTTTAGGAAGAAAGTAAAATCATGGTTGTGGGATTAGGCTTTTGCACATTAATGTAATGCAGCACTTCACTGGGACTGGCTAACATTGATGGTCATAAGAACATGGATTACCACTTTGGGATATGGAAGGATCATATATTGAGATTTTTAAACTGTTTGATTGTTAATTATTGTTGATTGTGTTTGTTTTAACTTGCTGTATTTATGTTTTAAATTGTATACTGCCGGCATCTAATGATTGCCTTGTAAGCTGCTCTGAGTCCCCCCTCGGGGATTGAGAAGAGTGGGTTAGAAATACTGTAAATAAATAAATAAATAAATAAATAAATAAAATAACCTTGGCTAGGTTCCCAGAAAGGTTGCCTTTTTCATATCTATAAAATAGGGATGGATAGTCTCACAGCATTTGGACTGTTTGTGGTCCATTGCCAAATTCTATCATGTCTTCTGCAGCTGTAAGGAGGAAGAATTTCAGCTGGGGCTCTATGTCTACTATACTTTCTACTCTACTTTCAGATGGGGCTCTATCTCTACTATAGATAAAATTGCTAGTATCAGGGTGTCCTCTCAATAGTTCATTAATTCCTCTGAAAAATAAATTGAATGCATATATAGAACGGCGATAACAGCACATTGGTTAGAACAGACTATTTGCCTATAGAATTCCATGCTAGCTGAGCTGCTAGGTACCAGGGGATATTGGTCTGCAGAATTCTAAATACAAAAACCAAAAGTTTAAAACAAGCCTTGGAGCAAACTGGCATCCAGTGAAGGGATCTATGTGGTAAATAAACATGTGAATGTTTAGAAAGATTTAAGACAACCTGGATGACACTGTTCGGTCTTAAAGCCAGGGGAAGAAGAAAAACAAAAAGGCAAACTGACCAATAGAGTATTGCAATAATCCAGTGATGATATAACCAGAGCCTTGACAAGCTGATGAGCAGTATCAGTTGTCAAGAACCCATAGATACTATGGATATTAAAAAGATGGAAATTGCATGCCTTCGGTCTCAACCTGATAAAGCGATGACTGGGCAAATGATCATGAAAAAATAGTAACAAATGCTATCAATCATTCTTAATGAAATACTAACCTAAATGAATGTTCACATAATGTGCCCAAGAGAAACCATGTATAGTAACAGTTCATTATCTTAATTTTTATAATTGTCTTTGTGGTTTTGTTTGTTTTATTAAATTATGCAGTTATTGCATGAAAGTCATTTATGTAGAAATATACAGAACTCGTCAGGCAAAAATTTGATTATTCTATTATTATCTATGGGAGGGGGAGAGGGGTGGTGAGTGTAACCACTTTTTTCTTCTGACTCCACTCTCTACTGGTTTGAATTCCACCAACTGTTGGCAGAGAGTCCTGAGAGATAACCCTAATATGGTGTTCCTCAACAAAAGTTAAAGTTGACCTTCCCTAATGTGTAATTTTCCTCTTTCCTCTTTGAAATTCCTGTGTTGAACCATTCTAATTCATGTAACATTTAGCCTAAGTATCATACTTTTCTCCAGGATGTGTGTTTATCTGTGTCAAAAGTTTCTGTACTGCAAAGCTTTCTCAAGATTTTTCTGTAATTAGTTTGTTTTTTAAAATATCTTGTTTTTATTATTATTATAAATCAAAATAACACAATTCATTTCACAACTTGGATTATGTTACGGATCTCCTTCTTGTGTTCTGTTCAATGTAAGCAGTCATTTTAAAGTCTAGTGCTGTCTTTGTGTAAATCTAGTCCAGAATGTCCAACCAAAGTATTCAGATGAGATGGAGGTTGTCTTCTCTTGTTTCTGTCTTTGTTTACAAAGTCAATGAGTGGGAACCATTTGCCCATGAAAAGTCCCGATTTTGGTCATCCTGCCTAACTTATCATTCTGTCAGATAGTTTTTCAAGTAACCATAGGTCCCATACCTATTTCCACCACATATCCAAAGACACCTCCTTTGTTTTCCAATATCTGGAAATTTCTACATGAGCTGCTGTAATGTAATGAAGAAATCTATCAGGTTTTTATGTTTCCAATTTGAGTTCATGTCCACATGTATTGATAATAAAAGCATTTCTGGACATAATTTTGCTTCTTGGTCAGTAATCAATGAAATTTGTTCAAGTACCAATTCCAAAATGTGTTTATCTTGGGGCAGTTTAGCCACTTGTGTAGAAATATGCCATTATCATTACAGCTACACCAACATTTGGAGAAAACATTTTAACCATTCTGGCTAGCTTCACTGGAGTCAAATACCACTTGTGTTTTCTCCAAACAATGCTGATCTGGATTTTAAAGGGGGTGGCGGACCAAAGTGTAGCCCATTCTGAAGTTTAATAAGTTTAATATGAAGTTTTGGTTTAATATGTTTGACACTAATCCTTTCAGAAAGGATTTTCCCTCCATGAGCTGTATAGCAGTCTTGTGTCTGGGTCTGGTAAAATGTGTTGCAGTAATGTAAGCAGCATTTAGAATCTTTTTTAAAAAGATAATTGTGGGCTAAGCTGGGGGTGGACCATCTTACTGCTTGGTCCACAAGCCAATATCACTTGGAATGGGGAAATGGGGAAGACCTTTACAATATAAAAGGGATGAATATGCAATGGCTCATTGCTACTTTAAAATAAAATTTTATTAATTAAAAAAATCATGAATCTCTGTGATCCAGCATGGTGTAAAGGTCTGAGCACTGGATTATGACATTAGTGACCAGGGTTCAAATCCCTGCTTACCCATGGAACCCTACTGGGCGACTGTGGGCAAGTCACATTTACTCAGCTCCAAAGAAAGGCTAAGGCAAAAGGCCCTCTGAACAATGTTTACCTAGAAATCTCTTTTATAGCTCCATCTTAGAGTTGCCATAAGTTGGAAATGACTTCAGGGCATACAACAACAACAACAGCATGAAACATTAACCTGGGGAGTACTGCCACAGTACCAAGCTGGAGAAAAAGAGTCACTCCATGGGGAAAAAAATGCTGAGGCAGTCATATTAGTTTTTTGAAGGAAAAGTAACTGAAGAAAGTTTATGCTAAACTGAATTTATTTTATGCTAAACTGAATATGCCACAAGCAATGGCAGAAAGTGGCACTGACATGAGTGCAAACAGTGAACATTATTGCATTCATTATGGGGACGGGGACAGGTCTCTCGGGGGTGCACATAAATGGATTTTATTGCACACCCAAGCATCCACAAAAGGTCCCATTGCAGCACCCGTCCCCAGGCCATCCCCATTCAGCACTGAGGAGCGCCATTTTTGTCCAACAGAAGAGTCCCGTCCTCATCCCCATAACAGGAAAAAAATGCATGTGAAAAAGTACAGTTTTTGTACCCTGGGCAGTAGCCTGAAATGTAAAGTCTCTATCTAAAATGCTGAACGTATTTTGGAAACAGAATTTGGCACCTTGGATACCGCTTTTAAAGTCTGTACTGTAAATGAGAGAAAATTTGCCATCACTGATCACAAGACTCTTTGTTGTTTTCAGTGGTAAAAGAAACACTTTTTTTGTATAGTTCAAAATGACTCTTTTTATTAAATGTTTGCTATTTGACATAGCTACCTCTGACACTGAAAATGTAGTTCAGTACACATTTCTGATGTCTATGTCATTATACTAGCATTGAAGAGATGCAAACAGCAGCAAATACCTTAGCAGCTTTGCCACATAATGTTAGTTACAGACTTGGAACTTATAAGCAGGCATTTCTTGCATGCTTTTGTAAACAGAGTTTCAAAATAGTAGAGAGGAAGCTTGCATAAGAAGCAATCTTAGTGCCTGTCACCCACATTATATTAGAGGTTTATGGCTTATAGCGGGTGGGGGTGTGTAGAGACACTCAATGTATTACACTTATCTAAATTCAGCTCATGGTTGTGCTCTTGCATCTCCACTAAGTTAACTGATGCAATTTCTATCAAATTTTGCACAGATCAGTAGGCAGTGATTATGACCTTATTCCAAACCACCTCATCATTCCTAGCACACTTTCACATATCATTCATCCTGGTATTTAAAAATTATTAGTAAAACAACCAGAGAAGGGGAGAGAAAATGAAAACAGAAAACCTTTTTAATTCTAAGCACACACACACACACACAAGAAAAAAAGCAGCTGGTTTGTATTTAACTTACAGGGGAGAAAACATTCAGTAACAGAGCATACATTTTGCATGCAGATGATCCAAGGTTCATTCTCCTGTGCCAGCCAGATGACTGAAGACCTGGCAACTAAAAATATTCTGGAGGGCATTTTTGAACCCCAGGTCCCACTGAGGGCTGCATCAGACTCTGAAATGCTCAAAAAATAAAATACTAAAATGTTCAAAAACAAATAGAATTGGCTGGAAATCTATTTCCAGTTTCTCCGTCCATCCATCCATCTGTCTGTCCATCCATCTGTCTGTCTGTCCGTCCATCCATCCAAAGTTTTGTATAAACCTGTTCTTTTCTACATAGATCATACATGCAGAAAAACATTTTTCCATGTGTTTATACAATTTACACATAGAAAAAAGTGTGTTGTTTTCCTGCATGTGTTTTAAGGATCAAATCAACAGCAAAAACAAAAATGATGGTGTAAGAAAGTGTATTTTTCCCCCCAAAAAATATACATGTTCTACCCCCCTCCCTATTTTCCCCTTAGCAAAATTAAAGCAGTTTGAGGGAAATAAATTTCCACTGCCAAAGTCCCAAAATGCATAGTCAGTGCATTTATGCACACACAGGGATTTCCATCTGATAAGGAAGTCAGTGAAACAACAGTATGAGCCTTTAGTCTCTCGTGCTCTCTCTCTCTCTCCTCCATTCACCTGGAAACAAAATATTAGGAAAAGATGGACACATTACAGGAAGAGGCAGGACAATGACAGGCACATGAATAATCAGAGCAGCCCTTCTCTTTCTCACACATTTAGTGACCATATATGCAGTTTGTGTGAAAGAGTTACTATGTCAATGTTGTAAAATAATAATAATAATAATAATAATAATAATAATATTTTATTTATAGCCCACTCCTCTGTATCCAATTGGAGCGGGTTACATCGATTAAAAAATACAAGATAAAATATACATTGCCCATGCCCAACCACCCACCCCTTAAAATACAATTAAACTAGCATCAATTAAAACAACATAATTAAAATTACAATATAAAATAACAAGCCATTGCATGGATATCCAGATCAAGACGTTCCATAATTAAGGGGGGGGGCTTGATACAAACAGAGCCGGGAGTTAAGAGCTTTCTGGGAAGGTCTGCCGGAAGAGATGCATCTTTAAGGCTTTTAAAAAGCAATTAGAGGATGTAATAAGACACATCTCGTCCGACAGGTCATTCCATAGCCTGGGAGCGACAGCCGAAAAGGCCCTCTGGGAGGTCTGTGCCAAACTAGTTTTCATAGGCTGTAACAGGTTCCTCCCAGAAGACCGGAGTGTGTGTGTGTGTGGGGGGGTGTATGGGAGGAAGCGGTCCCTCAGATAAAATGGACCCAAGCCATTTAGGGCTTTAAAGGTTAAAACCAACACCTTGTACTGCGTAAAAATCAAAACTTTTGCATGATAATAATAATAATAATAATAATAATAATAATTTTTATTTGTATACCGCCCTTCCTGCGATCAGGTGATGAGGTGGAATGGATGAGTGTGGGAACATATACTTTCCAATTGCCTGCAATCTAGCATGTATACTTAGTGTTAAACTTTCAGAACCAGTGGCAGAAGAATAAATAAAGAATGCTATATGTTACCATGAATTTTGGTGAAACTTTCAAACCAGATTTCTTTCAAACTGTAATGAGAGGACACTTAGGGGCTAAACAGACAGGCAAAAAGAGGTGCTTTCAGGCTGGCTTGAAGGCATGGCATTTAGATGACATATGCCTTGAAGCCAGCAGGAAAGTGCCCTCTAGGCGCCTTATGTAGAGAAAAGCCATAAGCAGCTTTTTTCCACTTCTTCCTGGTATGAAGCCATGTCATGTAGTCACGAGATGAGCACTCCAGCTGCCTTGGGAGCTGATGGTGCAGTTGGTGGGGTTTCAATGTGGTTTCAGAAAAGGCAGCTTCAAGCCACTTTTTTCCTGCCCGTCTGTTTTGTCCCTTAGTTGCATTATGAAGGCTGTATCTGTTAGCCTGGTGTGTCAATACTAGGTTTAGTATTGCCAGCTTTTTCCCAGTGATGTATATTTTTATGTTTCTCTTCTGACAGTGTTGTAAGAGATTGTAGCTTTTCAATCTTACCAACATCCCAAAGATACTAACAGCAAAGTCTGTGTATTCATGTGCTCATTCCGTTATGATGACTGAATAATTAAGCAATCTTTCTGAAATCTGTGTGAAATACAGTCAATTCTTGATTTTTTTTTACAAGAAGAAAATATTTAATAATAAAAATTAATAATAGATTTTATTTTTACTCCACCTCTCCCACTGTTTGTAGTATTCCAAAGCCCCAGCTTGGTATAGTGGTTTGAGCATTGGACTATGACGCTGGAGACCAGTTTTGGAATCCTCATTTGGCCATGGAAGCCCTCTAGGTGACAGTAGACAAGTCACACTCTTTCAGTCTCAGAGGAAGGCAAAGGCAAAATCCCTCTGAACAAATCTTGCAAATCTTCAGGTCACTAAAAATCAGAAATAAATTGAAGGTACCAGTGGTGTCACTAGGGCTGGTGTCACCTGGTGTAATAACTCATGGCTTCAACCACCATTGATCTCCCCCATATCACACCATTCAAAATCCTTAGTAATTTCTTTTTGTTACTCATGTATCATAATTTCCATATATCACTTAAACAACTAACAAAATTTAAAAATGGAAATTGCAATATTGCATGCACAGTGTAAATGTATTTATGTGTTCATACGTGTGCACCCACATGGTTATAGTGAACATTTGGTAAGTTGTGATATCTTTAAAGAAAATTTCAAAAGAATACACACACACACACACACCTGGGGCCTTTGCTTTTCTCCTCCCATTTAGTCTCATCCCAATCACATCACCTGTTCTGCTGAGATCCAGCATTTTAAAGGGATGCAGGTGTTTCTGCCAAAGGTCAGATGTTTGGGAAGCAGTTGTGTCACACAACCCCTTAGGGTGTCAGCTGGTGGCATTCACACTCCTGCACCCCGTAGTGATGTCCTTTGAAAGCATTTAACAAAAAGCAACAATTCCAAATATATCAAAACTCTGTGTTGACCGACATCAATGATCAAAACATAGAATAAATACAGGTAGAATGGATACTAGTACATATGGCACTTGCAGTCTTATTCACACTTACGTTAAATTGTTTAATACTTGTGCTTCACTTTAAGTACTTTGGCTACCCTACCCTTCCTCCTCCTCCTTTTTGCTCTGTGAAGGAAAGAAGGAGGCATGATTGCTAGCATGGACATTCCCCTTGTATTTTATAGAAAGGATTTTAGACTGTTGTTCCTTTAAAAAAATGTTGTCTCACAACATTTGGAGCCAAAAGTAGGTAAAGGCACTGAAGAATAAAGGTGCTGAATAATGATTGGCCATGTTGCCTACAATTTCATATAGCTTACTTCATTCTCTCCCACCACCTTTTAAAAGAACTGAAAATAAAATGTCATTAGCAATTTTTGAGAAGTTCCATTGAGAGAATGCTGGACTCTTTGCACTACTCTGGTAGAACCCATATTTTATTTGTTAAGGATAGGGGACCAATCTAATGGAAGCAAGAAATATTTGAGGGTTACAGTGATGAAAGACAGATCATTTACAAAGAAAAGATATAAAGAGTGAGGAGAATGAGGGGTTGTCTCTCAAGCAAACCAAATAGGACTGTTATGGCTATGCAACAAGTAAGCATGGTTTATCTTTATATTAAGCTCAGAAAGGACTCAGGGGAATTTTGTTCTTTCAGTACATGATGTTCTATGTTGTCTTCTTGCAATATATTTCTTGCAAAATATATAAATTATATATTTCAAACTGTTATGACTCATTTTTTACTCATTTTTTTCCACTGGATGTTCCCAATTGTGCAGCACAAAGAATTTTTTTTTTAATTTTGGTATTTTTCTGGGTACATCAGTGGGGAAAAAATAAGTACTACAATTGTGTTAGTTTGGTTCAGGTGCACAGTGTCTTACTGCATTATTCCTCCTAATAGTAGAATGTTATTACTAAGCTATGTCGGACTCCAAACTTTAGTTTCAATGGGAATTCTCTGCTCTGTAATATTTGATGTAGCTTTCCTTTACACTTTTTTCACATCACAACTTTCTGTTTATTAAGGTGGGGTGTTAAGACATTAATTATTGATGTGAAATATTACTAATGCTACCAGTCCTATTGGAAATATGTGTTGCTAGAAACACAGGAAATTATCTTATGCCACATTTCATTAGAATCATAGAATCATAGAAATTTAGAGTTGGAAGAGACCACAAGGGCCATCCAGTCCAACCCCCTGCCGTGCAGGAACTCCCAATCAAAGCATCTCCAACAGATGGCCATCCAGCCTCTGCTTAAAATCCTCCAAGGAAGGAGACTCCACCACTCTCCGAGGGAGTGTGTTCCACTGTCGAACAGCCCTTACTGTCAGGAAGTTCTTCCTAATGTTGAGGTGGAATCTTTTTTCCTGCAGTTTGCATCCATTGTTCCGAGTCCTGTTCTCTGGGGCAGCAGAAAACAAGCTTGCTCCCTCCTCAATATGACATGGCTATCATATCACCTCTTAACCTTCTCTTCTCCAGGCTAAACATCCCCAGCTCCCTAAGGCGTTCTTCATAGGGCATGGTTTCCAGACCCTTCACCATTTTAGTCGCCCTCCTTTGGACATGCTTCAGTTTCTCCACATCCTTTTTGAATTGTTGTGCCCAGAACTGGATGCAGTATTCCAGGTGGGGCCTGACCAAAGCAGAATAGAGTGGCACTATTACTTCCCTTGATCTAGACACTATACTTCTATTGATGCAACCTAAAATTGCATTGGCCTTTTTAGCTGCTGCATCACACTGTTGACTCATGTTCAACTTGTGGTCTACTTGGACTCCTAGATCCCTTTCACATGTTGTCTCATTCAGCCAGGTGTCCCCCATCTGATATCTGTGCATTTCATTTTTCCGCCCTACGTGTAGGACCTTACATTTCTCTGCATTGAATTTCATCTTGTTAGCTTTGGCCCAGCTTTCAAGTCTATTCAGGTCATTTTGAATTTTGATCCTCTCCTTTGGGGTATTAGCTACTCCTCCTAATTTGGTGTCATCTGCAAATTTGATAACTAGGCTCTCAATACTGTCATCCAAGTCATTAATAAAGATGTTGAGTAGCACTGGGCCCAGGACAGAACCCTGTGGCACCCCACTTGTCACTTCTTTCCAGGATGAAAAGGAACCATTGTTGAGCACCCTTTGGGTTCGGTCAGTCAACCAATTACAAATCCATGTAACGGTTACCTTGTCTAGTCCACATTTTACAAGCTTGTCCATTATTGTCTATCTAACACAGTATTATTTACTCTGACTGGTATTGGTGTTCCAAGTTTTCAAGCAGAGTTCTTTTAACTTCAGTGGTTCTCAATCTTTGGTTTCATAGATATTTTAACCTTTAGTTCCCAGACCCCAAAGCCAAAATGGTCAATGGTCATGGATCCTGGGAACTGAAGGCCAAACAGCTGTTATAGATTATTGATAGATAATATAGCTTATTGATGCTGTTATAAATCAGCTGCTGTCCAATTTTTAAACTAAAATTTCTAGGCAGCTTTATCTTAGTGAGGAGGCTTTGAAGAGTTAGTCACTAATCACTGACTTTTATAAGATTGCTTATCTATATAAATTATCTTGAAAAGAAGCAAATTTGCAAAAAGGATCCCAAGGATTCCAATGCCCAACATCAAACTGTTGTTAAATTCCATGTTCCTATGTGGTCCATCATTATCAGTCTTACTACAGTTCCAACTGATATGAAACATAGCCTCTTCATTGTGCCATGCCAGGTTTACTGATCTCCTTCTGGTGGGTTGTAGTTGGCTTCATGGGTTATGCTGGATGTGAAGCTTAGTCTTATAAATTGTAATGTGAACAGATGTCCTTCAGCTACTGGTGTCTTCTATGAACATATTTTTTTCCTTTACTCCCCTTCTGCTTTATTCATACTGCCTGTATTCATTGAGTTCCAGGATTTAAAATTTCACTTCAACTTTAATACGTCTTGAGCTATTTTGTCCTGTCTTGTCTAATGTAATCAACAGGCATTGGTCTTTTGTCATTGTCACTTTGTTGCCAATGTGCAGGGAGTACTCAGTGAACAAGAGTTTGAAAACAGGCTTATTGCATGTCACCTCTGACTTCAACTTCATATAAGGCAAAGAAACAATAAAATTTCTGCGGTTGTTTTATTACTTACTCAAAAATGTGTCAAAATAACAATTTTCTTCATATTTTTCCCTTGATTTACAGACTGATCTCAGTTCATAGAAACTCTTTTTATAGCCATGGTTCTTTAAGTTATACTATACTGGCATTCATGTTTGGTGATTATTCTGTACCTACATCAATCACATATGACACCATATGTTCCATTCTGACTGCTAGAGCTTACTGTCATCTTTTTGGGAAATTAAAATATACTCTATACTTTTTAAAATTGCTGCTTCCTTACAGGAAAAGGTGTTTTTATTGTTAAATATAGGAGAAGTCTATATCGTATGTATATTAAGCCTCTGGGGAGGCCAGGCTAAAACTTTTAACTGTTTTTGGGGAGAGAACACTATGGTAGTCTCTTCGATTCCATTTGGAAAGATGATTGTACTGTTAATTTAATATTTCCCCAAAAATGACAATGGGTAAGCATCCTATAATGGATGTGAAGACAGCAGGCTATGCTGATGAAGTAAAACAGAGCACAAAGCTCTCATATAAACTATCTGCCACTTTTGAACAAGGTGATTGTTTTAATCTATCTAATGGCAGAGTGATTCTTGTCTTTTAGAATGGGTGCATTCCCCATACATCTGGAGAACAAGTCCTTATATAAACGCTTGTCCAGAGTAAAAATGGAGAAGAGTTTTGATTGTATTTTCATTAATGCATATTGAATTTGTGTTTTCTGAATCCATATGAAAGCAAGAATGCAATTATTCTTTGGAGTAGACAATTTCCCAGGTACACAGGTACAAAGTAGTGCTATATAAGGGGAAACTGTTTGCTAAAGCGTGTATATTAGTCTTGTACATATATTGTATATTAAGCAGGGAATTAATGCAAAAGAACGTGTGAATTATTGTGCAGGCTTTCTGGAAAAAAAATGATAAAGTCATTCAAAAATGGAATAGGACTTTTGGCTGGTAATGGCAGAGTGGGAGGACTAACTTTCATTAGTTCTTGGAAGGAGTCTGGCAAACATGGTGAAGATCGACCAGAGAACTTTAATTTTGATCTCCAATGTCTCCCCGATAAAAGAGACTCAGAGGGGTTTCCAGTTGGACCCAAATTCCAGTATTTAGCAACCATGTTTGAACTTTGTTTGGACTCAAGAGTGTGGGAAAAGGAGGTAGTGAAACTACCACCACTGTGCTTCTTGCTGCCATTCTAAAGAACAACCAAGTTCGGCCACCAGCTTTTTAAAGACTATAAAGAAAATATTATTTAAGAATATTTATTCCAGTCTAAATGGAATTGGATATTTTCCTGAAAGTAAGAAGTTTGTGTTTTGGTTTGGTTAAATTTGTTTAGATATTAGTAAATTGAGTATATATTACATTGTTGAAATTAATTTGACTGTTCTTGACTGTTTTGGTTTTTTTTTTAGTACTATGTTCAGGATAAGGGATACATATTAATTTATGTTATATAAATTGACTGAGAAAATTTATATATATAATCACATTGTTTATGATAAATTCCACTAAAAAAATTAAGAGATTAATTATTTAATTTGTCCTAACCTAAAAAGACAGAAAATTGAAATTGAGCTGTGATTGATACGAGTATTTGATTATCCTAGTAATAATTAGTTAAAACTAAGAAAAAGGACAAAAATAATAATCACAAAGTTTAAATAATACTATTGAAGAATATGGCAACATCAAAAAGGACAACTACTATAATACAATCACAAATTCAGACTCAGAGAAGACCCTCCTTAGAGACAATTTCAGAATTAACTGATATGAATTTTAATATGTTTAAAGAATTTAAGAGGTTATGTCATTAAGAGAAGAGATTGGTGAAACAAGGGAGGAGATGAGAAATAAGAAAAAAAATAAGGCAAGAATTAAGGGAAGAAATGAAAGGGACAAGGAATGAAATAAAATCCGATATGAAAAAAGAAATACAAAATTTTATTAAAGCTACTTTTTTTTAATAAATGTGTTTTGGTATTGAGAAGATGGTAAAGTCTGTTGAAGCAGATACTTTCATTGTCAGTTGTAGCCATATGTCTGCAGTAAACAATGCAATAAAAAAGCTTGAGCTATTAAAAAACAGGATTTTTCTCTAATCTGATACTACTCTAACCCCATGCCTACATCAGTCAAGCTAAACAGCATTTACCTATAGAAACTTTTATGAGTACAAATGTAATTCTTCACTATATTTCTTCTCAAAGGTAGTGATGAGTAATTTCAGCAATTTCTATCAACAGTGCAAGAAAATCTTCAAGAACCACACCATTTTTGAAGGCTATTTACAATTCGGTACTTGTTCTGTGCAAAATTAACATGTAGTTGATTTGCACAGACATCATCTTTTTCTACATGGAAAATAATATGTAACATAGATGTTTAAATATTTTTGGTACAGAAAATGTTTTTTTCTTCACAAATATACTATTTTCTATGCAAATCAACCATGTGCAAATGTTACGCAGAACAAATCTTTTACTGCAGAATTTTCTGCACAGGAATTGATATTTCTGCATTGAAATATCATTTTCCATGCAGAAAAAGCTGTTTGCTGTGTTGAATATGCTAATTACTGCACAAATCAACACTGCGATTTTTGGACATAATAAGTCACAAACTCTGAAGACTCTCAGCATTCCATGATTCTTCTCAACAGGGTTTTTCAACCCACAAAAACCCATGTTTTTGACTATTTTCTGAATATTTTTGAATATTCCTTCCATTCCTGTTTATGACCATATGAGGAACAGCAAAACAGAAGGAATTATTATTATTATTATTATTATTATTATTATTATTATTATTATTATCCCACCCTTCTGAATGAACACCTGCTCCCACTTGCATATCAAAAACATGTTTGTGTATTTTGCTGCTAAAAATGAAATCATAAGAAGGGTAGAAACAAGTCAAACTTTTTAAAAAAATGTCCCTAGATGTGATAGGTAGAAGCCTACACGTAGTTTTTAAAAGATTCAAAATAGTTTTCTTTATTTTTTCAAGGCTTACCTGAACTTGTTTCATCTCTCATGTGCACTTTGTTTGATATGAATAAAAATGTTAACTAGTCTGCTTTTTTGTGGGGTAGGAACCTATCCCTTTCCATGTTATTTCTGCCTTTGGCACCAAATCTCCTGTTAAGGAACTCCAGGAACATATCTACTTTGTTAACTGATGTTAAACTGTATTTGCAGTACCACTGTACCAGATTTATCATCTTACAAGAGTGGGAAACATGTAGCTCTTCAAATTCTGTGGGATTGTAATTTTTATCATTCCTTATAATTGGCTCTGCTGATGGGAGTTTCAGATGTTCCCCAGATATGGCTTTAAGTATTGGTTTTCTGTTCATTTCTACCAAAAATCATGAGGGGGCATGCCTTTTCTTCACTAACAGCTGAAACACACTTCACTGTTGCTAGAACAAGCTCCCCAACACATAACAATAGTTTCCCTTATATCACTGCCAGTAACTAGTCCCATGCTGGGTCTCCCTTATATATTTGCAACAAGAATTATTCCAAAACTATCAGTTAGCCTGTTCCAACTAGTGCAGAAATGTTTGCCAGGAAAATGAGCCAAAATATTTCTAAAGCAAATGAAGGGAAATGAATGAGAAATAAATGACCTCACTGGTGCTGGCTGAGCTACAAAAATAATCATCATTATTGCTGCACTTCCTCTCTAATATAGTTGTGGAAAGCCTAATGATGTGCACTCAAGTTTATGAAAGTACCTCAAAGTGCCTCTTATAACTTCCTTTTATCGGAGATGCTGGTCAATACTTTAGAGTTCCTCTGAGCTTATGAATTCTGATCAAACTATAGAACAGAAAAGATAAAATTCCTCAGCTAATTACATGCCTGAAGGCGCATTAACAATGCAAGTGTCGACACTGTGCTAGAAATTCATTTTGTATTTCAAGCACAGCACTAGCAGCAAGCAAAGCCTAGAATGTGACAAAGCGGAGAAGAATTATATTTGTTTCAGCACTTTTTTTCCCAGCCTGCATAGATAGTGAAAAAAAGCACTGGAACCTCCAGATCAGAGAACCTTATGCTTTCATATGGTGAAAAGGCAATCACACATTTATGTAGTCATCCCATCGTTTTATGTCATATAAGAAGAGAGCAAAGTGTACTTGTAAATCTATGCAGTGAAGATTATATTTAAACAGATGATAGAAAATAAAGAAAACTGAGTACCTAAAGATAAATCTGAGCTGCATTCCTGTTCCAGGAATATATGCCTTCTCATTTTGCCTTTCACATTTAATTTCATAGATATTACATCTTTAATTTTGAGCAAGTAAAGTCATTAGATTGCTTTGCTTTTTCCAAGGTGCTGCTTGCTTGCAATTTCAGTATCTGCAATTACAAGCAGACATGGTTCCTGTTTGCAAAAATACTTGAGCACTTGCAAGGTTGCTCACAGTCTGGTGTAATGCACAAGGCCTGAGCCTTACATTTTCTTATACCCTGCCACCTCATAACCTGTACATTGCATTACCATGGGTACCTACTGCCATGTGTCCCTCTACCAACACCATTGATGATAAATAGGATCAGTCATTCACCCACTCATACTTAGTACACTGCCATCTGCAAATGCCACTACTTAGTGAGTGACCAGCAGCTGCACTTCTTTTGGGCAACCAGATTGAGATGAGGACAGGTGTCAACAACATGAGCCTGTGAGGAATGGTGACCAAGTAATCTCTCAAAAGGCACATCAGATACACATGTCAAGGACTTTGGACTCTTTCATACAAGGCTAAATTGGAAGTATAATTTAAGGTCAATTCGAATGCAATCATGGGTTTTATGTTATTGCAAATTAACTCTTCACATGCAAATTCGGGCATGTTACTTAGGGGTTCAACACATTTATGTTACTTAGGGACCCTAAGGGACAGATCTGTGTTGC
This sequence comes from Urosaurus nigricauda, assembly GCA_034509955.1. NCBI lineage: Eukaryota > Metazoa > Chordata > Lepidosauria > Squamata > Phrynosomatidae > Urosaurus > Urosaurus nigricauda. Next base: position 162,565,899 of record JAOEGL010000005.1, on the reverse strand, counting down.
CCCTTTCTTCACCAGATCGGGGCTGCAGCAACCACCCACCATTGCCCTGATCTGGCCTTTCCACAGTACAAAAAGAAGCCACAAAAATTAGTTCCTTTTTTGCACCATGGAAAGGGCAGCCTAGCCACCACAATGGCAGCTTTTTGGTGCTCCTTTGGCACAGCATGTTTAAATGCTGTGCCAACAGAGCACCATGATGCCCCCCCCACCATGCGGTTGGGCATACAGCATGACACTGGATCTTCGTGGGGGAAGCTGGCATGCATACACCATGCTCCCATGCCATCCCCACGCTGATGTATAATGCCGATCTGCACAAGGTCTTAGTCATGCCTTCTTTTAAGAAGGGTTGTCCTCATAACCAGAATACAGTAGTGATACCAATACTAATAATACTAGCAATGTCATTTCCTGCCCCCTTCTACCTGCATTATTTTTCAACAAATCTTGTCTGATGGAGAAATGATAGTTTTGGAACCTTGCAGAAAATTTTATGGTCGTTTTTGGACTTGAAAAGGCATCACCACAGCATCTCTCACTGAATACTCTTCTGATCACATGACCATCCATGGGCTGACTGGGAAAAAATGAAAATCCATAGTTTATTAATAAACACTATGAATTAAAATAGCTGGATAAACAAAAATAGATTTACCAGGCTCTAGGTGAATTGCAGTAGTGGAAGCCACTCCACATTGGATGTTCTAAAGCCAGTGTTCCATTACTCATGAGCTGTGGAGGACCCTCTCCTTTGTTACTGATAATAAGGGAATAATACTGATAATACCTACCTGTAACAAGGAAAGCATCTGAGGAAGGGCTTCAACAACAGGTCTCAAAGCACTTCAAATAAACAAATATCTTTCTAAAGTAACAGAAAATACCTCATTTTTTTCACATACAAAGAGAAACATTTTGTGGTTTATTGCTCTTGCACAAGACAAGACAATGTTTACATAACTATCAAACTGAAATGGGACAAGAGGAAAACTTTCAAGGCATAATACAGAAAAGGAAAATGTTCAGAAAAGAGTAGATCAAGAAAGGACATTCTCTTTTTAGTGGCGTGAAGAATACAAGGAATATAGAATCTGATTTGTTAATTTTATAGAGATGCTCATCAAGAATTATTCTCTGGGGATCCTACAGATCAAAATAGCAAAATGAAATCAAGAAAGGACATGTTCTTTTTAGTAGAGTGAAGGAAGGAAGACTGAAGCAAGGAAGATCCAGTCTGATTTGTTGATTTTATAGAGATGTTAATCAAGAACTATCCTCTGGGGATACTACAGATCAAAACAGCCAAAATGAAATCTTTGAAATATACAATGCTATAAATAAAAACAACAAAAATAATAAACTAGTGGCACAAAATACTTCCTTCTAATTGATACAGAGAGTGCCAGTGAGGTGGTTTGAATCCTCACTCAGCCATGAAACCCCACTGGGTGACCTTGAGAACATCACACTCTTTCAGGGAAAGAGGAAGGCAGCGTCAACCCCCCCCCCCCCCCGCCAAATAAATTTGTGAAGAAAACTGTCTGATAGGTTTATAAAGGCTTCCCAAAAGTTGGAAATGACTTGAAGGCACATAACAACAATAAACTGAGAAAGCTTACAACATCCATGATCAAAATTCTCAGTAAAACAAAAGGGGCCCATGAAATATTAACAAGACTGTTTGAATGAAGTAGTTGTTACCTAGCATTGCAAAAGAATATAAAACTGAAAGGTGAGTCTCTCTAGAAAGGCTATAAATAGGATGCTACCACTGGGGAGCTTTTTCTGGGCACTCAGCTTCTCTAGGTAGGAACCATACAGTGAGGGCTTTAAAAGAATTAGTGGTTTGATGTATATGCAAAAAGTATTTTGTTTTTTCAGATCTACTGGTCTAAAGCACTTCTAGGGCTTCATAGGTTAAAACTACCAATTCAAATCGATACTTTGAAAACCAGCTGGAAGCTAGTGCAGCTGGGAAACTATTTGCATAATATACAGTGGACCCTTCATATCATTGGTGATCTGAAGATTTGACTACCTGTGGATTGCCACACTCCATATTATTCAATAGCAGAGTGTGCACGTGGGCATGTTAGCACATCTGCATGCACATCACTACCATTGAATACCACTGAATGAATGGTCATGCCCATCTACACAAATTTTACTGTTTTCAAGGCCCCCCATAAACCCAATATATGGGAAGGGTCCACTATAATTATAATGTCCACCCCTAGTGGTGGATCTCTTTTGAGCCAACTGCAGTTTTTGGACAGTTTCTAAAGACAGACTCATATTCAACACATCAGGATAAATACAGTATGGGATAACTAAGCTGTGGGAGTTTCATTCAAAAACCTATTTAAGCAGACTTCCTAAGATGGATAAATAAAAATATATTTATTTTTCCTCATGTGCAAAAACCACCAATAACAATGCCATAATAACTGATGTATGACAATAAATGCCCAAATATATATGCTAAGAAATCTACAATATTTTGATGTTGATGATAAATCTCCAGGCACACACTGAAGAATTCCTTGGCATTCCAGAACATTTTGCATGGAGTGCTATGAAGTTAACTCTGAAATATATTATACACCTGTGTGAACTGCTGTGTTGATATATTTTGCCAATTTGCATACTGTTAATGTTTTCAGCTTCAGAACACAAAGTCTTCTTTATTATAAATGATGGTAATATTTTGCTGACTGCAAAACTAAAGGAGACTATGATTGAACACCACAATTGGTATTTCTTGCTTCTTCTAGTCTTCTCTATTTTAAACTTGCTTATATACATATATCTGAGTGTTTTTGCAATTAGCAGGAAAAGAATGGTAATTTGAGATATTAACATTGCTGAACCTTGCTGAGATCTTGTCTGTGACAAAATATTTTTCTCCTCTTAAAAGAACAAAATAAATGTAAGGACTTTGGTGAAAAAACCTTGTAAAGCAACAAAAACCAACACACACAAAACAAACAGAATATTCTGTCCCCTGCTCCATCAATATTCCATATCAAATACTAAAACCATTTCTTTTCTTTCTCACAGTTTCACTTGAAATTAATTAATTTCTTTACAAAGATAAAGAATCTGGAGGGGGGAGAGCAGAAGGAGATAAAAAGAAAAACCATGTAGTCCAAACCCCTGCCATGAAGGGATACACAGTTGTAATTCTCCTGAAATAAATAGAAGAAGAAGAAGAAGAAGAAGAAGAAGAAGAAGAAGAAGAAGAAGAAGAAGAAGAATGGAGAAAGAAAAAGAAGAGGGAAAGGTAAGAAAAAAGAGAAAGAAAAAGCAAAAAAAGACTAGTAATAGGAGGTCACTCTGTCATGTGGCACTTAGGTCTCAAACTGTCAACCTTGCAATCATCAGATTCAGTGTCTAGCCACACATTATTACATTGTTAGATTTTGCATTGCTCAAAAAGTCCATAAACAGTTCCCAGTCTTTCAAAAAGTCTTCAATTGGCTTATCTTTTGGCCATTTGGAATAACTCAGAAGCATTAACAATCCACCACTGTTGCTTCAGTCCATTTCCATGTTTCGGCAAACAATATTCTCAATAGTGTTGTCATATATCAAAGAAGTGATCCATTTTCAATAATGCCCAATAGAAACATTTCTGATAACATTATAAAATCTAGCTTTATTTTTTAAAATGAACATATCTTCAATAAGTAACTTGGTCCCTATGTAGACTTGTCTGCAGTATGTGGTAAACTCCTGAGGCCATGAAAGGGGCTCTCCTCTGCAAGCCCTTCTAATGTCTGAGCTGGAGTAACCATTAGATATTGATTACCTTCTAGAAAGAACAACAGTTCTGTTATTGTTTTACAGACTACTTGTATGTCCTGAGCTGACTTGTTGCCAAAACCTTGAGAGTCGATAAACACATCATTTCAGAACTACCTACACCTCTGAGTGATTTGCGGCCATGGAACTTCAGGCCAGAATGGGGTTGTCCCCGCAGGATGCTTGGGTGGAGTCACAGATTGGATTTTTTTTGACTGAGTAGATTGTTTTTATTGCCTAAATAATATTTTCACCAAAGTGCATTCTCTTCAGTACTTGAAATAAATAGTTGCAAGAAATACTATCAAATGCTTTATAGATCTGAAATAAAAATAAATAAAAAATATAAAAATGGCCTTTCTGTCATTATGATGTTTTGGAACAGTTGTACATTATTCCTTAACTGTATTATTGGCAAACAAAACAAAACAAACAAAAACCATTCTCATCCTGATGGATATTCTGAGAAATGTGTCATTTTACCTTATTTGCCAAGGTGGTAGTAAATATCTTATTATTTAGTAATGAGATAGATGTCATGGCCAGCCAAAAGATGGAGTCAGAGGATGAGGAGGAGGACATGGCTCCTCAGGAGCAAGAGGAGTTGGAGGCTAGACCAGGTCCCAGTTCTGCCATGCCAGACCCCAGCCTTGGCATTTCAGCCCCAGGAGTGGGAGCCCAGCCAGGCTCTAGCACTGTGGAGCTCCCTTCAGAGGCTAAGCAGCTGAGTGAGGTTTCAAATGAAGAATCCAGTTTGGTGGTTCCCTCCTTTAAGGAAAGGAGGGATGAGAGTGCTTGTGTGCGTCGGTCCCATAGGCTTGCAGAAAAGCAAGCTGGTAACAAAGTGCAACTGCCAACAGGAAGGGTGTTTCCTACTTAAGCACCTGTGGGATGCCATCCCTTTGCCAGAACTTCTTGAAAGTCTCTTGGTGTGACTATGTGCTGGCTTTGTGTCTTTGGAACTCTGGTTTGCCTTGACCTTGGATTGATTTGGACTTTTGCTGCTTTCTCCTTGCCCTGACGTTGGACCGGACTGACTATTTCTTGTCAACTCCCTCTTTTAAACTTGTCTTTCTTTTAAACCTTTTTTATTTTCAGTCAAAACCCATATTTTATAAATTATCCCCTCCTATAAGTTTTGTTTGAATCTCAAAGTATTGTACGTGGTTTACCCTTTCTTAGATTTAGCTGGAAAAAAAGTCCTTGAATCTTGTAATATTTTCTGTCTTCAGAAATAAATATTTATTGAGGACCCATTCACATAGGAAATAACCCAGTGTGGAAACCAGGTTGCTTCTTCACACTTTCCTCGACTGCACTTGGTGCAGTTTCCACGGGGGCTGCCAAAAATCCACTTCAACTAGTGCATTTTGCACCAGGTCAGCAACTGCCTCTTTTTTGTGGTGCTACAATGATCTGGATTTTCCATAGTGAGAACTCACTACCAGAGAGATGCTGATCATGCAGGAAATCATTTTGAAAAGGGATGTGCATCCATTTTCAAAATGATTTGGCACCCTGGGAATGTCCACCACCTCTTTCTCCTCTTTCTCTCCCCCTCACACCTGCCGTGTCCTCCCTCCTCTTCCTTCTTTTCCTCTTCCCCAATACCTGCCACATCCTCCTTGTCCTCCCACCTCTTCCTCTTCCCCCTCACACCTGCTGCATCCTCCTTGTCCTCCCTCCTCTTCTTCCTTCATTCCTCTTCTTCCTCCACTCTCCTGCCATGATTGAATCTCTTCATGGCATTTTATCATTTTTATCCCTGAGTGTGAATGGGAAGAGGTACAAATTGACACGGAGAGATTTGATTGTGGCAAATATACAGGAATAACCTGGTTTCCACACTGGCCTGGTGTCTCCATGTAAACTGTGCTTGATCCATTTTCAGACATACTGTGATGGGATTACTAACTAGAAAGATTTTGGTAGAATATCCACCACCCTGAAAGGGTGGTCTGCAGCTGCCTGTTTTTTCCCCAACCAAATGGTGCAGCCTCTGGGAGGCATAAAAAGAACCAATTTCCAGTGGGTTCTTTCTGGGATGCACCCCATGCACCATCGGTGCCCTCACATGCTCCAATGATGAACATGCAACACAGTGCCATTTGCACACTGCGTCATGTGTACATCATCATGGCAGCCCCCATGTGGACAGGGGTGAGCCTTGATAGCACCACCAATGCGTGGAAGGGCTCAGGAGCATGGGGATGCTCTGCTCTCCCAAGCCATTGAATCAGCCCCAGGACAGTGCTTTTTGCCCATCTGTGCTGGGCCTAAGTTATCCATATCTTTAAAATCAATGAATTTCAATGTCCTACAACTTTTCCAATGTTTACAAAGCAATGGCTAAATAAAAATATGTATCTTGTCAGTATCTATTTGGATTCTCACATGATGGAATGCTGATCCATAACAATAACATTTTTGCATATAGAAAAAACAGATGTCAGGGAGAAGGTTGTCATGTCTCAGTGACATGCTAGCTTTCCATGTGGTGGGATTTGGGGAAAAGGATGGAAAGAATAATTAAATATTATGAGATTTGTTCTCTTTCTTAACTAAATCTGAATTGCTACTTTGATGGAACTATTATTTGTTTACAAAAGTTGGGGAAAACATTTTAGTTATTTCCTCAAAGTTTGTTATGGATGAGAAATTCTCTTTTTTATCAGTGGGGAAAACATTAGTATTAATGCCTTTTTTTTAATCAGCACCCAGTTCTATTTAAATATGGTTGCTTTCTCTACCTAAGCTAGCAAGGCATTATTTCCTCCCACAATACCTTATAGGGTAGACACAACATGACAATGCAATGTTATTCCAGAAGCGTTAGATTGTGTGTTGAAGTGAGTAAACAGCCATCATGCCATGCAGAATCTTATGCCTTCAAGTCACCTGTTGACTTATGATGATCCCACTAATTTTACAGTTGTTTTTTTAAGGTAAGGAATATTCTGAAGATGCCAGCCACAGATGCTGGTTAAACTGGAAAAAACTCTTTTAGAACATGGTCACATAGCCTGAAAAATCCACAAAACTATAAAAAAATATTCAGAGGTGAGCTTGGTAGTTCCTTCCTCTGAAATATAGCCCACAGTACCTGTTATTCATTGAGGGTCTCCCATCCAAGTACTAATCAGGGCTGACCCTATTTAGCTTCCAAGATCAGATGAAATCTGGTGCCTTGGAAAGTGTAGGAAGGATTTTTTTTTGTTATTGAGGAAATAAAAGCCCACTTCCTCTTGATATCCTGAAAGCCATCCAAAACTAAATGTAAGGGATTTTGTCCTACTCTTCTCTAAACAATTTTTTCTTCTTCCCATCCTTTGATCCCCTGACATATTTTTGTTCTCTATGAACTTTTGATCCATAATAATCTGAATTGATATGGCCCATGCACAGACTTGTTTCAGTGTTGAACAATGACTCTGTAGACCAGGGCTTGATTCCCTGCTTGGCCATGAAAAACACATGGGGGGGGGGAGGATTGGACAAGTCACATGCTCTCAGCCTCAGGGTAAGGCAATGGAAAACATCCTCTGAACAAATTGTGCCAAGAAAACCCCATGATAGATTTGCCTTAGAGTCACCATAAGTCAGAAACAACTTGAATGCAAACAACAACAATAACAATGCACAGACTTACCATCTCAGTAAGAACTAGACCAGGGATATAAAGAAATTTTGGTGGACTGAGCGTATTTACAAAAGTAGAATTTTCAGCTATATAGAAACCTGTGGTGAGAAAATGTGTACCTCTGCTCAATCATTTGCAGACTTATGATACTGACAGGGTGTTTCTGAAAATTAAAGTGTTCACAAAACAATGCACACATTTTAAAATGTGAACATCTGAAATACACATAATTTTCAAAATGATGGAGAAACACACTTTAGTCCAGGGATATTCATAGTTGTGATCCTTGAATTGGTGCTGGTCTATGAACCATCATCTATGATGAGTTTTCAGCAAATAATGTGAGCTTGAAATGATATGGCACCAATATTGTAGGGGCTCGTGGACCCCTGGAAGAAAAATCCACATGGGATTGTTTGAGAAGCACTGATATTGAGAAGCACTGTTTTAGTCAGTGGGGAAAAGCACAAGAAGCTGATAGTGGAATAGAATACCTCAGAATGTGATGGACACTTTTGTTGCAAGTTTTTAAACAATTGTTATATTGCATCTGTCAGGGATGGTCTATCTATGGATTCTTTGGCAGCTGGTTATATGGATGATTGCTGATTACCCTTTGTGTTCTACAGTTTAAACCTAAGATAGCTGTAGATCTAGCAGATAGATTTTTGTTTCTTTAAAATCAGTTGCTACTCTCTGTTCCTGGAGATTATAATAGATAATGTCAAATAAAGACATCTCCATTTGCTGCTGTTTCCAATATTCAAAAGATGTAACAAAGGCATGAAAGCCTGAAATATAGTGCAACAGATTCTACCATTTGGACCTTAGAAACAGCTACTATCTGTGCACTTAGAATTCCAATGAAAAATAGAGTTATGTTACAGGGACTGCTATGGGTGCATGAAGTATATATTTTTGAAATAATTTTATGATCGTAAGAATCATGACGGGAAAAAAGAGATTTTTGTAGGATAACAGTTTTCTCAAATTTTACAGATTACACTCCCACATAAGAGGATACACAAACTTTAATTAATCATGCTTAATCACATTTTTAAAGCAAATACTGTAGTGGTAAAATTGGTGAAAACTTAGATGGACCCAGAGTATTGTCATATCTGAAAAGTAATCTTTCTCTCTTCCCACTCCCTCTTCCTCCCTCCCACTGTCCCTAAATGACTAAACATGAACTGAATGCTACAAAGAAAATAAATCCACAATGTGTTTTAAAAACTCACAATTTTTCATGTTAGCATTATATTGTTCTCTTGACTCTTTGCTGCAAGAGGGCTTTTCATAAAGATTTTAGATCAAATAATCAGATTTATGCTTGTGAAAAGTGAAAGTACCAAATATTTCTCTAAGGAATGCTTCTCATGTTATGATAGCCAGCCATGCACACAATCTCAAATAGACATCTTTACACTGAAAATTGCAATGTGGAAATTGAATGCAAGAGTATTCTATAATGTAATTGGTTTTCCCACTGCATTTATTCATTTTGTATACAGTTGTTCTCATGTAGTGGCCTTTTCCAGAGTAAAAGGGCTGCTCCATTCATTCTAACAGGGCAGTGATATCCAAACCAGGAGGAGTGGCGAATACCCCAAAAGAGAGGGTCAAAATTCAAAATGACCTTAATAGATCAGAAAGCTGGGCCAAAACTAACAAAAGGAATTTCAGTGGGGAAAAATATAAGGTGCTGCACTTAAGCAGGGAAAAAAAATGAAACACATAGATAGAGAATGGCAGACCCCTGGCTAGACAGCAGTGCATGTGAAAGGGATCTAGGAGTCCTAGTATACCACAAGTTGAACATGAGTCAACAGTTTCATATGGCAGCTAAAGAACAATGTCTAGGCTGCATCAATAGAAGTATAGTGTCTAAATCAAGGGGTATAACAGTGCCACTCTATTCTGCTTTGGTCAGGCAGCCTGGAATACTGTATCCAGTTCTGGGCACCACAATTCAAACAGGATGATGACAAGCTAGAGCATGTCCAGAGGGTGACCAAAATGGTGAAGGGTCTGGAAACTATGTCTTAAGAGGAGAAACTTAGGGAGCTGAGTATGTTTATCCTGGAGAAGAGATAGCTAAGAGGTGATATGATAGCCCTGGATAAGTATTTGAAGGAATACCATATTGAGGACAGAGCAAGCTTGTTTTCTGCTACTCCAGAGAATAAGATGCAATGGATGCAAGATACAGGAAAAGAGATTCCACCTCAACATTAGGAAAAACTTCCTGAAAGTAAGGGCTGATTAACAGTAGAACTCACTCCCCCAGAGTTCTTTGGAGGTCTTTAAACAGAGGCTAGATGGCCATCTGTTGGGGGTGCTTTGATTGTGATGTATGGTAGGGGGTTGGACTGGATGGCCCTTGTGGTTTCTTTCAAATCTATGATTCTATGGTTCTAAGAAAGGTCCCCAGATGTCATTTGACTTTAGCTCCTAGAATTGCTGAACTTTGGTCATGCTGACTGGGGATAATGGATGTTGAAATACAACAATGTCTGAGCATCCAAATCTGGGACCACTGCAATAGGGAAAGGGGATCTGAATGCACTTTCTTACCATAAAATAATATCTGTTCAATGAAGAGAGAAGAGTATAAAGATCCAAATATATATAATTAGAATGTACCCAGGTCTCTAGTGTAGTGCAAATCTTTTCAATGGTCCCCAAAGAGCAGTATTTTCCTTCTCCGTTTTATTGCAGAGAATGAACAAATAGCAGAGAAAATTGTCTTCTCATTGTAGCATGCACAATAATTCTCCAAATGACTTCCAGGCAACAGGAATTCATGGGCAGGTGGCACTCTTGACTTTTCTCCAACTATGCTTAGTTGACAATATTTCATTGGTGCCCATTTGTCCGATGGGGCATGCCTTGACATTTGAAATCTTATAGATAGGCTTTAAATGTTGGATGCATCTTTCTACAGCATTAATTTAGTGCTTCTGCTTTACTTGTCTGAAAACCATTCCAGATGGCAGTTTCAGCTGCCAAATACAAATACTAAAAAGGAAAAGATATTACACAAATATTCACACAGACACACAATAGATGATAAGATAGATAGATAGATAGATAGATAGATAGATAGATGTGGACAGGTTGCATCTTCCCTTTGCAGTGTACACAAATGTGTCATGCAAAAAACTATTAACAATGTTATATATATTAATACTACCATATGTATAAGGTGTATACAAAACATAAATGAATTCCACAATTAGACTTGGATCCCATTTCCAAGATATTTTATTATGTAAATATTCCAAAATCTGGAAAAAAAAATCTGAAATCCAAAATACTAAAATACCCCAAAAGAGTAGATTGGGTTGATGTGGTATAATCCCTCCAACTGTTTCAAAAAGACTGAGAGTGCATCTGCACTGTAGAAATAATGCAGTTTGACACCATTTTGACTATCATGCCTCCATCCTACAGAATCTAGGTATTTGTAGTTTTGTGAAGCATCAACACTGTTTGGCAGAGAAGAGTAAAGACTAAATCTACAAATCCCAGGATTCCATATGATGGCATTATATCATTTAAAGTGGTGTCAAACTGTATTATTTCTACACTGTAGATATATGCTCAATCATCTTATATGGAATTGCCTGTATTTTAAGATCTTCAATGGAAGGCTTTAACTGTGACCCAATACTATTATAGCCAAGTCTAGTGAGGAGACATAAGAGGGAACTTTCTCCATGGCTACTCCAAGGTTATGGAACTGCCTCCCTAAAGGAAGGCTGTCCTTCTCCCTGCTCTTCTTCTGCATAGGCCTTTTTATTAGCCAAACTTTTTGGGTTGTAATTAGTTATTATAGAATGGTGCTTTAATAAGTTTAATACATTTTTTTTCTCATTGTTAGCTGCCAAATACAAATACTAAAAAGAAGATATTACATAAATACACACACACACAATAGATGATAGATAGATAGATAGATAGATAGATAGATGATAGATAGATAGATAGATAGATAGATACAAGTTGCATCTTCCCTATCTGGAATGCTGAAATCTGAAATACTTCAAAACCCAAAACTGAAATGACTTGAAGGCACACAACAACACAACAACAATACTGGTAAAGAGTTCTGTAATGCAGTCTTCCTCTTTTCCAAAAGCCTTTCACCTTCCCAAGCATCATCACCTTTTGCAATGAGTCTTGTATTCTCATGACCATGGTACCTGCAGAATTCTCTTTCAGCACCACATTTCAAATGAGCTGATTTGAAATGCTTTCTTTCTCTCCAGCTTTCACAACCATAAACTGAAATCAGAAATATGATGGAGTGGACAATCCTGACTTTGATCATGTTGGACTGCAGTTCCCATCAGTCTTAGCCAGCAAGGCCAATTGTGAAAGATCATGGGAGCAGCACATGCCCAACATAACCTGGAGCACCTTCAACTGTTTTACATCATTCATGCAAAATGGAGTTAATCTACTATACCTCCAAAGTCACGCAGTGTGTTGTCTTCCACTAGTAAGAGAGGCCTAACCTTCTTCTGCTCCAAGAGGTTTCTGGCAGCTGTCAGGGATGTGAAAATCTCATCTTCCTGAATGTCGAATTCAAGTTTCTTCAGTATCTGCAACAGGTCCTGCTTGCACTCCTTAGTGGTGTTAGTTACAAACCAGATGGTAACAGGAGCACTGCATAGCTTAGGCCAATACAAATCAAGAAACACTTTAGGCCAGAGACAAAAGAGTGAAATCTTTACAAGGAAATGTGGCAGCAAGTTCCACCACATTGGACACCGGTGAAGAGGAGGCAAGGCCAGGACACCTGGGTCCTTAAGAGCCGCAACACCACCTTTTTCCTCCAGCCACAGTGCGGCGGCGAACTTTGGCCCCCTGAGGAGCAGAGCCATATCTGAATCCCGGTGGAATAGTGAGCAGTATGTTTCACCAGGCTCCTACCCCCTTATTCCACCTGAGCTCTGTCTATTTTGTTTTTACTCTAATTGGGATTAATTATGAGGTAGAATGTTTGTTAAAGCATTGGGAGTTTACATATTGTAACTGATAACATCCCCCTCCCACTGCGTATTATACTATGTTCTGAATGTAATTTGTGCACATTTGATGTTTTCAATTTATGATAAAGGACTAAGGATGTATATTGTTACTATATTATATTTGATTGTTACTGTATTTTCTTTGATTGCTAGTGTATTATACTGTTTATTGCATTTGTTGTATATGCATTGGTTAGGGATTGTAATGGACTGACTTGTATTTATTGTACTTTGTATTTTATTTTCTATTGTTGTAAGCCACCTGAATTTCCTGTTGATTGTGTGGGGTATAAATAAATCTATTATTATTATTATTATTATTATTGTTGTTGTTGTTGTTGTTGTAAATACTTTAAAACTGATTTAAATGCAATGTTTTAACAGTATTTTTGAACTCAAATTGTGAACTACCTTGGGTCCCATATTGGGAAAAATGAAAAAAATAAATAAATTAAAATAATGGGAAAACTGATGAATTGTTTTTGGCTGTAGATTTTCTGAATCTATTTTGAGAGTCACTCTGGGTCCAACTGGAAGAAAGAAGGAATAGAAATTAAGCACATGCTGTGTGTGTGTGTGTGTGTGTGTGTGTAATGGTTTAAACATTGGACTAGACTACTGGGAGAATAGGGTTCAGATCCCAACTCAACCATGGTAATTCATTGGTGACCTTGGGCAAGTCACACTTCTGAAGCTCAGAGGATGGCAATAGCAACTGCCCTCAAAAGAAACTTACCATGAAAACCCTATGATAGTGATTGTACAAGGTTTGCCTTAGGTTCTCCATAAGTCAGAGACAATTTAGTTAGAGAGAGAGAGAGAGAGGGAGGGAGGGAGGGAGGGAGACAGACAGACAGACAGACAGACAGAGGCCAATTTAGACATACACAGGAAGGAGCCTTGGAGGCCAAGCCATCGCCTCCCAACCTCCCCCACCTGGCAAGCAACAACAGCAGTGAGGGGAGAGAGAGAAAGAGAGAGAAAAGAGTGAACATCTTACAAGGAAATGTGGTGGCAAGTTCTACCACATTGGACTTTGGTGAAGAGGATGCGAAGCAGGGACACCTGGGCCCTTAGTAGCCCCAACACCACCCTTTTCCTCCAGCCATGGGGCGGCAGCGGATCTCCCCCCACCCACCCACCCCCCGAAGAGCAGAGCCATATCTAGATCCCAGTGGACTAGTGAGCAGCATGTTTTACCAGGCTCCTACCCCCCCCCCCATTCCACTTGAGCTCTACCTATGTTCTGTTTTGTTTTTTACACCAATTGGGATTAATTATGAGGTAGAAGGTTTGCATTGGGATTTTGTATACTCTGTATTTTATTATGCTCTGAATGTAATTTGTGTAAATGTGTTTATTTTGAATTTATGTTGAGGGACCAAGGATGCATATTGTTACTGTATTGTATTTTATTGTTACTGTACTTTCTTTGATTGTTAGTGTATTATATTGTTTATTGTAATTGTTGTATATGCATTGGTTAGGAACTGTAATGGGCTGACTTGTATTTATTGTACTCTGTATTTTATTTTCTACTGTTGTAAGCCGCCCGGATTCCATGTTGATTGGGCGGGGTATAAATAAATCTGTTGTTGTTGTTGTTGTTGTTGTTGTTGTTGTTATTGCCAGAATTCTACATGCACTACATTACCTTGGTTACATAGTTTAGTGTTTTCAGCTGACTGATGTTCCCACCCCTTTCTGTGAGTGATCTCTGTTGTATTATGAAGGATGGGAGTGGAGGGAACACCAGTCAGTTGCTTCCCAATTGACCACCATAACTTGAAGCTGCTACTATTACTCATTAAACTATTGGGGGATTTTCACAATCCCTGCATATTCCCTTATTGCTGATATTGTATGGCTTCAAGTCAATTCTAACTTAAGGTAACTCTAATGATAATGGATCATGGCGTTTTCTGACTCACACAAGGTCAACCAATGGATATCCATGGCCAAGAAGGGAATCAAACCTTGTTCTCCCATGGTTTTGTTCCATTTTTTCATATGTAATTATATTTAATAAGAACATTTTAGGGTCTTTTTATATTTTTTCCTGTAAATTAAATTGCATCGTTTTATGTATTTTACTCCAGTATTTTTTTAGCTTTTTTATATCTTCACCACATATGGAAGAAGGAACCCGTTTCCCCCCCCCCACATTTCCAACAGCTTTTACCCCCTTTTTAAAACATTTTAGACAGTTTAAGAATGGTGTAATACCAGTGTAGATACATTTTATAATAGTTCTCTTTATAGTTAACACTTAGGATATATTTTAGTCTTTGCGACCACATTTTTTCCGACTGTACAAGGTCTATATTTTGCCCTATTTCCTGTGCCTATTTAACCATATATGTCTTAATTTGTTCATCTTCTTGTTCAATTTTTAATAACATTTTATATAATTTACTTATTCTCTGCCCTTCTTCCGATCTAATAACTTTTTCCAGTTCTGGTTCTGCATCTCCAATCTTGAGATCCTTTATATCTAGCATAAATCTCTCTCTAATCTGTCTGTATATAAACCACGTACAATTATATCCTTCAGCAACCAATTGTTCCTGTGATTTAATTTTAATTTCGCTAGACTTCTTATCTATTAGATTATCCTATGTTAACCGTTTTTCTTTACTTAATTTCACCCATTATCATATATGATAACAGCTGCTAGAATGATCTATGCATGAAGATGGAAAAAGAAAACAGTTCCAAGAGAGCAAGAACGGTTAACCAAACTACAGTATATGAAATTATAGACACAGATGAGCTAACATATTTGATTAAAAAGAAATTATTGATGGAATTTAAAAAGCAATGGTATCCACTGATTAATTTTTTAAAAGTGAAATGGGGTACGGACTTTACTATTGGTCTGGAGTAACACATATGATACCAATAAGTTAAAAGATTAGGCTCTGGTGTATATAAATGTTCTTCATAATCATGTAGTAGTCAATAGATACTTCTTTTTAGATGAAGTATATTTATGTTATATAAAATTATGTAAAATGTATAGTCTTGTTTTTTCAGGAGATCTCAAATATGATTTAGACGATCAGACTAAGCTCAGAGGAATGGAGGAAGAAAAGAAAGAGAAAATAATTAAGAGACTTTTATAGATTTTATTAATATTTTTGACTGTTCAACAAACCTTATTGCCTTTTTTTTAGGAGTTGTCTACTTTTGTTACTGTTTGTTTTTAAAATACGTAATAAAGATTATTAAACAAAAACAAAACCTTGTTCTCCAAATCAGAAAATATGCAGGGGTGGCTGTGTTGGCCATTTAGCAAATGCAAACAAAAATCCACCAAACAGTGATACCGTTATTGGCCAATCAAAATGCACAATATACTTGTTGTAAGCTTTTGAAGCTCCACTGGCTTCTTCATCAGGCAAAATGTTACAAACCAAACAGGAGAAAAATTGGAGATGTTAGTAAGATGCCTGTGTTTTGTTGTTTCTGTCCTTAGTTAAGATGAAGGTAAATTTTGTCCTTAGTTAAGATAAGATAGTTAATTTTGCAGGCTATCTCTTCCTCCTTCTGGTCATGTGTGAACTGGGAGTTAGTCATACGCAAACACTCAAACTGCTACACCATGCTGGCTCTTATGTATTCCCTACAGTATTGAATATCTAGTGATCATGAGAACAAATCAGTTACGAATGCATAAATCTAGGATATGAATTCATCCCACGCTTGTGAATTCAAGCCATTACGTGTCACTTTCCCTTTATTCTGTCTTACTTTCTAAGGGAAAACAACCTTTAGGGTTGATAAGAACTTGAAAAATTCTTGTCAAAATGCCTCTAAATGTCCCTCAAAAAGTAACTTTTCAAAATTGCTATAATTTGTTATTTGTTATGCCAATAAAAAAGTGTTGTTTTTATTTGTGAAATTGCATTAAAATGTAAACTTGTTACTTCCTAATTATGAAAAAGTAACTAGCTAAAGCTAATAATAGTTTTTTGTGGGTATTCTGGCTATGAGGCTGTGTTCTAGAAGAGTTTATTCCTGATGTTTCACCAGCAGCTGTGGAGGACATCTTCAGAGAATGTTGAAATAAAAGAGATTGGGGTATATATACAGTATAAATACCACACTCTCTTCCATTTCAGAATTCTCTGAAAATGCTAGTGAAACGCCAGGAACAAACTTTTCTAGAACTCAGCCTCATAGCCCAACCTCCCCCCCTCCCTTAAAAAAACCCTATGGATGCTGGCTATGAAAGCCTTCAACTTCACATATAGCTACAATGTTACTAGTAATTAGTTACTTCCCAGCTGTGGCTTATTATTTCTCTTCTGTCCCTAGGGAATAATCTTTAAGAGATGACTTTCTTTTGGTCCTACCACAGAGACCTTTTGTGAGAACATGCGAGAGTCTTTTCTAAAGGACAATGAGCAAACTCTATCAACATTATTCCCAAACTAATACTCATAATATATAAATCAGCCATTTGTAGCAATAAAATGTCATAACACTGTGAATATTTTTCCCTCCATCTATTGATGGATTGCATTTTTACTCTGCTCTCAGTTTTAATTGTATTTATGGGTTCTTCACTGTATAACTATTTATTCTAGTTTACTGTAAACCCTACTTGCAAGTCTTTTTGACATTATAATAAATACTTTTAAATAAATAAAAATGAACAAGCGAAGAAAAAGTCAGCACTGAATATTCTTCAGTAAATCTGTGAGACACCAGATGGAAAATAAAATATATACTTCACAAATCAGACCACTTTAAATTCCAAACCATTACCAAGGGTCCTTTCACAGTACACAAATATAGGTTTATAGTTTCTCTTTAACTGCTATTGGTGCATCCTAAGAAATCCCACTGTTTGTAGTCTGATGAGACACTACATAGAGACAATACAATTCTAAATACCTCCACCCAAAAGCAAATCACAGGATTCCATAGGATGTAACTTTGGTAACTAAAGCAGAATGATTGTGCTCTTAGTGTGAAAGGGGCTTGCAACAGGTTCAAAACAATGCACAGGCTTGCATCTTGTCATATCATGTAATAAACTAGATTCACTATCTTCTAGATTTTGATCTTCACATTTACAATTGGGGCATATTTGCCATAATCACAAATGCTCACTAAAACCCACCTTAAAATCCAGACATCCTCACTAACCAAAGATATCCTGTTGCACTGGTGATTACAACAGTGAAAGAGGACATGTCCAGCCTCATCCTGCCAGTTAGTAGTGATGTGACAAGCAGTTACAACAAGGCCCTGCTCCTTGTCATAATACAGCTTGCTGGCAGGAGGGAGCTGGACATGTCTTGTTTTTAGCACCCCACTAACTAGGACCTCAGAACCTCCTCATGTGGTGGCTCCCTGGCTTTTAAGATAGGTTTTTGAGGGTTAGATTGAGACATAGATCATGAGGGCATCAACCCAGCAACATCTCCCAGGTACAATCCCGGCCATGATTCCTTATAGCCATGTATATAGAGACCAAACAAGTGAAGACAGACCTTTTTCTTCTCTTTGCTGTATGTCTCAGGAGGACCTCTTTAGTGCCATGTTAAAATTTTATTTTAATTTATAGTATGAGATAATATGATACATAGAATGGGGATGGGTTAGATTTTCATTTGTTTATTTTTATAGACCTTATCAAAATTCAAAAATAAATTCACCAATGGAAAAAAAATCTATAAAGAGCACACGTGTGTGTGTGTGTGTGTGTGTGTATAAATAAAAAGAATAGACGTGTCTACCCATAACTTTTACCAAAGTACCATTGTTTAGAGCTGGACAATTGTTTTTAAATGCAACAAGAGTCACCCAGATATTGCTCTGAATAATATTGAAATTTCTCTCAAGGCAAAATATCTTGCTGATGCATTGGTAATGGTATGCTGTAAAAAATGGCTTTTGTAACCTGATTTCTAAACTATATGTTACATGTTCTCTACTCAGAGTAGAATAAGAAGAATTACATTATTTGCTGTCCAGTTTGAAATAAAGAAACCAGACACGTACATTGGTTGGAAATGGGCCACCTTATTTAAATTAGCCTAACTGTCCTCTTAAAACCTGCAAAGTGGAAGGGAGCAACCTCATGTCAGGGTTGCTCAATGGCTAGCTTGCATCTGGAACACCAACCAGAGATTTCCTTACTCAACTCACAGGACTTGATTGAGGGTTATATCCCAAGGAAGGTGCCTTTCCCTCTACCCTTAGTCACAAGGCTTGTAGGAAAATTTAAGAAGCCTAACCTTCATTCCAAGCAGGTGCCATAGGTGTTCACCTGACAACTAATTCTCCTCTCATCAACAGCTGTGAATATGGGGCAAGTGTCTGCTTAACCCCTATGCCCTTCCAGGCTGGTTAGACAAGCCTGCAAACCCTTTTGCAGATCTCCAAGAAAAAAAAAATCATTATATATATATATATATATACATATACATATATATATATATATATATATACACTTCACTAAGCTTCACTTAGCTGAATTCCATCTGACCTGTATAACTCAGACCACTGTAAAACAATGGCTGTATGAGATATGCAATGGCCCAAACCATGATCCAAAAAATTGTGAATCTCATTATTGGCTTGATGCCGAGTCCTGTTAAGCAATCAAGGATATCCCCCACAACTCCAAACATTTCAGGGCATTATTTAAACATATGGCCAACAATCCAAAATTGATCTAAGGTTAAATATAACCTGTAAAATCAGGGTCTTGCCCATCAACTGTCCCAGATCATTACCTCCAAGGTGAATGACCAGGATGTGTGACGGAGGTCTAAGGCGCTCCCCAGACAGAATGGGCATCAAACTGTGTCAACGTAGACTACGCTTGCCCATAAATTCAACAACTGTAGACTCTGCCAATCCCAGATGACTTTCTAAGTGTCCTTGTCTGGCATGGTGAACTGCTGAAGAGATGAAGATATGGCTGTAGATCAACATTGGCTTGGCCATAAGCTAGAATCTGAAATGAAACAAAGAACAACCATTGGAACTGTAGAGGCCAAACATATTTCTGGTAGGCCTTAGACTGCCACCAACCCAGCCATTTTATGGCCTGAGGCTCATAGCCAAGAGTTGCAGATGTAGACACTGCCCCAATCCTGAAGGAGTGTGTACCGAATTTAACACCATGTAGACCAGTGCTAGAGAGGGGTTTGGAAGTAATGGCCCAAAACTGAAATTTGCTTAAGGGGGACATGTCTTCATGACAGAACAGGGGACCCAGATGAGAACCCCTAGCCTTAGTGAAACATCTAGGGGCTAAAACAGGACAGGTAGAATGGTCACTTCATTGTCCCAGCTGTATCTCTGAACCCCTGCCCTGCTGGTCCATCTTAGAAAAGTGAATGTTAAGTAAGATATCCTCCAGAGTTTCAAGAAAACTAAGATTTAAACAGAAAGTCTGATCTGACTTGTCATGCTTGGAGGCTTAGACAAGTTTTGAAACCCTAAGTGCCCTAAAAAATGAAGTCAAGGTTGTGGCTTGGAAAAGCAAAATTTCGTATGAAGAATTACCAAGGGAGGGCCAGGTGGAACTCAATCTCCTTAGTATCAGGGGAGATAAAGGGCTCTGGTCTGTCTTTCCCTAGACTATCCCTCCAACACCTTACATATGCAAAAATCACTGGTGTAATCAGCAAGGCCTTGAGTCTTGGACTAAAAGACTTGTGCAGATAATTTAGCCTGGATTGACTGTGAGCAAAGTCCCTGGTGATGTAAAGCTACATAGAACTGAAGAAAGTGTGACCTCGGTATCAGTAACTCTTTGCATAGGTTTTCCCACCTTCGAAACAACAAAAACTCCTCAATGGCTTTAACATAGCTTTTGGGGGGGGGTGCTTATGGCTATGGACATGCCAATCGCCCATATTACTTCTCGATGCCATGACTCCAAAGGTCTGGTGGCATTGGATCTGGTAACACAGAAGCACTTCGGAGCCAAGTGTCTCAACTGCTCCATCCGTGCATGGGAGGGAGAATCAGCTATCCCATTAGCAATGCCAGGCACATGCCAAGCTGTAACAAAATGTTATAATACAAACATTGTAATGTAAAGGCCCAGACCATCATCATCACCCTCAGGGGTTTGGATGTTAATGAACTAATGATGTGAACTGTAGCCAAATTATCACACCAAAAGCGTATGGAGGAATAAGCTAATCATGGTTGTGACAAGAACAGGAAAGAATTCCAAGAAAGTTAAACTGGTGGTAATTCCAGAAGAAACCCTATCCCAAATCTGTGTATCCATTTGATTGTCTGATCAAAGGAGGTATACTTAATTGAGCACAGATCATCGGTAATAGCATCATTTATCTAATCACCCCTAGGGTACCAGAGGTGGTGAATTAATCTGTATTTCCCTGGGGCCTGCTTTGGTACTATTCCTAAAGGGGATACATGTAAATCAGGTAGTGGGGGCTCATGAAAAAGGCCTACAACTCTACCCTCAGGAAATTCCTTGGCAAATTTCTGTCTAACAATTTGATCTAAACCATTAATGGACTGGCCATAAATGGATACTGAACTCCACAAAAGAGAATATGAAAATCATCAGAAAAACCTTTTTGATCTTTTTGGCTGTCCATGGAATCTTCAGGAGTCTTCTCCAGCAGTGTATCTCAAATGAACTGATATTCTTCCTATCTTCTTTCATAACTGTTTAGCTCTAAATGGTAACAGGGAATAGAATGGCTTGTATGATTCTAACTTTTGTATTCAGTTGTATATCTTTAAATTTTAGCACCTGTTCTAGTTCTTCATAACTGTCTTCCTCATTCTTAATCTTCGTCTGAGTTCCTGATTGCAGTTCCCATTCCTATCAATGTTTGATTCCACGTATGAGAATTATTTTACTATTTCTATTTCCTCATCATCTAGGATGAATTTGTGCAGATTCTCCATGATCATTTTTTTTTCTTTATGTTCAACAGTAAGCCTGCCTTTGCTTTCTTCCTGAATCTTTTGCTGTAGTTCCAGGTCTGTGAGGGTTTCTGCTAGTATTATGGTGTGGTCTGAATTATTTTAGATAGTTAATATTTCTTCCTCCTATTTTCGGTTCTCCTTCTTCTGTGTCCAACCCTGCTTGTCTTACAATATGATCTGCATATAAGTTGAACAGGTGAACACATTTTCTTTTGGAATTCCCTATATTAATTAATTAACTATTAATTGAACTTAAATCCCTTCTTTCTCCCAGTATGAGATTAAATGCTCACTCAAAGCAGATTGATACCACTTTGAATCTTGTCTCTATCCTAGAGAATCTTGAGTAGTGCTGTCTGGTAATATATCTGAAATTATCTGCCAGAATCTTTAGTCCTTCATGAAGAACAACACTAGAGCTCCCTAGTACAGAATTCTCAGTACTTCTCCAAAGTGCAGATCTCAGATTCCACAGGATGGAACCATAGCAGTTAAAGTAGTATCAAAGTACTATATTTCTCATAATCTATAATTTTACATATTATATGTGATATTAAGGCACTCACTAAATAGCTACTAAAGCCTTTGACCAACACATTATGGCCCTATGGTACTACTTTAACTGCCCTCGAAACATCCTATGGGATCCTGGGATTTGCTGTTTAGTGCTTAAATTTTAAAATCTCAGCCCAAGTGCTCATGCACTCTTTCTTTCCATAGCAGCAGCAGCAAATGCACTGGCAACTTGATTGCCATTGTACATCTTCCACAATGCACAGAGCTGTATGTGTGATAAACTAATTATTCATTACTCATAATTCATGAGCAACAAATAGCATAACATATCACTAATGTGCTATTGTCAATGTTATTGGACAATGTTTCCAATGTTTTTTTTTGGGGGGGGGGGTACTACCAAAATTGCCAATCAAAGAGTAACATTTCTCCAACAGCAGGTCAACATTACTCATTATACAAATATTGCAATGTTTTCACACTCTTGTTAGAAAATTTTTTAAAAAAACTGCTGATTTTTTTTCTCAAAAATTAATGCAGCTTTGTTACTGTGAATGTATTATTCACAAATTCTAACATTGTTTGATACCTAACAAGACACTGGCTGGGTAAAGCAGCCAATGCTTCAAAAAGAGTGGATAAAACATGGATAAAAAGTCTGTAAAGCAGCCTTCTACCTTTAGATAGTTTAAAAACAAAACAAAACAAAACAAAAACCTCCCTTGAGAAAAGGCTTCTGAGAAATTTTGGCTCATCTCTGGTTGTCATTCTTCAGGATTAAACTCCCTTTCTGCTAAGTCCCTAATTATACATTTGTGAGGAGTGACTGGACTTGTTTGTAATGCAGATATTTATAACAGGAGTGTTACACACAGACACAAATAAGAAACAATGTTTAAATGTTGAAGAAGATATAGAACGTCTTGTCTTTTTACTTTGCCACAGTGAAGTGGCTGAGAATGTTTTATCCCCCCCCCCCCCGGCTTTTTATTACATTTAATGGTAGATCTTCTATCATTCTGCAGACTTCCTGATTGCTTGTGGTTTCTCCTCTGAAAGTCTCACACTGAAAGATGTACCTTGTGATGCCTTCCCTTGGCTTTTGTCAATGTTTGGGAAGGCTGCACACTACCACATAGCTAGTAATATAGTGAACGACAGGTCACTCTCTCACACCTCTTGGCCACCTCATATTTAAGGTAAGAACAAAAGTTTTCACCCATGAGGATTTCTTTGATGTTTTCATCATCTTTGATCATGCAGTACTGAAAAATTTACAACCATGTCCCACACAGAAGATATGCTGGAAAACAAAATGAACCCAACAACAATTTATAGACAATTGGATCTGGAATTCAGATTTTCCTGAAATATAAAGCTACGGAATAAAGAAAGTTGTGGTATTTGGTACAGAAATGAAAACCATAATGTCTCAATACATTTAATCAGTCTGGATGAGGCCACAGCATTAGAGTGTAGTATTAATATGCATTGTGTCAGTATCCCCAGAGTAGATATGGGAACATAGTTTGCCTCTGGATTTGCTACTGCATCTGGTGCCTTTATTTGTATCTTTAGAATGCAACATATTGTACAGATAAGCTTTTTGGGGGTGGGGGAGATGGAAGAGATGAACATAGTGTAGTGGAACATAACCATTTGTAAAGAAAAATCATAGGGACTGCATTTCAGACTGTGGGAAGGAGAGAAAGTTACTTTCAACTTTTTAACGTGATGCAATTTAATCAGGCAAACACTACAGACTATTGACAATCCACAGAGGCTCCAAACGCACCAAAAAACAGTGACACATTTTCACAGGAATATCACTTCAGTGTAATCCCAATCATCGCATTTCTTTTCTAAGACGCATCTCATTTGTACACCACATAGTAAATGTTTAGATTGTCAAGCCAAAGAGAACAACCATAATGCTGTAAACATTGCAACCTGTTATTGTGCACTTGAAAAATAACTTTTCGACATTTTGTTACATTTACAGATTGTTTTTCCACTTACATTATGTTCTACTGCAGCATGTGGCGCACCAAAGTCTCATGGCACAACTAAGCAAGATGTTCAAGAATGTGGTACAAAATGCCTTCAATTTGCGTAGGGTGGGGAGCGGAGGGGGAAGCATATGTTCAAATGACTGCGCAGTTTGCATTCAGTTACTATACAATAAAACTCTAGTCAAATTAGATGAAATACCAAGATTAACCACCAAGACAGTAGTCTTGGTTATATGAAGTGTTTTCAAAGGATTTGTGAACATTAGAAGGCTGGTATAAGGTAATCTTCTTTCTATAGCAGAGGAGCAGATGACACCATCCACCAACTTCTAAATCAGGGTGGATAGTACCCAAGGTCAGCTAAATTGCTTTCACACCTGAAGCAAAAAGCCAACATTTCTCTTTCTTTATGATTGAATATATTAATATCTTTAAAAAACAGTAATCCTAAACAAGATATTTTTTCTTCTATTTATTGACATGTAGATATGATATTTTAAGATGCCTTACTCTTTCCAATGGCAGGTCCATATATATATTAGAAGCTCAGTAGTGTAGCCATTTAAGAAACCAACATCAAAATAAGCAATCCTAAAATTACTTGTCTACTAGAGAGTAGGGAATATTGAATAATTGATCCTTTTTTGGCTTTTATGGGTGGGATCAGAGGAGCAGGAATAGTCTATGAATCACCTTGCTTACCTTATTTGTATCTTTTCCCCTCAAGGTTCCAGCCATGTGTGTGTCTGCATAGGTCTTCGGGTCATATGTTTATTTAATAATTTAATTTATTTTTAATGGGTGGGAGGTTGGAATGTGGGTTATGGGATTGTTTTAATTTTAACTTTGTTTTTATTCATGTCTTTTAATATGCTGTATTCCACTCCAAGTGTTCTTACAGAGGAGTGGATTATAAATAAACCATTATTATTATTATTATTATTATTATATGTTAACTTATGACAATGCCATAAATTTCACAGGGTTTTCTTAGGCAAAGAATATTCAGAGATGGATTGTCATTTCCTTCCTCTGAACTATGCCTGTAGCACTTGGTATTCCTCAGCAGTCTCCCATGCCAATACTAACCAGGCCAGAACCTGCTTAGCTTCAAGATCAGACTTTAGAGTATTTAGACCTGTGCCAGTTGACTATCATTCTAGTGTTAGCCCTATTTCCCACTTCTTGAAGGAACCCACGTTCAATGTTAACTTCATTTGTCCAAAATTTCATTTGGATAAAATGTGAACAACAACGTGGTGACATGAGTGCTCTGCAGAAGACCAACTGTGACAGAGAAGGATAACAAAACAGTAGTTGATTGGGTTCATGACAAGTTTTTCTCTATAACACTGTTAATAGAACCAGCTGGATTCCAAATTCTGGGCAGGAGATAATTGTACTGACACATGCACATGGGAAGATGAAAAAAATCTGCATCTTATCCTCTTCCAATTTAGAAACTATTGGCCAATACAGACAGCCAGTATATGACATCCTGGTGGCGTGCTAGGGTTGCCCAGGGGCGGAGAAAATACATGCCCTGCAACTCTAGCACGTGGCCAGAGCATCATCACTGCGCAGTGCCTTATAGACAGTGCATGTAGTGATAATGTCATGGGTGTGCCGCATCCAAATGGTGTGAACCAACTGCAACGTCATTGCTGCACCCTATAGGGCTTGTGATGTTGCAGCTGTGACAGTAAAAGGAGCTGCTTCGCCACACTCCTTTTTTCCTGCACACCATTGCCACTCCATTTGGCTGCTACGGCGATGATGCGGAGGAAAAAGAGGTGGCTCCAGACTGCCCTTTTTGGATGTTCTGTCAACCCCCTATGTTTTACATCTGCTGAATTGTGAAAAAAGAAGACTGCTTTCCATGTGGATAGAAAGAGAGGGATGTTCATCTGAGCTCATTTGAGACACTGAAAGTAATGTTTGCTAACAGAAATAAATGTGTTATTAAAATTCACTCTTTGAAAAACAAAAGTTTTTTTTTTTCTTGATTGACTCATAATATTTGAGCAATGGCTTTGAGAGTGGTATACCACGTGAGATAATCAGTATGCAAAAGAATCTTGTAGCAACATTGAGACGAAGACAGCATTTGATAGCATAAGCTTTCATAGACTTGAGTCTACTTCTTCAGGAAATAACTGAAGTCTACGAAAGCTCATGTTACCAACATCTCTCTTTCACTCAGTCTCAAAAGGTTCTACAAGTTCCCTTTGCATACTCATCTTCAAGACTAACACAGCTATGTATTTGAATTCTACCATTTGAGATGAGTAGGTAAGATATTCCTAAATGACCATGTTAAACAGTTAATAGGAAAAATCAACATGAGCAAGAGCAAGTCAAAAATACAGATAGTTCAAGTCACACTGATATCAGCTAGACAGAGTTATGCACTTTATTTTAATGTCTTAATCTTAATTTTAATTAGATTCTTCTCTAACATTCCTGTTGAATTGCTCTTTTACTTCATGTAAGAAAAAAAATACAAGGGCAACTAAAGGATCCTATTGTGCAGTGGGCCAACTGTATCTGTGGAGGTTTGCTTCCAGGAACCCCTTCCCCACTGATACCAATAAACGTGGATGCAGAAGTATTTATATAGAAAATGGCATAGGATAGCAGCAGCAGAGGCCAGCAGACTTACTTTTTCTAAGCACCCTCACCACCAGAGAACCCACCAGTTGCGTACTTTTTGGCCTAGTTGTACTATCTCCTGTACTCCCCCCATCCCAAAAAATATTACTTCATTTTAAATCCACAGCTGGTTAAAGCTGCAGATCAGGAGTCCATGGACATGGCAGGCTATAGTATGTCTACTGAAAAATGAGTCACATTGTTTTCAGTTGCACAATTTCAGCTTTAATTTTTTTTACACTGTATGGCACAGAAGCTTTTCTGAAGAAGGGTCTTAGTTTTCTTATCTTCAGTGGCAGCCCTAAATAATGTACTTTTTTTTTAAAAAAAAAAAAGAGTAATACACATTCTAAACGTATTTATCTCAAAGTAGGTAAAGGAGAATAGGAACAAAGGTTTCTGTAATGTGAGTTGATTTTCAGAAAGTCCATTCTCTATAAGTCCAGAAAGTCCATTCTCTATAAGCACAAGTTTTTTCATAGTTGCACAAACCCATAAAAACACCAGTCTACTGCTGTGCATAGTCCTTCCAACCATTGTATTTCTCAGAAGTGATGTATCTAATTCTATCTATTTCTTCACGAGGGAAACAATTTCTGTAGTTGGACATCATTGGAAGTATATTACACAAACGTGTCTCTCTCCTCAATTTGATCTGATTAGCTCCCAGCAATTCTATGATTTATGGTTATTTTGATATAGAAATGAAATATTGAGAAAATGCTTGTACATGTTAAAACTATGTCCTGTCATCCATCACTGCTACAAGGGAAGAGCTATAAATACATCTTTTGTTAGATGTCACCCAAAGATGCTGTATATCCATGTGAGAATGTCCTCAGCAAGCATATATAATTTCTTTCACTGTACTGCATCTAATACTAACACCCACTTGATCCTTTACAACATGTAACTTTTAAAATAGCACAAAATGCAATGTCCTCAGAAGCAAAACAAGTACAATGGAGAAAGCAAATGACCTGTTAAATGTGGAGCTATCTGTTGCTTTGGGCCAGAAGGAAAGATCATTGGTGGGATATGTTTGTGGATGCTCACTTCTTGTTGCTTGCTATACCTGAGTTATTGTCAAAGGAATTTCCAGTTTTGTCAGTTTTCATGCAGTAACATCAAGGAATATGTTGTCCACAGGTGTATATGTGTATTGATGTGCCTAGGGACAGAATATGTTACGACACTTCCCACGGTGGTTATGAAGCTTGTTCTGCTTGTGACATTCCTCAATTTTTTCTCATAAGTAGCATTATATTAAATGTTACATTAATCAATTTTCATTGTAGGCAAGGGACAGAAACCCTCTGTTAACTGTGCTGGATTGTATTAAAGAAACAGCTTGAAATAATAATAATAGTAAAACCTCAAATTCTCTTAATTTAGCAAATAATGATAATATGTGAACCAATTTTCTCAGCTCCCTTCAAATAGATGTTGATTACTGATACTGTGACATGTCAGAAATATTTAGTATCTAAATAATGCCCTACTTTACTGTACTTTGTATCTGTGAGAGTGTACACCAGAAATTCTCCCAGTATTTCTTTTCACTGATGATTTTAAATATTTTTAGATACCCACTGGAAAGTATCTTCTCTTTTATGGGGGATGAGGCTTTTACAGCAGTTGAGTCCCTTTTAGTGTTTTGGTCTATGGGTATTTTTTGTTTATCTTCATAGCCACCATAATCAGTTTGTTTTTTTTTATAAAAAAGACATTTGCCATGGATAATTTTCAAATTGTCCAGGACCATCCCCCATGCTCCCAAAGGCACAAACAGTCACCTTATTTCTTGATAAGCAGAACTTCCTTTGTTGGGTGCTACAAAATTCTTTTGCTCTGCATGGTGTATCGCTGATACACTTGGTAAGACAGACAAGATAGAGGTCTGTGGTCACTGTAGTTTTCCAGCAGAGAAGACATTTAATCAGTTCCTCATATCCCAGCTGCAGGAGATGGCAAGCTTAGTTTTCCTCCACACCACTCTAATTTAAGAGAACATTCCATACTTGCAGTCCATGCAAAATTTTGCAACACTAAAAGTCAATATTTTTCTTTGCCTGCATTTACACTGCATGATTAATGCAATTTGACACTGCTTTAACTCACGTGGCACAATGCTATGGAATTCTGGGATATGTAGTCTTGTGAGATCTTTAGCCTCTTAGGACAGAGCACTCTGATGCTACAACTAATTTCCCAAACTTCTGGGATTCTATAACCAGAGTTCTATGGATGGAGCCATGACAGATAAAATGGTGTAACGCTGCATTAATTCTGCAGTGGCAGCAGCTTTTGAGTGCAGTACATTCTATATGAAAAAAGCTAGCATGACTACTGTTTGGACACAAACCTAAAATATATCTTGAAAATGAATCATGGTTCCAAATTGGGATTGCTAGTTAAGGATCACCCCCAACCCTTAGGTTTCTGGGCCAAAAGTGAGACTTCATGATGTCATTAAGCATTATGAATGCAGTTGTTCAATATATCATTCAACACACACACACACACACACACATTTCCTGTTTGGAAATTAAGGCAGGAATCTTAACTAAAGGGGCTTTTCCTAGATCAAGGTGAAATGTGAGGATTATTCCTTCCCACTTACTTACCAAGATCGGATAAGAACTATTTACTAGCTTAACTGTGTCCAGTCAGAAGATGGATACATGGCAGAGCAGAGGGTGAGCCCAGGTGCCCAAGGACTGGGAAGGAAGGAGAAAGATAACAACCATACAGACATCCTGAAAAGTCTTTAAAATGGTAGCACCAAGTCAAATTATAGCAAGTACCTGCTCTACTGGCTGAGCTGGAGATTTTCACAAAGCCCTTTTTTCTTTCCTGGAGCTGAGCTCACTAATATGGGGGGGGGGGGGGGAATGTATGCTTGTCACTCAACTGAAGATAACTCACAAATACTAGTGATTTGAGGTCTAGAAACGGTGTTCCAATTAGATGTATATAGGATGCCATATCTAGAATACTTTATAAGCAGAACATCAAGGCAACTAATCATAATTCCTTGTAATTCCTTTTTACAATAACTAAGGGGCTTTCTAGATTGGCAGGAAAGTGTGACATGAAGTTGCCTTTTCCTTAATGCTTAGCAGCTACACTGCAGCCTTTAGATGCAGCTGCGCTGTTTCGCCATTTTTTAAAAAGAAGCTGGGAAAAGCAGCACCTTTTTAAAGGTGTTTCTTCTCCCCTAAAACGCAAAAAAAGCGTTTTCATGGCACACTTTCCCTTTTTCTCATCTAAAGGCTAGAGATTCATGCAGCCATGAACACACCACTTTTTGCCAATCTAGATCAGGCCTAAGAAATGATTAATATTGAATTTTGATTGCAATATCATGAGGGATAGCACATTATAATGTTGTAAAGTTACTAAAAGTAATCATTGACTGTTTTGAATGACAAGAAAATAACAAATCCCTTTTTAAAAACTGTCACTGTAACACCAAGTATTTTGGGTGCCTGAAGCTGAAACTAATTATTTTGAGAAGTATACTGACCATAACTGGGATAGAATGTGGTTTATGTTATGTTAAAATACAGAAGGGTATTTTAAGTCAATCCATATGGTATTTAATGTTTCCATTCATGTGATTGGCTCATCAACACAGAGTAAGGGTTATTTTTCTCTGTGCCAGTGCCAACCTTGTGTTTTAACATTTGTGCTGATCAGAAGAAAATTAGTCCAGTTGTGTGATTAGCCACTCCATAGAAATGCCATCCCACTTGATTACAAGTGACATATGTATCAATTCAAAGAGGGCTCCAAATAATGGCACAACTTGGGAAACTTGCCAGATATTCACAATATAATAGTGAATAGAAATAAAAGGGCACATAATATAATGGGAAGTGCATTGCCAACCATACTTCGCTGGTAAGATTTTGCTTTTTCACTGTAACAGAGAAAGACAATTCATGGGCCTCTGATGTTGTGAAGTGGAAACACCCATAAGCAGTCATTGGCACAGAGATACCATGGAGGTTATTGTCCAGCTATTCTGGGAGAAACACACATTGCCCATCCTGACCTACAAATAGAAACACAGGAACTGTGATCTTGGATGGTGGCAATATACTTTCAGCGTCTGAATAGAGCCTTCAACAGAGATTTGAGAAACCAAGAAAGAGAAAGAAAGAATAATAGAAGAAGAGAAGAACTAGGAGTTAAAACAGTGAACACAAATATCCAGCCATCTATTAAGTGTTACACAGCACACTAAAGAACATAGTAGTATGCTTCAAAACCCTGAAGTTTTGTTATTTTGATAAATCATTTGGTCAATCTTGATATTACCAGCCTTAGATGTGATATTTTAAGCATTGCTTCATAGTAGCAGAGACAGACTTCCTGTATAATTATTCAAATGTAGAAAACCTGGCCTTTTTAAAAATGCTTCGCAAAGTTTCCATGCCCAGTTTAGTCAACAGGCCTTTTCCAATGTTGTACATCCTTTATGTTTGAAAGAATATGAGCACATTTTATAGTTTCTCTCACTCCATTATTTATTGTCTTTCTGTTTATCTGCATGATGTGTACTATAGTCTTCACCCCTAAATACATCATTTTAAAAGACAATTCTGTCATAATGACTATTTCATTATATGTAATTTATCAATGTTTATAGTTATATTAAGCTATGAGAAAAGGTTTACTGGCTTTTTATCTTCATTATTTGGTAGTAATAAGCTCTCACTTTACTAAAGAATGAAACAAAATATGGGATGAACAATGAGTATATCTGCTAAAATATAATTCTTATTTGCTGTTTCTCTAATATTACATTCCCAAACTACAAACAACATCAGTCACTGAAGACTAACTGCTGTGCAGTGATGGAAAATGTATGCTTGCCTTACAGTCATGTTTTTCTTCTCTTGCAAGAAATATTATTCATAATGGAAATTGTAAATCTTAACTACTGGATTCAGGAAGTATGTCAAAAGAGAGAGAGAGAAGAAGAAGAAGAAGAAGAAGTTGGGGGTGAGGAAGAGTTATGTTTTTGAAAACTGGAAAAACTGCAACACTCCAAACACAAAAGAGCAAGTGATGAAATGCCTAGCAATGACTGACTCGCAGACTGTACAGCTCCAACAAGACAAGTACCTAGTGCAGATCTTCTCAGCCGTTGGTACTATAGGTATATGGTCCTCTAGGTCCTTTAGGGATTCTGGGAGCTGAAAACCTGTGGATTACTCAAGTCTAGAACAAGTGATCCAGTAGACATATTTACCAGAATCATCTCATCTTCCAGGCAGGTGAGCAGGTGTGGCCAAACTGTGGTCCTGCTCATGTAACACCCAAGGCTGTTTTGCATACACACACCCCATAGCTAGACATAGCAATAGCAATAACATTTACATTTCTATGCTGCTCCATACTGAACTAAACAGTCTTTAAGCAGTTTACAACACGTAAGCCAATTGCCCTAACTAGCTGGCTACTCATTTTAGTGCCCTACGAAAGGATGGAAGGCTGAGCCATTAGGATCAAACTCACAATGTTGTGGTTGCAGTACTGGTATTTAACCACTGCACCACCAGGGCATAGAAAGATACTGAGCCCTCCAGAGGGCTTGATAGATCTCAATGGATGATTTAATTGGTCTGTATCTTGCTATGGGGGTCATAAGCCAGATGCTTCTCTAATCCTGCTCATTCCCTACCAGTCACCAAGTGTCCTTGAGGAGGTGCAATGGCTAAATAGTGAGTCCAGGGTGTGTGAGAGAGGAGATTACAGTACAGAATGCAGAAACTTTATGTTGTACAGTACTTTGCCATACAGGATGTTTGGCACAGGATCTTGTGAAGCACACAGAGTGGATTGTTTAGAAAGATAACAAGTACTGTATTTTTCTCATGAGACTATAATAATTGTTTGTCTCAAGAAGAAGAAGAAGAAGAAGAAGAAGAAGAAGAAGAAGAAGAAGAAGAAGAAGAAGTCAGCTCCATTTTTCTCTTTCAACTGTCATGTATCCATTAGTGATGTAAAATGAAGATTTTGTTAAAACTTTTATGACAAAATTAGGTCTCTTATGCTTAAACACTGCATAGAATCAAGATGCCAATTCTAATTAAACAAACTAATTTATAGTCCTATTTTGATGCTAGACTAAGTATGTCCATCAATATGTGGACATTATATTCGATGTGTGTGATGTAGACTTCCCTGGTATTTGTACATGCAGCAGAAGCATCTGCTTGAGTGACACAAACAGTCCTCCATGTAATCTAGAACCCCCACACTATCAGGTTTTTGGTTCATGTAGTAGTAAGCCTAGCTGATACAAATGTTAGCACTGCACAGAAGAATACTTTAGGATAGTGGTGGGCAATTGCAAGAGTGTCAGGAACCAAGTACAAATATTTCCATTTTCCTCTGTAGTCCCTTTCAAAATGGCAACAGAAAGTGACCATGCATCACTATTTTGACAGGAACTGCAGAGGAATGTGGAGGTATATGGATGTAATATGGGATTCTGGTTGTGGGAGTGGATGTTTTCCCATCTTTGTGTGGGTGGGATTGCTTGAATACATGAGGAGAAAAAGCATTTTTAAAGATTGAGAAGAGCTTTGGGAAACTGGTGAGGGCTTCAGAGACCATAAAAGTGGAGTCCAGGGGAAGTATGTGACCAATGGACTGCACTTTCCTCAACTCTGCCTTACATTTTATGTCATCTGTTGACCACCACATCAGAGGGTGAATTAGATGGTAAGGCTCTGTTTCTGGCTTACATGTTGACATATACATTCAGTTTAATATACAAATTCAGCTTATGAAAGTGTCTACCATTTTAGTAACAGATCATCAGATGCAGTAGATGTCCTTAATAACTACTACAAAGAAGGGAAGAGTTCTGTCTTACTTAAGCACAAATACAGGCTAGAAGAGCAAGGAAGAAAACAGAGGGATGTTTAAGGAATTAATCTGTGCAAATCAATATGAATTTATCTGCCCTGTACCTCCTGGATTACTAAAGAGACTTAATCACTAGCCAGTGTGGCATAGTGGTTTGAGCTCTGGGCTATGACTCTTGGGGACGGGGTTCAAATCCTTGCTTGGCCATGGAAGCCCACATTTTAATAATAAAGCATCACTCTACCACATGCTGAGACAGAAGTCCTTCAAAAGTAGGTTCTATTGGATGTTCTTTAGTTTTTGCATTTTCAAGATTTTATCAAAATATGTATAAAATTGGAGTTGTGTGAGAAAATATTTCTTCAAAGGTATATTTAAAGATGTAATCATGAACATGTAATTATTTAACTCTACTCATATATATAAATATCTCAAATTCACATATAAGTGAAGAAGATCAAATTCATGTGTGACACAAGCTATAAACTGAAGAATCTGCCATTTCAAAGAATTAGTAAACAGAATTGTGTTGTTGCCCTGTTATTGCTAAAATGTAGCTTCCTGCATACCTCACCAGTAGCTATGCTTCCTAGGGCTGCAGGTTGTTACAGTTCAACAACATCAGAAGGGCCACATCCTTCCCATCCCATACTAGAGTCTCTTATCTTCAGTTAGGGTCCATCAGAGAAAAGATTCTCTTCAGATAGGGACAGTGATTCATAACAGAGATAGCTCTGTAACATCCCTGTGATCTTTAGGCTCTCACACCCGTCCTAATGTCAGATATATCACTAATATACTGAAGTTAATTTTTCTTTTATTTGCATTTTAGTTTCCTATAAGTATAAAATGAATTGATGACATTACTCTGCTGCACTGTTTAACTTCTTTGGGAGGATTTTTTTAAACTCTTTAAGTAGAAATTAGCATGATCTGGAAAATCTAAGATAACTCAGTGTCAGAGATGATTATATTCTACTTTCCATCACCATTTAATATTAGACTCTCATGCTGAAGTAAGTTTTCACAGAACAGTGAATAACTTACACAGCATTCTGAATCAACTCTCTCAGAAAATAGATTTGCTAAGCTACTGTTATTGCCAAAACTTTCTTATTTCCATTTATATTAAACAAGGTTGTGTTTTTTTAAAATCTATATTATACAATAAGGGATGGTTCTAAATCTTGGTGTACATGCATTTACACAGATATGACTGATTAATAAAATACATTGGGTGCTTAAAAATAATGGGGGGAAAATTAAATCATCCATTCCAGCTGTGTCTTTGAATTTTAACACCTAAAACAAGGACTACTGGAATCTCAGGTACTAACATTAAGTTAGAAATCCAAAAGGAAACAGATTTTTACCTCTTTATTTGCCCACAGAAGAGTAATTTGTAGGTTTAGGAAATGAAGCTAAAATCCTATTGATTAGTTCCACATTTGCCCAATTGATTCAGTAGTTCTGTTCTAGTTGGGACAAACTTTAAGATTTAGGCCAAAGTCTGCTCTGGATGTATAACTTTGGCTGCTTCATCCCTGTGTCTTAAAACAAATAATTTCCATACATTTCCACTCATTGTGGAAGAAAATGAATTTTAAAAACCTACATAGTTTTTTGTTGGTGTTTGCACTTTTCTATGTGTTTTGTGGTAATGTGACGATGGAATAATAATAAGTTTATTTCTATAGTGTATACCATTACAAAAAGTTATCCATATAAAACATAAAATATAAACATCAAATACATTGTAAAAATAATATATTGCATTACAAAGTTAAAAGCATCTTTTGAAAAAAAAAACCTTCAGTGCTTAGATGAATCTGAATAGGCTTAAGGACCAGATACATTAATACTACATAGCATTGGCTGCCAAAGCTGAGGATATTCAAAAATAGTTGGAGTTCAAATCTTTCCTGTAACTCAGCCATCATCTTTACAAAGCTTCCTCCTTACAACTGATACTTTAAAAGTAAAACAGGCTACCTTTTCAGAAATTGCGTACATAAGAATATTTTTTCCCTCGGTCCCAATTTAGGGGGTACATAGTTGTCATTATCCCTTAAATCAATTATTAATGAATTAAAATAAACATTAAACAATGCTGGTGCTAACAGGTAGCCTTGATGGACACCTCGAGTAGTTTATATTGGGTTTGATAGTAAGCCAGCAGAATCTAACCTGCCTTGAATTTTAATCAATAATAAAATGATTATTATTAATAATCAATAATAAATTGCTTATATAACAATAAAATCTTTGTTTTTACCCCACCTCTGTCAAAAAGACAATTGAGGCAGCTTACAATTAAAAGAATCCATGTGATACATAATATCCCAATTATTCCCTCCCTCCCCTAAAATATTAATTAAACACCTTAACCAATTTTAGTATCAGAGTGGAGGGCTTGTATTAGCATCAACATTCTTTTATCTATGGATGTTTTACTTAGTTTATCCCAGAAGTGTTCTCTACTGATAGAGTCAAAGGCTGCTGAAACATCAATAAATGCTGAAAAATCAATAAATTAAAACAAAACGATTTTGTTTTAATCTGACATATTTGTGTATGACATAACACAAAAAATGACCTATTGTTGAGCAATTGCATCGAAAACCCATCTGTTCTTCTGCTATTATCTCATTAGACTTAAACCAATCATTAAGGGTTTTTAAAATAGATATTTGGTATATATTTTGGAAGAAATGTTCAACAGACTGATGGAATTGGCTGGATCATTTGGGTCACCTTTGTTTAATATAGGGACAACAATACCACAATATCACAATACTGATATTCCATTGGGTACGGTATATCCACTGTTATTTATTTCTGTGAATAGAACTGAGAGAATAGAAGAGTTGCTATTATTTCCTTCGAGAAAACAGGCTTCAAAGCTGGTAAGTCTTTTCCCCCCTCAAAGGTATAGCAATTAACCTTTGAATTATTTATAGAAACCTCCAAGGAATTATTTCTAGGGATTTCACGATGGAGGAATGATATCCAAAAAACTATTTTCAGGCAAAAGCTCCCACAGAAAAAACAAACAAACAAACAAACAAAAAACAAAACAAAAACAAAAAACACATTGGGGTGGTACAGATGGCCCAATAAGAGTGGTCTGGTGTCATCTTTTTTAGCGCTCCAACTGTGCCGCAGCAGCTAGATGCTGCAGTGCAGTTGCACCCCTAAAAAGAAGTGGGGAAACCGAGCTCCTTTTTAGATGCACAGTTGCGGCGCAATTCAGTAAAAAGGTATCATTTCGTGCCTTTGTGCTGCTGCAACTGTGCAGCTGCCTCTAGCAGCTGTGCAGTTGTGGTGCCACCATGACATAAATCTGAACGGTGTTACATAATGGTGCCGGTGTCATTAAGTACTAGGGTTCAGGAGCATGGATACGATTCATGCTCCCGAACACTAATTGCACTGCCCAGGCTTCTCTTCAGGTCCATCTTTATTGGGCCATTGTTTCCAGGAACACATTGAGCAAAATAAATGGTGTGAAAAGAAAATCATATGCACATACTTGTGTTCATGGAAACTTCTTTTTGCATAAAAATGTTGTGGATTTTTCACCCCGTGAGAAATGAAAATTTTCATTCAGAAAACACTATTTCCACAAACATGTGTGTTTGGTGCAAAAAATCTTGGGATTTTAGTTTTTGGGGAACCACAATTTTTACAATCAACTCAACCCATGTATCTTTATGTATGAACAAATTTGCCAAGGAACTCAGGAAATGTGAAAATGCTATGCAAATACTACTCAGAATTTTCACCTCAGTGTTATTGTTCTAGTCTGGGTTTCAGAAACTCAAGAAACCCATTTTCCAGAGAGGAAACAAAGGGTAATATTATTTGCATTCTCTGACTCTCAAGATGAACCATTAAAATGTAGTTACATGTATCTTTAGTATAAAATGTATTGACAATTGGAATTCACACATCTCTTCAAGATGACACAAAAACCTGCAGTTTAATACAATATTCTATACAACACTGGCTCTATTTTTTCTATTTTTTTCTACTAAATAGAAGCTTAGAATGAGGACAAAGTGCAAGGCAAAATGGCTGCAGTTCTTTAGCATACACAGAGGGTATGTTGAATGTCAGACTTCTAAAATATGCATATATCTTACCAGTTCTTAATACACCAGATCCTCCTGATGGACTCCCATTCATCGAATCCCACTCATTGACTCATTTAAACTCCAAGGAGGAAAAGCACCATGCAGGAAGCACTGGCAAACTTACTGGAAAACTCATGATTTTTAATTAGTCACTCAGCATGGAACAAAGTTATTGCCCTATAATCAAATTCAACACACATCCACCTGTTGTAATTTACATCCTCAGGAGGGAAACCTTCCCATACCTGTGTCATCTACATCTCCTTGCCTGTATTTTGATGCTGAGAAATATCCGTGACCCAAAATCCACTGGGGAAAAAAATGAGATTATAGGAGAGTTACTTCACCTCTATGCTTCAAAACCCATATTTCACTACCCAAGAGAGAACATATTTTCATCTCTTTTCAACAAGAAAATGACTACTTTTCCTATTTTTCCAATACATTCTATACCTGCATGAATTTGGGCAGTTCATGCAGAACCCAAATTTTCATGTTCTTTCTATTCAGTAAATTGAGGAACTTAAGGAAGTAGAGTGGCACAGGCTACTTTTGGTTTCTCATATTATCCGTTCTTCCTGGGTATTTGCAGAAAACAATCAACACTTTATTTTATGAAAGCTAGAGTACTTTGTCCATCAAGAAGATAAATTTTCCACCCTACTTGGAAAATAGAAAATATGTATGCTTGTGTGTGTGATGCCCCACCAAGAATCTTTACCTGCTGGTGAGTAGAGACCAGACGGAGGTGGAAGCAATATGGCAAGACAGTAGAGCATCCAACCCAAAATTTTGGAGAGGCAGAGACTGTGGGGTAAAGAGTTGGGAGGCTGAGTGAGGAGAATGGAAGATGGGGTGAAAGTAAAGAGTAGAAAGACAAAGAACAAATGCTGGGGAGAAAACAGATTGTAGCAGTGGAGGACAAAGCAATTTGCAGGAGATCAGAGAGGCAGAGACAGGTGGATAGTGGCAGCAGAGAGAGAGAGAGAGAGAGAGAGACTGGGAGGAGGACAGGTGAAGACAGGTGGTCAGACTCCAAGGTGAGCAAGGGAAGGCGAGACTTTTTCTTGGAAAGGAGCTCAGACTAAGAGAAAATGAGTGAGAGGAGGACGCCAATTGGTATATAGAAAGCCTCAGGGGCTGGATACCCAAACTAAGCAAAGTGCAGATGGGGAGAGGTAGCCAAAGGATGAGCCCTATAAGAACCCAAGAGAAGAGTAGGGAGGCTGGAAGAGAAATTGGAGTGGGACAAAATGGAGATGTCTGGGCCTAAAACCACTGTCTTGTAGCGGGACATAAGCTATGGAGACCTTCCAAAGGAAGGAAAAGAACCCCCTCAAAAAGCTTCTTTTCAGGGTAAGGGGTCCTTATTTAGGTGAAGGGGGTGACCAAATATTGTATAATTTTTATATGTGTGACTCCCAGACCATGTGTGTGTGTGTTTTCTCTTCATCATAATAAAGACACAAGCATATTACAGTTTCTATTGCAGAATTCACTAGTAGTTGACTGAAACATCACAGAAGAGCAGCCCACGGCCCACAAAAGGAATCAAGCCACAGTATTCAATTACTTGATAATTATTTGATTCCTAGATAGTTCAAAGCTTAAATACACACACACAGAGAGAGAGAGAGAGACTAATATTCTGTAATATTAAAACAAAAAGAAATAATATAACAAATACTAATTTAAAAAATGAAAATAAAAATAGCCAGAGGGATGAACAGCTATAACTATTTCTTGGGACCAAGGCTCACAATTAGCAGCGGCAGGAGCACAAACTCATTTTTCCCCTTCAAATTTGGAGAAATGCATTTGGTTAATTTACTTTCTCTTTTCCCCATACCTTTCAGCAGATGATATACAGCTTTCTTGCAATTGTAATAGTATGTTTTTGTTCTTGGTTTTTACAGTTCATCTTTGCACAGTCTTTGTAATTTGTAACTTTAATAAAAGTTTAAAAATGCAGCAGCAGCAACTGTGTTGGCAGGCAGCTTGCCATTTCATCTAACCCCCCAGTGCACCAGACCTATTGTCATTTCAGGTCATGAAGTGCAAAGGGGAAAATGGCAGCTGCCATGAAAAATGGTGGAAAACATTTGAATAAAGTTCTAGAAAGCTGCATTAGTTTCCAAGGTGGATAATAAAGAATAATCTCTCTTGTTTTCTCTGCTGAGAAATTTCAGCTCAGCTCAGATATAGCTCTGGTCCAAAAGATGAATGATTCAGCTATATCCTATCCATGAGGAAGATCCATGTTCCTTTCATTCCTGAATAGGTAATATCTGCAATCTATCTCCCCCTTTCAATCTGCTTTTTCAGCCTTTAACTTCAAAATGGGTACTCGTGTTGTGTCAGAACAAGGTTGTATCTGCTAGAGATAGGTGATATTTTTGTATGTTTGGGTTTTTTTAAATCAGAATTTACCAAAAATGTATAACATTACTAATGAGGTTTTGTATTTTTTTTTCTCTGTGTGTGCTTTTATTTTTATTCTGTCATTGATATACTGGAATATTATAGTATGTAAGTGAGAACCCTTCTTTGCATTTCTATTTCAAAAAATAAAATAAGATTATGTGATAGAAAGCCCAGGTGATAAAGCCCATAATCAGATTTTGTACTGGAATTTTCATATTTTCCAGCAATATCAAGATGCTCATAGAGGTGACCATAGAACAAAGTGGAGCACATATTCTTCAGGCTCAATCTATAGCATCTCAAGAAAAGTATAGGAAAGAATTCTGCCTGAAACACTGGAAAGACATTGCTGTCAGTCAGTAATGGCTAGATGAAACATTAGTATTGGTATAAGGCAGCTTCTTATATTCTTTGTTCAGGGGAAATTCTGGTAGTGGTAATTCAAAACCATACTTTTTTTTCAAAACCCTTTTAGTAGAGCACATGGTTTGTGTGCAGAGAGTGTGGAGTTCAACATCCATTCCCAGTTGGAAAAAATTAGGCAACAAATGATGTAAATGGTCTCTGTCCAAGAATGTGAAACAGCTGCTGCCTGTTAGATATATACTACGGATTTAAATCTTGGTAAATATTGGCAGGCACCCTGTTCATGAATTATGGAGACATAAGTCTGACTCATTGGACTTCACTTATATAGTTGTTGTACATGTCTGAAGTATTTTCTGATCACACAGTGATAAAAAGTGCCCACTACTTCACCCACCCCAACATGGCCATTTCAGGAAAAGATATAGTGCTATGTACTAAAACAACTGAGCTCAGAAATCCAAATTTTCAGTTGAAAAACCAGTAAAGCTTTTTTCCTTAGAAACCACAGATGTTCATCACAGATGTAGATTGTCAGGACTAAAGAGCCAGCATTTGTAAAGGTTAGTTAAAGCACACCAAATTTCACTTCTTAAAATCAGGCTACCTTCTTATTACTCACAAAACCAAAACACTCTCCTTTCCCCCTTTTCCCATGAGTGCCCCTCTTTTGGCTTTCCTTCATCCATTCTCAAGGGACTGACCTTGGATCTCCTGATGCAGTTTCAACTCTCTTTCCAACTGCTTGTTAACCACAAACCAATTAACACACTACTACATGCCCCATCATTTAGCAACAATACTCTATAATATATTGTGAGCAAGCAAAGCAAAGCTATGACCAAAAAAACAAAAAGAAAAAGAAAAGAAAACTCTGTTTACCATTCCAGACAAGCTGAATATGGGCACACTGCAACAGGCATCTGCACTGGAATAGTGCGGTAGCATCAGGAGACAGTACTATAGAGATGTAGCAATGTTTCTTGATGTTTCATTTCAGGCAATGTTTTCTAAGCAGAAAATAGTACTGTATGTTCTGTATAGGAAACTTTTTTCGGCATACAAAATACAATTTTCTGCACAATAAAACCCAGGTTCATTTTTTTGTCTCAGAATAAGGACTTCTTTGTCAGAAAGTTCTGGTGCCCACAATAAACTACAATTCCAAGAATTTCCTTGCACTGAGCCAGGGCAGTTAGTTCACTCCCAACTTGGATTATTTCTGCAGTGCATTTCATACTTACCAGGACAGTGTCTAGCAATGTCACAGAAGATCAACAGTCATCCAGTCAAATAGCCCAGTTAGACTATACAGCACAATCCACCAGAGTAAACCTTCTCATCAGTTTGAGAAATTATTGGACAACAAGAGTAGGAAAGGAGTACATTGTAGAAAAGTGCTTAAACCTTATATAGGCCTTGATGGTTCATGTAAGTTCACTTATACAGAGTTCACAGCTCTTTCCTACCATGCAAAAAGCAAAAATGTTAATACATCAGCCAATATACCTTCTCTAACCTTATGATACTAGTATTGCATTTTACTGTAAACATAACCATCGGTGTACAAAAAGTATGCCCATGTGTTGCTGGGGGGGGGAGGAGAAGTTGGGTGGGTGAGTCTTACCCGAACAGCAACTCTCCAATATAGTTTGATTGTATTTCCCATCAGGCCTGTGAAGCACAGCTTAAGTGAGGAAGGCAGTTCCAGTGCAGCATCTGAAGGACTGTACTTGTCTTCCCTCTAGTTCTCATTAACTTTGTCTGTAGGAAGGATTGTGGCACAGTGATTAGGTAGCTTTTTAAGAGAAGAAAGCAAAACAAATAGGAGAAACCACAATTTGCTTTATACACCAAACAAAATGTCATTCTTTTGACAGAAAAGACACAAAGCACAACACATTGCTTCCATGTTTGTCTGTTTCACTAGACACTGGACTCAGTTGATCTATTCCCTACCTCTCCTCAAAATGGAAGCCTGTCAGTGTTAGAAATGTATGACATTTGATGAGGCTCTGCATTAGAAGCATTACATGACAACATAAATTGCAGACACAATAGAAACAGACTCAAGAATAGTTACTGTGTGCCTGGAAAAGGGAGGTGAAGGTAGATTTGTTTCAGTGTGATCCATTTGTTTGCTTTCATGATGCTTACCAGATTCTTTAAAACATCCATCTTGTCAGCTTGGAAGATGAAACATATTCTTCACTGTGTCTTGCTCTTTCCCCAGATAAATTAGCCTGTCTTGGGCACTCTTAGCCAATGCATGATATGCTTAAACACATGTAGAAGTTTTTTGAATGGCCTGTGCTTGTTTTGACCAGCATCAGGAATTTCCAGCTAATATAACAGCACTTCCTTATTTGCTGTGTAACCATGCATTCAAGTGTTGTACAAAAACTCTTAAATTCTGAATAGGATGCTAAACACCCTATGGGCATTAATTTACTAGGAAATAATAAGCACCCCAAAGCCTAAGAACTACATAACTGAAATCTAAAGGGGGCATGAGGAGGGGAGCTGATTTAACTGACCTAGACTGCAGGCCATCAGATAATCATTTTATTTTTACCCCACTTTTTGTTCAAGAGTGAGACTTAACAAGTAAAACCATGTATAGCTAAAACACATAAAAATGTTAAGGTTGAAATAATATCACACTATCTATAGTATTAAAACCATTAAACCAACATTTATTTAAAAGCATAGATTAAAAGCAGTACAGCACATATATATTCAGGACCCAAATGGCCTACTGGCCATAAACCTAAGTTATTTAATTTTTTTTTTCATATCACACAGGGCAAAATATTTAATGTAGGAAACATTTACTTTTGTATTTGCCTGATATGGGGTGACCTCAGGAAAAAGATGAGAGGGGTCATCTACTTTTATTTGATGTGTGGCAAGATAGAGTTCAATAAATTTATTTCCCCATGGAAAAGATACACCTGATACAATGCACTCTTCCAACAAACTGTGGAAGGTACTTGAGATCTGTTCTCCTACCCGGATATAAAATTACTTTGAGTCTCATGATTATGAGATTTGCTTTGTTTTTTCTATGTGTCAAATAATGGCCAAAACACAGTTAGTGATTTGTACTGGTGCAGTTACAACAAACAAAGAACTAGAAAAGATAATAAATGCAAAGATGTACAACTGAACTCAAAACTTTGAATCATACAAGCCATTGTGTTTCCTATTTGAGATGTGGTGCTAGAGAAGAGTGCTGATGATCCTGAGGATAGCCAAAAAGATAAACAAATGGGTCCTAGAGCAGAACAAGCCAGAAATCTCACTGGGAGCCAAGATGGCAAAACTGAGGCTGTCATACTCACTGGAAAAAAAATGCTAGGAAATTTGGAGGGAAGAAGAAAGAGAGGAAGGCCACATGCCAGATGGAGGTCATGGATATGAATGGACTCCATTATGGAGGTCATGGGTATAAGGAGGGGGGTGCATTTTGTAAGACCATCTTCCACATTTTATCATGTGGCTGAGGGAGAGGGATGGGATAATTTCTTTGTTTCTTTACCTAGACCAAGGATATTTACCTAATCTGAGAGGCATTAGGTCTTTAGCTTTGAATTAGTGCACATCAGTTGTCCTTTGCTGATCATTCTCATTGGATTTCAATAGACTGTGGTTTTAGTTCAACCTAAAAATTTTAAGTAGGCTTTTATTGCATAATTGCATGAAGTGAGACTTCTTATTGGTGTATATGTTTTGTTTTGTTTTTATTTATTTATTTATTTTAAAAAAACTCTTTTCCATCCCTTTTAAATTTTATACTGTTTTAATGTGACACTTTTATTTTTATTTTTTGCTGATTTTAATTATTGTTTTTATACTGTTAGTGTAGGGAGAAAGGTGGCATATAAATAAATAAATAAATACAAATAAATCAGCCAAGCTTTTAAGTCTCTTTTCATATCTCCTCTCTCTCTGTGTATTACCATATTTAGGGTTGTGAGAAAAAAGCTTATTTAATGAGGTTTGACAATTAGAGTTGTAAATTCAAACTATTTGGAATTTTATTTTAACCAAAAATAATTCAAGTTATAAACTTGTACATATTGATTTTGGAGTAGGATCCATTGATTGTGTAATTATAATTATAATCATCTGAGTAGGTATTTATTAGAGTGAGTATTTTACATAGAAGTAAGTTCCGTGGAATTCAACAGAGTTCATTCCCAGAAAC
This sequence comes from Urosaurus nigricauda, assembly GCA_034509955.1. Taxonomy (NCBI): domain Eukaryota; kingdom Metazoa; phylum Chordata; class Lepidosauria; order Squamata; family Phrynosomatidae; genus Urosaurus; species Urosaurus nigricauda. The sequence continues at coordinate 162,521,272 of JAOEGL010000005.1, read as the reverse complement.
ATTGGCTCCATATTTCTGTTTACATAAAAGTGTAAAGGAATATATTCTATGACACCAGCTTTTATGGCCATAGAAATGAATATTTGCCATTGATATGTGCTTTAACATCATTTCTGACTCATGCAAATCCTAAGGTGAACCTATTACCAGTGGGTTTCCATGGCTGAAGGGGGGATTGGACTCTAGTCTCCAGAGCTGTAGTCCAGCACTCAAGCCACTACACTATGCTGTCTCTAGAAATAAGCATGTTGTTATTTTTTTCTGCTAAAAGGTTCTCTGTCAACTAGATATTTGCCTATGCCTAATTTATATATTTTGACTTAGAGCACACTAATTCTCCTAGAACTGATTCTCCAGGCATCACAAAACAGAATTAAAACATATACAGACAGAAAGATATAAAAGCATGTCTAGATTAAAAAAGGGAGAGATAACATTACAGTATAAACAAAATTCAGTTAATCAGATTATAGCATTTAAATATTATTGACTTTAAAACAATCAAAATGTTTGTTAAATGCACACACACACACACACACAGACACACACAGTGTGCATCAGCAGCACATTAACATGAAGAAGCCAGTCTAACCTCTTCCTCTATCAGTAAAAGCAGAATGTTACTCAGTTTCCACCTATCTGTACTCTGGCATCAACATGGCAACCACTGTGGAATTTAGCAGATAGGATGGAAACAGCAAGAAGCTTCATATTAATTATTCATATGAATGCCTTTCAGTATAGGTGTACATTCATTTTGTAATGAATTAAAATTGATTATTTTATGTGTATATTTTGTATTTTTAATTTATTTTAATTTGAGTGTTTAATTGCAGTTTTAATATTGGGGAGGGGGTTGGGAAGGGATCAGTTTGTATTTTATTATATTTTAACACATTTTTATTGTTGTAACCTGCCCGGATTCCTAGTGATTGGGCGGGCTATAAAAAAATCTATTATTATTATTATTATTATTATTATTATTATATACTGAAAATACCTGGAGTACTGTCACATTTTCATTACCCATACACCTATTTATTAACCATTTGGAGGTACAGTATGGGCACTTCCTATATACAGCAGTCTTTTGAAGGTTGCTGACAATCATTTGTTTATGCCAAATTCCCCAAGAGGGAATTGGACCAGGTAATTCTCAAGAGTCTGGGAATGGAGATCACTACAAAACATCAGAATAAAAAAAATAATGCTGCTGCTTTCAGAAAGAAAGAAAACAAGCAAAAGAAAGAGGGGGGGAAGACCCAGAAAACTGACATATAAGTTTTAAAAATGCATTTTAATTACTTAGCAGTGCGACAAATGAAAATATTCACACTAAATGGAATGGTGATATGGAAGATTTCTCACTAACACCTAAATCCTTACAAATGAGACCAATGACAAAATAAAGAAAAAGAAAAAGGTTAATACGTTAATCAGCCTTTTAAATGTTTTCTTGCCCCTTAGGCCCTTCTCTTGTCAATATTCCAATTTAATAATAAATCTCTCCATCAGAAAGAAATCATAGCTTTTTTTTAGTTGCTACAGCTAGACTAATCATTGCCAGAAACTATAAACTAGGTCATCTGTCCATGGATCAAGGATAGAAAAAGTTGTGAGAAGGATGGTTAATGGAGAAGCTTATGCTGATGTCAGGAGAACCTCTGAGGCAAGGGACTGTAACCAGTTCAAGGAAAAGTGGCTGCCTCTTATAGAATATATAAACTCCAGTTCTCATGCTCAAGTCCTACCACATCAACATAGGAGATTTTGGTCTGGAGTTCTAAATGAGACCTCACTTTTGTAAATTTGTATTTTAGCTTGTGGTTTTTAAAACAGAATGGTGATTTAATTGTATTTTACCTTCTGTAAACAATTTAAAAAGTTTATCAGGGCAATAGTGATGTGGTAGAGATGGCTGCTGGTCTGCCCAAGTTGTAAAGCACAAGTCTAGTACTCTAACAATGATGGAAGTTGTTAGGTGCCTAAAACACTGCAATACATGTCAGGTTTGTTCAGCTTAGTGTGTTTCAAGCGGTGAAATCCTTGAGGAAACTCTGGTGTTTAATTTGAGTCAGAACTTAATTAATCTTTTAATTATCTTATCTATTTGAAAATGAAGTGATAAGAGAGGAATATAAAAAGAAAACAGGGCAATCAGATCTTGTACACAATATCTTTTTCTCCCTTAACTGTTTCACAATTGGTTCTTCAGACCTATCGCTTGGTCAAAATAACAATGCTTGCCTGTCCCACAAACTGAAAGAGACTCATTCATAGCCATGTCTCATGACTTTTGGTTTAACATAATTAATTTCACCATGCATTTTGAGATCTCAAAGTGCTACTCAGACCACACATATGTGAATATACATGGGTATTTTCCAATAAGAGAAGTGGAATATGGTCAAAGTGAGTTATGAAGTTTCCCCATCAAATGGTTAGATGAGCTCCCCCTTCGCACGTATTCCATGGGCTACTATCAGTCAATGCCAAGTAGTAAAGGGCTTTAAATCCCTTGCTACTCATTTTCTCTTCATGTATATAGTAAATATATCCTGGGATTGAGAATTGGCTTGATGTCAATACATTGCATGTCACTGGCTACATACATTAGTGAAAAGGTATGGTGACAGATTTGGGGTCAAACAGTGAGAAGAGAAGTACATGACTCATAGCACTAATTGTAGCTGCTGCCACACTGCATAATTCATGTGTTTTGATACTGCTTTAACTGACATAGCTCCATCCTATGCAATTCTGGGATTTTTTAGTTTGTTGTGGTATCACAGCTCCAAGAAAGAGAAGGCTAAAATGTTGTTGTTGTTGTTGTTGTTGTTGTTGTGTGCCTTCAAGTCATTTCTGACTTATGGTGACTTTAAGGTGAACCTATCATGGGGTTTTTCTTGGCAAGATTTGTTCAGATGAGATTTGCCATTGTCGTTCCTGAGGCTGAGAGCATGTGACTCACCTAAGGTCATCTAGTGTGTTTCATGGCCAAGCTGGGAATCAAACCCTGATCTCCAGAGTCATAGTCTAACACTCAAAGCACTATGCCATACTGGTTCCCTTTGTAAATATCTTATAAAACTACAAATCCCAAAATTCCATAGCCTTAACCCATGACAGTTTAAGCCATGTCAAACTGCAGTACTATGCAGTATAGATGCAGCCTGTTGTGCCCAACATTAACATTAGCTGCTGAATTGCCAATAAGCAAAACCAATAGTATCGATGTCACTGAAGTGACTGGCTGTGCTTCCACTTTTCCTCAACAAAGTATCTTGGATTAGCCTGCTGTTTCCTCTCCTGTTGTCTGCTAATATTTAATGTCTTTCTTTTAAAGAAAAGACTGGTGTATGCCTCTTTAAAAGAAGAAAACTAGGGGTTTCTGTGCCACTATAATCCACAAATCCATGACTTGGGTAAGTTCAGAATCCACACTCTGATATTTCCCTTCAGAGAATAGTGGTGGAAGCAACTTTGACATGCCAGAATGTACAGTGCTGAGATCTGGAACTGGCTTTTCAATTCCTGCTAGTTTTCTGCCGAAAGGAATAACTGGGATATTCAATGATTTTTTCCTCCCTGCTGGATAAGTGTTCAACAGACCACTATCAAAACAATACCCACCAAGCTTAAAATCTTTTCCACCAAGTCTCAGTAATTCAAAACTCTTGCTCATTTCATAAACCCTCAGTTTGAAATCACCAAGTGCTACTTGGATAGGTCAAAAAGATCCTACACATTTAGCCAAAGCACACAACTAAATTTGATTAAAACAGGCAATTGGTGGGGGGCCAGGGGAGGGAATAATATATTATTTCAGCTGTAACTTCCAGGAGTGTTTTCAAATTGTAAGGCTATTTCTTTAAACTCGGGGAAAGTGACAGAAATTATTATTCTTGCCAGCGTGTGTCATTTTTGTAATATTTCACTACTGCTGAATAGTTTTTGTTGCCTCCTGTCTCATACTTGCAGCTATTTTGTCATGGAACAATTAGCTTTGAGTTGAACGCAGTGGTTGCCAACGTATGAAATTTAGTTTTCCTGCTGGGTAGAAAACTGGGAGAGATTTCCTGCTGCTCTGCCAAGCCTGAGGTGATCATCAGTAATCCTGCAGGCTCCCTCTGCTCTTCTGGTGATAAATGCTTTGACAGATTTGGCTAGCTGTTGATTGTTTTCTTTCCTTGTTTTATGTGCCAATTTCAGAGAAGGGATCTTTTGATTTCTCTGTTCAGAATTAATTTTATGTTTGTATTCTTCAGCTTTTGATGAGGTTGTGGAGGATCCTTTTTTAGCAGTCTCTGTGGCTGCAAATGCTTTACATCTTTGTTCAACACCATAGGACCATTACCTAATAGATGGATTTTTAAATACTGTCACATGTGAGTAGTATTTAGAAATAATGAATACCCCATAGTGTATCCTATGAGTCATATGGATAGCCTCTCTTTAAAAAAATTCACAATACCTAGTAATGATAGAATTATTTGCAACCCAGCACACATGTTTTACATTTTGATCTCTAGTATGTACCTACCTAAAGTTAGAGTGTGTTGATGACACTGGGAAAAGAGAGCATTGTACATTTATGAACAATTGTGGTAATTTTGCCTAGTTTCTGCTGTGTGCCTCATAGGGTTCCATGAATTTCTTTGCCAAAGGCTAACTGAGAGAGAATGAGAATATTGTTTTCCCAAGGACAAAAATATGTGTTGATAAATAGTAGGTTTTGCTGAAAAGCCTTCATTCAAGAATTCTGAGGACTGAATCAAACAATAATTATATATAGGATTACATCTAGACAAGATAATGGCATTGGTGGTTGTGCATGATGATAGATAAATAATATATGGCAAATTCATGAAAATGATGCATATTTGACATGTATCTGATGGACTACACTTCAGTCTTGCCAAGGGGCAAAAGTGTTTTACAGGGCTGAACATGCTCGGATCTTTGCCTGGAAACAAGTCTTTTCTTAAAACAAATGAACCACTTGCTTGCTAATGAACAAGGCTGTTGAGCATCTTTGAGTGAATCACAAGCAAGAGATAATGCAGCTGCTCATACACAACATAACAACAAGCTTCTTAAATGCATGCCATCAAACTGATACAAAATGGAAACTGGGAAAAAACACAGCACTGAAGTAAGAAAGATTTGTTGCAAGGAGTTTTAAAAATTAGAAGCCCTGGAAGAATGGGGATGTTTTGATCAATAACCTATCCTCCTAAGTGCTTGCTTTGAAACTGTGTGTGTGTGTGTGTGTGTTTCACAAAGAAAAAAAAAGGGTAGATTTGCAAGAAGACTTCTTGCAGAAACTTGACCAAAAAACAAAACCCAGACCACACATTAACTCACTTTCTTGCAAGAGGGAAAACATTTTGTAGAGGCTGTTGATTTCTCAATACATGTTAAGAAATTCTGTCTAAATTGTCTAGACCTATACAATACATTTTGTGAATAGACTGCTCTAATGTAGATTCAGAAATAAATCCCATTACATTCAGTGGGACTTGCTCTCTAGAATGAAAGTGTGCAACTTGTGGACCTTTAAATGGGTTGGACCACAACTCCCAACTGTCATGCCAATAGTAAGTCATGATGATAAGATGCAGTCTAGCCCTTCAGGAAGGCCACAAGTTGTACACCTCTGTTCTAGAGAGCAAGTACCTCTAAAGGCAATAGATAGGAGATGTAGTCCAACCATACTGAGGGACATACAAGTTGCTCATTCTTGCCCCAGTAAATAGGTTGCAATTCTGTACACATTTACCCAGAAGTAATCTCCATTGAGAGCAACGAGACTTCCTGTTGAATACAGTACATGAGAGTGCTTCTAGAGAATTGCATTATGAGGTTTTCAAGAGCAATATTTGTTTTTAGCAGATGAATAGATAGAAGAATAAGTTGTCTGGCATTTTAATAATATCTCGAAATTGCTCTAACACATTAATTTCTAAATTGGAAGACCACACAGTTTATGACATAAGCCTAATGTTGTACTTTTGTAAAGAAATGCTGATGAATGTTGTGAAATAAAAAAAAATGCAAATATCTTAAAGAATTATCTAAATATTGAAATGGGAAATCATATACCTGTACCCATTTCAGGTGAACAAAGATATGTAAGAAACAAATAGAAGAATATATATAAGAAAGACATAGAAGAACCAGAAGAGTATGAATCAGCCCGGTCTCTGAAATCATCAGGAGAGGCCCTTCTCTCAGTCCCACCAGCATCACAAGCACGATTGGTGGGGATGTGAAAGAGGGCCTTTTCCATTGCTGTGCCTAGACTCTGGAATTCACTTCCAAGGGCAACCAGAATAGCCCCCTCTTTACTGTACTTCTGTCAGAAGGCTAAGGCCTTCAAGTTCAGACAGATATTTAAAACATAAAGTTTTTAAAGAATGGGCTGGGGTATTGTATTTTTTTAAACACTTTTACCTTTTTAAAACTGGAGTATGTCCAGAGTAGGCTGACCATGTTATATTGAGGATAGATCAAGCTTGTTTTCTGCTGCTCCAGAAATTAGGATGCAGAGCAACTGATTCAAGCTATAGAAAAAGAGATTCCACCTAAAAGTTAGGAAGAATTTACTAATTTTAATAGATGGTCAACAATGAATATGCTGTTTAGGAGTGTGGTGGACTCTTTTGAGTTTTTTAAACAGAGGCTAGATGGCCATATATTCAGGAATGTTTTGATTGTGTTCTCCTGCATGGCAAGGAGTTGGACCAAATGAGCCTTGTGGCTTCTCCCAACTCTATGATTCTAGACCTGTTTTGGTGGTGTTCAGGGTGTGGGTGGAGGGCATTTCAATCCTCCGCCCCACCAGCAAATGAGGTTGAGACAAGGGTTTGCAACAGGAGCCCTGCTAATATTATAACAAAATGTTTCTCACTCTGATGTTTCGAAAGAACAAATAATGGCTTATAGGACGTTCGGTTGTAGTTTCAGGAATAAAGTTTATTCTTGAAATTTATCCAATGCTTTCCTCTATATTCAAGAGAACACCAGACCAAACGGTGAAATGTTTATGGCATTTACTGCTTGCTTACAAATGAACAGCTTTAGTAACCATGAGAATAAGACAAGAACTTAGCTTTAGAGATTTGCTTGGTACAATATATTTAAATTTCTCTGCTTGGTACAGTAAAAACAGATTAATGAACAATTGAATGAATGGTTAGTTGTTGTTGTTGTTTTTCTCCAAATACTCTAACTTCAGATGTGTTTGATTCATTTTTCTCAAGGACAAAATTCGTTTTAATGAATAGGATTACATCAGTTAAAAAAAAAAATATTCAAGTTACAGATTCACAGTGGAAGGACAGCAGACATTTAAACATTTTGAATGGCTTCCGCTAGCACAGTTTAACAGGATGAGTGGCATTTTGAAAACTTGCCAAAATCTTTGCCACATGATGTATGTGGGGTCATAAGGAAGTCCTTTATGCTGAATCCAAAATCTATTGGCAACTAGCACAGACTACGGAGCACAGGTGTAATGTATGAAGTGCCAGTTAATAAGCAAACTATTCCAACGGTCTTCAGATATCTTTGCCAATCAGTGAGTCTTGTTCTTACTATATGAACAAGCAAACAAACAAACATGGGTTCTATGATCTTCCCTGGTACAAGGACTTTCAAAATATGAACAGATTTTGTGTATTACTTGCATTTGTATTTCATTTTAATTTCACACTTGTTAGTAATGCTTGCTAAGGCATTATATGTCACCTTTATATATGCATGTTGAAAACATTCAGGTATATTGAAAATTGTCATAACATATGGGTGTTTTTTTAAAAACAAAAACAAAAACACACACCCTAAGAACATATCTTTCATGTCATGTCAAATTACACTTTTCTCAAGCTGCACAAGTAGTCCAGGATTTTTAACCAATGCAACATATGATTTCTGATGAACGCAGGTTCTAATACACATTACATGCATGCAGATTTCAAAATATAGCTGCATCTTCGCCACTAAAAGGTAACATTAAGTGGAGTAAAGACAGCACTCTTGAACCTCAAACCATGTGGTTACTTCCACTGCCATGATTCACTGGCCCAACCAAAACAAAATGAAAAACAAGAACAAGCAACCATTAAAAAATCCCCATTTTCCCCTCATTTACACCTTCCTGCATTTTTAAAAAATATTTTGTGGAGGCAGAAATATTTATTTAGGGCTTTATGTGTTTTCAAACAAAGCTCTGATAGTACACCAAATGGTGATCAATCTCTTAGCAACAGCCTGGTAGATCAAATTGTTGTAATAATGCCCTGTTTTGTAATGATACTATTCAGGTTAAGCCCAAGGAATTTTGCTACATGAGGAAGAAGAACAATTGGCACCTCCTGAATTCCATCTAAGAAACAAATTGGAAATTGAATATTATTTAAACTCTGGAAATGGGTTAAGGTCCTTCACCACAACTGAGGGCATGAGGCTACTTTAGTGATTTTAGGATAGGCTTTGGAGGAATGGCTGAAAGGCTGTTTCTGTTCCTACACCAGCACCTGCCACCTAAGCCAATTCATTAGGGTAGATCCATCCTTGACACCATATCATAGCACACTGCTGTTTACGCACATTTTGGTATGCCAATATCATCTTAGCAAATATAGTCATCCCTCCACATTTGCAGCTTTGATTTTCACAGATTTGATCATTCATGGATTTGATTCAGCAGGCCTCTCCAGAATAAAGTCCTAGGCCACATAATGACCACTCCAACACACCATGGACATTTTTGGTTTATGCCATGACTCTGCCCACGATTATTAGATTTTAATGTTATTTATGTAATCGTAACTTCAATTTGTTTAATTCTTTTTAAGGGGGGATATTGTGTATTACACTGTATAATTTTATATGTTGTTCACTGCTTTTATTGTTTTTACAAAAAGTGGGATACAAATAAAAGTTTTATTGATTATTATTTATTAATATGTTCTCTCTAGGAATTGCTAGATCTTCCAGTATGACCCTGTGGTCACCATCCACCAGAAGTTGCTTTGGAGGACCTAGAGAGAGAGAGATCACTTCTTTGGGCATTTGTAAGTCCTCCAGCACAGTTCTATGGGCAACTTATGGCAGATCTTGACCACGGAATTGTGCTGGAGGACCTAAAGAAATCTTTGAATATAGATGTGTTCTCTCAGGTTAAAAAAAGAGTAGTATTTTATTTGTGGTTTTCCCACTTTCACTGGGGTCCTGAAACCCTAACCCCAGCAAATGTGGAGCGACGACTGTATGTTTTTGCACTGAAGTTGATACAAGAAAACTAATATTGTATTTGAAAGAAGATATGGTGGTAATGGGATGTGATGACTTAGCGAATAAGGCACCAACTCTGATCACTGAAAGGTCACCAAGTTGGCCGTTCAAGACCCAAGCACTGTGTGATGGAATGAGCTCCCATTATTATTCCCAGCTTCTGCCAACCTAGCAGTTCGAAAGCATTTAAAAGTGAAAGTGCACTTCTACACTGAAGGGAAAAAACAGAGGGGAGGGGGACTTATGAACATTTAGAAACTAGGTAAAAAGCAGCATTTAGACATAGAATGAAGAAACCATGATTAGAAAAAGTAGGAAGAACTTAAGAAGGAACCGAGAAGCAGTACTTCTCTCTGAAAACAATCCAGCCACAGCAATAGGCATTGGTAGCAAACACAGTATTTAGGGAAGCTCTTGTCCAAAGATGTGTATCACATCTACAACATGGTGGTACTGGATAGCAACTTCACACACACTTGATGAGCACTTGAAAGCAACAACAAAAGAAGGGTTCAGAGCTTATTCAATGGCAGTGTGGGGGGGGGGGAACTCTGTCAAACAAACAGAGGGCCTTATCACATTATAAAAGAAAAATGAGATGTAGCAAGACAGAAGTGGCTTACCTTCCCCCATGATGTCACAGTACTTGTGTTATCCTTGCAGAGGGAGCTGGTTATAAAAGCAGGCTTTTTATATGCAACTAAAATACTCATTGTCATTAGGGATGTAAATCTTCATGTTCCTCACCTTCACAAGGAGGAATGAACAATTATCTTAGAATATCCCATGCTGCACAAAAATTTGAATAGTCAACAGCCTTTCATGGTTCAGAAAACATTTCAAGAAATTATTTTGTACAGCAGTATATGTATTTTTCTGCATACCATGTTTCCCCGAAAATAACACAGTGTCTTATATTAATTTTTGCTCCCCAAAATGTGCTAGGTCTTATTTTCAGGAGATGTCTTATTTTTCCATGAAGAATTCACATTTATTGTTGAACAGAAGAAGAGGAGGGAGGGGGAGGAAGAGGAGGAGGGAGGAGGAGGAGAAGAAGAAGAAGAAGATCATTTATTATATACTGTATATATATTTATATATAAAAACTTAGGTTTTACTTTCAGGGGAGGCCTTATATTTAGCAATTCAGCAAAATCTCTACTAGGTCTTATTTAATGGGGATGTCTTATTTTCGGGGAAACAGGGTAGAAAACATGTATGCTGTCCAAAATATGTTGTTGCCTCTACAAGAAGCATATTTCCTATACAAACCACCACCACCACCAAACAAAAACATGGCTTATGCACAGAAAAATCACTTGTATTTTCATGCAAACTGGGGGGGGGGGGGAGAGAAAATTTCACAAAGCCCATTTTATTCTACCCAACATTTCTTAAGCATCAAGGAATTTTGATGCTCTGAAGAAGAAAACTAATGTCTGATGAGGAAAGCTCATCAAGGAAAGAAAATGCTTTCCATTCCTAATTGTCATGTAAGGCAATAGTTTAGGTTGCTTTCATTGTTGCATTTATCTATAGGTTGGGCCATGTTTTTTTATTGCCAGTATATGCTGTGAAATCAGTATTAGAAACATCTGTATTATCTCTAGTATGAATGATGCTGACAGTACCAAAATGTGGCATCAGCAAATATGTGTATCTGTCAAATGAATTTAATGGCTAACCTATACCAACAATTTTCCTTCTTTTCCACTTCTTTAACATCATTTCTCTTCAGTATGATCTAAATGGAGAGCTAAAAGCTCCATTTTATCATTTTTTTCCTTCCTGGTTTTTGCTGAAGTGCTCTTTTCTTTGGTCAAGATTATTCATTATCTGGAGCAGAGCGTAGACAGATTATATATCTGTAATTTATTGAAAATTAAAACTTATATTAAACAGATCCTTAGAATTTCTGGCAATTTTTTTTAAAAAACTCTTGTTTTCCAACCTAGTTAGTAAACATGACATAAAGTATGCTAAAAAAAATGCTGCAGGAGATTTTGAATGCATGCTGATATTGATGTTATAGTCCCTGCAGCTTTGCTTCTGGGCTTGCAGAATGGTTAGAAACTAACCTTCGGTATCTGGACAGACACCTTGGGGAATGATGAGCAGTCTTATAAAGCTTTGCATGATGAATATCTTAAATCATAAGTACTGATATTCTCATATTGATGTTCTTGTACTTTCAGTTGGCACTTATACAGAAAAGAAGTAGAATATTAACAGATAGACTGATCACCAGATAAAGGGATAAAGTAGAATCTATTGTTTAGCAAGTTTAGTGCAATATGCCCCAGGCAAGTATGCTTTTTCTTTCATTATGCCTTTAGGAATTTGAAAGCATGACAGACCTCAGACCTCTAATGGCTGTACAGATGACAAATCATCATCATCATCATCATCATCATCATCATGACAGAAAACAGTAAGTGCTTGGAAGCCTACTTCTTATTTTTTAAAGCAGGATTTTTTTAAAAAAAGGTTAAATCAGTGGCTCTTATCCTTAATTTTCAAGGGAGGGGCTTTTAAATATATTTTGTCACCATGGACCTGCAAGACACAACTCAAAATATAAAACCCAAATAATAGTAATAACAACAATAATGAATACCTGAACACTGAACCATTGCACCATCTGTTGAACCTTCTCTCAGAGGCACCAGAGGGGGAGGGAAGACCTTTCTCTTGTTTCTTCCTTTCAGTTTGTGGCTGGATTGAATGTCAACACACAGCCTCAACAGTCAGCCTTTGCATTGGCTCCTGTCACCTGGCAGCTCCACTCTGAGAAGGAGGGAAGCTCAGCAGCTGAGCAATATCAGAATGACCCTCGAAAGGAGTCAAGGTAAAGGCTAGCAGGCTGGACCTGCATATTACTGTTCAACCCACTCTGAGATTGGAGTAGATTGAATTCTGCCCTCCAGAAGCAGAGGATCAGAAAGCATTGTTCAAAATGCCATGGAAGTCAACAACTCTGCTCCCCAGAAACAGCAATCAAGAATCACTGTCCTAAAAGGGACTTGAGCACATGAAAGTAACAACTCTGCTTCTGTAGCAGCCACTTCCAGCTCTAAGATTTTGTGATTCTATGGTTCTCTCATACTCATCAGAATGTTTTGATGGGATCTGAAATGAACTGGGAAGTAGAAAAGAGGCACAGGGGGGATTCAGGTACCACAGAAATGGCCTCAAAGTGAGGTGGAGGCATTGTAGTGCCAAGGTGGGAAAGGGAACTATAGGGCTATTAGCGGGGAGAAAGACGGACAGGAGGAGGAGGGCAAAGAGAACTCAGGCTTGGCAGGTGGTGCCAGAGAGATGTGTTGATTATAAATGCCCCATTTGAATAAGTTAGTGTTAGTTGACATCTGTGTTGAGAAGGAGTACAGACCCTTTGCTTGCTTGCTAGTTCACCTGTTCTTTCTTTCCCCCTAGGAATCCACAATGGGAGTAGACTAAAGCCTGATTCAAAGGCCAGTTGTCCCTCCTAAAGCCTTCCAAGAGAATCAATTCAACCATTATGGCCAGAAAAAAAGGTAGTTCAAGGATACTGGTGAAAACAAAGGTGATAAATGGTGTGTCTGCTCCTGCTTAAGGAACATGGTAGGAATCAAGGAGAGATTATATTTTCGCACCATATTTGCAGGCAGCAAACAAATGGGAATGTAGCTGACTAGTCCACCTTTATTAGGAGGAATAGCTTTACTGAGAAAACATGGTTGGTCTATCACAGAATTTGATGCTGCACATGAATAATATCAAAAGTATGTCACCTGATAGAGAGGAAACAAACTGTGAGGGTTAGTTGGAAACCTCAGAAAATAATATCATTCTAAACTGCTTTTACAGAATGGAAAAAAATGAACAAATAAAATTAAATTCAGCAGTGACAAATGCCAAGTTCTAAATTTAGTTTGAAAATAAATGCTTAGGTATATTTTTGCAGAAAATCTTGCTTGGCAAAAAGTACATTTGTAAAGGATCACAGATTTTTACATGAACAGAAGTTGAGCAAGGATAGCTGCAAAAAAGGGCAAATACAAATTTAGGCTGCAGAAACAGAACTTTAATTTCCAAGGCATGAGAAGTAATAGCCTCAGTTTACTCCAGACAGCTTCAATTCCATCATGATTGCTGTTTCCAGTTCTGGCAACCACTCTTAAAGAATCATATGGACATGATAGACCCAGAGACAAACCACAGAGATGACCAGGAGCACAAAACAAACAAACAAACCAAGAAACAAACAAAAAACAAGCAATTAATATGAGGAAGGAACTACATGCCTTTAGCTTGAAGAAGGGGCAACTAAAGAGGGGCTGTCAGATAGAAGAGGACAAAAGATTGTTTTCTGCTATTCTAAAGGGCAATTTTGATTGGCTGTTATGAGAAATATAATGGCAAGATCCTTTTGATAATGGAACTAATTATTAAATGGAGTGGTGAGGTTTTTTTCAGATACCTTCAAGTGGGGGATGAACAACCACTGCTTGGGGCTAAGCAGGAATTATATAGCCATCAAGGTTTTCTCCAACTCTATGAGAATATGGTTCCTCACCCTAAGACTGATGATAGTATCTTTAGGTTTGTTCCCAAATCTCTGGTATTCCATTGCTTCTTTCAACCACTTTAATAAGGAGAGAGCTATTAACAAAACTGGGAACTTGTTGCAGGGTGGGATATAACATTAAGGAAATTATCATACCAGGGTCAATTCATCTATTATCACATTAATTAAGGGGGAAAAGCAAGAGTAGTGCTATAGGGATTAAGATTTTCACACAGCCACACTTTAGTGTGAGAATGAGACAAACTTAAACAATAGCGCTTTTACTTTCCACATGTATCCATAAATGAAGCATTAGTACATTGTAATTGGTCATTTTGAGCATGCACAAAGTAGCCCCATGACAATTTGAAACTCCCCTGCCCTGGCACGGATCTACTCGCATGTAAAGCAAAGCCAGTAGGGAAGAGGCCCAGGACTCCCCTTCCTCCCTGCCCTGGCACTGGTCTACTCATGTGTAAAGCTGCACCAGCAAGGAAAATTTAACCTCCTGGTTTCCTTCCCCGACTGTGTGATTGAAGCACAATTGCTTTTCAGAAACACTTAATTGCTTCAATCTGGATATTGGAATGTAATTAATGGTATTTCATCATGAATGTGTTGTTGCATGCTGGATTCTTTGCAGGAGCATTCCCAATTGAGCATAACATCATATGAAAAGGTTGGGAACAATTGCACAATTATGATGGCTTTCTCCTATCTCCCCTTTCCTTCCCTGTTTTCCCATCATGTGATAAGGGGAAGAGAGGAAGGGCCTCTTCACTGCCAGCATGGCTTTACATGTGAGTAGACCTAAATGTACTCTTTTTGTCAACTGACTTAGGTCTGGTACAGATGGCCCCAAAGGGCCGTTACCGGGGAGTGAGTAGAGCTGGGGAGGGCACAGCCCTAGCAAGCATGGACGGCACCATCTTTTTAATGCGCCGTCCATACGCATGCACCATGATGATGTCATGGTGCACACCACGTTTATACAGTGTTCCTTTTTGGTCCTTTACATGGCCACGCTAAGGATCCCAAGGGGAAAGGGGCCATAGTGGTGGCCCCTTCCTCCCTCGGCATCTCCGTGGATGGTGGGGTGCAGCAGGTGCCCAGGGGGCCTGCTTGTCAGGACTGACAATGTAGATCAGTTATAGTTACACACATATATCCAGTTCAATATATATATATATATATATATATATATATATATTCACAGCATATATGATGTGTGTGTGTGTATATATGATCCATATATTTTGTTAAAGTTAGGTAGATGGGAGTTGGGGTAGTGTGTAGTAGCAGATGTTAATTGGAAAAGCCTGGTACAGACTGTTTTGGGAATGTGAGATAACTGAGAGGGAGATTCAAGGTTGAGTCCTGTGAGAAAGGCTGGGTGGCTATGGTAACTGAGCTAAGGTGTGGGGATTGGCTGGGTGGAGAAGGAGTGGGAAGTTTTAAACTGTGATGTTTTTCTTTGGGCTTCAGATTCTGCAAAAACATGTCTGTGATCACTACATTCCATGCTCTTACAATAAACTTTCTTCTTTTTGGAATAAGTTTGACTGTGGATGATTGGGTAGATGATTCCAACTCTCACACTGCTGCACCCCACTTCAGGCCATAGAGAAGCAGCAGTTTGCCGCATCTCCATGGCCTAGAGAAGCAGCAGATTGGGGCCTCTAGGGCAGCCAGTGAGGCTGCCTTGCCGCCAATCAACTGCCCAAAGGGGCAGTGACAGACTGCCCCTTTGGGTGGTCTGTACAGCCCCTTAGAGGCTGTGCAGACTGCCTCTAAGGGGTGGCTTGCAGCCGCCTCTTTCTTCACCAGATTGGGGCCATGGCAACTGCATGCCATGGTCCTGATCTGGCCTTTCATCGGAGCAAAAAGGAATCACAAAAAGTGGCTGCTTTCTTCACCACAGAAAGGATACTGTAGCATCTGGAACCATGGCTTTTTGTCTCTCCTTTGGCACTCAGTCATCTGTACGCAGAGCCAGAGGAGTGCTGTGATGTGGTGAGGTGCACAGTGTCACACCGGCATGGGGATGGAGTCAGGGCATGTATTGTGCAGACACCATGCCCCCCCACTCCATCCTCATGCTGTCCTTTATGGCTGGTCTGTACAGTCTGTTACTTGATTCAGAACACTTTTCTGACTGAGGTTTTGCAACTATATTTTTGTAAAATGCCTTCTCTTTTGTTACCGTGCTGACATAATAAAAATTACTCACGTGGGCTGCTGAATGTTCAAGTAGATAAAAATAGCACCTATCTGTGAAACTAATGCACTTATTAATTATTAACCATTTGTGGTCCCAACTGAATTGTTAACTCCCACTAGTCTCATTGATTCAACTGCAGAATGGCTAATAATAGTTATGTAAAAATGGCATTATTTGTATGGATGTATTCTAGTTGGCACCAGCATTTGGATTCAGGCCATTGATAGGAATCATGAGGTCCTTCAAGTCTTTTTGGAATCATAGAATCACAAACTTGGAAGAGACCACAAGGGCCATCCTGTCCAATCTCCTACCATGGAGGAACTCACAAAGCACCTCTGACAGATGACCATTCAGCCTCTCTTTAAAGACCTCCAAAGGAGGAGACTCAAACACTCTCTGAGGGAGTGTGTTCCATTTTTGAATAGCCTCTCTTTAAAGACTATCAAAGGAGGAGACTCAAACACTCTCTGAGGGAGTGTGTTCCATTTTTGAATAGCTCTTACTGTCAGGAGTTTCCTCCTAATGTTTATGTGGAATCTCTTTTCCTATATCTTTCACCTATTGTTCCATTTCCTATTTTCTGCAGCACCGGAAAACAAGTTTGCTGTATCCTCAGTATGATACACCTTGAAAAACTTAAACAGGGCTATCATATCACACTTAACAGTCCCTTCTAAGTTTAAAAATACTATTGTGGTAAATAACCGAATTTATGTTAAGGTTCTTTAACAGAACAGAAATAAACCAGGAAAAGACCCAGATTGAATTTAAAAACAAAAAAACAAAAACGCAGTATTTATTGCTAGCAGATTCTCAGTGTGGAATTTACCATTCCAGCCCCAAATTCTGAGAACCAAGAATAAAGCCAAACTTCACATTTTATAGGCAATGGACAAAGGAACTCTGTGGCAACATTTCATTGGGAACAGAAATTCAAACATATAGAGTACAAATTCCTGAATATATTAATACTCAATTATTTATGCATTAGTAACCTTTAGGGCACATTTCATCCATCTCTTATCAATCCTGTTATTGCCAGAGTTCCATTCAGCAACCTTGTACTAACTCCACATTCTTATCTACATCCATTATTATGATTCTAAACAGATCCAGGCACCATCAAACATCCTTCAAAATATGTCATGCCAACCTTTTTACCCATCTTGTTAAAATTCCTACTTCAGCAAACTTTTTACTAAAGCAGAGTTCACCCTTTTG
Source organism: Urosaurus nigricauda (assembly GCA_034509955.1). Taxonomy (NCBI): domain Eukaryota; kingdom Metazoa; phylum Chordata; class Lepidosauria; order Squamata; family Phrynosomatidae; genus Urosaurus; species Urosaurus nigricauda. The sequence continues at coordinate 162,503,978 of JAOEGL010000005.1, read as the reverse complement.
GGCCTATTTCTACTATGCAATTCAAGGAAACCAGATATTGATTATATAGAATAAAAATTGAATATCACTTGCCACTTCAATACCCATAAGGCATATTTAGTCCTCTCCTCATGAAGCATGGTTTCCAGACCCTTCACCATTTTGATCACCCTCCCCTGGACAAATTTCAGCTTGTCAACATCCTTTCTGAATTGTGGTGCCCAGAACTGGAATTAAGAGATGAGAGTGTTGCTTCCTTCCAAATAGTCCCATGGGAGTTGCTGGATTATTTACGGACTGGCAGCCTCTTACAGCTGTTGTCTGATTAATGAGCATTTCCTGCGTAAACACTCCAAAAGTCACAAGCCCTTCCTCTCTTGTCTACTTTCTGTTGCATTAGGTATTATCAAGTTTATGTTTCCTATGTAAACACTCCAAAAGTCACAAGCCCTTCCTTTCTTGTCTACTTTCTGTTGCATTAGGTATTATCAAGTTCATGTCTGTCTGCTGGAGCTTCTGGGGAATAAGGCTGTCTGTTTTAAGCACTGCCACGTCCCCAAGTCTGAACAAGGCACATCCCCTTGCCTTTCTGCTTCACTGGCTATTTTAGTGTTTGAACCTGGATCCTCAGAAGAAGGTATGACAACCCCCCCCCCCTCTCTTTGTCTTCATCACTACTGATCTTTTCTCCACCTGGCAAAGTTGCTAATGGCTGAGTCAGCACCCATCATCTCTTCCACTTCCTTTGTCCAGCCTAGCTGAGTCTTTGCTGCCCATTTTATATTGTAGTACTTCACCTTTGCTGTAGAAGGAGCTGCCTAAGTACTGTAGACATTTTGCCCCATGACTATGCTCTTTACTTTGGAAAAAAAACTTGGTAGGGTAAATTGGGGTCTTGTTAAAGCCAGGTGAAAAAGTAGGAGACCAGATAAATAAGTGTGGCTGTTCTGCTTAAAGTAGAATAGTTGCAGGGTATGTTATATGATTTCCATACTTAAATTAGATATAGGGTGAATTATGAACTGATTTACACACTGATTTACGAAAAGGCTAGAAATAATATTTTAGCTGCTTTGTGAGGAGTCAAACCTGGGTGGTCTGGGGTTGTTCTGGTAGGAGTTGGAGACAAGGCCTTCATGGATGACATCTTCCTCCTACTGAATGTAGCCTACAGGCCACATTATTTCCAGTTCTGTATTAAATGAAGGCAAAAGGCTCAAGCATATTAACATTAGATAGCAGAGCCCTGGACTTCAAACAACAGGACTTTGCATTGTGTATTCTCTTGTATTAAGGATACACTACTAGGGATGGACCAATCTGTCAGCTTCATTTTTCCCTCTCATTTATATCAAGACATTTCTGTCAAATTTTTGAAAATTATTTGAATTTTGGAAAGTTCAAACAAAAAATCTGAACAAAAAAAGAAAATTCTCAATCACCCACATAGGACAAATTAAATAGGTACGGTTTATCCCAGAACAGAGGGGATCATATTGTATCTGCTGGCGTTATTGCTGTTATAGATTAAAAGAAAGCCTCACGTAAAAATATGTTAACAAGCTTTAATTTGGCATCATGGGGGCTGTACACACTGGCTATTAAGGCTGGCCTGGGGTGGACTCGTGAAGTGGCATCCACATGATACATGCCCCAAATCCACCTCCAGGATGGCGCGGCACTGCTCACTAGTCCACAAGGCATGTAGCATCACAACACTCCACAAGGCATGTGGCATCACAGCACAAAAGGAGCTATTGCACCATTTTCAGGGCACAAAAAGGAGCCAATTTTTGAAGTTCCTTTTTGTGCTCTAGAAAGGCTAGATCAGGGCCATGGCATGTGGTTGCCATGGCCCTGATCTGGATCTAAAAGGGGCAGCTGCAGGCTGCCCCTTAGGGGTGGTTTACACAGCCCCACAGATACTGCATGTCTCAATATCCAGGGCTCTAAAGTGAAACATTCACTGAGCTGAAAATGTAATGGTTGAAGTCCTACATGTGCACATGGTTGTTCATGCACATTCTGCATCCTTTAACTTCCTGACAGGTGTCAATCCTGGGAGGAGCACCTGCTGTTATTAATTACTGGTGGAGAAGGAAGGGAAGAGAAAATGATTCAGACCACAGAGTAGTGGCTAGTCCCAGTTTTGTTGTGGGTGAGTGGTGGAAGAAATGAAGCTTTGCTCTCAAACGCTGTGTGTCTGCCTTTTCCTCCCCCCAAGAAGCTCAGAGGAACCAGATCTCCATGGTTTGTTGTTGTTCTCTATCCCTCTCTTTTCCTAGTAGTAACTAGGAACAGCAACTGCTCCTCTTATGATTTAATAAGTACTTTGTTTAAAAAAATAGCCCTATGCACCCCTTCCCAAAAACAAAACGGGAGGGTTCTGTGTGTCTCACACTAAAATATACTTAGGTTCACATAAATCACTAACATGGCATTGACCCATGTATCTTGCCTGAATGATCAAAGGTAATAGTTTTGCTTTCTGCTGTATTCATTATTAAACAACAACAACCACCAAATTATTTCAATCAAATATGAAGAAATTTGCAGATTTTTGAATATATATATATATTTCCCTTTTTTTTTAAAGGAACCAAACTTCTCATCCATTCCTATTTCTTGCAGGTTGCCTCTGCAATTCTCTCTGATGATTTGGAATCCTCAGAATGTTTATGTCCATCAGTGGTATCATTTATACTTCTCACTTTTCACATTTGATCCAAAAAACAAGTCCCCAAATAGTCTATCCACTTGTTCAACAATTTAGAAAGAAAGGAAAGTTAGGGCATTGTTGTGACTTTCTCTAAATCTCATCTGAATTTTAATTTAGCCCTTTATTTGTCTCCAATGAGCTAATGTAACTTCACTACAAAAACTGCTTATACTCCCAGCAAGGTTTATAAATCCAAGACTGAAAGCTGGGCAGGAACACACTTGTTTTAAGAACAGGCTATTAATTGGAGCTTGTGGGGAGGTACATTAGCCAAGAGAACCTTAAGTTAATTAAAGCTGACATCAGAACAGACATTTCAGTTAGTGTAGCTGGATGTCTCTAGTTTCAGGAATATTTATGAAGAATTTCCTTTGAGGCACTACTGCCCTCTAGCAGCCAGAGGACAACACTAAAATAAAGATTAGCATATCATGTGACTCCACATGATATCCAGGTTGTTATGAAAATTGGTTGCAGTGCTCTGTGTGTGTTGGTGTTGCTGTTGTTGTTGCTGTTACTGTTGTTATGTTTAAACTACACATGTCTAATAAAATCTTTGTTTCTATCTAAACTCATCAATGCTGGAGACAATTTCAATTGTGAGTAGGGCTGTGTATTTTCTACAGTTCTGCATGTACAGTTGGCATTATGTGTCCACTACAAGGTTTATAGTTGTCACCATCAGAACTGAGAGGTTTGGTATGAATTCTCCTCTACCCATTGTACTAGGTAGTCTTGACTTCCTAATACTGGATATTTCAGGTGACACAGAGCTCTTCTTTGGGTATAAGTTTAAATAACAATGAAAGGCAAGTAACTATTGATGCTAAATACTGATATTAATTTAGAAACACTGAATGATCCATTACTTTTATAACAAAGGGAATTTAAGCAAGACTAATGTGAGTAAAAGCAGTGTGGAGATGGATCATCACATTATATACCCCAGTAATATCTTGTGACATCTTTAAGAATCATAGAATCATAGAGTTGGAAGAGTCCACAAAGGCCATCCAGTCCAACCCCCTGCCATGCAGGAGTTCCCAGTCAAAGTATCCCCGACAAATGGCTATCCAGCCTCTGCTTAAAGACCTCCAAGGAAGGAGACTCCACTACACTCCGAGGGAGTGTGTTCCACTGTTGAACAGCCCTTACTGTCAGGAAGTTCCTCCTAATGTTGAGGCAGAATCTCTTTTCCTGCAGCTTGCATCCATTGTTCCGCGTTCTAGTCTCTGCAGCAGCAGAAAACAAGCTTACTTCCTCCTCAATATGACATCCCTTCAAATATTTGAACAGGGCTATCATATCACCTCTTAACCTTCTCTTCTCTAGGCTAAACACACCCAGTTCCCTAAGGCGGTCCTCATAGGGCATGGTTTCCAGACCCTTCACCATCTTAATTGCCCTCCTTTGGACACGATCCAGTTTCTCCGCATCTTTTTTGAATTGTGGTGCCCAGAACTGGACACAGTATTCCAGTTGGGCCTGACCAAAGCAGAATAGAGTGGCACTATTACTTCCCTTGATCTAGAAGCTATATTCTATTGATGAAGCCTAAAATTGCATTGGCCTTTTTAGCTGCCGCATCGCACTGCTGACTCATGTTCAACTTATGGTCTACTTAGACCCCTAGATCCCTTTCACACATAGTTTCATTCAGCCAGGTGTCCCCCATCCTATATCTGTGCATTTCATTTTTGCGCCCTAAGTGCAGAACCTTACATTTCTCTGTGTTGAATTTCATTTTGTTAGCATTGGCCCAGCTTTCTAGTCTATTCAGGTCATTTTGAATTTTGATCCTGTCTTCTGGAGTATTGGCTACTCCTCCTAATTTGGTGTTATCTGCAAATTTGATAAGCATTCCCCCAATTCTGTCATCCAAATCATTAATAAAGATATTGAATAGCACTGGGCCCAGTACAGAACCCTGTGGCACCCCACTGGTCACTTCTTTCCAGGTTGAAAAGGAGCCATTGTTGAGCACCAGTCAACCAATTACAAATCCATGTAACAGTTACCTTGTCTAGCCCACATTTTACAAGCTTGTTTGCAAGAATGTCATGGGGAACTTTGTCAAAGGCCTTACTGAAATCAAGATATACTATATCCACAGCATTCCCTTCATCTACCAAACTGGTAATTTTATCAAAAAAAGAGATCAGATTTGTCTGGTATGACCTGTTTCTCTGAAACCCATGTTGGCTTTTTATGATTATGGCATTGCCTTCTAAATGTTCACAGACTCTCTGTTTAATTATCTGCTCTAGAAGCTTTCCTGGTATTGATATCAGACTAACTGGACGATAATTGTTGGGATCCTCTTTTTTTCCCTTTTTGAAGATGGGGACAACGTTTGCCGTCCTCCAGTCTGCTGGGACCTCTCCGGTTCTCCAGGTGTTCTCAAAGATTATTGCCACTGGCTCTGATATTACATTTGCCAGTTCTTTTAATACCCTTGGATGTAGTTCCTCTGGCCCTGGAGACTTATTTATCATAGCATGTTATTTTATGGACTTCAGAGGCATTAAGTGTTTACCACTGTTCTGGATGTATATGTAGTACAAAATATTCAGGATAGTAGGGAGTAAGCAATAGGGCAATTAAATCATGGAGATATTCACAGGGATCAGTGCATTATTATCTTTTTATATTGGCAGAAGCAGTGAGAAAACACATGTTAAAAGTACAGAGTGCAAAGTTTCTTTTATGGCAGTTTTCTAGTCCTTTACAAGGAAGTAGTGTGAGAGTTGATAATTGGTAATGGAATCTCTATTCATAATTGATTAATTTTTAAATATTGTTCCACAGTTAGGAACAGAAATCCACCATTCTGTACAATGTGGTGTACAAGTGTTATATAATAAGGAAATTGTTGTATGCACTCCAAAAATTCTTGACCTTTATCTTTTCAGACATGTTTTGGATAGGAGGATATGCATTAGAATTCTAAGTACACACTATGATCTTGGAGAGTAAAATTGGCAGCACTATAATAATGTGGATTAAAAATAAATAAATAAATAAATAAATAGTGCTCAGAGCATCATCTGGCCAAGTTTTGTAAGATGACTTTCAGATATCAGAGCTCAGCCATGGAAAACGACTTGGTGAGTTTGGGCAGGCCACACAAGGAAGTCATGCTCATGGAGGTCCAGAAGGCTGTAAATGCCTTGAGAATAGAAACAGCTCCATCATTTATGAAAGATGCCATGATTCATCTATTTCTGAAGAAACCTAGCTGGGAAGAACATTAATAGTGGCATCTTTGGGTCATAATATTTCTTTCTTGGAAAATATGTTTGATAAAATGTTGACTTTACAGTTCTATTCATTTTTTAATGAAATTAGCTATCTTAATCAATTGGAATGTGTCCTCCTCCATCTAAGATGACATTCAGATATAGAAGGTTAAATGTGTTGACAAACTTGTTTGCTTGCCAGTGACTACTTCAATGCATAGTTCTTTGTGTCTTTTTGAATCTAGTAAGAGCCAGTGTGGTGTAGTAGTCTTAGTGTTGGAGTACAACTATGGAAACCAGGATTAAAATCCTGCTAAGCCATGGAAATTCACTGCATGATCTTGGGCAAGTCACATTCTCTCAGAGTCAGAGGAAGGCAAACCTCCTTTGAACAATCTTGTCCCCAAAACACTGTGATAAGTTCATGTTGTTGTTGTTGGTGGTGGTGGTGTTAACTGCCCTTGAGTTGGCCTTGGTGACCCTGTGGATGAGACATCTCCAAGACTCCCTATCCTCAACTGCTCTACTTAGGTAGACTCTGCTTAATCTTCCTCTCATTCTTCTTCCCTCTACCTTTTATAGCATTATAGTCTTTTCTAATGTGTTATGCCTTCTGGTAATGTGGCCAAAGTATGACAGCCTCCGTTTCATTATCTTGGCTTCCAGGAAGAGTTCAAATTTGATCTGTTCTAGGACTCATATATTTGTCCTTTTGGCCATCCACAGTATCCTCAGCACTCTTCTCCAGCTCCACATCTCAAATTACTTAATTTTCTATTTTCTTCACTGTCCAACTCTTGGATCGTGCATGGTGATGGGGAATACAATGGCTTGGATGATTCTGACTTCAGTGCACAGGTGTATATTTTTACATTTTAAAAACTTGTATAGTTCCTTCATAGTTGTTCTTCCCATTCCTAGTCTTCATCTTATTTGTCAACTGCAGTCTCCATTCTGATTAATGTTTGATCCTATTTATGGAAAATCTTTAACTGTATTCATTTCCTCATTATTTAAGTTGAATGTATGTAGATCCTCTGTGCTCATTATTTTTGTTTTCTTCATGTTCAGCAGTAAGGCTGCTTTTACACTTTCTTCCTTGACCTTAGTCAGTAATTGTTCCAAGCCTATGATGTTTTCTGCTAGTAGTATGGTGTCATCTGCATATCTTAGATAGTGGATGTTCCTTTCTTCTATCTTCCTTCTTCCTTCTTTTGAATCCAAGCCGACTCTATGTATGATATTTTCTGCATACAAGTTGAACAGAGAGGGTGATAGAATGCAACCTTGCTAATTGGAAACCATTCTGTTTCTTTATATTCTTTCTGACTATAGCCTTTTGTCTTTAGTACAAATTTGCCATCAGGACTATCAAATGTAGTGGCCTTCTCATATCTTTGAGAACATTCAGTTGCTACAGTCTATAAAACAACTGACTTTCATCTGGAATTCCTTGGTTCACTTCATTAACCATCTTATGTTATATGGTCCCAAGTGCCTCTTCCTTTATGAACCCTGCTTATTCCTCTTGATTTCTCTCTCCATATATGATTGAAACCTATACTGCAAAATTTTGCTATAGGTCAGAAATGACTTGAAGGTGCATTAGAACAAAGTAGTCTGGACTTTTCCATTTATTTTTTTAAAATGAATATTGAATTTACTCTGAGCTTTAGTTTTGCTGTATTTATGTTGCATTTGGGTGTATATGTGTTTAAGGGGCAGTACAGATCACCCCTAAGGGATGACTTGCAGCTGCCTTTCTCTGTGCTGGATTGGGGCCATGGCAACCACTGTGGCCCCAATCTTGCCTTTCCACAGTGCACAAAGGACCACTGTGACACTATGTGCCATGTGGTGCTGAATGCAGCATCACACCAGCCAGCAGAGTTAGGATATATGTTATATGGATGCCATGCCCCGACTCCACTCCCAGGCCGGCCTTAATGGCCAGTCCGTACAGCCTCTAATTTTGTATTTGAATGACATGTATGTTTAATTAATGTAAGAACCTGATATCATTAGGGAATATTCAAAATCTGTAAATAGATAAACAACAATGAATTCTGATTGGAGAATGGGGGCAACTAAGACCGTTCATTTTGTTTTTCCTAGGAATAAAATGAAAAATGTTCTGCTTCATCTGCCAATGAAAATTTTGAAGGTCTGAGTGGGGTTGACAGTTCCCAAATTGTATTATTTCATTCCTAACTTTATTTTATATTATGTCATTGAGTGATACAACACAAATCTACAGTGACAAGCAAACCATTTTTTAAAAAAGAAAGAAAGAACATTAAGAATGCAGTCCAGCAGCTAGATGTAGGGAATGTCAGTACAGACCAGGTGATGGGGTGTGGGGAGTTGAAGCTAGATTGTGCCTATTCAGTCACTTGAACAATTTTCTCATCCTCATTGATTCTTTGTAAAATGGGAGAAAAATCACTGATGGGCGCTAAAAAGATAACTGAAGATAAGGAATCTTTTTACTTATCCTCAGACTGTAATAGGAGAAGACACATATCTAAATCAGAGGTTAATTATTTTATTGGACTACAAATCTCAGAACATTCTAGGCAATATTGGTCATGCTACCTGGGAGATTCAGGGATTTGTATCCCTCTCAAGTATCCCTCCTCTGTTCCCTTTGTATGTTCTCTTATCTGTTGGAGTTACTCAGGGCTCTGTCCTGCGTCCCCTTCTGTTCTCTCTATACACACTGTCCCTTGGTAAACTCTTAAGTTCTTTTGGTTTCTCCTATCATCTTTATGCCGATGACACTCAGCTGTATCTTTCCACCCCTGACCTTTCGCCGGGGCTTGAACAGCAAGTTTCATCTTGTCTGGCTGCCATCTCTCAGTGGATGCGGCATCGGCGCTTAAAACTCAACATGTCTAAGACAGAGCTTCTCATCTTCCCACCTAAGCCCACCCTTCAATACTCCTCTGTTTCTGTTGACGGCACTTCTATTCAACCGGTTCAGCAAGCCCGCAGTCTCGGTTTCATCTTTGATTCCTCTCTGTCATTTATTCCCCAGATTCAGGCCACTGCCAAGGCCTGTAGATTCTCTCTCTACAACATTGCTAAAATCCGTCCATTCCTCTCAGCTTCCACTGCCAAGACTCTGGTCCATGCCCTAATGGTCTCACGACTAGATTATTGTAACCTTCTTCTGACAGGGTTCCTTCCTCTCACTTCCATCCTTTAATCTCTGTCCAGAACTCAGCTGCACATATTATCATATCTGCTCGCCGCTTTGACCATGTTTCTCCCCTCGTATCCTCCCTTCATTGGCTTCTCTTCCCCTTCTGCATCCAGTACAAGCTTTTGCTGTTGACTTTCTAAGCCCTTCATGGATTGGCCCCTCCTTACTTGTCTGAACTTCTTTCTCCTCACACTCCTTCTCGTACCCTCCGTTCTGGTAGTCAAGGTCTCTTGTCCCAGCTGAGGGTCTCCACTGCCCCGTCCCAGATTCGCCTCTTCTCTCTTGCTGCCCCTCACTCCTGGAACCTTCTTCCCCCACATGTGTGCCTCATCACCTCTCTAACCAGATTCAAAATTAAGTTAAAAACTATATTGTTTAAGAAAGCATTCCCATGATTGTGCCATCTGCCCCAGGATGCCTCCTTTGAGCTAGGTATTAAGAAGTCAAGCCCTCCCTTCAGGCCCCAGAGGGAGAGAAGAACCACTGGACCTCATCCCCCTTCCCACCACCCTTCCCTTCTCCTTTTGTGTTGTCTCTTTTAGACTGTAAGCCTGAGGGCAGGGAACTGTCTAAACATAAGATTCTATGTACAGCACTGTGTAAATTTACAGTGCTATATAAATAAAGGTTATTATTATTATTAATAATAATAATAATAAGTAATTTTTCTAAACTCTGACCTACATATATGAAGTAACAAACTGCAGAATAAGTCATATTTTACATTCAAGATCTAGCATACATCTTTAGGGTTGCATGTGTATACCATCTAATCTGTAGGGGAACCAGATTAAGATAACAAATACTAACATTCTTTCCCTAGATGTACAAATATTGTAAAGATACTTTGAAAGGGTCGCATTTAAATAATAATTTCAATCTGTTTTCACTGTGCCAGATAATGAAGGAAACTCTCTATCGCCAACAGAATGTGTATCAAGATGTAATTTTGCATGTAAAAGTTCTGCATGGATTTAAGTATGGCAATTCTGCATAGAAGATTTCCCTGAAGGAATGATGAGAGCTCTTTAAATAAAGGATTCAGGGCCATTTTTCGGTCTCATTTCCACAAAATACAAATTCCAGATCCCACCAAGGACTTAACCCCAAACTTAGCCTTGGTTTAACATCTCAGATGCCTTTGTACAGATTTGCATTAATCTCACAGAGATTTAATATTGCTGTAAAATATAACCTTTTTTATTTATTTGAGAAGAGAAAACACCCCCTCTCCATCCTTCTCCTCTTTCCGCTCAAGCCCTTTTGCTGGGATTTGCATTGCTAATGCCAAACCTGAAGAGGTCAGACTGAGGCACTGAAAATTTCAGCTTTTTCTTCTTCTCTAAATTCTCTCCCCCCCCCCCCCGAATCTCTTTCTCCATCTATCAGAAAGATTTCACAAAAGTGATATTAACTTTCAGAAAATTAGGAGTTGTCCCCTTTATTTTCATCTAGAGGCATTACATGATCTTACACCAAAGTTAACAACAGCCTGCAAAAACCATGCCTATCTGGCCACCAACTGTCATTTTCAGCATGAGTGGAAGTAAGGAAAGCAAAGAAAAATATACCATAACAATTCACATTTCCAAAGAGAGCAAATAATTCAATAGTACTTTAAAAAAATGTGAAGAAGATTCTTTTATGCAGACCATATATCCAAAGAGTGAAATTGCAATGAAACCTCTCTTTCTCTCTCTCTCTCTCTTTCTGTGTGTGTCTGTGTGGTTATTGCAGTTAAAGAATGTTTATCATATAAAAGACACACTAAATAGGACTATTTCCTCTCTGCAAGACAGCAACATTCTGCACTCCAAATGTCCATCATTAATCCATCCAGGGGCAGTAATATGAAAAAAAAATGTGGATGATGGGAACATTGCTACACTAAAAGCAAAATTGCTGTGACTTTTATATACATCTGAAAGATTATTATAATCTCAAGGGAAGATTTCAAGCCTTTTCTCCCCCCACCCCCACCCGGTACCAAACCCCTTCCCCTCCAAAAATATGGATAACTAATCTTGAAATCCAGTTTCAAACAGTGACAGATGCAGTCCATATAACTCATTTTGTTAGTGTTCCCCATATCCCACCTAGCTCTGTCAACATTGGTGGCTTTTGCTTTAAGAAAATATGCAACTGGTTCAAAAGGAGGAAAATATAGGGCTTTTAGCACAATCAGATGTAAAGTTAAAGGTAAAGTTTTCCCCTTTGACAAGGAAGATTAGTGAATGTTTGCTAAGATGAATATGAAAGAAACTGATATGCTAATGTTAAGATGTGTGATACCTTACATGAAAAGCAAAGGGAATTATAAGCTGTGTTCCTAGCCAATAAAATGTCTATGTTCCTCCTCAAGGTAACTGTGTGTGTATTTGCATGTGTCCATTTTCATAAAATGTCCTAAATGATGATTAAGCTTTCTGTTTATTTGGCAATATTAAAAATCCCCAAGATTCCAATACTTAAGAGTGCTTAAGTGGAGTATAGATAGTAAATCTACCAGTTTGATCTTCATTGTTGTTCATGAGCTAGAAACCTATGTAATTAGAAAGTAATGAGAGGACTTTCAAACAGGTATGATTTAATAGCCAAAGAGCAAAGAACCCTCAATCCCATAGTCTAAAGGGATAAAGATGGGTAACCACACCTCTTTCAAATTCCACATATGGACATTTTCTATGCTATATTCCTCAGGCAATAAGTTCCCCTGATTTCAGTGTATTTCCACCCACCTCGATCTAACACAGGAAGAGGCAGGATACAAATAAATATGTTGTTGTTGTTGTTTCAAGTATTTCTTTATAATATACAGTTGTCCCTCCTTTTTTGCAGGGGAAAACTTGTGAAAACAGTGTTTCATTTATATTTAAGCCCCATTGACTTGAATATAGGTGTGTGAACATGTGAGCATGTGAGCATGTGTCTCAGACACGTACCCCATTATTTCCTCCTTGGTGTATCTCTTGCGCATAAGCGAGGGGTGTGAATTTCAAAAGCACGAGAATGGAGGTAGACTGTAGTATTTTGAAACAGCTATGCAACTTTGAAGCAAAGCTTGGAAACTTAGATTAAAAGTACAATTCAAGGTATCTGATAAGAGGTTAGTTCATATAATCATTATGTTTAAAACAATTTCGCCAGATCGGGGCCTTCAGCAACCACACACTACAGCCTCTATCTGGCCATTCCATGGTGCAAAAAGGAGCTGCAAAAAGTGGCTCCTTTTTGTGCCCTGAAAAGGGTGGCACCATAGCTTCATAGTGCTCCTTTGGTGCTGCCTCATCTAAACACAGCACCAGAGTAGCACCATTATGCTATGCACTATGTGGTGCAGCATCATGCTGCCATGGGGGAAGAGTCAGGATGGGTGCCATGTGGACACCATGCCCCAACTCCAGCCCCAGGCCAGCATTAATGGCTGGTCTGCACAGACCCTCAAGTCTTTTTTTTTTTTAAAGTTGTTTCTCATGTTTCTCTCTCTCTCTCTCTCTCTGGTTCTAATAAAAACAAAAAAGAAGCAAGCCCAAAGGATAACTTGGCATTGGTTATTCTGTGCCTCTAAGTCCCATGAAAAAATTCAGTCTAAGGGCAGACTGCTATATATCAGCAACAATGTAGGAATCATCCTTTCATAGGATCTTTACAAAACAGCAAATTAGTAACCATGATAATTTTAATCTCAGCAATGATGTACCAGAATGACCACCAGTTACAGAATCAGAGATACAGAAATTATTTTTTCAGTTAAAGCCAGGTAAGGCTGCAGGATGTGATAACATCCACCCAGAGCTTTTAAAGTGGAATTTAAAATGGTGGGCATCAATACTGACATACCTGTTTACTTGGATTGATGGAACAGCTGTTGTCCTCAAAGACTGGGGAGCAGCTATAGTGATCCCCATCTATAAGAAAGATGATCACTCAGATCCAGCAAATTACATCTCCAATCAGTCTACTAAGCGTAGTTAGCAAGTTATATGTCAGACATTTGTACTTTAAGTTAGAGCAAGGAAACATTTTGCTAGAGGAACAAACAGCCTTTGTTCCTAAAACTGACTACTTAGACAATTACCTATATACTGCAATAATGAAACCCTAACACTAAATTATAATAAAACCAAGATACTAGTTTTGTCAAAGAAAAAGAAAAGCTAGTTTTGTCAAAGAAAAACTAGTCATAAATGGTGTAACAGTCGAGCAGGTAAATAGCTTTAAATACCTAGGAGTAGTCTTTCAGGCATCAGGGCATGGAAACTCCAGGCAGAATTGGCAATTAAAAGTGCATATAGGAATATGATAGCTCTGTGGAGCTTTTTCTATACCACAGAAGGACAACATATGCCCACTGATATACAAATTTTTGAAGCCAAAGTTCTCAATCTTCCTATTTGGAACCCAAATCTGTACTTAACTTTGATAAGTTTGAGATATTACAGACAAAATTTCTGAGAGGTATATTTTCAGTGCCATGTTGTGTATTACATGCAGCAATGCATCTTGAGATGGGCCTGATCACCATCAAAACACGAGCTTGGACTCTGATAATGAATTTCTGGCTTAAACTTATGTTTATTCCACATGGATTGGCTCCACTGGTTTTATTACATAATTACTCCTCCTCCTGGAAATTGATGATAAACAGCATCTTGAGTGTGTGTGGATTCTCTCAGATAATCCTGATACGAATGGGCCATGAAAGAGCAAAATCAGCCTTTAGACATGTATCTGGGATATAGAACTATAGAACCACAAGGGTAAAATTAGAGAGATCCCAATTTTAGAACGTTTGGAAGTGACTTTTACTAGGCCAACCTAATTGTCCAAACACATAGTACCCAAACCTAGGGCAGCCTTCACTGTAGCCCGTTTTAATATCCTTTCCTCTGATGTACTGGTATATTTACCCTTACATAACACAACAGTGATGTTACCCTTCATTAAATTATAATCATAAAGTAACAAAATTATACCTTTGCTATTAGAAAGGAATTAACTGCAAGTATCTAGATATCTATAACTACTTATTTACAAGCTTTGTTCTTATTAAGGTGCTAGCCTGCTTTTATAGAGGCATAATGCAAAGTTTTATTAAGATGCAATATACACAAATTGTTCTACGAAAAAAGTTTTCTCCATAAATTTCAGATTTTCAGGGTGTTCCATATCTGCAATTTTTGCATGTACAAAATATGTTCTGGCACTGGTTCTGGAACAACACAGTGATGTTCGCATGAAGGCTCATGTACACACCAGAGCATGAATAATGCATACATTTTTGCTGCTCTGCTGAGGAAAAGACTATAATTCTAGTGTGTTATAATTATACTAAATTATACCATTTCCCTTGCAGAGTGACTACATTGTTCTTTTTCATTAGGGTTTAAAATTATTTTAAAGTTAATTGATTATTCATTCATTTTGATCTCGGATGGTGTGATAAATGTTCTGTGACCTATAATTTGCAATGAAAGGCTTCAGTGCTAACTACTGTTACTTCAGAGTAAGTTCCACTAAACTAAATGGGGCTTATTTTTGAGTAAACGTAAGTAGGCCACCCAGAGCATATTTACTACAACCTAAGAAGTTTTTTTCCCTTCCAATCAGTAGACCACTTGTTGTTACATGAAGTTATCTTCAAACTCTCTCCTCCTGTGTGTGTGGGTTTTAAAAAAAATACAATTGAATGAAAGGGAGGAATCTTTAGATTTCTAGTGGGAGTTATGCACAGATGATATACAGTTTTCACTTGGGCAATTAGGCACTGAGCACCTGTTTTTTCGCCCACTGTATTGTGATTTACTTTAGAAAAAATAAACACAGATTGTCTCCTTTAGTACACAGACTGCTTATATTTGATTTTTTTTAAAAAAAAAATGGCCTCCCTGTCTTTGAAGATTGTAATAGTCTTACAAAAACAATATAAGGAAGAAACACAAACCAGAACAAAGTGCCACTACAATCCATGAACAAAGCAAGTTATAACTCCCATCTCTGTTACTTCTAGCAAGTTTATTAAACATTGATATTTTTAAGCAACTCTCCACTGTTACACCACCTCAGCACATAATTATCCAACAAGGAACTACTATTAAACTAACTTTATCTTTCTTTCTTGTGGAATATCTCCCATAATAAATTGGTATGATGATGGTGATGGTGGTGATAACTATGATATATAGGGTTGCATGTTTTTCAACTGTTTCTATTTCTTCTGGATTTATCTCTGTTTTCTAATATATATTGCCTTGATTTTGATACTTGTGGAAAACATTTCCAAAAGAGTAAGTAATGTATACTGCTTCCATCCTCAGACACACATGCAAATACCTGATTAGATAATCATCATAGTGGATGTTGGGACCAGGATGCCTGTTTTGTGTCCTCACACTTTTGCCTTTCAGTCTCTAATTTGCTTCCTTGTTTTGTTCAAGCTCTTTATTTTTTTATTTTTTTATTAGAGTATTTATACCCCGCCCTTCAGCCTAAAGGGCTATCAGAGTGGCTTACAATGATTATTTTTAATTAGACGGTTCCCTGCCCTTACAATCTAAAAAAATGATTTTTTTTATGATTTATGATTTATGATTTATGGCAATCCTAGGGTGAACCTGTCACAGGGTGTTATGGCAAGATTTGTTCAGAGGGGATTTACTATTACCTATGTCTGACCCTGAGAGAATATGACTTGACAATACTTACCCAGTGGGTTTCAATGACTAAGCAGGGATTCAAACCCTGGTTTCCAGAGTTGTAGTTCAATGCTCAAGCCACTATATCACACTGAGTCTCTACACCCGCTTATACCTGCCAAACTTACGCAGAAGAGGATGCTGTGCTGACTAGATACAGGGGCATCACTGGAGGGGGGGGTGTTTGTAGGCCATACCAAGTAACAGCATAAGTAACACAACTACTCCCAAATTGTCTGCCTTCTAGCAGAAATGGTAGCTGTGGCATTCATCTATATACCTTTAAAGCCCTCGAGCTCAATAAAAGAGAAGGCATGAATGCAGTGATGTTCAGGAGGTACAGAAAGGAGAGGTCTCAAGTTTTTTAAAAAAATTCTTTTTAATTTTTTTAAAATAAAACCATCACATTTTACCAATTTTTCACTTTTTCACAATTTTTTCACCTTAATCCCGTGAAACATTGTAAAAACAAACACATTTAAGCTGTGCTGTAATTTAAAGGTATACTTTTAATTTGCTAGTTGCTTATGCCACAAGTATTGCTATTACATTCAGTGATATATGGAAAATATGATTTATGAGTAACATTAGCCAAAACAAACAAACAAACAAACACCTAAATATTCAGTATGGTGTGGTATAGGAGGAAGTCATGGGGTGTGTGACACTATGAGTTACCATACTGGGTAATGCCAAGTTTAGTGATGCCAAAAACTAGACAGCATCTTATTCTCAGGGCCAATGATAGCAGTCTTCTAACCATCCAGAAAAGCTCTGGTAGATAACAAGGAGAAGTTGGTAGTGAAAGAGAAGTCTTAGCCATCATTAGCACAACTGAATGGCCTTCTAACTATCTCTAGACTCATTTCACTGTTCTCTCCTCAGTAGGAATGGGAACAATATAGTGGGACTTTGTTATCCACTGGGGTTTGGTTCCAGGATTCCCTGTGGATAACAAAGTCCATGGATGCCTAAGTCCCATTAAATATAATGGCGAAGCAAAATGGTGTCCCTTATATAAAATGGAAAATCAAGGTTTCCTATCTGGAACTTTTTTTTAAAAAAAAATATTTACAAACTGTGGATGCTTGAATCCATGGATTTAAAAAATTGTGGATAAGGAGGGCTGTCTGTATTTGTTTGTGTTTGCTTCCCAGCTTAGGGGAGGGGGGGCAGTTCTGACTTTCTGGAACATCAATGGAGAAAAGCAGAGGAGCCAAGAATCTTTATACACATCACAAAAATATTCCAGGGCAGTTAGTGGAAATTAATACACTAGGGGCCCATTTGCACTACTGAATAATAGTATTACTATTATTATACTTTATATGTGAGATTGGGATTGCATGACAACAGGATCATGGAACAGGCTGCTTCCCACAGTGATATATACATTAACACCATTGGGCCAGTGGTTAAGATCTCAATATGCATTTAATACTTTCACAATGCAAAGTAGTCTAGTCACACTTCAGGTTGATAGAATAGTTAACTCCTAATAAAGACCAAATATTTCATTATTCTCCTTATACCAAGCTTTTTCTTGGGATATTTATTTATTGAATTTATACCCCTCCTTTCTTCCAGAATGAGATCCAAAGTGGGTTATAAATATCTCAGAAAGGGAGAGCCTCCTCAATTTTAGTGCTATGATGTAGAATGTTCTCCCCATGGAGGGGTGCCAACTTAGAACTTATTTCTGTATAGGTTCAAACCAAGTTATTGTAATTTTGTTGGTTTTGCCTAACTCTCTCCACTACTTTTCCTTGTTTTTATAGTGCCAATCTTTTTCTTTCTTTCTTTCTTTCTTTCTTTCTTTTTTTTTTTTTTTTTTGCATGTTTTATTGTTTCCATCATTTGTACATAACTTTGGGACCCCTAAATAAAGGTGAAGTAAAATTCTTTTAATAAATAAAGGAATACCCTTATCTACCTAGGTTGACAGTGCTCTTCAGTATCCCTTAGTTTCTGCTGTTTAGGTGTGAAAAAACAAACATCAGTCACAGAAATGTACTTTTTCTCAGGATACAAAAACAAACTGTGATGTTGCCATTTTATATAAGTGACACTATTTTTTTCTGTGCTGTTGTATATAATGGGACTTGACATCCACAGATTCTGATATATTGGGGTGGGGTCCTGGAACCAAGGGTCCATTGTTTATAGTCCTCCCCCATACTCTGCCAGTCAGGTAGATAAAAGAAATATTACACAAATGCCAAACATAGGACACAGTGCTGGTATTAAATAGAGTATTGTCAGCTTTGATAGCCAAATATTAATACATTGGCTGATCAGAAGGTAAATGGAGATCATCTTTTAAAAAATCAATAGGTAGCAATCCATTTCATCTAGATTATTTAATGGCATGACTGAACAGTTTATTACATTTATCAGACAGGAAAGCAATCTTCCATAAATTTCAATGTATTCTTTTTGTATCTGTTTAACATGAGAACTTTTTTTAGGCCCCGTCTACACTCAGAGCATAATTGCTCTGTCTTTATCTTTGCTCTTTTCTCATTTATTTTATCCAACAGGAAATTGCACTGTTTCAAATTTCTCTGTTGCTACAGATATGAATTCCTTGTGGTGGGAAGGAATACTGTTGGCTGATTGTCATATAAGATGTTCTTGTTGTGATGTCCTTCACACTGAATTAGATTAATGGACATTAATTGATTCAGGCTCTTTAACATGCATGTTGTCATTTGCCAGCCATTCTGTTGTCATAAGGGCTGCATAGATTCTCAATGGTATTTGTGACATTCTTTCTTTCAGGTTTAATTTTTATCCCCAAACTACGTTCCTTTATCTCAGAAGTGTTATTATGTCATTATCAGACTTTACTGTTATGTATGCTACATTAAAATGCTGCTTTGTCATTTATCCCTTATGATCAAGGGTGATTGTCAATTAATTTGCATAAGCCTTTACCAAACAGTCTTTAGTTCATACTCTTCAGCATAATATACAGAACATGAAGCTTCTGGGATCTACTGCACATATCCCTCTCCCTGTATCCTTGAATGTTTACAGTATGGATAAATGACTGGCATCAATTTTAATCAAGTATTAGAAGGTAATGAGGATAATCCAAAATTAACATTTAGGCTGTAGTCCCAATGCATAGTTGCCTGGGAATAAGTCCCACTGAACATACATGAGGAGATGTGCATAGCTATATTGTGGAGATGTTGATCATTATCTATATTTTAACATACCTGTGTACTGCCCAAGTTTCTCTGGTGATGTGTGACATTAAAATATGCTATGTATCTTAAATAAAGGGCTATGCAGACCAGCATCTTTCACCAGCCTGGGGGAGGAATCAGAGTGTGGTGTCTACAGGATGCATACCCTGACTTTGCCCCCAGGCTGGCATGACACCACATGCTGCACCACATGGCACATGGCATCACAGCATTCCTCTGGCACCACATCTAGATGACACAGTGCCAAAGGAGAGCCATAAAGCTGTGGCGCCGGTGGCTACGGCACCCTTTCCAGGGTGCAAAAAGGAGCCACTTTTTGCAGCTCCTTTTTGTGCCATATAAAGGCCAGATAGGGGCTGCAGTATATGGTTACCGTGGCCCTGATCTGGCAAAGACAGAGGCAGCTGCAGGCTACCCCTTCAGGGGTGGTTTGCACAGCCCCTAACTCCATAAATAATTAGAAAATGGGGACATTATTATTATTATTATTAGTAGTAGTAGCAGTAGCAGTAGTAGTAGGATGATTTGGAAGTTCTCCTCCCCCTTTTGTGGAAAGCATCATACACCAAGCAACACTGGGAATGGTCATGACCAGTGGTGTCACTGGGTGCAGGGGGTTCTGGAGCCAATGCAGTGGGTGACATCCTAGAGGAGGGGCCAATGCACACCCTTCCCAGCTGCTCTGTTGTGGTGCTTTCTGCCTGGAGATGAAGCTTGGTTATGGAACAACAGGAGGGGAAACACATGCCCTTCCTGGGTGCTCCATCTCCAGGATTTCTCCCTGGGGAGGAAACCTGACAATGCAGGAGAGGTTAATGCATTCCCTTCCCGGGTGACACCATCTGCACTGGGTGACAGCCTAGCTAGTGAGGCCACTGATCACTAGATCTTCTTCTTACTTTCAACTATCTTTCTCCACACTGAATTTTTAAAGTTACGCCTTATTTGACTAAACCTCTTTTCTCTTTCATTCAAGGTAAGCTCCCAAAACACATTTCCGAATCTTCCCCCCAAAACGCACACCATAGCACACCCAGTTAGAAATGATCAAAGTCAGATGTAATGTAAACCAAAATCCAGTTGTGGCACACTACCATGAATATATAAAAGCCATACTAAGTCAGATGTCAACTTGTGTCATGTGGGAGCTATAGCTCTCTGGTTTCATGCCATATACTTTGAAATCTGAATGGGAAACTAAAGAAAAACTGCCCTGGCCAAAATAAACTGTGCATTCAAAAGAATGGCTTTTCAAAAACAAAAGAAAACTTATTATACAAATGGTGCTCTGCAGACAAGTGTATTCTTAGAACAAGTAAAGCTTAGCCTTACCAAACTTGTAACCATAAAATCCAAACACTTGGATTTCCCAGGCATTTAATACCCATTGCATCTCAGGCAGGTAGGCCATACAAGCAGAGTAACTGTAATAGAGAATAGCTGTAAATG
The DNA here is from genome assembly GCA_034509955.1 of Urosaurus nigricauda. Classification (NCBI taxonomy): domain Eukaryota; kingdom Metazoa; phylum Chordata; class Lepidosauria; order Squamata; family Phrynosomatidae; genus Urosaurus; species Urosaurus nigricauda. The sequence goes on along the minus strand of JAOEGL010000005.1, from coordinate 162,483,477 downwards.
TCTCCCTTGATCCCATACCCCATGTTGATTGTGTAGACTTGATTGGGTGGAAGACAGAACAGATGCTGCCAAGAGATGCTAGATTATTCATGTGTACAGTGGAAGCCTATCTGAAGACTTCTTTTTAAAACAATACTTCAGAACTAAAAGCATGGGTGTCTACTATAATTCTGTCCAAGAAATTCAGGGCAGTATACATGGTTCTGTCTTTGGGGGACAGTGAACAGGGAAAGTGAAAATGTCAGGTTTTTGTAATGTTTTGAAAGTTAGCTTTTCATTCCCCCCTCCCCCCCCCCCCAATTTTTGACTGAAAAGGTTTTTGTGTGGGAGTGAGGTCTCCAGGAGATTCCAGAGTTGGCTTTGAGGCTGCAACCAAAACCCAAAGTCTCTTGACTTATGTATTTCTGCTTTAATTGCTGATTTGGCTTCCTAGGGAAAGAAGGAGAAATGAATGGTCCTTTCCCCAAATAATGTATTGTAACATTTGCACAGCAGCAGAAAAAGGTGCTTTGTTAAGGGAGGCCTTTCTCTCTGGCACTTTCTTTGCTTGCAGTGTCACCTAGCATGAAGGTATAGCACTTTCTCTTATCCTAGCTCTGTAATAGTCTTGAAACCCATTAAAGCTCAGCAAACATATCCTTTTAAACCAAATATCTGATTGCAGGCACTTAGCATCAGATCCATTTAGCAAAGCAAAATTTAGTCTTTCTAACTTTCTTTTCAGTCTCAAATTGCAAAAATGCACAATGCCTCCTGTTTCTCCTTAATCTCTTTGGCCACTGTTAAATTCTCACCCTGGGGTTCAAGTGTATACTTTGGTTATGAATGTCAAAAGCCTGGTGTTTGATAAATGAATGTGGAAGCCAAGTAAATATCCATGGCATTGGGCTCTGAGACATTTCATATATTTGTCCAATGTCATTCATGATGTTTAATATGGTGGTATTTCCATTCCAACTGATTTTTAGCATTTAACAATGTAGAGAAGTGCAAAATAAGCCTGAATTCAGGAGTTAGTATTTTATTTAATTATTTATTTTGGAAAATATAACTACACTATTCTTTACCAACTGCATAAGCTTTTATAATACTGGCAGTTGAAACAGCAGGAGGGTTAAAAACATATGTCCTCTTTTATGCTCAGGAAGGCTTTCCCTTCTTTCTAGTGTTTACTCTCAACTTCCTGAATGCCAAGCAATTATCAAATGATATACATACCAGATGGATCATCAGCAGGGTTAGATGAAAATGCATATACATACAATTGTAGATGTCTTCCTAGGCATAATGCTTCTTCTAGGTATTAATTAGTCCACCTCCCACACCTTCCAACTAGTAACCTCCAATTAGTCTTCCATGATTTTCACAGTGAAGTTCTAAATAAGAACAACACATATCAAATGTCAGAAACGAGGAGGAAGCTGGCATTTTGGCTTTCAGATATTGCGTGCTTTATATATTCCAAAATTTTAATATTTACACCAGTAGTAGTAGCAGGGAAAATAGTAGACACCACCACACTTTATAACATATTCTGTAAATAAGTAGTTGTTTAGTGTCATTATATCATATTTACCAATATAATTATATCACTATATTAAAATGGAATGGCAACAGAACAATGGATCATGCCTAATGTGATGTAAACAATAATGTGTAGTTGTTTTTTGCAACTAATTACTTTTATAGTTAGATTTCTTTTACAATATGCGGTCTTCCTTTTTTATCATTCTAGTTCTGGGAGCAACATCATACCTTTTAAAAACAAATTATATGATAACATATGCTAGAAAATGTGGTTCTTTTCAGGGCAGCTGATGGAATCAAAGATTGAGGGTGCATTTACACAGGACTTTTTCACACGATGAAAATTGGAAGCTTACATGAACCTCAATCCAGGGTCATGCATGGGGTTTGACATTATTTCACAAGAAAATATCAAACAATGTCACAGGCAATCCAAGGGTGATCCAAACACAATCATGAGTCATCCTGGGAATATTCAGAGAAACATTGAATTTATAAATCCTGTTCCATTCCAAATTTGCAGTCAATTCACATTTAGCTGAGTATGAAATGCATCTCTAGATCTGCCATGGATTCCCTTACTTAGATACACACAATTCCCATGATCCTTTGTTGTGAATCCCCCCCCCCAAATAATCCTTTTTATTCTTAAAGGGATACACACACACACACACACACACTTCACTCATGTGGCTGCTGGAGCCTCTAACTAAGGGAACAGCTGCTGGGAGGAGGCAAAAGAAGAAGACATCTTGCCATTCCTCCTGTGGGGAGGGGAGAAAGGGAGGACATGTCCTGGAAAAGGAGGCATTTAGGAGTTTCAGCCCTGTAGGTTTGTGGACCATCCAGGCCCTCTTTCTCTCTAGTGTGTGTATGTGTGTGTGCATGTGCACTTTTAGGGGAGTTTGCAAAGTGAAGCCTCATCCTGCCTTCCTCTGAAACAGCTTCTGGAGCAAAGATTTTCCTCTCCAGTTTCCCTCCTCTCTCTGGAGCATGTCTGTGTGTCTGCACTTGTAGAAATGACAGTTTGGAGCATGCACAAAAAAGATATTTCTCAGCTAGCAATGGGGATTTGTATTCACCCGTCTGAAACCCAAATTTGCACTCGGTCCACTTTCTTGCCTGAGTAATGTGCTTTTAACCCCTTGTCATGCTTTGTGTGTGATAACCATTAGCAAATTGGCTTGCTTTTCTTGGATGCCAGCACTTTCACCATTTTTGGGGTGGAAGCACATAGGTCCTCGCGTGAAAAACTCCACAGTAGAAATAATATAGATTGACACCACTTTAAGTGTTGTGGTGCAGTAGACTCGGGTGCAGACTATTTGAGTGGCTGTATCTCCCTATATGAACCTTCAAGAGCCCTAAGATCTGCAGTAGAAGACTTTCTCTCGGTCCCATCAAGATCACAGGCTCACCAGGTGAGAACACAATAGAGAGCCTTCTCAGTGGCTGCTCTCACCTTCTGGAATACCCTTTCTTGGGATGTTAGGCTGGCCCCCTCCCTCCTGGCCTTTTGCCGCTAGGTTTTTTTTGGGTTTTTTTTAATGTCAGCAGGCTTTCTGTACATAATGCATAGCAGGGTGGTTTTATGGAGCAGATGGGTTTTTAGTCTGTTTTTAACTTAACTATATTTTATGGGAATTTATATTATATTTTACTGTATATATTTTATGTGATTTTATATATAGCTGTTTTAATTGTTTGAATTTCATAATAAAGGTTTTATCTGTGAGACGCCTTGGGTTCTTCCGGGGAGAAAGGTGGGATATAAATGAAATAAATAAATAAATAAAGTAGTATGGAATCCTAGGATTTGTAAAGGCCTTTAGCTTTCTCTATCCAAGAGTGTTGGTGCCTCACAGAACTACAAATCCCAGGATTCTAATGGTCCCAAACCAGATTTTTTGATTTCTAGTGTTGATGTACCCTCATCTTTCAGAAGAGGAATTTTAACTGTTAGACCTCTAAGCTTCTTAGGAGAAGTTTGATGGGATGTTGTGTGTCTAGTTCTCAAGAAAAAGATATAGAATAAAAATAACAGATTTTTTTCTTTTTTGGTTTTCTATAGCTTTCCTCTCTGTATGTGTTTCCTTTAAGTCTGTAGATGGATGAGAAATAGGGTTTTAAGGATAAATGCAGTCATTTAACTCTCTTCCAGGCACAGAATGAGAATGAGTGAGATGGAGTAAAATTATGGGTGAGATTTTTCACTTTCATTTTGATAGTTTGAGTTGATGCAACAAAGGTATGAGCATTGTGTGTCCATTGTATGGATCTGACATCTCTTGGACCACTAAAGTTAAAAGCTGAACCTTCAATAAAAGACTAGAGGTTTCTGTGAAGAATTCAGATTTAGGACAAGAATTCTTTTTGTTGTCAAACACATATATTGCAGTCGAAACACATATATTGCAGGCGAAGCACAAAAATCAGTGTGTACAGAGCCGTTGTATTGTCCATTCTCCTCTATGGGTCTGAAACATGGGTCACTTATCGCCATCATCTACGACTCCTCGAACACTTTCATCAGCGCTGTCTACACACAATCCTAAACATATACTGGACTGACTATGTGACGAATGTTGCTGTCCTGGAGCAAGCAGAGATCACCAGCATCGAGGCCATGCTATTGAAAATGCAGCTGCGCTGGGCAGGGCACATTTCTAGGATGGAGGACCACCGCCTCCCCAAAATAGTACTCTACAGAGAACTCGCCACGGCTCAGCATAACAGGGGTGCCCCAAAGAAGAGATACAATGACTCCCTGAAACAACATCTCAAGCTTGGCCAAATTGATCACCGAAAATGGTCTGCCCTGGCCTCACATTGGGAGGCATGGAGACTATCCACAATGCTGCAGCCTCATTTGAGAACTCACGCCGAATGAGTCTTGAAGAGAAACGACAACTCAGAAAGAACCACAACTTGGTAACAGCACCCAAGGAGACTTTCTGATGTGCTTTCTGTAACCAGACTTGTTTATCCCGGATTGGCCTTTTTAGTCATCAACGCGCTTGCAGTAAGCATGGAATGAGTCCTTCCTGAATCTTCGTTAGCGAAGAAAAGCCAGAGAGATATTGCAGTCACCAAAATAAATTAGCTTATTCTGTGAAATGTCTCTGTTGTAAAATAGTAACAAGCTTTTCAACATAAGGCTAAGGCTCCTGAAAATAAATAAATAAATATATATAGAAAATTCTTAAGTGGACTATGAAGAACATGTTTGAAAAATATGTTGATTGAAAAATAAGGGAAAGAAAATGATCATGTTTCTCTCACCTGTTACTCAAAAGGTGTTTTCAACAACAAAAAAAATAAATATGAGGAAGAGCATGAAGTGGAATAATAAAATGCTTAGGGGTAAGAAAATCTGACAGCTTTGCTTTCTCCTGCTTACATACTTTCCTAACAATTTCTAACAATTTCTTTCCCTTTCTTTACACCATATGAAAAAAACTGGATACATTTGTACATTTTGGCAAGTTCATCAGATGTGAACTGCATTGCAATTCACTCCCATTTGCACTGGTGAAAATCAACAAGTGAATCTACCTAACATGGAAAAGGACCATATCATATAGTTTTGTTGTTGCTGTTGTGTGCCTTCAAGTCATTTCCAGCTTATGGTGACCCTGTCATGGGGTTTTCTTGGCAAGTTTCTTCAGAAGGGGTTTGCTATTGCCATCCTCTGAGGCTGAGAGATTGTGACTTGCTCAAGGGTGGGTTTAGGTGGCTAATCAGTGATCTGAATGCTGGTCTCCAGAGTCCTAGTCCATCACTCCAACCACTGCACCATGCTAGTAGAAAGGGTTTTTTTTTTTTTAAAAAAAAAAATGCTCATAAACTATTGAAAAGTTGGTGCCATAAGAGTTAATCCTTTTGAATCAGTTTATAACTTAGAAAAATCTAACCTTCCATACATCTTTTTAATGCCATTGTGTTGTGTATTTATACCTAGTGATTCATCAATCTATCAATCAATAGATAGATAAATGATGACAGCAGACAGACAGATTATATTAAAGGAAAAACAGAGTGAGTAGTAAATATTTTCAGTGCATCGCAACAGGGAAATAAGTGTTGCAAGAAGATGTAAAACAAGTTCTTAGGCCTAGAACCAGTCTGATCAAACTATTTGTGTAAATGACACGCTGTGTGAATGATCTCATAGTTCTGGCTCTTGTGCATGCAGACCTCCACTGTGTCATTCTGCAAGTATATATTATGTTTTCATGAAAATATTCACCTTTTGGGCAACACCAAATATGGCCAATATAACATGACTATGTCATTTGGTCTAGTTGTCATTTGGACCTTGAACTCAGAATACATTCCTAGGGCCCCTGACAGCTTTATTGCAGAGAAGACAGATGGTTAGGGATTCAACCTGCATTTGATGGGGCTGAACACCCCTGAAAACAGAGCTTTTCAATTTTTTGCTGGTTTACTCCTTCCATTGTTTCATGATACTGCATGTATGCTGTATGATAGTGCTTGTGTTGCTTTAATGGAATATGTTCAATCTTGCTTGATAAGCTATAATTACAATATTGTTTCTATTATTTCTCCTGTTAGGGTTCAGTTTAGTTTTTAGTTTTGAGCAGAACAGACCCACTTAATTAATGACAACTAGTTCAGTGAACTTTTATGTATTTTCTGTGAGGGCACAAAACCCAGCCTGATGCCACTGCTGTCTTTTGCATGATGCACGTTGACATCCAGGGAAATATCTCAGACTTTCCCTGTTAACCTGACTTTGCCCTGGAATTGGCAAAATGAGGGAAGTCCCAGTGTTTCCTTGAAACCACAGGATTAGTACAGGGTTTCGTGGAATGTGAACAGATAATTGGGCTTGAATAGGGCTGGCCCACTGTTCACATGAGAGGCACTGTGTCATTGTCCCTTCTCCATGCTAAGCAGCACAGAGAAAGGCAATGTCTTGTCCCCAGAGGCATGGCCACCACTGTTGTACTGCAGGATCTCCATTGACAGGCCCACCAGATGTGCCACAGCTTCTCCAGAGGGTGGGCTTGCTTGCCCAATGAGGAGAGAGGGCAGAGGGACATCCTACCGCTTGGTGGGCATCTCCAGAGGCTCTGCTACAGGACTAACCTTATAATTAGGCAGACTGAGGTAACTGTCTCATGTAGCAGATGCAGGGGAAATGAACATCCTGTTCATCCTGAGATTCCTTGCTATTCCCCTCTTTACAGACTTCCTCTGTCTCCTTCCTTGGAGATCTTTAAGCAGAGGCTGGATGGCCATCTGTTGCGTATGCTTTGATCGAGAGTTCCTGCATGGCAGGGGGTTAGACTGGATGGCCCTTATGATCTCTTCCAACTCTATGATTCTATGATTCTGTTCCAATGCCCTGACAGCGGAGGTCTACACCTGCCTAAGGTGAAGTGGAAAATTGTTTCAAGTTTTTCACTGCAATAATATCTCTCAACTATCAATCAGCTTTGGTATATTTGATGGAGGGGGCAACACCTTCTTTCCTTGTATCTAGCACAATCTTCCTAACGGTATTATACCATTTTAACTCTAGAGTTAACAGTTTACAGTTGGTACTGTGAGGCATTTTAGTACTGACCCCAAGTTATCTCAGTAACTAAGTCTTGGATTTATTTCAATAGCATGTAAAATCAAAGGGGAGAGAGAGAGAGAGAAGGAACATGTGTGGGTAAAGTGTAACTAATAATTTGATAAAATATGTAACCATGGCCATGCTCCTTTTCTCCTCAATACTTGCTTAATATTCTCAAACTGACCTTTCTTGCACTCTCAAGTTTCCAATCATTTGGTGATCCGTTTACTCTGGACAGGCTTTGGAGGTTAATGGTCCCCAGATTTTGCTCATTACATATGACTACAACTATGGACCTATTGCCAAGAAACCTAAACAAGTTTCCTATCACCAGAGGGCATTTGCAGGACAAACACAATCTCTTTTTTTTTCCTGCTACAGATTTTGAACTACATATTGTCTCCATGGTGCATCTACACAGCATATTAATGAGCCAAATGTCTTCAATGGAAAGCCCCTAATATCTTTTAAATATGGATTGATAACTCATCTCCCTTGCTGACAAAGCCTTGCTTCGCCTGTTAAACTGTTGATTCATTTTGAGAGGCTCCTTGGATCATTATTCTCTTAATTTCTACCCATAAACTCCAGATGGCCACCTGCCCATTAAGGTATTTTTCTTTGTCACTACATTATGCTGTAGCATGTATTGTTGCATAATGAATATTTAACATTTTGATTCTAGCTCAGTTATGTGATTTTGCAAATGGAGGTAGCATAATTTGCAAGTTCAAGAGGAGTGGAAACCATTCAGCAGTTATTGTGACAAATAACATTCACTACAAGTGTAGACTCACAAAAATGTGTTTATGTTGTTCCATTTTTATTTGTGTGTGTGTGTGTGTGTGTGTGTGTGTTTTATCTTCCAACCCAGATAATGAAGAGGAGGAGGAAGGTGGAAAGAGAGGAAAGCTCTCATTTTTTTCTCCAGTGCTTGGAAAATAACTTTGAAGACTAATTGATGCTGAAAAGATTCATAACTGAGTAGACTTCGGATTCCAGGGTCCAGCTAACTACCAAGCTTTGATTTTACCCCCAACCCCTTCAATTCCTTTCCCATGTGCTTTGCCAAATTCAACTAATGTGTTCCATAAAAAAGAGTCTTTATATCTATATCAACAGTCTTTATAACCATGCCACCAGATCAAGAATTAGCATCTCCCCAATGCACATTTTAATAGATGATGTGCATCCACATATTTATATGCATGTTCACATTTCATATTCTCTTAAAAGCAATGAAGTGAGAATTGACTATTCTGGCTATGCAACCAACTCATTCCCTTTCTGGGGATGGAGAAGGAAAGCAAGGCTAAATGAATACATTCATAAGGAATTTATTCAACATCCTCTCACTTTTGACTCAGCATGCAGACTTCCATTTCTGGCAGCATGCTCTGTGCAGCCCTGATTTACCTGAAATAGTGCCGATCAGAGATTTTTTTTTCCAAAAAGAAAACTATTTCCAGCACACTGTAAATTGTATGAGGACTCTTTCAGCTCTTGCACTTATCTTCTTTGTTGTAGACAGTGCACCCAGACACAATGGCTGGGATCATTTTATTAGTCTCAACTGTAGTAGACCAATTCAGCCAATTATTAAAAAGTGAGGCAACACAAAGGTAAATCCAGATAACTCATTGGGTCTACTCTTTGTGGGACTACTAATAATATTTAGGCCAATATCAATATTACCAAAAGGCAAGTAGTGTTTGCCATTGAAGAAAGGTATGATGAAAAAGAAAATAGTAACCTTTTGACACAGATAGAAGCTGTAATTATCCCCAATATAGCACCTTTTTCTTCTCTATTGAACCTTTTGGAGTTTTTTTGTTCTAACTAATACATTCAACAGTGAAAAATTAAGTGGAAAGGGAAACGGGCAGCTCTAAAGATCAACATTCACCTCAAACCATTGAAGATTTGGGAAGCTTTACAAGTCTTCCAATTTTTAATGAGATTGCTTCAACAAAAGTAAAGAGTAAATATGAAAATAATATTGGATATATATTTTTAAAAGTTGAAAATAGTTGGGGGATAAGCAATAATCATCTGATTTTGGCACTTATTCTGCACAAATAATTGTAGTGATTGCCTTTCACAAAAACACATAAATAATAGAAACAGTATTTTCTATGCAGAAATATTACTTTCTGTGCAGAAAAAGCTATTCCCAGTTCAAGAAATGCTGTAACTGGGATTTATTCTCTATAAAATGTTTATGTGGTTCATGTACAGTCAGCCTTCATTATCCACAGATTTTGTTTATCCACAGCTGCAAGCATTAACTGCTTGAAAATACTTTAAAATATACAAATTCCCATAGGCAAATCTTGACTTTGCCCTTTTATATTGGGGACACCATGTCATATTTAATTGGACTTGAGCATCCATGGATTTTGGTATCCATGGGGGGCCCTGGAAACAAACCCCAGAGGATACCAAGGGATCTCTGTAGATAAAAACAAAATCATTTTCTACATACAAAATAATATCTATTTGCAGAAACACATTTTTTAAACTGAAAAAGCTGTTTCCTGTGCAGAAATTGATATTTTTTTTTGTAAAGCATCAACATTAAAGGTTTTTTTGTTTTTTACAGAGTAAGTACCAAATTGCAAACAGACTTTGAAAATGTGCATGATTTCTATAAATTTTCTCACAGTAGGAAGAAAATTGTTAAAATTAGCCTTTGTTTCTTTAAAGAAAAAAAAATACATCCCCAATGAAGAGCTGGAGTCAATGGAAAGAACAACATCCTTTAAGGGTCATATGTAGTGACTATGTAATTAGCCTCTTCTCCCTGTATCCTATTTAAGAAAACCAAGAAAATATAATAAGATAAGTGTTGTAGTTTTTCTCAACTTATTTCTGGGTAGGATTCATTTCAAATTTAAAAAATTTCCAATAATGTGGAATCATCATGGATATTGTTGTTTCCTGCAACGTGGTGGATGAGATCGCTATGTTATGTGTATGCATATTATAGTTCCTTATTATGTGCAAGAAAGAGTTGCATTTGGCACACATTTAAAAAGTAGCAGCCAGGATGGCCACATTTTAATGGTCAGATGCTAGGGACCCATGTCTGTATCCTCAAAGTGCAAAAAGTTTAAAACCCTGGGCCAGTCTGCTTGTCTAGAGTCCAGAGTCTGGAGATCTGAAGTTTCATAAAATTGACAACTAATTTAAGGAAACTGACAAAATGCACAGCTCCCTTTTTCTAAATTAATTTGTTAACAGATAATTGGCAGAGATTATGAACTGGAAATACTGAATATATATTTCTCAGGAGAAGACTACAAGAGATCAAGCAAGGGGTCCATGTTTTGCATGCTTGGCACAAACAATACCCATGTATTTAGAAAGTCACACAGGGTGTGAGCATTCAGAATGAATACAGATATCTCTTTGCTCAAGGGAACTTACTTTAGGACATGGGGAAACTAATGAAAAGCTCTTTCTCTTTGCCTTTTCACTTGCTGTCTTTCCAAAAATCAAATTTCTCACCAGAAACCATCTGCCATGTAATTAGATGTTGTGGTCATCACAGAGATCTAGTAAAATCAAAGTACAGATGGTAGTTTATTGCAAAATAGCAGAGAAGACTGGGACTAGATGATACATGCGGTCATTTTTTGCACATAAATTCCCTGATTAAGTATGAGAAATGTGAACATTTGTTTATCTTGGAAAAACTGCTATTACTTGTGAAGCATGACCAATTAGGTGTTTCTAAATTATTATCTATATAATTAAGAAAAGCAGCCATCTGTAAAGTCAGAAGTTTCTGTCTCTATCCACTACTGCCCCCACTAATCCATGTATAAATGTAATTTCTCTAATCTGATTTAATCACAAGAGAGTTTTGAGGAGAAAGGAGCTGTTGCTCAATGAAATTGGTTTGTTACATTTATTCCCCCCCCCTTTTTTTACCTTTTACTTATAATATTCATCTGGCAGATGTTAGTTAATAATAGGAGGAAATGTAAAACTTCAATGTATTTATCAATCCCTAGACTTCTGAACTTGACAGGTATATGAGACAACAATGAAATCAGATAATATATTGACAATTTTAAAAGAATGCTGCATTTATATTCAGAAATTGCATTATGTTATATTCTTAACATTACACTTCCCTTTAAAAAATAAAACACTAATGTAGGAGTTTCCAACCTGTGCTCAAAGGAACCCTTATGGCTTCACTTGCACTTCCCAGGTGCTTCGCAGCCATGGAGCCAAAAATGGAAGAAATAAAAATTGAGTAAAATTAAATAATAAGAATATATATACTTGTAAACACCATTAAATTGTAAGACATAGGGTAGGCCTCTTAGGGTTTCCACTCTATAAGAGTTCCATGGATCAAAAAGGTTGGAAATCCCTGCTCTAATGTATTTGTTGAAATTTACCAATACCTTAACAGGGACTCCAACAGGCATTTTCCAAAACAGTAGGAATAGCTGGAATCTACGCTGTGTGTCATCTTCAGCAACATTAATTTTTCAATCCTTTTACAAAGGCACACAAATATCTAAGATTATTCTGTTGTATTGCCAGCCATTAAAAGGTAAAGGTAAAAGTAGTCTGTTGACATGAATGTCTAGTATTAACCGACTGTAGGGGTGGTGCTCATCTCTGTTTCCAAGCTGAAAAGCCAGTGTTGTCCAAGGACTGCTCTGGTGTTCATGTGGCCAGCATGACTCAACAGAACACTGTTACTTTCTTATCCACTTGCATTTTCATGCTTTCGAATTTTTACAAAAGCACACAAATGTCTAAGATTATTTTGTTCTATTGCCACGCATTAACCTCTACCATATAATTAAACTAGAATTTCCAGACCTGTTGGTGAGAATGCATGTATTTTCCAAACCTGAATTGGTTGAGATGATAAGTGCATTTCATATAGAGTTGGCCCTCGGTATCTGCAGGGGATCTGTTTCAGACCCCTCCCTCCCCCACGGATACCCAAATCCACAGATGCTCACATCCCACTGTTTCCAATGGTGGAACATGGCTGTGCCACCATTTGGGAAAACAGGACTTCAATGGTGGCATGTACCATCATGATGCCATTAGGGACAGCCTCAGTTGTTCCCAGTGTCCTTAATGGCAGCACATCCATGTAGATGCACTGCCATTGCAGGCAATGGTTGTTGACCCTAATGGGGGCACGGCCACATACACACGCTGCCACTGGTGACAATACAATTTTGCCATTGATGAATGCTTGAGTCTGCAGATACTGGGGCTGACTGTAAACATAATTCAGGATACTGACATGTTTCTATAAAGATCTCATCCAGCATGCCATATCCAGTCTACTGGATGGGGAAGAGTATCTGATTCTCATCCTTGATTTACAAAACACAAACCAGAGGCAGAAAAGCTCAAATATCCCATTAAATGTTACTGTAAAGCCTGATGGCCATAGCATTTCTAAGTTGGAAATGTTTCTTATTGTGATGCCATCTAATATGACAATGTCAAAAAGAAAAGGAAAACTGTGTGATCTTTAGAGAACACTGTAACACTCCATGAAATTAATATGGAAGATTGAAATATGCAGAGAACACTACATTGCATCTATTTTAAACACACACACACACACACAAAATACAGATAACAAACTCACACACACAAGATAGGGCCTTCCAAGCAGCTGCTTCCACGTTCTGGAACTCCCTTCCTGGCTTTTTCTTGATACATTTCCATCAACAGGGAAGACCATTTAATTCCAACAAACTTTCAGAAACTACTATCTCATAAGAAATATGTTTATCATAGTGTGCTGTACTATTTTAATCTTTTTTTATTGCTATGTTTTAAATGGCCTTTTTTTAATTCTATACAGTCTAACTCCATTTTAATGTCATTTTTATATCCTTATATACCCTCCCCTCCTCTTTTGGGAAAAGACAGGATATAAATATAATACAATTCAGTAGAATTTGTTCTCATTCTTCCTAAGTATTCTTAAAACTGTTTCATTTTAAATCCCACTTCTTAATAAGGATCACAAAATATAGCAGTCTATCACTTCATCTTACATGGTACAGCAGCATCATATACTTAAAAAAAAAAAAATCTATGGAATGAACGATAGGAAATGAAGGAAGCTCTTCAATTCCCAGAAGGATTTTATTCTGCATTTGTTTTCTGTGTTCAAACTCTTGTATCATTAAGAAAGAATTTGAGACTTCAATTCTGAGGAAATACTTATATGAGAATCATACTAGACAGCCGGTGTAGTATAGTGGTTTGAGCATTGTACTACCACTCTGGAGATTAGGATTCTAATCAGCGCTCAGCCACAGAAGCCCACTGGGTGACCTTAGGCAAGTCACACTCTCTCACCCTCAGGGGAAGGCTAGGACAAATATACTCTGAATAAATCTTGCCAATAAAACCTTTTGATGTGTTTGTCTTGCGATTACCATAGGTCAGAAGTAACGTGAAGATACGCAATCATGGCTTTACTAGCTGGAAAATACATAGAAGCCTTTCTTCAGTGCCACATTTTCCAGTATTTACTGCTCTATGTTATGTTATTGGCACAAGCTGAATAACTATGGTCACCTGTATCCTATGATTGGTGCCTTAGTATATAATAAAATACAACATTTTATGCAGCTCCAAATGTTTTATTCTTTTTTGTGAAATTAGATTTCTTCATTAACTTTAAATAAATCACTTGCTGTCAATTGATATCAATGTTTGTGACCCGATGAATGAGAAGACTCCAGAAACCTGAGTCATCAACTGCTCCACTCAGGTTGTGAAAACTCAGGGCAGCCATGACTTTCTTCTTGCATCAATCCATGTGTAATGTGGTCTTCTTTTCCCATTGCCTTCACTTTGCTTACCATTATCTTCTTTTTTACTGTGTCATATCATCACATGATATGTACAGAGTACAAGCATCTCAGTTTAGTCATCTTGGCTTCTAATGAGAGTTGAGGACTGATTTCCTTTCAGACCCATTCATTTATCTTTTAAGCTGTCCATGAAATTCAAAGAACTCTCCTCCAGACCCACACTTCATTGTCAGGATTTATGTATCCTGGAAAATGAATAGATGTGGGACAAAGATAATGGGGCTACTATGGGTCATAGGAAGCCATGATGGCCAAGCAGTTAGACCCAGATGAGGCAATGGGGTATGATACAATCATGGCAGGGCATAAAATCAGCAAGTGGCAGAATGTGCAGAGTCATGCCACATGGTGGACTTGTACAGATGTGACACACTGGGAAGAGGCTGGACTAAATGCCTAGAGGTAAATGTATACAAGGGAGGAGCTCCAGTGCCCAGTATGAGTGTCAAATGTTGTGTTGTATAGACATGAGATTCTGTCCCTGTGAACACTGATTTGTAAACAGTGGAACAAAGATTAAAGTACCTCTGACTAAGAACTCAGCATGTCATTTCATTTCCTGCTTCTCTGTGTGGGAGAAGGTTTTCTCCAGCCAGCAGAAGCTCATAGTGCCTTTTTGGGGTTGATCCAAGCACACTGCTTTGGAGGTGCGGACTGCTGGTTGCATGAATACTCCAACATTTATATGTGTTGACTTTCTTCCTGTCAGCTTTCTTCACTGTCCAGCTTTCACACCCAAGGACAGAACATTTAAATAGCTCTACCCAAATGACAGTGGCAAAGTTGAGTATTTCAGATTTGTTGTAAATATTTTCTCGTGACTGCGTCAAAATTTGTCAACATTTCAAGTGAACATTGAGAATTTTCCATACACCTGCTTATACAATTCTTCAATAGAACCACATCCTGCTGGCCAATATATTGCATGCAGCTATAAGTTATTCAAACACATTTGACCACCATTGTGTTTCTGATATAACAGAATTTTCAACTTGGGTAAAGGAATCTGAAACATTCTTTCCCTCACTTTGTCTCTCTGTAGTCCTAGAAGATATGGGTATGAAAAACAGCAAAAGCAAAATATTCTATATTTCCTTCATAAAATAAGGCATACAAGTTCTATAAAAGATTTCAGTTGTGGTACAACTGATGTTGAAATGGACTGATGTAAAGGACTTTTGTAGCCATCTTTTTGATAGACTGAAAAATCTTCCATTGGCAGTAAAAAGAAGCTTAGTGTAGACAACAGATTTGTGCCAGGAAGTTCTGAACAAGCTGATGGGCTGGACACTAATAGGATTTCCTTACTGTAGAGTAAGTAGAAGTAGTAGTGTGTAGTCACTTTTCCAGCATCTTTTATAATAACAGTGATCTATAACTCTATTTTTGCTCATTTTCTGTCATTTGTCTGCTTCCTTATTGGCATATGTATGATATATGCTTTACCACTTTTTACCACTTTGTATGGTAAATCATCTCTGCATCTTATTTTACATATTCTTCACCCCTATTCTCCTGTTCTTGTACATTCCCTTAACTTTGTCACAATTGTTAGTGGCTTCCTCAAGAACTTCTTTCTGATGCTACTTATATACGCAAAAGGAGGAAACCTCAAAAAGAAATTAAACAAAACAGTAACAACAAAATCATCCAACAGTCAATATCACAACATAACACATGCACAGCATAACCCATTTTACCCCACTAAATTTAGACTTCCCTTCTTAAGAATTGTGAAGCATCTAGTTTTCCGTACTTTAATCCAATGTACTTTAATTTTGTCACAGTGATCCCTGCTTTTCTTTTATTGAACATAAAGTACAGTTTGCCATCAGCAGCAACAACAATGAGATCTTGAAATCATTGGAGAGTGGGTGGAATAACCAACTGTTAAGGTGATTCCAAAGTAGGGATGGGTGATGTGCAAACACCCATTTGTATCAAGTTATCCCAGAATGTGCCATGCTGTTTACTTAGAAATTGAAAAATAGGTTGGTTTATTCAGAGATAATTGGAGTGAAAATATGATCAACCACATATAAGGGAAACAATAGGCTCAGCCACTCATCTTTGTATTCAAAAAGACTTCATCTCCTCTTCACTTGGGGCAGAAGCTGCTGTAATTCTGAGTTCAGGAACCATGTGGGAAGGGAAGTACCAAGAACCAAACGCTGTACTATCTTCCTGTGTAAAAATGCTGGCAACAGACAAGAGATGGAGAGAACCTCCCTTAATATACTGCTCATGTCAGACCTGCATTACTACAAAGTATTTATATATTAGGATAATCTATAATATTTTCTTTCTATAGAAATGGTATTTATCAATGGATTGGGCATATACATTTATTATTCATGTTTAATGCAAGGCTGAAAAGGACTTACAGCTCTTGTATGCAGAGAATTTTACTGGCTTATCATTATTTCCCTATCACAGCATTTTATTGTCTGAGACTACATCTGCAAAAGCTGCTAGTTTCTTTTTGCAACATAACTATTAGATACAGTAATTATGGAGAGATTTCAAAGCACCTCTTTAGGGTGAGAAGAGAACACAAAAGCTAATACACATTCTAGTCAAGATCTGAAATCAAACCTTACTGAGTCTGGAGGCTTTTATTGAGTCTCTGAACATCTAATATAATCAGTTCCTTGCTAGATCAGACCAAGGTCATTCTAGTGCAGCATTCCATTTTCTAAAATATCTCTTGTCTAGCTATACATAAGAAGCAGCCAATTATTGCATTTAAATAAATTTCAATGATCTGAGCTCTGGGCCGAAACCTATGTTATTATTAACAATAATAGTTCTCCTGTGGCAGTTTTGAGGCAGACATCCCAAACCTAGAATCCTCCAGATACCTTCAATTGCAGCTTCAAACATCCCTTCCCAATAGACAAGTTGACTGGGGTTGTAATCCAAAACTTCAGGTTGGGCATTACATTTACTGCTTTAAAGCTGAAATTTAACTCATATGTGTTCTGTCTTTTAATAGAGGAAGTGAAGTATTTTCCTATAATTCAGATTCAATCAGTAGTCCAAGCACTGAACAGAACAGAGTAAAATTTCATACATTGAGCTGAACAGAACATGGTTACACTCCTGTATCTCCAGTAACATTAAGCAATAGATAACAGAAGAGATTTAGAGGTCCTATGAGGACTAAGGGCCAAAACAGCCCTGAAGGGGTGGCTTGGTGCACCCCTTTGAATGCTGGGTTGACGCCATGGCAACCACATGCCACACCCCCAACTCATATTTCTGCTGGTGCAAAGAGTAGTGCTGTGGCTTTATGGCACTCCTGTGGCATGTGGCTTATGCTGTGCTGCCAGAGCACTACAAAGCTGCCTGCCATGTGGTTGGACAAGCAGAATGATGCAGGCTTGGGGGCAGTGTCAGAGTGTACGGTGTCTAAACACCACTCTCTGATGCTGCCCCCAAACTGGTGCAAGGGAGCAGTCTGTTTCATCCCTTATTTAAGAGTAAGACACATTGAATTTACTGGATTTTTTTTTCAAACACCTACAAAGTAAAGATTGCATTTCTTTGTCTGTGAGCTACTCTACAGTTTGAAATATCCCATCAGCTAATGGAAGACTTCACTACATACCATGAATAATGGAGTCAAAATCTCTCCATAAAACATTTCAAACATTATTCTTTTAAAAAAAAATCCTTACTGAAATTCTGGGGTCATTTTCCTACCAATGAAAGCAGCAACAAGTGGAGAGAGGAATTTCCACAACAGCTCCAGAACCAATCATCTGAGTAACTTTTCAAATTATTCATCAGGCATGAATAGGTAAGGTATGGTGTTATGGCCACATGATATCACAAAAAAAATTGTATGTCTTGACCCATTCTTACTCCTGGGTCCTCTTTTCTAGCCAAAAGAAAGGATGAACAGTCTCCCCTGGAATCCTACAGTACCACCACTTCTTTTTTTCAATAAATTAATCCTCTCCAATTCTTTTTTCAAAGCTCAAAAGTACATGTTCTGCATTTTTTTAAATCCATTCCCAATCCTACCAGAGAAGCCCATTTGTGGGAGGGGATCTTTGCTGATCTATAGGGATAGAAATTGGCACAAAGAATCTGGGCGGGTTACAACAATAAAATACACCCAAGTTACAGTAAAATCAAACCTCCCCCACCCCCATTCCCAGTACTAAAATTGAATTAAATGGTAATAGTATAAAACATTAAAAACATTCCACAAAGACAGAGAAGAAAGTGGGGAATAATAGGCGGAGAAAGGGGCAGATATCTGTATATCTGGGGAGGGTAGCTAAGTTGGAAAGGCCTGCCAGAAGAGATCTATCTTGAGTGCTATCTTAAAAGCTGTCAGAGTGGAGATGTGATGATCTCCTCCAGCAGGTCGTTCCATAATGTTGGAGCAGTAGTAGAAAAGGCCCTCTGGGAAAATGATATTAGCCTAGATTTTTTTGGCTGTAATAAATTTCTTCCAGAGGACCTTAGAGTGTGGGACGGACAATAGGGAAGAAAGTGTTCCCGCAAGTATTCTGGGCCCAAGCGATGTAGGGCTTTAAAGGTAATCACCAACACCTTGTACTTTGCCCAGAAACTAATAGGCAGCCAGTGTAGGGACTTCAAGACCAGTGTTATATGGTCATTCCTAGAAGTTCCCATAATCAATTTGGCTGCCATGTTTTGTACCAACTGAAGTATTTGTGACCTTTAGACCTCGGTGCTGAAAATACAGTTTCTGATGGCCAGGTAAAATTAATCACTATAACCTCCCCCCCCCCCAACACTGTGTTACTTACCTCTGTGTTGACATGCATAGAATAATCTGCTTTAGTGGTACTCAGAAGTAAGGCATTAGCCTTAGAAGAACTCATTCTGCTACTCAGAACTAAGGTATACTAAGTCCAACAATGGACTTATTCCCTTTAAATATGTATCAAATCCTTACAGGGACCGTCAGAAGAAATTCCCATTAGAGTCAGTGGAGCTTATTACCAGCAAAGTGTTATAAGATTGTTTTAATTGTGCACCAAACTTCAATATGAACAGCATGTGTGCAAAATCCCCAATACCATTCTCCCCTCATGTTAAACTTTTGGAAGGTTTCTTCCAGCTATGGAGTTAAATCCCTGTATATTAGTTCAAAATATTTGAGTGAGAGTTTACATACTGAAAGCAGTTTATGAAACTATCAGGAGTAATGGCTTGGCCATTTGTTGTAGCTATTGGTAATACTGACTGTGAAACAGCTGCTTGATTTAATTGGCAAACACTTGTTCTTTTCATTTACAGACAAAATTAACACCTCTCCTCCTGCCAAGGAGTTAAAGATTACACTAGTCCTGAAATAGGCACTACTTAACCTAGGTCATAATTAATCCAGAAAAAGTCCAGCTTGCCCAGTTAACCCAGCCTGGAATGTACACCTAAAGGACAAACATAATTAAAGCTCGACTGGCATTTGTAGTTAAGAGCGACTGAATCTGAACAAATCTTTAAAGCCTAATTTTCTTCTCTGTTGTGTTATGCATAAAGCACAGCAAAATCAATTTGGCTGGAAGTAGTACTGATGGGTGTACCATTCACAAAGTAGTGTGTCACAGAAAAAATAATGGATGCTGATAATACCCAGTTTTGCTCCTTGGTCCTTCTCATTGAACTTTCTTCTTTTACTTCTTTTATTTTCTTTTTTTCCACTCCCCCTCCCGCTTTTTTTCCCCTTTGAATTGACTGTCTACTCTACAGTGATAGTAGTGTATCAGTAGCAGGCCACCTATAGTGGCTTATTCATGAAGTATCCATTGATTGATTGATTTCAACCATTTCAGTCAGAGAAAGCTAAGAAAGTGGAAATGAATTACTTCAAATATTTTGGGATTAACTTTGTTTACATATCAAAAAATTCTTTCTTTTCTGCCCCAGCTAGTGAAGAAGGAGGCAGAAAGTGCAACAGCTATCTCTTTTTGAACTCAGACAGAGCAAAACATGATTTGTAAAACATTATTTGGAAATTCATGAGATTTTGCCTTTTGTAGAAAACAGGCTAACTGGCTCAAAGAATGGCCAATAAAAGAAAATGTTGTGCCTCATGAACCCTGGTGCTCCAGCTTCATGAGAAGAGAATAAACATAATCGCAAGCTCTCAAAAATGAATTTGCAAGAGCAGATATTACAGCACTTTACCGAAGGTACTTCACAACTCTTCACTCATCTCTTGCTACACCTAATAGCTCAGAATAATTATTTCAATTATGCAGATTGAAACTGTGGCTATTCAGGCTAGGGATATGAAAATCTTTATTTTGCATTTCTCTGAATCCCACCTGCATTTCCTTCTCATCCTTGTTTTATATCTGGTTGTAAGACCTTTTCTTTCCTCAGGGAAATATGTGCATATATTAATACAGTCTTCTCCTAATGCATACTTTTATGTACTTCTCTGTATTATTGTATGTACTTCTGTATGTACTCTGTATGTACTTCTCTGTATTCTCTGCATATGTATTTTTAACAATTTTTCTACTGACTAAAATACATCTGTGCAGATTTTTTCAAAGGTACACATTTTTATCTGCATGCAATTATTTGCTGACCAATCCAGTGAATAACAAGACCAGACACAGAGAACTGGGTTATAAAATGAGCAACTTTATCTAACTTATTTAATTTTATTTCTTCAAGATCTGCAAAAACCAGAACAAGATCTGCAAAAACTGCAGGAACAGATGGTGGATGGTTTGCTCCCAGACCAATTCCCCAGCTTCCCCTTGGTAAAAACACCTGAGCACCAAGGGCAATCCAGAAGTGGGTTGCCTCCCAGCCAACCTGCATCCGGAAGGCCAAACCAAGAATCACACACTTAACTAACAAGACTTAAGTGAGGGTTTAAATCTCAGGTCAGCCCCAAAGCAAGTCTCCTTCCTTTCCACTTTAGTCACAAGACCTAAAAATAAGTTCCAGAGACTTACCATCACCCTTTAGGAGGGTGATGAGATGTTCACCTGGACCTCTATCTCCCCCCACCTATGCATGAAACCTATTTATGATCACACCCCAGGCCAATTGTCCAAGTCCCCAGCTAACAGTGTGGGGGTAGCAAAAAACAAACAAACAAAGAAACAAACAAAAACCAAACCTTGGAAAGGGGAAAAAATTCCTGCCCGGCCCTGAAGTGACCAGAAGTCACTCTCATACTGCTCTTGAGGTGGGAGGGTGGGCCAGTGTTTCAGCCAGACTGAGAAGGAACATTAGTCTGAGTCCTGCCCCCACCTCTCTTTACTGCCCACTATGGATGCCGTTTATCTTTCAATTGCTTGTCTCTCGACTGAGAGGCCAGCAAAGGCTCTTCCTTTTGATCACAGGATCAGGGAGAAGCATTGTGTATAATCTGAAAAAGAAAAAACAAATCTTTAAAGCCTAATTTTCTCCTCTGTTGTCTCAACAACAATATTTATTTCTTACCAGCCCCTCTGTCTGAACAATTGGGGCGGGGTACAACAAGGTTAAAAAACAGTTACAGTAAAAATAGTTCAACAATCCCATCCCCATCCTCCCACCCCTTAAAATAGAATTAAATTAACAAAGATTAAAACAACTTAATATAAAATAAAATAAGACAAACATATTAAAACCCACAGTTCTTAGCAGCATGAAGTGACATCAAAATGCAGAAGGCCTGGAAATTATCTGGGAAATTCTAGGAGCCAGGAAGATTATATGGTTTCTGGGAAGGCCTGCTGGAAGACATACGTCTTTAAAGCTGTTTTGAAGCAATCTAACGTTGTAATGAGATGGATCTCATCCAGCAGGCCATTTCATCGCCTGGGAGCAGAGGCTGAAAAAGCACTCTGGGAGGTCTGTGACAGCCTGGTCTTCATGGGCTGTAGCAGGTTCTTCCCAGAAGACCAGAGTGAGTGTGGGGGCTTGTACGGGGAGAGGTGGTCCCTAAGATAAGTTGGACCTGAGCCATGTAGGGCTTTAAAGGTTAAAACCAGCACCTTGTACTGCGCCTGGAAACTGATCGGCAGCCAGTGGATTGCTTTTAGCACAGGTGTTATATGCTGTCTCCTTGATGTTCTGGTAACAGGCCTGGCTGCCATATTTTGGACCAGTTGAAGATTCCGGTTTAGGCACAAGGGTAGCCCCATGTAGAGCTCATTACAATAGTCCAGATGTGAGGTTACCAGCATGTGTACCACATTTTCCAGATCCCTCACATCCAGGAAAGGGTGCAGCTGGCGTATCGGCCATAGCTGATAACAGGCACTCTTGACCGCCACATTCACCTGACAAGTCATGTGAAGTGACGAATCAAGAAGTACCCCAGACTGTGAACTGAGTCCTTCAAGGAGAGTGTGACTCCATCTAGGACTGGAAGCTGTATTCCTGAACCTGGTTTCAGGCCTGTAACTGTTAGTACCTCCGTTTTGTCTGGATTTATTTCAATCTGTTTTTCCTCGTCCAATCCATTACCGCTGCAAGACAGTCATTAAGAGGAGAGACACCATCTGAAGTCTGAGCCGACGATCTGGTCATGGAGAGGTATATCTGAGTGTCATCAGCATACTGAAGACACTGGGGTCCATGCCTCTGAATGATCTCACCCAACGGCTTCATGTAGATATTAAATAGCATTGGAGACAGGATGGTGCCCTGAGGGACACCACAATTAAGCTCAATCTTGGAGGAGCAACTGTCCCCGAGCTTCACCCTTTGGGATCTACCGGAGAGAAACGAAAGGAACCACCGGACTGTGGTGCCTCCAATTCCCATCTCTCCCAGTCGACTCAAAAGGATGGAATGATCTACAGTGTTGAAAGCCACTGAGAGATCCAAGAGCACCAGCAGGGTTACACTACCCCTGTCGATACTCAAGCGGAGGTCGTCGGTCAGAGTGATCATGGCAGTCTCAACTCCATGTCCTGTCCTGAAGCCAGTTTGTAATGGATCGAGATAATCAGTTTCATCCAAGACAACCTGGAGCTGGGAGGTCACTGCTCTCTCGATCACCTTGCTCAAAAATGGGAGCAAGGATACTGGTCTGTAGTTATTCCTGTCCAGAGGATCAAGGGAAAGTTTCTTCAGGAGGGGCTTAACAGCCGCCTCCTTCAGACAGGATGGTAAGGAGCCTTCCCTGAGTGATGCATTGATTGTATCCCGAAGGAATACCTTCAATGTGTCCCCTCCCTGGACAACCAGCCAAGATGGACAAGGATCGAGGGGGCTGGTCATCTTCCTCATACTTCCAAGGAGCTTGTCCACATCATTGGTACTCACAGGTTGAAACTCATCCAGTAAAGTGACTGCAACTGAGTTATTGGAGACCTCACCTGTGAATTCTAGTAAAAGGTTGGTATCCAAGTTGGTCCTTATCCGAGAGATTTTATCTGCAAAGTGGATGTTAAATGCATCACAGCAGACTGTTGTTGCGTTAAGAAGGGGATTTGGTGCAGGAGGAACCTGCGTCAGCTCCCCCACCACCCTAAACAGCTCTGGTGAATGGGACTCTGCAGATGCAATGCATGCAGAGCAGAAAGATCTCCATGCTGCATGCAAAGCCTCCCAATAGGCACGAAGATACTGCCTATGGTGAGTCCTGTCGGACAAGAGCTGAGTTTTCCTCCACTTGTACTCTAGTCGTCGTCCAGTCCACTTCATCTCCCTGAGATCCTCTGTAAACCAGGGTTTGCGGTTAGAAGCGAGCTGGAGAGGATGCACAAAAACACACCAAACCCAATTTTCCTACAAGTAGTAGTGATGGGTGCACCATTCACAAATTAGTATGTCACAGAATAGAATGGTACTATAACTTCCTTTGAACTAGACACTATACTCCTTTTGACGACCTTATTTATTCAATCCAAGCTGGATTTAGGCTTTTGAGTATAAATTCTGTTAACCATGCTGGGTGTAGGTTAGTCCAAAAGTTAACTAATCCAGGACCTATTGTAATTATTATTTGTAACTACAGTTGGCCCTCCTTATCCATGGATTTTTTATACACAGATTCAAGCATACACCGCTTTAAAATATTCGAAAAAAGTATATATTCCAAATAGCAAACCTTGATTTTACCATTTTATATGAAGGAAACCATTTTGCTATGTCATTGTATTAAATGGAACTTGAGCATCCACGGATTTTGTTATCCACAGG
Source organism: Urosaurus nigricauda (assembly GCA_034509955.1). Taxonomy (NCBI): domain Eukaryota; kingdom Metazoa; phylum Chordata; class Lepidosauria; order Squamata; family Phrynosomatidae; genus Urosaurus; species Urosaurus nigricauda. Next base: position 162,459,333 of record JAOEGL010000005.1, on the reverse strand, counting down.
TGGTCCTGGAACCAAACCCCAGTGGATAACAAGGGCCCACTGTACATGGATTACTAGGTGACAAAAAGAGCTTGGACCAAATTACAAATAAGGAGTTACTCATACCTGTAGTTAATTTTGTAGTAAATATTCCTTGAAGGCAGCAGATCTTGTCTGATCTTGAAAGCCAAGAAGGGTCAGCCCTGATTAGTACATGAATAGATGCCAGCCAGTAAATACAAGGTACTGTAGGCCAGATTTTAGAAGCAGAAATTGGCAAAATGACCTTTGACTATTCCTTGCCTAAGAAAATCCAATTAAATTCATGGAGTCACTGTAAATCAACAGGTAACTCAAAACACACACACACACACACAAAGCGTAAGTGTAGCACAAGTGAAACTTAACCAGGGATAACATCACTCTTTTCTGCATTATAATAGGTCTAAATTACCTATGCACTTATTAGAGTGTGGATTCTTGAAGGTGAATGAGGAATCGCACAGAATTTCCAAAGACCCCCCTCTGACGAAATGATAGAAAGCACCAAAAAAGTGCAATGGAGAAATCTGAAATATTTATTTTATTTATTTATTTCAAGGATTTATATCCTTCCTTTATCCCACAATGGGAAACAAAATAATAAAAAAAAAACAGAAGTAAAACAGTTAACTTACAAAAGTTTAAAATTTATTAAATATTATTAATATTAAAACATAAGTTAAAACACAAGTTAAAATGAGCAGAAATACCATTCAGCCACCAAACACCTGCCTAAACAAAAATGTCTTCAGCTGATGGTGGAAAGAGAGCAGAGAGGGGGTCGACCTGACCTCCCATGGCAGTGAGTTCCACAGTTTTCACTGTGTATATGCACTCCTGGCCACAGCTGAAACCTGGAAGGGGCGTCATCTTGGCACTCGAGCACGCCAATGACACTCCTTCCAGGAAGGGGCATGGATCGGTGCTGCAGCATGCGGCTGCTGCAGCACCAATCCAGGGCATACAGGGGTGGTGTTTAGCTACCTGTCTGTACAGCCCCATAGTCTCTATTTTGAATAGCTCTTGCTCTGAAGTTTAAGTTTCAACGGTCAAGACATTGGATGTCTTTGACAAGAATACTAGTGCAATCATCCAAGAATGCACCGTCAGAGCAACCACACTTTTGATTAATAGTGACAATAATGTCATATGCCACCTTCCTTGTACTTATCTGTTTCATTTGGACTTAATAGTAATTCTTACTGTGACTGTGGGAGACATGGATTATCCCAGAAAATATATATTGTAATACAAAGCATTTTGAAATGGCAAACACAGGCACAGAAACAGATATAAAGATCAACATAGCTGACTTCTATATTTGGACTTTCCTTTGGAGTGCAACAATGGCAGAAATTGTGAGTACATGTGAGACAAAAGTTACCTCTCCAGCAATGAATACAGTAGTGTTCGCTGACAACAGACAACACTGGTAACAAAGAAAACACCTTTCTGAGAGAGAGGGGTACTGTAGAGAGGTGAAATTTTGTAGCGCTGATAAAGTTTGCCTGTCATTTTATTTTAAAATGTTCATTGTGGAATCACAAAGTTATTACTGGAGATATGACAAAAACACCCCTTTGATTTGATTGAACTTTGACTCCCATGTATTTCTAAAGCAATTTCTCAACAGCACTCTTAGATATATAGTTGCAACTAGCATGTCTTCACACAAGCAGGGAAGGAACAGAAAAGGAAAATCATCTTCTATAGTCTACTTAAAATTGAAAATGAAATGTGCCATTTTCTACTGAATCTGAGTTACAGTATCATTTAAGTTGGCTTTTCACTAAGTTTTATATCCATCCTCCCTATCAGGACTCATCTATGCAGACAGCTGAATCTTCCTACAGAACTATTTCCAATTTCAGTGTCAAAAAAGAAGACTAGCAACTATGTCATGCTTGAATTGCTGGTTATGTATAACAGTGAACTGTAAATGAGATACTCCTTCTTCTTCTTCCTTTTTTTTTTTTTTTTTGGGGGGGGGGGGATAACATGATTGGAATACATGGCCTCATGGTGAATCAGCAATGTGTCATAAATCTAAAGCAGAAAACATTTTGTATACTTTTCTTTCTTAAAAAATAATGTTTTTATTTAATACAAATGCACTTTAAAAACAAACACAGAGTGTTGTTGTTGTTGAAGTTTTGTATTTATGGGATCACCGTAAGTTGAAATTATCTTGATGGTGCATAACATTTATCAGATAGAAGATTGACACCTGACCTGATCCTTGCATTTCCAGTGGGTGAAAATTATTAAGACATATCTAAATTTTCCTAAAAGTATTGTTACTTTGAAAGACAGAAGATAATTTTTCGTTTGTATTCCTTTTGTATTCCTTGAATGACAAAGGCAGATTTCTGTTTTTTCACTCATTACTTTGTAGATTTAGATAAAACTTTGTAGTGAAGTGATTGAGCTGGTTCAGACACACTTTCTCACACAGGAATTCTGTGACCTAACTTCAGTTGCTAACACAGCTACACAGAACCCATAAAATGAACAGCTGAATACTAAGTTGGCACTTATATAAATTCCATTATTTCAATTATTCTTGCCTGATTAAAACTAGGAATTGATTTTAGGCTTCCATGTATATTAGAATATTTATGGAATTCTGGACCTGAGGCTTGGATAGATGTATTTATCATCTTAGGTATGATATACATCATATATTGTTTTTGGAACTTTGATGTAAATCTGTGGCATCCATTTCAACAGAACAGGAAAGGATGCAGAAAGAATGGTAACTTGCACGGGATGCTGAATAGCAGAACTGGTGTGGTATGAGAATACCATGCAGTAATATTAGTGTGCTCCCTTTCATGGATGCCTGATCTCTGGATTTTTGTGCCTTGGTTTGAAATTGGCTGTCAGATGTGTTACATATTCCCTAGGCAAACCACTCTATGGATGTTGCATTTGTAATAAATATTAGATCTGAAAATAGTTTCCTGGCATTATGTGCATTTAATGTAATCATTTCACACTGATTAGGGACAGCTTCAAATCAACAAGGCAGGAAAAGATACTGATTATATCAGAGAGTGCTCTGGTTCCTCTGAAAAACAGTGTATATGTTTTCTGGTTGCCTTGTTCTACAGCAGTGTTTCTGAACACTCCCATCAACCTCAGTCAACATCACAGGATCTGTACACTTTTTACTGGTGCAGAAGCAAAAATTCCTTGTTTGTGTGTGTGTGGGGGGGGGGGAAGAGTTTTAGTTGTGGCAGAGGAAGCATGTCAGCTGCCTGTGGATGATGTAAATCTCCTTACTTTGTTAGTATACCTGCTAAGACTTCTGTTTTCATTGTGTTAGTGTTCATATTTAATCATCATGCATAGAGAAATAACTTTCTGGTAGCGGATGAGAAAAAAAAAAGTTCTCACCCATGTTCCCCACATTGTTCTAGTGGATTTGCTCTAAGCATAGTCAAAGGCTTTGGTCCTTCAGCTATTGGGGGTTTTCAGCTACCAGAATTATTGACCATTGACCATGACCTATGAGAATTTTAAAAGCTGAAATAAAAAATATTTGAAGGGCTCAAAGTCTGAGAAGCCCTGATCTGAAGAATTTGCATTTTGGAGGACTTTTTCAATAATAATAATAATAATAATAATAATAATAATTATATCCTGCCCAATCAGCAAGGAATCAGGGCGGGTTACAGCAAATAACAATAACAATGATATAATGGAACATTTCAGCACAACAATAAATAACAAAAATTACATAACAATTAATAAAGCAAAAATTAATAGAAAAAATTGCATTCAGTTCAGCAGTTATTAAAGAAAAATCCCAATTTCTAACCCCCCATTTCAGTCCTGGAAATGAAAAGCACCAATAACAACAGTATAAACAATAAACAATCTTAACAGATCACAAACTAAAACCATGAAAAAGTGGAAGACTAAAAATTGTCAAGCTCTTAATTTCCTAGTGAAGAATGGGCTGGAGGCTTATAAGGGCTCCACCCACACTGCCATGTCCTGGGCTGGAGGGGAGGCCCCATTGTTAAAGGGCCAAACCGGCATATGCTCCATGTCCTCTAGGGGTTGGTCTTCCCGTCCTCCAAGATGGTCCTTGTTGAGGAATGTAAGATATTTTATTTCTGTTTTGCTATTAATAATAGGGCATGTTGTTCTCTTCCAGCAAAACTAAACACTATGTTGAAACAAACAAAACTGTTACCAACATCTATTTTTCTTTTTAGAAAATAAACAGATGCCAACAAAAAAAGAAAAGCTAAAACTCCAAGGGGAAATTGCAGTAACAGTGACCTGTTTTCAGAAACTGAATCCTAACCTTTCAGATGAAACAGTTGCAAGCAGAATTAATAATAATAATAATAATAATAATAATAATAATAATTTGTTATTTCTAACCCACCCCTCTGCACAGCAACCAGGGTGGTGTACAACAATATTTAAAACAGGCAGCAGTTTAAAAACATAGTATCAACAGTCTTATCCAAAAGCTCCTGATTTAAGGGGATAGAGTAAATGGGAATGCCATTGATATTTAGTGCAGCCTAAAGAAGTATAAAAAAGTAAAGAAGAATAAAGATGTGGTGGCTCAAATGGTTAGGACCCTGACTCTGTTGATGGCAAGATTGGCAGGTTGGCAATTGGAGGCCCAGGTGCCACATGCTGGGGCCGAGCTCCCATCACTAGTCCCAGCTTCTGCCAACCTAGCTCTTTGAAAGCATGCAAATGTAAGTACTGTAGCTAAATAAGTACCACTTTGGTGGGAAGGTAAACAGTGTTCTGTGCTGTTTACATGCTGGCCACATGATCACAGAGTAGTATCTGACAACACTGGCTCTTTGGCTTAATGATGAGATGAGCACCGCCCACTATGTTTGGACACAACTTCACAACCTTGTCAATGGGAATATCTTTACCTTTAAAGAAGTATACTTCACTTGCCCACAGCAGGCAGCCTTCTATCTAAGTTCATGAATTTTTCCTGGTATATTTCATTTTGTTTGGTCTGGTAATAATAAGAGGTAGGAACAAAATAAATAAATAAATAAATAAATAAAATAAAATAAACAAGAGTATGTTTTGGGTTCTGCATTTACTGGTTCCTGTTTCAATGGGAAAAACTAGAAGAAAATCCTTTCATTTACCATGAAGGTTTTGGAGTCAAACCATGAACAACTGCACTCTTACTTAAACAGTAAATGGCAGTTGCAGTGTGGCTGGATCCAGAGCTGAAGCAAAAGAAATAGAACTGTAACTCATTTTTATTCTTACCCAGGGGCATTTGGAGGATGGTGTCAATGGGGTGAAAAAGCCACTTTGGATTTCAGTCCAGACACTAAAATAAGATCAGAACTTATATAAATAGCTCAAATAAAATTTCAACTATCCACATCTCAGGTTGGCATTCCAAATGCAATCCCCCTAGGGAGCAATCCAACTATGGGTTATCCACGGGGCTCAGGTGTTTTATCAAGGGGAAGCTAGGAAGTGGCCTGGGAAATAGATCTCTTTTCTTAGCTGCTCCCATACTAGGTTGCTCCTGCCATTTTGCAGATCTCACAGAAAAAGCACATAAATAAGGTAATTTAAATAAATGGCCCATTTTATAAAGCAAATCTGTTGTCTGGGAAATAAGTTGATCAGACCCAAAGAAGATACTCACGCTTCTCGGTGACCATGAGGCCTATTATTTTTTCAACCAGACTTACCTTATAAAATTGTTGTTAAGAAAAAGTGAGAGTAGCCCAGTCCTAGATACTGTTTTGACTCACTGATGAAACAGTGGGTTATGAATGTTAATTAAAAAATACAATAAATTTGTGGGTAACTATGTGGTAGATCTATTTTTATTCCACCTAAAACTATATTTAGTAGTTGCATGCCTATCAGGTGGACAATAAAATGAATTCATTTGCAAAGAAAGTAGTAGTTTCTGCATACTTAGGGGACTGACAACACATATGTAGAAATAAAAAAGGCTGGATGTGAAAATGAACACAACAGGCCTCTCCTGCCCCAAGAAATAGCGCCGCCCGACTCACCGGGCCGGCGCTGTTGCCGCGCGCGGGAAACGCCATCTTGGCTTCCCGCCGCGGTCTCCGTCCCGGCAGCCTTTGCGGGGGCGGGCTCCCTCCTGATTGGCTGCCGGGAGGGAGAGCGCGGGAAGTCAGCCCGCCTTTTCTGGGGACGTACTACACGTCCCAGAATGCCTTGTGCCGAGGCGGGCTGCCTGATTGGCCATTGGGCGGCCCGCCTCTTGCTGGGATTGGCCCGGGCTCCCCTGTGGGCGGGGCTTCGCCTCGTGGCTGCACCTGATTGGCCCGTTGAGCTATTTATACGGGAGGCGCGCTCTGTGAGGCGCCATTGCCTCGTTCGGCTCTCCCACCCTCCCTCCCTGGGAGTTATTTGTCACAACTGGTGCGGGGGCGGCAGCATAGGCCTGGATCTGGGGTGAGGGGTTTCCAGGGCTCGATGGCTCTGGATCGGGAGTCCTAGCGACCCGGGTGTATGGAGCGTGCTGATGTGGCCAGTGTGGGGGCCACAGTCAGCTGACATCCGGTGACTAGAGTGCCTTGCAAATCGAGTGGGAGGAGCACAGTTGCCCGACTGTGCTTTAGGGCGGGGCTTGGCACCTACGTCATCCCGATGCTTGGCTACAAGCAACCATTCATTAGCCAACGGGGGTTTGGCTGATGTCCAGATCCAGGCCTTATGCTTTGGGCCAACCCTATTGTTTGTTTGGCTTTAAATAAAGTTGTGGCCATGTTCACTCCAGCCTGGTGTTCTTGTGCTTCTTTGTGGCGCCTGACCTGCGAGGCAAATAGCCCAATAGTTACTGAGCTTGTTACATGTGTCATCTATAAATTCTGGACCATGTTCAATACAATGGAGTACGACAACATTATTTATTTAAATTGCCATTTGGACATTGTTTGAACATCATCTTAGAATCTGGGCAGTTGAATATAATCTAGCAAAGTGAAAAAAATGGGAGAATAAATTAGCTTGCTTAAAATCACAGCGTAAAACATTATTTTGGAAGTGGGTTAAGTATGTGCAAGATTAAATATAAATCCCTTCCTCAAAGTGTGGGGGAAAGTTTCTGGGAAATTTCTATCCAGGAACAAAGCCAAGTTCATTGCCAGCATTTGGCCAGCATTTCTTTCTAAGTCAAACTTTGTTAACCTTAATGATAGTTTGCAATTCTATTTTTGCACAGTCTGATAACAGTATAATATTAATCACCTTCTATATTCTGTAGCCTGATTTCATTTGTGTGTAAGTAAATGTCTTTTCAGAGAAACAGTCACACAAAGGCCAGGCAGGTTAGTTTCATTGCAAAACAGAGAGATGAATCCATTAGCTGCTTTTTGTTTCGATTGACCTCTGAACTCTAAAATAGAGGGTTTAATTGCCTATTTTATGACTTTAAACACTTTAAATGAATAATAAATTGTAATAACTGCACCAAGACAGTTACTGGCTGGACATTCCTCCTTGAGAGAAGAATGTGAACATCAAGAAGAGTGGCAGATAGTACTAAGCATGTCTTTATTGATTGGTCGACTAAGCTTGTGAGGCTATTAGGAGCATGCAGTGAATCATTCCATCTGTGAAACTAACTTATCTCCTTGGAGCAATATGTACGCTGATGAAGGCTAATATGGGAGAAACCGTCCAGCTCATGTCCTTAATGATAACAGGGTAGATTTATCGATCACAAAATGGCAACACCTTGAAAATACACTATATATAGCAGACAACTGTTACAGAGCCTAATGCTGTAATTGCATTCCCACCAGGTGTGAGGCTGAGTTTCACAGCCTTGCTTGTAACAGGAATTGCAGGTGTAATTTGGAGAGAATAAGATGGGACTTGTAATAACAACCTTGTATGCATATCTCAGTATCATAGGAAAACAACAAAAAGTGCTTCATCTCTGTGCTGCATAAAGTACATTTTCAAATTAATATCTGTGCTGCATTCTACCTATATGCCTCTAGCATGTAAGTTAGTAAAGAAAATATTAGTTCACTAGAATGTTATAGTGTAAGGAGCTGTAAATCAGTTCCAACTGTATTTTTTTTTCTAAGCTAAAGAGTTGATAAACAATTTGACTGACTGATTAAAACAGTTAGATTACTTAGAACATGAGACTGCCTTAACTATATTTTGCCTTGGAGGGTTCAAATGCACATTTAGGAACACTCAGTCTTCTCTTTCCTTCCAATGAAGAACCTTTTAAAGGAGTGAATTGGATGGGGGGAAATCAGCATGGGGTTTAGGATTTACATAATCAACAATTAATTTTCATGGCACATAAATTAGACCACTCAGATTTGTGGTATTTGAATATTGCAACCCAAGGGGAAGGCAGTGGCAAACCTCCTCTTAACACATCATGCCAAGAAAAGCCCATGATAGGATTGCCTTAAGGTCACCATAAGTCAGAGACAACTTGAAGGCACACATCAAGCTAATATCATGTCTAGCTTGGGCACTACAATCCAATACAATATACATTTACTTAGGAGTATGCCCCACTAAATGCAACTGAATTTACCTCAGATTTAATATATGTGGCATTTCATAGTTATGATTTGAATATGAAGCCAAGGCCAGATTTTTCTTTGTGAATAATACATAATGGTCTCTTTTATTATATATATGAATGGTTGATTTAACTTCTTCAAGAATGGAATGTTCATTTCCTAGCAAAACTGCTTTCCTTCCATTGTTTTTGTCTCTTACATAAAAGAAAAGAAAAATCTGATTCTTGCAAGGGTCTTGGCAATATTGAAAACTGGGAGCTTTGTGGTTTAACTCAGTACAGCAGAGAGGAAAAAACACATCCTTAATCATTTTACATCATTTAAATTCATATTTCCATGGCGTAAATACAATTTAACATCCAAATAAACAAATACTCAAACAGGCTTTCTTACTTTGCATTTCTACATCATCTGCAGTGCAATTTACTTTCATACAGATCTTCACTAAATTCTGTTGAAAAGACATTTCTCAGAGATAAATTTCAGTTATTAATCTATTTTCTCTTAATTTCTACTTTGCCTGAGCCAACTAAGAAAGACTTAGCATATTGTGGGTAAGTAGCATTACAATTAGAGTGAATACTTATGAGAAATTCATGAATATTTTTTATAAACAGAATAGATAGCATTTGCACATCAAGGTATGGAGTCCAAAGCAACAATGTCTGCAATACTATATCATGTACTTCAGAGCAAGCCCCATTAATTTCAGAAGGACTGACTTTTGAACACAGGTGCATAGGACTGCATAATAATAATAATAATAATAATAGCCTGCCCCTCTGAGTAGATGTCCATAGAATTATATGTAAATTAAGTTTAGTTCTAAGGTTATTGTTGTTGCTGCTGCTGCCTTTTGAAAAAGTGGTACATTTTCCCACTAAAGAACAAATAATAATGGACAATGTTACCAGCAATACAGGAGAATGATTCCTGCTTGCTGGACTATTCGGTCACTAACCAATCAGACATGTGAAATAAAAAATTAGTTCCAGAAAACATTTCTTGTTCTCTAAGTTGTCCCTGTATTGGAATAATAATAATAATAATCATCATCATCATCATCATCATCCCATTATTATGATCATTACTATTACTATTAGTATTATTTTCATTTATATCCTGCCTTGCTTCCAAGACTCAAGGCAGCTTACAAATCTAACAGTCCAAGTTAAAACACTATAAAATATGCAAAATAGAAGTTTAAAAAACAATTAAACAATTCAAACAATTGAAAACATTACATTATTAAAATTTAAAGTTTAAAACTGTTAAAAACAAAACAGCATCCCTGTCATGTGAAAGCCTGGCAGCAGAGAAACATCTTTACCTGACGTCAGAAGGACAGCAGGAATGGGCCCATCTTGGCCTCCCTAAGGAGGGAGTTCCAGAGCTTGGGAGCAGCAACTGTAAAGGCCCTTTCTCTCAAAACAAGCTCGCACAGGGAGATACGGTCTTTCAAATAGTTTGGGCAGAAGCTGTATAGGACTTTATAGGTCAACATCAGCACTTTGAATTCTGCCTGGAAACAGACTTGCAGCCAATGGAGCTGCTGCAACAAGGGAGTTGCATGCTCATAGAATCATAGAATCATAGAATCATAGAGTTGGAAGAGACCACAAGGGCCATCCAGTCCAACCCCCTGCCATGCAGGAACTCCCAGTCAAAGCATCCCCGACAGATGGCCATCCAGCCTCTGCTTAAAGACCTCCAAGGATGGAGACTCTACCACACTCCGAGGGAGTGTGTTCCACCGTCGAACAGCCCTTACTGTCAGGAAGTTCCTCCTAATGTTGAGGTGGAATCTCTTTTCCTGCAGCTTGCATCCATTGCTCCGCGTTCTGGTCTCTGGAGCAGCAGAAAACAAGCCTGCTCCCTCCTCAATATGACATCCCTTCAAATATTTGAACAGGGCTATCATATCACCTCTTAACCTTCTCTTCTCCAGGCTAAACATCCCCAGCTCTCTAAGTCGTTCCTCATAGGGCATGGTTTCCAGACCCTTCACCATCTTAGTTGCCCTCCTTTGGACCCGCTCCAGTTTCTCCACATCCTTTTTGAATTGTGGTGCCCAGAACTGGACACAGTATTCCAGGTGAGGCCTCACCAAAGCAGAATAGAGAGGCACTATTACTTCCTTTGATCTAGACACTATACTTCTATTGATGCAACCTAAAATAGCATTGGCCTTTTTAGCTGCTGCATCACACTGCTGACTCATGTTCAACTTATGGTCTACTTGGACTCCTAGATCCCTTTCACACATAGTTTCATTCAGCCAGATGTCCCCCATCCTATATCTGTGCATTTCATTTTTCCTCCCTAGGTGCAGAACCTTACATTTCTCCGCATTGAATTTCATTTTGTTAGTGTTGGCCCAGCTTTCTAGTCTATTCAGGTCATTCTGAATTTCAATCCTGTCTTCTGGAGTATTGGCTACTCCTCCTAATTTGGTGTCATCTGCAAATTTGATAAGTATGCCCCCAATTCTGTCATCCAAGTCATTAATAAAGATATTGAATAGCACTGGGCCCAGGACAGAGCCCTGTGGGACCCCACTGGTCACTTCTTTCCAGGATGAAAGGGAGCCATTGTTGAGCACCCTTTGAGTTCGGTCAGTCAACCAGTTACAAATCCATCTAATGGTTACCTTGTCTAGCCCACATTTTACGAGCTTGTTTGCAAGAATGTCATGGGGAACCTTGTCAAAGGCCTTACTGAAATCAAGATATACTATATCCACAGCATTCCCTTCATCTACCAAACTGGTAATTTTATCAAAAAAAGAGATCAGATTTGTCTGGCAAGACTTGTTTCTCTGAAACCCATGTTGGCTTTTTGTGATTATGGCATTGGCCTCTAAATGTTCACAGACTCTCTGCTTAATGATCTGCTCTAGAATCTTTCCTGGAATTGATGTCAGACTAACTGGACGATAATTGTTGGGATCCTCTTTTTTCCCCTTTTTGAAGATGGGCACAACGTTTGCCCTCCTCCAGTCTGCTGGGACTTCTCCTGTTCTCCAGGAGTTCTCAAAGATTATTGCCAATGGTTCCGATATTACATTCGCCAGTTCTTTTAATACTCTAGGATGTAGTTCATCTGGTCCTGGAGATTTATATTCATTTAGGTTAACCAGGTATTCCTGTACTATCTCTTTACTTATTCTGTGCTGAGATTCCCCTATTCTGTCTTCTGCTCCATTATCCTTAGGTTGACCACCCTTTGCCTTTTCTGAGAAGACTGAAGCAAAGAAGGTGTTGAGTAATTCTGCCTTTTCTTTGTCATCTTTGAGCATTTTGCCATCTTCTGCACGCAGTGGCCCTACTGTTTCCTTCTTCTTCCTTTTGCTTCGGACATACCCAAAAAAGCCCTTTTTGTTGTTCTTAACCTCTCTAGCCAGCCTGAGTTCATTCTGTGCTTTAGCTTTTCTGACTTTACCCCTACATGTGCTGGCTGTTTGTTTGAATTCCTCTTTCGTGATTTCCCCATTTTTCCATTTCTTATACATGTTCTGTTTAAGGCTTATCTCAGTTGAAAGTTCCTTAGTCATCCATCCTGGCTTCTTGAGACACCTCCCATTTTTCTTCCTCATTGGAACTGTTTGAAATTGCGCCTTCAGTATCTCCTTTTTGAGAAACTCCCATCCGTCTTGAACTCCCTTCTCTTTTAGTTTTCTTGACCATGGGATCTCCCCCAGTATTTCTCTAAGTTTATTGAAATCAGCTCTCCTAAAGTCTAGAATGCGTGTCTGAGTATGCCTGGCTTCCCCTTTCCGCTGTATAACAAACTCCAGGAGAACATGGTCGCTTCCCCCTAAGGATCCAACCACTTGCACCCCATTGACTAGGTCATCCCTGTTGGTTAAGATCAGATCTAAAATAGTTGATCCCCTTGTTGTCTCTTCCACCTTTTGGACAATGAAATTGTCTTCCAGGCAAGTGAGGAATTTGCTAGACCTTGAGGATTTGGCTGAGTTTGACTTCCAGCAAATATCCGGATAGTTGAAGTCCCCCATCACTACTACATCTCTCCTTTCTGAGTGTGTGCTCATCTGTTCTAGAAAGGCATCATCCAATTCCTCTGCCTGAGTCGGGGGTCTGTAGTAGACTCCCACAGTAACATCCCTGTTATTTCCCTCTCCTTTAATGTTTATCCAGATGCTCTCCACCTGGCTTCCAGTATTGACTTCCTGGATCTCTTCACTGGTGTAAATATCCCTGACATATAATGCTATTCCTCCTCCTTTCCTGTTTGGCCTGTTTCTCTTAAAAAGGTTATATCCCTCTATTTCTACATTCCAGTCATGAGACTCATCCCACCAGGTTTCAGTGATGCCTATTATATCATATTTGCTCTGTTGTGCTAGGAGTTCGAGTTCATCCTGTTTATTTCCCATACTCTGTGCATTAGTGTAGAGACATCTAAGAACATGTGTTCCCTTTACTTGCTGCCTGTGCAAATTTTTTTGCTTCCCACTGTTGGGTCCTTGCACTGTTTGCCTTGTTCCCTCTATGTCAGTTTGATTATTTTCTCCAGCCCTTTTGCCTTCCAAAATAATGTCTCCCTCCCCCATATAACTCAGTTTAAAGCCCTCCTGATCAGATTTTTGAGACTTTTGGCAAAAATGTTTTTGCCAACTGGTGTGAGATGCAGCCCATCCCTTGCCAGAAGTCCCTCCTCATGGAACCGCAGCCCATGATCCAAGAATCCAAACTGTTCTTGGCGGCACCATCTACGGAGCCAGTTATTCACCTCTGCTATTTTCTTCTCCCTTCCTGGACCATGCCTTTCTACTGGGAGAAGAGATGATATGACAACCTGTGCATCCATCTCTTTCAGCTTCCTTCCTAGAGCCTCATAATCCCTTATGATATTCTGAAGGCTGTGCCTTGCAGTATCATTGGTTCCCACATGAACCAGAAGAAAGGGGTGTTGATCAGTAGGCTTGACAAGTCTTGTCAGCCTCTCAGTTACATGATGGATCTTTGCCCCAGGGAGACAACACACCTCCCGAGACATCTTGTCAGGCCCACAAACCACTGCTTCTGTACCCCTCAGCAAGGAGTCCCCCACAACCACCACACGCCTCCTCCGAGGCTTAGCAGCGGCTGTTCCCTTTCGTGGTACTCTCAGTCTCCCCTGCTCTGTCCCTGATGTCTGTCCCTGCTGCTTTTCCTCATCATCTCTGATAACAGAGAGAGATTCAAAGTGATTCTGTAGCTGCAAGCTCACAGAACGAACCGTGGTTTCCCTACTTCTGCGTGTAACTTTCCTCCAACCATCTCCTTCTTTTGTGTGTGAAGTGACCTCTTCTTCCTCAGCAACTTTCTCTGTGTGTTTCCTGTCCAGGACCATCTGGTCCTTTCTGTTCAAGAGAACCTCCTGCTCTCTGTGATGCTGAAGTGTTGACACCTGGGCCTCCAACTGCTGAACTCTTCCTTCTAAGAGGGCTACCAACTTGCACTTGGTGCAGGTGAAGTTCCCCACATCTATAGGCAAGAAGACAAACATCCCACAGGTGTTGCAGGTGACTGCTGCAGGTCCCTCAGTGTCCATAGTGAGGTCTTAAGGAGGCAATGAAACAAGACTGTGGGCTTCTCCTGTAAAACACCAGTGTAAAAAATCCCTGTGTGGCTGGCCTTTGTCCCCAAGCTCTGTTAGTGAGCTCAATCAACTGGGCCTATAGGTATCTAGAAAGTTCCTGGCTGCTAGCTCCTTCTAGAGGCAAGTCCCTGATTCACTTCCTCTGAATCCCCACAGCCCCTTAAGGGAATAGTGGGAAGAAAAGTATAAATATTGAATGAGTTTGTCCTCACTGTGTTCAGGCTACCTTCTCCTCTGTACTTCCCCCCTGCCTTGGCTATCAAATATAAAAATGAGTATGAAAAGAAAAAAATGTAGCCAGCTCAAGTAAACAGCCTGACTGCAGCTCTTCGGACCAGCTGAAGTTTCTGAGCACTTTTCAAAGGCAGCCTCATGTAGAGCACATTACAGTAATCCAAACAAGATATAACCAAGTCATGTACCACCGTGGCTAGGTCTGACTTCTCCAGGAATAGATGCAGTTGGTGCACAAGTTTTAGTTGTGCAAAGGCACTCCTGGTCACTACTGATACCTGGCCTTCCAGGCTCAGTGCTGAATCCAGAAGTACCCCCAAACTACAAACCTGAGTTTTTAGGGGAAGTGTAACATCATCTAACACAGGCTTAATCCCTACTACCGGATCTGTGTTTTGACTGACCAGGAGCACCTCTATCTTGCCTGGATTAAGCTTCCATTTGTTTGTCCTCATCCAGTCTATTACAGCAGCCAGATACTGGTTTTGGACAGAAACAGTTTCCTTGGAATTAGGTGGAAAGGAGTGATAGAGCTGGGTATTATCCGCTGGATGACCTTTCCCAGCAATTTCATGTAGATATTAAAAAGCATAGGGGACAGAACTGAGCCCTGAGGGACCCCACAGGCCAATGGCCAAGGAGTAAAACAGGTATCCCCCAGCACCACCTTCTGAGAAAATGCTCCAAGAAAGAATGGAGCTACTGTAGAACAGTACCTCTAAACATCATCCCAGAGAAGTGGTTCGGAAGGATATCATGGTCGATGGTATCAAAAGCCACTGAGAGGTCCAGCAAAACCAACAGGAACACACTCCCTGTATCCAGTTCTCTGCGTAGGTCATTCAACAAGGTGACCAAAGCTGTTTCTGTCCCATAACCAGGCCTAAAACCAGACTGACATCTCTTATTACCAATGCATACTCCTTGCAACTAGATTCTATTTATGTGCAACTAAAACCTGGATGTTAAACAGCTTACATGGAATTAAGAGCCACTGAAATTAATGTGATTTACAATTAGAAAGATGCAGCCAGCATTAGTCAAACTGGGTTGTAAGAAAGTGAAGAACAGTTGTTATACAGAAGAAAATAACTCTTTATTATTCTCCCAGAATCTCTTATATAAATTTCAAGTGATTATTTTTATGTAGCATATTCCATTTCTTATTAATATATCTTCAATCATTTTGAGTTACAAATAGTCTGTATTCTGTACAATCTATTTATATATTTGTTTTCCTCCTGCAGTTCTGAAACAGATTAATCTCTTTCATACTGGTTAAACTTCAATAATTGTTCTCTTTCCAATCAATGCACATTTAATTAATAGGAAAACAATTGGCTTATTAAACTAAGGCCACTTTTCCCAGGTTTTGCTGACTATTTGGATTTATGTACTTATGCCTTTTTTTTCAGACTTAAAGAAAAGTAAAATGAATTTTATGTTAGGAATTTCCAGAAGTAAAACTGACTAGAACATGGAAAATGAATATTTTTAACTATACCTAAATATTGCCTTTTATCTCAGGAATAAGAGAATATTTCCAATAAATATGTTATCATTTTTCCCAGAACTAGTCTTCACTAAGACAAAATCAGTTATCAATATTTGTTCCATTTTCAACCAAAATAAAAGTAGAACTCTGGATGTTTCATGACTAAAAATTGCTATCAAACAATTTTATTAAGCTACAATAGAAGTGCGACTGGTACTGCTTGTTTAATAAAACTGGGTAAAAAAGAAGTGTATATTAAAAACTCACAATAGTTTCAGTTATAATATCACAATGAGATAGGCTTATCACCATGTCTTGGGTTGTCACTGTGATGCTGCAGTCGAGTATACTGCAGCTGATCTATTGATCTAACAAGCTCAAAGCCACAATGATTCAGATTTTATTTCCATTGCTTCACAACACTTTGAAGCCACCCTCTGCCCCTTGATGGCAAGAATTGTGCAACTTTCCTATGAAAACTGTGGAACTTGCACAGATAACTGAATAGCTTTCTATAATCAACACATTTTCTCCTAAGAAATATGTAGTTTTCCCTGAAAACTGTGCAGCTTTCTTCAAAGACAGGAAATTGCACAACATCCAAACTGGCAAATGCTACAGCTTCAGTGTAGCCATTTTTTTGCCTGTTGCATAACATTTGGGTTGCAGAACATTACAAATGTCAAAAGATGCTGCTTTAGTTGTCCTTCATTTCTTTTCTTTTCTTTTTCTATACAACATTGCTTGTCTTCCTTCTTTCTCACAATTGAAATCAAAGTATAAGTGGAATTTCTTCAAAGTCAATCAGGCTCTCTCTTGTTTTCAACAAATTTTCTACCATGCCAAGTTTTCACAATGTCAAATACTTCACCATATTGTTCAAACAAGGAAGTAGCATTTATTTTTTTGTTTTTGCACACGTTTTTCCAAGTACATAGTGAAAAACTATATAAGGGTGTGGAAAAGCCAGCTTTTTGCCAGCACAACAAAGAGCAGCATTTTGCTGCTTCTTTTCGGGCTGACAAAAAGGCAGATTGTGGCTGAAGCATGTGGTTTCCATAGCCCCAATTTGGCTTTCTCAGGGGTTGCTTCAACCTGCGGCTTCATGGCGGTCTGTTCCGGCCCTAAGTGGATGTTTGACCCTTTACCATGGCAGTTAGTGGTGCAAAACTGTAAGAGGCACACCTTAGCACACTTTTAGTGAAGGGTGTCAGCTCTGGAACATCTTCTACTGGTCCTGGGATTGGGGAATGGGGTGGGATGGGCAGACAGGGAGAACTCTATTTTTGGGGTTGACCTGAGTGTTCACCCTACCTTGTAGAGACTTGGGACTTGTGTGGGAAAGTGGTCTGGGTTACCTTCCAGTAAATGAGTAGTTGAGGAGCAACCCATTGTATTGGATTGCCATTGGAGTCAGGAGCTTTTCCCAAGGGAGGTGGAAGAGTTGGTCATAGGCTGACACATAGCCTCAGCTGGATGCACATCAGATTGCACCTGCCCTTTTGCTCATTCCCTGGTTCAAAACACTTAAATAGTTTTGTAATCAATAAAATGGCTCTTATTCAATCCAGTTCATGTGTTTGATCTTGTTATTTCGAGGTTGGTTATCAAGACCTTAAATTATCAAGTAAAAACTTCCATTTGGAAAACATCCTGAAATAATCTAAAGCAGGTTTGGGCCCCACCCAGTCCTGTGGAAAACACAGATATAAACAGAAGCATTCCAAAGAAGTTTATTGGGCATTTTGCCCTCTCCTTCAAAAGCAAATATGGTTTGGTGTTCACCCATCTGAAGTGCACATTGCTCTTTCTCCACTCCTACATTTTATTCCCCGCTGTTTGAAGCAAAGCAACTTGACAGTGGTTTCAACAACAACAAAAAGGCAGCCCTGTTATAAAACTTTTAATAATGGTTTTAAAAAAATAACTTTAGCACATAGCATATCTTGGTGATTAATGATAGGACCATTAATTAAATCTTACCCATTAGACATTCATTAGTCTTCAGGTAATGCAGTTCAATCTCAGTGATTACTGAGATTTAATACTATAAATAAATATGGTGAATTCCCTATCAGCCATGTCTGCAGCCTTGGTAATATGATGAGTCGTATAGCCCCTTTATCTTCACTGATTAAATTAATTTTAAATTAATGAATGTATTTTTGTTTCTTAATATTATACTTACCAAAGGAGAGGAGACATGGTTGCCTTCAACATTTGTTGCAAAAACAAAACCCCCTTCTTTGTAAAAATAAAAAATAAAAAATGTAACACTAAATACTTTCTTCTTGTAAATCATAACTGCAGTTTCAAAAATCTAACAATTTGTGGTTTTGGATATTTTCTTGTTCTCTCTGTGTGGTAATTCAATGTATTATCAGGAGCTAAACGGAAATTAATTTTGTACTTTTCATCTCTAAAGTAGAGCATGTTAATGTGGACAATGAGGATTCGGCAAGTGTACTGGACTGAAGTAATGTACTGTACGGTTTACTCAAGGTTATCTTCACAGGTTTTAAGTATATGCCAAAAATTATTTGAGTTGTTGTGTACCTTCAAGTCATTTCTGACTTTAGGAGATCCTAAGCCTAAGGTAAACCTATATTGGGAGTTTTCATGGCAGCACATTCCATTCCTCTGAGGTTGAGAAAGCATGACTTGACCAAAGTCACCCAGTGAGTTTCAATGGCTAAGGGGGGATCTGAACCCTGGTTTCCCAATGTCCTAGTCCAACACTCAAACCACTACGCCATGACGATTCTCACATAATTTTAAAGGTAAAATGTAAAATGAATCCTATAAGCACATTTCTACAAACAAACACAGTGGGTGGGTACATACAACAGTAAACTGTAATGATCTATAGCTATCTATGGGCTGCATTTCTGGGTCCAGTCCCTTCTAGCCATTTTCATCAGGATTATTTTCTTTTGTTCACTCAGTTTTTATGCAGTAGCCAGATGAAGTCAATTGTGATCTGTGTGTGTTTTCTCAGTTGCTTGTCTATCTAGAATCCAGCTACACCAATGGTGATTTTTCTAATTTAAATACAATGACATTTTTCATCTGGGTCACAAGCTAATGAAGTTATTCTGGAATACTGCTTTTTAAAAGGTTTATGTCCTCTGTCTAATTGATTCTTCTATCCTTATGGCAAATAAATACCATTGAATCAGTAATTGATCTGGCTATAAAGAGGGCAGAAATACAGGAGCAGGGGGTTAATTGGCCTAGATAAAACTTAGTTTGGGGTCTGAAAACTTATTGGGTTTTAGGATATTTGTCTTCCAACTGGGATTAGTGGAAGCAGTAATGCCTACTTTCTCACCCCAGAAGTTTAAGCAGTTTAAGTTCTTACACTCAGGATATTTTCATGGGAAGAGTATTCCCCAAACATTTACCCAGTATTTACCGATTTGAAGTAAGGGAAAGCAGATTTCACCCATTCAGATTCAAGGCTGCAAAACTACAGAATGCATTGTGGTTTTTTTAAATCCAATGTTCCTGGTATTTGCCTCTCAATTATATACTCTGTGCAAAAAAAGAGGTTTTTTTTTTTTTTTTTTAAAAAAAAAGTTAAATGTGTGTAAAGCTGTATTTTATGTGCAAAAAACTCCAGATGTTTTTTTTTTTCTATGTAGAATTAGCCCTTAACTGCAAAGATTTTCACCCATCTAGGGTCTCTCCTTGTCAAGCTTCCCTCACACTCAAGAAACCATTCATTTTTTTTTGTTTTGTTTTCTTTTGGGCTTTTAAAAATAATTTTAGCATATTTCAATAATCCTTCCATCCCTACAGGAAAGTCATTGTGCTTGTTGTTGTGTGTCTCCAATTTATTTCCGATTTATGGTGACCCTAAGCTGAACTTTCTGAGGCACAGAAACTTTTCTGACTGGCACAGAGTCACCCAAGTGGCTGTCCACATGGCCTGTGTTTGCTTCCCCCCAGGCCTTGCACCATACTGTTTGGGCTGGATCTTGGAAGACGAGATGTAGATCCAGTATATTCAGCATGATCCTAGCATAACCAGCCCTTAGCACTGGTCAATACAATCCCCACTTTGCCATGGAATTTTCCAGAAACTCCATGGCAAACCCCATCAATTTAGACACCGTGCATGATCCTTGCCATTCTCTTCTACTAGTGGGCACACTGCCATCCCTGTGCCTGATGCAGAAACAGAATGCTGGCTGCACCCGTATAGCCAGGTGCCTTTTTTTTTTTTTTTTTTTTTTTTTTTTTTTTTTTTTTTTTTTTTTGCATTGGGGGTCTGCTCACTAGTGAAGACACAGGGGGAAGGTAACGGATGTGTGCTGGTAGCAGGTACATGGTCCAATGCAGGGATAGGCATGTAAGCACCTGCTGGTTCCCATGCGGGCTGGGGGATCAACCTGGGTCAGCACCTAGGCCACAAAAGCATAGGCCAAGCCTGTACTTTCCTAGCCCATCTGCTCAGGGACCAAGGGGGGGGAACTGAACCCTGGCGTCCAGCATTGTAGTCCAATGCTCATAGCACTACACCACACTGGCTCTGCCCAATACTGTTGGTATTGCTAAATATTATTGTGGAAGTCATACCTCATTAAATCTTGTGTCAAATCTCCCCAAAATAATTTTATTTTCAGCTCACTCTGGAACAAAATTGTTTTCATTAGCTCTAAATGACTCTGATGTGGACCTTTCCAGTGCAAAAACAAACAAACAAACCAAAAACAAAAAAACAAAAACAAAAAGCTAGGTTTGATTTTTAAGGAAAAAGCTGATATGATCTTTTCTGTGTCAGCATAGGAAAACAAAATTAAATCACTTTCAGAAAGAACATTTCGAGGGAAGCACATAGTTAGATTGATATTGATAATTTTGATTTAATTGCATAGCTCAGGTCTTTAAAAAAATAGTTTGAAATAGCCAAGCAAAGATTTGAGTTCTACAGTTTCTGAATCTGAACAGCACTAATTGTTTGTTTTCCTTCATATTATGGTAATTCCTTTATTCTAATTATACATTCTTTGCCATTGCCTCATCTCAAGGCAATACATTTTTCAATCTAATTGTGTGTTTTGTGGATAATTTATCCATTTGTGTTTTGATTTGACCATCCTGCAAATGCATTTTCCTTTGTCCTTGTGTTATCAGATGAGACAGGCTTGCAGTGAGTGTTTGTCCTATCAGTTCCACATATTGTTGCATAAATAAGTGTGCCGCTTCTAATTTGTCTGATTGTTAAGGTCAACAATTGCAAACTTTCCCATCTCTGTGAGAATGAGAATTCTGCCAGACCTTTAATCATTCTCAAATCACTTTCAATTTGGCAGCATCTCTTGAGAAATGTGACTAATATTACACATTACATACCAGACAAAATAATGATCAACATTATAATGTCATCATATATTAATCTCTATCCTGCTCTTAATATTATGTTGAAAGAATGCTAAACAATAAGAATAATTTTTTTCCCCTGAAAAGTCTATATTTCTGTAGTGAAACTTTTGATTTAATACAGTAAAAACTCATGAGTATATATGACTTTGCTTTAACAATTTATCATTTCATAAACTTGTTGTTTCTTTAAATTACTCTTTCTCTCTCTCTCTCTCTCTTCTCTGTAAAAAAAAAAAAAAAAAACCCTTCCAGATTTTGATTACCTTTTTCTAAATTGTAAATTTAGCAATTACATGCATTTTTTCCTGTTCATTTCTTTATTGCATCAGAGGAGGGTACGCCCCAAGAAAGACATGAAGCAGATTGGCATGATAAAAGGCCACAACGTTATTCCAGCAATACCAAAGGTAGGGTTGGCCCAAAAGCATGAGGTCTGGATCTGCACATCACCAACATCAAGGTTGATTGATGTGAAGTTGTTTGTATGCCAAGCATTGGGTTGACTTTGAGGCAATGCAATGCCCTTGCGCAATTACGCAATTACACAGCTACCAGAGGAAAGCCTCTTGTCACTGGGATAAACTCCATGTGACCCACTGTTGGCCACATCACACTGTGATGTTTCCTGGGTCCAAAGGACTCCCAATCCGGTGCTACCGAGTCCTGGAAACCAGCCCACCAGATCCAATACCTGTGATACTGCCCCAACAAGTTGTGACAAGCAACACCAAACCCAGAGAGGGAGGGTGGGGAGCTGAGCAGCAAAATGCGTGGCGTGATGTAATGCACCGCTGGAGTCCAAGACCTGTATCCCTCCTCCCGAGGCCTAACCAGCCAAGGGAGGAGGAGGCAGGACGGCAGAGCCGATTCCTGGCATGCCCACCCAGCAGCCCAGAAGCCCGGGGGCTGAGAGGGCACGCTCCCAGGAGCGCGCACACAGCCACCTTCCCACTGGTGGGAGCAGGCACACAGCAAATTTCCCAGTGGCAGGAACAGCCGCATGCCAAAAACAGCCAGCTTGGGGCTTCCTGCACCCCGGAGCAACTGTGCCTACCTGCCTGCCCAGGGCAGGAGGCACCATTTTGAAGCATATATGTATCATTGCTCAACCCTGGGACTTGCCCAAGTCAATTTACAATGAATAAAAACAATGTAAAAATAGAGGAATATAAAATTGTTAAAGCAAACTTAACAATATACAGTGGGCTCTTGTTATCCATTGGGGGTTGGTTTTGGTCTATGACCGTAAGTAAAGATTGATTGATTGATTGATTGATTGGGGGTTGGTTCCAGGATCCTCCATGGATAACAAAATCTGTGGATGGTCAAGTCCCCCTAAATATAATGGTGCAGCAATATGGAAAATCAAGTTTTGTAATCTAGAATTTAAACCTTTTTTGAATATATTCAAACTGTGGATGCTTTAATCTGTGGATAAAAAAATCCATGGATAAAGAGGACTGACTGTACTACAAACATTCCTCATTTTTTAAGAACAACAACAACAGACAGTTAATACAGGCATACAATTTTTCAAGGACCAAACATCATACAAGATGACATTGCCAAAAACTCAAAGGGAATGAAGGCAGCCTGACTTTCTTTGAGAGGATGTTCCACTGTGTGATACTGCAATTTTAAGACAGAAATTAATATTGTGTACTCATTATATCAATTGTATCCTCCTTGCTAATGGATACAATTTAGCAGTGGGATAAAGTATTGTGTCTCTCCTAGGTCCCATAGCCAGTCAGTTCAAACAATGTATACTACACGAAAGTGTAGACGACACTTTCATCATTTGGAGCCATGGAGAAGAAGATCTGGCTGTATTTCTGAACCATTTGAACAACATCCACCCTAACATCCAATTCACAATGGAAAAAGAAAAGGAAGGAACACTACCATTCTTGATTTTCCTAGTCATTTGCAAACCAAACCTACATTTGGGCCACACAGTTTACAGAAGACCTACACATATGTATAGATACCTGCACAAGAACTCCAACCATCATCCAGGACAAAAAAAGAAGCACAATAAAAACAATGGTAGACCGGGCAAAACGGATCTGTGAACCCCACTTCTTGGAAGATGAACTGAAACACCTAGACTGGGCTCTACAGGCCAAAGGTTACTCCAGCACAGACACCAGAAGGGCTGCCAGGCCCAGAAAAAAACCAGAGGAGGGAAGACAAACAACCACCCAAAGGAAAGATATTTTTACCATACATTTTTACCAAGGAGTCACAGACAGAATAGGGAAAGTAGTGAGGAAACACAACCTGCAAATGGTTTACAAACCGACGAAGAAAATCCAGCAAATGCTTTGCTCAGCCAGGGACAAGAGAGACCCTCTCACAGCCACTGGAGTGTACTGCATTCCATGAAACTTAGGACAGGTCTACATAGGGACCACCAACACAGTGTACAAACAAGAATCAGGGAACATGAGAGATACTGCAGACTGGGTCAGCTGGAAAAATCAGCAGTAGCAGAACATGCTATAAACCATCCTGGGCATGAAATGCTGTTTGAAAGCACTGAAATTCTGGACCATGCCAACCACTACCATGTCAGAATGCACAGGTAAGCCATTGAATTCCATAAACACCTGGACAACTTCAACAGGAAAGAGGAAACCCTGAGGGTAAACAAGGCTTGGCTACCAGTCCTGAAGAACAGCAAGGTTAAGACTCAACCAATGCAAATGAGAAATAGCCTGGGGTCAGGGGATTCCCAGCAGACAATGAGCACTACTTAGCAGACATTAATCCCCTCTTGCACATTCTCACACCCTGAGGACTGCCATTAGCAACAGAACAATACATTTGCAAATCACTCCTCCTTTCCCAGGGTCACACAGGATATATATATCCAAACCTTTTCCAGGCTATCATTCTCTGAAGATGCCAGCCACAGATGCTGGCAAAATTTCAGAAAGGAACTCTTCTAGAACATAGCCACATAGCCCAAAAACCCTACAAAAAACAATGTATACTTTACTTGTTCATGAAAAGAGTCTTAAAACTAATGTCTGTCTCAGAATAGGTGTAAAATCTATGAGATTCCATACTAATAAAGACTTGCAGTGAAACCCTCAAACGAAAGTATCTACTTATTTTATCAATAAATTTATCTATACATTTTTAAGATGATCAAATTTGTCTGTTTCATTGCCTAAAAATCTGCTCTCCTTCCACCTTGGGCCTTAACTTGTGACAGGAGTTTTTAAAGGCATATGTTGTGCTTTTAAAATTCTTCTTACATTTTAAATGTGTTCAAAACTCTTTAAACTTTGTGTTTTAATGTTATACTTTCATTTTGTGTCAATAAAAATATTGTTTAACTGGTCTTTTAAACTTTGGTACTAAAAGGTTTTTGTTTCTTTGTTTTTGGAGCTGTACTTTGTTTTAACTTTTCATAAGCCACCTTAGGTGTGCATCAGGAAAATTGTGGGATAAAGATTGTTTATTTTATTAATTGATAAAAAAACACAACAAATTGGAACATCATTCCATTTCCATTCTATATCAGTTTATGACATTTTTTGAAACAAATTTGCATGGAAATGCAAATTAATTTTGGTATGCATTTCTCCAAATGTATTTATTCCCTGTAAGTTTTCCTAATTAATGTATATTCATATGTGATATTCCCCAGTGTATGTATTTTTGTAAAAAAAAAAATATTATTGATAATTGTATCACAAAATGTGAAGAGTGAAGAATATTTTTGTTCAATTTTCATATCAGTTCAAAAAGTATAAATATAAATGTATCTTATTTAAAATACAAAGCAAATGCCAGATGGTGCCACCAAGAATGGTTTGGATTCTTGGATCATGGGCTGCAGTTCCATGAGGAGGGACTTCTGGCAAGGAATGGGCTGCATCTCATGCCAGTTGGCAAAAACATTTTTGCCAACAGTCTGAAGAATCTGATCAGGAGGGCTTTAAACTGAGTTATGTGGAGAAGGGAGACAGCATTCTGGAAGGCAAAAGGGCTGGAGAGAATAGTCAAACTGACATAGAGGGAAGAAGGCAAACAATGCAAGGACCCAACAGTAGGAGGCAAAAAATGTGCAAAAGCAGCAAGTAAAAAGGACACAGGGTCTTAGATGTCTCTACACTAATGCACAGAGTATGGGAAATAAGCAGGATGAACTTGAACTCCTGGCACAACAAGAGAAATATGATATAATAGGCGTCACTGAAACCTGGTGGGATGAGTCTCACGATGGAATACAGAAATAAAGGGGCATAACATTTTTAAGAGAAACAGGCCAAACAGGAAAGGAGCAGGAATAGCATTATATGTCAGGGACATTTACACCAGTGAAGAGATCCAGGACATCAGTACTGGAGGCCAAGTGGAGAGCATCTGGATAAAAATTAAAGGAGAGGGAAATAACAGGAATGTTACTGTGGGAGTCTAATACAGACCCCCAAGTCAGATGGAGGAATTGGATGATGCTTTTCTAGAACAGATGACCACACACTCAGAAAAGAGAGATGTAGTAGTGATGGGGGAGTTCAACTATCCAGATATTTGCTGGAAGTCAAACTCTGCCAAATCCTCAAGGTCTATTAAATTCCTCAATTGCCTCGAAAACAGTTTCATTGTCCGAAAGGTGGAAGAGGCAACAAGGGGATCAGCTATTTTAGATCTGATCTTAACCAACAGGGATGACCTAGTCAATGGGGTCCAAGTGGTTGGAACGTTAGGTGGGAGTGACCATGTTCTCCTGGAGTTTGCTATACAATGGAAAGGTGTGCTATATAGACACAAATTCTAGACTTTAGGAGAGCTGATTTCAATAAACTTAGATAAATACTGGGGGGTGATCCCATGGTCAAGAATATTAAAAGGAGTTCAAGACAGATGGGAGTTTTTCAAAAAGGAGATACTGAAGGCACAATTTCAAACAGTTCCAATGAGGAAGAAGAATGGGAGATGTCTCAGGAAGCCAGGATGGTTGACTAAGGAACTTTCAGCTGAGCTAAGTTTTAAATGGGACATTTATAAGTAATGGAAAAATGGGGAAATCACCAAAGTGGAATTCAAACAAATAGCAAGGACCTGTAGGGATAAAGTCAGAAAAGCTAAAGCACAGAATGAAGTCAGGCTTGCTAGAGAGGTTAAGAACAATAAAAAGGGCCTTTACGAGTATGTCCGCAGCAAAAGGAAGAAGAAGGAAGTGATAGGGCTGCTGTGTGGAGAAGATGGCAAAATGATAACAGGGGACAGAGAAAAGGTAGAATTACTCAACACCTTCTTTGCTTCAGTCTTTTCAGAAAAGGCAAAGCATGTTCAACCTGAGTACATTGGAGCAGAGGACAGAATAGGAGAATTTCAGCACACAATAAGTAAAGAGATAGTACAGGAATACTTGGTTAACCTAAATGAATATAAGTCTCCGGGACCAGATGAACTACATCTGAGGGTACTAAAAGAACTGGCAAATGTAATATCGGAACCATTGACAATAATCTTTGAGAACTCCTGGAGTACAGGAGAAGTCTCAGCAGACTGGAGGAGGGCAAACGTTGTCCCAATCTTCAAAAAGGGGAAAAAAGAGGATCCCAACAATTATCGTTCAGTTAGTCTGACATCAATTCCAGGAAAGATACTAGAGCAGATCATTAAACAGAGAGTCTGTGAACATCAAGAAGGCAACGCCATAATCACAAAAAGTCAACTTGGGTTTCAGAGAAACAAGTCATGCCAGACAAACATGATCTCTTTTTTTGATAAAATTACCAGCTTGGTAGATGAAGGGAATGTTGTGGATATAGTATATCTTGATTTCAGTAAGGCCTTTGACAAAGTTTCCCATGACATTCTTGCAAACAAGCTTGTAAAATGTGGGCTAGACAAGTCAACTGTTAGGTGAATTTGTAATTGGTTGACCAGTCGAACCTAAAGGGTGCTCATCAATGGTTCATTTTCATCCTGGAGAGAAGTGACAAGTGGGGTGCCACAGGGTTCTGTCGTTGTCCCAGTGCTATTCAACACTTTTATCAATGACTTGGATAACAGAATTGGGAGCATACTTCTCAAATTTGCAGATGACACTAAACTAGGAGGAGTAGCTAATACCCCAAAGGACAGGATCAAAATTCAATATGACTTGAATAGACTAGAAAGCTGGGCCAAAGCTAACAAAATGAAATTCAACACGGAGAAATGCAAGGTTCTGCACTTAGGGAGGAAAAATGAGATGCACAGATATAGGATGGGGGACATCTGGCTGAATGAAACTACTTGTGAAAGAGATCTAGGAGTCCAAGTAGACCATAAGTTGAACACGCGATGCGGCAGCTAAAAAGGCCAATGCAAATTTAGGCTGCATCAATAGAAGTATAGTGTCTAGATCCAGGGAAGTAATAGTGTCACTCTCCTCTGCTTTGGTCAGGCCCCACCTGGATTATTGTGTTCAGTTCTCGGCACCACAATTCAAAAAGGATGTGGAGAAATTGGAGTGAGTCCAAAGGAGAGCAACCAAGATGGTGAAGGGGGTGGAAGCCATGCCTTATGAGGAGTGACTTAGGTAGCTGGGGATGTTTAGCCTGGAGAAGAGAAGATTAAGAGGTGATATGATAGCCCTCTTTAAGTATTTGAAGGGGTGTCATATACAGGAGGGAGCGAGCTTGTGTTCTGCTGCTCCAGAGACTAGAACATGGAACAATGGATGCAAACTGCAGGAATAGAGATTCCACCTCAACATTAGGAGGAACTTCCTGGCAGTAAGGGCTGTTCAACAGTGGAACATACTCCCTCGGAGTGTAGTGGAGTCTCTTTCCTTAGAGGTCTTTAATCAGAGGCTGGATGGCCATCTGTCGGGGATGCTTTGATTGGGAGTTCCTGCATGGCAGGGGGTTGGACGGGATGGCCCTCGTGGTCTCTTCCAACTCTATGATTCTATGATTCTATGCAAAAATTCTTCCCCATTCCTACTTGAAAACCCCTAAAGGTGTATCTTTTCCCTTACATGCCTCTTGAATTTGAACACTGTCTAAAAATTTAAGGAGCAAATTGTGTGTAAGAGACACTCAGCAGTTAAGGGTATTAGCCAAAATTTCTTGTATGTGATTGGCATGGTTTCCCATTCTTTTCTAATGAAAGATTCATATCACACAGGGGAATCCCTGTAATACAAGCCAAATATTCCACAGGAGGAAGACACATCTGCTTCTAACCCAGGCAATTTTGTATGCACATCAGAACTATTTGATCATAATTATGTTTGCACATATCTGCACACAACAATTTTTGAAAACAGAAATGGGTAAATTTACTGTCCAGGAATGAAGGACAACCTGGTTACAAAAATTCACATCCATACCACTTAATCACTATCTTTTAACATTTGTATACATCAGATATTCGTGATATGGAACTTTTTGTTTAGGAACTATGTACCAGATAGGAAATTAGCTGCAAAACCAGACACTTATTAAAACACTGATGTCCAAGGCAATTATTTATGATACTGAAATATCTGTGGGTGTCACAGTTGAGAGCTGTCATGATGTAGTGGTTTGAGCACTGGACTGGGAAGATTTTCAGATGGGGAAAAAAGCTGGGAGTAAAAGGCATACTCCTGGCAAAATTGCCCGATTGCACTGAAGATATTCTGACAATGTTGTGCTGTTCCAAGACTTATCCCAGGAAGATTTCAGACACATTGAACTGACCCAGGGTTTCTCCTGGGAAGAACCAGGAATGCTCCAGCAACAAACCAATCATGGGACTTCTTCGTGAATGGTTTGTTGCTGGAGCATTCCTGGTTCTTCCCAGGAGAAACCCTTGATCAGTCCAATGTGCCTGAAATCTTCAGTGCAACTGTGTGACTTTGCTGGGAGTATGTTTTTTATTCCTCCCCCCCCCCCCCCATATAAAAATCTCCTATGATTGGAGAGCAGTGTTTGAATCCCTTCTCATAGATGGAAATCTACTGTGTGACCTTGGGCAAGTCACATTCTTCAGCCTTAGAGGAAGGGAAAGACAAACCCCTTCTAAACAAATCTTGCCAAGAAAACCTCATGAGAGGTCTGCTTTTGGGTCACTATAAGTCAAAAACAACTTGAAGGCATGCAGCAATATAAAATTACAGCTGGACTAGGAGATGGAAGCCAGTGTGATTTGTGGTTTGACTAGACTGAGGAGATCCAGGTTCAGTCATCATTTATCATTTATCTATGGTTATCAACAGGTATTCTAGACTAGTTACTGTCTGCAAGCTAACTATCCCACAGGGTTTTTGACAACATAGGAGATTATCAGATGGGGAAAAAAGCTTGGAGTAAAAGGCATATCCCTGGAAGAGTAGCATGATCATGCTGAAGATTTTCAGATAAATTGTGTTTCTCAAAGACTTCACCCATGAAGAACCAGCAATGCTCCATCAACAAACCATTCATGGGACTTCCCTGTGAATGATTTGTTGATGGAGCATTCCTGGTTCTTCATGGGTTAGGTCCTGGATAAGCATGATGTCATCTGAAAATCTTCAGTGCAATTGTGTGACTTTGCCAGGAGTATGCCCCTTTTCCCCATGATTTCCCCGCATCTGATAATCTCCATATATGAGAGTAGGGCTTCATGTGTTCCATCTTGAACTTTTTGGAGGAAATCAGTATATATTTGTAGTGAGTGATCAAAATAAAATAAATGAGTAAATTTGGGTAAATAATCATAATTGTCATGCTCTCTTTCTGACCAAAAATCTGCTTTCAAAATTCTTCTAAAATAATTTATAAAACTGTTAAATTTTAGATGTCTGGGTTTTCCCCATATAATGAGGCCTATATAATGAGCAGCTAAATTAATTCCTAAGAATTTTAAATAAATATGAGATAAATTTGGTATGTCCTGAGAAATTTTGAAGAACTGGTGAAGAGACCTCCAGTTCCAAATAAATCAGATACTTTATCATGCTAGTGCACAGTGCACTGTAAGATGCCTTCAGATGTCATATTTCACCATATTGTCAGTGAAAATTAGTTGCAATCATATGCAATGTCATGATCAAATGAAATGATGTCAGAACAAGTTTCAGAGCTTGCTCTTACTACTAGAAATTACTGTGACAAAATTACTTTGGCAAAATTAAAAAGAAAGTCTCCTTAAAAGAAGCACCTTGTAAAAGCATGAGAGGTGGTATTTATCCCATAACAAACACAAGAAAGAATTTCATGTTTCACTAAACTTTAATACAATAGTGTGGCAGAAACTTTCACAAACTTTAACTCCTTGTTAAAAAGAAGATGGCTCTGGATAACAAATGTATGATGCTGGAATTGTAATCCCATATATATTTGCTTTCCCACTGGAAACACTACATGTTTCAAGTCCACAAAGAAAAAAAAAACCTTGACACACATTTTGAGCAAGTACAACATGTTTGTCCACTGAGTAATCAGTTACATAGACTGAAGATATTTGCGAACAGTTACCATTTCTTGCTTTTTGCTTCTATAAGGTGTGTGTGTGTTTGGGGGGGGGGGGATGTTCGAGAAAAAGAATTTGACAAATTCTTTTAGGTTGTAAAATTCATTGACAATTGGCATATCTAATGTTGTATTTCTAGAACAAGGGTAGAACACTGCAAAGACAGGTATTATTTATATCTTACCTTGTAAGTGTTGAATTTTTTTTGCATTCTCTTTCCCCCTCCTTAGATAGATAGGGATTTCCTCTCCATTCTCTCTCTCTCTCTCTCTCTCTCTCTCTCTCTCTCTCACACACACACACACACACACAAACTAACCATGTGATTTCACTTCACCTTTTGGACTATCAGACACATTCTCACAAACAACTGCATGTTTTCAAGCTCCCTCCTCTCTCAACTTTCTTTGGAAAGATGGTGAGATAAATATTTCTTTTACCTGAAATGTTCACTAGCTACATTAGGATATAGCCTTTATGTATATAGATTAAAGCCATTAGTAAACTTTTGTTTGAACTACAAGCTGCTTGTGTTGTTTTTGGAGTCAGTTTCAGTTCTTATGGAAGCATAGTTAGACAAGAGCACATTTCTACTACTCTGATAATTTAAAGCTTGATCCTAACAGACTTGGCTTTGATATTTTTGATATTTAAGTATTTTTGTTTCTTTACCAAAGGCTGAAGTCTTAGGAAGTGTAAATTACCCTACAGTAATTGGATATAGAATTAATTTACTGTATTAACCACTTTCCAGGTTATTTATCTCCATTTCTTGTAACCTCCATTGTTGTTATACTGTTATACTTTCAAATTATATATACAATAGGGCCCTAAAAATGCTTTTTATGCCACTTTCTTTCCTGGATATGTTACAAGATGTTGATGGGGGGGGGATTAAATAAGCAAGGAACACCTCCAGAAGAAAATGAGATATTAAAAATCTATATATACAAAAATATAGAAATCACTTTGGTGGCATTTTTTAAATACTCCTCTGAGCATGTCGACTCAGAAATAGTTTCCCCTTTGTGCTGTACATTCAAGTTATTAATGCTTACCAACTTCACAGGGAAAAGCAGACATTTTGCATTATCTTTCTTGCACAAGAAATCAAAGCAAGAGTGCAAGAAATCACAAGACAATGCTGCTACTAAAATTCTAAGTTCACTTTACCTCCCATCCTTACACTGAATCTTGAACAGTTCCAGCATTTTACTAAACAGATTAAATCTGCTTTCCTAAATTTGCATAAGAAATGGACAATTATTACAATGCTACAGCCCTATACGTACTTATCTTAAAGTAAACCCAAGTGAACTTAATGGGATTTATTTCCAAGTAGACACTCAACAGCATGAAAATCTGATGTAAAGGTTGGTAAATATCTACAAGGTGAAAAATTTAGCATAGATGGGAATGGAACAAAGTAGTTAAGTAAATTACTTAAATTTATTTCAACATTTACTGTAAGTCATTGTAGATCCACAAAATCAGCTCATTAATTTCTAGCAACCATTACTTTCTTACTTCCTCACAAAAGCTTGTTACCACTCTTGTGTCAAATCTTTCCATTTCTTTATGCCACTATGAACGAAGTCTTCATCTATTTTTGCTGAGGTTAGAATAAAATTTCTAAGTGACCAATGGATGGTTTTAATAAGGAAGATTGTCAGAAATTCAAATAGAAGCTTAGTAGATGTTGGCCTGGAAGCTGGATGCTTGTGTTCCAGCTAGAAACATACCAATAATTTTATATCCATCCAAGTCTTCTGGCTAGGTGCATATTATCATCTGCTCCACCGTCTGTTGAATGATGTAATTGGCTCCATTTTTCTCCCAACTACAGATTTCATACAGATTTTGTACCTTTTAAAAAAAGATTCTTGTATATATTTTTATACATATAACCATAAAGGAACTCCAATAAAGCACATACTTTATGGCTTCATGAAATGAAAATAGTATATTAAAAAGTGAAATTGCTCTAGTTTCCTGACCCTTTTGTTCTCATGTCACAAATGAAACACAAACAACAGCAACACCCTTCCCCCACTAGTCACTGTCACCTCAATTTACCCACATAACTATAATTATACGATTTCCATATAGTAAGGTCATGTGAGCTTAGCAAAGGCTGAAAAAGACAGGACAGACATTAGTTGCATTTCAGATAATAAAAATGTGATTTTCTTGTGACCGCCAACACACTTCTTTCTCTGCTGCAGGGAAAAGAACAAGTATTGTTAGAAAGTACTGGTTATACTTTTAGTTATGATGATGTGGATGAGTTGTGCCAAGAATATGAAAAAGAAGCTTAAAAATGGCCATTTTGCTGGCAAAGATAAAGTTAAATCTAGGGAAGACTGGACAGCATAGAATTATATACACACATAAATCATATGGATGGGTTTTGTAGAGTTGATGTTGAGGGTGTGGATTTAATGTGCATCCCTCCTTGTGGCAAAGCCATGGGAGGTGGATGCACATTTTGCTGACCTCCCAGGAAGCAGAGGCCAGAATAATTTAAATTTCACCGCTGCAATTATTATGTTTATGTTTATGTGTATTTGTATAGTGTCTAGGCTTTACGTAGCACATTACAAAGGAGAGAGAACAACAATTCAAAATAGAGACAAAAGCCTGCCTAAAACCCCAAACAAACTTATAAAATTAATAAAATATTACTATAACAAAGTTAAAACAATACTATAAAAATGTAAATTAATAGAAATAATATGTCATGAAATATAGTCATAATGTTTAAAACAAAAGGAACTATGCTGTGGCAGGAGGAGTCACGGGTGGAGATAGAGGCTATTTATGGCCCTGCCAACCCACCCACCCTGGCTTCTTTCTCTTTGCTGTGGTGCTTGATCCACCCTCCCACCACTGATACAGTATGGTATTTCTTGGTTGCTTCAGAACTGGGTAGGATTTTTCCCCCTTTTCCATATGCTTTTTTGCCCACCCCATACTGTTACAGTTGGACAAGGATGATTGTATCTGCCTTATTGGTCTAATCACCCAGCCCACCTTAAACACTTTTGTTTTTCCCTCTACATCTTTTCTCCCATGTAAAACAGCATTTCCCAATATCTGAGCATTCCTGAATCAAGCTATTATCTTCACTGTGAACCACAAGCAAGATTTTCTCCAACACTACATTCCTCATCATTCCCAATGTCCACAATGCACACATGTTATACAACCATAAAATACTCTGTCTACATTACTACATTGATAAACAATTAACACAATATATACACACAACCTATGACAGATCTTGTTAGATTCTGACAAGTCCACAGCAACAGTGGAAAAATTCAAATGTGACCACTAGCAAGTAAGGAGTGAAAGAGACCATCACGAAGGGGTGGCTTGAAGCCGCCCCTGAGAAAGCCAGATTGAGGCAGCAGTAACTGCACATCATGGCCCCAATCTGCCTTTTTCCAGCCCAAAAAGAAGTGACAAAATACTAATCCTTTTTGAGCCTGCAAAATGCAGTCCTTTCCTGCCCCACTGCAGCTTTATGATGCTCCTGCGTTGTGTGGCATGTAAATGCTGTGCCACTGGAGTTCCCTGAAACCAGCTGCCATATGAGCAGCCTGAAGCCAGCTTCCAGGCATCTTGGTGGAGTGTCATGTATATGCCATGCCCCCAAGCCGGCTAGAAGCTGGCTTTTCATGCTGGTCTGCAATGGCCCTAAGAATGGTTTTGGGAGACATGTTCATTAATCAGTGTTGCAGGTCAACAAACAGAAAATATATTTCTCCTTACCCTAAGGGGCAGGGGGGTCAGAAATCAGTGTAGATCTGGCAGAATGTAAATACAGTCGTCCCCCGGGTTACGAAAGTAATCCGTTAAGGGATTACTTTCGTAACCCGGAAGCTTTCGTTTCCCGGGGGACCGCTAAACTCAATGGACCGCGCGGCCGATTTAAAGGGGCCGTGCGGTTTTTTCTTCATATCCCGGGGGATCTTTCGTATCCCGAGGGATAGGAAGCCGGTCCGCCGCCTTTCGGATCCCGGGGTTTTCGCAACCCGGGGGATTCGTAAGGCGGGGGACCACTGTACACTAAAAACAACTGAATTGTATTACCTTTTAGTGAAAGCTGGTTGCTTGTATCTTAACAAGTACAAGAGCTATAGACCTTTAAAAAACCCCAACAACTGCAAGCTAAATGTTCAGAGAAGGAGTTCATGCTTTTCTAATATCACCAAACTTTTGACTTGGGTGATATTAGAACATTTGAAGGTCATTTTTGCTATATATTTTCCACAGGCAGTCCTTCAGCACACAAGTTTCTGAATTCATTACTTTACACCTGTAGGCTCATGTCCATCAGAAAGGCTGCCATGGAAGACACTGATAGCATTAAGTGAGTTGGGAATGGTGCAAATAAGTAATGCTCTATATAAGCAGGAGGAAGGGTTAAATATTGCATACCAAAATAATGAGATGGAATTACATATTAGAGGCATTAGAAACAGCATGCCCATTTTTTGTTGTTTTGTTTTGTTTAAGCAATGCAAACACAGAGATCAATTTGGATTCATTGATGTCTTTAAACAAATGCTCTCTGGCTCTTATCTGCTTTCGCTGTCACAGCTTTTAACTGGCAGGAAAGAACTCTCCACAGATGAATAGTTGCTTGCAATTCTGTAGCTGAAAGCATATTTGCGTATCCTTTCCAGGGTTGGTTCTAGGGTTATGAAACTTGCCTACAAATCCTCTGCTTTCCCCCAGATCTCATAAGCATTCTTTCTTTATCTGACAGACAAACCCCCTTTTTATATGACAAAAATGCAAACCCCCTTTCCATAGGAATGGGCAACTATCAGGAGTGAGGGACCACATTTACCCCTCAGGAGATCTTGGAGGACTGCATCTTCCAGACTCTACTACCTGCAAAACAAAACAAAATAAAAATAATAAAAATAAATCCTCCTTATACTCATCAACACCTTGCAGAAGTTGTGGTGAGCATTTAAAAAGAAAATCTCTTGCCCCATAGATAGGTTTAGGCCCAGAAGAAGCCTTTCTTTCTTTCTTTCTTTCTTTCTTTTCCCTTTTTTTTTTTTTTTTTTGGCAACAGGAAGTCATCCCAGGTCACTTCTTGTTTTAAAAAAGACTCTCTTGCACCTAAAATGGCTCAAGGGGCAAAAAAGTATTAAAATTGTCTCCATGCCCTTTCAATGGAATAGAAACATGTCTGTCTTTCTTTCTTTTTTGAGAAAAGTTTTTTTTTTTTTTTAAGTGAGTGTTGGGAGGCTCTAAGGGTCACAAAAACAGACCAGGCAGAAGTGTGTGTGGCCCACCTCTGCTATGCAAGAATGTGTATGCACTTTTCCTAATGTATGCTTTTAAAAGACATTTTCCATATTAAATAAAGTGTATGTGGAATAAAAATATTAATTTTTTTCATGTATATCTGCTTATACATTTTCTTAAAGGAAGCTGATGATTGCAGTTTCCTCTCAGTGACTGGAAACCAAAGGCTATGAATATGGTTTCATTAATAGTCTTGCAGTCATTACTTCCTTATAAATAATGTTAATATGCATATTATATATAATATCCTCCATCCCTGTGCATTCACTATGAGCATTGCGGTTTTCTACAATGGCAATCCAGACTGTAATTTACACACACACACACACAAACACACAGAAAATCCCTATTGAGTAAGTACACTGATCAAATCTACTTAACTTCAAATAGTGTGCATAATTCATTCTGGAGTGTTTACAGTGTTGAATAATTTATTTTAGATCTGCTGTATAGACTGTAGCTGTTTCTTGGGGATCTCAAGGAATGATGCATAGACCTCAACTACAGGAGACACTAGTTGTAATATGTGGTTTAAAAGAAGCTTTCAACAGGGACAAATTTGGGTATGTCTGTGGAAATGGGTTAAACAGCTTCACTACATGTCACAGTTTCAGCTTTCTCACCACTCTTGACAGTGGCTAGTATCTAAAGAATAAAAAAAAATGGTTATAATTGATCAAGTGAATTAGTTTTCCTCATATCCTGTCTTTCTCCCAGAATAAGGATTCAAGGCAGCTTCCAACATAATTAAAAACCCAATAGCAGTTAAAATGCAATAAATTTTAAACAAATAATAAAGATTTTGAATTAAACTATTTATAATACTAAAAACATAAATTAAATTAGAATGTTAAAAAGTTCTGCATGTCCATATAAAGTCCTTGATGTATCAAGCATTCAGTAGATGAAGGTATGCCTCAATACATAGAAAGGTCTTTGCCTGCTAGTGGAAGAAAAGTCTTTGCCTGCTGGTCAAAGGCTATGTGTTATAGTAATCTAATTAAAATGAACTAAGGCATGTGTCATCATGGTCAGATCAGACATCTCCAGGAACAGACATAGCTGACACATTAGCTTTGAGTTTGTAGTTTCAGCCAGCAGCAAAACTTGACAGTCCAAAGGCTCAAATGCTGAATCTAGGAGTACACCAAAGCTGTGATACTGCATCTTCAAGACCCTTTTTCTTCAGCCTCATACAATACAGGTTGAATCCCCATTTCCTGATCTTACTGCTTGACAGACCTGAAACACACATTTTTTTTCTGGATTAATTTGTTCACACTCATTACTGTTATCAGGGGCTGATTTAGAATTTTAAAAAGCTCTTCTTGAATTTAGGTAACAGAGTTGGATGTTATCAGCATATTGTTGGCATTGAACAACGTCTGGACAACCTCTTCCAATAGTATCATGTAAATGTTAAATGACATGGAAGAACAAGCCCTGAGATACTGCACAGGGCAAGGACCAAGGTGTTGAACAGGAATTCCCCCAGCACCACCTTCTAACCTCTCCCTCAAGACAGACTGAAACCATGGGAGAACAGTGCCTTGAGGTTCACACTGGAAAGATGACAGAAAAGAAAAGCAAGTTCAGTAGTATTGGAAGCTACTATAAGTTTCAGCAGAATAAGTTTCACCATTGTAAGTTGTTGACAAAGGTGACTAAATATATATGGCCATAATCCAGCCTAAAGCCATATTGACTTTTCTAAGGGGCCGGGGACCTTTTCCCCAAAACAGAATATTGTAGACTGGCTGGTAATTATCCCAGATAGTGTACTTCAGAGAGAATTCTTCAGCAATCATTCTATAGGTTTCTTTTAGGCAAATTAAAATGCTCCTTTGTTGCAGACAGGTATTATCCACTCACTTAACATATTCACCACTCAATACAACAGATCCCACTCCCTCCTGCTTTTATAAGCAAGAAAGTGCAGGGATCCAGTACCCACACATTGTGGGCCTCTTCTGTTTATGAATCCTATTCATATTCTTGGGCCCAGATGACCTGTCCCAGAACTAGACTTTGCAGTACTGTTGCCTCTTCTCACAGGCATATGTTCTTATAACAACTTAGCCTTCACAAATAATTTGCATAATGTACTCTAGCATTGCAGTTGTAGGCTCCAGACTATGACTAGACAACAACTATATATGTTGATTAGAAAATCAGCAGATATTTTCCTAGACAGTTCTACACAATATTCTTTTTTATATTTTTTATATTGTCTGTAGCCTAGCGCTATTTGACATAAGGGGTTGCACTGCGACATATCTGGAGACAGCACATTCGTCATTTATGTTGAAGAAGGAGAATGTCATCAGAACATCATTGGTTCAGATGATCATTCAGCCTTAGCTTTTTTGTCTAGGGAAAACCCTTACAAAGATCTCCGAGCTATCAGGAATGACACTCTTCATTAAGGGCTTCTATAATGATTTCTGAGTTAGACCTGATTTCCTTATGTGGTGTTTCTGGCACATCTCGAAGAGAGAACATAAGAAGCAATTGAGGAAGAAAGAAACCCAAACTCCAATCAAGAATCTCTCCCAGACAATGCACTATATGATAACTGACAAGAGCTACTGGTATTGAACATTTCTGACAGGGCATACCAATGTACTTGTCAGGTAATGGCATGGAACTGTAACAAAACTCTTCAACTTTGTTTATCCTTCAACCACTTTATTACTACTTTTTGACAATGCTTCAGCCATTAACAGCTTGCTTCCAAGCTTAAGAGGAGTAGCACTATGGTTCAAACTATATTTTCACTTACAAATGCAAATAAATAAATAAAATAAAATAATATTGGTTAAATGTTCCACAACAAATGTTAATGTATGATTATAGATGAGGGTGAAGTATAGGCTTATGCTGGGTAAAACTGACCACAGCTTTGTTGTTTATAGCATATTTAAAATTGATTGGTTTAAGCAGAGATTTGGCATTGCATAGGGTGGATCCATGTAATAGTTGGCCTACCTAGCAACAAAATAATGGGTTGAAAGGACCCACTTCAGCATGAACTGTTGTGTGGTCCCCCCCTCCCCACTACCATTAATTTAAAATGAGTCAATGAGCAGGTCAGCTGCCAAGATGGACTACTTACGGGCTTCATCCCTAATGTCCCTTATGGGGACGTGCTTTAAAGGAACTTAGTAACTTTTCTTGGCAGTGGACCAACAACATTCCTTGCCTAGTAAGGTAGTGTTTTTGATTTCTTAAATGGAGATAAGGTAGAAAGAGATCCCAATCATACAAGAAAGCATGGTGGGCAACGAAATCAAATAGCAGTAGGGGAAATACACATGACAGAAACATCTGAATAGGGCATAGCTAAGATAATGTTAGATGATTCCAAAGAAAGATATAATGCAATATCATACAGGTAGGTTTTACATACCTGGTTGCCACTATGGGAACAGAATACTTGACAGATAAGCCTGTCTGATAATGCTAGGTTCTTCCTACGTTGCTATGATTCAGTATAGGGTACAGGAACTCTCATAAGCCAACCATAACATA
Source organism: Urosaurus nigricauda (assembly GCA_034509955.1). NCBI lineage: Eukaryota > Metazoa > Chordata > Lepidosauria > Squamata > Phrynosomatidae > Urosaurus > Urosaurus nigricauda. The sequence goes on along the minus strand of JAOEGL010000005.1, from coordinate 162,419,721 downwards.
ATTAAAAATGTTTTAAAGATCATCATCTTCTATGACTTCAGTTTGACTTGGATGTTAAGTAAATAGATATGAGACACAGAACTGGGCTAGTGACAAGCAACACAACAATTTTGTTTTAACAGTGCTATACATACATGCATGCATACATACATACATACATGCATACATTTTACACAAACTAAACTATTGTGGGTGCATCTCACTAAGTCACCCAAAGTTCTTCATATCTTTCATTCCTTATTAATGAAAGGAAATGTTTCAGTATAGGCTAAGTAGATGTTTGGTGTGGGAGAGATTATACATTCAAAAACGGAAAAGAATCTCAACATATTTGGCATATTTTCAAAGCAATGAGCATCAGACTGAATGTTATTAATCTGTTTTAAAGAAAACAGTTATGCTTCAGGTCTTCCCTTCTGCATAATTTATAAAAAATAACTTGGGCTATAGCACTGGATGTAAAATATACATGTGTGTAGGCTAAGGAACTCGAGATGGTCTTAAATAATGAAGCAAGATTTAGCCAAAAGGAAGCAAGTTGCTGACTGAATAATACCTTAACAGCATTCAGCTTCTATAAGAACATCAAAACCAAGCAGATTGCATAGATACATATAGACACAAATATGCATATATAGAGACATCTGATTCACAACATGCTTATATTCTTGCCTTGGAGAAGAAAGGACTTTATCAAACAGATGTTTTGGAGTAAATGACAAAGAGAGAAACTTTTAAATCTCACATCCCACACCTCAGAACCCTGGAACTTTTTACTGGAAGCAGCAAAAGAAAAAATATTCCCAGAGCAGAGGCCACAAATTACATCAGGGTAAAACTGGAATATCTCCACTAAATAATATTTTTATCGAAGTAGAAAATCAAGCCCTGTACAGTAGAGTGACAATCTTGTCTGTAGTTGACCTGAGTAACTGTTTCTCAATGCTTGTTCAAAACGAAGCCCTTGAGGTCATTATTTGGGATGGTACACATAAACCCATTCCAGAACATGTTGGACTGGGGGAGGAGGTAGAGTCCTCATGGAGGTAGACTGCATTTCCAAACTATATTCATTTTAAAATCTAATTATCCTAAAAGAAAAAAGTTATAACAACTATACTTTGACACCACAAACATGGATAAATGGATAGAGATATGGACCCTGACTTTTAACAGCAATAGACACAATTGGAATCACCCAACCCAGTGTAGCCTTCAGCAGGGAGCATTTGCCAGCCTCTGGGGAAGTCAACAACAACAACAACAACAACAATAATAATAATATTTATAATGTGTCAGGGCATATGATACCTTAATGTGCCAGGGCATGTGATACTATGATGGAGAGAAGGTGGGGTGCAGAGAAGAGATTATTTAAGGCCTTGCCACCCTTCACCTTTTTCTCTTTTTGTTCTTGAGTTGACCCACCCTCCTACCTCTATCACAGTGTGAGTTTTGCTAGTCAGTCTGGGGCCAAGTTGGACTTTCCCCCCACTTTCACAGGGTTTATTTATTTATTTTGCCTACTCCACAGTGTTGTTTGGGAATTGGTTAATAGCGGTGTCTTAAATAGGCAGTCACTTGGCAGGTGAGGAAGAGTTACCCAAAAAAGTGGGGGAGACTAGGAGTTCCCACCAATTGTGTCAGTGTTTCTTTTAAATATTGAGTGAATTTGCTTAGCTCAAAGAGGATTGTAAGAGGCTGGGGAGCTCTGAAGATTGTTTCCAAAGTATATAGAAGTACTAACTGAGGAGGGACCCCAGACTAGTGAATAATTTTTTTTTTAAATTTGGAAATATGCAAGAGTGCAACCAAACATGCAATAGTAACTCAACCACACACACCATTCAGAGCTAACTGAAACAGGAGTTTGAAAATTGGATAGTGGAAATTGGATATGGTTGTAAAGGGGTGATGTTTACCTGTCCAGAAGAGGAAAACACAGAAAGCAGAGTGTGGCTCAGACAATGTCTGAAGGACACACAATGAGTGGAAGACACACTGTGTGCATGAGAAGGTTGGAATTGATATTTATACCTGAGATCCTAGTCTGAAGAGGTGCTTGGTGCTATCTTGCAATGTAACAAAGACCTGATGTAACAAAGAGCTGAACATATGCTGCCCCCAGTCTGCGAAATAATGTTTGAAGTGAAGAGATATGACAGTTGCTGGCTGCATTTAAAACAGTAATAAAGGCATACCGCTTCTGGAAGGCCCACCCAGTCAATTTTAATTCATGACTTTTTAATGTATATATTCTAAGAATGCATTCTTTTTAGTGTATTTTAATGGTTTTATAGTATTTTTTTAAAAAAATGTTGGTTGTATATGTTTTAATTGTGTTTTGTATTTTAACATGCTGTACCCCACCTCTAGCCTTGAGGAGTGGTGGGAAATAAAATTAGAAGTATTAAACTTCAGAGTAACAAAAACAGTGATTGGATTTTGAACAACCTCAGGGAACACTGCAGGGGCTGGGCAGAAAGCATTAGCTTTGTCTTTATCATGAAGAAAGCCTGGGGGAGGATGGAGCAATCAGCAAACCCATTCAGTTTTTATATTGGCATCACCAGAGTCATGCACATATCTTTATATCCTTCCTAAGGGAAATTGTCCTGGTGCCCCAGACATCATCATGACCTATTAAGAACTCCACATATGAAAATATGAAGACCCAAATATAATGTGAAGTATATTGGGGAAAGACGTAGGATTTTGGTGAACATCTATGGCACTTACCTGTGGTGAAGGATTAGCTTTTAGAACTACCTCTTCAGGTGGATGAGACTTTCCTTGGGTCTGGCTTGAGGTATAAACACTCACTTTAAGTTCTATGACTTTGGTGGGGGTCATAGGTGGAGGAGCTCAGGTTAGCCTTCAGTGTGCCAGCTGAGCAACAATCCACATACTAGGTTCTCCTTCAGACTCAGGTGTTTCACCCAGGCAAATTTTGTGGAGAAGGTATGGAGGAAAACCACCTCAGCTGCTCCCACACTATGTTGCCTCTCTTTTGCAGCTCTCAGGAGAGAAACAATAAATGCAGTATTTTTAAATATAGTGGCCCATTTTACAACTCACCTTACTATGTCTTGTTATTTCTCTCATGGGGCAACACCTTCCCTGCTTATGTGAATAAATTCAGTTTCACTTTCTTCGTATCAGAAATAAAACAGAATACAGATCAGAATACTGATCTCAATTTAAAATATATAGTTTAATATAAATGATAGTGTATTGGAGTCCTGGTTAGGGTGAAAAAAATAAGAAGATAAATAGGTGATTATTCTGATGTTGATTGTTGTTGCTGTTGGTGGTGGTAGTGACTCTGAAGCAATACCAATGTTTAGCCCACATGTTGTGAGAACAGTAATGGGGATGTAGTAATCTTAAGATGTTACGTAAACCAGTACTGAGGCCTATCCTATGAGCTAGTTGTGTGATTGACTTGTCAATCCCCAGGCAGGACTGAGCTCTGAAACAACATCCAAATGCTCCTTAAGGTTATCCCTCATGATATACCATGTCATGCTGCCCTTGTTGTTTGAAACCTATCCAAAGCCTTCAGCATCTGAAGTCAGAAAATATGCTGCAAATATCACAGGATACAAATAACAAAACAAAACAAAACACAAATACTGTTGTGAGTAAGACAACCTGCATCAACCCTCTCATTGTTAAAACGCCAGTACAAATTTAGGTTAAAAAAATTGCTCAGCTATATCAACTTGTACAGAAACAAGCACTACAATTAGAAAGGGTTAAAAAGAACATAAACAAGAACAGATCAAATCCCCCAAACAAGTCTTCTCTTTATGCCCTGAGAGCAGATGAGAGGAAAAAGATTCCTTCTTCTTTCTGTTCATAAGTCTTGATGGGGATAGAAAGAATATTTTTAAATATTCAAAAAAAAAAAAAAAAAAAAGGCAAAAGACTGTATTTCTATAGCATTGGGAAACCTTGCTGAGGAATATCCTGAACTGACAAGAACTGATACAGTAAAGAACTTAGTTTGCACAAAATGCATGTTCTTTTGTGCAGAAAACATAAAGTGTTATTCTCTGTTCAGAAAACACTATTTCATGTGCAGAAAATGCTCTTTTCAGAGCATTCTGCAGAGAAATAAGTCTCAAATTATAAACAGTGCAACTGAAAGGAAATTGTTAAATGTACTCATTACTTCCTTTATGAATATTAGCAAAGATGTATATCCCTACTGTTACAGCAGCTTCTTGGTTTCTGAGGAGGGACCTGGACTGTGGCATGCTTCAATGGGAATTCTGGCCACTAAAGCAAAAGAGAGTCTAATTTGCTCTATCCTTCCCACCACTAAGGTGACAGGTATAATGAAGAGCTCCAATAAGTGGCTACCTAAGTGATTGCATCCTGAATGACCAGAATTCGGGTTATCAGGTGGTTTAAATATACAATAAAATCAATAAACATACACATTCAAACAGAAAGGCAAACAAAGACTTGAAAGAAGTAAATAAAATTAATCCAACAGAGGTAACTTGATTTTCAGTTCCAGAGAAATGAATGAAATATGAAAAATTATACACTCCTCAATTCTATCCTCATTAGTATTCCTACTTTTATTTAACCACATCACTATTTATGGAGGGATGCACTAAATCCTAAAAGCATACAATGTTTACTGTGATATTATATCTACCTTACAAACAATATCTTTAGTATTTAATGGGAGCAGAAATAGTGTCAGATCAATTTTGTCCCTTACAATTTGAGAATTTGACAGCAAAATTATTACAAACTGCCTGGAGGCATACCTTTCCCTTTAATAACATGCTGAAAATTCAAACCTTCAAGTGTAGTTATTGTTCAGTGGTATAGTAGGAGAGAAGTGGCATATACTTATTAAATTGTCAGAACATTAAAAGTGCATAAATCATAACAAACCTGGTAACACATTATGGCTCGGCCACATTTTACTGCTTGCAACTGAGCTTGTGGGAGATTCAGTGTATATAAGCAAGTGACAACTGTCAGCACAAACAAGCACAGGAGGAATAAAAAACAGCAAAGAAAAAGAAGTGAATATTTAATGACTGATAAAATATGCAACTTTCAGACATTGAACACACAACATTTTGGGCATTTAGGCTTTCATCTGTAGTGTACTTTTTACTTATGGACCAAAGTGAAAATTGCTACTTTTAATAGACATGCTGTGTTTATATTCCTCCTTGGGGATAGATAAATCTGTCCATTTTATTTCTGCCTTTTTTTTAAAAAAAAAAAAAATCATTTGAAGACTTTTTCACATTTAAAAATGAAGGTATTTGTACATTTTGATAACTTCATCCATTTTCTTTTCTTTTTCTTTTTCTTTTTAAAAGAAGAACAAAATGAAATTTGTAGCTGTCTTCACTGACCGAATTCAATGGGTACAGCTATAAGAAAAATAATTTCCATTGTGAAGAAGATTGTCTTGTACATGTCTGCCATTTAACTGTTAAAGCAGAGAAACCTATCAAAAATCTATGCTAGTGAAAACCTCAGCCAGATAGTCCCAAATTACTAGAACTTGGGGTTTGCCTGTAAATCCATAACAATATGTCTTTCCCCTTCCAGGGGGAGTGATTCATGTTGTTGGTGTCCATATTACATATTCTGTGTTTCAAATAAAATTAGGATGATTGGGACAAGGGTACTTCAAACAGAAGATGTGAGCATTTTTGCTCCATGGGATGATATTTCATCAAACACAGAAGCTAATGCAAGGATTTTAAGCTTACCTATCTTCCTATTTCTTTTGAAACCATTTTTGGTTTCTAGTATAGAATGAAAATATTTTATACAGGGGTGAAACAGACAGGCAAAATCAAGTGGCTTCCAACAAGCCTCCAAAGCAGATGGAAACTAAAATGAAGCTGCATTCCAGGACTTAAAAACAGAGCAAAAAGAATCCAGGATACTCCAGTTTAGCTCAGAAAATTTGCATCTTTATAACTCCATATAAAGGGCCTGGTGCCAGTGAGGGGCTGAGGCAATGCAAAAAGATGAAAGTGCAACAGCTCCAATGGCTTTAATTACAACATACACAACAGGGGGGCACTGGGTGAAATGGTATGAAGGGGTCATGTATTAATGTGTACATTATAACTCCTCTGAATATCAGACAGCGTGTGTGATGGACAAATTTTTATAATCAGTATTTTGTGAGCAATGTGCATATAAAGAATGAATTAAAATGGCTGTTTCAATCAAAGTACATACACTCCAAAGGAAAAGCTAGAATGGATTCTATAAAGCCCACCATTTTGTGTTGTTCTTGGCCTCAGTTTTTAGAATTCCACTTGGGACTCTGCCGACATGAATAAAACCTGAACTCTCAACAATAACTATGAGTCCTCTTGCCTTACTTCACTCTGTCAAGCTAAGGACTTGAGTAAGCAGTCCTAGCTGAACCCATTATCCAGAATACATGAAGGAGTTTGAACATATAGGATAAGATGGATAGATAGATAGATAGATAGATAGATAGATAGACAGATAGACAGATAGAGATATACTCTGATTCTGGAGACCAGGGTTTGAATCCTGGCTTGGCATGTAAGCTCATTGAGTGACCTTGGGCAGGTCACACTCTCTCAGCCTTACAGGTTGGCAATGTCAAACCCCATGTGAAGAAGCCTGACCAGAAAACCCTGTAGTAGGTTCACCTTAGGGTTGCTGTACCAGGACGGAGTGGCTCAGCAGTTAAGACAATGACTCTGAAGATCATAAGCTTGCAGTTTGAGTCCCAAGTGCTGCATGACAGAATGAGCTACCATCTCTAATCCCAACTTCTGCCAACCTAGGAGTTCAAAAGCACATAAAAGTGCAAGTAGAAAAATAGGTACTGTGGAGAGCTGACAGAGATTGGCCAGCCTAGTAAGAACCAATAGGAAAAGAGCTGTAAGGGCAGCCAATCAAATTGAAGGCTGAAGATAATAATAATAATAATTATAGCCCACCCAATCTGGACCGGTTACAGCAGTAAAAATACATAAAAAATACAATAAAATTCAAAATTAGTCCCTACCTGACCCCCACCCAAACACTAAAACTACAATTAAACAGTCACAATTTTTTTTAAAAAACTATAGAATACAATAGCATTAAAAAAAATTTGAGAATTGGTGGACAGAGCGACATAATCACAGTATGTGGTGAGAGGATCTAGGTTGGGAAAGCCTGACGAAAGACATCTGTCTTAAGAGCCTTCTTAAAGGCTATAAGAGTAGAAATGTGGCAGATCTCCTCCGGCAGGTCATTCATAGCTTCAGGGCAGCAGTGGAAAAGGACCTCTGGGTAACTGAAGTTAGCCTAGATTTTTTCAGTTGGAGTAGATTCTTCCCCTAGGACCTTAGTGCCGGAGGAGATCTGCAATATAAATGGTCTGTTGATGGCATTTCAAAGTCAGATAGGGTTTCAGTTAAGTCTAGAGCAGGACAGTTGTAGTGAGGGTTCCAGTGTGAAAAAGGGACAGTTAGGGATAGAGTCCAAAAGTGAGGTACTCCTTACTGGTACACACCCAGAACTCTTGTGTTGCTGGAATGGGATATCCTGTGGAATTTAGTTAGCCTGGTTGGCTAGGGTAGAGATAAGTTTGAGAGGGGAACATAATACTATGATTGTGTGAGTTTTAAGTAAAAATAACCAATTTGTTCTAGAGAAAGTGTGTGTAAAAGAAACCATAATAGTAACAAGTGTATAAAGCAGCAAAAGTAAAACATTATTAAAACAGTTGTTTAAATAAAGTTTTATTGTTCAAGAAAGACTCATGTGGAACCCAAATAATTACCATGCTACTAACAGTTCAAAACATATTTTACTTTTGGTTTTATTTTCATATTTTATTTATTACATGTGACTAATAAAACTGATGAATATGATTGAATTAGAAAAACTTACTTGCAGCTTAAATAACAAGACATTAATAGAAGTAGAAAAGGTATGATTACCAGTGACAAAATATTGGAAGAAGAGTTGGCAAGATTTGATAATATAGTGTCTGGGAAAACATATTTTTGGGATAAAGTGACAGTCACAAAGAGGTGGCAGGATCACAAATTGAGAAGAAAATAGTGTTAAAAGTACAGGCGTTTGTGACTGTGGCAGCAGTGGGATGAAAAGGCCCAGAGTGCTGTCATCGAAGAAACTTAGTGGTGGAGAATAAAGTGGTACCCACTTAGGTGGGAAGGTAATAGCATTCTGTGCAGTTATGCTGGCCACATGGTCATGGAGTCATCTTTGACAACGCTGGCTCCCTCTGCTTAGTAACAGAGATCAGCACTGTCCCCTACAGTTGCATACAGTTAGATATCATGTCAAAGGGGAAATCTTTAGATTTACCTTTAGTATCAATATATGTTGGGAACAATTTGAAGGCACACAACAACAAGAACAACAACAACAACAATTCCCAGAATCTCCCAGCCAGCAAGGTCACTGGCTGAGCAATTCTGGGAGCAACCGTTGAGAAAAGTAAAACTTCCAAGATCTGAGATGATGAAGAGGTTCATATTTTGTGAAGTCAAAAAATGGGAGAGGATAGAACTGCATATTTTACTCTGAGCTCCCCTATACTTGATATTATACTCAAATTCCATTATGCAAACCCTATGTTCTCACATTGCTCACAAGCTATAAGAGGCCATTTCAGATTAGAGAACAAAGTGTGTAGATTAAAAAAATAAAGTGTGGAAGACTTCTCTTGTTCATCATGGTGCCTGTTTCATACTCTTCATAAGAAACAGTAGCATTGCTTTTCTACATCCCCTTTCCTGGCAATTCAGCAGTACTAACACACTGCTAAATCCAAAGTCTTTCTGTTACTACAATGACTGATACCCTGAAAGGGACAAATGGAAAATAATAAATGGGGGGATAGAAATTGGCTTGATACTATTTTTATTTACATAACAATTTTACAAATTGCTTAAAACTGTACAAGAGTGATTTGGTGGAAGGAAAGGCCAATGTGCTTCAATGTGCTTATAACTCTAGGTTTTTAGTAGGTCAGCTGAAAAGAGACCCCTGTGAACACTGACAAGCCGAAAGGAAATTGTAGTCTGCAAATGTATGAGTACTCCTCCGCACTATGTGTAATTGGAATACAATGTAAATAATAGTGGGAATGAAGACAACAAAATGTCATTTATATTGAGGAATATATTTGTATTAGGCTGAATTAAATGTAGGTTGAAATGATTCTTCTTCAAGTGAGAAATATTGGCATGGATTATTTCTAATAGAAAATATGTGGGGAAATGTATTTGTTCCATTCTATGCCGTTTTTATACATGACTTAACATGGAATCGTCCTGTATAAAAATGATTTTTCTGTGTGGATACATGCTGGCATAATAGCATGGTTAGTTCAAGTAAAGATTTCTGAAATTCATGAAAATTGCTATTAGGTCATCTAAGCACTGGTCACATGCTTATTATCTAAATGTTAGAGGACAAAAGGGCTTCAGTCAATAAGAACGTCAACTGGCCACTTGATTATCAAGGTATTTCATAGAAGTTTGGAAAATGACTCCTATCATCTATTTCATGTCATGGAACACAGAGATATAATTAACTGCTAAAACTTATATTAGAAAAAGGAAAGAATTTACCAACTGTCAAACACCAGACTATAAGATACAAACCCATCCGGTTATGGGTTTTGATGGTTCCCTCAGACTAGAACAGGTTCAGGCAAAGTTTGGCCCTGGAGTTCCATACACACATCCCAGCTGTTTTTCTAAACCAGACAAACTCCCAAGATGTGAAGTCAAAGGCTTTCATGGCTGGCATCCATAGATTTTTGTGGGGTTTTTTTTTTGGACTATGTGACCATGTTCTAGAAGAGTTTGTTCCTGATGTTTCACCAGAATGCATTCTCTGAAGATGCCTGCCACAGATGTTGTCCAAAAATCAGGAATAAATTCTTCTAGAACATGGAAAACCCACAAAAATCTATAAAGACCCAAGATTTCCCTTTTCCTGGTCCAATCAAACAAACAAACAAACAAACAAACAAAAAAGTGAAAATATGTCACCAGAAGCCTCCATATGTGGCAATTTATCATTTAAATAGGCTGCACATCCCCTATGCACTATCAACATTGAAATATTCCAGGAGTGCTACATAGTTATAGTATTATGATTCCACTTTAACTGCTCTGGTGGTATCCTGTGGAATCTTGGAGGCACTAGACTTTTCTGGCTCAGAATTCTAAATATTCATCTTTAACCTGCAACTCCCAAAATGCCATAGGATGTTGCCATGGCAGATAAATTGGAATCATAACACTGTAACAGTGTAATGTGAGAGGGCTAACAGTGGATCCCTATATAGATAATGCACTGTACTTTTAGGCACTTATAGGTTACATAGTGGTGGCATAGTGGGGCAGTCTGTGTAGGCCTCAAGGTCTAAGTTGTCTTATCCTGGAGAAGAGATCTGAGTGATCTTTACTGTTCTCCCGTACTAATGGTTTTAGATATTCTCTTCAGTGCATTTTCCCTGCTTGGGACATAGTGGATAAAATATTCAACATGCAGAACTGATGAATGAAGAACTGAATATGAAGCTACTGCAGTTCTACATCAGAGATACCTTATCCTTGAAGAACTGAACATCTATGATTTTTTAAAAGAGAGAGAAGCTCCATCTGTTTGCTCATTAAAATTCCCACACCTACAAGTGAGCAACAGATGGGTTGGAGGCATTTTATTGGGATAACAATTAGAAAAGTGAAAGAAATGAGTTCTAGGCCCAATTTATAAGGGGTGAAGATGTGAAGTTTAGTTCCTATTTTAACATTTACCAGATGAAGGTTAGAATCCTGGATTGGCACTCCCTTCTTCTTTCCCATATCATTTGTTTGTTAATGTTCACATGTTTGCATTGGACTCAAAATTTGATTGCTTATAGACATTGCAACATGCAAAGCAGAATACAATACAGTAATGTGTCTACATGAGCAAATTATATTATATTTAGTATAGTATAGTATACAGTATAAATGTTAACTAAATATAACATTTACAAGTTATATACATATAACTATATATATATACACATAATTTTAAAACATTTAAGAACAAACAAACAGTTTCAGAACAGATTAAATCTGTAAAAAGAAACTTCATAAATTTCCTATATTAAACTTTCCAGGGCATCAAACGTTCTTGTTATCAGATACCAATTGACTTAAGGTTTTCATTCTGATTTTCTTTTCTGCAATTACAAACAATGCAAGATGATAAGAAATATAGACCCTCTCATTGGATGATAAAAAGAATTGCAATGTTTTGTGTTAGCCAGCCACTACGTTGTGATACAAATTGTGACAATAGACACATGGAACTAAAGGGACCTTGGCAGTGGCCAAAAAAAAGGAACTGTGTTTCATGGCTCCTTTTCCATGATGCGTCGTTGCTGTGCTGTTTGGTTGTTGCGGCAAGAATCTGGGGCAGAAAAGCCCCTAAGACAGTTTTCTGTGTCTTAAGACACCACACATTGTCATGTCAGCATTCATTTTCAGTTGATGTGTCAACTTTGCCTCAGATACCATTGATCAGTACAGCATGTGGAATTAAACATAGCAAGAAAAAACACAAATATTTACAGGTATAGGAAAATTTCTGGGCATAGTAAGTACCTTAAAAGGCAAGTAATGTTCCACAGACATTTGCAGACAAAATCATTAAAAATCTGAACTAAGGGAGTAGGTGCCTATGTTGGGAATCATTAAGGAATGGAATGTACAGTCCTGGTCACCATAGCTGAGAAAGGCTATTGGAAAACTGGAAAAGTGTGGAAAATGGTACAGAAGCTCTTCTACTATAAGGAAAGATTAGAATGTTTGGAGCTGCATCTCTTGGCTAATGATATTATCCTCCACCAATTTAAATAACAAAGAAATGACTGAATAAATTTAGCAGGTTTTTTCCCCCACTTTCAGAAAGTCTCCAAAAACTAATTTTTTAAAAGACAATTCATGTTTCAGGATTTATTCTGTGCAAATTTATTCTGTGGTATGTTTGTGAAGAAAACAGAATTTTCTACAGAAGGATACTATTTTCTACACAGAAAACACTATTTCCTGTGCAAAAACAAACAAACAAACAAAAAACATAGTGAATTTTGTGCAGAATAAGTTCCAGAGTGTTCCAAAGTGTGAATGTTATTGGTAATCTCAAAGTCTCCCTGACTGTATTTCCCAACATGTATGACATACGTTTTTTTTGCCATTGTAAAAAATATTCCTGCCCCTCTAGCCCACCAACAGCCACATCTAGTAATCAGCTGCTGATTAGCGAGAAAGGAGGCTGACATTTCCAACACTCTCCCATCAGCAAGATAGGCTGTGATGGGGAAATTGCAATAGGGCTCTGCTTCTGGTAATCAGACCTTCACTAACTTGTGGGAAGGGGATGGAAATGTCACCCTCCTTGTGTAACTGTACACAAATCCAAACAGAACATTTATATAGTCCACAAAATACATACAACCAAGGCATAAGATGGGAAGTAAAATAGTTTTATCAGCATTGTTACAAATATATTTGCCCTTGTCAGTTGATAATAACTCTGGTAAATGAAGCAAAACAATCTGAGTAACTGGACCTCTTTAATGATACCATAATTGCTTAACAATGAATTGCCACCTCTGTTATGTGGTTACTTCAATATAGACCTAATTAAAAAGAAACTGAATAGAGGAAAAAGCAGAGTTATACCAGTTTATTTGCTTATTGTGGAACAAAGGCCTCATTTAGTACATATGACCTTTTAATGGTTCATTTATTATGGATTTGTATTTGCCTCTCTGAAGAATATTACGGATTGCATTAGTTTTCATTTCTTTTATGAAAAAAAAAATGTATTAGTAAGACTTTTTCTGTCTCTTTAGAAAATACTGTGTCCTTATTACGTTGCCCTATAATTCCCCTTAATACTGCTTTAGTACTCACAACACACAATTTATCATCAGGCATCACTTCTTGTAGGCAATTCTTTTTTATTATTCAGAGGAAGCTCTTTGATCAGCTTTCCAAATCTAGCCCTTATGTGTCCTTCTATATATATCAGAATCCTGTAATTGAACTGTCATTTGACATTTATTTATCACTGTGTTCCTTTTGACTATTTCAATTAGTTTAGACCTGGTTTTGTTTTTGCTGTGACTTATTTTTTATTATAGTGATATCACCATGAAAAACTGACCAAATTGGTACGTTATAAAACAAAATAGATCTAATTTGATTGAGAAGAGGGGAAGCTACTATAAAAAACTTTTTGTAATACAATGCAAATGTTTCTACATGAAAGAGTATGCAAATGGATCTTCTAAATAATAATAATAATAATAATAATAATAATAATAATTTATTTATTTATATCCCGCCCCTCTGGGTAAGCAATAGGGGTGGGGTACAACATTTAAAAGCAATTACAATTAAAATATAACAATTCAGTTTCCCCTCCCATCCCTTAAAAATAAATTATACTACGATAAGATGTAATAATACTGAAACAGAGCCATTATAATTAAAACATTAAAACATCGGAAAGCTCTAATTAAAAATAACGGGCAGCCTCGACAATATCAGATATCCCAGTGGAAGAGGCAAAAGGGAAAGTAGTTGGCAGAAAGGTTAATCATTGTCTGGGAAGGCCTGCCGGAATAGATGTGTCTTGGCGGCCTTCTTGAAGCCGTCCAGGGTTGTAATAAGGCACATCTCATCCGGCAGGTCATTCCATAGCCTGGGAGCGACAACAACACCTTTGAGACTAACTGAAAATTAGTCAGTTTGGTTTACAGTCCTAATGAGTCTACAGTGCACTACTTTTAAATAAACATCCCCATTCCATGCTTTTAAAGAAGTGAGTTCTTGAAAAAAAGAGTTTTTTTTTTTCAGATCTGAGGCTGCACCTCAATTGTTGTTGTTGTTGTTGTTATTATTATTATTAAGCTTTATTTATAAAGTGCTGTAAATTTTCACAGTGCTGTACATACAATCTATTAAAACAGATAAAATAAACCTGCCAGTGGCATACATTCTATGAAAATAATTAAACATAATACATCTTAATACGTCTTAACATTCAAACAATAAAATATAGCCTCCCCTTCCCCTTCCACATCCAGTACAAGCTTTTGTTATTGACTTTTAAAGCCCTCCACAGACTGGCCCCTCCTTACTTGTCTGAACTTTTTTCTCCTCACACTCCTTCTTGTACCCTCCGTTCTGGTAGTCAAGGTCTCCTGTCCCAACCGAGGATTTCCACTGCCCTGTCCTGGATTTGTCCCTTCTCACTTGCTGCCCCTCACTCCTGGAACCTTCTTCCCCCACATGTGCGCCTCATTACTTCTCTAACCAGATTCAAAATTAAGTTGAAGACTACATTGTTTAGGGAAGCATTCCCAGAATTGTGCCATCTGCCTCAGGATGCCTCCTTATAACTATGTATTAAGAAGCTGTGCCCTCCCTCCAGTCCATCTGCCTTGGTCCCGGCCCTAGAGGGAGAGAAGAACCACTAGACCTCATCCCCTTCCCACCACCTTCCCCTCTTCCTTTTGTGCTTGAGGGCAGGGATCCGTCTAATTTACGATTGTTATGTACAGCACTGTGTAAATTTACAGCGCTATATAAATAAAATTAAGGAGGAAGAGGAGGAGGAGGAGGAGGAGGAGGAGGAGGAGGAGGAGGAGGAGGTGGTAAATGAAAAAATTAACATTCCTATCATGGAATGTAAAAGGATTGAATGATAAGAAAAAAAGGGATGGAATTTTTCACAAAATACACCCAAAAAATGACATCATTACTTTATAAGAAACTCATATTCATAATAAAGATAAAAGAGTGTTATGAAGTTATAAATTTGGAGTGGAATATGTCTCAGCTTTTAAGCAAAAAATGAGAGGAATAGTAGTCTATGTGTCAAGGAAATTGCAGTCAAGGGAGTTGTTCAATGATCTGAATGGGTTTTACTTAGGTATAGAAATAAAGATGCAAGAAAAAGAAATAATATTAATGGCAATATATGCCCCACAAGAGAAGAAGGCAAAGCTTAATAAAATAAATAAATGAGAAACTGCAAAAATGTAATGGAAAAGATTTTATTTTTTTGTGGTGACTTTAATGTGGTAATTAATCTGCAGCTAGACAGATTATCAAGCAAAAAAGAGAGAAAAACAAGAGACCCTCCCAAAAAAGTTTTTTTTTTTGATCTGATGGAGTTATTTAATTTGATAGATGCATGGAGATATAAAAGAGGGAAAGAAAGGAAGTCACTTTTTTCCCCAGAAAGGCATAGATCATTTGCCAGAATTTTTGTTTGTTTGTTTCAAAGACATTATGCCCCAAAATAAACAAGATAGAAACACAAGCAAGAACCCATTCGAATCATAATCCAGTCACCATGAGTCTAAAAATTCTGGAAAAAGAGTTTAGATGGAAATTACAGGATTACCTATTACAAAATATAAAATAATAACAGAAGCAAAACAAGTTTTGAAAAATTATTTTCAAGAAAATATAGACAAAGGAGTTGGATTGGAAACAGTTTGGGATGCAGGTAAATCTATAACAAGAGGTTTCTTTATACAGAAAAAAAATGGATCCAGAAGACAAAAAGAGAGACAATGAATCAAATTACTGAGGCAATATTTGAAAAAGAAAAAGAATTAATAAACAGTAAAAATAAAGATAAAATAATGCAAGAAATCAAAATTCTACAGAAGCAATACTAGATTGAGAATATAGAAGAAATCTCTGGAATAATGAAAAAGGTTAAAGCGAAACAATTTCAAAATGCAAATGAAGTGGGAAACTGGTTAGTGTGGAAGTTAAGGAAATTAATACAAATTAAAAATAATGACAAATTCTTTACAGAAAAAAAATTTAAAGAAAAATTCTTTAAACATTTTAATAAGATCTATAAAGCAAAAGATATAAAAGAAAAGGAAATAGAAAACTATTTACAACAGAGTAACATTCACAAAATAAGAGAAGATCTCAGACAAGAGTTAGAACACCTGATTGCAAAGGAAGAGTTACTGGAAGTGATAAAAAAAATGCAAAAATAAATAAATAAACCAAAAGCTGATAAAAGCCCAGGACCAGGTGGCTTTACAGCCAAATTCTATAAGATTTTTAAAGAGGAAATTAGTTTACCTTTATTCTTAATAATGACCAACATTGAAGAAGGGAAGATCCCTCCAACATGGGAGGAGGCAAATGTAACCTTGATATTAAAGGACGGGAAGACCCAAATAGTTATAGACCTATTAGTTTACTAAAAACAGATTACAAGTTATTCACACATATATTGGCAACTAGGTTGAAGGTGATACTTGCAAACATAATATCAGAGGAACAGTGCAGTTTTGTGCCAAATAGACAGTTAAGAGAAAACATTAGGCAAATTATAAATGTAATTGAGTACTCTGAGGTACACAACGAAAAGAAATTTGCATTGGTCCTATTGGAGAGAAAGCTTTCAACAACTTAGATTGAAAACCAATGAAGCGTATATTAAAATGAATTGGACTTGCACAAACCTTCCAAAGATGGATAAATGCAAAATGTGAAAAGCAAACAACCAATATATAAGCAAGTATATAAGCAAAAGGATGAGACAGGGTTGCCCCCTGTCTCCAATATTGTTTTTTATAACATTTGACATCTTATTAAAGAGATTAAAGGATGATAAAGAGTTGAAAGGAATTAGAATTAAAGGAGATCAATATAAAACAAGGGCTTTTGCAGATGACATCACAATAACATTAGAAGACTTAATAAACAGCCTATCACATTTAATGAAACATTTAAAAGATTATGAAATAATATCCAGTTTAAGGATAAATAAAGAAAAAATGTAATTGTTAAAAATATGACAAAATCTGAAGAAGCTGAAATAAAAGAATTGACAGGATGTAACATAACAAAAAAGCCAAATAACTAGGCATATTAATAACAAATTAAAAACTTGGACCTCTTCTGAAATAACTATGAAAAAATGGAATGGAATAAAAAAGGATTTGAATAATTGGAAAGATCTAAAATTGACATTACTAGGTAGAATTTTGGTTACTAAGATGAATATATTGCGAAGGATTCTTTTTCTGTTCCAATCAATTCCAATAATTAAAAATGAGACGGTGTTCGAAGAATGGCAAAACAAATTTCAGAGTACATTTGGATGCGGAAAAAAACTAGAATAAAACAGGAATATATGCAGGATAAGGTAGAAAGAGGTGGCTTTGCTGTCCCAAATCTAAAATTGTACTTTGAAGCCAGTGCCTTTATATGGTTAGAAGACTAGATTAAATTGGAGGACAAGAAACTATTAAAGTTAGAGGAATCTGAGTTAATATTTGGCTTTCATGCCTATGTTATGAAAAAGTACAAGTAAACCAGGATTTTAATAATTATTTTGTAAGAACGATGTTGTATAGAGTCTGGAAAAAGTATAAAAGAATAATATCCCCTCAAATCCCATTGTGGTTATCATCCCATGAAGCACTCTTTAGAACTGATCCTCAAAGGAAAGAGAAGTGGCTAAAATAAAATAAATAAAAATGAATTTGAAATGAAAACAATAGAACAAATAAGAACAAAAGGTTTGAAATGTGAATGGTTTTTGTATCACCAGATGAAATCTAGATTTATAATGGACAAAAAAACCCCAAGGTATTGCAAATGTAAAAACTGAGTTAGAAGAAATCATATTAAAGGAGAAACCTGCCATGCTTTCAAGATGATATAAAAATTGTTGGAAATTCACTTGGAAAAAGATATAATAAAAGAAAACATGATTCAATAGGCAAAGGATTGTGGCAAAGCATTGGAATTAACTCATTTGGAGAAGTCTTGGAATAAAAGATTGAAGCAATGGTGAGTCAGGATATAAGGGAAAATTTTTATAAAATCATATATAGATGGCACCTTTCTCCTGATAAAATAAGTAAGATGGACAAAATTTATGTTGGGAATGTGGGAGGGAATAGGGAACCCTCTTCCATTTATGGTGGAATTGTATGGAAGCAAATAAATAAATAAATAAATAAATAATAGGAAAAGAATACATGAAGGTATACAATAAATACTTATTATCACGTTGAAATTTAGTCCAGATGTTTTGCTTTTGAATATGGTGGAAAAGAAAGTAGAAAAGAAAAACAGTAAAATTATATATGTTGGCTACAGCCAGATTGATGTATGCCAGGTACTGGAAAATAAAGCAAGAAATACAAATTGGGTTCTGAAGCTGTTAGATATGATGAAGACAGATATATTATCAAAAATGTTGAATGATAATAATAAAGATATAGATGTGGGAAGTTGGAAAAAATTATATAAATACATTAAGAAGAATAACCCAGTGATAAATTAGATGAGGAATTATTACATCATAATATTTTACATTATATTTACAATAGATTTGAGAATACACAAAGTGGAAAATATGCAGATATAAGTGAGGCTGACAAATGTAAGGATTTTTATTTCAAGTATGATAAGACAAAAAAGGATGTAAATATGAATCAGTGATGGGAAGTTTTTGTATGATGTTGGAGTGATTGCCTATACATTATGTAAGGTTTGTTTGTATTTTAATGAGAAACTGTAGTTTGCTGTCGATAGGTAGAAATATTTGTAGCACGATCATAGTACTAATATTATCAGTTTGAATGTATTTGGGGTTTTGTTGTTGTTGTATTGTTGTAACAAGATTTTCTAAATAAAATTTTTATTTTGAAAAAATGAGTGGCAGTCCAACTCTCTACTTGCTTCATATTAAAAAAAAAAAGTCTCAAAGGACTTTTTCTGACTTATGATGACACTAAGGTGAACCTATCACAGTATTATCTTGGCAAGATTTGTTCAAAGGTGGTTTCCCTGCACATTCATCTGAAGCTGAGAGAATGTGATTTGCCCAAGGTCACCCATGGGTTTCCAAGGCCATATTCTCTGTCTCCATATTCTCTGTCTCCATATTCTCTGTCTCCATATTCTCTTTCTCATTTAAGGTGCAAATTCATTTAGTTGGGGGTGAGGCCAATGTGACTGGCTTCCTTTTGCATAGTCATTATGCTGTAATTATCTTCTTTTTTCCAGAGATTTCCAAATCCCCTCTTATGAAAGCAATCTGAGTCAATTGTTTTTGTGGATTTTTCAGGCTATGTGGCTATGTTCTGGAAGAGTTTATTCCTGACATAGTCCAAAACAACAGTCTGAAAAGCCCTCAAAAACTATTGATGCTGGCTATGAAGTTCTTCGACTTCACAAACTGGGTGAATATTTTGTGGACTAGCTTAAGTAGATGGTCATCCCTTTGGATTTTAGTTACAAATTAGCTATCTTAATGTTTGGTGATGGGCCTTGCCAATACTGTATAATCAAGCAATTAGCCTGAAGATAGTTGTTTGGGGATATATTGTTTATCTTTTCTTTCCCTCTTTCTAACATAGATAGCCATTTGGCTAATACAAGACATAAGCGTCAGGAAGGTGGCCTATCTGTTTCTGACACTGTCAGAAAAAGTGTTTGCTCATTATAAGGTTATTAACTTGTTTAGAGCCTATTTTCAACAATAGCACAGAGGTATTTCCCCACGATATCTATCAGTTTCTGAAGGTCACTATCTTTGTGTTCCTTTTCTTCCTAATTACTTAGCAAGCATAGAAATACATCTATTTATTCCAAGCAGAGACTCAGACCAACTTCATCTTTCTGCATACATTCTGTTTTCCGGGAATCACTAGCTCAGAATAGTCACCATTTATATGGCAAAACAGAAAAGTGGATGTGAACTTGTTCACATTTGCAGGGAGGGAGCAGTGAGTGCCAGTGGATAAAGGGCTTGAATCTGGCAATAATGCAGCAGTCAAGCAAATGGTGTCCCATTAACAATTTAGAGGTGGCAGAAGTAACAAGTAAAAGAAAAAGGATCACGATTAGAATGTTAAAAAACAAAAACACCTTTTGAGCTATAGTTCTCAGAATTTCTTAGCCAGAATTGTGGTCGACTTGAAAGTGACTGGTTACTGATAAGGTGCTTCCACACTGCAGAATTAATGCACTTTGACACCATTCTAACTGACATGACTCCATCCTACAGCATCCTGGTATTTGTAATTTGTTTTGTCACTAGAGCTCTCTAACAGTCTAAACATCTCATAAAACTACAAAACCCAGAATTCATTGAGCCATAGCATTTAAAGTGATGTCAAACTGCATTAACTGTGCAGTTTAGATGCAGCCTATAATATGCTTAGATCAAATCAAAATAGACTCATATATGCATTAGCACTAACATCTCAGTTTGGAACTTATCATGCTGAGTAGCAGTTAATTGAAAATGACTACAACTCTCTATGCTAACAGCAATCCAGAAAACGGGAATGGAAAAGGCATGCACATTTCTCAGGAACTCCCTCCTTATATCAGTAAATACAGTTTCAAGAGCCATATCCAAGTATTCAAGATCTGAATGTGGATTTGAGGAAGGAGGAGCATACTTGCTCCATCTTTGCATTGTTCCTCTATTTACATGGAGAACAATAATCCAAAACAGTATCTTCTGCATGTAGAGATCCTCCAGACAATCAGAAACCCTATTTTTTTTCAGGGTTTCAGCTCATGTGGAGAGCCTCTACATGTAATCAGATATTTGCTTTCTTTGTAAAGAGAGAAACAGAAAAAGGTTAGTCTTATTTCTGTTCATCACACATTCAAGATAACCCTACCCTAAACAACAAGGGTACTAGACTCAGATATCTGACAAACTCCAAGGATTCAATATCTTCAAATGTGATGCAAGAAAAAGATCAAATGTATTTTTTTTTCCCTGAGGTAAGTACTTTGTAGCTGGGAAAAAGCAAGATTTTTTTTATTTGGTGACAGATTTTTTCTAATATTTTATTTAAATGTTTTGGTGGTTTTTCTATATGTTATGATTTGCCCTGGGGTTTTGAGTTAAAATCCAAATATGTTAGACATTAATTAGCATTGGCAATTAGGGATATAAATTCTCCTGCACACATGGCTCAAAGTGACACTTGTCTGTTTCATTCTATCTGAAAACAAACACTACCCTTCAGAACTTGTTCTTTAGGAGTCTTAGATCATTGTTTCCCTGATACAGATTTCAGAAGACAGTTTAAAATATGCCCAGTGTTAATTACAAACTTCATCTCTATGGCAAAGAGAGTATGTATTTGGTATGCTTTTCAGATGACAGTGAAAGCAGTAAAGCCAATATAGACAGAAAATTGGGAGTGGCGTGTGGCAAGCTTGAATGCTGTAGATTGTCTTGATTTCTTTCAAGTAGATCATTTGTTAGATGTGAAATGTGATTCACAAAAGCAAAAGAAGGAAAAATTCATAATCTAAATCAAATCTGAATAGCATCTTTGTTTGATTGTTATTGTTGTGCACCTTCAACGTGTTTCTGACTTATGATGACACTAAGGTGAACCTATCACAGTATTATCTTGGCAAGATTTGTTTAAAGGTGGTTTCCCTGCGCATTCCTCTGAAGCTGAGAGAATGTGTTTTGCCCAAGGTCACCCATGGGTTTCCATGTCCAAGTGGGGATTTGAACCCTGGGGTCCAGAGTCATGGTCCAACAGCCAAACCCTACACCACATTGGCATTCATTTTGGATTGAAATTCATATAGTGCAGGTATCTTTGTTTGATACCTGCACTATACTACTATACATCTGGACTTTCACCATCAGTGTCAGCAAAACAGAAAGTCTATACACATATACAAAACTCTTTCTGTACCAAGTAAAGCAAATATGTCAGTTTTTCACTTATAATATTCAAATGACAATATCTGTGTACACCTATGCAATAGAGGAAGAAATTTTTGCTCTTATGTTGCTTGGAACCTTAAACCCCTAAATGGTTTTGGGGGGAAATTATCTGTATTTCTTCATGAGTCTGCACTAGCGTTCAGATCACCATCTGAGATGATATTCTGGTTCTTGGCAAAAGTAATTCAAAGTACCACACATTGTTGCCCCCAAACTGGCATCTCACCTTTGGATCTACTCAGCATATTCCAATCTGAACTGAGGGGACTTTGGCCATCAATCAATACTTCTAAGATTTCATTATAAAAGTTTTGTTGTTGTTGGTTTGGGTTGGATTTTTTAATCTATATATTTTTTTAAAAAACATATATACACATTTGTCAGGCATCATGCCCAACTCAGTATGATCTGAATATTCCAATGTAGAGGCAAACCATGACTTACAGCCACTTGTCAGATTTCATTTTCTCTCTATTCCTCTGTAGCTGTCTCTAGAGATGTTCAACAACCATAACTACAGCTTATAAGTTCAGATGTCTCACAAGTTGAGGGTCATTAAATATGGTTTGGGGTTGAATTGAGTCATAGTTTTCAATATTCTTATTTATTTCCACTGTGCTTGTAACTGCAGGGCAAAAATTAGCAGCATCTCTTTTTTAAAAAATACTGTGTTAAAAAACAACCTGGTATAGATTCAAATCAGCATTCCAAAATAGTTAGTATTCAGATATCCCCATTCTTTGAACATGAACATGTACAGTTATTTGTTATGTTACTCTCATTTTTCTTAACAGACTGCTTATACAAGCCATTCCCATTTTGAGAAACATGATGCATGAAAGTTGGATATCTATGATTATTTCAAATTAGACAAAAATAAACAAAATTATTTTGAAGTTTCTTGGCATAATAATGTTTTATTCATGAAAACTCATAAATATAAGTTCCTCACCTGTTTAGTTTATTTGAGGCGCTTCCTAAACAAAGCTGGCCTACATGATGCCAATTTTAGATCACCTCATGGATTTACATTTTTCTCCACTTGGATCATTTCATTATGCACAGTGACAGAACTAGGATTTCAGGGGTAGGTTATCAGGATACACCTTCAAGAAATTCCTTAGGTAAATTCATTTGTTTCATTCAATCATAGAACAATGTTATTTATATCTTCATAGGTTTTTATATCTTCATAGGTAAGCTCAAGTTCCTTAATTCTAGTATTGAGGACTAATTGTCTAATTTTCTCATTTCTTCTGTGAGGCTAGCATTTTACTAGAATGATTTTATAAAATTCATTTTTTTCTTGGAAATGAAATTAGGCTTCAGTTCACATAATGCAGAAAGTGAGTTCAGGCCTGTGCTTATCTTCTGAAAGTAGCAATTATTTTACACTTTATAGAGAGAGAAGGACAGAATGAGGAATACAGGCAAGCAAACATTCAAACTCCTGTGTCATCTGCGTCCCACTACTAAATACAGCAATTAAATTACAAGAATCACTGTAGCTTTCTTCAAAATTATGACATGTGTAAGTAGGAACTTGGAACTTGTATGGAAGAATTCACATTCCTTTTCTCTTCTTTAGTCTACAAAATAAATTTGCCAGTAGAAGAGGGAAATTGGGCTTCTTCATCAAGTCCTCTCTTCTTAGCCTTTTATTTCATTTCAAGAGAACATGGAAATGTTGCTTCTCTAATACAATGACCTGGAATTCTGTTATATATCAGCAGATACATCAAGGGTGACTAAAATGGTGAAGGGTCTGGAAGCCATGCCCTATGAGGAATGACTTAGGGAGCTGGGGATGTTTAGCCTGGAGAAGAGAAGGCTAAGAGGTTATATGATAGCTTTGTTTAAATATTTGAAGGGATGTCATATTGAGGAGGGAGCAAACTTATTTTCTGCTGCTCCAGAGACTAGGACCCGGAACAATGGATGCAAGCTCCAGGAAAAGAGATTCCACCTCAACATTAGGAGGAACTTCCTGACAGTAAGGGCTGTTCAAAAGTGGAACACACTCCCTCGGAGAGTGGTGAAGTCTCCTTCTTTGGAGGTCTTTAAGCAGAGGCTGGATGGCCATCTGTCAGTGATGCTTTGATTGGGAGTTCCTCCATGGCAGGGAGTTGGACTGGATGGCCCTTGTGGTCTCTTCCAACTCTATGATTCTATGATTCTATGTAGATAGAAAACTCTTTCCTATCCCTGTCCAGGCTCTGGACTGACTGTTCAGCTGGGGAGGCCACTGGAACATTCTGGACAGAAAGAAATATGCAGTGGAATCCTGTCCTTGTTGAACAAGCTTGAGCAACAACATAGAGAGAGAAAGAGAGGTCATAAAAAAAGAGTAGAGCTACCATTTTTCTCTTGGTGGAATACCATAAAATATGAACTATTAACATTTATTTCAGTACATAGCAACAGCTAGCAGCTATGCCTCTTCACATCATTTTATATCAAATGTAACTGTTTCCAACCTGATATGAGCACAACTTGTATTGTCAAATTAGTAAAATAAATGGTTAAAATGATAGGAGTTCCATGAGGTTATTTTGAAATAAGGAATCAAAAACTATATTATAGTTGGGGCAGGGGGTTGGGAAGATGCTTTAAAGCTATATGATTATTCCGGTTGGGAGCGGCAGCCGAGCAGACGCATCTTCAGGAGTCTCCTGAAGAACGCCTTCCACTTTAGGTGAATTCCTTCTGTAATTTACAGCACAGATTGGAAAAACCCCATTCTTTGTTATAAGGTGGGCGAAGGGGCTCTTGTGGACCTATTTTCCTGTCTGAAATCCCAAGGGGGGCAGGACTTGGGGCACCCCCCCATCTCCGAACCCCCCAGGGACAAAGCAGAGGAGGTCGAAGCTACCCAGCACCTGAGGTGGGAAACCACAGGAACAAAGGCTGCCACCAACTTTTTAAAGCTAGAAGAGGAATAAGACATCAATAAAACTTAGAACCTATATGGGAAACAAGAGGCAATAACATCTGCACTCCTTTACTCTTTACAACGGAGAAAAGATAGAGCCAGAGAAGAATACTGAAGTTAAAAAAAAAAAATAGACCCCCCTTTCTTTATTTCTTTTAGAAATATTTATTAGAGCGAATTTCAGTAAAAAAAGACTGATAAAGGGGGCAACGATTTTAGGAAGAAAAAGGAAAAAGCTGTGTAGACAAATGAGGATAAGCTAGCTAATTAAATTGAGTGGAAGCACCCGCAGCTGTAAAAAGCTTTCATCCGGATTGTTGGAAAACTGACTTTAGAGTAGAAGAAAGAAGGGCAGAAAGAAAGAAGTCAGATCGGAGAGAGAAGGAGACAGAGGGAAACCGAGGCAAGAGAGAAGAAAGCGGGACGAGACCAAGCCAGAACGGGGAGAGAAGGAGACAAAAGGAAACCAAGGCAAGAAAGGAGAAAGCGGGACGAGACCAAGCAAGAACGGGGAGAGAAGGAGACAGAAGGAAGCCGAGGCCAGAGAGGAGAAAACGGGACGAGACCAAGCCAGACTGGAGAGAGAAGGAGACAGAAGGAAGCCGAGGCTAGAGAGAAGAAAACGGGACAAGACAAAGCCAGGACGGGAAGGGAAAGGAGATAGAAGGAAGCCAAGGCAAGAAAGGAGAAAGCGGGACGAGATCAAGCTAGACGGAGAGAGAAGGAGACAGAAGGAAGCCGAGGCCAGAGAGGAGAAAACGGGACGAGACCAAGCCAGAACGGGGAGAGAAGGAGAAAGAAGGAAGTTAAGGCAAGAGAGGAGAAAGCGGGACGAGACCAAGCTAGACTGAGAGAGAAGGAGATAGAAAGAAGCCGAGGCTAGAGAGGGGAAAAAAAGGACGACACTAAGCCAGGCCGGAGAGAGGAGGAGAAAGAAGGAAGCCAAGGCAAGAGAGGAGAAAACGGGACGGGACTAAGCTAGATTGAGGAGAGAAGGAGACAGAAGGAAGCCGAGGCAAGAGAGGAGTAAGCAGAACGAGACCAAGCCAGACTGGAGAGAGAAGGAGACAGAAGGAAGCCGAGACCAGAGAGGAGAAAACGGGACGAGACTAAGCTAGACGGAGAAAGAAGGAGACAGAGGGAAGCTGAGGCGAGAAAGGACTAAGCGGGACGAGACAAAGCCAGATCGGGGAGAAGGAGACAGAAAGAAGTCGAGGCAAGAGAGAGGAAACTGAGACGGAGAGGAGAAAAGAGGGACGAGATCAAATTAGACTGAGACGAGAAAGAGACAGAAGGAAGCTGAGGAAGAGAGGGGAAAGAGGCTTGGAAGATTGACAGACAAGGGTAGGAAGAAAGGAGGAGTGTGCCGAGGCAGGAGAGAAGAAAGTGGAATAAGAGGTAGCTAAGTGTAAAAAGTAAAGGAAAATAAAGGAGAACAACGGCAATAATAATAGTATACTAACTGACAGAACAATAATAATAACATAATAACATATTAACCAACAGAAAGAACACCGAACTAGACGAAGATACGAAAAGTTAAGAAGGAGTAATTATAGTCAATTCCCCTTATATAACTTATACAAACAACAAAAACGGCCCAAAAACAAATAAATAAATAAATAAATAAACAAATAATATAACCCCAAAACAGAACTAAAACAAATAATTAAGTAAATAACAAAAACCGAAACAAAAATGACTACCAGAAGGACAAAACAACAATTAACTTTTAGCCAGCAAAGAAGACCCTCCTATGACACAACACCTAAAATACAAGACCATCAAAATATTTTGGAAGAATTAAAAGCAATGTACAATGAGATGAAAGAGGACATTAAGGAATTAAAATTGGATATGAATGCGATGAGAAGAGAAATAAAGCAGGAAATACGACAGGAAATAAGGACGGAAATAAAAGGTATTAAAGATACTTTAGGTAAAGCTACAGAAGACATTAAAAAAATAGACAAAAAGCTAAGTAAAATGGAAGAAAAAACAGAGAACATAAATGAGAGAGTTTCTCAGATTGAAAATACACATGACAAAGACTTAGACGAGAGGGCGTTACAAGACTTAAAACAAAGGGAAAACTGTTTAAAAATAAGAGGTTTGAAAGAAAGGGAAAACGAAGACTTGTATGAATATTTAGTACCGATATTAGCAGATTATGTAGGAGCAGACAATGATCAATTCCAACATGAAATCAACAAGATGTATAGAATTAATTCGAAAATTGCAAGGCAAAGGAAATTGCCCAGGGATGTGGTGATTTATTTCACGAGGAAAAAGATCAGAGATGAAATACTCCAAATTAATTATGATGAAAAATTAGAAGTAGACGGTGAGGAATTAACTATTTATAAGGACATCCCATTAAGAATTCTTAAAAAGAGGAACGACTATAAACCCTTAACGATTTTGTTGAAACAAAATAATATACTGTACAGGTGGGAAAGACTAGAGGGAGTGTCCTTCAAATACAAAGCAGATTCATATAGAATCAATTCATTAATGAAAATGAAAGACTTTCTGAAGAAATTCAAAAAAGACTTGGAAAGACGGGGAAATTTAGAGCAAAATGAAGGGAATGACAAACCGGAAAGGAAGGATAGGAATGAAGAGGAATTAAGGACAGACCGGACAGAAGAGGAATTAGTAATAAAGGAAGACACCACGGAGTTAGGAAAGAAAGGAAACTACGATAAGGAAAACAGTGAAGAAGAAGATGAAGGGACGGACACTGAGGCATAACATTGATAAAGGTAAAAAATAAATTTGAGTAAAATGCAAAAAGTTAAAATCTTTTCGTGGAATGTTAGGGGAATGAACTCACCCCAGAAAAGAAAAAAGGTCTATCATTATTTAACTAAACAAAAAGCAGATATTATCTGCCTACAAGAGACGCATATTAGAGAGAAAGATGCTAGGTTACTTAAGCACGAAAGATTGGGCAATGAATTCTTATCTGCAATGACAGCAAAAAAGAGAGGAATTGTTTTCTACATAAATAAAAGATTTGATGCTAAAGTGGTTCTTAATGACAAAGAAGGTAGATTTATCGGATTAGAAATTAATTTGCTGAATGCAGTTTATTTAATAGTGGGTGTTTATGGGCCTCAAGACAAAAAGGATAAATTTTATGAAAAACTATATGACCAGCTAGGGGACCTACAATATGAAAAGATACTACTAATAGGAGACTGGAATGGAGTTATTTCGCCAGATCTAGATAGAAACTCTAAAAAACCAATAAAAAAGTCCCAAGGGAAACTTCCAAAATCCTTTAACAAAATGATGGAACTGCTTCACCTTGTGGATGCATGGCGGGTTAAATATAAGGAGGCAAAAGACTATACTTATTATTCAGACAGACACCAATCTCATTCCAGGATCGATATGTTTTTAGTGTCTAAAACACTATGCAAAGAAATTATCGATATAAAAACCGAACCAAGGACCATATCCGACCACAATCCGATAATTCTAACATTAAAAGGTAGACCCAGAGACTTTGCTTGGAGATTAAATGAATCACTACTTTATAAGGAAGATATTGTGGTAAAAGGAAAAGAAACACTAAAAATGTACTTTAAGGAAAATCAGATAGGGAATATGAATGTAATAACAGTTTGGGAAGCATCTAAAGCAGTCATGAGGGGTTTTTTTATTCAACAAAACAACATAGTGTATAGGAAAAAAGCAGAAAAAATGGGAAAAATATACAAACTACTTCAGGAAAAGGAAAAAGAACTACAAGATAACCCATCTAATATAAGAATAAGAGAAGAAATAAAACTACTTAAGAAGCAGATAGAACTAGAAGAGACCAAAGAAATTCAAAACAAAATAAGATCACTTAAACAAAAATATTACGAGCAAGCCAATAAACCTGGGAAATGGTTGGCATATAAAATACGGAGGAAAAGAGAAAAAAACACTATTACAGAAATCAAGCTAGGGCAAGGAAGCATTCATAATCAAAACAAAATAAAAAAAGCATTCCAGAACTTTTATACCAAATTATACAGTAGATCAGAAATATCTGAAATGAAATTGCAAGAATTTATTGAAAAGGCAAAACTACCCAAATTAACAAAACAACAGAAAGAAATTTTAAATGGAAACATAACTATAGCAGAAATAGTAGAGGCAATCAAAAATAGTAACAAGGGCAAAGCTCCCGGCCCGGACGGTTTTGGAGCAGCCTACTACAAAACATTTGCAGATCAATTGTTAGTGCCATTTAAGGCAGTAACAAACAGTATATTGGAAAATAATTATCCAGAGTCATGGCGGCAAGCAAATATTACATTATTATTGAAAGATAAAAAAGACCCCACTGACATCAAAAATTACAGGCCAATCTCACTGCTAAATACGGACTACAAATTATTTACAAATATTCTATCACAACGACTTAAAAAGGTGTTAAACGAATATGTCAATAACGATCAAGCGGGCTTTCTCCCGAAAAGGCACATTCAAGACAACATCCGCAACATTATTAACATAATAGAATATTTTGAAAGACACAATGAGAAAAAGTTAGCGCTCATCTTTGTAGACTTGGAAAAGGCATTTGACAATTTAAGCTGGGAAACAATCTTTAAAATTTTAGAGATGATAGAAACAGGATCCCAATTTACGAACTGGGTCAAAGCTATATATAACGATCAGAAGGCCAAAATAATTGTAAATGCCGAAAAAACGGAAGAAATAAAAATTGACAAAGGAACAAGACAAGGATGCCCGCTCTCCCCTCTTCTGTTTATTTTAGTTTTAGAGGCCTTAAATAACAGAATTAGATTAGATACAAAAGTTAGGGGAGTGAAGATTAAAAGATCGGAACACAAAATGAAGCTATTTGCGGATGATATTGTCTTCACATTAGAAAATCCAGAAGGAAGTATGGAAGCGTTAATGAAAATAGTAGAAGAATTCGAAGAAGCAACGGGGTTGAGGATAAATAAAGATAAAACGACAATTATAACAAAAAATATGAGAAAAGAGGAAGAAAAAATTTTAGAAGAATTAAGTGGACTAAGAGTAGATAGGAAAACGAAATATTTAGGGATCTATGTGACAAACAAAAATACAGAACTGTTCCATAATAATTATGAAATATTGTGGAAGGGAATA
This sequence comes from Urosaurus nigricauda, assembly GCA_034509955.1. Classification (NCBI taxonomy): domain Eukaryota; kingdom Metazoa; phylum Chordata; class Lepidosauria; order Squamata; family Phrynosomatidae; genus Urosaurus; species Urosaurus nigricauda. The sequence goes on along the minus strand of JAOEGL010000005.1, from coordinate 162,389,810 downwards.
AAAAAAGATATGGTAAAATGGAGTAATTTAAATCTCTCCATTCTAGGAAAAGTGTCAATAATTCAAATGAGTCTCCTGCCCAAATTGCTCTTTTTATTCCAAACCATCCCGATCCTTCAGAATGACAAACCGCTGAATCAATGGCAAAAGGATATTATGAAATTTATTTGGGGAAACAAAAAAGCCAGAATAAAACAAAAAAATATGTGTGACGAAAGGAAAAGAGGTGGTTGGGGATTACCAAATTTAAAACTATATTTTGCCGCTTGCTGCTTATCATGGATCAAAGACTGGGTTACATTAGAAAAAGACGACTTATTAAATCTGGAAGGAGATAACTTATACTACGGTTGGCACAGTTATTTGTTGTACGGAAAGGCTAAATTGAATAAAGATTGCTTAACCCATATCATTAGGAAGTCGCTCCTAAGGATATGGAATAAATATAGAGCTAGATTGTGTCCACAAATCCCACTTTGGTGCTCACCTCATGAAGCATTCTTTGGTAGAGAAGGGGTACAAGGAAGCAAATGGATTAGATATAAAGACTTAATTTACGACATACAGGGGAAATTCGAATTTAAATCACAAGATGAACTAAAAGCGGAAGGTATAGAATGCCATTGGTACCTATACAGACAGCTTAGGGAAAGGTTCAAAATGGATTTAAAAACAGAAGGAGTACAAAAAGAACCATCCGAATGGGATAAAATAATTGAAAAAGGAGATACAAAGATAATTTCCCAGTGTTATAAATTGCTACTAAGATGGGATACAGAGGAAGAAATAACCAAGGAATGCATGATGAGGTGGGCCCAAAATGTGGGGCATAATATAGACTTTCAAAAGTGGGAAAACCTCTGGGGTAAAAGAGTAAAATTTACAACTTCTCAGGACATGAGAGAAAATATCTTCAAAATGATCTACAGATGGCATTTGTCCCCATATAAAATTACGCTAATGACAAAAAAAACAAATCCAGAATGTTGGAAATGTGCCCAAAGTGTAGGCACTTATTTCCATATATGGTGGACGTGTCCAAAAGCAAAAAAATATTGGAAAAAAATACATAATATAATCACATTGGGCATGAACATTAATCTATCATTTACCCCAGAAAATTTCCTACTGGGAATGTCAGACGAAAAAACAAGTAAGAAACATGATAAAATGATCTTTTTATTGTTAACATGTGCCAGAATTGTATATGCTAAGCATTGGAAATCGAAAGAAACACCGACTACAGAAGAATGGTTGAACAAGGCATTGGAAACAGCGGAAATGGAGAAAATGACTAGTTGGATGAGAGAGCATACGGAAGAAAAAGAAAGACAAGAATGGACACCCTTTTACAACTATTTACAGAGAGAATGGGGAAATATAATGTTTGATAAAGGATAAATATAAGAATTTAAAATCTATCTATCTTAAAATCTGTGCAAAATTGGTGGGAGCGATCAAGACTAGAAACAGTATAAAAGAACAAAGATATATGCTTAGTTTTTCTCTTTTTCAGAGTTACTACTATAATTATTAGTTATATACTACATATTGGTAGTGTAAAGGACATGGGAGAAAAACAAAATAAAATGCCGGGTGGAAAAGGATATCTACAGGAAAATATTAATGTTTACCAATGAAGGGAAAGAGAATACAAGGCCAAGTGTGGTAACTTAATTTGAAAGAGGAATTGTAAAAATATAAGATGTGAATAATAGACAGGATGTAAAGAGAACACTAAATTATAGAAAGATAGATGTGACAGATCTAAATGAATTCAGAATAGTATCTCATATAGGGGAGGAAGTAATGTTTTATGTTCAGTGTTTTTTAGACGGAGTAGAGTTTAGACCCTTGTATTTTCGTGGCACATACATATGCATATCTGCAGGACTATGTAGATAGGCATATGTATGGAGTTGATTTATGTCTTATCTGGGCTATGCCTATGTGTGTTGTGCGGGAAAGGGTAGATGTGTATTTGTATTTGTATTAGGTTTGTTGTACAATTTTTCTTCTTTTTGTATTGTCTTGTATTGTTTATGTATTGTTTTTGTGGTTTTAAAACAATAAAAATAAAATTTAAAAAAAAAATGATTATTCCTAATTCCAGGGTTCAAAAATCCAAGTGTCATGGGTTCTGAGATTAAACTGGCTACAACTTCAGGCCTCTCACAAACATAATTTGATACTGAAAATGAATACATATTACTGCTATAAAAGAGGCTCTAAGTCAGGCTAAATAATGGAGCAGGAGATAACAGAGAAAGCATTCTGGTCCTTTTTGCTGATGGAGTCCAGCTCCTCTCACAACAAGCGGCAGAGATGGGCCCTTAAGCAACCAAGTCTACCCAAATTATCTCAGGGCTAACTCTCCACATTAGAGTCTCTAGATTGCGGTGAATCCCCACCCACTGACACACACATGCCTGGGTGAGATCAGTGCAAAATGGACCAGTAATTTAACATAGTGCAGAAGCAAACAGATAGAAGAACAAGATAGAAGAACTGTACAAATATTATGCTAATAGGGAGGTTTTCTCCTCCTTAGTCTGTTTCCAGCCCCTACTAAATGCAAATTAATTCATACTATGCCATTGGATAGCTGTTAACATTTGATGATGAGAGGACTCATTAGAAAAAAACAATAATACTAGGAAAGGTGAAGAGAAGTAGAAAGAGAGGAAGGCCTCATGCTAGATGGATGGACTCTATTAAATTGCTCACAGGTATGAATTTGCAGGACTTGTGCAGAGGAGTGAAGGCCAGGTAGTCTTAAAGATGTGTCATCAATAAGGTCACCATGGATCAATATTGACTCAAGGGCAGTTAACAACAACAATAACAAGGGCTCTAACACCCATCTGCCTGGTTGCACAGGCAATGCTAACTACATCATGCCATCCACAGCCTATCCACTCACTAATATCATCAAATGTAAATATAAATGTAGTCAAAATGTGCACAGAGGGCATTGAGTAATTGTTTTCACTGGTGAATAAAGATCAGTTTGGGCTTTCAAACCTCCTGTGCAATTGGAAAATGGAGACAAGTATGCTAGCTTCACCCATCCTTTGCATCCTGATTCTTAACACTCTCACCTTTCTGATGTTTTACCATGAACATTTGTACTCTGCAACAAAAAGCCTACTCTATTTGTGTCAGTTCTCTGTGCAGTTTAAAATACTGGGCAGTCAGGGTTTTCCATTCCACCAGAAGCCAGTTTGAAGGGGGCCATGTCCCTACTGCTGATTTTGGCCTTTCAACTGATGGAAGGTGATAGGACTGGTGACACAGGGGTTAAAGAGGCCCAACTATCTCTCAAGAATTTTTCATCATGTGAAAGATCTGAATGGTGAAATAAAGTGTGTGTGAGAGAGAGGGGGGGAAGGGAGGGGTGGAGGGAAAGGGAGGGAGAGAGATTGAGAGAGAGAGAAGCAGAAAACAGATTTATAGGCATTTGTACAGATTCTTCAAAGCTACACCACTAAACGGCTAAAATAAAGGACAGCAAAAATGTCATTCATTCCTTCTTGAACAGGCTTATGTGAATTTCTATTCCTCCAGCGTATCTTTTCTAATCTTAGTATTCTGATCCCTCAGGACAGTTAAGTCATCTCATTTCTTCCCCCACTGCCTTTATCAAGCTCTTCTGTTCCACTGGGAGAAAAACTATTCCAAGTTGCCAATCGTTTTGATCTCTAGGAGGATTAATCAGTAGTCTAAAAGAAATTAGATGTCTATTGATGAGCACATCTCATAAAAAGTGAGTGTCTATATTGAAAATGAAATCCTTTCCCCATGCTCCTGGGAAAATTCACCATTGTTCAAGTGCTGTCCTTACAATTCCAGTTGCTTTAAAACAGAACACAGTTCAAAAGTGCATTATTATAAATGATGGGATGAAATTGTTGCATTATTTAAAATGAATAGTTGCATTACTCATGTTCTATACAAAAGGAACAAAAATGATATTCAATTGCCTTGACTGTCAGAGGAAGGTGGAACTTATTTAATGAATTGTACTTCTAAATATTTTTGGTCTTTATTAAATATTAATTCATTGATATATCCACATTATTTGGCCACATCCATAGAAGACCAACATCCCCTTATTACTTAAAAGAAAAACAATAACAACAACAACACAAATTGCATGGGAATTAATATGCATTGTATTAGAATATGCAGGACAGAAGGGTCATATAGGAAGATACATTCTTTCAGATCATTGTAACCAATCCATGAAGGGGCTTTACAGGTCATGATGCACACACTGAATTGTGCTAGAAAACAGACTGGTGACCAGCGGAGTTGTTATAAAAATGGATATAAGTTGTGCAAAAGCTACTGTGTCAGTTTAACTGTGCAAATGTATTTTTGGCCACTGAAGAAATTTGTATGTAAATACAGAAGCCAGGAATATGTGAAAAATGTGGCCTCAGATCTGCTTCCTGTTTCCTGATCTACCTTTCAGATCACTAGGTACACCTCTGTTTTCTTTTGGTGAAGTTGAAGGAGCAGGTTAATATTAGTGTAGGACTGCTCAGTATATATTGCCTAAATGTCATTTTACCTGAAGAAAATTGCAAAAAGTGGACCAGATTACACAGGAATTTGCAATTTAATGTTATACATTTGTGGTGCACATAAAAAGAAAACAAAATATGGACAGAATGATTCTCTTTGCAGTTATTTGACATAAATATGTGTGTGCCAGTATGACTAAAATCAATAAGAATGCTTGTTCTAAATAAAATTCGTAAACACATTTGTTTATGAGACTGCATATATGCTGCTAAACTCAATATTTCACAACTGAGATATTTTATACCTTTTGGTAAAGATAAATTATATTTGAATATTGAGCCTATGATCCTGTTGGGTAGCCCCAACTAAAAGCACATCTACAGGAATATATGTTGCATGGTTTGTCAATATATCTGTTGTTAATTGTTCCCAGTGAGTAAGAAGCCTCTAAGACACCCTGTCATTAACAGCCCCATTTAGGGCTTACAGATTCAGAGCTGTGGGTTCTATGATTATGTCTAACTACATGTAATGTGGGTTTCCTCAACATCCATTTCATAAAATGGATTTATTTTTTTTTAATCCTGACTAAAATTGTGTTACATACTACATATGTGTTATATTGTTTTGAGCATTGAACTACAACTCTGGAGATCAAGATTCCCCATTTGACCATGGAAACTACCTCCAAGGGTGAACTTGGAAGAGCAAAACACTCTCAAATTCAGAAAACCCCATGATAGGTTCACCGTAGGGTTGCCAGGAGACAAAAACAACTTAAAGATATGAAAGAACAATAACAATAGCAAAGCATTAAATATGTGATATGGGCAAATGCAATTTGCACAATATTTTTTGACAATCCCCCCCCCCATTTCTTTGATTGAAATATTTACCACAAGAATCCATTAAAAAGACATTGCTACTGCACTATCACTAATGATGTCTGTTGTTTGTGTGCCTTCAAATTGTTTCCCACGTATGGTAACTCTAAGGTGAACCTATCACAGGGTTTTCTTGGCAAGATTTGTTCAGAAGAAGCTCCTTCCTCTGAGGCTAAGTAGGTATGACTTGCTCAAGTTTGCCAAGTGGTTTTCCATGAATGAGAGAGGATTTGAACCCTGATCTCCAGAGCCCTAGTCCAACATACGCCACACTGGCTCTTACTAATATTGGAGATCAGTATTAAATCAAGCATTCCCTTCCCCCTACAAAATCTTCCTACTCCAAAAAAACCTCCCATTGACAATTTGGTGGAATGACTCAGAAAGCTGCATTTCTGAAGAATGTACTCTGTCTATTTCCATGCTGAAGGCAATTCATCTCTATTCTTTTATGGATCATTTCCGCATGTCATCATATTCATTTTTCTTAAAAGTAACTTCAGGTTCAGATTGGGTGGAGTTTTAGTATCTAGGAAAAGGAGAGAAATGAAGAAACAAGGCACTGGGTGGAGAAACTCCATGTCTTCTGACTCATAAAAGTCTGCTGGATGGATCTTGCACATAGGTACACTTTGTTGATTTTGTTCATTATATATTAATTGTGTTTATATTCTATTCTATTATGTATTATGCATTATAAATTATAAATCATGTTTTATTTATTTATTCACATATTTATACAGTTCCTGACACTTGGTTGACAGCATGCATACCAACTCGAGGCTCTCTTATCTCCATTATCAGACCAAGGAAACCATATTACTTGATATGGCATGAAATTTGAAACACTGAATACATCTGTGAACTGAGCTTACAGATCTTTGAGTTAGGAACCCACTACCACAAATTATGCAGTCGAGTTTCCCGCATTTGGGGAAATCACATTTCCAAACATTTCTCAGCAAATGTCTCTCTCACTAGGTGTCTGAGATCAGCCAGCATAAGATGGCTTGTTCCTAAAATGAATCACCAACAGGCAGCAGATCTTTGAGTTAGGAACCCACTGTCTAACAATAAGGAGAATACATTTAATCCTATGAATCTAAAGATGTACTGGCAAAGCAGGATCAAACTCAATACTGAAAGGGTCCTATATATTTTGCCACTAACTTGACCTTATCCTCAGGCACATCTCTTAACCTCAGTGTAGAGGAATGAACTGAAGCAAACAGGTGCTTTGTGATGGGGAAATTAATATTTGAAAAGCACTTTGATTTATTCCCACATGAAAGAAGCTACAGAAGTGCAAAGCAGTATTTAAATATGCATGACATATTGAATTTAGGAAAAACAGGATCTAGTCACAAAAAAGAGAAGCTTTGCTTCCATCTTAATCAGAGATCACACTCTGGCTAATACTTCAGTACAAAGTAGAAGCCCCTTTACTCTTATGCCACCATGCCATGCTTGCTGTTCAAAACCTATGGTAAAAGCTACTTACTATGTTCAATAATGTTTACTCCTGATATTCATGCAGGTAGGACTCAAGCCTTTGCTTTAAAAAAAAAATACAAAATATTTGAATAAAAATCCTGTTGTTGTTTTCATGTACAGACTTTGCTGACAAGTAAAATATCTCAGTCCAGGAAGCCTGATATGATAAAGGCTGTATCTGTACTGCAGAAATAATCAAGTCTGACAACACTTTAAATGCCATGGCTCAGTGCTGTGGAATGCTGGAATTTGTCATTTATTTTGGCATCAGAGCTCTCTAACAAAGATGGCTAAATGTCTCACAAAGCTACAATTCCCAGCATTCCACAGCTTTAAGCTGTGGCAGTTAAAGTCGTGTTTAATTGGATTACTTCTGCAGTGGGATGCAGCCAAAGATAGCTATCATAAGTATTTATTAACGTCTATATATCTCCATTATTCTAATATGTAATATTTTCCATTAGATATTTATTGGAACATATTGTCTCCCCATCATCTGAAAAACAAAACAAAACACAATATCCCTGAAACAGCACAAAATTACAAACTTTTCACTAAAGCTAAGAAAAATTAGAAAGACCAGGCTTAGTTTAAAACATTCATATCTCTGGGACTTTTTAGACCACCCAAAAGGGGCGGTCCATACTCGCCCCTTCTAGCGGCGAGATGAGGCCTAGGCTGCCGCACGGGCAGCCCTACAGGCCTCATCCCGCCGCTTTTGGAGGCTGCGGGGAACCGGCAAACTGCAGGTTCCCCGGGGCCTCCAAGCGGGGTGCAGCGGGCGCTCTGGGCGCCCGCTGCACCCTGCTTCCCTCGGTGGGGCTGAAGGGGGAAAGGGGCCGCCACCGCGGCCCCTTTCTCCCTGGGTCTTTGCCGCGGCCATTTAAAGACCACAGCAAAGACCCGCCGCAAAAAAAGAGCTCCGCATTCAAGCTCTTTTTTTTGCGCCGTGGGAAGGGCGCAATTGGGGCCATCCCACGGCTCAAAAGCGTCAAAACATGCGCAGCGTATCAAAACGCTGCGCACGTGATGACACTTTTACGGCGCCTCCGTATAGACGCCGGCATTCTGCATTCATGCAGTTTAGGCTTAGGGAGGGCGTAAAAGCTACGCCCTCCCTAACCCTAAAAGTGGGCTTTTTAGCCCTTAAAATGCTTTTTTTTTTTGCCCATCTAAAATGGGCCTCTGTATAGCTCTTTTTGAGAAGAATTATGGACAGCTCTTAACAGAGAAGAAGAAGAGTCTAACCCAAGTGAGAAAAGCTTTAAGAGTTTAAGGCCCAGAGGGCAGCATGATTACAAGGGGGTATCCAAAAGTTTTAATGAGCACCTTAAAAAAAAAAATGACAGCAAGTTTGTTTTGATTTGAAGTTAATTTATCTCTATGTAGTCACTATCTAGATTTATACATTTTTCCCAGCGTATCTTGATCCTCCAAATACCTGATTTGCAAAAAGCCTGCAGATTGCACCTGATGAGTATTTTACACTTTCGTCACTTCTGGCACAGCCAGTCACAAAAATAAAGGACAGAATGAGCTGATTTTCTCAGCAACATACACTTAAGGACCAATGATGACACTGACAAAATTTCATCAATATGCCATAATACCTTCTGAGTGATAATTATTACTTTACCAATACCCCCTCATAAGGCGCAATCTGCAGACTTCTACAATATCAGGTATTTGGAGGGTCAAGATACGCTGGGGAAAATGTATAAATCTAGATAGTGACTACATAGAGATAAGTTAACAACTACAAATCAAAACGAACTTTCTGTCAATTTTTTAAAACAGTGATCATTCAAACCTTTGGATACCCCCTCGTATATTGTCCTGCATGAACCTGACCAATTCTTAAAGATCTTTGCATCGAGAAACACTTGTTGATGGGTGTTAGGATCTAAATTTCCCAGAATAAGGTGGGGAGCATACCAACCATACCACAATCCCTTAATCTGCTCCTCTGCAATGTCAGGTCAGCCAAGGGGAAGGCACATATCATCTACGACCTCCTTGAGGATGAACAAGCTGACCTGGCTTGTTTTACTGAGACCTGGCTGGGAGATGCCAGTGCTGCAACATGGGCGCAGGCTCTCCCAGCTGGCTATACAGTCAGTGAACAGACAAGGGAGAGTGGGCGAGGGGGTGGTGTGGCCATAGTTCACAAAACCAACTTAACCTTGATCAGGAAACCTGTCTGGAAAACAACCCTAATCGAGTGTGTGTACCTAAGCCTGAAGACCAGGGATAGTTTGGGGATTCTGTTAGTATACCAGCCACTCTGTTGCCTAACAGACTCCCTGACCGAGCTGACTCAGCTGGTCTCAGAGCTGCTGTTGGAGACCCTCAGGCTACTGGTCCTGGGAGACTTCAACATCCCTCTGGAGACCAGTCCTTTTAACCTATCTGGAGCAGCTCGAGAGTTCATGGAATCCATGACCGCCATGAACCTATCCCAATTGGTCAGCGGGCCCACCCATTGCGCAGGTCACACACTTGATGGGATTTTTAGTACAGAACAGGAATATCCATGGGCGGAGGTAACAAAAACCTCTGCACTGTCATGAACGGATCATTTCCTGATCAAGTTGGAACTAAAGGCCACTTTCCACCCCCCTGGGGGTGGCGGACCCATTACAATGGTCCGCCCTGGAAAGCTGATGGAACCAATTGGTTTCCAGAAAGCTCTAGAGGGTTTGTTGGTTGGCAACACCGGCGACTGTGTTGAAGCCTTGGTACACACCTGGAACACCGATACTGCCAAGGCAATCAACACAATCGCTCCCGAGCATCCTTTCCAAACCGCTCCCAATCGCAATCCCTGGTATACAGAAGAGCTCAGGGAGATGAAGCGGGTTGGACAACGACTAGAGTACAAATGGTGGAAGTTTCGACTCTCCTCCGACAGAACTCGCCATAGGTTGCATCTTCCCACCTATCGGGAGGCTCTGCATGCAGCGCGGAGATCCTTCTGCTCTGCACACATTGCATCTGCAGAGTCCCACCTGGCAGAACTGTTCAAGGTGGTAGGGGAGCTGATGCCGGTTCCCCCTGCGCCAAATCCCCTACTGGACCCCACAACAGCCTGCTGTGAGGCATTTAACACCCACTTTGCAGATAAAATCTCTCGAATAAGAGCCAACCCGGACGCCAATATTTTGCCAGGGTCCGTAAGTGGGGTGTCCAGCAACTCTGTTGATATCAGTTTATTGGACAAGTTTCAATCGGTGAGTACTGATGACGTGGACAAGCTGCTTGCTAGTTTGAGGAAAACGACTTGCCCTCTCGATCCTCGTCCATCTTGGCTGGTCGTCCAGGGAGGTGACGCATTGAGAGTATTCTTTCGGAACACAATCAATGCGTCCATTAGAGAGGGCTCTTTACCATCTTGCCTAAAGGAGGCGGTTGTTAAACCCCTCCTGAAGAAGCCCTCTCTTGACCACCTGGACAGGAACAACTACAGACCAGTTTCCTTGCTCCCTTTTTTGAGCAAGGTAATCAAGAAGGCTGTCGCTTCCCAACTCCAAGCTGTCTTGGATGAAACCGATTATCTAGATCCATTTCAAACCGGCTTCAGGACAGGATATGGAGTTGAGACAGCCATAGTTGCTCTGACCGACAACCTCCGCTTGAGTATCGACAGGGGTAGTGTGACCCTGCTGGTGCTCTTGGATCTCTCAGCGGCCTTTGACACTATAGATCACTCCATCCTTTTAGATCGACTGAGGGAGTTAGGGATCGGAGGCACCGCTCTTCGATGGTTCCGATCCTTCCTCTCGGAAGATCTCAAAGGGTGAGGCTCGGGGACAGTTGCTCGTCTAAAATCAAGCTTAATTGTGGTGTCTCTCAGGGCGCCATCCTGTCCCCAATGCTATTCAACATTTATATGAAGCTGCTGGGTAAGATCATTCGGAGGCATGGAGCTCAGTGTCTTCAGTATGCTGATGACACTCAGATATACCTCTCCATGACCAGATCGTCGGCCCAGACCTCAGATGGCGTCTCCCCTCTCAATGACTGTCTTGCGGCGGTAATGGACTGGATGAGGGAAAACAAATTGAAGCTCAATCCAGATAAAACGGAGGTACTCACTGTCTCGGGACCGAAGCCAGGTTTGGGAATACAACTTCCAGTCCTCGATGGAGTCACACTCTCCTCAAAGGACTCTGTTCGCAGTCTGGGGGTACTCCTCGACTTGTCGCTTCACATGACGAGTCAGGTGAATGTGACGGTCAGGAGTGCCTGTTATCAGCTTCGGCTGATACACCAGATGCGCCCTTTCCTGGACACGAGGGACCTAGAAACTGTGGTACATGCTCTGGTAACCTCTCGCCTGGACTACTGTAATGTACTCTACATGGGGCTACCCTTGTGCCTAACTCGGAAACTGCAGTTAGTTCAAAACATGGCAGCCAGGTTAATAACTGGAACATCTAGGAGAGAGCACGTAACACTGGTGCTTAAAGCTCTCCACTGGCTGCCAATTAGTTTCTGGGCCCAGTACAAGGTGTTGGTTTTAACCTTTAAAGCCCTTCATGGCTTGGGTCCATCCTATCTCCGGGACCGCCTCTCCCCGTATGATCCTCCCCGCACACTCCGGTCCTCTGGGAGGAATCTGTTACAGCCCTTGAAGACCAAACTGACACAAACCTCCCAGAGGGCTTTTTCAGCCATAGTTCCAAAGCTATGGAATGACCTGCCGGATGAGATGCGTCTTATTACATCTGTTGACGGCTTTAGAAAAGCCTTAAAGACGCATCTCTTCCAGCAGGCCTTCCCAGATAACATTTAATTTCCCGGCTCCATACCCACTGCTGACTCTTTCTTCTAGTTCCTCTCCCCCCCCCCCCTTCGTAATTGTTTCACACAGCTTTGGGCAGTTACTTTTATATGTTTTATTTGCACTATGTTTTAATTCTTAGCTATTTAATTCTATTTTAAGGGGTGGGTGAGGGGAATTGGGATTGTTGTATTTTAACTTGTGCTGTTTTTAACTATGTTGTACCCCTCCCCGATTGCCAGTTCAGAGGGGCGGGCTATAAATAAATTATTGTTATTATTATTATAAGTTCCAACCACTTCCTCTTTCTCCAAACCAATGTTAACGCTAGACATTCAGTTTTCAGTGAAGCAGGAGGGTGGGGAAAATCCTTGTAGAATAGGCTTAGGCCTTCCAAGTTAGTTCATCCCCCATCTAAGCCATTCTAAAGGCATTAAAAAGTTCTGAAAAACTGTTTCTAATTCAATATGGCATGTAGAACTTCCATAAAAGCTAGCGTTAAATTGATCTGATCTTCATTTATCAGTGTTAACCACTTCAGTCACCGCATCCATTAGGTAGATATACCACATGAAAATAAAGCACATGTACCCTTACAGTACCTTCTGCAGTTCTATGGAGTCCTAACAAAACTATCAGAATGCATCTCACTGTTGAGAAACATTTCCCACTTCCCTCCTCATTATTCTGCTGAACCTTCCCCACTTGACCTTCTGTATTTTATTTTATTTTTCTCCATTCAAAAATGAAAAATAAAGAAGAAAACTAGCTCTTTGTATGGATAAGTGATGGGAAGGACATTTGCGGAAAGGGGGGGGGGGATTTTGATGACTGCTAGGCAAAATTTTCTTGAACTTTTTTTTCCTCAAACTTCTGAGACATTTTGCTGTAGTCTTCCTGCTCCCAGCATATTTTGCTGTGAGTTGGAGTGCTGATAATCATGTGGTTGGAATTCAGCCTGCAGAAAATATTCTCAGCAGGTAGAATTCATCCTTTGACCTTCCTCTTCCTTCCACTGACAGATAGTACAAGGTTGAATTTCACTGACAAAGGTGGTCAAAATATTTAAGCACAAATTATATATCCCAGAACATCTCACCAACTTTTACCAAAAAGAACTGGGTTTTCTATACTTGCTTAGGATTCCTGCCTCAATAGCATGTCACTTCATATATTAAGAATACTCAGCTAGCAACATTCTGTATAACATGAAAAGGAAATCAAGGTTGCTGGGTTGAAAGTAGGGAAGATAAATGTAACTGATTATAAATCAAAGACATCCCCCCTCTCCCCGCATTCAATCTACTTTAGTTACAGAGAAATACATCTCAAAATAATTATCATTGAGATTCAATCCCTGAAAGTATGAAGAATAATGGGGAGGGGGAGGGAAAAGATTAACGTCATAGCACAGCAGTATGTAATATAGAGTTTCTTCTGTTTCTTTTTTCTTACAATAGCAACGTTTTTAAAGAGATTCAAAATGTCACATATATCCATGAACTATTCTTTTGCCAATTATTCTGTCTACATCTCCTGTAGCTAAATGACTTCATTTCTAAGAGTGAAATAAACTTTAAGTTGATTGCAACCATAAATGTGTCAAAAATCAATGGGTATTCAACATCATTAAATATTGTGTACAAAGATCTTTACCAGAATTTGAGATATTCTGCAAATATTGACAAAGTGTCATCCTAGGTGTTTTAAATATCCCAATCACAGAATGCTCACTTGATTAAAAGAGAGAGAGAGAGAGAGAGAGAGAGAGGTAGGAGAGAGAGAGAGAGAGAGAAGGAAAGAAAGAAACAGATTGAAAGTAGAGGACAGGCTGTGTAAATACCATATTTGCATTTCTGGGCCAAGGCCATGAGATACCAGAATCTACATCTGTCTCAGCCATTCTGCAATGTTAATTAATATCAAACATATCTGGATGTCATTTCTAAGAAACTGGAGGATATTTGAAAAGATCAAACATTCCCAGTGTTAAAATAATTATTTTTATTAAACTCTAAAAAAAAAATGAGCACTATTTTTGAAATTGATTTCATAGCCTGAATATCAAAATAATTGCAACGTTTTTGCTTCTATCATACATTTTTGCTATGTTGGATATGTCATCTTTTAAAAATACATAGGAATAAAATATACTGTGCTGGACAAAACCATCCAAAGGTTTTGAATTTATGAAAAGGTTGCACCTTCAATTACATTCCTTCATTTATGTCATCCATTACAGTGCAGTTACTAAGGTTCCAGTCCTAAAAAATAACAGGTAAGCCTCACTGAAAAAAGTGAACTGTATGAACAGAGAAGTGAAATAAAGAAGTCTGATGAAGGATTTCTCATGGCCACACTATCAAGCTCAACTATATCATTGATAATACTCATCTGGCAATTTATTCAGCAAGGAACAAGTCTCCCCGGGAATTTCAGGTGTGAGAGAAGTGAAAATGAGCAGTGAGGGCAGCAGAGTGCAAGAAGGAAGGGAGGGCTGAATCATGAGGGCACAGGTTGAGGTGTAGGAGGGGGAGAAATAGAACAAATACTGGTGTGTGCACATGCTCTGTGAGGGTGCAAAGTGAGGTGAAGGAGGGAATAGGACAGTCAAGAGAGTGAGATGGAGTTGGAGAGATGGGAGAGATGGGTGATGGAATAAAACTGTAACTGCAAAAAATCTTATGACTTTGTAACATAGCGAGCGAGCAAGAAAAATAAGAATGAATGCATGCCATTTATATAATTGGACTAATATGCATGTGGGTGCAAACATATTTTAAGTATTTAATGTTTTATTTCTGAGTACCTAAGCCCTTCAAAAGGATGCAGTGGCTTAGTGATTAAGACACCAGTTCTGCTGATTGTAAGGTTAGAAGCTTGGCAGTTCTGGGTACCACTTCTGTGGGAAGGTAACAGCATACAGTGCAGTCTGACTGGCCGCATGACCACTGGAATTGTCTTTGGACAACAGTGGCTCTTCGGTTTAGTAACGGAGATGAGCATCTCACCATACAGTTGGTTATGACTAGACATTTATGTCAGGGGAAAACCTTTACCTTTACCTTTAAACTCTTCAAAACAAAGTCATTCTGTGGGATAAAATGTTGGAATCCATTTTTGTGTCTTTTCACTTGTTTTCTGCAATGTGTAACTGCAATGTGTAAACTGTAAGAACTGCATCCGAGTTGAATGTCACAGATAAGGTAATAAGAACAATTTGGAAACTGAGTCCAGACTGGCCTAAAAGGACGGCCTGTGGGGCAGAGTCAGGACATAGAGTCTTGATGATGCATGCCTGACTTTGCCCCCCAGGGCACCCTGATGCCATGTGCCACTCCAGATGGCATGTGACATCATGGCGCACCACCAGTGCTTCATCCAGATGATGCAGCACCAGAGGGATGTCATGCAGTGTCACTGAGGCTGCAGCACTATTTCAAGGGTGCAAAAAGCGGCCCCAATCCAGCTGTTTGTACAGCCCCTGACTAGCCTGAGAACTTTCATTTGTTCACAGGAATGGTGATGTTTCAAAGACTCTATTAGATATAGGAAATTGCACACATGCAATAGAAGAGTGAAACATTATCTCTTTTCATGCACATTTTGCTCTGTTTCTGTAACTCTGAAACATTTATGAAATGTGTGCCTTCAAGTCATTCCTGACTTATGGTGACCGTAAGACAAAACTATCATGGGGTTTTCTTGCCTAGATTTGTTTAGAGGTGGTTAGCCATTGCCTTCTTCTGATGTTGAGAGTATATGACTTGCCCAAGGTCACCCAGTTGGTTTCACGGCCAGGCAGAATTGAACCCTGGTATCCAGAGTCATAGTCCAATGCTCAAACCACTACACCATAAAATTTGTCCAACAGAAGCACTGCTGCTAGTAAGTTAAAATGAAAGCAGTTCTGTTTTTCTATTCATCTTTTGGCTAAAGACTTTGCGTGAGACCTTCCTATCTAGGTTCAGGGCTCTGTGTCCTACTTGGGAGATATTGTAGGGCCTTAGTCCAACCGAACATGAAGACTAGGTGACAAGCTCTTAGGAAGTGGAATAGAGCAATTCTATGAAATGGACAATGCTGGCTCCTTGGGTGGATTTTCTCTTGTCTCATACAGTAATGGAGAAGGGAACAGAAACCCAATGTGCATGCCTTTATTTTCAGAATTCAGATTTTTTTTTCTTTACTTAAAGACTAACTGGCACCTCATGAGTCTTATTGGGCTTATAGACATTCACAGCCTATGTCAGCTGCAGCTATGTTGAAAACCAAATCAGGTGTGACATGATAGACACATACCATTGAAAAATACACATGCCATTGAAACAATTCCTAAACACATAAACATGCATCACAACTTTTGTACACAGATAAACAACTGTCAGCCCCTTTTTGCAGCTAAACCATATAGAGAAGCTTAAAAAGAAGGTATTAAAATTGTACAGCACTGATTGTGGGGGTTTTATCTGCCTAGAGAGGAAAACAGAGTATCTTCATCCCTTGTCTGTTCTTCCCCTTGTGCTAGCTTTTACAGTTGGGCCTCCACATTTGCATGCTAGACATTCATGATTTTGATTATTTGCATGTTTGTAGTTGTTTCTTAACTAGCTTGACCTGCCCCCCTTCCTCCTCCACATCATCTCCTCTCCTTTCAAAAGAGCCTCAGCCAGAGTTTAAACCGAATTCCAGCCCATTGATACCCTCATCCCACTCTTGTTCTTCCTAATACACTTCTCTCAATATCATCCCCTTCCAAAAGAACCAGCCAGGTTTTAAACCTCTTTCCATCTTTCAATCTTGCAGATGGCTCTTTTGGGAAGAGAGGAAATTTAGAGGAGGTGGATTGGGATAACAGTGATGGAGAGATGAGATCAATGGGCTGGGAATCAGTTTAAAATCTGGCTGTATGTTTTGGAAGGACAGGAGATTGAGAGGAGGTGGATTGGGATGAAAAGAAGTGGTATGAGGAAATCAATGAGCTGGTAAGGGGTATAAAATCTGGGCTGTTGACAGAAGTCTGTAGCATGCTTATTTGGCTCCTAGAGATATTTGCTGTTTTTCCAGCTTCATGGTGGTCCTGAGCTCCCAATTCCCACAGATGTAGAGGGGTGACTGTAAATCATTAAGTATGATATTTGGAGGTAAAATTGGGTCTGCGCAATGTAATGGGTGGAACCTTTACTGAACTCTATAAGACTTCTGAGTAAACAGGCTGTTCTGTTAAGAATCCTCAACTCACCTTCTGTTTTTGGCAACCCCATTGTAGAGTTTTTTGGGGAAAAACATTTGGAGGCACTCCTTTAAGACTGTCTTGTCCAATATCATTCATTAGGTTTCCATGGTTGAGCAGGAATTTGAACCCTACTCTCCAGAGTCATAGTCCGACTCTTATATACCACAATATATAATTGTGGGATATGACTAGGAATATAAATTCAACTCAGAACTTGAATATTACAGCCTTTCCTCTAGATCTGAACTCATTTATTTGGTAATAACTGCCAATAAATTCAGAAGATCCTACTTCCAAATAAAACCTTCAAAGCACTGCAAGTATGAATTTGAAAATGTTCAAATTCAATCACTTTACAGCTTAAGGAAACTGACTGCAGCTGTTCCTTTGTTACCTTAAGGAAAACAGAATTTTAATTTTTCAGCCCTTTAAAACAAAAAACATCAAATAAGGATTGCTGTTACCTGTACTTGTCCGTCCTTTCACAGGCTAAAACCAGATTGTTACAGCGATTTTATTGCAAGGTGATATCCCCCCTCCCCCCATTTCACATAAGAAAGTATTTCAACTCCCATAGCTTAACTGCATAATTCAATTTACATTTGCATAGAGTATAAAGCTTTGAAACCACAATAGCTGTGGACTTGAATTAGCATGATCCAAGATATTTGCTTTGAAGACATTTTTGTGGATACTGGAAACAGTCAGTAAATATATATAATCCCATCACAACTTAAATTGCAGAACCATTTGAAAGATCTAGGTTTATTTTATAATGCACATTTTGTCTGTACTTTTTCCATGTTTAGAAAGTATTATTTTAAGGAAATTATGCATGTTTTATATACCTATATAGGTTTTCTTTATACTTTGTATGATATTTCAAATCACCCATAAACTTGAGCTTCTGATTATCAGGGTCCCAGTGTGTCCCTTCCTACAATAGGAATGTGATCAATGTTGCTTGCTTCTTCTCTATAGCATTTCAAAAGGACTCAGGATTTCAAGCTTGGAACAATAGGGACAAATTGGCTACACTGGTTGATTCGTTCAGTTTAGATTCTATGGGGGTGAACCATCTGGCTCTCACTGGTGCCCTAATGGGCATAAATTAGAGCACAGGGGCTTCTATCTGATATTCCTCTCACTCCAGCCATCAAGCTGGGGAGAAGAATTGGTCATCAGTCAGTTTGCTTGATTATTGAATCTGGGCCATGTGTCACATCAGAGCTTTGCAAGTTGTATTCATTTATACTATTTTTCATTCTAAACTCTTGTCTATCAATGGTTACTAATCCACCAACTTCTGTGAGCATGAGAGATTTTTTATAGCATATACTGTAGAACCAGACAATCAAGAAGCAAATATTTACCAAGATGCAAATGCCAAGATCTATTATTCTGGTGAATAATATTGTAATATACTATTTCTTTCTGGTTGTTAACTGCCTTCAAGTAGATCTCAACTCATTGAGATCCTGTCCTCCACTGCTCTGCTTAGAACCTGAAAAATCATACCCATGACCTCCATAATAGACTCCATCCATCTAGCATGTGGTCTTCATGTCTTTCTACATCCCCCCACCTTTCCTTGCATTATTGACTTTTCCAATGATTTTTGCCTTCTCATGATGTAACAACCTCAACTTTATCATCTTGTCTTCCAGGAGATTTAAGGTTGATCTCTTTGGGACCCATTTGTTTGCTTTTTATAGCTGTCTACAGTATCCTCTGCACTCATTTCCAGTACCATATTTCAAATGAATTGATTTTCTTCTCATCCACTTTCTCAGCTCTTGCATCAATAATGGGAATGTCTTGTATGATTCAGCACTCCTTCAGTGCTCCTATACAGCACTCTTTCAGTGCTGTGTCATGTGAACGCAGCGCTGGCGGAGTACCATGATGCCACGTGCTGTGCGGAGCATCATGCAGCATCATGGCTGACTCCACCCCCAGGCCAGCTTTAATGGCCAGTCTGAAGAGCCCCTTTTGTCTTCTTTTATTTTAGAGTTAGACACAGCCTTAGTGTAGTGGTAAAAAGGATAGTATAAAAATTAGAAGGTACTGTATATATGCCTTTCCTGAAGCTGAAAAATTGTGGTCTAAGATCAAGATTAAAGGGGCGTGTGCATGCACAAACATTCAGTCCCCTAAACACTGACAACTGTATACAGTCTGCCCATGACATACATGGGTTTGCCAGTCACAGACTTGAGCTCACACAGCAAGCCCTGACAGACAAAATGGCGTGAGTGCTGCAGGCGCCATGTACAGCAGCGCATGACCATAGGAATCCATATGATTCCAGCATAGTCAGTTTTCCCTATACGCGGTGGGGGGGGGGGAGAGGCGGAATGGATCTCTCGTGCATAGGGACCTGTACTCCCATGTTACCAACAAATCAGAGTTGATATTATTGACAGTTTGAATGCATTGTTTCTACACAGTTTGAGAGCCTGGATTTGGGTTTAGAGGTTTGTTTGTTTGAAGCTATTTTGTTCAATTGTTAGATCATTCCATTTAAAAAAGAGACAGAAATATTCAGACAATGATAGATGATGTCATAGTTATTCATTCTGAGCCATTCCTTACTGCAAGCACACTTAAAATTGGCATCCTGAAGATAAATCAAGACATTCTAAGGTAACATTGTACCATATATATATATATATATATATATATATAATCAAAGATAAATAAATCTCTTATTTGAGACTTGAAGCCAACAGCACAGACAATGGTTTTAGGTTTGATGGGATGTTTTTCCTATACAATGCCATACCAACAGAGAGGTTAACAGAAAAAGGTGGGTGCTATATTGAACCTGGAACTAGCCAGGAGTAGGGGAAGGTTGGATTCTGAGTATGCATTTATTTATGCATGTATGTGTCTTACAAATAAGTTTTTCTCTCATAGAAAGAGAAATACAAAACAAATGTGCAAACATGGTTCTCACACATCAAAAAAAGTTTGTTCCCTGATATTTAGGGGACTGATATTCAGGATATTCAGGATGGACACACACACACACTTGAAAATGTAAAGGCAAAGAAGCCCACCATGAAGCCATATTGTGAATACTGCGAGCGTGAAAACTATGGAGATTATCACACCATTTTTATTCCAGTGCTAGGCATGGGATGTAAACGCACAGGGACAGATTCTGTCACACAGCTCTGTCCCCAGGACATTCTGGGCTTTAAAGAATGGAAAATTGGAAATCCCATTCTTTAAAAGTTCCAGGAGAAACCCAGATCAGATACAGGATGAGTACTGCTCAGGGACAAAGCTGTGTGATAGAATACATCCCTGTGTATTTACATCCCTCACCTAACATAGGAATAAAAGCCGGTGTGATCATCTCCTGAGAAAACATCAATAATGCACTTGTCAAAGTTCAAATTTTCTCCCCTGCCCAGTCCTAAAAGAACCCTATGTTGCTATAACTGCCTTGGGGGATGAAAATAATAACATATGATGACATTGCCATGTAATCCAGCAACATTACATATTTCCCTTGAAGATTTATTTTAAAAGGAAAATTCAGTTATTCAATCAACTGTAGCCGAAACATGGGGGAGGATTCTTAATTGTTTCGTAACCCAAGGAAGCTCTTATGGATACATTGTTGCTGATGGTAGAAGTACTTAAAATAGGTCATGTGAAAGTTTCAAAACTTGTTTAGCTTAATTTGTACTGATAACATTGTTATAAACCTAGCATGGTGCAATGTCTTTGTGTGTCAAACTATGACCAGGGTTCGAATCCCCATTCGACCATGGAAATCCACTGAGTGACCTTGGGCAAGACACACTCTCTCAGCCTCAGAGCATGGCAAAGAAAAACTCCCTCTGAACAAATCTTGCCAAGAAAACCACATGATGGATTTGCCTTAGGGTCATCAAAACTCATATATGTCTTGAAAACACACAACAACAGCAATAATATGTTTATAGTTATTGTAACAATATAATTATTACAATGGTTTTTCTGGTGTCCACTGGGGTCTGGTTCCAGGGATCTCATTGAAGCATATGTAAGATTGCATTGTTTGATTATAGAAAGATAAATGTGTGTAGTGAGCATGAAATGTATCCAAGTCTTCACTACATGGGGTCACTTTCATCATTCATTGTTATACCTATATTAGCCTTTTTTAAATAGGGAAACAAGGAATAACAATGTGGTTTCTCAGAAAGTGTGGTGGACTAGCCAAATAGGAGCTTCATGACTTAAGAAAAGAATTATTAGTAATCTTTGGACCCTGGATACCACTTTTTTCTGCCTGAACAACCACTATTCATGAATTAACATTGAATACACAATCCTGAAAATAGTATTCAGGTGTTTTGTCTTTAAGTCTTGTACCAGTCTGGAATGCTGGTGCAGAATATGACTTGAATAGAATTTGAATTCTTATCCAATAATAGTTAAGTGTTGATTTTGCTTTGCTGCTAACTCTTAGACACACAAGAAGCACAGTATTATTTCAAGAGAAAACAAGAAGCATTTAGAAAAGAGCCAATAATAGCAGTTGCTTAAATCACATATTTACATCCCAACTTGTAGGGGTGGGGAAAGATGATAATAAAAATAAATGACTTGTTTTGACTGCTTTTAAAATAACTTCTGTGTACAGCCCACTGTATTATTTATTATTTATGTGACAAACAGTACCCATGGGATGATAAAGTGTAGTGGAATTCTTTATACTTAAATAAAGATGAGGTAGTAAGGTGAAAATAAAATAATTATAAGGTATCAATTTTTGTGACAGCCAAATATTGCCTTGTCACTACCCCCACCTGCCTTGAGCAGCCTAATTCTTTGGATTTCATAAAGATAAAGAAGTTTAATTCTATGTTTAGAAAGCATATTATATTTCTAGATTTCTCTTTCTTATAAAGCAGCATACACTTCTATAAGCCTATGGGAAGAAACATCCAAAGCAGGGATGTGAAAAGTAAGTCCTATAAGCCACATGAAGCCACTGTAACCAACTTTTGCACCACCAGATGTCTTCAAAGCCATCCAATCCCATTATTTTTTAAATTTAAGGAATCAGCATAATTTCTGGTTATCCCCCCTCCCCCAAAACTGTGCAAACTTCCTTCACACAACATCTCCAAAATGTCCCCATCATCTTAAAAAAACCCTCAATTTTCATCCATATCTTTCTCAAAATGGTAACTAGAATTAAGCATCACTTAATTTTACCATTTTGAGAATGACATAGACAAAAACAGAGAATGTTTGGCACACTGCTGGGGTGTGCAGATAGTGAAGTTTATCATTGGCCCATGCCCACTGCATAGCTGTCCACTCCTGATTCAGAGCATCTCCACAATTTCCCATGTCTTCTCTTTATCCTTTTGGTTCTCCAGGCATTTTAGATATTAACTCCAAGAAATCCCAGCCAGTATGGTCAATGCTCAAGAATACTGGAAGATGACATCACAGACATCTGGAGATCTAAATTTTGAGAATCATTGACCTAGAGCATCTTGTATAGTCCAAAGCAGAGAAGGCCCATTGAATTATTTTTATTTTTTTTACTGTAAATCACTACTCATGTAAAACCCATTCATGGTCTAGTGCAGTGATTCTTAACCTTTTCTTTAACAGGGACCCTCTTTAAGTTGGCTACAAGATCATAGTCACCTACTATTACACATTTGTACCACTGAATAGGATCACAACCTCAGTTGACAAAATTTTAATTGTTTTCTCTCTCATATTCATAACTTCTGAATAATGATCTGAAGTACATGGATCTACTCCTGTGTAACTTCATGAATGTGGGAAGAAAAATAAAGAAGAACAAAAATAATTGAAATTTTTTTTGGTTTGTTTATTTGTTTGTACACTTCCTTCCTCCTTCCCTTCATAGGGCTCAAGGAGGCTAACAATAAGACACAATGTAATTAAGAACATAAATGTGGATAATTTAAATACAAGGCATCTTGAAATGCAATTCAATACACACCAGCACATCTATAAAAATCCCCATGGGAAAGCGCAATAAACCTAACCAAGATATCACCATTTGTACTGGTGTAGCTTATAAAATAATCCCCAAGAAAAATGTATTGTTGTTTATCTGTTAATAGTACATTTGCAGAATCCAAAGTCTAAATAAGAAAGAAAATAAGATAGCATCTAATCCAAATTTTTGTTTTAATTTAATTCAAGTGAATTCCATATCAGGGAGTAATGCAGACAGACCCATAAAAGCATTTATTTAAGATAACCATAATTGTATTTCACTTTTTAGGTATTTTTAAACCCACCAATTGGGCTGTTTATAAAAAAGAAATAGCATCAATAAAATCAATACAAAAGGGTAAACATGTAACGTAATTGGAAATATAGACAAACCTAAGGCCTGCTAGGAAATATTAATGGGGTAGTGTGTATGGATCGTTTCTATATATAGATATAAAGTAGACACTGGGCAAAGCAATACATGCATCTGAAAGAACATATATCTAAGGCCACATAACATTCACATATACAAAGCAAAATATAGAAAGATACTTCCAACTTAAGTTGCCAATAGTCCTATATTCAGTTGTACTGTCGCTAGCTTTGTTTGCATTAACTGCTCTTCAACTGTCTCTCATGTCTGTATGAGATTTTTGAAAACATTGAGCCCTTCATCTTTCTGTCAGAGGCTGTAAAGATTAGTTAATATTTCCTTTTAAAAATGAGATCTATTTCCATATGCCACTTCATGTACTATGTGCTGGTTTATTCAACTTCCTACTGGCTATTTTGCAATCAGCGCAGAAACATGAAGCAGATAGTTTCTGACTTTCAGTAGTTGTCACATCTTTTAGCCACCCAGAACTGGATTTTTACTATCATTTTAAAAAAATGTTAAAATATCTACCTTTGTCTTGTGTATATTTTAACTTGGAAGGGGGCATTTTGTGGTAATAATGAGGTCAACAATATATGTGCATATTAGAAGAAATAGAGGACTTTATAGAGTCATTTATTTAGCTGCGGACAGAGACATATTCTGCTGAACAGGCATATTTCCACTGTATTCTGAATTTAGGTCAATATTTCTGAATGATTGTCTTCTGGTAGAAAAACAGATGTAAAAAAAAATGGTTGTTTTATACCAAGAGTGAAATTATGTATTGGCTTTTACAGGGAACTCAGATTCCATATGAAGGACATTCTTATAACAGAAGGACAGAAATGCTGGATACAGTTATACTATTTCACTGAGCTATGCATAATTCATTCAACTTCACTAAGGAGTCTATCACACTGGGTTTTTCCCATGCAGAAATGGATTTAAAACAGGGAAATCCCCAAAAAGTGGGATCACTTTCACAGGATGTCACGTATTAACATGTACATAAAGTAAATAAATAAATAAAAAATCCAAAAAAAGCAAGATCGTTTTCACACAATGTCATGGGCATTCAGCATCAACATGAAAACAAATAAACAGAAAGTGGACAAATTTGGCTGATTTTTACTTTTGGGATTCTCACGAAATTTAAAAAAATGGCTGATTTTCTCCACTTTCTGTGCAGTTTATTTTTGCATTAATACTCAATGCCCCACATGAGTGTGAAAATAATCCCTCTTTTGTGGGACATTTCCTGGATTAAAATCCTGTTTTTGCACAGGATTTAGGTACTTAACCTCCCATGCGATAAACTCCTATGATGTGCCAAACTATCCATTAATAAAGAAGTGCCACTGTCATTGTACAGGTCATTTTTCTTCTTTTGAAAGTAACTTTGCAATCCATGCACTTGCTGAAAACTGTGTGTGTTTCTCTCTTCTTGCCTGTGCTATAATTGTATACTGTTAAAAATCTCTTGTGTGATTGCAACATTAATAGACCAAGCACAAATTCCAGGTGAGCGGTAGGTTTTTTTATTTATTTATTTATTTATTTATTTATTTATTTATGGTATGTATACACTGCTCTTCATCTCTAAAGGGTATTTTTAAATATTTTTATAATAAAATAATAATAATAATAATAATAATAATAATAATATAAAAATAGGTATTGCACTACCTTTAATGTTTAACACATGTTCCCTTGCATCAGGAGATCAACACATCAATGCAGCCTCCATTTTCCTTGGTGCTCCAGAGTGCCTTTCTTGCAGCACCCTGCTATCATTAACATAGGTCCACCCACTTGTCCAGGATGATATGGAACTTTTGAGGGACTTTTCAGAACTACTGAGAGATTACTTCCTTTTCCACCCACCTACAGTGTTGGGTGTTAGGTGGGGCGTCATTGTTGAAATTATTATTTTGGCTATTTGAATTCTCGTTTTATTGCCATTGTACCAGCAATATTGTTTGTGGAATTTGGCTGATTGGTCTCTTATCTCATGTTAGGCTGTACAATGTGGGCCAAGGATAGATATACTAATCCCCTATGAACATCTGTGGATGTCTTCCCAGCCATCTGGCTTGGGGTCTCTTGGGGGGAGCATTTCCTTGGAACTGACAACAGGCGACATAAAGGGCTTGCCAGCACTGCTGTGACTGGCTTGACAATCTTTTTCTCCTGTACTTATTTGGAACATGGCAGAGATAATGGTGTGATTGTGCATGGCTCTATATGTACCTCAGAGGTGGAGTATATTTAGGTTTCATATAGTCATCCACAGGACTAGTTCTGCACTGATCAAAACTATTTTCTTTCTGCAGATTAGTTTCACTTGAAGTTTTATCCAACCTGTTCAGCCCCATTTTCAGTTTACTATGGCTTCTCTGCTTGTCAGAAGGTTGAGAGGGTTTTTCTTTATTACCTGAGGAATTTCTTTTTCTTCTTGTTCACTAGAACCTGAGTTATCCATCATATCTATATTTAAATTTATTAAAACTCATCATAATTTCTAAACATATTCTTCTTAACTCCTACTCTATTCAGTTTAAAGAAGCATTTGCTGTAGAATAATGAATAGAATAATGAATATGAATTATAGAGGGAAAATTTTAAAGTAACTTATTTTGCATATTTAAAACCTGTTAAAAGTTGGTTTTGAAAGGCATTATCATCCAAAGACCTTCATTTCTTTTCGTAACAAGGGGAATCTGAAAAATTGTAGAAAAGAAATGTCTGAGTTATTTTACTCTAGGCACTGTCACTCTCCACTTGCTTACTTTTGGTAAAGGCTTCAAATCCTATGCAGTTCATAATACAAAAACACAAAGTAATTATAACTACATGTCTGATAGGTGACTTGAAATTAAGTAGTATCAAGTTAGAAAGTAAAGTAAGGTAAAGGTAAAGGGTTTCCCTTTAGAAAATTGTCTAGTTGTGTCTGACTGTAGAGGGCCATGGTCATTTCTGTTACCAAGCTGAAGAGCCAGCATTGGAAGAGACAATCCCATAATCATGTGGCCAGCATGACTACATGAAGTGCTATTACCTTCTCACCTAAGTGGTACCTATTTATCTACTTGCTCTTTTTTTTACATACTTTTGAACTGCTAGGTTGACAAAAGCTGTTCGACAACATTTTGGCAACATAAGCCTTCCATCTGATAAGGACCTAGGTCTATCCTCCAAGTGAAATTAGGCTAGAGGGAACAAAAGAAAGATGTTGTGTGTGTGTGTTTTAGCATTGGCCCCTCAATTGTGAAATGCATTTCCCAGGGAGGTCTTCCTGGTGCCTACTTTAAGATCTTTCTAGCAAAGGTAATTTCATTTACCTAAGAGTATTCAATTATCTTTGCCTTTACAGTACTTTGAGGATTATTTTTCAGTCTTTTGTTTCAGTCATTTAGTGTTGAAGACTTTTCCCCCTTCTGTGCTGTTTTAAAGTATTTTAAAATTTAATTTATAGTGATATTAACTTTAACTGAATTTATTTTTCCCTAATAATTCCTATGACCTGCCAAGCAAATTCCTGCTATATTCTGACCCTGCTGCAGTTATCCAGGATTCATTTCTGGCAGTCTTAATACTTCTGTTCTGGCTACTTTTCCAGATCAAAAAGGATTACTGTGCCAAGGTCTCAGGACAACGCCAGCAAATACACAGTTCACAAAATGAATGTGTACAGAATGTGCCATCAGACTGAGCTGCTCTATAACAAAGGGGCTGTGACACTTTGGGTAAGCACCAGGTTGCTTTGGAAACATTAAAAATATAAAAAGAGTCATGTTGATTCAAACCACAGGCCTGCTTAGTCCAATATTTTGTTTACACAGAGGCCAATCAGTGGTCCATCAGGAATCTGCCAGTAGGACATGAGCATGAAATTGTACCCTTCATTTGCTGCTCCCAGCCAAATGTTACACAGAAGTATTATCACATGTGTATCAGGTTTACTGTTTTCGCTTATTTAATCTATGCACATGTACACAGTGATTCCTTTTTTTCTTGATTTATTCATTGGCAACCTGGTAATGACAGAACTTTCTTCTCTCCATCAATAAAATTACTCAAACTTCTTTTATTTTCTACAGGGTGTGAGATTTATTGAATGCAAGAAATGCAACAAATAGCCTTGTGGAAGGTAGGTGATCAGGGGAGTTGGAAAGTGTCTATTATTATTTGTCAATAACATCAATATGTTGTTATCTTCTGAGCTACTAATTCAGTACACTCCACCATTTGGTGTTTGAATCTAAAAAATGATGAGCTCCTCATTCCATGAGTAACTTTTTAACTCTTTGCATCTGTTCTGTATTTGAGATGTTAAGAATACTGCAAATTTTTTCCTAACCTTAATGAGAAATGGTTCCTCAGTATATCAAGCAACCTACTTGACAGAAAGTCATTTGCTCCAAGATTTACCACATTTTGAAACTGCTTTACAAAAAAAAAAAATCATTTGCATAGCAAAGTGGACATTTGTGCAAAATCCAAAAGGATTTTTGTACAAATGAATTTATCACAAATCCCCCCTCCCCAAAAAAACCTTCAAAACTTCAAAAAATCTCATAATTTCATCCAGTGGGGAGACAACTCTTGAAATTCTTGATTGCTGCAAGCAATGATTTAATTGCCTATTCTGTCTTATAGAGCACTCACAGTTTTAAGATCAGGGTGTGTAATTCATTGTCATACATGATGTACACAATGGATCACTGATACAACAGTACCAGAATCTACATTTTAAAAATTTACAGCAGAAATTGGAACAATAAGAGTTTCATATTCATCCTCAATTTTCCCAGAGCATATGCAAATGGCTATATAACAGTGTGGAATTTATGTCTAATATTCCTTTGGCTGGAATCATCCATATGTTTGGAAGTCAAATAAGTAAAAATTTGTTCTAATGCTATAACAGGACAAGGGAAATTGTGACAGCAAACTAGATGGAAAAGACTAAAATATTATTCTATTTAGAGGAAATTGTATCTGGGGCCTCAAAAAGATGGCCCCAAATGGCTGTCCTTTGGCAGCATTGGGGGCAGGGTATGCACATGATGCACATCCCGAATGCAGCCAGAAGCCATCAGGGTGTGGTTCTTTTCCAAAGAGATATCCCAAAACCAGCTGTCCTGGGAAAGCAGCCAGGTATGCTGATAGCAACACAGTCAGAGCTTGATAAGGTTTTAGAGTGTAAACCTGAGGGAAAGGAACTGTCTAATTATAAGATTGTATGTACCGCACTATGTAAATTTACAGCGCTATATAAATAAAGGCTAATAATAGTAATAAGGTTCTAAAGTCAAAGGAAGCAACAAAGGTCTGTGCAAACAAACAGTTCTCAATCAAGAGTCCAAAAAGCCCTAACCAGAGGGCACAGCCAAGGAGAGAAGTCAACGATCCAATTCCAGGGTTCCAAAGAGTGACGAAATGAGTAAGCAAATCCAAAGGTCAAGAAGTCCAGAGAGACACAACAACCAGCAATCCAAGGAGCAAGGTTTCCAGCCAGGAAAACAAGGGAAGTCAGGATCAAGCATGCATTTGCAGGAAAGCTCAGATAATCTCTGACACTGAAGCAGGCATTCTGCACTTTTTTAAATTCCCAAGCTGCAGGAATCCAGATGTGCCTCATTAACTCAGCATTTTTGATAAAGCCTCCTTGAATGCTGGAGGCCCTCCCCTTCTGCTCATCACTGGCTGAAGGCAGGTACTGAAGGTGCTGCTGTCCCTTCTCCCTCATCCATGTCTGCAGGCTCTGTTGCTGGGAGGCTGGCTGCTGAGCCTCTTTGAAACCACAAACTCTACTGGAGCTGGCAGGGGCAAACTAGAGTCAGGCTCAGGCTCAGTTTCTGGCATGGGTCCAAGTTGAGGCTCTGGCTCAGCTTCTTCATCCTCCTCATCTTCAGACTGGCTGGGCATGACACCAGCCCAAAAAGAAGTTGGAAAATCCACTTCTTTTTGGCAGGCTGGTTGGGGACTGTGGTGCAGCCCAAATCAGGGCTAGGCAGATGTGGTTGCAATGGCCCTGATGTGAATGGGCCCCACCCCTGGGACACAAATATTCTTACCTTATCCCATCTAAAGAATTATTCTCGAGATAGTAACATCAAGAACCTATTTGGCACACAGGGCTTTTTAGACCGCCCAAAAGGGGCGGTCCATACTCGCCCCTTCTAGCGGTGAGATGAGGCCTAGGCTGCCGCACGGGCAGCCCCAGAGGCCTCATCCCGCCGCTTTTGGAGGCCGTGGGGAACCGGCAAACTGCCGGTTCCCCGCGGCCTCCAAGCGGGGTGCAGCAGGCGCTCTGGGTGCCCGCTGCACCCCGCTTCCCTCGGCGGGGCTGAAGGGGGAAAGAGGCCGCCGCCACGGACCCTTTCTCCCTGGGTCTTTGCCGCGGCCATTTAAAGGCCGCGGCAAAGACACGCCGTATAAAAAAGAGCTCCGCGTTGGAGCTCTTTTTTTGCGGCGCGGGAAGGGAGCGATTGGCGCCCTCCCGCGCCGCAAAAGCGTCACAACGTGCGCAGCGTGTCAAAACGCTGCACACGTGATGACACTTTTGCGGCACCTCCGTATAGATGCCGCCATCTTTAAATGGCGGCGTCCATACGCTTTAGGCCTAGGGAGGGTGTAAAAGCTACGCCCTCCCTAACCCTAAAGGCGGGCTTTTTAGCCCTTAAGACACCGCAAAGTGCCCATCTAAAATGGGCCACAATAAGAACATAAGAAGAGCCCCAACAGACTAACCCAAATGGTTATAGTACGTCGTTATAGCCAGTAGTGTAATAGTTTTAACACTGGAGTACAACTGGAGATCAGAGTTCAATTCACCGTTTGGCCATAGAAACTTACTGGGTGACCTTGGGTGAGTCACACACTCTCAGCCCCAAAAAACCCTGTGATAAGTTTACCTTCAGTTCACTTTAGGGCCTTCAGATAACAACATGAAGCACACAACAACAAATAATATGTTGACCAGGATTCTTTTTCACTCGTGACCTTCTCAGTGCTTAAACACCTCAATTAGGATATGAAACAATAGAACATTTCCTCCTGTTTACCCCAGCTCATGTCTTTTTACTTTGTCTCCTGCCATCTGGTATTCAAAAAAGCCATATTGCCTCTGATACTGAATGCTGATTTTCAGCAGTTTCTTGATATCTGTCCATCATGATTAGAAATTAATGGTAGTCTTATCTTCCAGAAAACATTTTGGGAGTCAGAAATACACCATGTAATGTGATTTCTGGAAAAGAAGAAAAACATATTTTCTCATGTTCAAACTGACATATTGAACAGTCTAGAAGTAAAAATAAAATTATGGAGAGCTCTTTCCTGAAAATAATTTCAAAAGAATGAATATATAAGAAAAAATAATAATTATGATTATATATCACATTCTTCCTTGAGTTTAGAAACTAATTACCTTTGACTAACAAGCACTTAACCTTTCTGTGACATAAATATTTTCATGTGTGATATTTCTTAGGAATGTGTGCAACTTCACACACTTAGTACAAACAAATTGCCCAAAGGAATAAAGTTCCCTTTCAAGCCAGTTGGGTTTTAGTCAGTTAGCACTGCATTCACAATTCTCTTCAGCAGAAAGTCCTTGATTTTTTACTCTTTCACTAAGACTTAGCCAGCCTCTTGACTAGAAATGCTGTGAAGCCATCATCAAGGTCTTCCCTCCTTTCTCTTTTCATTTTGCATGTATCTTTGAACTACTGCAGTAAGGGGATGAATCAAGATTTGTAAGGTGGTTGTTTTTCCCCCAGTTAAAGTTTGTGGGGTCAGTCTGACTCCATACAACAAAGCCTTCCTGAAAACCAGTGAAATAAAATGTTTGCCTATTTGCATGTTATTTTGCAGAAAGGATAAAAACTCTACACAGGCAATTCACTCCTTTGTTTTCAAGCTGTTATGTCTACAGCACTGTGAAGACTGTTTCAGAAATTGTCTTAATACATAGATAAAATAACATGCCTCCCGAATGAATTTTAAATACAGGAATGTTACACCACATCATGCTTTTATATATGCACTTTCAAAGTCATCTGGGCTCTCAGACCTGAATCTACCTTAATCTTAAACGCACTTTGAGCTCTGCAGAAAAGTCAAGTTTACATTGACTTTGACAGGAGCTTTCATCTTGTCAGACTCTGCTGCTTTAGTTCATATCGAGCTCCTTCAAACTACAAATGAATTCAAATTTGGCATAGTCAGAGTCACTGCATTAGAAATAACAGTTTTAATTGTTATCCTAAACACAGAGATCAAAGCCCTTGCCAATAGACTTTTAAGATGCTTTTTAATTTAGCATGTGACAGATTTTGGCTAGCAAGGTCTAATTAATACATTTAGTGAAGATTAAAATCTGACATTTTACGTGCTCAGAAGACCACCATACATCATTTTGTGTAGATGCCTGCTTAAATGTCTTGATTATTCATAACAAATATAAGATTTATATAGGAATAGAACAAGTGTTTTTTTTAAAAAAATTCTTTTTGGCATTAAGTCTTCATTATAGAAAGCCATGCAGTTCCATGTTTTCATTTTACCTAGATATTTCTCAAAAGATATTTCAAGAAAGAAAGAAAGAAAGAAAGAAAGAAAGAAAGAAAATAGATTTTGACTGACAAATTCATCTACTACTATCAGAAGTAGAAGAATATTCTGTAATTCAGCAATAAGCAACTAGACAGCTTTATGATTATCTGAATAATGAGGCTGTGAAGTGTTCTAAACAGTAAGTATATTTCTTGAAAAGAAGATGGTGCCTCCTTTGAGAGCCAACATATGTATTTTATCTTATCAAATATGCAGCCTAGGTGTATCTTGTCATTTCTTTCTCTGAAAAGGAGAGCAGGGGAAGGGGAAAATCAGCACAGCACATAAATATTCTTCGTCACGAAGAAATTAGAAGCAGTTAGTATCAAGTTCACCTTTCAAATGCAGATCTATCATTTGTAATAAATAAAAATGCCATTTCTTTTGGAAACAAATGCACAGCATTGGCTTCTGTGACTGTCATGAGAAAAGCAACAATGCACAGAGCCTTGGAGACTTGGTTCTAGTTTTTGTTTTTGTTTTTTTCCTGCTCCAGTAAACATGAAAAGCAAGCGTTAAAGACTTCTTTTATGTATTAAATATGTATAGCCCCACCCACCATTTCTTTACTGACATGCTGTCCAAAAGCCTAAAAGGAAGGAACCCACTGCAGAATTATTTTTTAAAACAAGAGGATGGAAAGAGCTGTTGTATCCATTATAAATGCACATTAAACATGTATAGAGAAGGATGGAGGGACACAACACAAGCATAATGGTAGCCAAGATGCCTATCCCTCCCCTTGACTCTAGGCTAAAATATAGACCCAGTGACATGATTTATAATTCAGCTTATTCTGTCATCTGATGTAGTTGTAAGGAATGCTGGGGGTGAAAGGAACTGTGAAGTGTTGCTAGGAAGCATGTGAACATTGTTGGATTTGCAAATGTTCTCTTTTACCACAAAAGGGGCCACCCTACTCAGCAGGCCAGCCCAGTTGCCACACCAGGTGGACCCTCAACTTGGGGGCAGCTGCTCAGCAGATTGTGGCCCCAACTTGACCAGTGTGGGACTGCAGGGGCCATGACTGGTTGGCATGGACTGGCAGGGGAGGCACTTCCTCTGTAGCACCAGGATTACTGTCCCAGGTGATGCCGGAGGAGGAAATAGCCCCTGATTGGGTGGT
Source organism: Urosaurus nigricauda (assembly GCA_034509955.1). Taxonomy (NCBI): domain Eukaryota; kingdom Metazoa; phylum Chordata; class Lepidosauria; order Squamata; family Phrynosomatidae; genus Urosaurus; species Urosaurus nigricauda. Next base: position 162,356,768 of record JAOEGL010000005.1, on the reverse strand, counting down.
ACCATTAGTGGTAGCACCCAGGATTGGTGGAGGGGCTGGGTAGGCAGGACGCAGTGGTTAAATGCCTGTACTGCAGCCACTCACTCAAAACCATAAGGTGGCGAGTTCAAGACCAGCAAAGGGCTGAAGCTCGACTCAGGCTTGCATCCTTCCGAGGTCGCTAAAATGAGTACCCAGATTGTTGGGGGGCAAATAGCTTACAATTGTAAACCGCTTAGACACTCCTTAAGGGTATGAAGCGGTATATAAATGAAGCTGTTTTGTTTTTCTTCTCCATCCTGGTCCCTCATTGGCTTATGGGCCACGTGGCACAGTTTTCCACACCATTCTCAGCTCGGTTTCCTCTACCTACTCACCCTCTATTGGGATAAGGGCGATGGTGTCACAACTTTTAGCCGGTAGCATCGGTCTTGGATCTGGTGGGCATGGTGTCCAGGACTGCATAGCACTAAATCGGGAGTCCAACGGGGACATAGGGGTGCTGAGAGTGCTGCAATGTTGTCATTGCGGGGGCAACATTGAGTTAGCGTCTCCCAGTGGCAAGGGCCAGAGATTTGATCAAATGATCAACCAGTTACCAAAGAGTTCTTGACATTTCAATTGGTTAGTCCCTTTTGTCATCCCGAAACTTGGCCATGACCAAGAAAATGGGGTTCATTGATGATTAAGGGATTGATGGATGACAGATCCAAACCTTATGCATTGGAGCCAACCCTACGATATTGCTTTTATATAATAAAGTTGTGGCCTTTTTTCTTCCAATTTAATAATAATAATAATAATAATAATAATAATAATAATTTTATTTATAGCCCGCTCCTCTGTCATCAATCGGAGCGGGTTACAATAATTAAAAGACATCAAGATAAAACAATCCCAATAACCCATAACCCCACCTCCCACCCCTTAAAAATAAATTAAACCAATATCAGATTAAAATCCAAAAAATAAAAAATAAAAATAAAATTGCATACATACAACATAGAACATAGAACATAACAAGCAGCTAGTCAATTCTATAGACACTGTAGATGTAAACTTCCTAGATAAAGTGATGGGAACTTGTAGGAGCGCACGTCCCAATGTCGTAAGCCAGTGTCAGGACCAGGAGTTAAGATGTTTCAGGGAAGGCCTGCCGGAAGAGATGCGTCTTTAAGGCTTTTTTAACGCTATCCAGGGATGTAATAAGACGCATCTCATCCGGCAGGTCATTCCATAGCCTGGGAGCGGCAGCAGAGAAAGTCCCCCGGGAGGTCCGCAACAGCCTCGTTTTCACAGGCTGTAATAAATTTCTCCCGGAGGACTGGAGTGTGCGGGGGGGATTGTACGGGGAGAGGCGGTCCCTAAGATAAGATGGACCCGAGCCCTGTAGGGCTTTAAAGGTTAAGACCAACACCTTGTACTGCGCCCGGAAACTAATGGGTAGCCAGTGGAGGGACTTAAGCACTGGTGTTATGTGCTCGCACCTCGCTGTACCAGTAATAAGCCTGGCTGCCATGTTTTGGACTAGTTGAAGTTTCCGAGTTAGGCACAACGGTAGCCCCAAGTAGAGCGCATTGCAGAAATCCAATCATGAGGTTACCAAAGCGTGTACCACAGACTCTAGGTCCTTCTGATCCAGGAAAGGGCGCAGCTGGCGTATCAGCCGAAGCTGATAACAAGCACTCCTGACCGTCGCATTCACCTGACTAGTCATGTGAAGCGACGAGTCTAGGAGTACCCCCAGACTGCGAACAGGGTCCGTCGAGGAGAGTGTGACTCCATCTAGGACCGGAAGATGTATTCCCAGACCTGGCTTTGGTCCTGTGACTGTGAGTACCTCCGTTTTGTCTGGATTGAGTTTCAATCTGTTTTCCCTCATCCAATCCATTACTGCCGCAAGACAGTCATTAAGAGGGGAGACGCCATCTGAAGCCTGAGCCGATGATCTTGTCATGGAGAGGTATATCTGAGTGTCATCAGCATACTGAAGACACTGAGCTCCATGCCTCCGAATGATCTCACCCAGCGGCTTCATTTAAATATTGAACAGCATCGGGGACAGGATGGCACCCTGAGGGACACCACAATTAAGCTCAATCTTGGAAGAGCAGCTGTCCCCGAGCCTCACCCTTTGGGATCTGCCAGAGAGAAAGGACCAGAACCACCGGAGTGCGGTGCCTCCGATCCCCAACTCCCTTAGCCGGTCCAAAAGGATGGAGTGATCAATAGTGTCAAAAGCCGCTGAGAGATCCAAGAGCACGAGCAGGGTCACACTACCCCTGTCAATGCTCAAGTGGAGGTCATCGGTCAGAGCAACCATAGCAGTCTCAACTCCATGTCCTGTCCTGAAGCCAGTTTGAAATGGATTAAGATAATCGGTTTCATCCAAGACAGCTTGGAGTTGGGAGGCAACTGCCCTCTCAATCACCTTGCTCAAAAACGGTAGCAAGGACACTGGTCTATAGTTGTTCCTGTCCAGGGGGTCGAGGGAGGGTTTCTTCAGGAGGGGTTTTACAGCCGCCTCCTTCAAACTAGATGGTAAAGAGCCCTCCCTAAGGGACGCATTGATTGTATCCCGAAGGAATACCCTCAATGCATCCCCTCCCTGGACGACCAGCCAAGATGGACAGGGGTCGAGAGGGCAAGTCGTCTTCCTCATACTTCCAAGGAGCTTGTCCACGTCCTCAGTACTAACAGGTTGGAACTCATCCAGTAAACTGACAGCAACGGAGTTATTGGGAGCCTCACTTATAGATTCTGCTGAAACATTGGCGTCCAAGTCAGTCCTTATCCGAGAGATTTTATCTGCAAAGTGGGTGTTAAACGCATCACAGCAGGCTGTCATTGGGTCAAGTAGGGGGTTTGGTGCAGGGGGAACCCACGTCAACTCCCCCACCACCCTAAACAGCTCTGCTGAACGGGACTCTGCAGATGCAATGCGTGCAGAGCAGAAAGATTTCCGTGCTGCACGCAAAGCCTCCCGATAGGCACGAAGGTGTTGCCTATGGCGAGTTCTGTCGGATAAGAGTCGAGTCTTCCGCCATTTGCGCTCTAGTCATCGTCCAACCCGCTTCATCTCCCTAAGTTCCTCCGTGAACCAGGGCTTATGGTTGGGAGCGGGTTGGAGAGGACGCTCGGGAGCGATTGCGTCGAGAGCCTTGGGAAGATCGGTGTTCCAAGTATTCACCAAGGTTTCGACGGAGTCGCCGGTGTTGCCAACCATCACTTCCTCTAAAGCCTTCTGGAAGCCGATTGGTTCCATTAGCCTTCGAGGGCGGACCATTCGAATGGGTCCACCACCCCCGGGGGGACGGAAAGTGGCCTTTAGTTCCAGCTTGATCAGAAAGTGATCTGTCCATGACAGTGTGGAGGTTTTGACTACCTCCGCCCACGGATACTCCTGTTCCGTACTAAAGATCCCATCGAGTGTATGATCAGCAAAATGGGTGGGCCCGTTGACCAATTGGGAAAGATTCATGCCTGTCATGGATTCCATGAACTCCCGAGCTGCTCCAGGTAAATCAGAAGGGCTGGTCTCGAGATGAATATTGAAGTCGCCCAAAACCAATAGCCTGGGCGACTCCAACAACAACTCAGAGACCAGCTGAGTCAGCTCGGTTAGGGAGTCTGTTAAGCAACGGGGTGGCCGGTATACCAACAGAATCCCCAAACTGTCCCTGGTCTTCAGGCTAAGGTACATACACTCGATGTGGGTCGTTTTCCGGACAGGCTTCCTGATCAAGGTTAGGTTGGTTTTGTGGACTATAGCCACACCGCCCCCCCCACCCACTTTCCCTTATCTGCTCACTGACCGTATAGCCCGCTGGGAGAGCCTGCGCCCATGTTGCTGCGCTAGCATCTCCCAGCCAGGTTTCGGTAAAGCATGCCAGGTCGGCTTGTTCATCCACGAGAAGATCGTGGATGATTTGAGTCTTACCCTTGGCCGACCTGACATTGCAGAGGAGCAGATTAAGGGACTGTGGAATGGTTGGTACACTCTCCACATTATCCCGGGTAACAGAGTGAACTGAAGAAGGGATAGATACTAAACATCGATCCCTACTTCTTTTGTAACATGTCTTCACTCTGCTACCGCCATACCTTCCCTGCCCCCACACAACCTCAATACCCGCTCCCAGATTGTTCCTGGCCCCATTATCTGATGGGATAGATGGATAATCCAGTTGAAGTTCCCGTCCCAGCATAGATATACAGTGTCAAACAAAGAGTAAGCAGGTATTGCCAGCTATCCTGTCTAGACCACTCTGCCATAGTGGGCATTATGCCAAGGCTAGAAGAGGCTACGTGTATTGCCACTGAGATGGTAGGTCTAATGCTAATCCTCGCTGTAACAAGGAGGAGGGGTGGCATTAAAGGCCAGTGTAGACCCAGGTATTCTGGCCCAGGCCCCTCCCCCACCTCCGCCGCGCTGCCACTAAAGGAGGAAAGTGTTGGGGCCGAAATAGGGCCCAAGAATGTCCCGGCTCCTCCTCGCGCTGCCGTGCCACGCTGCTGTGGGAAAGGGGTGATGTTGGGGCCTATACAGGCCCAGATACTCCGGCCCAGTCCCTTCTCTGCCTCCGCTGCACTGCCACTGAGGTAGGGAGGCGTTGGGGCCTAAATAGGGGCCAAAGATGTCCCGGCTCCTCCTCGCACCGCCGCGCTGCTGTAGGGGAGGGGTGGCGTTGGGGCCTGTGCAGGCCCATGCCTGATGTTGTGATCTTTCCAGATGTGGCTCCTCTCTGCAGCAACATAGACACTACAATTCAAACACAACACCTGAAAACTCATAGCAACACTTCACTCCTGTTTTCAGTCCAAATGTCCAGCATAACTTTACTGAATACACAAGAACTTCATTTTAAATTACAGTGTGCTCTAGAAAAGATCATCAGCAGTTCCTTTCAGTGTCATCTCAAGGATCATCTGAAAAAAACTTCAAAAACTGCTGCTGCTCACAATTTTGTTTCACTTGGGATCCTTTCCAGGCACAGTTTCCAGGGTTATTTGACAACAATTGATATGTGAAAGAAGTCAAGAGGTACAACACATCTTCCTGGCCCATTCTCCTCTATTCTTTATTGTGTATTGAAAGTTAGTGAACTCTTTAAAAGCTTCATTATTTGTCCTATCTTGTTTGAGATATGTTTCTATTCTAGGGAGACTAGGTTCTCTATTCCTATTTTTTTTCTCCTCTCTCTCTCTCTCTCTCTCTCTCTCTGCCTTAAGAAACCACATATAAATGGTACACAGTTGTTTGGGATTTTAATTTCTTTTTTTAAAATTGCTATGCATGTTGAAAGTAAATTGCACAGAAATTTAAATTTAAAAATCTGAGTTAACCATCACAGTGTCACTACAAACAGACTGTAGTGGTGAGGAGACAGAGAAAGTTCAGGAAATTGAAGGTTTCAGAAGCAAAGAACTGAATTACCCCTTATATTCCTAAGTTCACATGCATATTCAGTGTGTAAAAAGGAGAGCAACGCCTCATCGGTTAGCTTCATCCCAAAATATTGCACACAGATGGGCCTGCCTCACTGTGTGCAACATTTGTATATGAAGATTATAGCATTTACATGTCCTTGATACAGTACTGGAAGTTGCATGGACACATACTTTTCAATAATTTAGTAAACATTTGGCCACTAGAGAGGGCAAGGTTCAGTAGATATCCACCTTTAGGCATAAAAGGAGTAGTTGAACAATCCTACAGAAGTAGCAATTATGACTTGAAAACTAAGTACTAATCTCTGCTCCATCTCCTAAAAAGAATCACATATCAGAAAATAGTGATAGTGTAATAGTGATTCCTGGCACATCTTTCTAAACTTAGGCTGTTTTCATAAATGCTTTTAGGTTTCAGCATAGTGCCAAATAGAAAGCACCAGTTCATCTCCAGTTTTTGTTCCACTACATTTACAATAGTTCAATAGACTCCACTTTGTATGGAAAAGTTAGTGGAGAAGGATTCTTCATTCCACCAAAAGGAAAAAAAAAAAGGAGTGATAACATTTTTCCAGGTATATGAAAAATAATTGATAATATCCCACATTACCACCCTGTCATCTTGGAAATGATGAAACTCATAGAATTTATGAAGTATATATCTTACTTCCTAATTTAGTAATGAAAACACTAATTTAGCCTGCCCATCAACAGCATTCTTTGACCAATGTTGTGTCTTCTTTGAGTTGTATTTCAGTATCCTTCATTTTTTAATGGGAAGGGTTATGTCCACAAACCTCAAAGCCTGCTGATACTCCCATTTCTGCTAATATCTCCCCTCTTGTCACTTCCCCAAGAAATGAGAGAAAGGAAGAACTTTACTAGAAGATTTTGTAGCTGCTTTTTCTGAGTATGGAGGGTGAAGATAGACACTTGAGTGGTGGCTATGAACATATAAGGTTCATTTATAAGAACCTATAAAGGATGCTTTGGCCAAAACAGTGGGGTCAGTGGCACAAGTACCAGACTAGATAGGCAACAGCTAACTGATTCAGTCCTAAATTTTTCCGCACAGTGTCTGAATTTAGGAAGCCTTCTGTTCTCAAGAGGCAATAAGAGACACAAAATGAGATGGAGACAGAATTGCAGGCAGAGAACAAAGCTGTTAGATGAAGGCATTTGGGGATATCAGTATTTTTCACTGAACATGTGGCATGAGTCAGTAGATCTAGGGCTGCTATACTGCTTACCTTCACCTATACTCTGGTTGCATACTTGTAAATAAACAAATATAGTTTACATAGCTTACATCGGTAAGTTTACAGTTTTATAATCTTTCACTCAAGATTGTACTAGCCTAAGATGATGTTGCTGTTGCTGAAACAGAGTAGGAACTGGCAGTCCTACCCACCCATCTCAGGGTGTATAGTATCTAAAGGCAGCCAAGTTATTTTGGCACAAAGCAGAAAATTGTATCATTCTTTCTCCCTTTTTCTTGAAAGTAAAACACAACAACACCAAATTGGCACTCCAAATCTCCTGCCAAGGGTTCTCCATGTATAATATCAAGGGCTAGTTATTTAAAAACTGACCATATCTGTGTAACATTGCCTTTCCTGGAAATGTGGGGAATGCATAACAATATGTTCATGAAATATACTTAGTACTTTATCACACAGGAACAATTGAAAGTATAAACAAGGATTATCCCATGAAAATCATGCTTTTGCAATTAAAATTTTCACACAACATTGAGATTAAACATTCATTATCCCAGAAATATCCCGAGAATATTGCAAAATTGTGATAAAGCTTTTCACATAATGTCACGTTGAAAAACAAATAAAATGGCATTAACCTGTGATGGCAATAAACAATAACAAATCATTCCCTAGAAAATCCTGAACATGCTTTCTTGCTGTTTTATTGCTTGGTTATTCCCTGGTTAGTCCTGTGATAATTGCTCTTTTATCACACATTAAATGGATAAACCCCGTTTTCCTCTGTGTGATAAAGTCCATAGATCCTGTGCATGGTAGCTCTCCCCATGTGTGCCAGCTTTATGTGCTGCCTCATTATGTTCAGCTGTTTCTGGCCATCTTCTATTTCTGAAAGGATACAGCTACAAATCATTTTCTTGAACTGGGAAATGTTATTCTTGCTGGAATATGTGGAGAAAAAAACAAAATGCCTAGGCCTCACTTAAAGTTTATTTGTATATGTCTTTTACCTAAGAACTATAGGAAACAAAATTTGTGATGAGAAATAATTAATAGCAAAGGAAGAAGGACCAAGGCAAAGTCATAAAACATTGACAGACGTTTCTTAAATCATGGCAGACAGGAAAATGTGAAAGACTGATAATCCTCAGAGAACTACAAATCATATTTTCTACCTACCCACCTCAGCCTATCCATCTATATCGTTAACAGAAGAAGGATCATTTATGACATTCTGTTGCCCTTAGCAACAAGTCATCCTTGGGTATTTTCTTTCATTATAAGTCAAGAGCAATATCAGCCTTTGCTTCACTGATATAAAGTATAATTTAAAAGTCATTGAAAATGTAGTGAAATACTGTTTCCTTTAATGGGAGTGTCAATAATTTAAACACCTAATTTATTTTGTTTTTAAAAACTGTAAGCATTATGGTCTTCACATTTCTGCAACCTTTAAAAGTGTAGCCACAACATTCAAACAATGCCTTTCTCTACATACTAACTAGGAGTTAGTAGTTTAGATATCTCTAGGAATAAAATAAAATCATACATGAAAATGCTATGTTTGGGGGCTGTTCAGCACCACAAGAGAGTGCTTCCAAGCTGTTCCTTGATCATTTATCATACTCTGAATTATGTATTTTGTGCCATAAGGAAATGAAGGCATGAATCCATGCATGCAACATATCAGAGCCCCAGTTTTATTAATATAATTATCTGCAATAGGAAATTGTTACTATCACACACACTTTCTTATTAAGGATATAGTTATGAGGATATAGCCAAGACACAACAAGGGACTTACTGAGCATTTTATAGTGACACTCCACTGGCTTGTGTGAGATGAGTTTCAATATAATTTGAAAAAAGATTACTAGTTCTGCTTTATTTATATGTAACCTGCTGGATAACAATTAACACAAATACCAGGTTAGAACTCCAGAAACCTTTTCAACATTCCTGCCATTTTGTCCCCTTCCCTTGTTACAAGCTAGATTTTTTTTTTTAAATCTACATCTACCAGCAACTGATGACACTCATGTTGACAGGAGCTTTGAGCCTCCCAGCTTCCTACTAGTCATACACAGGATGTCCAGCATGGAAAGTAAGAGCTAAATATATGAGACAGAAGGGCAGGAAGTGCTGTCCTCAGGCCAAAACTAGGGCTTGGGAGCACACAGCACCCACATGCTCCCAAGCCCTAGTTTGTGTGGGGACTGCCATCATTGCTTGGCCCCACCCACACAGGGCACACATCCATGACGTGTCCTATGTGATGTGTCCAAATAGCACGTCACACAGGACATGTCATTGCGCATAGGACACATGGCGTGGTTTTTGGTGTGTGCATTGTTGGCATGACAACCAAATGGCCACGCCAACGATGCAGAGGAGAAAGTGGTTGCTCCTTTCTCCTCCTTAGGGCCAGGGTGCAGTCAGAGCATGAAGTGCCAGGGCACCCCTTTTCCACATTTTGCCGCTTCTCTGTTGCCTGGAAAAATGCTGGATTGGGGCTGTCCTGGATTGGGGCCAGTGAGGCTGCCCTGGCCCCAATCCAGCACGAATACTGCCCCTTATACTCAAAATAATTGTAATACAGTGCATAGAAATAGATGTTGTAAAATTTCTACTCATGCATACATATAAGCCAGTTCTTTGTGTAGAAAAATTTTATTTTATTCTATTTATTTTTTTAGTTATAGACAGGGAAATCTAAACTTAAATCAGTTGTGACTCTAGCTGCTCCAAACTAGTTCCAAGTGAGAGAGAAAAACAAATCAATAGGGGTATGGTGAGAAGGAAACAAAGGAAAAGAGATGCAATTTGGAGGACAAACATATCTTGTGATTAAATATAATCTTAAATCACCGGGGGGGGGGGAGAAAATGATATTTTACTCTCTGCTGTGTTCTTAGGTCTCATATTTACCCATGAGAAAATTAATAGCATGTCTTTGTACTTAGTACTGTATCTTAGCTTCATACCATCCAGCCTTTCACAGATGAAAAGCACAACTCATGTACCCATGAAACATCAGAGGAGCCAAACAGACCAGCTAGAAATGCTGGCATTGGGGTGAAATTGGGGCATGGTAACTGCATGACACATGCCCCAATGATGCCCTCATCCTGGAATCATGCAGCCTGTGTGCCCACATGGTGCTCCTTTGGCACAGCATTCAGATGATGCATGCTAGAAGGAGTGCCAGAAAGTGCTGCCATGGTGGCAAAGGTGCCTTTTTGCTTGCTCTAAAAGGAGAGGCATATGCCATCTCTTTTAGAGCCAGCAAAGCACCAGATCGGGGCTGTGATGTGCAGTTGCCATGGCCCTGATCCAGCACTATCAGGGCAGTTTGTTTTGCCCCAGAGTGTGTTCAAGATAGCAAAAGTTATAAATGAAGGGAATCAAACATGATAGGAGAGGCTGCAGCAGTTTGCAGTTTGCCAATGATAGGAGAGGTTGCATCCTGGGTTCACAGGGGATGGCAAGAGTCCACCTCCTCCTTGCCACTGCACCTCCACTGAGTTGAGTGCAAACTGGTTTTTCCCCCCCCCCCTTCAGTTTGAACTCAATTTGCAGCAATTGATATAAGCTGAGTACAAAAGAGGGGAATAGGGGGAGGAAGAGGAGAAAGAAATGACACATTTTAAAAGCAGCTGAAAATATATGCTGACAGGAATTAATCAGGACTGTTCCTGCCTAATCTGGACAGTAATAGAGCTTTGTTACAATGTGTAGTTCTTCCCTAAACTTGATCCTGGAAAACAAATGGGAAAGGTTAAACTTGCACAGCATTTTAACCCAGGGAAGTAAAAAGGGAGTGGTGATATGTGAGTCTTTATTCAGTTGTGTAATTTCACTAGTACAAGTATGGATCTTTTCACAAGATTGGACAATGCATGGTCCAAAGCGCACTTCTGGTGTGAGCAGGCTGGATGACAGCTAGACCACTCAGCAAAGAATCAGGTTTTACCATTCTTACCCCAGATTTAACAAAGTCCCCATTGGTCTGGATCTCCATTCTGATGCCATCTGGTTGAGACTATATAGGGCTGAGCTGCCCATTTGACTATGGCTTAGTGCTTCATTGTGGCTTCAGAGCAAAGTGACCTACAACAGCAGCAGATGTGCCAGATGGCTCAGTAGGATGTGTGCGCAGTCAGTTGCTCAGTGTCAGAACAGAGGGCTGTGCAATGAGAGAGGGACAGGCAAGTCCAGGGCTAAAATATTCCAGGCTGCCCTGTGCAAATGCAGACAGAAAGTGACAAGCCTTCTACTTACCAGTAGTATAGGCATGCAACACGTATTAACTCCAATAATGTTAAACCTACTGGCCCAAGAGGATATCATGTTCTTTGTCTATCTGACTAGAAAAATGCAGCCATTCTAAGCCCTCCCAGGCCACTAAATGATCATGAGGGGCTACAGAGGATGGAGGGAAACTTGCACTTCACCAAAGCAATGCAGGGTTTCAACCAATAAATTCAAAGGTATAATCATGCAAAGTCTTGCTCAATGGGTACTGTGTGATTTTAGTCCCACTTGTGATATTACATGTACAACAATGCAATCCATAGCAACTGTGCTGGTGGGAATTTCCTGTTTACCAGTACGACTTTGGATTCAGATCTTAGACTTTGAAAACTTGAAAGAATAATCCTCTCACGATCCTAGTTTTCTTCTTGCATATCAGAGCTATTATTCCCTCTTCATTCCTGGCATTTTAGTATCTGCCTACGCACAGAGAGAAACATATATACATTTAGACCAAGCTGAGATAGTTTCCAACAAGCATAGAGTTTAATTGTTGCTGGAGACTAGCCAGAAAATATGTGTTCTAAAAGTCTTGCCTCTTGTCTTATTTCAAGTTTGTCTTTCTTCTTTGCTTTCTGGCTGCGCAAACCAGCATCTCCATAAAGAAGTTTGATTTTTAAAACAGAAACAGGATGTGCTTTCTCCCCATGATTTAGTTTAGTTTGTTCTTCAACTGCTTCTCACTTCCAAGCTTACAAGTTTTTGTTGGTTTTGGTTCACAGAAACAGTTTTCCAAATGTGTTGCTTTAATTTGTGAAGAAGAGATTATAGGTAGAAAAAAAGTTTACTTTTGAATGACATCAACATAACAAGCAAACAAAAACTTGTCCATTACTTAAAAAAAATCACATTATAAACATAATCACATCATAGAAAACAAGTAAGTTTACAGAAAGAAAAATTAAAGATCATCACTGATGCATAACTAAGAGGGGGAGGGGAAATATATGGGACAGAAGGGGCAGCTTGAAACGACCCCTTCTAAGAATGATTGGGGCTGTGACAGACAGACGCCATGCCCCCAATCCACTTTGAATCCAGCCCAAAAAGATGTGGATAAGATTTGCTCCTTTATTAGCCAGGGTAACAACAGCCTTGTCACCCCTGCTGTGGCCCCATGGCAGCTTCATGATGCTCTGGTGGGGTGGGCGTGTAAATGCTGTGCCTCCAGAGCTTTACAAAGCTACCCATATCTGGGTAATCATCCTACTTCATAATGCTCCAAAGCCGCCCAGATGGTGGCTTCAAAGGGCCATCTGTTTGGGCCCTAAGTAATGTTTCCTGTCCCACCTCCCACCCCAGTCAGCCTTAACAGCCAGCAGCAACATAGAGTGAAGACTACCTTGGGTGGAAAGATGACATTTTCTCTATGTCTCCAACTGCAGCAGTGACTAAGGATGGCATCTCTCCTCTAAATGCCTGCCTTGAGTCAGTAATGGGCTGGATGAGGTAAAACAAGCTCAGGTTGAATCCAGAGAAAACGGAGGTACTTGCAATAGGTTCCCCCAGCCCGGGTATGGAGATTTACCAACCAGTCCTGGACAGGGGCACACTTCCCCTTAAGGACGAGGTTTGCAGTTTGGGTGTACTTCTGGATTTGTCTCTACAAATGACATCTCAGGTGGAGGCGACCGCCAGGAGTGCTTGGTATCAGCTTCGGCTGATACGCCAACTGCGCCTCTACCTGGACAGGAGGGACCTAGAAGCAGTAGTACATGCAATGATAACCTCTCGTTTAGATTTCAGTAATGCCCTCTACATGGGGCTATTTTTTGTATCAAGTCCGGAAGCTTAAATTGATCCAAAATGCAGCAGCCAGATTGATTACGGGGGCTGCCAGAATGGAACATATTACCCCCGTTCTAAAATCTCTTCACTGGCTGCCAATCAGCTTCCGGGCCCAATACAAAGTGTTGATCATTGCCTTTAAAGCCCTATATTGCTTGGGCCCAGGTTACTTGAAGGAACGCCGCTCCCTACATAATCCACCCCGCACCCTCAGAACATCAGACAAAAAATTATTAGATTATACTCAGATTATATTATATAGATTATATTCTCTGTTGTGGCTCCAAAACTGTGGAATGACTTGCCGGAGGAGATCCATCTATTAACTACACTGGAGGCATTTAAGAAGGCGCTAAAGACGGATCTCTTCCGGCAAGTGTATCCACCAAATCTTATTTGACTCATTCAACCCTAGCAATTCCCTAATGTCATGCCTGGAACTATTGTTATAGTGGTTAATTTATGGTAAATATTTTAAATTGTTATAGTAACTATTTATAATTTTAAGTTGTTATCACTGTATGTATTGGTTTTATGCTGTAATCCTGCTTTGATCTGCAGGGAGAGGCGGGAAATATGAATAAAAATTTCTTATCATATTATTATTTTCAGCTTCCTCCCATCAGTGAGAGAGGCTGTGAGAAGGAATTGCAACAGAGGCCTTGCTTCTCCATGATTATGCTTTGCCAGTGTTTTACCGGGCACACTAATGGTCTGATGCCCTGTACAGGTGGAGAATCACAGGTGCAGCTGTGTGATCAATCAAACACATGACCATCCAATGGGATGTCATCTAGGCAGCAGGCATGTGTTTGTGCAATAATGTACATACATGTTGAGGAGTCAACAAAAAAATTACCCAGTGGTGTGGCTTGATGTTGTGCTGTGTGGTCAGGCTCTGTGAAATAGGGCTGGCATGGAAGCAGTCAGTGCAGACAGTGGGGGTTCGACCCACTTCTGGAAAATGCAGGTTCTAGCCATTTTTTCCTGCCTGTCTGTTCCACTTCTAAGTCTTCAAACTGTAATCTGTTCAGAAAGAAGCTACAATATGTCATGAAGTTGCTTCCAACAACCCCCTCTCCCCGCAACAGTCGGCCGCTTATGCCTTCCGTGTAAGTGAAGCAGCGAATTCATTCTAATTCCTTGGCTTTCTATGGGGTGAATTATAAACAAACACTGCAAATATAGTCATAAGGGTTAAAACAGTTTGCAAATTTAAATCATATTTTAAATTAACAATATTTAATACTGCATTGAACAAACGTAATTCTCCCAAAGTTTCATGCACTCCTCCCCAACTTCTGCCAGTGAAGAGGACTTGGATGAGAGAGTGTTTGTTTGCCCTACCTCCACCTTGGATACTCCCATGCCTTGGCTCCTGGGTTTAAGGAGGAGGAATGGACCTTTTCCCTCCTCCCCAACATCTGCCAGTGAAGAGGACTTGGCTGAGAGAGTGTTTGTTTGCCCTACCTCCACCTGGGCTCCTCCCATGCCTTGGCTCCTGGATTTAAGGAGGAGGAATGGACCTTTTCCCCTCCTCAACATCTGCCAGTGAAGAGGGCTGAGAGAGTGTTTGTTTGCCCTACCTCCACCTGGGCTACTCCCATGCCTTGGCTCCTGGACTTAAGGAGGAGTCTTGTCTCTCCCCCCACACACAATTTTTTCTTTTCTTTTCTTTTTAGATTGTGTATAGTTCACATTGTTTTAGGATTGGGATGGGGGTTGAGAATGGAGATTTTCTTTTTACTTGTTTTGATATGTTAATTGTTATGTATTTTGCTTGGTTATTGTATTTTTTGTTATAATTACTATGTATTTTTGCTGCTCCTATAACTGTTTTGTATTTTTGCTTTGTTAATTGTTATTCTCTTTTGTACCCCACCCAGATTGCTTGTTCAGAGGGGCGGGCTAGAAATAAATAAAAAATACCAGTGCAGAAATCAGCACTTATTATATGCAACCTCAAAGCCCTAAATGAAAATACAAAATAGAGAAACATTACAAATATCCCTATAAGAATTTTACAGTTCCATTCCCTACTGAATCCATACATTATACTTCCTAAGTCAAAATGAAAAGGGGCTAATTCCTATCGCTGCTAAACACAGATTTTTCTTCTTCAGCTCTGGGGCCGTTCAGACTATGAATATACTCCTGTTTATGAACCGGGTTAAAAGTGGGGAGTTCATACTGGCATCAATTTATTCACAATTGATTGGGTATTTTCCACTCCTGTTTCAAGGCAAATGGCCCTTAGCACGGGTTATTTAAAACTGGGCAATTTTTTTTTATTTTATTATTTGACAGCTTATGCGAAGGCAGGATGTGGAGGAAGGCCAAGGGCAGGGCATGACGGGGAGGCAGGTTGAGAAAGGAATAAAAGGACATCGGGCAGAGGATGTCCTTTCTCCTCCAAGTTCTAAACACTGCAGAGGGGGCCAGAGAAAGCGAGGGAGGGAGGGAAGGAAGGAAGGAAGTGATCTGGCAGCCATTCAGAGGAAAAGAAGGGGAGAAAAAAGGCTATGGATGAACCCCCTCCTTGGGCTTTTAAACATATCTCTCTCTGTGTGTGTGTCTCCATACTTCTCCTCCTCCCAGAGACAGTATGGCCTACTGGTTGGAGCCTTAAGGGGAAGATGCTGGAACTGTTGCTTCTGGGTGCCTTCCCTGCTGTTGTGGGCTTTTCCTGGCAAGTTAAAAAGAGGCTGGATGGACATTTGATAGGGTTGCTTTGATTGTGAGTTCCTGCATGGCAAGGGTTTGGATGGATGATGGCCCTTGGGGGTCTCTTCCAACACTACAATTCTGGAAACTAAGAGAGTGTGACCAGCCCCAGATCGACTTGTGAATTCCCAGGATCCAGCCGGGATTCAAACTTTAGCCTCCCCCTAGAGTCCTCTTCAAACCAGTCCTGCATGTGGGTTCTGTCTGGAGACCAGGGGTCAAAACCCCAGCTGGGTCAAATCCCAGCTCAGCCATATAAAATACAAATCTGAAAATGAATGATTCTGAATATTGGTTTACATCCCTTCCCTGCCTCCTGTAACCAACTTAGTAGCAGATTTGAGATGAACTCCTCTCATATTCTCTGCTATGAAAGGAATGGATAGATACCATGGAACTCAGTGATAACTCTATTCCAGATGTCTGTCAGCTGCTATGGTGGTGTAACTGACTGTCACACAAGAGATGTCTCTCTGGTAAAAGCTTCTAAGCATTAGAGGGTGTGGATTCATATTGGTTGTGGATTTACTAATGCTGCTGCTGCTGGTGGTGATGATAATGATGACAGTGAAGATGGTGGTGATGATATTTACATTCTGTTTTTTCCCCTGAATATTGAGAACTAACACAAGGTGAAAGCAAATTCAGGGGCAAAGCTGACGGCCCTAATCGGGCAGCCTGGAGCTGTCCCATTTAGCCTGGATGAGAGCCATGGCAAAGAGACACACAGTCACAATCCAGCCAACTTCTGCCCCAAATAGGAGAGGAAAAATATGTCCCTATTTGGGGTGGGGGGGAACCTCTCCTTTGCCTCTGAAACAGGCATTTTGCTGGCTCCAGGGTGTGTGGCATCTAAACACTATGCCCCCAAGTCACCCGGAAGCTGCCTGGCATGTAATCACTGGCTTGATTTCCAGGCAACCTTGGGGCACATGTAAATGCCATGCCCCCAGGCTGGATTGAAGCCATCTGAAGCTGCCGTTCTGTTTCAGCCCACTGTTGGTGAATTATCACCAAAAGGGGAGAAAAATCACGTAAAATACAATTAAACATTATCTAGAAATAAAAACCTTTCAAACCGATATATTGAAAGACAAAAGATAAAAATCAGCAGAACATGCCATAACCATCATACCATTAATAACCCTCACAGTTGATTCCTAAACACACAAACACATGCACACGCACACACACACATTCACAGAGCAGAAAAATATTCAATTGCAAACTACATGAAAAGAGGATTGAGCTTTTGGTGGGAATGTGGTATCTAAAGTATCCATGGTATTGGTATTTCCCATGAATATGACCCTGGAGCTAGAATGTAACATTTCATGGACCTGACATGGCATGATTATTCTTTAAAATCTGTGAAGTCTAAATATCAAATCACTGCTCACTGCCTTAGTTCTCATTTTACCAAAAAACCTAAAAGTAGTTCATCACCAGCAATTTATTCCAATAAGTTTCTGAACACCTCTTAAAAGATCTTCGTAACTTTGAGATACAGGGCTTCTTATTCACCTTTTTCCATATTCAGAGAGATTCAGAAACCTTTCTTCCTACTTAGATTGAACATGTCTACCCCGCTCTTTTCCTTTACATGGAATATATCTAGATTCTTGGTTACTTGAAAGACTTTGATACATCTGTGCATATGTCTTCTAGCAAGAGGAAGAAGAAAATTTGAGGATGAGCTCCAATCTTTTCACAGTAATTGTTATTCATGCCTGCTGGTTCAGATGAATTATTGTTAGTGTGATAGGCAGCTAACATGAATGTCAAATTAACATAAAATATAAGTATCACAACATGCTAGAGTTTGTACAATATATAACAGAATCTGAAGGAAATTTGAAAGAAATCCAGATTGTAATAAGTCAACTCACTGTAACACACTTTGAAGTCTTTACTAAATATCAAACTCAGATTTTTCAGTAATTAAAACAGAGAAGGTATGTGTTGGTATCATGAGAAGTGCCCAGACTCAGCAGTTCCTCAACAGGCACAGAAGCTGTAATAAGCACATGGAGCTCCCCATATGGAAGAAATTTAATGCTTGCTTCTAATAGAAGAAATAGCTTTACATTAACAAATTCATGACAGCATAGAACTGTCCTTTCATGGTAATGAATACACTCATGCAGCTCCAGGATTTGTACTTGACAACAGAGTTCATGGTGTACAGATGAAAGTAGAGTAAGGGTGTTCATTCCTATCACAGTTCTCCATTCTTGATCCTCTGTGCTTGTGGTGTCACTCTTCAGTCTGGAAAAGTTTTGAAAGGGAAGGCAGATTTTGGGCAATGTCTCTACAGACAGACACAAGGATGTCGAGAGCAGTTCTATGCACACTTTTCCCCAACAAAATTTTCACCCACAGAGTGGTAGATCATTGACTCTATATGACCTAGAAAGCTCCAAACAGCTGTGAATTTCCTCAAGTCCCACTTCTCAGGAAAAGGCAGGATATAAATAAAGTGATTGATTGGCTGGTTGACTTCTCCAATGATATGATCATATTTTCCCATATGAGTCTGTGTTTTGAGATCTCCTAGTACTTCTCTCTGTCCCACCACCCTCACAGATGAGAAAGTTCATAGTGAACTTCAAGATTTTTTCTCAGTAGTTCAGTTTGGGTGTACATTAATGCAGTTTGACACCATTTTAATTGCCATAGCTATGGAATTCTGGGATTTGTAGTTTTGCCTGGTCTAATTATTTCATGGGTTGGTCATCAAACAAAAGGTGAGGATGAAGGAAATGGCACTCCGCTTGTGCTCCAGAATTTCATTTAAATTAGTCTTTCAACTGGATGAGTGTTCCCATATTTGTGCTCCTATTTCCCATGTAAAGAAGGGTGAGAGGATAGTGAATCTGATTCCTTGAGATTAAAAATCTTACAATGCCTCCTATTTTATGATCCCAATCTGGCAATTTGTGATGGGCATCTGCACTCCAGGCAAGATCTATACTACTACTAAGGTAGGATATATTTTGGTCCTAAAACTTCTGTTTAAACAAAATGTAGATTTACTCAGAAACAAGTCTCACTGCATTAGCTGAGTTTATGTGCATGAGACTAGTTTAGTGGAAACACATTATCCTGAATCCTTCCTGCAATAGCCTTTCCATCCTCTAAATACTACAGAGTTTCAAGGGTGGGTTTCCTGAATCAAACATGTTTTGGTGCAGGGAGAAGAGCAAACCTTTAAAACTAATAGAAGGCTTTTGGTCAGCAGATTTAATACGAATTCAAATGATTTTCACAACAGTCTTCAGCTGAAAAGGTTCCTCAGACAGCTTATATGTGATTAATAAAAAACAAGATACTTCTTGCCCCTCAGTAATAAAATCTAAAAGAACAGAGAGAAAAAAGAAAGAGGGAAGAGGAAGGAAGAGGAAAATACATTAACAGAAATTGAATTTTTAAATTGTCCTAAGCTCTCATAGTTGCCAATTATTCAGGGCAGGGGAGCAGAATCTGTGATGCATCCCTGTTTCCTTCATGTGAACCCTTTCAGCTGAAGAGTGGGGTAAAATTATTTCAATTAATACTAAATACATGAAATTGAGATGCCATTGGCCACTCTGCCCAGTATCAGGACAGGCAGGAGGTATTAATTTCTGGTAAATGTATGTTGCTGGCTATGTGTATAAAATGCAAAGACGGCAAAGTAGCAATGTGTGTAGTCACTGTGTAAAACATTTACCAATAAGTATCAATGTCAGTGAAGAAAAGTACATGAAAAGAATGTTCAGGTTTAAATCACATTCATAGTCTGAACATAGAATAGACACACTAAACTGCTGAATTGCAAATCAGAACTTTTGCAAAGTACAGTGATTCTATAGATGACAATTGGATTTAAGGCTAAATATCTACTTTTATATATACAAATCAAAATTACCCACATTTTATTACAAATACAAATGAAATTACAAAGTTCAGCACTGACATGTTAAGCTTCCTTCATGAATTTTCCAATGAAGAAAACCAAAACCATGGAATTTATTTTGTGGGAAAATGTTGGATTTCACACACACATACAACTGTTAACTTTTATAAGAATTAGAAGTTAACTTTTAATACAGGACTGAACTCTCTGCATCATTATGCCTATTAGAAAACTAAGCCTGGTTTCTTCTCTCCCTTTAATTAACACGGCACACGTCATCTTTGAAGAAGTGGTATTTGGTGGAAATAAATAATCTGCTACTGGGAATACTGTTGAATTTTAAAATAAAATTGGTATAGTTCCAACTGTAAATTAAACATTGGATATAACTTGCCAGAATGCCAGAAGGAAGAATTCACAAATTAATTACTTGAGAATAATTTTATGCATTCATAAGTGAATAATTTAAGAAGTAAGAAAAATTTTGAAACCATAAAAAAAACAAATACATAACAAGAAAAACCCATTTCTTGGGGTTCTCACAGTTGCTTCTGTGTTACAGATTGACTTGAAAGATTTGATAGATTTGATTAATTAAAGGATTAATCGAGTTGTAACATCTTTGGGGAAGGAATAATACTGAACCGCTTATTTACTGTACAATGACATCTTTACAATATGAATAACATTAAAAATCAAGTAAAGATGAGAAATATTTTCGTTGCAAGCTAAATACAGGAAGAAATTTCTCCCACCCCACCAGAAGTCTTCTAGATCTAATATAAAATATTTCAAACTTCTCCTTTCTCTCATGCTAATCTTGAAATCATTCTTTTAGAAATTTAAGTCCTTTCACCTTCCCAAATTTTCAGTTAGTCTCTTTCAGTAAAAGCAGCAAAGAATCCTGCATCACATAGACTCAAAAAGTTGGAAAAGACCACAAGGGCCAGCCAGCCAACCCATTTTTAAAAAACAACCTATGACTATAACATAATTATATCTAAAATTCTGAGTGTTGCACTACTGTCTATTAAAAAAGAGTAATTAGTGAATAATCAAATCCACAAAAATCAAAGGTGCAAATGTGGAGGGACGAATGTAGTTGTAACAATATGTCTTCATTGGTTTGTCTTTAATATAATTTTCTGGCTGCTATGTTGATATGTCAGCCAGAAAATTATATTAAAGACAAACCTATTGTTACAACTACACTCATCCCTCCACATTTGTGGCTTTGACTTTTGAAGATTTGATTATTCACTGATTTTATTAATATGTCACACTGGAGGACTTAGACATTCCTAGAGAGAACACTCACTAGGCATCTATAGCTCCTCCAGTGCAATTCTATGGTCAGTGTCTGGCAGATATTCACCATAGAGTTGCACTGGAGGACCTAGAGATTCCTAGAGAGCTGTTCTGCTTGGGTGAAGGTTAGGTCTCTGAAACAGACTCTTTAGGCCTTGAGATTAAAGGGATAGGAAAAGAGGCTTGCCTTGGGGCTGGCCTAAAATACAAACCGTCACTTAAGTCTTTTGAGTTAAGTGAGGGGATCTTGAGTTGATGTTCCAGACAGGGTACAATCCAGTTTTGGGTTTTCCTTGGGGCTCAAGTGTTTTACTCAGGGGAGGCTGAGGAGGTGGTTTAGGAGTTTACCACCTGCTCCAGCTGTTCCCACACTAAGTTGCTCCCCCATTTTTTGCAGAGCTTGAAGAAAACAGTTAAATAAGTTAAGTTAAATCATGTTGTCCATTTATAACACAGTTCTTTGTTTCTGATCTTATTTCCCTAGTTGGTCAACAAATGGTCTTAACCAGTTTTAGCTAGATGTTTTGTCTTCTGCAGATTGTTGTCTTGCAATCCTTTGGTGCTGTTTATGTAATCATGTGGACCTGACACAAAAATTCTATTTCTTTTCAAGAAGCGAATACATGTTGCTATTGTTTAAAAAAATTCAGAAACTGAAATGTGCATTTGTTTGGATAATATGAAATTTGTCCTTTGAGAACATATACCAGTACCTGTTACATCAAGTTACAGAAATACAATATTCAGATCTTTTCGAAAAATTATAGCCCTATAAAAAGAAAACTCTGAAACTGAATATGGGCATGCAATGACAATAAAGGTCCAAAACACACTGCAGCAACAATCCAGTTTGAAACCGCTTTAACTTCTCTGGCAGTGTTAGGTAATTCTGGGAACTGTAGTTTTGTGAGACATTTAGCCTTCTCTGTCAGAGTTCTAGTGCCACAACAACAAACTACATTTCCCATGATTCCCTAGTACTGAGCCAGGGGACTTAAAATGATTTCAAACTGGGTTAATATTGCAGTGTATTTGGAATACAAGAATACAAGGCTGTGAAGGCTGTGAATCAATGGATAGTGAAGCAAAGAACCATGTAAATTCAGTTTTATGTGCATGTCTGCAAAAGATTACTGATGACACTACACAAGTCTGATATAAACTGAAGCTAGCCTTTTCAAAAAGAGGTAATGAGGGTGGACATACTGTCAAGCAACATTTACTGCTAAGATGTATGCTAGGATGAACCATCACTAGCATGACACTCATACCGTCCAACTCTTCCAGTTTGACAAAGACAGTCCCAATTAAACTTCTGTCATCCAATTTTCTCAGCTGCTTCTAAAATGTCCCAGTTTCCTTCTCTTCATCCCACTTTCCCCCTTTATCCACACCTTACTTCTTTTGCTGCAAACTGATCTCAGAGTGGAAAAGTAGTATGCAGACAATTAACTGAGCAGGGGAGAGAGGAGGGGACTGTTGCAACTGATGCATTTGATGAAGTAGATTTAGGTCTATGGTCCAAAACACACTGCAGAAATAATGCAGATTGAGACTGCTTTAACTGCCCTGGCTCAATGTTGGGAATTCTGAGAACTGTAGTTTATTGTGGCACCAGAGCTTTCTGACAGAGAAGACCAAATATCTCACAAAACTACAGTTGCCAGAATTCCTTAGCATTAAGCCAGGGAAATTGAAGTAATCTCAAACTGGATAATTTCTGCACTGTCATTTGGATGAAAGAAAGCTTTGATGGGATAACAACTATCTATTTAAATAATGCAATAATTTAATTTCTTTTTAATGTACTTTTTTCTATAATATAATAATAACAACAACAACAACAACAACAACAATAAATCTTTATTTATATACTGCCCTTCCAATGATCAGGGCGGTGTACATCAAATTCACAAGTGAAAAACACTCCAGTCCAAAACGATAAAACAATAAAACAATAAAACAATAACAACCATAAACAGCTATACAATGGCAGTACTCAAGCAGGCTGATAATGAGGGGAAAAGATGGCAACAGGGAGAGCACAATCAGGGGTAAGCCTGCTCGAATAAGTATGTTTTTAACCCCTTTTTGAACTGGGTGAGAGAGGTGGCCAAGCGGAGCTCAATGGGCAGCGAGTTCCAGAGGCTTGGGGCCGAGATAGAAAACGCCCTCTTCGTGGTGGTTGATAATCTGTTTCATGTACAGAAAACTCTGTTTTCTGTACAAAGTCACCATGTGTGAATTTTGTGCAGGTTAAGTCCCAAAATGCAAATTGGTCTCAAAAATGGTGGATTTTGAATACTTTATCACAATTACAGGAACATTGCTAAAATTATGCTTCCTTTGAGAAGAAAATTAATCAAAATTATATTAAAGACAAACCTATTGTTACAACTACACTCATCCCTCCACATTTGTGGCTTTGACTTTTGAAGATTTGATTATTCACTGATTTTATTAATATGTCACACTGGAGGACTTAGACATTCCTAGAGAGAACACTCACTAGGCATCTATAGCTCCTCCAGTGCAATTCTATGGTCAGTGTCTGGCAGATATTCACCATAGAGTTGCACTGGAGGACCTAGAGATTCCTAGAGAGCTGTTCTGCTTGGGTGAAGGTTAGGTCTCTGAAACAGACTCTTTAGGCCTTGAGATTAAAGGGATAGGAAAAGAGGCTTGCCTTGGGGCTGGCCTAAAATACAAACCGTCACTTAAGTCTTTTGAGTTAAGTGAGGGGATCTTGAGTTGATGTTCCAGACAGGGTACAATCCAGTTTTGGGTTTTCCTTGGGGCTCAAGTGTTTTACTCAGGGGAGGCTGAGGAGGTGGTTTAGGAGTTTACCACCTGCTCCAGCTGTTCCCACACTAAGTTGCTCCCCCATTTTTTGCAGAGCTTGAAGAAAACAGTTAAATAAGTTAAGTTAAATCATGTTGTCCATTTATAACACAGTTCTTCCTTTGAGAAGAAAATTAATCAGAATCTACATCTCTGTCCTGTATTATACTAAACTAAATGCTCACTATTCTTCTACATAAAACTATTGTGTATTCTATATATTAAAATCAAACCTAGACATTTCCAGACTTTCCTTAGCAGCTCTTCAAATATATGTGTCCCTTTCCCTCTGTAGCACTATAGTTAATTATATTTATTCTTTTATGTTTTCTAAAGTCCTCTCAGATTGTTTTTGGCATTTTGGACACAGTAAAGTTAGTGCTCTAACACTTTAACACACACTTGATTTGAGGTGAGTTATATAGCTCTGTAGTCTGCTTGGAAAACAGGGCCAATTCAAACTGTGTTAAGGCTGATAAGCCCATGATTAACAATATGGAATATATTCAAAGACAAAATTCAATTATAAGACTTACAAAGTGGGGTGGGACAGCTTGGTGAAGTCAGTTTGGCTGCATTATTTCGTTGGCAAGGTTACTAAATAAGTTTATGATGAAAGGCTTCTGTTGACTTCTCTTGAAACCAAACATAACAAAGAAGACAAGCACTATACTCTGTTGGTTATTTTAGAGAGTTACTTGAGACTGAAAAGTTAGAGCTCCCATTAAGTGGCACAGATTATGAAATGCAGCAATAAGTGTAATTCTACTTACCCTAATAATATAAGCATTAGAGATAGTTCTGAAGAAAAGATAATCATCAATATGCTTTTTTTCACTGTTGTTGTTGTTAACTGATTTCGAGTTGACTTCAACTTATGGTGACCCTGTGGATAAGTCCTCTCCAAGACCTCCTGTCCTCCACAGTCCTGATCATGCTCAGCAGGTTCAGGCCTCTTGCCTCTCTAATTGAATCCAACTATCTGACATGAGGTCTTGCTCTCTTTCTACTGTCCTCTACCTTTTCTAGCATTATTAACTTTTCCAAAGATTCATGTGGCCAAAGTATGACAGCATAATTTGATTAGCCTAGCTTCCAGGGAATGTTTGCTTCTCCAGAACCATTTCTCAAATGAGTTGATTTTCTTCCTATTGGCTTTCTTTGCTGCCCAGCTCTCACATCCATATATGATGATGGAAAACACAATGGCTTGAACAATTTTCACTTTAGTGTTTAGTGTTATATCTTTACACTTTCGGATGTTGTCCAGTTCTTTCATAGCTGCTCTTTCCAATCCTAGTCTTCTAATTTCTTGACTACAGTCACTGTTCCATATTATGGGATGCTTATATTTTCAGCTAGAGATAAAACTTTGGGCTCTCCAGATATTTTGGTCTAAAACTCCATAACTTCCAAACAATATGGGCAATATTAACAGGCTTTAGGAGTTGTATTCAAAGGTTTTCCACCATAGGGGCTTTACAGACTCCCCTTAAGAGATGGCAAGCAGTTGCCCCTTTTCGCATCAGATTGGGGCCACAGCAACCTCATACTTTGGTCCTGATCCAGCCTTTCAAGAGCATGAAAAGTGGTACCTTTTTGTGCCCTCAAAAGCACACCATGGCTGCAGCGGCGCAGCTATGCAGCACTCCTTCAGTGCTGCATCATATGGACACAGCACCATGACACTGTACAATGTGTGGAGCGGCTCATATCATCATGGCATACTGGGGATGGAGTAGGGGCATGCGTCATCTGGACATGCTGTCCTGACTCTACCCCTAGGCCAGCCTTTCAGGCCCGTCTGTATAGAGTCATAGTCGAAAGTAAAAACTGGGAGTTGTCTTGCATGAGGTCATTTTTAAAGTGACACCTCTCAGTAGTATGTGTGTGTGGGGGGGGGGGGGGGGAGGTTCAGTCCAAACTTTTCCGCAGCACCTACTACTATTTAGGTTTCAACATGGTTTTATCCAGTTACTATATTTGGATCTATGTAAGAGTTAAACTTGCCAAGAAAACCCCATGATAGGGTCATTCTAGGTTCCAACAACAACAGAAACAACAACAATGAGTTTTTGAAGAACAATAAAAATTATTAAAGGATTGCATCCTTTTTTCACCTACCTTATGCCTTACTGTCAGAGGCATCTTTCATATTCTTTTGAAATCAATTTATCTGTTTCAACTACTGTTTAATTTGACACACTGAGTTATTTTATTGTTTTGAATCTGGCTAATTAGATTTGTATTCATTGGATTCTTTTATCTTTCTCTGTTGGAAGCTGGACTTTTATTGAAGCTTAGGCAACACAATGAAGTCCACTATGAGTATGCAGTTGTGGACTTCCTGATGAACATAGAGGTCTTATGGGATAAAGGATTTGTCCTCTTTAGGATGTCATCATAGCCACCCAGCAACTCTCCCTTCTTTTGGACATGTCCTTGGGGAATATATATGTCTTCAAACCACCTGTCAATTTATGGCAATTCAGGGATTTCATAAGGTTTTCTTAGGTGACTTGCCATATCCTTCATATCCTTCTTCTGATATATAGCCTACTAGCACCTTGTTTTCCTTGGCATTCTCCCATCCAATTACTAACCAGAACTGACCTTAGCTCAAATTAGACCCAGAAAAATAACCAAATCCAGTGTGCAGTATTTCCCCCAGATTTCAGCCTGTTACACCAAATGGCACATAAAAATTTGGACTCAGATTGTGTTGTTAGCCACACACTTCCCCCAGTGGAAATCAAATCTGTAGAAAGGAGCATTCTTCCCATGTGATTCCCCCCCCCCTCCGCCTTTTCCAACATGCATAAACCTAAAACCTAATAGCTTTACTTGTTTTTCTGCAAATATTATCACATTTTGCATTCTCATTGAATGGCTCCCCATACAATTATTTCCCAATTATTTCCTTTCACCCAATGAGTAAATGAAGCAGCTTTAAACTCTCCTAGAAGAAGGAGAAAGAAAAAAATAAATAAAATGTTTCTTCCCTCACTTTCCTTTCCACCTGAATCCTTAATTGATATTATTATTTACAGAAAAAAGTTCCTTCTTGGTATGATGTTTAGCTTATGCTGTTTAGGTTTCTTCATTCTTTTGTTCCCCCACTTCCAAGTACTTCCAATGGGCAGGACTTTTCAGAAGCAGGGAAAGCAGACCCTGGGCTTTGATGTAAGATGAAAACAAACTTTTGATTTGAATCTGTGCCTGTAGGAGAACAGGGGCTGGATATGTTCTTAGATGGACAGGGAGCCCACTATTTTCCTGCATGTTGTGTTCAATATTTTTAGGTCTGTTGAATGGCCTCCAGCTACCCTTAAAAAAACAAAGTTAGATCAAACCACAAACTCAAATGATGAATAATTGAAAAGCAAAAAGGGGTGAAATGGAGAATGCCCTGCCCCACTCTATCCTCAGTGCCATACTGATCCAACAGGACACATGATGGGGGGGAGGAGTGACCTGAGAGAAAAGTGTTTTTCCTGGAAAATGTGGGGTAAAAACTGAGTTTTTCTAAATCTTGTTAAAGACTAAAATACGTACTTTCACAGTCAAAATTTTCTATGTTCCAATAGCAATTGAATCGAGATGAGTACAGATTTTTGGGAGGAGGGGGAGGTCCTAGCATGGTTCCAGCCTCTATCTACCTTCTGAGATGAGGCAAGACCTGATACTTATATAATATTTAGGCCCAATTGTTCCTAATAAGGGACTAAAAACTTTTATCTGTATCTAGTGAGTTCATTACCAATCCCATGAGACTACAAAATGTTTTCCAATAATTCAGCATATGTTTAACAGCATCTGAGTGCACAGAATATAAAAATAAAAGTTTTAACGCCTCATGCCTGAAATTCTAAAACATGTCTTGTAGTTTTCCAGGCAATCATACACATGCAATATTAAAGGGAAGGAAATGGAGATTTTTGAGAAGCTGTAGGCTGCTGAAAATGCAAAGCAGAAAAGTCTGGATGAAAACAACAATGAAAGCTGTTAATATGCAGATTAAATTCAGAATTGGAAATCAGTGTCTTTCTTTCTTCCCCACCCTCCCCACCCCCACTCCTTCATAGATGAGCACCTTTCTTGCTTTGTACTATTTTTTACTGAGGGTTAAAAAATGGATTATAACTGCATTGCAGAAATCTGAAAAAAAAAATTAAAAAAAAACACTCTACCAACACAAACAGTAAAAGTATGCAATTTAATACAACTATTCAATTCCTTATTTTTTTTTAAAAAAAAAAATAGAAGTAGAGGTGCTGGAAGCAACAAATCACAAGTTGATACAGCACTATAACTAGTTGTTTTTTTGGGGGGGGGGGATGAGGATTGATGAAATTAAAATTCAAAGTAACGTAAGAACTAAGAATGAAGGCACGTTACTAACAGTTGCTAGTTACTTCTAAGAGTTACTTTTTAAGGACACTGTTACAAGTAAGTTGACAGATGTTTCATTTTTTAGCCTTTGCCTAATTTCTAAAAACAACAACAACAATTATTTATTTATATCCTGCCCTATCTGCACTCAGGCAATTGGAGCAGCTTACAGCATTAAAAATTATACAAATCATATCTCCCAACCCTCCCTCCCAAAACAAAACAGAGTAATACAAAGTAATGTAAAGGAAACCAGCAAGGCCCACGCATTACTCAACAAATTAGTATTTCAACAGTGCAGCAAGTAAAAGCAACAAGTTGTTTTTGTGTAACATTATATAGAGGAATAATCTTTAAGGGTAATTTTTCAGGTTCACAGTCAAAGCTGAGACAGTCAGATACCTGAGCACCTCTTCAAGTGCTGTGCTGCCCCAATTCAAGGGATGCTTCCAATAGGTCTCATTCTCTCAATTCCTTGAGCCTTAACATGCTTACTCATCCTATGTGTGAGAGAATACAGCTTGAGAATAAATCCTATGAACTTGAGCAATAAATGACCATTTGTATTACATTTGGCTCTGGAGAGGAGCAATGTAGATCCCTTCTTTGTTAAGTGAACATTTTCCCATTTTGTCTTTCCTTCTCTTACCTAAGGAGGGACTAATTTGGCTTGAGAAGAGAATGAACTAACAAGTAGTGATATAAAAAAATCACTTTAGGAGAGTACAGAAAAAGGGACAGCTTGAATCCACCCCCAGTGAAGAAGCATTGGGGCCGCAGCAACCACAGGCCATGTCCCCAATCCCCCTTGAACACAGCCCAAATAGGAGTGGAAAATATAAACATAAATGTAAATGCCACACCACTGAGGTATTTTTAAGTGGCCTGTGTCTGGGTAGCCAGGTAGCTTCTGGGCATCATTGGAGCATGCGTAGTATTTTGAAGCCCACATCTGGGCAGCCAGGTGACTTCTGCTTGTCATAGGAGCTTTATTGGATCATCATCATCATTTTGTTCAATAGGTGAGATAGCAAGACATTTTTTGCACATTTTTGCAAAGGTTTTATTGGATACAAATTCCATAAACTGTTTTGGTACAAATTAAATTTGCTGCTGCTTTAGTACATAGATAGTTTAAAATAATAATTATAATTATTATTATTATTATTTTTATTATTATTTCTATTTCCCACCTCTCCCTTCAGATCGAGGTGGGATTCCAGCATATATTAAAATACAATTACAAAGCAATACAGTCTAAAAGATCCTAAAAACATCAAACCATCAATTAAAACCAGCTACAATTCAGTCCTTAGTCTAATCGATTCTCCCATAGTCCATTGGATCAAATTCTGTATTTAATTTCTGGTCCATTAGAGTAAGTCGAGTGGATATTGAATGGGTTGTTTGCATCTTTTGGATCAATTCATTTTGCTCTGTGGTCTGAGGGTGTTCCTTCACTAAGGAGCTTATGGTTTAAAGGCCATAAGTCTGAAATGATATGAAGTCACACAACAAACAAACAAACAAACAAAAAACAACAAAGCTTAACTGAAATGAGTAGGAAGTCACAATGGCTCTTTACAGACTGTAGGCAGCCAAGGAAGTGCCGGACTGGGGCCTGGGCTTCTCCGTGGGCTGAAGCGGGAGCAGTGGGCTCCCTGGATGCTCACTGCACCCTGCCAAGCGCGGCACTCCTGAGGGGAGAAAGAGGGCACCACTGTGACCCCTTTCCCTCAACATCCTTGGCGTGGCCATGGGAAGGCCGCATGAAGGACATGGAAACCAAGAAGGAGCTCCGTTTTGGAGCTCCTTCTTGCACTGCAGAAAGGGAGCCATAGGCGCCCTCCTGCGGCACAGAGGCATAAGGTGTGCACCCCTCTGTGTGGATGTGGTGTGCGCCTTACAGCGCCAGCACACCACGCATGTGGATGGCGCCTTCCAAATGGCACAGTCCATACATGCTAGGGTTAGCCTGCAGTGCAGTTGCACCGCACCAAGGCAACCCTAGCACATGCCCAGACCGGCGCAAAGTGCCAATCTGTATCGGACCAATATTTTCTCTATCCAAGCAAGATAACCAACTCATTTAAGTCTTACATTTATCACACTCTTATCACACTCTTGCATATAAGCAAAAAGAATGAAGGAAAGAAAGAAAGAAAAGGAAATCATAGAAATTGCTAGTTTTTCAAGCATGTATCAACTTAGTGAGACCTTATCATTATTCTCACTCTCACTCTCATCATCATCATCTGACAACATCTCACTATTCCTTGATTCTTGAATAGTATCTAAATAATGTGAATCACTGGGTCAGAGCAGATGGGCATGAAAAGGCAGCCCGATCCTGCTTTTTCCAAAAGTGAGCTGAAATCCTGCTGTCCACATAGCACAAAGAAGCTGAACACCCATGGGCAATCTGCATGGTGCAGCATCAAGCTATGCCAGCCCATTAATGGCCACTCCTTTGATCAGCCACACATTTACACATTTGATGTTTCATGGGTACAAAGCATCAGTGTATCACTGTGCCAGGTAATACATTGGCAAAGTACAATCATGGAGGCCACCCCATACATGTCCCCTTTATCCCCCCCTTAACCCAATGCCCCTCCCTTTTGGATTGTCAGGTTTGTGTATGGTGTAATTACATCCACTGGAGTTGTCACTCTCGCCTTTTTGCTTGGCCATTACCCCACACTGACACCAGTCTGTTTATATATAGGTGCAAAGATCCCCCTCTTCTGGGCTAAGCCAGAGTGTCCTGGTTCCATTTTACTCTGCTTTTTAGTCCAGGAGAGCAGCTTCCTTCTGCTTCCCATCCTCTTTTGAGGTGTACATCATAAAAATGCCCCATCTTTCAGGTGGCTAAAAGCTGTTTAATTTTGCTCTGGTGGTAGGGAGAGCCATCTATAGGCTGGCACCTCCCCATTTGGCCATGTGGTCACGGATAGATTTTAGATTCAAGGAAATTTAATATCTATTTGCAATTCAAAGAAGATGTTTCCTTGGAATCCAGCATGTCTCCTTTCTTTGTGAAGTCATGTGCTCCTATGTAGGTAGAGAACTCTGAATTTCTCAAGAAGTCTTCATCTTTTGCATCAGGAAGACTCTAAGTGGTGTAGCAGTAAAACATACCAATCAATGCCAATATTAGAAAAAAAAATGCTTTACTTTTGTTGGAGGCAGAAGCCTCAGATGGCAATGTCCCAGTGCACTGTCTCTCTCTTCCACTGTGATGGCTAAAATGCAGTATCTTGAAATCCAAAACAAACAAACAAACAAACAAAAAACCATCTAGGGGTAGCCGTGTTGGCCATATAGCAAATCCTATAACATCCAAACAGTGATACCTTTATTGAGCCAACAAAAATGCAAAATTACATGTTGCAAGCTTTCACAGTCACACTGGCTGCAGGCCTATGACTAACATCTTCAATTTCTTTCTCCTGTTTGCCTGATGAAGAAGCCAGTGTGACTTCAAAAGCTTGCAATGTGTAATTGTGCATTTTGGTTGGCTCAATAAAGGTATCATTGTTTGGATGTTATTGGATATATTGGAGAAAGTTTATAAAACTTTGATTGTTATTACTACTGACATGCAGATTCAACTAGAGAAAAAACTTTGATGTTGGCTTATGTCTGTAAACTATACACTGTTAAATAGTATCTGCTTTTTTGCTTATATCAATGAACCTGTAATAAAGATGGGGAAGAAATAAAAATATAAAATAAAGGAACATTCAGTGTATTGAACCTATTTTTGAGATATATTTTAGTATGTTGCATAGTTCCTTTAATATTCATACTAAACCCCAGAATGGATCAGCCTCATTGATATCAAGCTACCAACCATCACTGTTTAACAGCTAGTCAAGTAGCTAGCCTAATTTAGTAGTAAAAGTTTTCTGGCAACTTTTTTAATCCAATGTTTGCAATGGATGTCTTGCATCATATGCAAAGTTCAAATTTGTGTATAAATATAAAAAAAAAACACAAATCAAACACTCATACATAGGGTGGTTGCTGTTGTGGTTTATTGCAAACAAGAGGAAAGCAGCAAACACCTTGAAAGCAATTTCAGCAAGAGTGAAAGTCTTTGAGGCAATATGAAGGAGCCTGAGTAATGAGTAGCAAGAATAAAAGCAGTCCTGGATGGCCTATCAAGAAGGTAGAGATTTGAAGTTGGAGTCATTTGCACCTCAATGACAACAGCTGGAGGCGATTGTAAATAATTTGTTACTGATGGCTCCAAAGCCACCAGCTGAGAGTTGTGGGAGTCATCACCTTCTTTTATCCAAAAACAGCAGGATCTCTTCAATGGCTGCCAGAAAGCACTTTGGGCAGTGCTGCCCAAAAGCACATTGGACAGTCTTTGTTAAAAGTCAAGTTTGATTTGGGGATATAATGTACTAATATCCTATTAATTTGAGAAAGCAGTGGCTTGGAAATTAACTGGTGTGAAATATATTAAAGGGATAAAATTAATGTTCCTGATGGGAAGTAGAACATGCTTAATAAATATTTTTGAAAAGGAAATTATGGTCTAAATCCAACTGTTAGCTCCAAATGTAGTAGACTCATTAAATCAATTCTTGAATAATAAGTCAATGCTTAAGTAAATTCTATTGATTCAATCAGTTCTATTCTTTCTGGGTCTAGCAATTAGATTTAGATGTAAACAACACATATATCTTGAAGGCTGAAAGCGAGAGACTGTAAATTAAAATGTTCATGTCAATCAGTTAAAAAGTCCTGAAGGACACTTTGGGTGATCAGTACATACTTAGTGCACACTAAGTACATACCTGTTTTAAATTGTTTTAATTTTGATAGCTTAATTTCTTTTTAAGATTTGTATGCTAGGATTTTTAATGATGCTTTTCTAAGTGTTATAAGCTACCTTGCGTCTCAAAAGGGAAAAGAGGGTGGAATAATAGTTGGAGGAAGAGGAATAATGGTTCCCCCTTCCTCCTCCTCCTTCTGTTACTCTTCTCCTTCTTTGCCACCCATCATGGAAAACAAAGATAGTAGAAAATGGTGGACTGCTCTCCCATGAAGAAGACACCCTATGGGTTCTCTGCTTAAGAACAAGTATTGGAAGATGTCTCTGTCTAAAACAAAACTAGGCCATAAATGGCCCAGATGGTGTTGACCATTATTTCTGCCCTTTCACAACATCCCAATCTATAGCTCATAATTTTTTTTAATAAATCAGGGTATACTACAAAGGTATTCATTTGTCTTACAAAAATAGGCCAGTTGGAGTGTTTAATCTCATTCAACAATACACACAGTAGTGTGAGTCATCAAAATGATATGTATTTGAGATGCAAATTAATTGAGAGCTGCTGCTTTGAACTCAGATTTTGTTTATGCTTTGTTTCCTAAATGTTAAAATATCAATATAAAAAGGTAGCCTCAAAGTTTTACAAAGCCTGATAAATACAATCTGCCAGTCAATTTAATTTCAAGCTGCAAGCCTGAATGAAACACTACTTCTGGAGCTTTAGAGGCAGTGCCTCAAAATACCCAAGGCCTTCACTGATTAATGGGAAATGGATTCAAGTCTACTCTTCTGGCCTTTTAATCTATTTGTGTTCAAAAACATACAACTGTAGGCAGTCTAGCAGCAGTGGCAAGTCTAACTACATTTTGAGGGTTTCCCCACTTTTCATGGTTTTCCTACTTTTATCTGTAGGCTTAATGTTACAGCAAGTAAGAGGGGAGAAGAATATAGTGTTCTGATGGGGGGGTCCTAAAATTTGTCTTTTCATTATCATTTGGGGGGGGGGGCAGGAATGCTACTTAACAAGCTTCAATGAAATTTCTCTACATATCCCCTTATACCATGGTTATCATTTTTCTCCTGCTATGCCCTGGGATGACACTAGATCCAGGCAATTTTGAAGGATACAAGACAGTGGTCAGGCTGACAACAGTGGAAAATTCCTAAGGAAAAATTGTGAAATCATGAAAGATAATGCTATAGAATAGCTGTTCTATATATTCTCTCTACTACAGAGAGGTGCATTTCAGCTGTACCAGCTGCTGTGGAACATTAATAGGTGGTTGCTTTCTACAGTGGACCCTTGTTTTACACTGGGGTTTGGTTCCAAGATCCCCCGTGGATAAAAAAAAAAAAAAAAAAAAAAAAAAAATCCGTGGATGCTCAAGTCCCATTAAATATAATGACATAGCAAAATGGTGTCCCTTATATAAAATGGAAAATCAAGGTTTGATATTTGAAATGCATACTTTTTGAACATTTTCAAACTGTGGATGCTTGAATCTCTGTATAAAAGATCTGTGGATAAGAAGGGCTGACTGTACTCATGTCGTGCTGTGGACATTCCATAGGAATATGTTTGGTTAAAATATTGGAACAAAATACTGGACTACACAGGACTTTCCTCTATAAAAGAAGTGGGGAATCTTTATTGACCTATGTCACCACATAAATGCCAGAAACCCTGCAACATAAAAATGGCCAATGCCTGATGCACATGGGAGCCTCCTCACTTTCTTATGTATCATGCATACTCCCACCCCATTCATGAACACATATGCATGCCCACAGCAGCATATTGAGTCAAGATGAGAGGATGTTTCATTGTGATCCTCCCCACCTACCCCTCACCAAGCAGTAAGAGGGCATTGTAGGAAGAGACACTCTTCTCCTTGATTACAAGCTGCTTTTTTTCTTTATGTTCACAGAAATGGAGTCTGCTCCTCTTGTCCCCACTTTTCTCATATATCAAAAAAGGTAATGAATAAGAGAAACAGTAGAGGACCAGAGGAGTCTCAAGGTGTTCCTTGGAGGATTAGTTATCCAAAAAGCTGATAACACAGAGCATTGGCACAATAGCTGGCAGAGTAGGATCCTGGAGACACATGCAAAATAATTTTGAGCAGGTAGCAATCATTTTCACCCTTACAAGAATACTCTGTTCCTGTGTAGCATAAAACAGGAAGAAAGGAGACAGCATGTGATAGAGAAGGAGGTGAAACAAAGAGAGGAAAGTTGGTGGCAAAAAATATATAGAAAAGGGATGGAGGTAATAAATTGCAAAAAACCAAAACCATAATAACTGTGTCTGTAACAGATTGTATTTTATAAAGTGGAAGAAAGTAATATTTCAGAAGCAACAGAACAAGTTAGAGGGTAGTTATTTAACTGGTGTGATAATTAACAGTTTTTGCTACATGTAAAAGTTACCTTTTATGGGCATTTTTACAGGCATTTTGAAAGGAATTTTTCAAGTGCTATTCCATTTCCTTATCAATTCTAATATTTCTCTCACCAAGAAAAGGAACTAAGTAATCAGTAATGCAAGACATCATGTAATGAATTACTTTTCCAATTTTTTTCAGAGTAATGGTAATGGGTAACTTTCCAAACATTCTGATTAGCAGTGGGAACAAGTTACATTTTATAAGTAACTCTCCCAGTGAGGTGGATCTCCTACTTTTATGTCTGGTCCTGCTGGATCCAGCATGCAGTCTATGACATCAAGCATGCAGCCTATGACATCTAGTCACTTCCAAGTGAGCATGGTGATGAATCCACTCTGGATTTTCAGAAGCCATGTAAGCACTAGATCTATCTGGTGGATAGACTTCAGCACACTGGATAGTTCCTTTAGAGTTCAGATTAAATTTGAGAATCGATCTACCACCACACTAACATACACACTACCAATTGCAACTGCCTGACATCTTATCTATCCCTGGTTTACCAGATGATCATGAGATGTTGGAGTTCTTGCTAGTGGCCTCTCTGGGCTTTCCAGTAAGGGCTGCTTCCCAGTTATCGGACCATAGAGGCAAAAGGATCAATAACTTTCTGACAGCAAGTGGTTGCTTAAGACAAAAGCTCTGCAAATGTTCCATAGATGAATGCAGTTATGGGAAGGGGATATATATTGGCTGACAGTTCACTGCTTCTGACCTACAAGAAATGTCATTTGTGTACATTAACATCCCAAAATATACAAAATAGTGACACATTTATTGGACCAACCAAAATGCACAATTTACCTGTTGCAAGCTTTTGAAGCTCCAATGGATTTTTCATCACAAGAATTATGTTAAAAATCATACAGGAAAAGAGGGTGGGAGGTGACAATATTAATCATATGCCTGTATTTTGTGAAGATGGTCTGGTTGTTGTCCTCAGTTCAGATGGCATGAATGGGTATTCATGTTAGCAATCCACTTCTCCTCCTGCCTTTGTGGATACTGGGAGATTCTTTGAAACTTAAAAATTTCATTAGCAAGACAAACAACTACTGCCTTTGAGATCCAGTTTGTCTTGAATCCTTTGTGAGGCTCCAAAGCCACTTTGTTAGGAAGATAACTTTGAATTTCTCAGGAAGGCTTCATGTTATTGCATCAGGAAAATTTCAGATGTTGTTAAGGAAAAGCGTGTCCAAATTTAAAAGAAAAAAAAAAGTTTTACCTTTGTTGTAGGTAGAAACCTTAAATAATAAAGTCCCAGTCAATTGTCACTCTCTTTAGAATTCCCGTGTTGTGGCTAAAATTTGGTATCTACCAGTCTAGAAAACATATCTGGGTAGCCATGTTGACCATATAGCAAAGTACAATAACATCCAAAATCCACAAAACAGTGGCCCGAAACAGATGGGTATTATAGGCTGCCCTTGTCATGTGAGTGTTTATACGGCGTGCACAGTGACAATGTTGCAGCTGCGCAGCATCTATACAGCGCTGCACAGCTATGACATGATAACGGTGTGCTATGGTGCCTTGTACCTCTTTTCACATCGCAACTGTGACACAAAAATGATCCGGGTTTTCAAGCTCCTTTTCTTTACTGCACACCTTTGCCGCTCCATGTAGTTGCTGCAGCGATGGTGCACAGTAAAAAGAGGCGGTGCCAGACCACCCTTTTTGGATGGTCTGTAAAGCCCCAGTGATACTATTATGCTTTATTGATACCATGCTTTGAAGTTTCTGCCCAGAAACAGGGGTTAGGATTTCAAGATGCTATTTATGCACAGATCTAATCAACTGTCCATGGGGGAGGGACGGCAATAGTATATTGCTCTTTATCAGTTTCTGTTATCTTCCTCATAATTATCAATCCACAGCAGGGGGGTTTAGTGTAAAGGAAGACTGGATTTTCAACATTCTACTATTATAAAGCTTGATAATCTGTCCCTTCCACAATTTATTCAACTTCTCTTATCAGCATGAAATTGGATAAAGGGATTTTTTTTTTCAATCACTGAGGTCAAATACAATACTGGCAGGAATTTTGACCTGAGATGACAATTTCTCTATAAGTATTACAGAGAATAGTATTATTCCCATACTTCCACAAGATGTCTCTGAACAAATACAATACTGGCAGGAATTTTGACCTGAGATGACAATTTCTCTATAAGTATTACAGAGAATAGTATTATTCCCATATTTTCCACAAGACGTCTTTGGCCCCGAAGCGCCAGCGCCGGAGCAACGCGGACGGTCTTTGATGGGCCGGAGCGCCAGGTGGGAGTGGCGCTTACCTTTTAAAAAGCCGTCCCGCCAGCAGTCCTTGGCCCCGAAGTACCAGCGCCAGCGCCGGAACAACGCGGACGGTCTTTGTGGGGGCGGAGACCCAGGTGGGAGCAGCGCTTGCTTTTAAAAGCTGGCCTGCCAGCTGTTCACTGTCCCTGACACGCCAGTGCCAGCGCCAGAACATCTTAGCAGTCAGTTGGGAACTCTTAATAGAGTGATCTTGAATTGCTTTCACAGGACAAGTCTTGCAATTAATAGTGCAGACCTTAATTGAATAATTGTAAGACCATGATAGTAGGAAGAGCTAAGCCTACACAAGATCCTCAAGAAATGCCTATTGGAGCGGTGTGGGGCAAGGGGAAATATGGTGTTAACAGAGGGCAGATAAGACATAAGGGAAGATGGGATCGATGGTTAATATCCATCCCGTCTTCCAAGCCCTCTGTTAGCCAGAAGGAGCCGAGGGTCAACCCAGCCATACGACAATCCCTTACCTTGCTCCTTTCAAATGCCAGATCTATAAAAAATAAATCTCACATCTTATATGATTTGTTAGAGGATGAACAACCTGATCTGGCTGGCATCACGGAAACCTGGCTGAAGGAGGATAGTAATGTAACCTGAGCTAAAGCCCTCCCAGCCGGCTATACCGTTCAGGAGCAGGTAAGAGAAAGTGGGTGGGGGGGAGTGGCCTTGATCCATAAAACCACCATCAACTTGACCAGAAGACCAATCTGTAAGACGGCTTACATCGAGTGCATCTACCTGACCCTGAAGGTCAAGGACAGTTTAAGGATTCTGTTGGTCTATCGTCCACCCCGTAACCTAACAGACTCCCTGGCCGAGCTGACACAACTGGTCTCAGAGCTGGTGTTGGAGTCCCCCAGGCTTTTAGTCCTGGGAAACCTCAACATTCCCTTCAAGGCTGGTTTAACAAACTTATCAGGTGCAGCTCGGGAGGTCATGGATTCCATGACTGCCATGAATCTGTCCCAATTAATCTCAGGGCCCACACATTGTGCTGGTAATACACTCGATGTGGCCTTCTGTATGGACCGGGATAATCCGTGGGCAGAAGTCATTGGAACGACTGCCCTGTCATGGACGGACCACTTCTTGGTCAAGATAGGATTGAAGGTTACAACCAATAACCCCCCGGGGGTGGAGGACCTATTAAAATGGTCCACCCTCGAAGGCTGATGGAACCCAAAAGGTTCCAAGAAGCCCTAGAGGGATATATGGTTGGGAATGACAGCGATTCTGTGGATGCCCTGGTTAATACCTGGAATGTTGACCTCACCAGGGCAATAAACAGCATCGCTCCCGAGCATCCTCTCTATCTCACTCCAGATAGACAACCTTGGTATACGTCAGATCTTAGGAGAATGAAGCGAGAGACGAGACGACTAGAGCGTCACTGGAGACAACACCAACACTTATCTGACAAGACACTCCTAGAGAACTTACAGAAGTCCTATGGAGCTGCAATCGATGCAGCAAAGAACTCGTTCTATGCTGCTCGTATTGCATCCGTGAAGTCTCGTCCAGCGGAATTATTCAGGGTGGTTAAAGAACTGATTTGCCCCCCCCCCACACACACACCCTGAATCCTTTATTAGAACCAACTACCACCTGCTGTGACGCCTTTAATGACTTTTTCGCTGATAAGATCTCTCAGATAAGGGCCGATCTTGAATCCCGCATTAATACAGAACGAATAACAGAGGTGTCCAGTGGCTCCGTGGACTCAGTTATACTGGATCATTTTGAGTCTATCAGTACCGAGGACGTGAACAAGCTCCTTGGATGTGTTAGAAGGACGACTTGCCCCCTTGATCCCTGCCCGTCTTGACTGGCCGCAAAAGGAGGGGACAGAGTGTTGGCATTACTCCATCAAATTGTCCTCAGGGAGGGGATATTTCCAACCGTGTTGAAATACGCTGTGGTCAAACCACTATTAAAGAAGCCCTCCCTGGATCCCTTAATTAGACAAAACTACAGGCCTGTCTCATTGTTACCATTCCTGGGCAGTCGCCCTCCAACTCCAAGCTGTCTTGGACGAAGCAGATTATCTGGACCCATTTCAAACCGGCTTCAGGAGGGGCCATGGAGTTGAGACAGACATGGTCGCCTTGGTCGATGATCTCCGTCTGGGCATCGACGGGGGAAGTGTGACCCTGTTGGTGCTCTTGGACATCTCAGCAGCATTCGATACCGTAGACCACGGTATCCTTCTGGAACGTCTGAGGGAGCTGGGAATCGGAGGCACTGCATTGCAGTGGTTCCATTCCTACCTCTCGGGCATATTCCAGATGGTGAAGCTGGGAGATAGCTGCTCTCGTAAAAGAGAGCTGATATCTGGTGTCCCACAGGGTGCCATTCTATCTCCCTTGCTGTTCAACATTTACATGAAGCCGCTGGGAGAGGTCATCCGGAGACATGGGGCGCGATGTTATCAATATGCCGATGACACCCAGATACTTTTCTCTATGTCTCCGACTGATGCAGTGACCAGGGATGGCATCTCCCCTCTAAATGCCTGCCTCGAGTCGGTAATGGGCTGGATGAGGGAAAATAGACTCAGACTGAATCCAGAGAAAATGGAGGTACTTGTGATAGGCCCTTCTCGCCCTGGGATGGAGATTTGTCAACCTGTCCTGGATGGGGTCACACTTCCCCTAAAGGACAACGTTCGCAGTCTGGGCGTACTCCTGGATCCGTCACTCCAGCTGACTGCTCAGGTGGAAGCGACTGCCAGCAGTCCAGCTGCGTCCCTACCTGGGCAGAGAGGACCTTGAAACATTGATACATTCACTGGTAACCTCTCGTTTAGATTTCTGTAATGCGCTTTACATGGGGCTACCTTTGTACCAAATTCGGAAGCTTAAATTAATCCAGAATGCGGCAGCCAGACTATTAACCGGGGCATCGAGAACAGAGCATATTACCCCGATATTAAAATCCTTGCATTGGCTGCTGATTAGCTTCCAGGCCCAATACAAAGTGTTGGTCATTACCTTTAAAGCCCTATATGGCTTGGGCCCGAGCTACCTGAAGGAACGTCTCCTCCCATACAATCCGCCCCGCACTCTCAGAACATCAGGTAAAAAATTGTTAGAAGAGAGGAATACTAGATTGATGACAACATCTAATAGAGCATTTTCTGCTATTTCTCCTAAATTATGGAATGCTCTCCCGGAAGAGATCTGTCTTATTACTACCTTGGATGCTTTCAAAAAAGCACTAAAGACAGATCTCTTCCGGCGAGCCTATCCATCTGAAATCCTGTGACATTTCAAATTGGAAATAAG
This sequence comes from Urosaurus nigricauda, assembly GCA_034509955.1. Taxonomy (NCBI): domain Eukaryota; kingdom Metazoa; phylum Chordata; class Lepidosauria; order Squamata; family Phrynosomatidae; genus Urosaurus; species Urosaurus nigricauda. The sequence goes on along the minus strand of JAOEGL010000005.1, from coordinate 162,316,014 downwards.
AGACCTAACTGATGATGACATAGAAGGTTTTTATTGAATTATATATGGTTAACTGTTAACTGGTTTTTTATATTGTATCACATGTTTTTAAAATTGTGATAGGATTATGGATTGTATTTTATATTGTTGGAATCCCGCCTTGATCCGAAGGAGAGGTGGAAAATATAAATAATAATAATAATAATAATAATTATTATTATTATTATTATTTTCAGAAGCAAAACTTTGAAATGACTAGTTACTTGTAATTCATTTTTTCCAATAACAAAATTAATATAATCTAATATTGTTTTAGCTTATAATTTATCATGTATAATTCATAATAATTTCTAACTTTTGTTTATAATATAAAGTTAATACTGTTTAAAATAATTAAGTGACATTATGCTTTCAATATTAGAGGGGACAACTTCACTCCATTTGAAGATACAGATTTTTTTGTTACAGATATAGTTACAAGGGAGTCTCCTCACTGGATTATGAAGGAGAAGAATCATTTAGTTCACCTGCTGGTTCACACTCCCTCATGCTTTTGCTTCATGCAATGCTGTGTATACCAAAATAACATTAAATGGGTTTATAAATTACTTTTTGACAAGTAAAATTACAGTAGTAACTAATAAGATTTTGGGGCATTAGAAATTATTTTTGTTTGTTTGTTTCAAATCAACTTTGCAATCTTTCTAAAATCCTGCAGCACCTCTTCTGCCCAGCTTCCTTGAAATGGGATATGCTTGTTTCTGCATGCATACCACCATTACCTAGATTTAGTTGTCTTTTCAACTGCTTTTCATAATATATCATAATATACCTTTATGCTTCTAATGTACATCTTGACTTCACAGCTACAAGTACTCTTACTAGTAGGCCTAGCACTCAAAGTTTTAGTTGACAACATAAAGCTGTATAAGCTAGGAAATTCCAGAAATGTTGGCTTTCTCCAGATTTCATCCACATTTAAAGGGCATTACGGTTTGATTAATTTGTATTTGTTTTTTTTTAATTATTTATTGCTCTAGTGTACAAAGCAGACTAAATAAAATTACCAGCATCATTAGCAGCATTATTACAGTCTATAGAATACATAAGAGATTTCCTTTGTACATTTGGCCCACTGCAGTTCTCTCATAACAATATCAGCATGTCTCCACAGTGCTGTAGAAATTGTTATTATCCTATCATGCCAAGGTTTATGACTCCAGGTGGGAGCAATCAGGAGAATGAGATGAGCATTTAGGAGTTAATTTACAAAGCCCTACATAAGGTTATAATGAAATGTAAGAGTCATTGTGAACCACTCTTGTGGTTCAGCCCCACAGAATCATCATCTTTAAAGGAATACTTTAAAATAAATATTTATTTAATAACAATTGTACTCTATCATTTTTCCTTCCTTCAAAAATGTGTGTGTGTTTGGGAAAAGTCACAATATGTTGTATACTATCTGAATGTGTTCTCAGTAGTTTTTCAGATGTAAAACATTTGTTCAAAGGCATACAATTACATGATACTAAAACCAGTAAGAATTCATAACTGAGGGAAAAGACATTTAGTAAGAAATGCACATTAGAACTTAAGATGACTTGTTTTTCCAGAGACATGTAGGTATAAAAGTTGACATAAAATATCATCATATTTACCCCAGACAGCAAGAGATTACAGACATTACACCACTTTCCTAGATTTGAGTTCCAGTGGAAAGAGTTCTCTGGAGGCTGAAGATGTTTTGCTGTGTTTGAACTTAATCCCATATGTATAAATTGATTCTGCACTCTTTTTTATTTTTTCGAATGTTGTTCCTATATTCTCCACCATCTGTCATTTCTGATCCACAATGGAATTTAATGATCAAGTGAGGAGTTGACCACTTATGGACTGGCAAAAGAAACAACACAACATAGATTTGTATAGAATTCAAAGAAATAGATGTGTTAGTCTACAAAATCTGTATGCAAAGGAACCTTGCAGTATCTTTGAGATAAGGTCCAAAGCACACTGCAGAAATAATTAAGTTTGAGACTGCTTTATCTGCCCTGGCTCAGTACTGGGGAATCCTGGGAAGTATAGTTTATTGTGACACTAGAGGTCTCTGACAGAGAAGGCTAAATGTTTTACAAAACTACAGTTCCCAAAATTCCCTATCATTGAGCCAGGGCAGTTAAAGCAGTCTCAAACTGGATAATTTCTGCAGTGTGTTTTGGACCTAAGAAAGAAGCTGGTATCATGACCTTTTGTAGACATGAGTCTACTTTCTCAGATGCATGGATTGTAGGGGCCAGGCACAGACATATATAAGCAAGCTGTGTGAGAGAATGGTAACAGAAATGCAAAACATGGGTATGCAGAAGAGGTGACAAGTTCAGTTTTAATGATGGTCATGGTGGGTCAAAGATAGGAGGAAAGAGGTTGCTTAAAGCCAAGGTGAGCAGATAACCACATGAATAGGGGAAGTATTGGAAAGTAGTGTGGGAACCAGAAAGAATGCACTTAATTTCCTCTTCCCTTTGTCCCCAATGACCATGGTTAAAACTCCATATTCACAAGTTTTACATTTCTATTCTTATACATTTTATTCTTCAGAAAACATTGTCCAAAAAATAGACACAATAGAAATTTGGGGAACCTATAGCTACCCAAGCATTAAGAAAAAGAATCGGGAAATAATTTATCTTTCCAAATATTTGGTAATACTTTTTCTCATATTTTGGAAATTCAGCAGAACATTCAGCCCTGGTATGTGTTACCATTTTCAATCTCTAGATGATGATCTCATAAGTATGCTTAATATGTTCATATCATCACAAAACAGGTCACATATTAAGCATTCGTATTTAAAAAAAACACCTTTCCATAATTAAAAAAAATCAAGTCATATATTCAAAATGGATGGTTATTTTGTAGCTGCAGAATCCATGGATATAGAGGGCTGACTATAATACTATTTCCCCAATTAGTATCTCAAAATTGGTATAATCATCCATATTTCAATCCACTTTCATGGTGCAAAGGAGAAAAAAAAACAAAGATGGGGAAATAAAGGAAGATGAGTGGGAAGACACTGATTATTACCATGTATTAAACTGATTTTTTCTATTATATTTTCAATCTTGGGATGACCATCTAATAGAGTAGGCCCTAGTCTTGGGTATCAATTCTGCAAGAGCAGTTTTACCTGTGTGTAAAAAGGCATCTCTGTGTCTCAAATGTGCGATCAGAGGTAGGTGATCGCTGCCAAGTTGACCCTCAACTCTTAATTCAACTATTAACTCCAAAGTGTTGTGCGAGGCCAAAAAGTAATAAATAGTGGAGGCTCCTTTAGATGTTAGGTGAGTATATTCTCCTGGGGTATCTCTGTCTATGTTGCCATTTCAGGTAGCCAAATTATATTTGTTAGTTAAATTTGCTTAACAAAGTTCCAGCATAATTAATGCCCATGGCTTTAGAGGACCCTGGATGAAATAAGGTGAGATTCAGCAACTAAGGCTGATGTTTTATACATATGAGAGAACAGGACCTTATTATTTGGTCCCATCCGAGCATTAAAGTCATCTCCCCATAAGAAGTGCAGCTTTGGGGTTCTGATTAATTGGTTGATCTAAATATTCCTCCAGACTTGCCCAATCCTGCTTTACTTCTGCTTTTGTTCGATGAGGAGGGAGGTATATATTAATAGTCAATATGGAGTACCCACTGCAGCTAACTAAGACTGCCATAGCCACTGGTGGTAAAGAGGATAGATTGACGATTATAGCCTTTAGTTTTGTACTAATTAAAATTGCCTAAACCACAATGTGCTCTACCTTTCTTATTGCTATGTAAGGCTTTTATAGAATATGAGATAAAGTCATTTAACCATAAGTTCTCAGTATACCATGTCTCTTGCAAGACGAGAATATCCACCTTAGTTCTAAAGTTTACAAAGGAGTGACCATGGTATTTGTTGCATCATCCAGCAATGTTGCAGAAGAGTGACATTTTCCCATTAAAAAAGCAGTAGAAATAAGAAATTTGGCATTCCTGAATTACTGCCAAAGAAAGAAAAATAAAACCATGCAGCAGACTGAAAAAGATATAACAATGCATGAACATGAAGGGGAAGTGGAAGAATCAGATAGTTGGGAAGGAAGGGTGATTTGGGCCAAGGTGATTTGTACAGTTTGCACTTTCTGGCTTGATCCAAAGTAAACTGGGGGTTGTTTTACTCCAGTGTGCCTTCATTATTGTTTTCTCCTGTTTTGGCCACATGCATTGTTTAAACATGTAGGGTTCAGAGCAGAGTGAAACTGCTCCTGTTTGCTGATGCAGATGTCCTCTTAGACTCCCATTTCTTTTTTAAACATTGGCAATGTGTTTTCCATCCAAATTAGACAGCTAGAATGAAAAAGCCATTCATATGACGAAAAGTGACAAAAATGTGAAAGGACTGTGTGCTCAGTTGAGTTCTGGTTCTGAAAAAAAAAGTGCTGGGCTCAAAAAGTATTTGTAAGTAACGTGTTCTTTCATTCTAAGGGGATGCTACTTACACCCATTGGTTCTCACTGGTGGGCTGTGACAGGGAAGTCTAGCAAAAAACAGGTAAGGTCTGACAAACATTAAGTCAACCCATTCATGATTTAGACAGAATATAGCTTAAATCTAACTGTCACAGCATTCCTGTACTTCTGATGGACATAGTGTATTCAGACTATACACTAGCCATGAAAAGAATCACATTTAGCTGTGACTTTATGCTATTGAAGTAGAGAAAACACAACAAAGGCCTGTACTAGTACTGGAATGATTCGCTAAAGATAGAACACTTTGCAGTTCAACTATTCCTTTCATGCTTTGACTCCATATCACTGCACATTGGTTTCTATTCAGGAAAAAAAATCATTTGCATATCAAAATATTTTAGCAAGGAAATGTGTGCCCCCCCCCCCCCCGCCTTTACAATTCCATGCAAAACTATTGTCTGGCTTACATTAGGGAGCAGGGGCATGGATCTCACTGAGGCTAAATATTTAAGAAATACGTCCCAATCTTCAGCCTGGAAACAAATATCCAAAGATATTTTGTTATGGAGATATCATCACATAAAATGTCACTTACTGTAAGACCTATAAACCAAAAACCATTTGTGGAATGTTGGTATGCTCAAATAAAATAAATTATTAAGAATATACAGCTCTTAAAAGCTCCAGCCCATCACTTGTGGAACTGGAATGTTGTACTTTCCTCGGAATCTCTGAAACCTTGATACTATATTTAACAAAAAACAAAACAAAAACAAAAACAAAAAAATAGATTATATCTTATCTTTCCTTGTACTATCATAAACATGACTGAAATATAATTCTATTCTTCCTCTTTTTTTGTTTGGTCTATTTCTCTTAAAAGGGTTATACCCCTGTATTATTACATTCCAATCATGAGACTTACCCCACCAGGTTTCAGTGATGCCAATTATATCATATTTGCTTTGTTGTGCTAGGAGTTCCAGTTCATCCTGTTTATTTCCCATGCTCTGTGCATTAGTGTAGAGACATCTAAAACCATGGGTCCTCCCTACTTGCTGCCTGTGTAAGCTTTTTTGCATTTCACTCTTGACTCCTTGCTCTATTTGGCTTGTTCTCTCTTTAAGAGCTTAAATATTATCTCCATCCCTTGATGAACTCCTGCTTTCCAAACTCCTGTATCCCTCCCCTGTATAACTCAGTTTAAAGCCCTCCTGATTAAATTTTTAAGACTATTGGCAAAAACATTTCTGCCAACTGGCATGAGGTGCAAATCATCCCTTGCCAAAAATCCCCCTTCATGGAACCACAGCCCATGATCCAAGAATTCAAATTGTTCTTGGCAGCACCATCTGTAGAGCCAGTTGTTTGCATCTACTATTTTCCTCTCCCTTCCTGTACCATGCCCTTCAACTGGGAGAAGAGATGAAATGACAACCTGTGAATCCATCCTTTTCAGCTTTCAACCCAGAGCCTGATAATCCCTTCTGATATTCTGAAGACAGTGACTTGCAGTATCATTGGTTCCCACATGAACCAAAAGAAAGGGGCAATGGTCAGTAGGTTTGACAAGTCTTGTCAGCCTCTACATCATATTATGGATCTTTGCCCCTGGGAGACAACACACCTCCTGAGACATCTTGTCAGGCCCTTCCACTGATTCTGTACCCCTCAGCAAGGAGTCCCCCATGACCACTATCCACCGCCTCCTCCTGTTTAGCAGCAGGCATTTCCTATGCTGATTCTACAGGAATCTCCTGCATTTTCACTGAGGACTGTCCCTGCTGTTCTCCCTCATCATCCCTGATAAGGGAGAACACTTCAAATCGGTTCTGTAGCTGCAAGATCCCAGAACAATCCCTTGTGTTCCTAGTTCTTTGTGTGACATTTCTCCAACTGTCTAGCTTCTGTGTATGTGAAGTGATCTCCTCCCCAGAAACTTCATCCATGTTTTCCCCATCTATTTGCATCTATTGATGAAAGTGACTTTACTGTATATTAACATTTATATGCAAATACTAGAATAAAAGTTTATGTGTGTGTATATGTGTGTATATGTGTGTGTGTGTGTGTGTGTGTGTGTATAAAGTAATTTTAAGTTTTACATATACATAAAATCTGCTTGTTGGTAGAATCACTAGTTGCATATAGAAAATTAAACCAACTGAATGTAACTTATAAAACATGGCACGTTTACCATCCTCCCTCTTCTAAACGTTGCATCCTATTTTCTGCTGCTAAAGCAACATACTTTTTTTTTCCCATAGGAAAATCTCATGCCCTGAAAATTAGTTCTAAGTGCATAGTAGAATTGCAGGCCATAGAATCTAAGATCCAGAATCAGAAAATCAGATAAAGGTATTAGGAATGGATAGAGCTGTAAAATAATAACAGTAGAGTTTTCACATCTAGTTCTTACTGAGCTAGTTCAGAAAGGGTCTTCCCCACAGGCCTTCATTAGGATTCAGTATAGATAATATAACTTAAGTCAAGAATGTTGCCTCCCCCCCCCCCATGTCTTCAGGACTACCCAAGGGCCAAGGCCAAGGTTTTCTTGAACCTTGGCATGACTACTGTCAGTCCCAACCCAAACATGATTTAAATCTGAGATGTTAATTGCTAGAAGGGATATATGCTGACAGTCCTTTCCCTTACCATGGTACATTTTGGAAAAGGGGATGCCATGAGGACTGATAGAGGATGATAGTACCAATTTCTAATAGGACCATCATAAACTCCTGGAACTACATTTTATGTGGCTTTTGATGACCAGTTCAATATTTATTCTAAACTTTTGGAGGATTTCTGATGATCATGAGATTCATTTGTAAACAGAAACTTTATTAATTAAGTTTTCAATAGTTAAGTTAGCTGTTAAGCAAGTAGCCATGTCATGCAAATGGTCCATATTGCCCAATATTGGCTACACATCTGTGTTTATGTGCTTTCAAATCACCTATTGATTTATAATGACCCCCATGAATTTCATAGGGTTTTCTTAAGCAAGGAATACTCAGAAGTGGTTTTGCCAGTTTCCTCTTCTGAAATATATCCTAAAGCTCCTGGTATTCATTGGTGGTCTACCATCCAAGTACTAACCAGGAATTATTCTAGTTAGCTTCCAAAATCAGACACGATCTGATGCCTTTAGGGTAGTTAGGCCTCTACATTGACCATGCTTAAAATTTCCAGTGTTTGAGGCAGCATTCCTTCCAAGTTATGTAACTGAGACATATGTTATTGGAAGACTTAGGAGGTGAATGGGAGTCCTTTTATGGACAAATCTTAAAAGACACTATATAAAATACTAACTTGATGGCTGAACATCCCTTAACTTTTATAGCCAATGGATACAGAATGAGTACTTCACATGTCTGCCATTAAAAAAAAAAACAACCTACATTTTATTTATTCACAACACAAAAGTTTTTATTTAGTAATATTTTTTCCTCACATTTCAAGCAGTATGAATTCTACTTCAAACCAATTTAAGAGCGAAATTACTTTAATGCTACAGTAAATCCATATTAATGGATTATCATAACAGCTAGTTCACTGGTACACTTCAGGGAGAAGAATGAGGTGAAGCACATTAAAGCATGGAGAAAGGAGAGAACTTTCAGTAGTTTTCTTATCAGACTTCATGACAAATATATAAATAATGACAATAACAAAAATTTAGACAGTATTGGTTACTAACATGAGTCTTATCAGTTTCCTGTACTGTGCCATCAGGATATATGGAGAGTAATTTGACTGTGCTCAGTTAAAAATACAAAATGTGTATTTTGTCTTTGTTGTTGTTCTCCTACGAGAGGATGAAAAAAAATGCAAAAGTTACCTCATTGCTGGTTGAGATTACAAGACTTGGTATACACTTTTCAATTTTTTTCCCACCTTTTATGAGTTTCTGAGAAATTTTGTTTTCAAGAAAAAAATACTTTCTATGTAAAATAATACCTTTTAATGCAAAATCTGGCTTTATTATTATTATTACTTTAAATAAAAGTTAATTTTAAAATCCACAGTAAAAATGCAAAACAAAAAAGAGTGCTTGACATTTCATTATTGGTGAAAGAAAAAGAACATATCATAATTGTTGATGTGCGGATGAGATGTCTTGACATGGTGAGGCATACTTCTCATAGGGGAAGAGAACACTTCTGAATATTATTTATATCCTTCATAGAAACTTGGAAGTTGATACTGGCTAAAATTTCATGTAATGTGAACAGAGTGTAATGCTCCACCAGTATAAATTCATTGAGATCTGAAAGGGTGACAACTGCCAACCACATAATAGCAAAAAATGAAGTCTCCAAGCATACCTCCATCCAACAGGTGGTCATTTGTAGTGTTGTGACAAACCATTTTTTTTCTTCTCTCCCTTTGAGAACTAGATGCAATTTTTTTTTAAAAAAAATATTTTTTTCAAAAGTCCCACTTTCAAAACTCTCCCTGTCGAGAAGTAATTTTCACAGATTTTTTGAATGACAATAAAAGACAAGGCGAACATTTACGCTAATTATCTGGCATTTCAAACTCAATTAACATGTCAAGAGGAAGTTTGGCAGAGGTTTAAAGAACATTCCTCTGCTTGAAAAAACAGGGTTTTCTTGGTATAAAGAGGAGTTTAAATCCTGGCCATCAAATTTTCAGCTGATTCTTACTCTTTGATCAAGAAGTGCTAATAATTTCTTCTCTTTAAAAACTTTCAAAATCTTTGAATAGATATTTCCTGTGTTTATCAAATTTTGACAAATATTCCTTATATCGCTAGTAATTTGTATAAACAGGGGGAGGTAATCATGATTGTCCAGCTGCCACTGTTCAGCCAGTCAGAATAATTGGGCAAGGAGATATCAGATATATGTTTCCAATGTCCATATAACAAATTTCACCATAAGATTGCAGCCATTAATTTTTAATGGATTTTATTATATTTACTTTGATTTTGCATGCTTTAGAGTGCTTTAGGATTTTTATTATATAAAAAATAAAGTACTAAATATTCTGGTGCCTTTAGGGGAATTAGGCCCCTACATTGACCAAACTTAAAATTTCCAATGTTTCAGTCTCCTTGCACAATAAAAATGTACTAAAATAGTCTTTAAAACAATAAAGAGCCAGAACAGACCAACAAGTTAAGCTGCCTTCTGGGTGGCTTGGTAGTGCAGAGTTTACACACAATAGCTACATAAAAGTACCAGGCTTCAAGACTCAAGGCTTCTGTTTGCTTCTCTAAGGAACTGTGCAGACCACCCCTGAAGGGGCAGCCTGAAGCCGTCTCTGTGTTCACCAGAATGGGGCCACAGCAATCACACGCTATGACCCCAATCTGGCCTTTCCACAGTGCAAAAAGGAGCCTCAAAAAGCAGCACCTTTTTGCATCCTGGAAATGGTGCTGGCAGCTTTACGATGTTCCTTTGGTGCTGCATCATTTAAATGCAGAACCAGAGGAGCACTTTGATGGCACATAATGTGTGGTGCGGCACGCGGCGTGATGCCACCATGGAGGAAGAGTCAGGGAATATATCATGTGGACACTATGCCCCAACTCTGCCCCCAGCCCTAATGGCCACTCTGCACAGGTTCCCAGGCATGCTGTAAGGCTTCAGGCTACTTTCTGTCCTTTGGGGTTGATATATATATATCTATATATATATATATCCACTCCTCTTGCACTCCACCTGTTGTCTGCATGCTCTAAAGCTGCCCAGAAACTACCCAACTGTTTACATGGGGGCAGCTTCATGACGCTCCAGTGGCATGGCATTTAGACATAGAATACTGTTGGGGCTTCATAAATCTGGCCTGGTGAGGATGCAAAGCCAGCTTTTTACCACCACCACCCCCCCCAAAAGAGTTGCTCTTTGCCACTCCTTTTTCAGGAGGCTTCAAGATGGATTTGGACCACAGCGTGCAGTTGCTGTGGCCCCAATCCACCTTCAGAAGGGCTTCAAGCTGCCCTTCCATTGGTCTATTTTGGCCCTAAGTCTCATTGGGGCAAAATAGATGGGCAGAAAAAAGTGTCTTAAAGCTTTCCTTTCCAAAGCCACATTGAAACCCCACCAACCACACCGCCAGCTCCCAAAGCAGCTGAAGCGCTCATGTCATGGGCACATGACATGGCTTCAAGCCAGGAAAAAGCAAAAACAACAACAACAAAAACAAACAAACAAAAACACTGCTTCTTTTTGAAATGGCTTTTCTTTTCATAAGGCACCTAGAAGGCACTTTTCTGCTGGATTCAAGGTATGTGTCATATAAATGCCATGCCTTCAAGCCAGCCTGAAAACACCTCTTTTTGCCTGTCTGTTTAGCCCCATTGGTTTCAGCAAGAAGCACTGTCTGAGTATATATGTGTATAGTTTACAGCCTTAATTTCAGAACGATACCTCAAATCATGTTGAAGAATCCTAAAGTGGATCCAAGGAAAATATTGACAATCTTGTTTGGAATATGAAGCTTTTCAAGTCAATTTAGTTTTATGGGTTGCACTAATGCCTGCAGATGTTCTTTCAATAAAGTACTTACTGATAAAGTCTATCTCTTCAGAATCTATTTGAAATCCATATTTTTAATGCCATTTGACTTTGAAAGCTGTGGTTTTAAAGCCCTGCTTTTGGGTTACCAGAATTCATTACACTAAAGCTATATCCTAACCTTTTAAAATTCATATCCTCAAAACATTTCTGTGAATTCCAAAAACCACAGCAGTAATCTCTTATTAAGACAGACACTGATTGTAATAATTTTGACACAACAGCACTTCAGAAAAATGGAAAGAGAATAATGAAATAGAATATATATTTTTAAAAGGGAGAAAAAGTGACTAGTGGGGGAAGATATATATATATATAAGAGGAATATTGGAAGCCATGAAGAATAAGGAATGTAACCTCAATCTTCAAATTTAATTACTCCATAGTATATGTAATGAAGCCTTTTGGACTGCTTTAATACATTGTTTAATGATTCCAGCTTAGCTATCACCTTCTAGTAACAGAAAAAGTTTGAATCTTGATTGATATCTAAAAAAGGCTTTAAAGACAGATATTACATTGTCAAACCAGTTGCCCAGTGTGCAACTCTTCAGCCTATATTGTCCCAGCCACCAAACTGGAAAAAATTCAAGAAAGGTCAAATCAGTGGTCATTTCTGAATGAGACCAATCATCAGGCCACATCTGTGTGCACCGTTTCCCATTAAAGAACACCCCAAATCCCACTGACCCTGCAGCGTTAGATGCCATTTGCAGAGTCCATAAGCTTAAGTTCTTCTCACCAAAAGGAAACCCCATTAAATCCATTGAAAATGTGTATCCAAACCTCTAAATCAGCCTTGATGCCAGATCTAAGCCAAATACTGTGGTATGGCCTATGAACCCCACTAATTACGTCCAACAGAGGCTGTAAAAATGCTCTGCAAGGGCAACTACTTTACAAGTGCAATTCAAATAGTTGTTTCCCTAAGGGACCACTCTAAAAAAAGTGCTAAATGTTTCAAAAGCTGCACATGAAACCAAGCAACCCACAGGGAGGGCTCAGCCCATAAAAAAATTGGGCATTGAATTGAAAACCCAAAACCCAAAATCTGATGAGTGCACTGATAAAAGATGGAATGCAGACTTGATGTCGCATTTAGCAAGTTCAGCCCCCAAATAATGGCTGTGAACAAACCTAACAGCCTCATCAAATGATCTGTACCTAACAGAACATAACTCATGAGGGATGGCATCATTGACCAACAACCTGTGTGGGGTAGGACAAGTGATGGATAATGCAATATTTTCCTAGGGCTTTCTTGGGTACTATGCCTCAAGGGGAAATCCTCAAACTGGGGAAAATAGGAATGGACCAACAATGCGACCATAGGAAATCTCTTTTGAGATCTTTGCCCTAACAACGACAATATATTTAGTATTATTAGATAAGAACTGGTGATGCACTCCCTGAAAAAGGATGCAAAAACCAGTATTGTATTGTATTGTATTAGCACCTGATTGGCCCCTCCCTTTAGTACAATTCAATAAGGAGTGTGGCCCTTTACAGTTTGAACACTCATGTTTATACTTGCAGACCTTATGGTTGCATAATCCCTGAAAACTAAATTCCCAACACAGAAGGGAATTATCAGAATTATCCTGTGTCTTGCCAGATGAAACACTACCAGATTTGTGGGCCAAATGTGGGTCTACTATGTGTATGATCATCTTGCATGGGGCACACTGGTGTCATAAGTTTCATTCAGAGTTGAGAGTGCAAAAGATCCCAACATAAAGTAGAGTACATAGCTGCATGCATATGGAAAGCCTCATCATATAGTAGCCAAGCAGGCCCAGAGTAGTCAACATAAGTCAGGTGTATAATATCCATGTATTGAATCTATACAAGGCCACTGTGCACATGGGCTGTGCCTTAACAATAACACCTGCATAGATAAAGAACCCATTCAATCAGTTAGAAAATTGTGTTCAACTTTTTGCCATTTAAAAGCCTCCTTATCTTTATCATCAAGTCCCTCCTTATCTTTCTTTTCCATCTCCCAGTAGAGTAGGGAAAAGACATCTACATATTCACCTCAAATATCTTATCTATGGTAGACTGCAGAAGGTGATCCCCTAGAGGAAGGAACAACTCACCATAAGGAATGGCAGAGTGTGCTAGTGTGTCATAGCCCTGCTCTGCCTGGGACCCTTGTTGGGTTAAGTCATAGACTGGCAGACTGGTAAGGTGGTGTCACGAAATAGCCAAGCCACATTCCCTAAACAGGTGGGGCTAGTGGCCACTGTGAGGCTTGTGTCTCTGGTGGTACAGCTGTCTCTTCTGTCCGCAGCAAATTATTTTGTTGCTGTGAATAACCAGGCACCCCCCATGGCCACAAGTATCGCACAATAGGAGCACTTTATAAGGTGCTCAGGTCACCTGATGGAGATGGCACCACAGTTTGGTAGAGCTGTGACATCTGTGTCCGGTTGTGACATTGCCTCAGCAACCAATGATATGGACACCATCACTACCAGCAACCTGAGCACATTCTTGTTCCAAAATAGTGATATGAGATTTCATTTTGTTAAACAATTGTTTGCATCTAGCACACTTAGAAACAGCACAAGGGGGTTGAGAATATTGAATAGCACTAGTGGATACTCCATGTGCTTTCTCCAGGGTTTGAATCCTGGAGAACATCTCTTCCACCAGCAAATCATCTGAATCATTGTTAGATTAATGAGGCTCAACTAAAGGACATTTAGGAACTTTTGGGACTGGACCTTTGTCTTTATTACTCCCTTTTCCTTTGCTAGCTGACATAGCCAAGCAGAACAAATTGAGACAGTATGCAAAATGTAAGTACACCAGCTAATTAATAACCACAATAAAACACTAAGGTTGACAATGCAAAGAGTAAAATCACCACAATTAAGTCAATGAATTCTCTTGAAATGTCTATGAGATACTGGAAATAACCCAGAAAATGTTGTGGGGTGGCAACACCCAGAAAAGTCACAAAGGTCCAATACAGATCAATATTTTGTGCCAGCCTGTGGGCGGTGCCATGGTGAAGCATACGCACTCTGAATGCCATGACTCTGCCCCCATTGCACTACGATGCCACAAGCTCTTCTAGATGGTTTGTGGCTCTTCTAGATGGCAGGGAAAATAGGGGGGAAATGTAAGGATGAGCCTCAGAAACTCTTAACAAGCTTCAGTATAGTAACTAGTCAGTAACAGTATAGAAAATTCTCCAGGATATAGCCTCTGGTTTTTCAGTTGCATGTCACTTCTGTTCACAAACTGCACATGACTTGAAGAGAGTTGCCAGAGGCAAGGATATGAATAGGGAGTAGGAAGGCAGACAGCAAAACAGGGTGTTAATCAAGGATTTTCTAAATTACCATGCTGACGTCTATTCCAGCGCACTTGGATGCTATGAGATGAGACTGCCCTTACTCATTGAACGCAAAAAAATAATAAAAAAAATTGTTGTGTTGATGAGAAACAATGTTTACAGTGCTTCTCTTTACTTAGGGCTAAACAGTAATATTAGACAGTAGGTAGCTATTGTAATTTAGGAAGGAGCATAGTTGATAACATTTCCAGAAATTCCAACCTTACTAAGAGGGCAGAAAGGCCTTTCCATACCTGCTCAGTCAGGGAAATGTTTTTGGAGAAGGGTTATGCACCAAAGAAACCAGTAATTTCATTCTTGTATAATGCAGGAGAAAGCACATGCATGCACAGATAATAACAGCCTGTATTAATGCTACAACTGTATGATGGAAGAGCGGAGGAGTCATACAAACTGAGTTGTTTAAAACTTGCGTATAATTTAGTAAACAAACTGAAAACAAATTGTCATATTATGAATTATTCATGTTATAATTTTCTCAGGGGTCTCAATCAGACAAAGAGCCTATTGTTCCAGGCAGGCATTATGTTAAAAAACTGAGGGAGAGGGCAGCCCTTTCTCCAAAAAGTGCAGGAAAAAGCAATATAAATTCAAAAGCCTTGCCATGGCCCCAAAAAGAGGGCAATGGAATTTAAAACATTTAGATTACTACTTTAGAAAGTTCATATCTCAAACTCATAGTTAATACTGTATTCATTTTTAATTGTATGCATTAACAGATCATAGCCCCTCCTGCCAATTCCCTGCTTTGTTGTTGATGGTATGTACTGTTAAATCTAGTCGGCCCTCAGTACCTGTAGAGAATCCATTCAGGACCCCCCACAGATACCAAAATCCATTGTTCCCAATGGCGCTGTGGCTGTGCAGCCATTCGGGACATTGGAACTTCAATGGCAGCATGTGCATATTGTCCCTAATGGTGGTGCGGCCACATACAAGCACCACCATGGGGGACAATGGGGGCTGTCCCTAATGCACACACCACCACTGGGGATAATGCAGGCTTGCCACCTGAAGATGCCTGAAAGCACAGATGGCAAGGCCACAGATACCGAAGGCCGGCTGTACTCTGACTTGTACTGATGCTACCAAATTGTTCTTATTCAGAAAAGGTTTGCCATTTCCTTCTTCTTAGCATCCCTTTACACTATAGAATTATATCACCATTATTACCCTTTAATTGCCATGGTTCCCTCCTATGGAATCCTGAGACTGTCAATTCAGGAAGGGGCATTTAGAAATCTCAGCAGAGGTCAGCAATGCCTCATCAGACTATTAGTGCTAAGGTTCCATACGATGGAACTATGGGAGTTAAAGTGGAATAAAATCACTATAATTCTGGTGTGTGAATGGGCCCTTCGTTTAAGAAAATATGACCTATCCAAGGTCACTTAGAGCCAAAACAGACTGCAGAAATAATCCATCTTGAGACCACTTTAACTGCCCTGGCTCAGCGCTAGGGAATTTAGGGAAGTGTAGTTTGTGGTGACATCAGAGCTCTCTAACAGAGAAGGCTCAATGCCTCACAAAGTTACAGTTCCCAGGGTAGTTAATGTGGTTTCAAAACATTGAGCCAGGGCAGTTAAAGTGGTTTCAAGATGGATTACTTCTGCAGTCTGTTTTGGCCCTCAGTGAGTTTTCATGACTCTGGTCCAAAACAGAGTGCAGAAATAATCCAGTTTGAGACCGCTTTAATTGCCCTGGCTCAATGTTAGGGAATTCTGGGATATGTAGTTTTGTGAGACGTTTAGCCTTCTCTGTCAGAGAGCTCTTTTCCCATAATAAACTACAATTCCCAGGATTCCCAAGCGCTGAAACAGGACAGTTAAAGTGGTCTCAAACTGGACTACTGTATTTCTGCACTCTGTTTTAGACCTGTGTGGGGATTTGAACCTGTTCTCTCAGAGGCAAGTTCTAGTCTGTTACTCAAACTGTCCCATACTGGCTTTCTCTCTCCATTCTCTCCCACGTGTTTATCTTACTCCTCTTCAGAGGCCAAGTATGGAGAAGAGGATACATTTTACTAGGGTCCACAGAGATCCAGAGGACTAACCCACAGGACTAATCAGGAAGGAGGGGGGGGGGATTGTACATCCATTTAGAGCATGCTTAGAAATTATATCTATGAAAATTTGTACATGAATGCAGTTATCATGAGGAGACTCATGGAACAATGGAACTAAGTTGGAAGTCCAAAGAGGAAATAGGCACTACACAATTTATTGGAACAATGTAAGCAATGTAAAATGTATGCAATGTAAAAGCAGAAATGTCAGGAATGTTAAAGCAGAAAAAGCAACAAAATATTTTAAATTAAATTCAGTTAAATAAATCAGAATATATGTAGTGTAGATTTATTTACTGCATGTCAAGAGGTTGGACTGGATGGCTCTTGTTGTTTCTATGATTTTATGATTTGTTGTTGTTGTTGTGCATCCAAGTCATTTCAAACTTATGGCAACCCTAAGGAGACCCCATCACAGGGTTTTCTTGGCAAGATTTGTTCAGGGGAGGTTTGTCCTTGCTCTCCCCTGAGGCTGAGAGTGTGTGACTTGCCCAAGGTCAATCAGTGGCTTTATTTTCCACATTTTTTCTGGTACAAGACCAAACCAGCTTATAACCACTGTGTTGCAGTTAAATTCAGATATATGAAACCCACACTCAGAGGGATGTACATCGAGACCATGCACATCTTCAAAAATCCATGCAAAGAAAAAAAATAGCCCTAAAAATATTTCCTGTAAACATACTGATTGCTCAGAGACCGTGTTATGATTTTTTTGGACAACTGGTTGGGTGGGGACATAGACCTCCCATGCTGGCAGACCAGAAATTTAGATATGCATCTGAATCTAGGAGATATTTTCAATAGTCCATATTTTATTCTGTTAAGGCTTTCATCTGAGAGTCTTTTCTCCATTTGTGCTGATTATTAAATGTAATAAAGATATGTAAGTATTTTCAAGCAGCTATAATGAAACAACATTTCTGTCTATTTAAAACTGTAGCAATAAGCAAAGGGGGGGGGGGAACATCCAAATTGGATAGCAAGAAAAAAGACAAAGTAGAACTAAAGACAGGGTTTAGCTGTTGTTGTTTTTTAAATGCTGACACTATTGTGAAATATTTGAAAAAGTACAACAAGGGAAATCAGGAAAACTCAACACAGGTTCAAACACTGTTGATTATATTTGCAGGCATTTAAAGAATTTATTACAAAATATATACTTCACCAAAATGCTGACTCTCCATAGAAAATGTATTGCAACAAAAGTGCTGACAAAATCAACATTTCATATTATTGAAAAAAAAAATATCATGAGGCTGTTCTGTGACAAAATGTGATTGATGAATACTTATATTGAGCATTTTTCTTTCAGTCAAATCATTTATTATGAAATGCACACTTTCATTTCTCTGTTACTCTTTATTAAGGTTAAAAATTAAAGCAGTCAATTCATGACTCACATTACAATAAACTGATTTCCCCCAGTATATCTTGGGTAAGTAAATATGCAATTTTTTCTTGTTCGCAAGTAAGAAAAACTGTTTTTATTACATTGGTTGTGCCCTCCTGCAGTTAAATAAGAGGTTTTGAAAACCATTATCATTTATATTATAACATCATTATTTATTGTTGTTGTTGTGTGCCTTCAAGTCATTTTTGACTTACAGCAACCCTAAGGTGAAACTATCACAGGGTTTTCTGAAGCTGAGACTTGCCAGAAGTCACCCTATGGGTTTCCATGGTCAAGCAGGGACTGAAACTCTGTTCTCCAGAGCTGTAATCCAATGCTCAAACAACTACACCACAGCATCAATAAAAAGATGCCTCAGTTCTTTGAAGAACTATCTCAAACATTAACTGACCAACATAAACTGTTGGTTTAATTATGATGGAGGACATTTAGACTTTAATTCCAGTATCTTGAAATATAAAGTTATCCCTTACATTTATCACACAAGAGGGATGCACCCAAATCCTTTGGATAAATGGGGTTTAAACCCAGGAATATCTCACAAGAGTGGAATTGTTTTCAGACAACATCACATGGACTTGGGCATTAATCCGACATTAACCTGTGTTGAAAGATTCAAAATTCTGCCGCTTTTTAACTTTGGTAAAATCCTTATGGTCTCCAACAAAAGCTAATTCTATGTGTGTTCATATTAGTTATGATTTATTTATTTATTTGTCACTCACCTAGTTCGGATCCCTACATTTAAGGTATGGTGGTGACATGTACAGGAACAGCCCTGCTATGCATCAAGGTGAAAAGAACTGCTTCAGGTAGCACCATAAGAATGAGAAAGATGAAGACAGACATTGATGTCTGAACCGCACAGAAACATCTTTAGAAGTCTTGAACATATCAGGAAGCAGGTTGCTATTTGGGCTCCACTTCAGAAAGCAAAATGTTCTGGGTCAGATTTGACATCTAGTGACTCAGTAAGCTGAACATAGCTTGTTAGCCATGTCTTGTAACCTGCCAAGTACACTGAAATCTCTCGGTTATTTTCTGCTTCCAGCAGGCAAAGCTGTCTACTGCCTAAGGCAAAGGACAAAAATTGTGCCCCTTCCTTCATTCCATGTTCAGATTTGCAACTGAATCTTACTGATCTGTTCTCTGAGGGCAGGCTGCTCTCACAATATTCTGGACCCAGAACTGCCCTTGATTCCCCCATTACATCAACATTTGAGTGATTCTGGGTGGCTGTGCCACCTGGTGATGCTGTTGCCATCTCTGTGAGGTCAAAAATGAGGCACCCAGCTTCAATCAATGGCTGGGTGCCTTGTTGTGCCCTTTGTGGGATCAATTCATGCCAGTGGTAGCACATGGGATGCATGTGTAAACACCCATACAGTGTCACCCTGGAGAAAGGTAAGTCTTCTTAATGCAGTTTCAGGCAGGAATGGCCCAGATTTTATGCAGAACTGGCCTCACATCATGAAGATAGTCCATTGTCAAATTTGTGCTTTGGCCCTTGTGATGATCCCTGGGGTCCAAGCAGCCAAACAGCACTTTGTTCTTGACCCTTAGCCCCAGCAGATCCCTTTAATTTCCCCTAGAGTCTCCTGGGTCTCTGTTCCTGCTCCCTGCTGAGCTGAATGAGACCCCTTCAGATCCTCTAGTCAAGCTGCTACCATCCAGTGAATCTACAATAAATTACCCTAAGCACACACTGAGACTTGCTAAGGACTTAGTTTCTTCCCTTGCTAACTTGAGCAAGCAAAAACTGAGTTAAGGCACGTGTATAGGAGTACAGAGATAGCATATACTTTTAAAGAAGGTATTTATCCTAACCAGACAGAATAGAGCAATAAGGAATCATTCATGCAAGGCCTCCTTGCCTTGCAGGTACAGATTGCATAGTTACAAGGTGTTCATTTCAGGCAAGCCAAAAGATAAAATATAACAAAGGCCTAGACACACTAGCTGATACATTTCCTAAGCTACTCACACAGAGGTGGGATCTGTAGTCCTTGATGAGTTTTTGGATGCAAGGAGCTGACTCCAATTGCCTAGCTCATACTGCATCCCTTAAGCCTGCCCTCTTGGCACAGACCCAACAGCTGGGCTCCCAAACAAGAGAAGACTCACAAGGCCACAAAAGAAAGACTCAAACCACATGGCCACAAAAGAAAGACTCAAACCTTTTAAAAACCTCTGTTGAAAGATTCTTGAAAACTCCTGGTCCTGCTCAACTGATTGGCCAGTTGGGCCTTAGGTCAGCTATGATGTAAATTCTCATTAGCATGTGCCTCCCCTCAGCTTAACCCTTTGTTATCTGAGAGAAGTCCTCAAATGACTGGTGGCCCAGTCATTACAGCCCTGCATGATGAAGACAGGCTGTGGTGAGGGCAGTGGGAGGAACTTAATTTGGCCCATGTGGACATGCCCTTCCATTTGTTTGCCACAGAAAGGTATGCAATCCCATAAATTTCTGCCCACTCTCAGCATCTGTCAACTGAAGGGATAATCACACTCTGATTAATGTTAAGGGCAGTCCTGAATACAAGACTAATATGAAGCACAGTGGTGTTTCTTAAATGGGTGTTGTTGTTGTTATTATTATTATTATTATTATTATTATTACCTTTATTTATATAGCGCTGTAAATTTACACAGTGCTGTACATACAATCTTAAATTAGACGGATCCCTGCCGTCAAGCTTACAGTCTAAAAGAGACAACACAAAAGGAAGAGGAGAAGATGATGGGAAAGGGGATGAGGTCCAGTGGTTCTTCTCTCCCTCTGGGGCTAGGACCAAGGCAGATGTACTGGAGAGAGGACACAGCTTCCTAATAAAGTGTATTTACTTTACTGACACACACATTGTACAAATCAAGTCTAACAAAAGATATATTATGGCCCCATTCCCATTAGCGCATTTGCCCTGTGGAGATCTGGGTCGGATTCATTAAGCCAATACTGAATTTCTCTGAAAAGAAGTGTAATGAAGTGGACCCCTCAGACTCTCACTCCACCCACAACCTATTCGCCAACTGTGGCACAAATATTTGGTAGCGTGTTTTAAATGTTGAAACGGAGGCCAAGTAGGATTTCAAAACATCAACAAAGTTTATTATAAAATATAAGAAATAAATTATAAATTAGTTTCAAAGATGTTACTATTGTCTTATTGCTAAGTTACAAAAGGTCCCTTAACCTATTAATAACAATACAATACTCAGGCAATCTTATCTCCAATACCAAGGCCAAAATATCTCTTGAAACCACTGGCTTGTTCTGAGCCTCTCTCTCCTAGACTCCCTCAAGCCTTTCCAGTCCCTTTCTGGACTCTTCAGACCCTTTCCTGGTCTCCAAACCAACCTAAAATCTTCCCTCAGGAACCCTAAGAGCATACACTCCCTTTGATGTGACTTCCTCAAAACTCAATAAAACTAACCGCCTTTCACTTAGTCTCTGCCAAGGCTCTTGTATAGCCCTGCCCAGCCAGCTACTCATTGGCTGGTCTAATGTTGCTCTGTGATTGGCTGATAGATTGGCCTGTTCACTACAAGAAGTTACCACTACCTTTACCCCGATCGAAGCCGCTCAGTGCAATTTGCCCCACTGACATTCACATTTCAAAAAGTAGCACTTTAAAATTGAGCCTCCTTGTTGTTAATCAAATGGTTTCTAAATCATTTCCGCATTTGTCATTGGTGATGTGTCATGCAGCCAATCACCAATGGCATAGGTGCTTCCTTCCTTCTTTTTTTTTTTTTAAATATGGCAGCAATGTTCTCATATTCTGTCAATTTGGCACATAAGAAAAGAGAGAGACATGGAGAGCCTTGACCATTGGGGCACCTTTCCCTGTAGTGCCTTTCAAAAATAGTGCCATTAGTGTCTTTTTAAAAAAAATCCAGCAGCAGTGTTCATCAATGGCATGAGTGCTCTCCCTCCCCTTTTTAAAAATCTAGTGACAATGTTAGCATATTCTGTCAAATTTTGAAATAAACAACAACAATAAAAAAAGCCTTTCTATGGGGGTGGGATGACCAGAGGTCCTCCATTCCTTCTTTATGCCCAAGAGGAATTCCAAAACATCCTCCATTGAGGTCCTCCTTCCAGCTGTATGCCCAAGATTAACCCCAAAATGACTGCCTGGGATCTATGCCCAGGGTTAACCCCAAAACGTCCTCCCTGGGATGTATGCCCAAGGTTAACCTGAAAACGTGCTCCCTGTGATCTATGCCCAGGGTTAACCCCAACACATCCTCCCTGTGATCTATGCACAGGGATAACTCCCCCAAACATCCTCCCTGGGGTTGTTGGGGCTCTTCAAGGGAGGGAAGGGAGGGAGGGAGGGGCTAGGGGGTAAAGGAGGCAGTCAGGAAGAAGCCCAGCCCAGAGCAGAACCTCTCCTGCTGGGGAAAGTCACTTGTCAGTTTAAACAGAGAGCATGTTTCATTCACATAAGCTATCAGCAAATTTTTTTTTTAAGCTGCTCACAAAGTGTTCTGCCTGCCCATGGCCCACCCTGTGACCTTTATCCCTCCCCCTGAGCTTGACCCGATCATGATTGGAGCCAAGTTCACATTCACATGTGCTGGGTTTTCCAAAAAGAAACAGGGAATATCCCGCTTTCGGAAATCCCGGGCTGAGGGGGATTTGCCACGGATCTGATGTGCAAAACTCAGATCTGGGTGTGTAAAAACTGTTGCCAGTAGGAACTTCCCACTTTTAATCTGGTTTTGGAATCAGAGTAAAAGGTTGTCTAAATGGCCCCTATGTTACCCATCATAACTAAATGCTGACTGTAAGATTTGCAAGTTCTGATTAGTATGTCTGTGCCCTAACATTTTGTGCTATGTAATGACTTTATTCTTTCTTGACATACATTATATGAATTATTTCTCTGCTGGAGAGTAAGCTGGAAAAGATATCCCTTCTTAAATATTTGTCTCTACAAATTCCAATCCAAGATGCAATTTATGAATGCAAAATCCTCCTTCAATGATATTACTTAAACTAATATATTTTACATGCTTGGAACACTTATTTTTCAAAAGAGAGAGAGAGAAGAAGAAGAAGAATGCAGGGAGTGCAAAGAAAGATCCTCCTGTGATTTAAAAGCCACATATATTCAAAAGGTAGATCTTGCTCAACTGGTTAATTATAAGAATTGCAATAAAACTCTTAGTTTGAAATGCCAAATAGGTTACAAGAATGTTAATGCAGGATTCATGCATATATTATAAGTGACAGTAGAATTATTTCTAATTAGACTAAAAGGATGAACAGAGCAAATAAAATGATTTTTTCTATTTGCTTCATTTGTGCTGTGCTCAACTAGACAGAAAACACTATATACATAAATATAGATATTCAAGGGAGAGCCACAATGGCAGCTTTGAACAGAATCCTAATACATTAGAATTGATGATATGAATGGGAAATGATTAAGTGTGGTGATATGCATATATGGCATAAATAGAAACTAACATTTGGCCTCCACATAATCAGAATATTTTTTAATATTCAAGGCATTGTCACTTACCTTTCAAAATGTGTAAACCTTTTTATCTCCCCTCTCCTAAACATTGATTATTATGATCAAAAACAGGAACAACCTCCAACTAATTTAATTTACAGCACAAGGTATGGACATGGACACATGCACAGACATACTTGATTTTCTCTCTTCTCCATACTTTTCAAGTTAGATTTTATAGTATGACTATGCTTGTTATGTTTATAGGGAGCCAGAGTGGTGTAGTGGTTTGAAAGTTGTACTACAGCTCTGGAGACCAGGGTTCAATTTGTTGTTTGCCCATGGAAACCCACTGGGTGACCTTGGGTGAGTCACACAGTCCCAGTCTCAAAAACTTCATGATTACATTAGGATTGTCATAAGTCAAAAATGATTTGATGGCCCATAACAACACCAACAATTTGTTTGAGGTATAATTAAAAACTGTGTGAATCTTGTGCATGCTTTTGAGATTAGTGTGGCCAATCCCAGAAGTCTTTGGCCCAATACAGGTGGGCACATTGTAGCATGGGCACATTGTAGCACACTCCCCAGCCCTAACACATATGGGCGGTGCCATTACAGTGCTGTCCTGCCCACATGGGGGGCATGAGCATGAGGTGTGCGTGTCACAGTACCCACACATCATTCAGTGGGAGAGATGTCATAAGGGCTGTGACGCAGCCATTATGATGTCAAAAAAGCAGCTATAGGGGCTCTTTTTTTGCTGCGCAGCTATGCTATATGGTTTGGTTGCTGCAGCACAGCTGCGGAGCAAAAATGGATGACTACAGACAGCCCTGAAAGAGGTGGTCTGTATTGGCCCTTTGTCTTTCAGCCTGAAAAATGAAATCGGGATCCAAGGATTCAATTATTCCATTCAGTGTTCTTGTGACTTAGGATAGAGACCAGCAGTATTCATTCCTGTCCTCTGTGAATTCTGTAACCTATCTTCAGTCCATATATTTACATACACACACATGCAACAGGCACATATGGACCTCACAAGGTACTCAGGCATCCTGTATGACATGCAATGCAAGACAAAAATGGACAACTGTCAGAATCCATGAGGGGCTGCTTTACATTTGAAGGGCCAAACCTCTCATGACAAAATTCAATTTTTGTACCAGAGTGCCCCATACATGGTCTAGGGTAATTTTTGCCAGAATGGGGGAGGGGGGCACTAGGCAATTTTAGGTCCAGAAAATGCCTAGGGGGCAGAAATATGAGTAAATGTCCCCATACCACCTACAGAACATTTGAGGACCATTCATTTTCAAAAGAAATTTTGACCTCTGTGAGGCCCTGGGGGCTTCATGAAACCAGGTCTTCATAGAATCATAGGACCCTAGATTTGGAAGGGGCTGCAAGAGCCAACTAACCCAACCCTGCCATTGCCATCTTGATGTAAGAGGTGAATGGGTACCTTCCAGATGTACATTGCAATTGCATCAGAGAGCAGGAAAGAGTTGTATACACTGAACATCTAATTCTGAAAGTGGCTATTGTTTTTTCTCTCTCCATACAATGGATAAGGATAATCTGTAGCATTCTAAAGCTATTTCTTAAACTTTCAGTATAATTTATGTACATTTTCTCAGCAGCATGAACAACATAAGATACATTTTAATTTGCCTATGGGTCAAACCAGATATAATATGGTATGGAAGATCAAAGACTAGGATGTTCATTAAATAACAACAACAACAACAACAACAACCATGCAGGGTATTTTAAATGGGGACCGTAGTGCTGGGATAGGTAAAAAATCCCACTGTTGTTCCTACAGCCAATTATGCTGCTAGAAATTGACTGACTGAACACTACATTATGGGTTAAAAGTGAAGCCACAACTTCAGTGCAATTATAAGATGTAATTAAGTTGTTCATTGTGGAAGATAACATTTTCTCAGGGTTAACAAGGTGTATGCCAAAAGAAGTTGAGGAAACATGGGGCACAATGGTCCCATGATGAGCAATTTGTGAAGTGGGGTTGCCACCCCCATCTGATTGGTGAGCATCTGTGCAGATCTTTCTCACCAGCCAATCAGTGTGACAAGGCCTAATGGTCAGGTAGAGGGGTCACCTGCATCTGCCCAGACTTCCTGTTATTCTCCTCATTGACCTGCTTGCCCCCACCTTGGGCTTTCCCTCCCCTCAATATAGCTTGTGCCTGATGCATAAGCCTTTTTTAAGGGGGGGGGGGTGGTAAGGGAAAGGATGGGATATTTTACTTGATATTGTTTTAATTCTTGTTGTAATCCGCCCCGATTGCTTGTTCAGAGGGGCGGACTAGAAATAAATATTATTATTATTATTATTATTATTATTATTATTATTATCTTTCCTTACATTTCTTCCAGTTGTGACAAAGCAGCATGCTCAATACAAGAAGTTAAGTCAAGAATACGCAACATAAATAGAAACTACTACTAGCACATACTATAGCAGCAAATGCATCAAGGATGCTCCTTCACAACTATAACATATACGAAAAGAAGCATCAGGAGAAGATACTACCAGAGAAGTAGAAAAGCCCATGCTGAACTAACATGGGGAAGTCCCTTCCTGGCCCCCAAAGGGGATAAATCAAAACCTGGGGATACCTAGAATATCATATGCAGAAAAGGGTGGGTGGAAAGGTCTGACTGAGAATGTCCATCAGTCATGTGTGTAGGCATTATATGCCCACAAGATCATATCTGAAATCTTGCAAGATTTCTGCTGTCATGAGACATCCCCTGGGATCTGATGTGAGATTTGCCCCATATCCCAACTGAAATCTCACAATGATTGAGCCTTTGCAAGACTTCTAGAACTGGACCTGAGGATGTCCAGCATAACAGCCATACCTCTGGGCAGCATCAGGGTAAGTTATGCCTTGGGAAGACTGAAAACAAAACATGAATGTAAGAACACTTTTACAGTCTTATTCCTGAGCACCTCGAATCCAAAGCTTTATTGCCTTAGTACTAGAAATAATATATAGCTGTCATGACTAGTAATCATTAATAATTTTGTCCTCATGAATTTGTTCCTTTGGAATTATCCAAGTTGGCAGCTATCATATACTGTAGCATATGAAAAAGCCCTTCCTTTTCAGATATTGAAGTGCAGGCTCTTACCAGGACAGTCTCTCCCAGGGAAACAATCCAAAATTTCTGGGACATTTTGTTTTTCTTCCAGTTATTGTGGGAATTGAAGCTAAGCTTAAAAGGAAGAGTCCAAAGGAAGTGTCAGACAATAGCATAGATGATGATGATGATGATGATGATGATGATGTCCCAGGACTTCGACCCTGTGAACCTGGCTCAACTACATCACTGCTTTGCATGCCCTGTATCTCATGCCAGTTAGATTTAATTTGTATGTCCTATATCTCATGCCAGTGAAATATATTAGTTACAATATTATAAGAGAGGAATACAGTTATTATCCACTGCAATTTGGTTCCAGAACTCCACAAATCTGTGGATGCTCAAATCCCACTAAATACAATGGCACAGTAAAATGGACCCCATTTTTATAAAATGGCAAAATGAAGGTTTGCCATTTGGAATTTATATATTTTTAAAATATTTTCAAGTCATGGATATTTGAATCCTTGAATAAAGAATCTGTGGATACAGAATACCAACTGTACATCTTTCCATCCATTTTCCCCCACCATGAATGATTTTTAACCATCTCTCAAGTTCCTCATTATTAAATTTTATTTCATATAAAAAGGTCCCAGACATGGCACTTCCTTATTTTTATGAATGTTGTTCCAAATCAGTGATCATTTTCATTCACTTCAACATTTTTTCCCAGCTCTATAATATCCTTTTTGAGGCATGACAACCAGACAACCAGATATTGTTGGGTCCAGAAGCTGTTTTCTGCCCTCTTTCCATCTGGGTTGGACTGTTTGCACCAGAAAGGACTCAGCACCTGGACAGGAGCTGGGGCAGAGAGGCTGCAAGGTCTTAAAGCCTGCCTTTTCCCCTCCTTAAACACTAGCCAGCTATTGTTGAGCCCAGCATCAAAGTGGCAAGAACGGACTTTGGCGTAGACACCATCTCCTGAAGTAGTATGGTTTTTCCTTTGGTCTGCCCTCACCCAAGATCCTTAAAGGAACAGTTTGTCTTATAAACGCCTCTTAGTGGCTCTATTGCGATGTTGTTATTTAAGGACACGGGCAAGCCCTGAAATGAAGTCAACCGCCTTAAACCTGGCCCAATGACAAAACAGACAATCAAGGCCTAGCTTTTTATCTATCTTACACTGATGTTGCTCAGTATTGGGACTGATACTTCTGTAACTGGTGATGGGAATAGGTTGGGAGTGAATATTAATGTGATAAGGGGGCAGGGAAGGTACAGTGGTAACAGAGTGAACACATGTTACAAAAGAAGTAGGAATTGATGTTTAATATTTATCCCTTCTTCAGTTCACTCTGTTTCCCAAGATAGGTTGGAAAGCATACCAACTGTTCCACAATCCCTTAATCTGCTCCTTTGCAATGTCAGGTTGGCCAAAGGTAAGACCCACATCATCCACGATCTCCTCGTGGATGAACAGGCCGACCTGGCATGCTTCACCGAGACCTGGCTGGGAGACGCCAGCACTGCCACATGGGCACAGGCTCTCCCAGCTGGTTACACAGTTAGTAAGCAGATAAGGGAAAGTGGGCAGGGGGGGCAGTGTGGCTATAGTCCATAAGACCAACCTAACTTTGATCAAGAAACCTGTCTGGAAAAAAGTCCACATCGAGTGTGTGTACCTTAGCCTGAAGACCAGGGACAGTTTGGGGATTCTGTTGGTTTACCAGCCACCCCATTGCTAAATAGACTCCCTGACCGAGCTGACTCAGCTGATCTCTGAATTGCTGTTGGAGTCCCCCAGACATTTGATCTTGGGTGACTTCAACATCCCTCTAGAGACCAGCCTTTCCGACTTATCTAGAGCAGGTTGGGAGTTCATGGAATCCATGACAAGCACGAACCTGTCCCAATTGGTTAATGGGCCTACCCATTGTGCGGGTCACACACTCGATGGGATTTTTAGTACGGAAGAGGAATATCTGTGGGCGGAGGTAACCAAAACCTCTGCATTGTCATGGACGGATCATTTTCTGATCAAGGTGGATCTTAAAGCCGCACCTTCTCCCCTTGGGGGTGGCAGACCCATTAGAATGGTCCGCCCTCAAAGGCTAATGGAACTGATTGGTTTCCAGAAGGCCCTAGAGGGTCTAATGGTTGGCAATGCCAACGATTCCATTGAAACCTTGATGAATAATTGGAACACCGATCTTCCCTGAGCGTCCTGTCAAACCGGCTCTCAACCATAAGCCCTGGTTCACAGAGGACCTCAGGGAGATGAAGCGGGCTGGACGACGACTAGAGTGCAGATGGCAGAAGACTTGTCTCTTATCCAACAGAACTCGCCATAGGCAGCACCTTCGCGCCTATCAGGAGGCTTTGCATGCAGCGCGGAGATCCTTCTGCTCTACATGCATTGCATCTGCAGAGTCCCATTCAGCAGAGCTGTTTAAGGTGGTTGGGGAGCTGTTGTAGATTCTCTCTGCTCCAAATCCCCTGCTCCACTCCACAACAGCCTGCTGTGATGTGTTTAACACTCACTTTGCAGACAAAATCTCTCTGATAACAGCTGACTTAGAAGCCAATGTTTCAGCAGTATCTGTAAACGGGGAACTAGCAACTCCGTTGTTGTCACCTTACTGGATGAGTTTCAATCTGTAAGTACTGATGACATGAACAAGCTCCTTGGAAGTGTGAGGAAGATGACCTGCTCTCTTGATCCATGTCCATCATGGCTGGTTGTCCAGGGAGGAGACACATTAAAGACATTCCTCCACGATGTAGTCAATGCGTCTCTCAGGAAAGGTGTAATTCCATCCTGTCTGAAGGAGGCAGCTGTTAAGCCTTTCCTGAAGAAATCTTCCCTGATCCCCTGGACAGAAACAATATAGACCAGTTTCCTTGCTACCATTTTTAAGCAAGGTGATCAAGAGAGCAGTCGCCTCCCAACTCCAAGCTATCTTGGATGAAACCGATTATCTCGATCCATTTCAAACCAGCTTCAGGGCAGGATATAGTGTCGAGACTTTCATGGTTGCTCTGACAGATGACCTCCGCTTGAGCATTGACAAGGGGTAGTGTGACCCTATTAGTGCTCTTGGATATCTTAGCGGCCTTTGATACTATAGATCATGCCATCCTTTTGGACCGGCTGAGGGAGATGGGCATCGGAGGCACTGCTTTGCAGTGGTTTTGGTCCTTTCTCTCTGGCAGATCCCAAAGGTTGAGGCTTGGGGACAGTTCTCTTCTAAAATTTAGCTTAATTATGGTGTCCCTCAGGGTGCCATCCTGTCCCCGATGCTATTTAACATTTATATGAAGCCACTGGGTGAGATCATTCAGAGGCATGGAGCGCAGTGTTATCAGTATGCTGATGACACTCAGATATACTTCTCTATGACCAGATCATCTGCTCAGACCTCAGATAGCATCTCTTCTCTCAATGACTGCCTGGCAGCGGTAATGGATTGGATGAGAGAAAACAGATTGAGGCTTAAACAAGACAAAACGGAGGTACTGACAGTCACCGACCCGAAACCAGGTTTGGGAATACAACTCCTGGTCCTAGACGGAGTTGTTCTGTTTACAGTCTGGGGGTACTTCTAGACTCGTCGCTTCACATAACTCGTTAGATGAATGCGACGGTCAGATGTGCCTGCTATCAGCTTCGGCTGATACGCCAGCTGCTCCCTTTCCTGAAGATGAGGGACCTGGAAACTGTGGTACATGCTTTGGTCACCTCACATTTAGATTACTGCAATGCACTCTACATGGGGCTGCCCTTGTGCTTAACCCAGAAACTTCAACTGGTTCAAAATATGGCAGCCAGATTAGTCACTGAGGCATCTAGGAGAGAGCACATAACACCTGTGCTCAAATCTCTCCACTGGCTGCTGATCAGTTTCGGGGCACAGCACAAGGTGCTGGTTTTGACCTTTAAAGCCCTACATAGCTCAGGTCCATCCTATCTAAGGGACCGTCTCTTCCCATACGAGCCCCCTCACACACTTCGATCCTCTGGGAGGAACCAGCTACAGCCTAAGAAAACTAGGATGGCCCAGACCTCCCAGAGACCTTTTTCCACTGTTGCTCCCAGGTTGTGAAATGGCCTGCTGGATGAGATGCACCTTATTACAACTTCAATTTCAAGAGATCCGTCAAGACACATCTCTTCCGGCAGGCTGTGGCGAATGAACCACCACCACTACGATTCTATGATGACAGCACCCTGGGCCTATTCATCCCACTGCTGCCACCAAATTACTTCTATGGTGATCTCCTCCACCACTGCCTATTTATTCTGAGGCCTTGTTAACTTTAGTAGCATGCCACAAGATTTCACAGAGGCCAAGTTGTAATAAAAATAATACTGAAGTTTATTAACAAAACATCAAGGTAATCAGTGCACTACTTTCAAGGCTTTTGCATTTCTTTCTTAGTTACGTTACTACAGTTACATAGTCACAACACCTTAGCCCTCAGGCAATCTGTCAAGTACTTTCAACTTAAATCAACATGGCTTATAACCTAAAGCCTAATCAGTCCCTTCTTCTGGACTATACATAGACCCTGTCTAGCCTAAAACCTAGCCTACACCTGTCCCCAATCAGGAACCTAGAGAGCACCCCCTCAGTGACATCCCTCTCCCCAGCCAAAACTCCAATCAAAACAGAACCCAAACAAAAAACCCTGTCTCCCTCGGCTCAGGCTCTTATATAGCCCTGTCCAGCCAGCTCCTAATTGGCTGGACACTTGGTGTTCTGTGATTGGCTGTTCCTGTCTCCGGGGTCTGCTGTCTCTGGGGTCTCCAGCCAGCTTCTAATTGGCTGGTCACCTGGTGCTTGGTGATTGGCTATCTCTGTCTCCGGGGTTCGCTGTCTCTGGGGTGTTTTCACTACACAGGCCTTCCCAGACAATGATTAAATTTATGACCGCTATTGTCTATCCAGTCTTACCCATAGAAACATTAGTCATTTGAGGCCGCCTATTCATTTTTAACGAGTGTCACATTAATGTTTTATTGTTTTATTCTATTGGTTTTTTTAATTTATCTCAGTTTAATTCAATCTTAAGGGGTGGGAGGAGGGATTGGGTTGCTATATTTTAATTGTATTTGTATTTTATATGTTGTACCCCACCCTGATTGCTCACCCAGAGGGGCGGGATATAAATAAATATTTATTATTATTATTATTATTATTATTATTCACAGAATATTTCAGCTATAAAGATATTACAATATTTGTGGTGTCATCGTCAACTGCTCTCCTAGTGATTCCTCAAAAGAAATGTTTTCACACATTGGGTTGATAGTTTCGTTAAGCAACTCCAACATCTTTTTCCTTGTTTGACATCACTAGCTCACCATCAATATGTATCAGAAGTATATGTTCATCTTGTTATGTGTCTTCAAGTTGACTCCAATTTATGATGACCATATCATTTTTTTTTCTTGATAAGATTTATCCAGTAGAGGTTTTCCATTCTCTTTCTCCAAGCCAGACAGCATGTGACTTTTTCAAGGTCATCCAGTGTGTTCCCATGACTGAGTGGGATTTGAACCCTAGTCTCTCAGTACTCAAACAGCTGCACCATGCTGGTTCCTATCATAATTTCACTAGGGGCATAGAAAAGTAAGATAAGGTAAATATGAGATTTAGAAGAAAGGATGATAACTTGATATAAATAACTCAGACCAGGATATGTAGTAGTATTTATTATTAGATCCCACAAACCCATCAATATAAACAAACAAAAAACAAACAAAATGTTCAAATAGGATAAAATTAACACAATAAAAACTTTTAAGATACACTCGCAATTTTAGTGGTTTTCTTCATTCACTCTCATCTTAACTCAAGCTCCTACCAAAGATAGGAACATGGCAACTGACAGGGTGACATTAGAACACCTATCCTCTAATAGAACTTTAACATAACATTAACATTAACTTTGACATAAAACTTATCTAATTGGCCAGATAGATGCCTTAGTAAAGGAGAGATCAATTGTTTGTGACCTGGATTTATATATCTATATATAGATATATAGATATATCCACCAAATAATAAAATATTCAACATAGTTTCAACCTCTTGCAAAGTACAAAATCTCAAAGGAACGATAGCCTAGTGTACCAACCCCTAAAGCAATTCTGAAAGGAAAGCTTTACATCTGGCCTCAGTAAATAATATGCAATAATTAGGAACAGACAGGTTAGATCAGGATAAGAAAGATATAGAATTAGAAATAACACCAGTTTCACTGCTCCAGATATGTGTCCTTTCCTTTCAGAATTGCTTCATTCTCATTCTCAACTGTATCCATTTGTTAATGTCTTTCCTCATAGGCCTTTTGAAGATAGGCTCACAATGACTGGGGTTTTTTTTTTCCCTATACATATACATGTCACATTCTTTTGGAAAACCTTCTCTCTTTTCCTTTTCAGTGAACCTGAAGCAGTTAAATAAGTGAAGCACTTTTGTGCCCTGTTGGTTTTAATGGCAGAGCTTTAAAAATCAGCTATGAAATCAGTAACACTTAAAAACAATTATGTTTTTGGATTGTATCCCAAAAACACTAACATATGTGACTGGAATGTATCTAAGACAAGCATCAGGGTCCAAATAATGTTTTTTCAAGTTAATAAAATGTATATCACTGCCTCTTGCTCTTATCCCCATGTTGCCATGACTTTTCTCCATCACTCCCAAATGGCATTGCTTTGTTGTTGTTCCCTGGCTGTATGCCATGATATTTTGATAATCCCAATGATGTGTGTATATTGCAGAACATTATGAAGACAAATATTCTTGGTTCACAAACTCTGGGGCTGTGCACACCAGCCATTAGGTCCAGCCTGGAGATGGAGTGGGATGTGGCATCTACTTGATGCACAAACTGACTCTACCTCCCAGAAGTGTGTGACGCTGCACACTGCTCCACATGGTACACAGTATCACAGTATTCATCTGGCACTGTGTCTGCACAACACAGTGCCAAAGGAATGCATTAAAGTCAAGGCACCAGGGCATGCAGTTGCTGCGGCCCTGATTTGGCGCAGCTGGAGGCATCTGCAGGCTGCTCTGTAGAGGCAGTCTACACAGCCTCTCCGTCTATGCAAAGTTCTGGTCAGTCTAATTAGTTAGATGGTAAGGGTTTTCTCTCTACAGGCTCATCTACATAGTAAAAATTATACAGTTTGATATCATTTTAACTGCCATAGCTCCATTCTACAGAATCCCTGGATTTGTAGTTCTGTGAGGCACAAGCACTCTTTGGCAGACTTTGTAAAACTACACTCCAGTATTCCATAGGATGAAGCTATAACTTAAAGTAATGTCAAACCACATTATTTCTATAGTGTAAATGCACCCTACCTAACTGTCAGATCTATCATAGTCTATGATTGCTCCATGGTGTACATAGCTTAACTGTTCACAAGATCATGAGGGATAGAGCTAACATCAGCTAATGGAGAAAGTCTTCTACGTCATTTGTTTTTTCATAGTGCTTAACTTAAATTGCATTCCCCATCACCATGTACAAATGTAAGACCTGGACAGTGAAGAAAGCAAGCAAGAAGAATATCAATTCATTTGAGATCTGCTGCTGGAGAAGCATGCTGATGATATCATGGACACCCAAATATTGTTGTAGCACATATATTGATATATTGCAGATTGTATCTTGATTGTTTTACTGTTTTAACTGTTGGAATCCCACCTCAATCCGAAGGGAGAGGCGGGAAATATCATCATCATATCATCATCATCATCATCATCATCATCATCAAGAAAATGAACAAATTGGCCTCAAAAACATTAAGCCCTGGAAGTGAAGATAATCAAAGTGAGACTGTAACACCTTGGCCACATCATGAGAAGTCATCATTCATTGGAAAAGACAATAATCCTAGGAAGAGTGGAAAGTAGTAGAAAGAGAGGAACACCCTGTATGCTCAATCAGGGAGGTCACAGGTATAAATTTACAGATTACTGAGCAGAGCAGTGAAGGACAGAGAGGCTTGGAGATTATTATCAACAGGGTCAGCATGAGTCTGGGTTGACTCAAGGGTAGTTAACAACAACAACATTACTTAAAGATTTGTCAGCCACGTAGACTTGTTTACTATATAGTTTGCATTTCTGTCTCCCACAGATACTAGACAGCAAGATATATCCATGCTAAATCAAAACATGCCAGGGAGCAGCTTTTACACTGACCTATGACAATCAGCACATCTGACTGATATGCATTCAACACAGTTAGGATGTGATTTTTCTCTACCATTGATGAGATTGCTGCTGTGATTGTGTGCTGGCTTTCAAACCTGATGAAGTTGGAGTGCTTTTCAGAAATGGTTGGCAGAGGAAATTAAAGCCTGACATTGAGAAAATTGTCATCTTCTGTTTGCCATATTGCAGTACAGTGACAAGAAATAGTAAAATATACAATACAAACAAAACAGCCAATGCCTCAAAGTGACACCATGTAATTGAACATGTGAACAAAAGAGCTGCAACCCCAAGTGCTGTAGACATCTGGTGACACTATTCCATCTGTCATGCAAAATTTCCTAATGCTATGCATTGCCTTATGGAGGAAATCCAGGGTTTCTACAAGTTGTGCTGCACATTTTGTAAAAAAAATCAATTCATGTAACCACTGATGTCCATCAGCTTCCAGATTAGTGCTGAACAAGCCCTGTCACATTTGTTGTACTGCATGCAAGCCACGAAAACAAAGAATTTTATACACTTGGCTGCAGCACAGGATGGTTATAGTCTTTCACAAACCACATACCTTGATATGCAAATGATATTAAATATTAATTTTTTTTGCCAGGAACAGTGGCTTTTCTTAATATTCTAAAGACAGCACTATGGGTTTATTCAATGCTCCATCTGTTCAATTTTCTCCAATGGCAACTTCAAAGGGCTTTTGCATTATCGAGTGCCTGCTAAGGAATGTGAGCACAATAGTCCTCCCTTGGAGACGAAATCAGAAGAGTTCAAAAGTGAAAAAAAGCCAGTCTTTCAGTTGGCTGTTTAATCCAATATTTAATTGTATGTGTATTTATTTCTATTGATTTTTTTTTAAAGCGGAGGAATGAAAATAAACTCTCAGCCTTCTTAACACAGGAACAATTACAGCAGGAGCAGCTATTCTTTGCTGAATGAACAATGCTATTCATAAATGGAGAAAATTTCAAAGAGTTGTTTCCTGCTGCTAATTTTGCTACTGCACTGAATTAGTATGGCACTGCTGGGAACAGCAGGAGATCTTTATGATACATTAGCAGGAATGAGCAGATCTGATGAACAGTGTTGATCATTAAAAACTTCAGTTATTGTAGGTATCCAAAAAACAAAAAACAAAAAAAACAAAAAAAAAAAACAAAAAAACCCCTCAAATCCTGAAGTATACCACCAGCACCTCACCATTACTCACCCCCACCCCCCTCTCAGCATTTTAG
Source organism: Urosaurus nigricauda (assembly GCA_034509955.1). NCBI lineage: Eukaryota > Metazoa > Chordata > Lepidosauria > Squamata > Phrynosomatidae > Urosaurus > Urosaurus nigricauda. Next base: position 162,280,056 of record JAOEGL010000005.1, on the reverse strand, counting down.
CTCAAGGTAGGTTTAAAAATATAACTTACTTAGAAATTTGTCTTTACTCACTAAATATTGTAATCAGTTTATAAAAACCAACCAAAACCCTTGGCTCTAGTCTCAGAAAGCCAGGAAACTAGAAGCTATGGTTAATGTCTTAAGATTCTCTGTGTGACTCATGATCAGTAAGACTGTGCAACATCACAGATTGTGCTTGCTTGTAATGTACTTTGCATGCATCTAAATGTCACTTTGACCTTTTAGATGGAAAACCAAATTGAAGAATGGAATGCCTAACTCTATTGTCCTGGGGCCCATTCACACTGCACAATTAGAGTGCATTATTCCCTTTAAGTGTCATGTTTCATCCTATGGAATCCTGGTTGTAGCCTGGTGAGGCACTAGATCACACTTCTTGAACTGTTAATCCCAGGATTCCATAGGATGGAAGTGTGACAATTAAAGTAGAATAATGGCAATATAACTATGTAGGACATTATTACATATCACTCTGTTCTCGCAGCAGTCACACTTTTAATTTTAAAAAAATTGAACTTACCACTTCTAGGAAGCCATCACTGTACCTTTCACAGTTATGCAAATTGGGCTGCTGCCCCTATCATGCTTTCTTCCTGAATTATCCCCTAATCCCACCTCCCTGCCTAATGCCTTACCCAGCATGCTCATAGGACTTTGTTTTGTTTTTCTCCTTTGTTCTATGCAGTTCCAGAGCTCTGAAGCATCAAATTAACTCTTTAAAAGGTTTTAAAAAGAACAAAAGAATAGAATTGGAGAAAATTTAAATTGGTACTTAGGCTGCTTTGTTATAGTGAGACAGAGGAGGATGGAAGAGGAGGGGACATTGGCACCATGTATCTAGCAATCATGCAACTGCCTCAGGAGCAACATTGGCACCTGTAGACTTGCACAATTGTCAGGTCATTCATGGGTGAATGCAAAAGGATGGGTGAGAGATAGTGCATCTTGGGACAGAGGTGGTGGTGTGTGAGGATTATTGCCAAAGGTGCTTCTTTCCCAGTGTATTTGTAATAGCCACGTGCAGTAATCTCCATCATGTAAATGTGCCGATCCTATATTGCTTTTTGAACCAACTGCCTTTTAATTCTGTAATATCAGTAACTAGAAGGATATGTTGTTCTTTATTTAGAAATCTTGACTTTTAAGAAGGCCTATAATGGATTTGTGTCAAACTGTTCCCCATCCCTTCCTTCTTTAGTGATCAGACGGGCAAAACGATGTCTCACCTTCAAAATTACCTCACTGTTCTAACAGTTGGCAGTTTCCTGATACTCCTCCCTCACTGTCAAAATGCTGACAGAGTAATTGTATTGGGTGTGCTTGTCTTGTATGATAAGAGTCCATTGACTTTAATGGACTAGGCCACTTATAGAACTATTTTGTGAAAAAGAAAAGAAAAGTATGAAAAGAAAAGAACCCGAATGAAACCAAATGAAACTTAGCCTGCTTACTAACTATTTCTAAAACTCAGTTTATTAAACTATTGCAAGCTCATTGAACTTCTAATTCCTAGAATGGAGCAGGAATGTAAAGTCCAATATTTACAATAATAAAATTCCTCTGCCAGTATAATTATCACAAGAATACTGAAATATGAGAAGCTAGCAAGTCCACAAGTGTAATGTGTTGCTTCTCTTTCTATGTACACACATTTTGATTTTCCAGCTTCCTGACAGAATATTGGGATATTTTATTAACATGTTGCATGCAGGGGAGAAAAATGAATATATCAACTCATTAAACCATTTCTAAAATTTATATTTTAACCCTCCTTTCTTTTCAAGGGAATTCCTCATGGTGGATTTTGTCAACACACACACACACACACAGCAATTATTTTCTGTAGATTCTTCTGCTGATGTACTTTGGAATACCTTCCATTGGATGCATAAGACATACAGCTATGCCTATATATAAATATAGGATTGAGCAGTTTAGTTAGTACTATTTAATGAGTTTGGTCACAGATGTATAATTTCAAATTGACATGTGCACCTAATATTTCTTTAGTATGCCCACAATTTTTATTCTCCTGCCCTGTCCCTCTTATTCTGCTACATCCATCTGGTTAAGCCATATCTGTTCTGTCCCTTTCAGTTTCTTATTCAGCCTGATTAGAAGAATTAATAAGTAAATCTGCAGATTTCAGTCTACAGTTGGAAAATATTTAATCTTGCTTGACAGTTTAAACATGTTCTCATCCAGAAACTGTTAAGGAGCTTAGCTCAGCACTGTAATTTGTGAGTCCAGTAAAACTTTTTTAAATGACCCAATTTTCCACCTTGACATAACCACTTTCTTTTTTAATTCAAATTCTGAATAATGGCTACTGTTCCCACCCCTTTTGGTCAGCATTATGGATTGATATAACCATTAGATGAGTGTGCTTAATCCAGAACAAGAAGATTGATATTCCTTTGGAATAGTTGAAATCATGTAGCCTTCCAGATGTTGCTGGATTGCAGCTCCCAATATCCAGCACCGTTGCATAGAGATTTAATTGCAGCCTCAAATACCACTTCTCCCCAGTTCAAAAATCCCCAGTTCCTTTGGATATCCTTACAAAAGCCTATAAGGAACATACCTAAGGGGAACCTAGACTGCCTGCCATTTTCAAGCCTGTTGCTCTTGAAACCACAGAGGACACATCAGCTTTTCTTTTCTTTTTTATTTTCAATGTAAACTTTTTAAAATATCTAATACAATCTTCTCTACATCTACTTTCCCAAAATATGTCAGACTTTGTCACCTCAAGAAGGCCTTCATTACTTTCAAATACAGGTAGTTGTGTGGAAGGGTTAGAGGAAGAGAGAGGGGATGGTTGATGATTTTGTCTATTGGAGTCAATAGGAAAGTCAGCTGACGTTTCCTGACTGGTGCAAAGCAGATTGAAAATGAGAGATAATGTCAGGCCAAGTCATTGAACTGGGATGGCTTCCAGCAATCTCAGAACCAATGAATCACAGTGTTTTCCCCTTGTGCAGTCTTCTAGCATTTTTTCTGGAACTGCTGTTTTACTAGATCAGAAATGCATAATGTGGGTACTTCTATCTGGTTAGGGCTGATCAAGGAATCTGGACACCCAGCTGATATCTGCAGGCAAAGGTCAACCCAGTGTATTGGGGGGGGGGGTAATTTTCAAATTGGGTATAGTTGGGAAAGGAATCAGAAATGAGATTTTAATATCATACTGCCCCTATAGGAATTAATGGATTGATTACATCTTGAGTATAAGGTACAGTTCCTGTCCCTGCATTTAAGAAAGGAGATTGTAAAGTCAGAGAGAGGTGAGAGTGCATTATCTGGGACTACTTAGGTTAAGAAAAAGGCAAGGAAGAGGAGATATGATAGAAATGTATGTCTCATAATCCAAGATCATATACTGCTACTGAATGTTAGAAGATTCAGGACACAAAGCATCATTACTTCTGAACTCTTCCAAAGGATGTAGTAAATACTGTCAATTTAGATAGTTTTAAAAGGGGACTGGATATAGTTGTGGAGTATGGGCCCATCAGTGGCTACTAGGATGGCTATGTGTCATCTCTGGTATCAGAGGCAACATGCCTATGTGTATCAGTTAATGGGGAATGCAGGATGGAAGGGTAGAGGGAGCCCAATTGTTTGGCTGCTGTGTAAATAGAATGTTATACTAGACAGTTGTTTAGTCTAATTCATAATGGTTGTTCTTAAATCAGCCCAAATACTGAAGAAGCAAGAAAATGTACATTTACAGAAGAATTCTTAAAATTATGTTGAAAAATTAAAATATATAGAAAAAAGAATAATTTGTGCAGAAACACACATTTGAGAAGAGCGGGGGGGGGGGGGCTTGTTCCTGGTATAAACAAAGAGTAGCATAAGATGGAATTTTCCTTCCTTTCTGGGATATGTCTGGCATTTCCTTCTTTAAAAGAAAAATCTGAATAGAGAAAGGAAAAGGTGCCCTTATAATTGGGTTCCTTTTAAAATAAAACCTCTCTGTTGTTCAGACCTTTCCTTCAACCTCTTCGGTTCTCTCTTGCTGCTGTTGTTGGGAATTTATTCTAGTTAAACACTGCTTCTATATTGATTAAGCAGGCTATCACTATAACTATGGAACAAAATGTAAATTTTAAATTTTGGAGATGATAAGAACTTATTCATGCCTGTTAAAATACAATAAAAGTTTTGTCTGACTATATTATGAACAAAGCTGCCCTGGAGAATGATGGACTCACATTTATTGAATATTTATAAGCAGAGGTTGAATAACCACCTCTCCAGGATGTTTAAACTGTGGGTTCTTGCTTTGGTAAAGGTCTGGACTAGATTATTTGAATTAGTACAGTATCCATTCAACTATATAATTCTATGACTTAGATATAAACTGTCAATGTCACAATGTACTGAGAGAAATTATCTCAGAGCATAAGCAAAGTGAAAATAAAAATTATGACAGAAAACATACCTTGAGAATGCTGCTTTCTCAAACATCACTGAGTCACAGTTCTGTTGTAAGCTTTCCTTTCTGCTAGTACCCAAAGTAAAACAAAAAACCTCCCATACCTCATTCCCATATACCAGGAGGAAAGCCCAGCTTTGGCTGAAACAACTAAAACACAGATGTTTCCTAAGACCACTGAGAGCAGGGCAGTCTAGCTCTTGCTGTGAAATGAAATGTCCAGTCAAGATTATCACAACAGCTACCATAATGCCAAGGAGTACAGTGAGGGAGAGGTCAAATTGCTTCTCCTTTTGCTATCTTTCAGTCATCCTTAGCTATGTATTCTATGTACTCTTACAAATACAGTGAGTACTTAGGAATCCCCTTTGCCATTCCTGAAAGGGCTCAACTACAGCAGATGTGTGTTTATAGTGTTTGATTGTGTAGTACATTTCTGGTTGATAATTCCTGATAAGGATCAGGTACAAAACAGTCTTGGTGGTCCAACTTTGCCTGACCACATCAGAAGGAGATTCACCCCCACCCTTCCTTAGCGTTGGAGACTTAAGTTTGTTGGCCTTTAGGATCTTATAAGTTACAACTAGCACATAAAATTGAGCCTAGACAATGTACAAGTGTGCTTAACTTCAAAAGTTTCTTTATGCAGAATATGTTTCACAGTAGCAACCTATACACATAAAAATGTACATTTACAGAAGAAGCTGGATGAAAATTATTTGCACAGTTGCAACCAATACACATCAAACTGTTCTTTAAAAAAAAGAGGATACATGGCTTTCTGTCTTTCTTTCTGTGCAGTATGATGAGCAGAAAAGGAATGATCTCTAAATATTCCCAGTTATAAACTTGTCAGGTAAACAGGAGTAAGATTTTTTTTTGTACTGAGTAAGACCAGTTATTACTATAAAGGACAGTCCCCAAGGGTTACTAGTCTATAATGATGGTTTAGCTGATGTGGTATGACACTGAGTTTGCTATATGACTCAGAAATGATGGTCTGTGCAGAAAATGGAAAGCTGGATGCTGCAGCATAGACATAAGGTTGGGAATACCACATCATTGGGGATATGCTTCCAGCTGCAGTTTTGTATATGCCTTCAATAAGGTAATGCTGGCTAGCATTTAATTCTGAAAAGCTATAATGGTGTACCTTCCATGTAGACAGAATTGCTGTGTGTACTTCAGGCTAGCTGGCTGAATTAAATTTCCTGGCTACCCACAGATATGACCTCTCTCACATGTGAAAATGCTGCTAAAATCCCAATGGCAGCTTGTAATAGCAAGAAACAAGCTATGTATTGGGCATCAGTCTCCAGAGAGATTGCCAGTGAAAACAAAATGACTTGCCAAATGGAACAGCCACCACTCAAAGACAGTTTCAAACAGGCTCCACATGCTGACTGTAGTGTGAGAATTAAACTTTAGCTAGCATTACTCCAATGAAAACATGTTTGAAATCACGCAGTTGCAAATAGTCTGCCTATATTTGTCTTTCAAACTGAGTCATAGTAAGTGATGCCTGTATCCCGTAAGCTATTTTCAGATGATTAGTGACTGACAGGCAAACCTGACTGTTGACCTGTTCCTATATTCTTCTAATTACTTTTGACAAGAAAATCATAATGCCATCATAGTATAACATACCTCACTTTTACCCAAAGCTTTTAAACCTATAATCTACTCTATGTCTTGCCATAACCAACTGCTGATGCTTTCAATAGACAGTAGAGTGCTACGGCATTTAAATGCTTCATCATATGAACAGTGAATTTTTTTAGTGAAAGATGAAAAAAAACATATTGATGTCTTGTTGTGTGAGCCACATTGAAGTGTCAGGATCACACAGTTGCCAAAGAATGACATGTGTCAATGCACAGACTACTTCGTAAGAAGGTATAAGAATTTTAACTGAGGTTATTTTTTATAATAATTTATTTGTTCATAGATGCTTCTGTTGAAGACACACTGACCAGGTTTGTAGCACTTAGTTTGAATGATCGGATCTCAGTCCAATGTGCTGAAGACTGTGCCCCTTTTTCTCCAAAATCAAGTTGGGGCATCCCATTCTGATGTGAAATCTCATGCAGATTGATCCAGATCCAAACTCCACACTTCATCATTTGGTCATTTAGCCAGTTCTGCTGCACATCCCGAACTTTACATTTGTGTTTGTATGTGTGAATCACCTAGTTTTTGAATGATACCAGCCTTTGCTTTTAAAACCCATTTTTATTTGTAAAATATGTGAATAATGTGAATAATTTGTACAATATGTGAATAATGTAATGTGTGACTGTATACATCCAGGAGCTCCAGATTGTAGAGCCACTGGCAATGAAAATCTTTAAACACTCTTCTGGCATTTGAATTCAAACACTTAGATCTGTAAAGGAAGTTATTTCTTTATTACACCCCAGCTTGCCCCCAAGGAAGCTTAAGGCAGTATACATCAGCCAGGATCTTTTTTGTTGCTAGCAGACAATAAAGCTCTGCAAGTATATTTACACTGGATATCTGGAAAGCAATGCTTGTTCCTTCTTCCTTAGTTAGAAAACAGCAGTTGAATGGCTTCTAGGTCCAATAGTCAATCACAATCAGTGACTGGGAGCAGAATTGCACAAAAAGATTTGACAACTGAATATGGTGTCTGAATTTCAAACAGCATTAATGACCAGTATTTTCTGGCAGGTTTACCCAGATGATATTTAAATTATGATTTTTAAATTATGAACTGATTGTTTTGGTTTCTTTTAAATTGATTGTAGGTGTCTGAACTGGTGTTTATGTTTAAACTGTTGTTTTATATATATATATATATATATATATATATATATATTGTTTGTTTTTTAATTTCATGTTATGTGTTGTATTTTATTCCGGTGCTGTTTGGCTTGATCCATGGGGAGAGGTGGATGATGCTGATGATGATTTCTTAACTGTCTCTGTCCATGGATCAAGGCACACATGTTGTTGTTGTTGTTGTCACTTGGGCATAGTTGTGCAGCCATGAAAAGCAGGGATTGAGTACCTTCTTGCTCAATGCCTGAACAAGTATATATATGTAATATCCCCAAAGGTCACCCATGAGTGGAATCTAGGTCTTCCTGAATCTAGTCCAGTTTTCTGACTTCAACATGCTTGTTCTCTAGCTGTTTGTAATAGTGACTCTCATACTGTATTTGCACTGCAGAAATAATGTAGTTTGAAACCACTTTTTTCTGTCATGACTCCATCCAGTGGAATTCTGAGAATTGTAATTTGTTGTGGCACCAGAGCTCTTTGACAGAGAAGGCTAAATATCTCACAAAACTACAAATCCCAGAATTCCATAGAATTATCCATGCCAGTTAAGACAATGTCAAACTGCATTATTTCTACAGTGTAGATGCAGCATCACTGAGTTACCTTTCAGATCAATAAGCAGCTCTGTAAAGGTGGTAGTAGCAAATTATACACACAAAAGATGTGAGTGGAGGTATAATACACAAAAAGGAATAAAAGTAAAGTGGTATGTACCTAGACATGTTTTTAGGTTAGAAAAGGAATGCCAAATAAAAATGAGAAGAATGAATATAGAAGCTATTACCTGTTGTTTCAAATTTTCTACATTAGCCAAACTAGGGATGTAATTGCTCCCTACCTTTCTTCTTGAATAAAGCAACACATAATTTTAGCAGTTTTCTTCCTGCTGAAAGTAACGGCCAATACAGACTGACACTTTATGGCAACCTGGGCCCCAACTGGGGTTGAAACAGGGCTGAGCATGCACACGTTCAAAGCCCTTCTGCTGGCATCCAGGCGCCATCTTGGCCTGCATCCATACACAAAGGGTGCGACATGATGAGGTACCTTGGGTGCAGTGTACAAATGTCGCTATGCATAAGGGACATACTTCATAGTGCCTCATTGGGGTGCTTATGGCACCCCTGTAGTGGCAGAAATAGGAGCTGTGAAACATAGCTCCTTTTTCCACCGGGTTGGGGACATGGCATCTGGTTGCTGCCTCCCCAACCCAGCACTTCCAGAGGCGGCATAGAGCCACCCCGTCAGGCTGTTTATACAGCCCCTAAGTCTTCAAATATTCAGGATTCATGACTTATTCCACTGAAAATTCACACATAGTTGATTTATGCAGAAAATCCTGTTTCCTTCTCAGAAAACATCCTTTTCTGTGTAGAAAATTATATTTCTATCCAGAACTATTATTTATGTGCAGGAAAAGGCATTTCCTGTGTGTGTGGGGGGGATTTTCTGTGCAAAACATCATGTTAATTTTGCACAGAATAAGCCCTGAACTACAAAATTTCTTTTTGTTTCATAATTCTTTTCCTCAGGATTTCTTAACACTCAAGAAACATGTTTTTCAACCATCTTTAAAAATATTTTCCCATCCATAGTAAAACCTTCTGCAGATGTTCTATTTCCAATACAGCTCTAACAAATCACCCATCTTGCCATAATAAATAAGAAAAAGAATGCCATCTTCATTTCCCTTTCCCACAGCTTCCCTGAATATATGGGGAAAAATCAGATATCATTTTACTTTGCAATGACCAGAAGGATGAAAAACTGTGCAATGACCAGAAGGACGAATCAATTAGTGCATACGTGGTTTCTATAAGGGGAGAACAACCAAAAGGACTGCAAAGTTCTTCACTATCTTGTTATGGAAAGCACATAGCAGCTAGCAATAACTCTTTGTTTTTGCTATGTATCTTTCTGTGGGTGCGTGGGGATGAGTAGCAAAAATATGAAATCACAAAGCCGGAAAATATTACAACACATATTTTATTTCTTCTTCAGAGTTTTGCAGTTTTTATCCCTTTTCCATATCCAAAACATTTTGTACCTTTCTTCCAACAATATCCCTACTGTCCCTCAAACTTTAATGCTTTTTTCCCCATTAGAGCCTTTCCTGAAATACATAACAAAACACACGGCAGGGAAACATATAAAATCATGATGATCTAATCTTATTATGAGATTAGATTATATTCACTTTGATTGATTCTCTTATTATTGCAGAGGTTACAGTCTGATAATTCTAAACATATACAAAACAATTCCAGGTGATGTAAACCTACCAGTATTATTTGGAAAAACTTACAAAATACTCTATTAATTTTATATGATCCTATAAAGCAAATTCATAGGAAGAGGGACACAAGCTAATCTTGTGGCATATTAGAAGCACATGAGGACATTCTTATTTTTGTATGTGTTTTTGTATTATGGTTTCATATATTTATTATACTCACAACATTACTGATAAAATGCCAATGTTTTCATTTATATTCATGTCTATATAACAATCAGTTTAGACTGACTGAGCTCTGTAGGAGCTTCATTTTTCACAAAAAAGTTGCAATCCATACAATTAATTGGAAATTGAAAACAAAAGTTCTGTTCTCAATTGCCATACTCCCAAAAGGAATAAAATATCTGGCAGTCCTGTTGATTTCTTCTTGAAATATAGTATTCTGCTTTATTCATACTTTATTTCAATCTATGCTGCAAGTTGTTTTGGGTCTCATATTGTGAGAAAGGTAGGTTGTAAATAAAAGGTGGATTGATGGATAGCTAGATAGATTTTCTAAAAGCAAAGACATTTTGCTCTCTGCAGTAGAAGACAGCATATCTCCATGTGCCCATTGCCACCAACATACTAAGTATTAAAAGGTAGCCAAGTTATTCTGACATATGAAAAGTAAAACTCTTTAGAACTCCTCTTTAGAGGAAAGGAAGACATAAAGCCCTTTGCCCAAAGCACCAAGTCTTATTTCTTTTCCCTGTTGCCTCCACTTTTTGGAAGGGTACAGCTTCACAAGAATGGACTCATGTGTCTAGGAAGAATGGACTCATGTGCCTGATCTATCCCTTTGTTGTTGTTCTGTGCCCTCAAGTTGTTTCCAAAATATAATAACCTTAAGCGGGAAAAAACATTCATGGAGATTTCTCGGGGATTTGTCATATGTTTACAAAGATTCAAAAGAGATAACAGTAAATTAAAACAAATAAATAGCACTAAATGCCAGTGTAATGCATCTGTCTGATTTTAAAATAATAATTCAATTTTGAAGGTTAAAAAAAATGCTAGCAGTCAATAGTCTGGTCCAGGTATTATAGCTACTTTTTTCACTAGAGGTACTAGCTATCACTGGTAACAGTTATCTGATATCCAAAGAAAGTCTGTGGTTTGCCTTCCATGACTAGCCAACTGAAAGAACCATCTGCTTCCCTTCAGTTTTCCCAGTTGAGCCTTTATTACTCAGCCTAACACACTCTCAGATGGTGCTAATTATCCTGTGCTTGGATGACTGACATCCCAAGAGCCATCTTGCTTACAAATCCTCCCTGTGAGAATATTTGAAACATTCACTTTGATGTGAGATGATTCCTCTCACTCTATAAAGAAATCATCCTAGCTGCAGAAAATGGAAAAAAATGTTTTTTCAACTTGCCTTAAGATATTCATATTTTCATCTTATAGATCTCATACATAGTGTTTCTACTATGTATTGAGTTCCATGCACAGGCATCAGGATTGGTGTAAACAAACTAAAGGCTACTAAGCACAGATGTTTTACAAACTGCAATGATATTCAATTTTTAAGTAAACTTGAATTCTCTTTGTTCAGACTGTGACAGATCATTGGAGAGTAGGGATGAGCCAGGTTTTGATAGTCAAATACTTGCTGTTTGAAAGAAGGATTTGGAGAACTTCAACAAAATTAACTTAAACAAGGGGAAATGTTAGGTTATACATTTGGGGAGGAGAATAGACACCTGGCTTGACAACATTATTTGTGAAAAGGATCTAGAGGTCGTGCTATAGCATGAGCATGAGTATGATGTGTCCCACAAAAAGAAAACTCTATTACAAATCTAAGTTACATCAACAGAAGTATAGTATCCATATCAAGTAAACAATAATCCATATCAAGTAAAAAAAACAACTCAGTTATGTTTTGGTCAGACTTTACCTGGACAACTGATCTCACCATTACAGTGTAAGAAGAATATTAACAGACTGATTGCCCAGAGAGGGAAACTGAGATAGTAAAGGGCCTAGAAACCAAGATTTGTGAGAAAAAGTTGAGCACAAGTATATTTAGTCTGGTGGAAAGATGAATGGAAAGTAATATTATAGTCACCTTCACATTTCTGAAGATGTTGGGACAAGTTTGTTTTCTGGCACTCCAAAGGAAGGGACCTGAGTCAACAGATTCAAATCAAGAAAGTAGATTCTGAGCAAACGTTACAAAGCATTTCCATCATGATCCTCATTTATTATGATCAATAGAGCCAATAGAAAATTCAAACATAAAATTAAAAACATCCAAAAAATAAATAGTACAATAAAAACAATAACATGATTGATGTCAATTTTATCTAAAACACATAGAGAGCTCTAATCCTTTTTGCCTCTGAAAGAAATTCAGCAATACCCAATGTTACATTTGGAGACTTATCCTCCATCAGGAACCTGATATAAACTTGGGCAGAACATCCAACAAATTTTCTTAATAGTGGAATAATCAGCTTCTGGTGTGCCTCATTGTAAAAGCTACAATAGAAGAAAATATATTTCATTGATTAAACTTCCATATTATTACAAGGGCACTGTCTCTCCAAGTAAGAGATTCCATCAAATCTGCCTTGGAGTGGTTCTTTGGGAAAAAGTTGCATCCTCTGGCCTGAGAAAAAAGTCTGTAGTACTTTGGCACTGTCAGATTTATAATATAGTCATCTGATTGGAAGGGCCAAGTGTAATGTACATTCAATGCACTAGGAAAGCAGCTTACGTAAGAACGATAATGAAGATTGCAAGAGGCTATGTCTCACAGTCTCTGCTTGAGAGATTTAAAGGCCATCTTCAATCCCAAATTAGAAAGGAGTGAAGAAGAGAGACCAATTGAAGCTGCTTTTTTTCCCAAGAAGTTAGTGCCAACTACTTACATAATTGTCTTGCGGCAGGTATTCAAGCAAACCTGAACCAACCCCAAAGACACCAACTTGCAGCCAGAGCTTTAAAGCATACCAACAGACCCTAATGAAGAGAGGACTCTGGCCTGTCTCCAATAACAGCACCGAGTTTGGAGAGTTGAAGAAGGGTCCTTAGAAATTTTGTCTGTTGCCTATCAATTTCATGTGACACTTCTCCAATCCAAATACTAGAAGCATATAAAAGTTGAAAGCACCTCCTGATGGTAAAAGCTGTTTGACAGTAGAATGAACTACTTGAAAAGGTGCAGAGTTTCCTTTATTGGATATTTCTAAACAAAGGTCTGATGACCACCTCTCAGAATTTTTGCTGAGGATTTCTATATCTGTAAAAGGTTACATTAGATGAACTTTGAAGTCTTTTCTAGACAAATCAGGATATTCTTGCCCTAATTCACAATTCTTCCTCATCCGATCAAGAAAACAAAAAAGGATGTGTTTACAGAAGTTACTTTCTTTTATAAAATATCCCGCTCCCCACATCTCAATATTATTTGAAATAACCTCTTAAACAAATTAGAATAAGAATGCCCCGTAACCTCTTCTCTTATGATTTATTAGAGATTTGCCAACTTCATATATAACTTCAAAAGGTTAACCAGAAAAGTTAGCTAAGCTGGAGCTATGTCAAATGTAAAACAGTCAGTCAGCCAGCTACAATTTATTACGTTTTTACCCTCTGTCTCAGGATTAAGAGAGAGGGGGATTTTGCATTTGCTAAGATACTGAGGAAGATTAATTCTGGAAAAGTTGCAATTTATCATGCCAAATGTAAATGTGTTACAAGTGAGGAAAGGGAAGGGAGAGCACAACCAACAGCATGAACTACAGCTGCCAGTGTCACAGTTTCAGTGAAAACTACAGCTATGATATTATTAACAGTTGACATTGTATTTTAACAGTGATCAAACAGTATGCAAATATCAAGGAAAAGATTGAAAACTACAAACTCTCTCTCTCTCTTTTAAAAAGAACCCTATAACTATCCTCTTATCCCTTTTTTTATTCTTTAATGGTGTGATAGGGTGTAAGTTTGCTTCCCTATTAAAATAATTTCTTGTCCTATGAAATTAGTAGCATCAAGCTGATGACTATCTCAAAGGCTTGACCAAGCACCTGGGGGAATTAATAAAAACAATATTACTCTTTATAGCTAACTGCATTACTAGTGATGGACACAGTGTTTAAATGCAAAGGGGCATGAGCTAGGAAGATTTATGGACAAGTTACCTACTTTTGCCAATAAACTGCTAAGAAAAAGCTGGTTTACAATTTAAGAAGATCATGATGCCAGCATAAAAATTAAAGCTAATAGTTTTATAGGCCAAGTGACTAGCAGGGCATCCTTATCCACCAGTGAATAGGATTATGTCTGCAAACATTCTCCTAAGACAGAATTAAGCTGTCAAGTTCCCTTGCCTGTTGTATGTTCAATATGTTCATCAGGAAAACCAGTGGGTTTTTCCATTATAAAACTGAAACACAATTCATGAAACACAATTCAGATATTAAAATAACAGGAATAGGGGTTAACTAAAGGTAATAGCTGAACTAACACCCTTTCTTACCTATGCTAATGGTGATTCTATAAATACAGTTTATTGTCATATGAATATAACCACACCCTTCTCCAATCTGGTGCCTCTCAGATGTTTTGGATTTAAACTCTTTCAGTCTCAAACACCATTAATCAGTAATGCTGTAGTTGAAAACATCCAAAGTATGCCAGAGATTAGGGGTGTGGGGGGTGGAGGGTGGGTATGAGGATATAAGTAGACATGAAAGATAAGAAGAAGCAAGCTTCCAACAAGTTTCCAAAATCAAAACATTTGGACCTGAATCTGACAGTCTCAATTTTGGAGGTTATCACATGGATATTTAAATCATTTTACCTCAATCCAGTTTAACCCTTAGTTCGGGTGGCATCCTGATATTAATACAAGTTTTTGGCTCTAATTTTGCTGCCCAAATACATCCTGCTCCTGTGTCTGGCAGGCCTTCCGGTGGTGCAACATCACTGCTGCTTCTGCTCCCGGGTCTAGCAGAGCTGATGGCCCTTCCAGGGGTGCTGCTGCACCGCCGCTGCTTGTCCTGTGCTGGCTGGCAGTGCAGCAGCACCTCTGGAAGGTTCGCCAGCCCTGGGAGCAGCGGGGGCAGTGCGCTTGCACCACCAGAAGGCCCCCAGCCCTGGGAGCAATGGTGGCAGTTCGAAGGCAGGCCCAGCAGGAAGGACAGAAAAAGGTAAGGAAGGAATAACAACAACAACAACAACAACAACAACAACTTTATTTTTGTATCCCACCTTTCTGCCCGGGCAATCAAGGTAGCTTACAGGGAATAAAATAGAATTAAATAAAAAACCATCTAGATAAGATAGAACCCCCCCCCCCTTAAAAGAGGATTAAATATAATACAATTTAAAAGAGAAAAAAACTCATCAATTAAAAAAACAACATAATATAATATAAAACCAGCTAATTTTCTGGTGACAATGTTGGATGGAGTGGGGAGAACTCAAAGTGAGCTGAAATGTTCTATTCAAGGTAGATCTGCCAGAAGAGATCCATCTTGACAGCTTTTTAAAAACTAAGCTCCTTATTTGACGGATCTCTTCCAGCAAGGCATTCCATAGCCTGGAATGGGGCATAGGAAGGAGGAAATGGAGGAGCCGAGAGGAGGAGGAGGAGGAGGAGGAGGAGGAGGAGGAGGAGGAAGGCTCCAGAAATTTTTTTTGGTGGGGACAATAGAATTGATTGCAAAACCACTCTATTGATTGATTTTGCAATCAATTCTATCACCCCCCCCCAAAAAAAACCCACTATTTTGATTTGCGTTCCCACTTATTAGGCACGGTTTGGAATCACATTTTATCAAAAAGACCTCTCCCAAACTAGTCTCAGGAAACCCCGGACTATTTGTGTTTGCCCCGGGCCTTTCCTCTGTTGATCAATCGATTGAGGATCTGAAGCGCATTCAAATGTGAATGAGGGTCATATAGCCTACGTCACGCTTCGCAGCAATCTGTAGTGGAAATGTGGCCTAAATTTACCTATTGAGTCAATAGGATTTACTGTTCATATGTGTTGAGTTACCTTTCAAAAATTGACTCAGTGGCTCTACTCCAGTTAGGCTTATCAATTAGACATAGACCCCAGGGAGCCCTCAAGCATAGCAAAAAAAAAAAAAAAGAAGCTCTAGACCTCTGCCCCTATTTCTTCTAGCCACCAGTATTCAGAAGTATACAGTATCTGAACAGGCAGATTTATTCTAGCTAACAGGGATGTTTTTTGAATCTTGCTCTGCTAGAGGTTTAATGTGGACTTCACTTGGCCCACATCATCCAGCAGAACCACTGTTTCATCTGCTGCAGAAATAATGTAATTGGACACCAGTTTAACTGCCATGCCTCAGTGCTATGGAATCCTGGGATCTGTAGTTTGTTCTGGCACAAGAACACTTTTACAGAGAAGGCTAAATATCCCACAAAGCTATAGATCCCAGAATTCCATGCCATCTCCACCTTCCTCTCTCTCATTCTCTCACTTTTACCAAAAGTGAAACTAGCTTAGTGACTGTTAGCTAAGCACATGAGAGAACTTGTCTTTCTTTAATGATCTTGCAATAAAGTCTTATTTTTTTTCTTTACCCATGGGTGTCTTAACTCCTTGAATCATATTTGCTCATCCCTGCATACACCAATGAGACAAATCCCAGTGTATTAATATGGATTTACTTCTGTAACTAACATAAACATTAGGGAGGGATTGATGACCTGTGTCAATAACAACATACAATACTCTATGACCCTGTACCTCACTGTTTTCTTTTTTAAAAATAATATTTTAATTAAATGTCCAGACATATAAGCATATAAACATTACAGAGGAAAAGAAACAAACAAAACATCAAACAACAACAAATACATAACATAACAAATAATTACAAAAAACAACCAACTTCCTTTCCAGCAGCCTTTGTCTTAGATGTTATATTCCATATCTTGTAATTTTACTTCCTGTGATGTCTTTTCTAATCTAAATCAACTTTTGTCTTCCTATCCTCAAAAATAAGATAAATAATAAATGTTAAATAAAAGAGGATAGTCTGACACATTAAATGTTAGTAATGTATTTTTTAACATTCCAATATCATTATGTATTATCCAACTTCAGTTGTTGTAATATTTTGAACTCATATTATTAATTTATTAAGTTTAATGATTGTCATAATTTTATTATCATTAATGTTATTTCTCTCTGTTTTTCCAAGCCCATTTTTCTCCCCCTCTTTTTTAATTTTTAAGATGTATCACACATATGTCTCCCCACCTGTTTCCTAAATATATTATCATAGCTTTCCACTCCTTTTAAAATCTTTCTTCTGATCTATTTTTCAGTCTAAATGAGATCTTATCTAATTCCATTATTTCATATAATTTGCTTAACAATTTCTTGATTTTTGGTATTTCCTGTTTTTCCACATTTTGGCAAATACTATTCTTGCTGTTGTCAACAAGTGAAATATAAGTCTACCATTTGTATTTTCCTCTTTCTCTTCAACCATCCCTAGGAACAATACTTCTGGTTTGAAGTCAATGTTGATACCTAATTCCATTGTAATCACCCTGTATATTGATACCCGGTATCTTTTCGTTTGTGGGCATAACCATCATATATGGTAAAATGTTGCAGGCTCATGAAAGCATTTCCAACATTTATTGATTGCCCCTTTGTACATTTATGCTAGTTTGTGTGGAGATAAATACCATCTCAGAAACATTTTACAGTTGTTTTCTCTTAAATCCCAGCTATATAATAATAATAATAATAATAATAATAATTATTATTATTATTATTATTATTATTTCTATTCCGCCTCTCTGAACAAGTAATCGGGGCGGAGTACAGCAGAGGTTAAAACAATATCAAGTTAAAATACCCCTTCCTTACCCTTACCACCCTCCCTTAAAAAAGAATTAAATCGCAATAGAGTTAAAAAACATAATAGATTAAAATAACAATGCACAATAGTAGGGAGCGGACCCAGCTTAGGTTGTATGGAGAAAAATGCAGGAAAAGATTTAAAAAGCCCTTAAAACCTAGGCATAGAGCTGGGGATATTCACATTCTCTGGGAAGGCTTGCCGGAAGAGATGCGTCTTTAGGGCTCTTTTAAAGCCTTCTAAAGATGAAATGAGATGCATCTCATCTGGCAGGTCGTTCGACAACTTGGGGGCGACAGCCGAAAAAGCCCTCTGGGAGGTCTGTACGAGCTTGGTCTTCATAGGTTGAAGCAGGTTCCTCCCAGAGGACCGAAGTGTGCGGGGGGGTTCATATGGGAGGAGGCGGTCCCTTAGATAAGATGGGCCCAAGCCATGACGGACTTTAAAGGTTAAAACCAACACCTTGTACTGTGCCCGGAAACTGATCGGCAGCCAGTGGAGGGCTTTTAGCACAGGAGTGATATGCTCTCTCCTGGATGTTCCAGCCAGAAGCCTGGCTGCCATATTTTGGACCATTTGTAGTTTCCGGGTTAGGCACAAGGGTAGCCCCATGTAGAGTGCATTATAGTAGTCCAAACATGAGGTTACCAGCGCATGTATCACAGTTTCCAGATCCCTCCTCTCCAGGAAAGGGCGCAGCTGGCTTATCAGCCGAAGCTGGTAACAAGCGCTCCTGACCGTCTCATTCACCTGACTTGTCAAGTGAAGCGACGGATCAAGGAGTACCCCCAGACTGCGAACAGAGTCCTTCGAGGAGAATGTGACTCCATTGAGGACTGGAAGTTGTATTCCTAAACCTGGTTTGGGGCCTGTGACTGTGAGCACCTCCGTTTTGTATGGATTAAGCTTCAATCGGTTTTTCCTCATCCAATCCATTACCGCCGCAAGGCAGTCATTGAGAGGGGAGACGCCATCTGAGGTCTGAGCAGACAATCTAGTCACAGAGAAATAGATCTGAGTGTCATTAGTGTACTGATGACACTGAGCTCCGTGCCTCCGAATGATCTCACCCAACGGCTTCATATAAATATTGAATAACATTGGGGACAGAATAGCGCCCTGTGGAACGCCACAGCTAAGCTCGATTTTAGAAGAGCAGCTGTCCCTGAGTCTCACCCTTTGAGATCTGCCAGAGAAGAAGGAACGGAACCACCAGAGCATGGTGCCACCGACCCCCAACTCTTTCAGCCGATCTAAAAGGATGGAATGATCGATTGTATCAAAAGCCGCGGAGAGATCCAAGAGCACCAACAGGGTCACACTACCCCTGTCGATGCTCAGGCAGAGGTCGTCAGTCAGAGCAACCATGGCTGTCTCCACTCCATAACCTGCCCTGAAGCCGGTTTGAAATGGATCGAGATAATCGGTTTCAACCAAGACAGCTTGGAGTTGGGAGGCAACCGCTTTCTCGACCACTTTGCTTAGGAAAGGCAGCAAAGAAACTGGTCTGTAGTTGTTCCTGTCCAGGGGATCAAGGGAAGGCTTTTTCAGGAGGGGCTTAACAGCCACCTCATGCCTTCCCTGAGAGACGCATTGATCACATCCCGAAGGAATGTTCTCAATGCAAAACCTCCCTGGACGACCAGCCAGGATGGACCTGGGTCGAGAGAGCAGCTTGTCTTCCTCACGCTTCCAAGGAGCTTGTTCACGTCATCGGTACTCACCGATTGGAACTCATCCAGTAAACTGACAGCAACGGAGTTGCTGGATACCTCACTCATGGACTCTGAACGAAGGTTGGCGTCCAAGTCGGCTCTTATCCGAAGATTTTATCTGCAAAGTGGATATTAAATGCCTCACAGCAGGCTGTTGTAGGATCCAGCAAGGGGGTTGGCGCAGGGGGGACCTGCGTCAACTCCCTCACCACCTTAAACAGCTCTGCCGGGCAGGACTCTGCAGACGCAATGCGTGCAGAGCAGCGAGATCTCCGCACTGCATGCAAAGCCTCTCCATAGATGCGAAGATGCAATCTATCGAGAGTTCTGTCAGATGAGAGCCGAGTCCTTCGCCATTCACACTCTAGTCATTGTCCAGCCCACTTCATTTCCCTGAGCTCTTCTGTATACCAGGGCTTCCTGTTGAGGGCAGGCTGAAAAGGGTGCTCAGGAGCGATTGTGTTGATGGCCCTGGCGACATCGGTA
Organism: Urosaurus nigricauda; assembly: GCA_034509955.1. Lineage (NCBI taxonomy): Eukaryota > Metazoa > Chordata > Lepidosauria > Squamata > Phrynosomatidae > Urosaurus > Urosaurus nigricauda. The sequence goes on along the minus strand of JAOEGL010000005.1, from coordinate 162,260,442 downwards.
TTCCAAGTGTCTACCAGGATCTCAACAGAATCGCCGGCATTCCCAATCAATAAACCCTCTAGGGCTTTCTGGAAACCAATTAGTTCCATGAGCCTTCAAGGGCGGACCATTTTAATGGGTCTGCCACCCCCGGGGGGACGGAATGTTGTCTTTAGCTTCAGCTTGATCAGGAAGTGGTCCGTCCATGACAGTGCGGAGGTCTTGGTTACCTCCGCCCACGGATACTCCTGTTCCGTACTGAAAACCCCATCGAGTGCATGGCCTGCACAATGAGTGGACCTGTTGACCAATTGGGATAGGTTCATGCCTGTCATGGATTCCATGAACTCCCGAGCTGCTCCAGGTAAATCTGAAAAGCTGGCCTCAAGAGGCATGTTGAAGTCACCTAAGACAAGAAGTCTAGGGGACTCCAACAATAGCTCAGAGACCAGCTGGGTCAGCTCGGCTAGGGAGTCTGTAAGACAACGGGGGTGGCCTGTATACTAACAGAATCCCCAGACTATCCCTGGTTTTCAGGGTGAGGTACATACACTCGATGTGGGCTGTTTTCCGGACAGGTCTCCTGATCAAGGTCAGGTTGGTTCTATGAACTATAGCCACGCCGCCCCCCCCCCCATCCACTCTCCCTTATCACTGGCCGTGTACCCAGCTGGAAGAGTCTGCGCCCAAGTAGCAGAGCTGGTATCTCCCAGCCAGGTCTCGGTGAAGCAAGCCAGGTCGGCTCGTTCATCCACAAGGAGATCGTGGATGATGTGAGTCTTACCTTTGGCTGACCTGACATTGCAAAGGAGCAGATTAAGGGATATATGTGTATTTCATCCATTGTATCCACATTTTCCCCCAAAAAGCATGTGTTACAAGGTCTAAACTGATTGTTCTACCTATATTTTGTGCCTGTCTTATCATATTTGATTATATTATTACTTTTTCGGTTTCCCATCTAGTAAGATTTTGTATATTGTTAAAATCAATTTTTTGTTGTCCATTTCCCAGACTTTTCCTCACTCTAATTTGTTCACACCCAAATCATCTAATTTCATATCCATGCTATACCTTTCCCTCAGTTGTCTGTATAAATACTAATGGCCAACTAATCTTTCTTGTCTGAGTTCCTCCTGTGTTTTCAGTCTGCATTTATCTTTTCCCCCAGGATGCTATCTCTATCCCTTATGCATTTCTTTGTTGAGGTTCCCTCTAAAAAAGCCTTCATGTGGACAGCACCATCATGGGATCTTGTAACACATGCTTTTTTAAATATCTCTTCCACACTATCAGTAATGCTGTTCTTATGAAATGATCATTATATTCTTTATTTCCTTTGTCCCTCCCATAGAATAAATACACATGGCAGTCAACCTGTCTCCCTCTAGTGTCAATAAACTTTCATTGTACAGCCATTTCTCTAATCCAGGTTATGGCTGCTGCATGGTAGTATAATTTAAGGTTTGGTAGCCCCATTCCACCTACCCTGTACCTCACTTCTGCAGCATAATTTGTATTTCCCCCTTTCTTTCCTATGTATAGTGAAGTAGTACAAATAATCATCTATTTAATAACACTTGTGTAATGTTGATATTATGTTTTGGCACTGTTCACTCAGGTTAAATCTACCCCATTAGTGACCTTTGCCCTTGAAGTGATTTGTAGTAGAATCATGATCTTTTAATTTTTGTAACTACTCCATTAGATTGTCAGACTAATTAACTAAAGGCTTTGGTGACAGGTAAATGTATCCTCCATGTCTTCTACATACTTTCCATAAATACAAAAGTAAATGTGTCATAATTGATATAGATCTGGTAAGGTATTTGTTACAGAGAGATAATCCCTGAGGTACTATTACACAGAGAAGATTTCATTTCTTTTATTTTAATTAGGTGAAGGATGAAATCTTCCTGCTAAATATGAAGTAAAATGCAGGATCTTGTGGGACAGTTATCTGACAAAATGAGTGTTAAAACTGAAATGTATTTAACAAAGAGTTGATGAAATAGAAGCATAAGCTATCTCACTTTATTTTTGAAGCAATTATCTGATGTTGCACTTAGAAACCAAAGAATGCAGCTGTCTCCCCACCACCCATAGTGCTGAATAAAGATATGTTTTGGTTACTTTGCTGTCACCCATCTCCCAGTACAAGGGTGGACAACTTTGGTGAGATAGGGGTTCAAAGTTTTGCTCTTATACCCACTGCAGACTGCATCAGGCTAGAAATGTTTTAAAAATAGAATCACCATCATCAAGAAGTGTCTGGATGCTTGCTTTCTTTCTTTCTTTCTTTCTTTCTTTCTTTCTCCTTTCCTTTCCTTTTCTTTTTCTTTTTCTTTTTCTTTTTCTTTTTCTTTTTGGTCAGTCATTTTTCAGTGAGAAGAGGTGGGGGGGATCTCACAACCTGTTCAGAGCAAAAACTGCCACTCCATAGGAGTCCAAAGTCACAAAAATATTTTGGGGATGCAATGGGCAATCTATGAACTACAGTTTGCTCACCCCTTTCTTCATGATTTCCCCAGTGAAATGATACCCCAACTACAATCAATTTAATTAATGAGCCAGATGACAAAATGAAAAAATAATAATAATAGTGAATTGGATGTGGGTAAATAATGATATGCTTGTCAGTACAATTTTTTCTAAATTCCTTAAACAATGACTGTTGCTATATGCACCTTTCATGATACAATGTTCACAGTTGTGTCATTTTCATTGTATGAGTTATTGCCATTGTTGCAAATAACATGGAATGTCAGTGTCTGGATTCATATGATCAATACAGAGGTAAGGAAGCTCTGGCCCTCTAAATGTATTGGTTTAATAAGTCCTAGGGTCTACAGTCAGAATGACCAATAGTAAAGGACCACAATAACTATGGTCCAAAATGTCAGGAGCACCATACATTGATCCTCATTTCATACATGTTTCTTAACCACTACCATAGTTGGAATGTCTGAGTTCTCTTTCTCCTTTTGAACATGTTTTCCTTTGAAAAACCTTGCAGTTGGACACTCTGCAGGATGGCAGCCTTTTAGAGCAGTCTCACTCCTTTCTTACATTATTGGACAGGACTTGAAACTATTCCCAATTTATGTTGTTGTGTTTAGGAACATAAGCTCATTCTAAGGAAGGTTTGAAGGCTGCCAATCTCTTCTTCTTTCCTGTAAACCAAGTTACCAACTCACCAACCATCTAACCATCTACCCATGCTATCAGCATCGCTTATTCTTCTTCACAATATTGTAATCTCTCCTCTTTCCTTTTCTCTGCATCTTTGCTTGATAGAAATCTTTTCATGACTCCCATCATCTTATTGATGGGACATTTCAGCTTCTTCCAATTTCTTCAATCCTTAACACTACCAGCAGAACTATGCTACCATAACTTGGAAGCCAAATCATAGCTCTCTTGAACTCAACATGTCTCTTTAAGAAGCATTTCTGAGTAAAAGATAAATAATTGGATAGGGATTAAGGCTTTTAGAACATATTTAAGAATAGCAGTACTTTCAAGGTATAAGTATGAGATACAGCTTGGGCAACAACTTTGGAAGAACTCTGAAAATAAAGTGACTCACAGGGGTGCAGAAAAAGAATTGTGTTAGGGATATAGGCTGTTTTTAGGGATATAGATGCTTGCTTATTTTATTGTTTCCTGTGATCAAAGTTTTCTTTTTTGATGAATGCACTATAGAATTAAATAAAAATTGGGAAATGACTTGGATAAAGAATCATTGTCATCCTGTGTGGTTACTAGGATACCTGATACCCAAGAAGTCTGTACTTGGTACAAGAACAGAAGAGTAATTAACTTATAGTTAACTAAGGCATGCCAAGAGAATAAAAGGTTTTCCAAGGCAGAAGTGTTTTATTCACTTACATTTCTTTGAAATGCTGTTATTAAATGCAGATGGCTAAGACTACATTCTGTCCTACTCCAAGGAAGTTCCATTCAACATAGTCTTTAATTATTTCATTGTGGAATGTTGAAATATTTTACATTTTGAACAGTGCCCAGAGAATGTTAGTTTATACAAGGAGGATAATTGTTCCGGGGGTAGGTGTCAATTTTTGCCACATACCTTCACAGTGGACTATGTTAATTTTAATTTATCTTTATTCTCCCACTTCTGATTTTTATTTAGCTGTACTTTTTTGCTGATTTTTTGCTGATCCCTTTTTTCCTGATTTTTTTGGGGGGAGGGGGGTAATGTTAAACTAGAACCAGTGTGGTGTAGCATCTTGAGCATTGGATTATTACTGGAAAACACCTTGAGGCTTCTGGAAGGCAGAATTGAAGTCCCCACTCAGTCATGGAAAGCAACTGTGTGACCCTGAACAAGTCAGACTCTCACAGTATCAGAGAAAGGCAAATGAAAACCCCCTCTGAACAAATCTTTCCAAGAAAACCCCATGATAGGTTCACCTTAGGGTCATCATAAGTTAGTAATGACTTGAAGGCACACAAGAACAACAAAGCAAACTGTGATTTTTAAAATGGATTTTATGCAGATTTGCCTGAAAAAAAAATGGAGGAGGGGATGTTGGCTTCAGATGATTTGTGGGAGGACATGAAAAGAAGTTGTGTCTTCTGTTGAGTCCTGAATGGGGATTAAATGGAATATAAATAGGATTTGCAGGATTAACCCACTCCTGTGTTACTGGGTTAAACTGAAATAGAGTAAATAAATAAATTCAGACATGCACAGGAATTTTTTTATATAAAAAGAGTGGCATACAGGCACATACAGGACTTTTCTCACAATCTTTTATAAAACTGAAAATATATTTCATATACATCTCACTTTGTTGCAAATTATAAAACTGTCATAGAAACAAGCACCCATCATAAACACATTACATGTCTATGTTTTGTTTGTAAAAGGTGATATAACTGAAAATTACAGTTTTCAATAGTCTCTGGGCATACCTTAGCTACAAAAGTTAAGTGGCTATAATTTATAGAATCATAGAATCATAGAATCATAGAACCATAGAGTTGGAAGAGACCACAAGGGCCATCCAGTCCAACCCCCTGCCATGCAGGAACTCCAAATCAAAGCATCCCCGACAGATGGCCATTCAGTCTCTGCTTAAAGACCTCCAAGGAAAGAGACTCCACTACACTCCGAGGGAGTGTGTTCCACTGTTGAACAGCCCTTACTGTCAGGAAGTTCCTCCTAATGTTGAGGTGGAATCTCTTTTCCTGTAATTTGTATCCACTGTTCTGCGTCCTAGTCTCTGGAGCAGCAGAAAACAAGCTTGCTCCCTCCTCAATATGACATCCGTTCAAATATTTAAACAGGGCTATCGCTGCCTCCCCCCTCTTTTTTTTTTGTTTAGTTTTGCATATTTGCACTGGAAATAACATACATACACAAAAACAGATATGCTGAGTGTCAAACAGATAAGTTTATCACACAGCATTTGAAGGAATGGGAATGGAATGGAGGAAAAACATGTATTACCACATGGGAGAATGCTGCTGATGCTGCTGTGAGTCCCCAAGCCATTCCCCAGACATTCCTGGCAGCCGATTTTGAAGGACAATTTAGAACCGTTCTTCAAAATCGGCTGCCATGGAATGGCTGGGGAACAGCTTGGGGACTCCCGGCAGCATCAGTGGCATCCCCTGATGTGGTAACACCCACCCACCCACCATTCTGCTCTGTTCCGTTTCATTCCGGTTCCTCCAAGGGCTGTGTGATAAGCTTAAGAAACTTATCAAAGTGTGGAGCCAATGATAAAATAAAAATGTCTGAGATCTAGGTAGCAAGATGCAAGTAGAATACTTATTGCACTAGAGAGAGATCTGTAATAATAATCTGTTATGCTTAAAGAGAGAAACACCAAAAAAGAAGAAGTAAAACTGTAAAAGGTAACAAAGTCTAAATGACTTTGTTCTGCCTTGCCATGAAGTGGAACAATTATGCAAAACTAAACTGAAGATAATCCCAGTGATTATTGGAGCACTAGAATCCATCATTTAAATATAAATAAGCAGTTCGAGCTGAACTCTGAAGGAAAGTCATTATGCTTTGCAAAAGATGGGAATGAAAAGAGAGAAGAAAATTCAGGAGGAGTCCACAGAATCTACATAAACTCTGAACTGAAATGTAAGACTGGGCCAATGCTCTTCCTGGCTGTTGAAAGCAGCCAGAGGGGAACTGGTTGACTGGATAAGTGGAGTAGTGAATACCTGACTATAGCAAGTCAGGTTTCCATCTTGTCTAAAGAAGGCTGTGTTGAACCACTATTGGAAAAAATACTCTCTGGATCCCAACATACTGGAGTACTATCAGCCAATATCCAACATCCACTTTTTTGGAAATGTATTGGTGTCTCTGTTGGCCTCCCAGCTCCAGATATTCCTGGTTAAGAGTGCATCCCTCTGAAAAAGGTAGATGCTCCATTTCAGTCTGGCTTCAGGCTTGCCTAGATAGATAGCTTTCATCACCTATGTAAATAACTTGTACAGGGAATTAGACAAGGGGAGTATGTCCCTATTGGTTCTGTTGGACCTCTCAGTGGCTTTTGATACAATTGACTATGGTTTTCTTCTCAGTCACCTCTCTGGGATGGGGATTGGGGCACTGTATTACAGTTCTTTTTCAGAGGGATGCACTCAGAAGGTGCTGCTGGGGGTGCCTGTTCAACACTCTGGCCACTATCCCCAGGCTCAACTCTGCCCTCCATGCTGTTTAATATTTACATGAAACTGCTGAGACAGGTCTTCTGGAGTTTGGAGTTCAGTATCATCAGTATGGTGATGCATGACTTGATTACTCCCATTTGGACTACTATAGGACTGCCCTTGAAAACTGTATGGAAACTTCTAAGGTTCCAAAATGCTGTCCAGGGCTGGATGCCAAAAGTATGTAACCTCCCCCCGCCCCCCCCCCCCCCACACACACATTAGTTGCTGTCCATTTCCAGGCAGAATTCAATTGCTTGTTTTGACCCTAAAAGCTTTAAATAGTTTGGGTACAGACTAATTGAAAGACTGTATCTCCTTATATAAACCAGGGGTGCATTAACATCTGCAGGGAAGGACTATCACAGCTGTCTCCATGACTGTTCCCAGGCTGAGGTCCAGTTAGCCATTCCCTCCTCCTTTTATTCAGGAAGGTGAAGACATTCTTATTTAGGCAGACATTTTTAATTTTAATGATAAAATTGTAATATGTATGTAATGTAGTGTGCTGTATTTTTCATTTTTAAACTTTAAAAAACCTTTTAATGAAATTACTTATAAATATTTTAAGTGTTTTTAACTTCTGTTAACTATGTTTTAATAATACTGATGTTTAATTCTCTTTTAACTTTTGCAATCAACATTTTAGCTGTGTTTTATTTTTTTTAACTACAATTGGCCCTCTACATTTGTGGATTTGACATTCATGCTTCTTAGCAAGATTGACCTCTCACTTTCCTTTCCCTTTTCCTCCTCCTCCTCCTCTCAATCTCTTATCCTTCCAAAATAGCCAGCCAGGTTTTAACTTGGCTGAGGCTTGCTGTTGATCCAGTGGGAAATCAAGTGATGGGCTGGCACTGTTGACAGGAGTCTGTAGCATGCTTCTTTGGGGACCTAGAGATATTGTGTTTTTCCCCCCACTTTTGTGGGGGTCCTGTGCCCCTAAGCCCTACAAATGTGAAGGGATGACTGTATTGTAAGCTACCTTGGATCCCATTTTGGGAGAAAGGCAGGATATAAGTGTAATAAATAAATAAACACGTAAAAACTAACAAATAATAATTATTACCCTTGATGACAATCTGTCACTTGTCTTCTCTTTTCACGTTCATTAGTTTGCCTTCCACTATCACTGTCATCTAGCCCACAAGTAGACAAATGGCTTTGATAAGAGCTTTCAACATAAGGAAAAGCTTTGCATGCAAACTAGAAGGCATTATTTTAGTAATGTCTGTTGCCCATCTTCAAGAATATATACCATATTTTGACATGATTCACTAACAGATCATCTATCTTTTAATGATTTATTCAGCTCCAATGATTATTTTTGAAAGTGCTCTATGATTAGAATAGCTCAATTATATCTTAACCTTAAAAGTTAGCAGATGGTTCCCAGAAAAACAGGAGCCCATTTCAAAATACCATAAAGCAGAAATACAAGTGGTATGCATCATATTTAAATGAAGCCTGAGCTGATCAGGCAGATTCAGACCAATCTGGGATTCATCTGAATTGAAGCGATTTGGACGTTGACAGAGATGGGTCATATATCGATCCAAATGTTGATGCATTTCAAGCTAGCTTTTTATAAGGATAAATTGGGGAGAGGAAAAGGAAAGGATACTGTTTTGTGTACAATTGACAGCTGTAGCTTCAACCAGGGGAAAATGTTACCAGAGCTTTCCTGTTTAATTCTAATCACAGTGGGTTTGTGAGGATTTAGAAGGAATTTATCAGGGGTACCTGCTGTGTTTTCACTGTATTTTATGACTATCTCTCTATGGCAGGAAATGGAGCAGCTGTGCCCTGGGGTTCCAGGAATGGCTTTAAATGAGAACTGACACCAATTGGAAGAGGTATGTATCCAGCACTTACTGTCCAGTAGTGACTGTTGATGATCCAGCTACTCAAGCAGGAATGTGCCATTCCACCTAGGCTTTAAAAAACAAACCCAAAACAGTCCTACTTTTCCTCAACCAGGTAACTTAGCAATGGACAATCGTCTTGCGAGTTCTGTTGCACCTTCTCCGACTGCTTAAGCAAGCATTTGGCAGAATGTGACCATGAGGACCCCAAGCCTGTTTTGTGGGCCTTTTCAGACCCCTTAGATTGGCCTGATTCTGGCCAAAAATAAATTAGTAATAAATTCTACCTTCTCCATATCTCCAGGAGAGGCAAGTCACTTTTTAAAAATGCCGCATTTCCCGTACTGTCTCCCCTTCCCTCCTCCCCCCCCCAAAAAAATCAGAAATAGACTTTTAGTGACATCTGATGTGTACCCCACCCCATCCCCCAAATGTTTTCAGAGGCAGACAATTGGCACCTGGACCTGTGATAGATTCCCACACCTGTATAAGTGTTAGAATCTGTGGGATAATGAAACTGGATCTTGCTATGTAACAAAGTGAGAAGTAGAGTCCCCTCACCTGAAAAAAAGTGTAGGGCAATGTTGCTTTTTACTGATTATTTTAGGGGGCTGTTAGTAGTGATTTCTTGGATCTGTACTAGGGTTCTTTGAAAGGATTATCTTTAAAAACAAGTCAAGTCAAGACAACATGATGTAGTTTGCTGAGATGGTTCTATGCTTTGAAAAGCATTTTTCCCAATCCCCCCCATAAAGATATAAGGCCATAATGCAAAAGTGTCATTTCACTGTCCCACTGATGGGAGAGACAGAGAAGGTGAGGGGAACAACAGATTCATTTTTTTTCTGATACATTTTTGGATACAATAGAGATATTGTTTGGATTTTTAAAAAAATAAATAAATAAAACTAGACAAAACCAATAACAGCAACAAAAACCACAACCTTTTGACATATTTGTACTATGTGAGCCCATATCAATGCTTCTCTAAAAAACCCAGACTTTAAATGTGCTCCTTGTAGTATTTGGTGTTCCCTACAGAACATATTTTCATTTTCCCTTCCAATAAACTGTGATGCATCTGTCCATGCCATCAAGAATAAAGCTTTTAATATTTCTGTGACTTTAATGCTGTCAGCTAAAGAGAAAGCAATGCAAATAAAACTCTAAAAATGCTTTTATTTATCACAAGCCTCAAATGGCATATACCCTTCTGAAATTTTGTGGGTTTCTTATTTAATGGCATTACAATGATAAATGCATAGAAATTGCATGCAAAATCATAGGAGAAGAGAAGTACATCTACCTTTAATATTAGTAAAATATGACTAAAGGAATTCCATCTACACACAGTGGCATCACTAGGGTTGGTGACATCTAGTTTGGTGACTCATGGTGTCACCACTGACCTACTCCCATACCTCATCACACAGAATCCTTAACAATGTTTGTACAGTGGTCCCCCGGGTTACGAAGGTAATCCGTTCCGGATTACCTTTCGTAACCCGGAAGCTTTCATTTCCCAGGGGACTGCTTTTTTCAATGGACCGCACGGCCATTTAAAGGGGCCGCGCGGCTTTATTCGTTTCATATCCCGGGGGATCTTTCGGATCCCGTGGGATACTATGCTGGTCCGCCGCCTTTCCGATCCCGGGGTTTTCGTAACCCGGGGGATTCGTAAGGCGGGGGACCACTGTATTACTGTCACTCATAAATTGTAATTCCCATATACCATTGAATGTAATGACAATAGTTCTGATGTAAACAACTAACAAATAAAATTATAACTATGATTAAATTATCATATGCACAGTCTAAATGGATTTACGTGAACATTGTTTCATGTGATTAAAAAGTGTGACGGCACAGCAAGCGCCTTCTGCATTTAAAACTTTGAGTTTAGAGGTTTGCATTTGTGACATGCTGCAGCCTGCTTAGTTTGCAAAGAGTTTAAATTCCAAAATCCCTTTTTGCACTGTTTGGTTCTTGGCACCTGCCAATTATTGTTTATGTGTTACAGTTCAAGCTTGCTCCTCCCCTTTTTCTGGGGACCTGGAAAGGGGAAGCCATGTTTCCTCTCATTAGACTGCCAGAGACTCTACAGAGTGGACGTGTTGGAGGGTGTGCTAGCCAGGCCTTGGTCAAGCCATCTTCCAGCATGTAATTCTTCAGCCTTCAAACAGCCAGTTGACAACAGAGGAAGGTTCCCTGCCTTCATATAGGTCATCTGGCTGGGACTTTGAGCACCCTTGCCTCAAAGTCGAATAGAGAGAGAGACTTTGGTGAGCCATCCGGCTGAGTTCCCAGGACCACAGTTACTTAGAATTCTAAAGTAGGCTTTCTACCCCTTTGCTAAAGTAGCTGTTCGGTTTGGTTCTTGGGAAACCCAAAGTTTCTAAAGGAGGGCAAGAAGCAATCCCCCGGGAAGAGAAGCACCACGTCCACGTTCTCTCAAAACCATATAGCCTGGCCGTGATGGCACAAAATGAAAATTATATAAGATGTGATGTTTTAATGAACAATTTAAAAGAATCAAATTTTAATTTTTAAAATATTAAAAAAGATAAAATTAAAATTAAAATTAATTTGCTTAAAAGATGGGCCTCAGTTTTCTTTTCCCACTAATTCTTGCCCCACTCACACCATCTCCTCAGAATTTTATGGGGATTCAGGCAAATGCCACAACTCATTTCTTCCAGAAGGCAGATGTTTGGGGAGCAGTGATACAACCAATACTCCCTTAGTGACACTATAGCTCACACACCCAAAGTTATTTCTAAGAAATTACTTATATACTTTTTTCCTCTACGAATATCTCTGTGTCTGCTGTTTCTAGTGGACTGAATGAGGAGAAGCAAATCTAAACATAATCCAGAGAAGACTCCTCATCAGTCAAAGGGTGTATCAGGGACTAGGAATTGAGCTTGTATTGGGTGGGGTTACACTCCCTCTGAATCTCAAATTTGCAGCTTGGATGTACTCCTAGACTCAAATCTGAGCCTGGATGGCCATGTTTCAGGTGTGTCCAGTAGTGCATTTGTACAGCCAAAACTTGTGTGCCAGCTGCACCCGTTCCTTGAGACATGAGATCTGACTACTGATTACATACCATTTGGATTACTGTAACCCAGTGTACATGGGCTGCCTTTGGAAACTGTTCAGAAACTCAAGCAGGTCCAGACGTTGCAGCTAGGTTGTTTACTGGGGAAGGATATAGGTATTGCATAACCTCCTTACTAAAACAACTTCCCTGGCTGCCAACTTGTTTCTGGGCAGAATTCCAAGTGCTGAATATGACATTTAAAGTCCTACATGGATTGGATCCATATTATTTGAAACTCCAGGGGTAAAACATACCACCACAAAGGGCAGATCAGAGCTGCCCTGACACCACTCACCTTGGCACCATGGCAACCGCATGAACACGCCCCCAATTCAGCCCATCAATACTGTTTCCAACCAGCCTCTGAAAAGGAGTGGACATTTTCCACTCCTTTTCAGGTCAGCTCTTCTGGGTTGGGACGGTGTTGGTGTGGCTTGTGGCTGTGTTTGGGGCATGCAATGTCTGAATGCCATGCGCCATGCCCCAAACACAGCCTGATGGTGGACCTTTTGGCCCATCTGTTTCGGCCCTACATCTCACTACATGAGCCTTTCTGTGCTCTAAGATCTGCAGGGGAATGTTCCATTTCAGTTCCACTACCATCTCAGACATCTCTAGTGAGCAGATGAGAGATAGCCTTCAGGTAGCTGCTCCCAAGTTCTGTAATTCCTTTCCCCAGGAGGTCCAATTGGCCTCCTCCCTGCTGTCTTTTTGCCAGCAAGTAAAAAACTTTTTATTTAAAGACCTTTGTGTTTTAGTGCATGTTGCAAATGAAGCTTTTTAGGGGGGTTGTAGTGCTTTTAATATGTTTAATATGTTTTAATCGTCTTTCAAAGTCATTGTTGTAATGCCGCCTTGATCCGCAGGGAGAGGCAGAAAATACAAATAAATATTATTATTATTATTATTATTATTATTATTATTATTATTTGCTGTTTTACCCATTTTGAACTTGTGTTTTTAAAATATAACTTTTGTTTAATTGTGTTATAACATTTGTTTTAATGGTTTTGTTTTGTTCGCTTTTTTGAATTGTATTACACTTTTAAAATGTTGTATGCTCCCTTGCATGCCACAAGGAGAGAAAAGTGAGATATAAATTGAGTCCCCATTGTTGTACGTTTCCTCAAGCAATCTAAGCCTATAACTCTTTTTCTTTCAGAAAACCTTTGACCGGAAAGGCTACTTGTGCTGTTTCAAATTTGGCAGAATACACAAATTCTGAGGGGAAAACCATGCTTGATCATGTCTTCTCTTTCATTTTCAAAAACGAAATAGAAATCTATAAAAATCTTTGTTCACTGGTAACCAATGGGGAGGGATGAGGCTTTGGATATTTAAAGCAAGATTTTGATTGATTCCGAAGTCAAATCAGCTGGCCTCCAAAGCAGACCAAGCTAAACTGGGCTGCTTTCCCAGTCACAGAATTAAGGTAAGAACTAAATCTTGTAGTAGCTGCGTACACCTAAAACAATCTAGAACAAAGAAGCTGAATGCTGTAGTACAATGGTCATGTAAAGGTTCTGAGTATTGTAGCTTCTTGATAGGAGAGTGAAAGTAAATAGGATTAAAATTTTAAAAATGATACATATATGTGTAAGGAGTGCAAGAGACGTTTTCCCCATCCTACCCAGAAAATAATGATAGTTTGCCTTCCAAACATTTGACCATTTTTTTTCCTAATCACATTTGCAAATCCTTCTGTTAATTTCAATTTCAATTTTGGATTTTTTTATCAGCTACTGTTAGGGGGAAAAAGATGGCAATATGTCACTGATGTGACTGCATTTCCCAGAACTATGGAAAACTTCATAACATAGTCTAGAACTATGGAAAGCTCTATAACAGAATTTCCTCTGTTTATTTGTCATGCCTGCCTGTATAAACATCTCACCAGGAACTGTCAAAATGGCTTCTACATAGCATAAAATGCATTGGCCCATTTAATATTTTGACACAGCAGTATTTTGAATGGGCTGATTGCCATTTAAGGCCTTTTATTTTCAAGGAACCTGTACTCTGGAGCAGTGAAAGTCAACAAAACTTTTTCATGAGGGAAAATTAGGCTGAGGATTATAGCCATAAACAATTTCATCCCAAGAGGTTCTTTCTGATAACAATTTAAACTTTCAGCAACATTCACAAGCTAATGAAGCCTTAAGACCACTTTTCTATTCCACTGTTTAGTTTAGTATCCAGAAGCCTTAATTGAAAGCACTCCACACAACCCTAAGATGATCATTATTATTAAAAAGCATTTTTATAGGGCAGCACAATTATGCAGCACACTCAGAGCACTCTCCTAATTTTAAAAGATGCTGAATAGCCACATTTTACCTACAGCCCCTTTGAGCACCCCTTGCAACAAACTGCTTATGGGCTAAACAAGATAAGCCCAAATGACAAGATGTGGAGTACAGATCATTAGGCAAGCAAGTCAACCCATTTTAGCTACTTTCACACTTTAGAGAAACATGGCCATTCACACAAAGCAAAATGCTACACTGATTTAACAAGAGCTTTATTCAGGTTTTTTCCTTGAGATCTGGTATGTGTTTTACAGCCATCAGTGAATCTGAACAAAGACATCTGTGCTGATACCAAATTATTTGTGTGGGATTTTGTTTTATTGTTGTTTGTTTGTTTTTTTTGGGGGGGGAGTGTACGTGTGTGTGTGTGTGTGTGTGTGTGCATATTATAAGCAGCTACACACAAAACACTGAAGGACCACTCTTTCTTCTTTTGTTCCAAATAATCCACCAGGAAAAAAAGAGGTGGCATAAGCAACATGGACATATTCCACCTCAGCTGGGGAGAAGAATGACTTGTTCTAGTATATGTGGTGTCTCTGGAGAGTCTCTGTCGGTAGACAAAAAGGTGCAACTATCAAATGAGTTGTCATGTGGAATTTTTGTCTAGGTAGCCTCAGTCAGTCATACATATGAGTGATGGCAAAGCACCTGATCATTTTCAAAGTACATTGCAGATGGGGAGGACTGGAGTCAAGCATATTTTTTATGGGGAGAGAATTAAAATGGATTTCAGAAAGAGCAAAAAGCAAGCACCTAATCAAACAGTAAATCAAAGAATTTATCTAAGTAAATTTTACGTATGGAAGAACATTTATATCTTGGTTTATTTGCAAAAACCTCAAAGCAGTTCACAAAATAGGCTCACAGTAAACCAAGCCAAGTTTAAAACCAATAAAATACTAAAATATAACATTAAATAAAAGCAATTTCAATGTCACTTAAAAAACATTCATCCTGACCCAAATGTCTGAGTTTTCCCTTTCCACCTTTGCATTGAGACAAAGGCCTGTAACCTGTTGGTAATCCCAATGAGAGAAGCCCCTGGAATAAATCGATTTAATATAAATGTTGACTGATCATGGCAGGGGGTTAGACTGAATGGCCCTTGTGGTCTCTTCCAACTCTATGATTCTCTGATTCTATGAATTTAATGGGTCTATTACAGTTAGTAGTACCCACAAAGTGTAGTCTCAAAATCAATCAATCATCATCATCATCATCATCATCATCATCATCATCATCCTAATGGGATAAAACATCAATAAAACATTTTAAAATCATCAGCCTACTGACCAAATTGCAGCAGCCAAAGTCTGTAATTAAACGCTGTTGATGTTAATTGTTGTTTCCTGCAAATGGAACACCATCTCAAACAGACTTAGACAGAATTCAAAGATATAGCTGTTAGTCTGTGGGATCAGTATGTAAAGAGATCTTGTAGCACCTTTGAGACTAACTGAAAGAAAAGTTTGCAGCATGAGCTTTCATAGACTTCAGTCTATTTTCTCAGTCCAAATGCATCTGAGGAAAAAGACTTAGACAGACTCCAATTGACAAGGAATTCCAGATTTCCCAACAAACATTTGAGAAAGTTCCCTCTCAAACTTCCAGGATAGGTACTTCAAATATTGATGGAACAGAAAAAAAAAGACTCCTTTTCAACCCTCTTAATACTTGGGCAGAAATGTATGGAAAATATAGTATTTCTGAAAATGTGATAGGTAGTCATTAAAAAGCTGATTATGACTATCAACATCTAGGTTACTTGAAAGTCACATGAAAAGCATGTTACATTTGTCCAAATAAGATGTAATTCCCATGTTCCTATGACCAGATCTGACATTTCCAAGAACAAGGCACAGGTAGTGAAGTAGCTTTATCCATACAAAAATTCCACCCTGGCAACTGATGAAACCAGAGCATTCATGTCTAGGACTGAATTCTGAAATACATAAATTCTGGGGGAAAAATGTGCATGTGAGACTCCCTACCTCCTAGAACATTTATCAATCTTCGCTTACTTTGCTTCTGCATGCATGTATGAATAATTTCAGAACTTTCTCCCCACTTAAGTAAGATTTTGTTATTGTGGTTGTTAACTGCTCTCAAGTTGACCCCAACTCATGGCAACCTATGGGTTAGACATCTCCAAGACAATAAGAGTATGGGGTGAAACACATGGGCCAAATAAAGTAATTTCAAACCACTTATATATGACACTTGCCTCCAAATGGGCAGAAAACCACACTCTGGGGCTAAAAACAGAGCAAAAAGAACCAAGGATATTCCAAATTAGTCCAGAAAACATATACCTTCATGCCTGCATATAAATGCTCCAGTGCCAGAGTGGTTTTGGAGGACTAATCCAGCCAAACCTTAACCCTAAAACTGAATATAAATGCACCAGTGCAGGTGTGAATTAAAAAAAGAACAGAGCCTCCATATCCAAGCAATCAGGGTAGCAGTGCAAAAAAAGTGAAAGTGTGACACCTACAAACCAGACAGTCCAAGAGGGGGCATGGGGTGAAGAGAGCATGTAGGGGGAGCAGAATTGTGCTTTGCTAGTGTTTTACTGGGCACACTGATGCTCTGTACCTGTGGAGGATCACAGGTGCGACTGTGTGACTGATCAAAGGGCAGCCATTCAATGGAGTGGCATCTAGGCAGCAGGTATACAGTGGTAGTGTGCAGTGTGCATGCATGGTGGGAAGTGTGCATGCATGGTGGGAAGGAGGGAGAAAAATTACCCAGTGATGCAATTTGAAACTGTGCCATGCAGCCTGGTCAAGCACATTCAGGCTGCCTTGGGAGTGCATGGTGCAGACAGCTGGGTTTTGAACTGCTTTTGGAAAAAGCAGGTTTGAGCTGCTTTTTCCTGCTGATCTGTTCTGCGCCTATGAGAACTTTTTTGTTCCTTTCTTTTCCTTTCCTTTCCTCCTCCTCCTCCTCCTCTTCCTTTTTGCAAAGAAAACAAGTTTTCATGAAGAAGGGTTTAAGCTAAGAGCTAAGAGACTACATAGTCATGGCTCTAATATCAAAACTGTGATGACTTGGCAAGAATGCTTAATGTGCATAGTCTGCAATGAAATCTTATGAATTCTTTTCAGTAACACATTCCATTTTAAAGGTAAAGTTATATGTAGTCTTCATCAAGACTGTTTCTGCTTCTTTTTATTACCACAGTCAATGAAATGCATTTGCTGATGTTTACATTCAGTGAGTCCTAAAACCCCATCCTTTACATTCATCTATTGTAACATTATTTTTTTAAAATACCATTATGTTGATTTTCAGATATGTTGTTTAGGGTATGTCTATACTTAAGCAGCTGGAGAAAAAGCTATTTGTTTTTGTTAAGAAATACGTAATTTGGGGATAAGCTGGAACACAACATCTTGTGATAGGCCATGGATGCAGAATCCATGAATACAGAGGGCTGACTGTATAACAGTTTTCAGTTTCACTATTTGCACATACTTCATACTTGGCAATGGAAAATAACGGTAGATACCTTTACTCCAGCCAACCTACTTAAGTAGAAATAGCTGCTTTGATTGGGACATATACCCAAAACACCAGATGGTCACATACCAAGCAGGTTTTATGGTGAGATATAGGTGAGATGCAAGGAAATGCAGAGGTTATCCAAAATTCGACTACAAGCATTCTATAAATATGACTTCAAAGACTTTGGCATCACCAAGAGGGAAAGCAGGCAATCAGTGGGAAAAGTAATGTCAGATGATGGGCTGGCACAAAAATGGGGAAAAAATAGCCCCTGTGTTTTCAGAGCAGGAAAATAAGAAGGAAAATGTCAGCCAGTGAAGTGGCACCTGCAGCAGATCTTACCAGTCCAGGATTGCTTTCTTCATCTAACCAAAACAAATATAAGCATAATTCATCCAAGCAAAGGGATGCTCCAAACTTCTTTGTTTTATGAAGATGGATGACTGCCACATGCGTCATTATTACCCTTACTACGAGCAACAGCAGTGTAACAAATCTCACATAAGTTGTGTAACATTTTCATGTGTGTGAGGAATGATAAAAGAAAGCACAGAGAGGAGATTAGACATTTATCAGTGATGCACAGCACTTTTCATGGTTTTCATCAGAAAGGACATTTCCAAGACCCAGCCAAAGAACCATGCTGCCACCTAGTGGTAAAGAATAAGATATCTCATATCGCTTTTTGATCAAAATAATTTATATTTCTATTTTTTGGGGTACCCAAATATTCATATTGGTTATTCTCAGGCAAAAGAATGCATTCCAAAATAAACAGTATTTGTTTTGCTAGGTGAATTATGTGTTAGAACAATTATAATAAAGGTGTGACATATTGGAAGAGAGGAAAAATAATTTATACACATACTTCATCCACAGAAGAGCTCAGTAAGAATTCCAGGCATGAATGCTTCTGATCTCATTGTTCAGGTGCTTCATAATATATCACAGGGAAACAAGATTATACAGCAGTGTGAGGAGGTTGGGAATCACCCTGCATGAAGCACAGTTCCGCATAGATTGACATGGCTGGTAGCCACTCTGATCTTCAAAGCACAATTTGTAGTCTACAAACATAGCCTATGTGAATTTGGAATTGGCAGTACTCTGAGTGTCTTGCAAATTTACCATATCCTCTTGCTCTAAACATTCCATCTGCTTCATTTTTCTCAAAGACAAGAAGCTGAAGTTGCTCACATCCAGATTGTTTTACATTAGTAACAAATATGCACTGCTTGTTCACATGACAATCATTTGCATTAAAAAATTCCTTTAAAATATGTTGTTTCATTGATCCTAGGTTTTTTTAAAATTTATTATTATTATCAAAGGAGACAGGGACGAACTACCTAACACAAAGAATACTTAAAGTGATTAGAAATATTGCCATCCAAACCAAAGACAGTTTGAAATATGGTGGCAATTATTTTAATTTAATTGAACTTTCCATTGTTTTTCACAGGTTATACAAAACACGTTTAAAAAATGAAAAAAAAGGAGACTTTAGGAGTCAAACACTTTCAATAAGCTGAAGATGCGGTTCATTGGCAGCAAGGAAAAGGAACACTACAGAACTATAGAAACGCTTTCATTACTATTTTGCAACTTTTGGGGTTTCTTATTTTTTGGGATGTGATCATGTATTGTTAACAAGTTTAAGGGGATTATCATACAGAGGCACTTAAGTGGGTGAAACATTGCAGAACTGTTTCAGAAGTGTGAAGGTGGGATCGTCCGTTGATTTTCTAAAATGTTATTGAGGATTCCCGCTTTCCTTCTGTTGATGAAGCATTCACGGGAAAGCCAGGAGAGGCCATTTTTTGAATAACCTGATATCCCGTTATTAAAAAATAGCTTCAACTCAAACACTTCATCGATGGAAGGAAAGCGGGAAGCCTCAATTTTGTTTTAGAAGTGCAACAGACAATCCCACCTTCACACTTCTGAAACAGTTTAGCAACATTTTGGCAACGTAAGTCCCTTCTTATTAAAAGGGCCTTAGATGAAATTAAACTTCATGTCAATGTTCAGATTAGAAATAGTTCATTAGTACAAGCTATATTTTAATGTGATTTTCCAAAATTCAAATAGTTCTTCAAACACTGGGAGCAAAATAAAAACAAGTGTGTTTTTTTTTTTAAATGAATATGAGAGAAATTAAAACTAGGAATAAGAAAACACATTCAAAAGCCCACCACCACCACCACCAACAACAACAACAATACACACACACACACACACACAAAAGGTTGAATATACTGTATGTTTCTTGGTTTTCAGGAATCCTTGATGAGAAGAATTCTGACAATAATCTTTGCAGTTTAGGACATATTCTGCACAAAATAATCATGTGGTAATTTTGCACAGAAAACAGAACTTTCTGTGAAGGAAACAGAAATGTACCTGCAGGAAACCATACCTTATCTGCAGAAAATGGTATTTCTGCACTGAAAATACTTTTTTTTTTTCTGTGCAAACATATCATTCCAAAGACCTTTTCACAGCTAATTGCTAATTTTTAAAAAAATATTTTCTCATAAATTATTCATTGCTCCTTAAAGAACAATATTAGTGAAGAATTGCATTCATAACCCAGACTGACAAATTTGCTCATCTGTGGAGTGAGGATTCTTTAAAAGACTGGTTTTAATTACTGCTCTGTTCAAGCATGACTATGGCCCAGTACAGACAGCCCAAAGGGTTGTTATGAAATGAAAAAATGTTATGGCGTGCACTGCATTTACACAGAGTGGCACGCACTTGACATCATCACACCACAGGAGGGCCCCTATGGTGCCCTTTCTGTGGAGCATGAAGGAGCTCCAAAACGGAGCTCCTTCTTGGCGTTTTGTCCTTGGTGTGGCCTTCACAAGGCTGCACCAAGGATGCTGAGGAAAAAGGGGCTGCTATGGCAGCCCCTTTCTCCCATCAGGAACGCCACCCATGGCAGGGTGCGGTGGGCGCCCAGGACTCCTGTTGCACCCCACTTCAGGCCACAGAGAAGTGGCAATTTGCTGCTTCTCCGTGGCCTAGAGAAGCAGCGGATTGGGCCTCAAGGGCTGCTGGTGAGGCAGTCCAGGCCCCAGTCCAGCACTTCTCTGATAGCCTACGGACCACCCCTTTGGGGCAGTCTGTAAAGCCCTTATGTTGCCAAGTTATTTACCTTCTTTTTCTGACAGACTTCACATTTTCAACAGCTGTGCTGAAAGCAAGTACAACATGTTCCGGTCTGTGCTAAAAACAATGATGACCATTGAATGTTGACGGATATAATTAGGCAACCATTTGCAAATCACAAAATTTAACCAATTTCTCCTTTGTCATTGGAAGAAGTGGAAATAGTTAAAAAAAAAACTAAATAGAAGCAAATGTCAAAATGACAGCTATCCTCATCTGTAGCCACTGCACAAGTAGAGTGAATCACAGATAAGTCTATTTGTACTTTTGTCCTATCTGTCATTTTATGGATTATTTGCCCTGTAGCTAGTACTGAAAGACTTCATCTAACCCTATCAGATATTCCATGACAGCAAAGGGATTTGATGTCAACTAGGACAGAATGATATCACTGTGCCATATTCACCAAGCAATGGAAGCTGCTTTAGAGATACACCAAGGGACAAGCCCCAATGTGTGCTGAATTAGCTAAAACTGACACACAGGAGTATATTTAGGCTTTTATTCTTCATTAGGTGTATAGGAGTTAGACATAACATGATCTTTATGGAAAACTGCAGAGGCAGTGCACAGCTTAACAGAGATTGATTGGTACTGGTTTTTAAAAAAATCACATAGCAAGCTCCATTGTCTTTTTGGCTTTTCTTATTTGCATCACAAGATTATGATGTCAGTGGAGACATGGTCGTGGTATTTCAGGAGCATCCCGGAAGATGTGAATAATTAATGAAACAGTAGCTTTCAATAACAACTTCTCTTGAGTTCCTGGAAATTTTGAGAGTTGAATAAAGCTACTTGCCAGCGATTAAGTCACTAGATGGCACAGTGAGTGAACACATTAAGCCTTCACCTCTGGAGACTTCATTTCAAAAAAATGAAACTTAAGAAGTATTGATGGACTCACCAGCTTTGACAGACAGGACTGTGCTGATACAGTGGCAGCAGACAAGGAAGAAATAATAATTTGCCCTGGTGTCTCTCTCTCCCTCCCTCTCTTTGAGAAAGATGTCTGAAATTAAAATGTATGCCACCACTACTCTCTTGCTCTACATTTACATTGAACACACAATTGCAATGAACCAGCAAGTTTGGATATTTAAGAGCAATGCCTACTTGCTGTTAAATGGGTAGAAGATATAGATATGTACACAGGTGCATTTGTTTTGTTTTACTTTTTTTGGCATGAACTGATCACATCCATAGCTTGTGAACCTATATGTGAACTAGAACACATTTACCCACCCAAATCCACATTTTTTTAGTCTTGTCTGTTGTGGTGAACTCTCTCACACTCAGTCCACCCACAACCTATTCTCCACTGTGGCAGCCCTATGAAAACTTTTAATCCCACTGTGGCCACCAAAATTCTGTGAAGGACTCCTGCCAACCTTCACCCTAACACTGCTCTTTAAGAAGGCACAGAACCTCTGTGTCACTAATGTTAGGTAGCATGGTTTGACTCAAAACAGAGGCCAAGTAGTATTTAAATATTAACAAAAATTTATTGTAAAATAACAAAATAAATTATAAAGTAGACTCAAAGTTGGTATTTTCATCTTATTATTTAGTTACAAAAGGTTCTTTCAAAATATTAATATCAATACAGCCACACAGGCAATCTTATCTTAGAAACATGGACCAAAATTCCCATTTCAACAACTGGCTTGCTCTGACCCTCTCCCTAGTAGACTCCCCAAGCCTACACAGTCCCCTCTTTGGACTCTCAAGACACTTTTGTGGTCACCAAACAAAACTAAAATGTTCCCTCAGGAACTCTAAGATCACACCCTCCCTTCAAGGTAACTCTTTCCCTCAAAAGTAACCCCCTCCCCCCCATTTCACTCTCTGCAAGCCCTTTTATAGCCCTGTCCAGCCTGCTTCCCAATGGCTGGTCACATGCTGCTTTGTGATTGGCTGATATATTGGCCTTTTCACTACATTTGTAATACAAACAATATGCATAAAAGGCACCTGGAGCAGAGGAGCTGATTGAGGGGGTTGAACTTCTCTTAGAATTGCCTGGGGTTGTCTGAGCTCCCCAGAAATGTTCCAGCAATTTTGAAACAAAATGCTGATCAAGTATCCTCAGAAATTTAGCATTCTAAATGATCAAGCAGAGGGGGACATTGAACAGACTGTGTCTGCACTGGACAGGATACACTGGAGATACACAGAGTATCCTGGCCCCTGAGCTTCATTGACCTTCCCCCATTACCTGGCCCTCCATTCCCATCATAGGGCAGCTGTTGGCACATAGAAACAGAATTAAAGAGTTGAAAGAGATCACAAGGACCATCCAGGTCAACTCCCTGCTATGCAGGAATACACAATCAAAGCATCCCTGAAAGGTGATCATCCAGCCTCTGTTTAAAAACATCCAAAGATGGAGACTGTTGAGGTGTCATCTCTTTTCCCCTCATTTAAAATCAATTGCTCTAGGTCCAGTTCTCTGGAGTTGCAGAAAACAAACTACTCTATCCTCAGTATGACATACTTTCAAATATATAAATAGGGGCTATCATGTGTCATATCACTTCTTAACCTTCTCTTCAGAAGGCTAAACATACCCAGCTCCCTAAGTCACTTCTCATAGGGCATGGTTTCCAGATATTTCACCATTTTGGTCACCTTCCTCTGGATATGCTCCAGCTTGTCAACATCCTTTTTGAATGGTGGTGTGCATAACTGCACACAGTATACTAGGTGAGGCCTGACCAAAGCAGAATAGAGTGGTACTATTAGTTCCTTCAACCTAAGACACTATACTACTATTGATGCAGATTAAAATCAAATTGTTTTCAGCTGCTGTATTACATTGATGATTCATATTCAACTTGTGGTCTATCAGGAATTCTAGATCCCTTTCACATGTACTGTTGTCAAGCCAGGTTCTCACACTCCATCCTATTTTTGTGCATTTTATTTTTACTGCCTAAATGCAATATCCTACATTTCTTTTGAAATTAATTTTGGTAGTTTTGACCCAACTTTTTAATCTATTAAGGCCATTCTGAATTTTGATCCTCTCCTCTGGGGTATTAGCTACCTCTCCTAATTTGGTGTCATCTGCAAATTTGATAAACAGACCCTCTGTTCCTTCATCCAACTCACTGATAAAGCTGTTGAACAGCACTGAGCCCAAGGAAAATCCCTGTGGCACCCCACTGGTCACTTCTCTCCAGGATGAAGAGGAGCCATTGCTGAACCACCTGCTGTGTTGCCACTATGACTTCTGAGGTCAGAATGAGATTCCCAGAAACAATCACATTACTGGGCATCTCATCCTGACATGAGAGTGAGTGACTGGCAAGACTGGAAATTATCACCCATTAAAAAAAAGAAAGAAAGATAGGAGTGAAGCAGATCACTCCCATCCTTATCCTGTCCTTATCATGCAATTGTGCAAAGATTATCACATGTGTTGTGCTTATCCTATTATCATAATCATTATTATTATCATTATTGTTTTCTTAAATGCCGCCTTTTTCCCAATATAAGGACTGAAGATGGTGATGTAAAACAATACAGTTAAAAACAACAAAAAAAAATTAAACAATTTTAAGGATTAAAATAGTTATAATTTAAAATATAATATATTAAAATACAAACCATTAAAATTTATTTAGCCTAGCATTAAAAACCCAGTCTTTCTCCACTTAATAGGCCTGACTGCACAGGAATATATTTACCTGACATCAGAATCCTGGCCTCTCTAGGGAGGGAGTTCCAAAGCCTGGGAGCAGCCACTGAGGTGCCCTCTCTCTTGTTCCCACCAAAGGGTGAGGTGAGAGGGTGGTGGGACAGAGAGTAAAGCCTCTCCCAATGATCTCAGTACTCTGTGGACACATACAGGGAGACTGATTATTGCATTAATAAAGTAGTATTGTCCCATCACTTTTCATTAACAGAAACTTCCATTAACGAAAAGTGATGGGACAGTTCCACTTCATTGATGGGATAATGATGGGATAAGTGTGATGTATTCTGATAATCTTTGTGCAGTCACTTCCATCCTTTTTCATGTGTCATAATCTCCACTGTCGGATGCACAGGGTGGCTCAGCAGGGAACATGTGCAGACAGACAGACAGCCCAGTGAAGGAACATGGGGCTCCATATCTTGCTGGAAGATTTGTAGTAAGAGATAAGGTTTTTAAAAATTCATGTTAAGGGTATTATACATGCCATACATACCAGACATCATCCAGACTGCACCAGAACTGGGGTTTGAGCTTGCGATGTCTGAACAGGATGCCACTAGAATGAAGGAGGGAACAAGTTTTTTGGCCCAGTGGGACAAGACCAAAGATGGAGACAAAGAAAGAATGAAAGATAATTCATAGTTAAGGATAAGTGAATGATAACTGCTGGCAGAAGATATCTAATCTCCTCTTGACTGTATCTTTCAGAACTATGATGATAACTGTTGTTTAGGCCTGACGGAAGATTATCGATCACAGCAGTATTTATACTGTTCAGCCCTCAGTGTCTTAGAAAACATGGCCTATCTCAGTGGCATACCTATGACTCATGTCACTAAATGTGTGTGTAGCTTCCAGGAGATAGTACTGAGGCCTGAAACCAGACTGAAATTGATTCAATAATCTGTTTCCTCCAAAAACAACTAAAGCTGCCCAGCCACCACACCACCACACACTTAAGCAATTTGGCTAATTACAGAATATAACTGATAGTTCTCACATACTTCTGGGTCCTTCTTAGAGAGGGTTTCTTTAGGAGATGGCAGTATAAAAATATATAGAAATTTAATTCAATCTTTTGGCTGGTTGAAGAAGATTAAAGAGGTCATCCTGGATTAGACAGAGTAGTTACCTAGTCCAAAATTCTGTTCACATAGAGGCCAAGCAGTTGCATATAGGAAATCCACTAGTAGGACATTATTGCAATTGCACCCTCCATAAACCACTCCTCAGCAACTGAAACATAAAGGAATATTGCCTCTGACTCAAGGAGAAATATAGCCATCTCAATGAGTAGACACTGATGGCTCCATCCTCCATAAATTTATCCAGCTCCTCTGCCTTAAAAAAAAACAATTATTGGGAACCTTATATATCTATTCAATTCATAGCTTGTTTTCTCACAGCATGGGTCTCAAGGGGGATCCACGTGTGCACAAATTATATACATTGAATAAAACTGTGTCCAAAATATGTGTCTGGGAAAAAATATACAGAAAAAATAATTAAAATATTTCAATGAGTGTGCACACTAGGAAAAGACATAAAAATGTGTACACATGGGGAAATGTGAAAAATAATGTATACAGATTTTATGAAGGCACTTTAAGATTTTGCCACATACAAAGACAGATACAAAAGTGTTCTGAAACAAATTTGGGTTCAGGGAAATAAAGACAATATGCTCAGGCATGCAATTTTTCAAGAAACGTATGCACAAAAATGAAATATGGGCTTAATTTAACCTTTTAATATTCCTGTAAGAAACTTTAGCACTTGGATAGCTTCCATCTTCTTTATCATAAACTGTGATAAAAGTCAAGCAAAATATGTACAATATCACTAATTTGTTATTCCAAAATAGTGCAAATTGCCACTAAATAAATAAAGGCAGGCACCATGTGTTTTCAAATAGAGCATCATTCAGGCATTCTGCATATAGGTGCAGAACTCATGTAAAGAGCTGGAATGGGAACAAATGTTTATCATCATCCACTCCACACATAAGCCATCACATATGGACAATGATGTTTCTTTGTTGACTTTTCTACTCACCCTCTTACTTCCAGATCATGGGAATAGCCTTCACATGTACATTTGAAATGACTCTACTCTTCAGAAAACCACTTTCCATGTGTGTGGAAAAATGGAACTACAACACAGGGGACAGGACTTGTGTGGTCATCCCCACTCACTGTACCCACACCTTGCCTTTCACCACATTCAGAATGTCCACATAAGGCTTAGGTGTCCCTAATTTACTAAAATAATGTTATATTTAGGAATAATTCCATTCCAGTCAACTTTGCTGCCATGTTTTCCAGTGCTATATTTATAGGAGCCATATTCTACGGAAAGCTATAAAATAGCAAATAAAATGTTGCACAGCAACAATGTTCCAAAACACACTAAATAAATAACCCAGTTTGAGACTGCTTTAACTGTCCTAGCTCAGTGCTAAGGAATCCAGGGAACTGCAGTTTATTGTAGAACCAGATTTATCTAACAGAGAAAGCTAAATGTCTCACAAAACTATACAAAACCCAGAATTCCCTAGCATTGAGCCAAGAGAGTTAATGCTGTCTCAAATTGGCTTATTTCTGCAGTGTATTTTGGACGAATATTATTCACAGAGTACAGGCATCTATGTAGGGGAAGTATGGAAAGAAACGGAAACATTGATGTCAATTGCACTTTTAAGGAAGAGAGCAACCTCTCTTCCTTAAAAGTAGTGATGCATTGTTCAGTACAGGGTAAAAGTGTATATTGGTGAAGAATGAGAGATCTGAAAAAGCATGCCTCATTTGAATTTGGTTGCTACACAATGAACAGTTCTACAGCCTCTTTTTAGGTCCCAATGGGTTTGAACAGCTAAAGTTTCACATTATCTCCAGGCATTCTCAGTGATGCTCTCCAATGTGATTCAGTGAAAATCTAATTCTGAAATATGTGAACTCAGTTCAAATCATATTTTTGATGCAAGACAATGAATATTTTTAATTAAACTGGCACCGAAAACCTAAATATTTCAGCTCACAACACGCTCACACTAACATCAGGGGAATTAAAATGTACATTCCTAAGCGTTCATAATGATGAAATTCAAAATGTTATTGTGTTTTTAAATGATTCCTATTGTTAAGAAGCATATTCATTATGCTACAATGGCTGCACATCTAATTCCACAGCAGGGAATGTGTGCAAAATACAATATTGCATGTAGCAATAATAATAGATTAAAACACAGAAAAATCCAATAAGATGAAATACAGTGCTGGATCCTAAACACCGGCATTGGAAGAAGAAATCACCACATAATGTCATTTGTGATTAACATTGTTTTTCATTTCAGCCTATATTGTATGCTAATTGTTCTGATAATTAAGACAAACTTGGCATGATAATTCACCGTAATGATTTTAGCACGAAGGAGTGTTCCCAGCCAAACTCCCCCCCCCCCCACACACACACTCCTAATCCTCTGATCTATGAGATTTGGATGAAAAGAGTGCTTTTTCTTTTACCTTCTCTTGAAGCCAAAGGACAGCCAACTTGGAACACCCTTGAATTAAAAGAATAACCTGTAAGGTAATAAGAAAATTTTAAATAACTAATGTTGTACATAGACTTTTGGGGGGTTTTCAGGCTATGTGGCCATGTTCTAGAAGAGTTTATTCCTGATGTTTTGCCAGCATCTGTGGCTGTCATCTTCAGAGAATGCTGGCCTGGAAAAGAGTTGGGTATATATATATATATATATAGATAGATAGATATAGATATAGATATATATACAGTGGTCCCCCGGGTTACGAAATTAATTCGTTCCGGCTACGTTTTCGTAAGCCGAAAATTTCATAACCCGGGGCCTATTTCCCATAGGAAATAGGCAATCCGTTCCCCGGGCCTGGCGGGGGGCTCCTGGCTGAGGAAAGGAAGGTCCGATCCGGCGGATCGGGCCTTCCTTTCGTCAGCCGCGGGGGCCTCCTGGCTGGGGAAGGGAAGGTTCCCTTCCCCAGCCAGGCTGGGCCTCCGGGCCTGACGCGGAAGGAGGCCCGATCCCGCCGGGTCGGGCCTCCGCGCCTGACGCGGAAGGAGGCCCGACCCGGCGGGATCGGGCCTCCTTCCGTGTCAGGCACGAAGGCCCAGGCCGGCTTCCGAAGCCGGCCTGGGCCTCCGCGACTGACATGGAAGAAGGCCCGATCCCGCCGGGCCGGGCCTCCTTTCGATGGGCGCGAAGGCCCAGCCCGGCTTCCGAAGCCGGCCTGGGCCTCCGCGCCTGACACGGAAGGAGGCCTGATCCCGGCGGGTCGGGCCTCCTTTCGATGGGCGCGAAGGCCCAGGCCGGCTTCCGAAGCCGGCCTGGGCCTCCGCGCCTGACGCGGAAGGAGGCCCGATCCCGCCGGGTCGGGCCTCCTTTCGATGGGCGCGAAGGCCCAGGCCGGCTTCCGAAGCTGGCCTGGGCCTCCGCCCCTGACGCGGAAGGAGGCCCGATCCTGCCGGGTCGGGCCTCCTTTCGTTGGGCGCGAAGGCCCAGGCCGGCTTCCGAAGCTGGCCTGGGCCTCCGCGCCTGACGCGGAAGGAGGCCCGATCCCGCCGGGTCGGGCCTCCTTTCGTTGGGCGCGAAGGCCCAGGCTGGCTTCCGAAGCCGGCCTGGGCCTCCGCGCCTGACGCGGAAGGAGGCCCGATCCCGCCGGGTCGGGCCTCCTTTCGTTGGGCGCGAAGGCTCGCGCCCAACGAAAGGAGGCCCGACCCGGCGGGATCGGGCCTCCTTCCGTGTCAGGCCTAGCCTCGGAGAAAAAGGGACGCCGTTTCGTCCCTTTTCCTCCGAGGCCAGGCTTCGGAGGAAAAGGGACGAAACGGCGTCCCTTTTTCTCAGAGGCTAGGCCTCGGAGAAAAAGGGACAAAACGGCGTCCCTTTTTCTCAGAGGCTAGGCCTCGGAGAAAAAGGGACAAAACGGCGTCCCTTTTTCTCAGAGGCTAGGCCTCTGAGAAAAAGGGACAAAACGGCGTCCCTTTTTCTCAGAGGCTAGGCCTCGGAGAAAAAGGGACGAAACGGGGTCCCTTTTTCTCAGAGGCTAGGCCTCGGAGAAAAAGGGACGAAACGGGGTCCCTTTTTCTCAGAGGCTAGGCCTCGGAGAAAAAGGGACGAAACGGGGTCCCTTTTTCTCCGAGGCTAGGCCTCGTAGGAAAAGGAACGAAACGGCCTTTCGTCCCTTTCTCTCCGAGGCTAGGCCTCGTAGGAAAAGGAACGAAACGGCCTTTCGTCCCTTTCTCTCCGAGGCTAGGCCTCAGAGGAAAAGGAACGAAACTGCGTCCCTTTTTCTCCGAGGCTAGGCCTCGGAGGAAAAGGGACGAAACGGGATGTCCCTTTTTTCGGATCCCGGGGGATCCTTCGGATCCCGGGGGATACTGAAGCGGTCCCACCGGTTTCGGATCCCGGGGTTTTCTTAACCCGGGGGATTCGTATCCCGGGGGACCACTGTACTGTGTGACCCTGGAAAGGGAGGAATGATTTGCATGTTGATCTGTGTATTGTTCTGTTGCTAATGGCAGGCCTCAGGGTGGGAGGATATGCAAAGAAGATTAGTATCTGTTTGATTAGTGATCATTGTCTGCTGGGAAACCCCTGACCCTGGGTGGTTTCTCATTTGCATTTGCTGAGTTTTAATCTTGCTGATTTTCTGGACTGGTAGGCTAACTTTGTTTCCTTTCAGGGTATTTTCTTTCCTGTTGAAGTTGTCCAGTTTTTTGTGGATTTCAATGGCTTCCCTGTGCATCCTGACATGATGGTTGTTAGCATGGTCCAGAATTTCAGTGTTTTCGAACAGCATTTTATGCTCAGGATGGTTTATAGCATACTCTGCTACTTCTGATTTTTTCCAGCTGACCTAGTCTGCTGTGTCTCTCATGTTCCTTGATTCCTGTTTGCACACTGAGTTTGGTGGTCCCTATGTAGACTTGTCTGGAGCTGCATGGAATGTGGTAAACTCCTGCAGCTGTGGAAGGGTCTATCTTGTATTTCACTGAGCACAGCATTTGCTGGACTTCCTTGGTTGGTTTGTAAGCCTTATGGAGGTTGTGTTTCTTCACCACTTTCCCTGTTCTGTCTGTGTCTCCTTTGATGTATGGTAAAAATATCTTCCGTTTGGATGGTTGCTTGTCTTGAGTCTTCTGGGTTTTTCTGGGCCTGGCAGCCCTTTTGATGTCAGTGCTGGAGTAAAGCCCAGTCTAGGTGCTTCAGTTCATCTTCCAAGAAGTTCACAGATCCGTTTTGCCCGGTCTATCAGTGTTTTTATTGTGCTTCTTTTTTGTCCTGGGGGATGGTTGGAGTTCTTGTGCAGGTATGTATATGTAGGTTTTCTGTATACTGTTTGGCCCAAACGTTGGTTTGGTTTGCAGATGACTAGGACATCTAAGAATGGCAGAATGACAGATGCTGATAAAACATCAGAAATAAACTCTTCTAGAACATGGACACATAGCCTGAAAAACCCACAAAAATCTATGGATGCCAGCCATGAAAGCCTTCAACTAATTTTGTACAGCTGCAAGGAGTGAACCGGATATACATAGTGAAATCTGGCAAGGAAAGCACTTGGTCTCAGTCTCCTTTTCAATATAGAAATAATAACAATAATGGCCCACTGTAAAGAACAGTCAGAATTATGCCAGGCTAGCAACAGCCAATTAGGAGAAAGCTAGCTAGAGCCAATCAGGTGTCAGCTGGTGACAGCCAATAGAATATTGGCTGGTAAGAGGAAGAGAATTGTAACATTTGTAATTCATATTGATTTTTGTTCTGCTGCTAGGCAGTGCTGGAGATTGTTGTTTAATTACTAAGATATGTTATGCCTCCACTAATATGCTATGTTTGTATTTTGTATTTTTGTACTCTTTATTATGTATTTTTTCCTTTTTTGTATAATTATGGTTTTGTTATTATATTTGCTGTTATGTATTTGGTAGGGAGTGTGTCTTGTATTTTTGATCCGTCTGCTTTGTAACCTGCCTTGATTCTGCAAGGAAAAGGTGGAATATAAATAAATCATAAAAATAAATCATATTAGAATTCAGTTGCAGACATTTGGAATCAGATAGGGTTTTGGTTTCAGACAGTTAGGGTCTGGTTGTGTGAAAGTCCAGAAGTTAAGAACTGTGAGAACTAAAGTCTGGAAGGGAATGACTTAGCTCTAGAACAGGGTCTGATAGGGAACAAGTTCAGAAATGAGGGACTTGGTTCTACTATAGCACTCCAAGTGAGGGAGTTGCTGGTCTGATATCCTGAGGGATAGGATTAGCCTGAGAGGTACTATAGAGATAAGGTCAGAAAAATAACAGTAAATGAGGACAGTGTGTGAGCCCTAAGTGTTCTCTAGAAAGAGAGAGAAAAAAGTAACAAAGTGTAACTAAAGGCAACAGAGTGAAACAATAACAAGTGAATGCACCAGCTGACAAGTGAAACATTATTAAACTATTTTCCAAATAAAGTTTTTATTTTTAATTACTTACAAGATGTCTGGGTCTGAAATAAGTAACCACGCTACTAGGTATGATCTAAAAGTGAATTCTAAAAAGGAGAAATAAGCAGTTTTGATAGTTCTCATCACATAATTTGGTGGCAGCAGTGGGATGACAAAACCCATGGGGCTGTCCTGAATAAGAAAACAGTTGGGTGAGTGGGACTCATTGTGACACCCACATTTCAGAATTCAGGATAAAACTATTCACAAGTTATTGATGAATTTCAGCACTTTTAACAGAGTTCTTGTTAGCTGCCCTCAATTCGACTCGACTCATGGTGGCTCTATGGATCAGACATTTCCAAGACCCCCTATCCTCTACGTCATTGCTCAGGTCCTGTAGGTTCAGGTCTGTGGTCTCCCTGATTGAGTCTAGCCATCTAGCTTATGGTCTTTCTCTCTTTCTGCTGTCTTCCACATTTCCTAGCATCATTGCCTTTTCTAATGATACTTTTCTTCTCACGGTGTGTCCAAAGTATGACAACCTCAATTTAATCACCCAGGCTTCCAGAAAAAAATTTGAACTTAATCTGTTCAAGGATTCCCCCCCCCCCCCTTTCCCTTATTTTGGATATACTTATTTTGGATATTAGTAGTTCATGTGCTGCAGACCATGTGCTGCTAGTAGTCTGACCTGATCTCATTTTTGGAGCTTCTTCACCTTCTGTTGGCTATTATGTAATCTATCTGGGTTTTGTGTTGCATACAGTCTCCCCTCTGATTTCTGATGGCACTTATATGATATGTATATAAGAAACATTCTCTTTATGAATAATGTGTCTCCATTGGTTTTGTGACATACTTGGATGTGTGTAAGAACATCACATTAAGTTGCAGTCTTCTCGACTGTACCTATCAACCACTCCGGAGCAAAATTCCTCCAGGAAATATACTAACATTGCTGTGTATAATCACCCTGTCCCACACGGCATGTAGGAACTGATACCAAGAGTTAAGTGCACAACCTTCACTGGATGAAGCTGCATTAATTCATAATATGAGATTCTATGTTTAGAATCTGATTTATAACATCTTAATAGTAGGGTTGAATGAGCTTAAATTACTTTGAAGTTGCCAGATCTTATCTGATCTTGGAAGCTAAGCAGGATCAAGCCTGGTTAATACTTGGATGGTAGACCAGGTTCAGTAAACTCTAGGAAGGCATGTTTGATAAGCCATGTTTGAGAATTCCTTACATAGAAAACTCTTTAAAATTCATCAAAAATCAACAAGCAACTTGAAGGCACAAAAACACCCAAAGTGGTCAAGCTGAACTTTCTCCTATCTCAATTGGTATGTCAGCTTCACCCTTTCCTAAAAAGATGACAGAATTAACTTTACCTTTAGTCATGATTTTGTAGCTCCAGATAGAGTTACATGGGACCAGCATCAGGATAATGTATCAAATCTGGCCTTCAAAGGAGGCTTTTAGAAAAGTCTGATAGCCTGTTGGTCTCCATCTCTGTTTGCTTTGACTCAGATTGGTGCCCCCTTTTTAAAATACTGGTGATTATCTTTCATTGCTGGGGTTTATTTTATTTTAATTATTTTGATTTTTTTTTACCCTAACAGTTGTTGGAGATAACCCAATGTGGCTTATAAGAAAATATTAAAGCATATAAGGCTCAAATCACAGTTTGGGAATCTTATATAAAACCATATGTCACCTCATTAGAAGTAAACCAAAAGAATCAGTGCTAGCTTGTAAACAACAAAAAGCCATGACTTAAACTCAACATCCCTCTTCCCCTACAGTTCCTGAATTCCAGATGAAACTTTTTCATTTTCTATTTTCTATTTTCCCTCTGCCCTTGGGTCTGCCTGCACATGAACTGTGGATGGTGTTTCTTGACTACAGGAACAGGTTTTTGAGTTGCAAAGAAAGCTACAATGAGAAAGAGAGATTCTAGGAATATAATTATTTAGCTGGTTTTATTGGGACTAGATGATGAAGACTGTTTGCACAGTTTTGATGTGTTACTTTCCCCCCCATTTTTAAGTAGATGTATCAATAACCAAAGATGGGGAAATGTGTGAATATTCTTTATATCCCTATTGTCTTCCTTCTTCTTTTGTGGTCAACCAGTAGAAGTTCAGCACTGGATCCTGTCCAATAACAGAAATGTGTAAACAAAATTCACATCACAGCAGAATCCAAAATAAACATAACAGTATTAACTTAGCCAATGTCTTTTTGAAGCAGATAGGTCATACCTTGATGTCTGGAAGTGTACAGTGTCATGTTATAAAACACTGCTCCATAGAGAGTATCTCACAGAGCTGGTGCCACAAGTTGGCAAGCCCCCATTTAATGCTAATAGACATCCACTATATTCCATTTAATTTGATGTAGTTGCTATATTACAGATTGCCTCATGTCTTGCAGGGAACAACAAAAAACTCAATGACACACAGTATGCTTTGAGGCCTCTGATGCTTGCTCAGGGGCTTATAAGTACTGCAAAGTCTGAGAAGTCCACCAACTCAGTTTAACAATGTAGACCTCTGCTGTTCTTGTGTACATGCTTTTATGTGTGTTAAAGTAACACTTCTGCTGATCTCAAAAATGCTCTAATTAAAACTGATTTCATATATAAATCATACTCACTGAACTTTTGTTTAGTCATATTGTAATTATAGGACTTTCTCCTCTGTATAATGATACTAATTCTTTCTGTTCTTGCTTTGTTTTGCAGATGGAAGAGGGATTGTTCAAAATAAAGATGTTTGGCTTTCTAATCGAAGATTATTTAAAGAATGCCAGACAAACAAAGGAATACAACATCCCCATACAATATGGAACAGATTCCAACTGGGTAAGCGGCATTGTCAAAAAAGGGGAAAAAAAAGAAAGGAAAAAAAAAACTAAACAGGCCATCTGGATTTTAAAAATGTTGTCAAGGGGGCATCACTAAACTGGTAAACTAGGAACCTCATGTTGGCACCTAATGATATGAAATATTTTTGTCTTGTCTGGTTCATAAGTCTATGATTTAAAAACAGCACAAATGATTCCTGCAGGCAGTGTAGAAAGTTTTGCAATATTATTATTATTATTAACCTTTATTTATATAGCGCTGTAAATTTACACAGTTCTGTACATACAATCTTAAATTAGATGAATCCCTGTCCTCAGGCTTACAGTCTAAAAGCAACTACACAAAAGGTAGAGGGGAAGGTGATGGGAAAGGGGGTGAGGTCCAGTGGTTCTTCTCTCCCTCTGGGGCCAGGACCAAGACAGATGGACTGGAGGGAGGGCAAGGTTTCTTGATACATAGTTAGAAGGAGGCATCCTGGGGCAGATGGCACAATCCTGGGAGCGCTTCCCTAAACAATATAGTCTTTAACTTAATATTGAACCTGGTTAGAGAAGTGATGAGGCGTATATGTGAGGGAAGAAGGTTCCAGGAGTGAGGGGCAGCAAGTGAGAAGGGACGAAACCGGGACAGGGCAGTGGAAATCCTCAGCTGGGACAGGAGGCCTTGACTACTAGAACGGAGGGTACAAGAAGAAGTGTGAGGAGAAAGAAGTTCAGACAAGTAAGGAGGGGCCAGTCCATGGAGGGCTTTGAAAGTCAACAACAAAAGCTTGTACTGGGTGCGGAAAGGGAAGAGGAGCCAATGAAGGGAGGAGAAAAGAGGAGAAACATGGTCAAAGCGGCGAGTGGATGTAATAATACGTGCAGCTGGGTTCTGGATAGAGATTAGAGGATGGAGGTGAGAGAGAGGAAGCCTGTCAGAAGAAGGTTACAATAATCTAGTCATGATACCACTAGGGCATGGACCAGAGTCTTGGCAGTGGACGCCGAGAGGAAAGGACAGATTTTAGCAATGCTGTAAAGAGAGAATCTACAGGTCTTGGCAGTGGCCTGAATCTGGGGAGCAATTGACAGAGAGGAATCAAAAATGAAGCCAAGACTGCAGGCTTGCTAAACCGGTTGAATAGAAATGCCGTCAACAGAAACAGAAAAGGAGTATTGAAGGGTGGACTTAGGTGGAAAGACGAGAAGCTCTGTCTTAGACATGTTGAGAGATGGTACCCAGACAAGAGGAGACTTGCTGTTCAAGCCCCAGTGAAAGGTCAGGGGTTGAAAGATACAGCTGAGTGTCATCGGCATACAGATTAGGAGAAACCAAAAGAACTGATGAGTTTACCAAGGGATAGTGTGTATAGAGAGAACAGAAGGGGACCCAGGACAGAGCCATGAGGAACTCCTACAGATAAGGGAGCAGAGGAGGAAGTCTGACCACCTGTGACCACTGCAAAAAATCTGTCTGACAAGTAAGATTTAAACCAGTTGAGAACAGAGTCGGAGAACCTGAGGTCAGAAAGTAGGTCAAGCAAGAGACATTGGTCCATGGTGTCGAAGGCCGCAGACAGATCTAGAAGAATGAGAATAGAGTAGAGGCCATTCGCCTTGGCCTGCAAGAGATCATTTGAAATTTTGGTGAGAGCCTTCTCTGTAGAGTGCTGTGGGCGGAAACCAGACTGAAACAGGTCTAGGATGGATTTGGCTTCAAGAAACTCAAGACAGTGAGAATAAACTACCTGTTCCAGAACCTTAGCGAGAAAAGGAAGAAGAGAGATCGGACGGTAGCTAAACAGAGAAGAGGGGTCGAGAGAGGGTTTCTTCAGGATTGGGGAAACGAGAGCATGTTTGAAATCCGAAGGGAAGGATCCCAAAGAGAGAGAGAGAGATTAAAGATATAGAGGAGCGAGGGCAGAAAAGAAGGGGTTATAGAGATTAGAAGATGGGAGGGGATAGGATCAAGAGAACAAGTTGTAGGTTTGGAAGTATTTAATTATTATTATTATTATTATTATTATTATTATTATTATTTCTAGCCCGCCCCTATGAGCGAGCAATTGGGGCGGGGTACAATTTAGCAGTGTAAAGAGTTCATCCAGAGAAACAGGTGGAAACACAGAGAGTTTATTAGTAGAGGGGACAAGGAAATTGGTGGTAGGGGGCAAATCAGGAGGAACAATTTCAGATCGGATAGTAGTGACTTTTGTGAGGAAGTAGTTGGCAAAATCAGTTGGGGAAAAAGATGAGAAGACAGGGGGAGAGGAAGGTTTTAGCAGTGTGTTGAAGCAGGAGAACAAACTCTGTGGGCACCTCTCATTGGCGCAGATTTATAGTAATTCTTTTTTGCCATAGACAGGGCGCGTGAGAAGGATAAAAGAACAAATTTATAGTGAATGAAATCAGCCCAGTCCCTGGACTTTTTCCAAAGGCGTTCAGCTGCTTGAGAGCAGGACCAGAGAAACTTAACTGTGGGAGAGAGCCAGGGCTGAGGCTTAAATGTAGAGGAGGACTTGCGAACAGATACAGGGGCAAAGCAGTCAAGGGTTGAAGAGAGAGTGAAGTTGAATAAAGACATTGCTGAGTCGGCAGAGTCCCCAGGATTTAAAGAAGAGAGAGAAGAATCAACAGATTGAAGATTACGAAAAGTGTGTTGAACAACGTGACGAGGAGGTGGGATATAAGTAAGAGTAAAAGAAATTAGATGATAAATGGACTCTTGATATTTAACCTAAGGTATTGATTTTAGTTTTGAAAATATTTTCTAGTTCAACGGGCCAAAAAAAAATGATGAAACTAATTAAGCAATTATTATTATTTATCTATTTTAGTATATTCTGACATATATCATATCCCCAGCTTTGTCCACTTGTAGTTAAATATTGACATCTTTCAAAATAATTGTAGCAGTGGAAATAGGAAGATCTGAAGTTTGAAGGAACAACTTTAATGTATGAGAGTAAGAACGCTGATGAATCCACAATATCTGAGAAAAGACATTCAAGGCAAGAGCACACCCTCTAAGGATGTGCACCCCTCTTTACGCTAAAGGTTCACTTAGCCTCTGGAATGCCCTGTGGAGCATGATGCAGATTCTATTGCATGGGAATACAAAGTTTCAGCCTTTATGAGCAGACTGTTGGCTGCTTTCCCAGACAGCAGCCATCTTGATCATCTTGCTCAGGAATGGTAAAAGAGGGAACGCTTTATAGTTGTTTTTGTCCTGGGGGACTAGGGATGGCTGTTTCAGCAGATGTTTTATCATTGCCTCTTTTAAGGTAGATGGAAAATGTGTATTCCCTAAAAGATGCATTAATTATATAACTTAGAAGCATCTTAGTTGCTTCCCCCCCCCCCCCCCCCCCCCCGATGACCAGCCATGAAGAGCAAGGGCCGAGAGAGCATGTAGTCTTTTCATACTCCCAAGAAGCTTGTCCACATCATCGGTACTCACAGACTCAAACTGATCCAGAATAACATGTCTCTTCCAACTCTATGATTCTGTTCACGGAGCCACTGGATACCTCTCCTGTCGCTTCTGCACTAATATCTGTGTCCAAGATGGCTCTTATCTGAGAGATTTTATCTGTGAAATGGTTTTTTAAAGTGTCACATCAAGCTATGGTAGGTTCTAATAAAGGGGTCTGGATGGAGGGCATCTACGTTAGATCCCTTACCACCCTGAACAGCACTGCCGGACGAGACTTCACAGATGCAATATGTGCAGTGGAGAAAGACTTTTTCACTGCATCTATTGCCACTCCATAGGAATCAAGAAATCCTTATGGCACATCTTGTCAGATGGGAGTCAAGTTTTTCACCAGTGGAGCTCTAGTAATTGTCTCACCTGCTTCATTGTCCTAAGATCTTCCATGTACCAGGGCTTGCGATTTGAAGTGGGTTGGAAAGGACGCTTGGGAGCGATTGTGTCTATAGCCCTAGTAAGATCATTATTCCAAGTATTAATCAGCCAGTGACAGAATTGCTGGCATCACCAATTATTAGACCCTCTAGGGCTTTGTGGAACCTATCAGTTTCCATCAATCTTCAAGGGTGTACCTTTCTAATTGTTCCTCTACCCCCGATGAGAGGGAATAGTGGCCTTCAGTCCAACCTTGCCCAGGAAATGATCCGTCCAAGACAATATGGAGATATTAACTACCTCCACCCATGGATATAATAATAATATAATAATAAATTTTATTTATATACCGCTTTTCCAAAGAGATCAAAGCTGTTTACAAAAGTAGATAAACAAATACACAAAATACATAAATGATTTACATAAACAAATAAATTAAATATCTAAATACACAACATATAAAATAGATTTATAATATAATACCAAGGTAGAAGAAAAAATAAAAATATGAAAAATTCAAAAATACAAAATACAATACATAACATATTACAGTGGTCCCCCGGGTTACGAAGGTAATCCATTCCGGATTACCTTTCATAACCCGGAAATAATCATATCCCGGGGGACCGCTTTAAGGGACGGACCGCGCAGCTGATTTAAAGGGGCCACGCGGTTTTCCCTTTCGTTCCCCGGGGGATCCTTCGGATCCCGGGGGAATTTTGGCGGTCCCGCCGGTTTCGGGTCCCGGGGATTTCGTTCCCCGGGGGATTCGTAAACCAGGGGACCACTGTACTAACTAAAGTATAACATGGCATATAATCGATTAACAATAATCAACTCTACCCTGGAAGAAAAAATACTAAAATATTAAGGCAGCAATGGTGCAATTAAAACAAAGAACTCTTACATATACTCTTACAAACCTTGTAAAACAGAATTCTTCACAACTACAATTAAAAAAAGACAATTAAAATAGATCAAAGGCCAGGGGGGAAAACCAAACTAAATATTGCTCACTAAATTGTATAACAATGTTAATATTACCCTAGACAATATTAGCAACTGGTCTAAGGTGCCTCTATCACAAGCATGCCTCCTCTCATACAGCAGGGGTGGAGTAGTGTTCCTGGGCACAAAGATCTCTGAGACGGCTTTTAAAGGTGCTTCCTCTTACACAGCAGGGCTGGAGTAGTGTTCCTGGGCTTAAAGGTCCCTGAGCTGGCTTTTAAAGGTGCCTCTCTCACAGGCATGCCTCCTATCACACAGCAGGGCTGGAGTAGTGTTCCTGGGCTTAAAGGTCCCTGAGCTGGCTTTTAAAGTGCCTCTCTCACAGGCACACCTCCTCTTACACAGCAGGGCTGGAGTAGTGTTCCAAGCAAAAGACCACATCAAGGGTATGACCTGCACAGTGTGTAGGCCTGGAGACTAATGTTTGTCATGGAGGCCATGAACTCCTGAACTGCACCTGTTAAGTTTGTTGAACCAGCCTTGAGGGGTATGTTGAGGTTACCCAAGACTAAACGCCTAGGTGACACCAACACCAGCTCCGAGACAAGTTGTATCAACCTCCTGCTCAATTCAGGATCTCCAGTTAGAGTACCCCTAGCAAGTAGCTCTCCAGTCTTTTTTGAAGACATCCAGAGGAAACCTCACCACCTCTCTAGAGAAAGGGTTCCATTTCTGAGACATTCCCAAGACATTCCTTCTAATATTCAATCAAAATCTGCCCTCCTATAACTTAAAAGCACGAAACCTAGTTCTGCCCTTCAAGACAGTATAGAATAAGCCTATACCCTCCTCTTTGTGACAGTAAAAGAGTGTGATCATGGCATGCTTGTCTTCTCTTCACCAAGCTGAACATGCCCAGTTCCTTCAACCTTTCTTCATATGCTTTGTTCTTCATACTTCTTATCATCTTTGCTGCCCTTCTTACACTTGCTCTAACTTGTCTATATTCTTCTTAAAATTTGGCACCCCGAACTAGACACTATACACCAAATGAGGTCTGGCAAGCATAGAATATATTTGGGTATTATTTCCTTGCACTTGGAAACTATGGATGTATCAATGCAGATTAAGAGTGCCTCTACTCTGTAATTTGAAAAGACTTTAAGTACTGTAGCACCAACCTAGGGGATCCTGGGATTTGTAGTTTTGCAAGGCCCTTTAGCTTTCTCTGCCACAACATGCTGGTGACTCAAAAAATTACAAATCCAAGGATTCTGTTGGATGGAACCATGGCCCTTAAAGTGGTTTCAAACTGCATTATTTCTACATTGTATATTCAACTGGAGATAGCATTTGCCTTCTTTGCTGCAGCATCAAACTGTTGGCTCATAATCAACCATAATCCCAAGATCCTTTTCACGTGTAGTACCGATAAACCAAATACCCCTTATCTTATACCTTTGGGTTTGGTTTTTGTGGCATAAATGTAGAATTCTTCATTTGTCTCTGCTGAATTCATTTTATTAATTTCAGCCCAATTTTCTATTCTCTCAAGGTGCTTTTGAATTCTGTTCCTATCTTCCAATGTATTAGCTAACCTTCCCAGCTATGTATCACCTACAGTCATCTGTGTTAAGTTAACCAGAACACAATTTGACATGTTGCTACCTGTATGAAGCGTAAAATAATAATACTAAAAAAGGACAATGAAGAAAGTACAAAACCAGAATAAGGAAAAGTTTTGACTATTTATTTATTTATATGCCACTTTGTCCCAAATTGAAATAAGGTGGCTCACAAAAGCACCTGAAAAACAACAATAAAATAGTGCAATTTTAAAACACAATTGAAACACCATATTATATATAATATAACAAGTCATAAATATAACAAGTCAGAAATAAAACAAGTCACAAATGTAAAATCTTTTAAAATGCTAAGTTAAAAATACACTGCTCAAATACCATTGTTACCAATTTCACTACAGGCCTTTGGTTTTGCACTATTCTTTGGAATAACCTATATAACACCATTAAAAACATACCAAAAGCATGCCTCCCTATGCTCGCTTATGTATTAAAACCTCCTTGAAAAGCTAAATTTTTGCTTACTTGTGAAAGGAGAACTGAGAGAGGGAGTTACAAACAGTGGGAACAGCCACTGAGAAGGCTCTCTCTTGTGTCCTCACCAAACAAGCCTATGATGCTTGCATGACTGAGTGAAAGCATTCACCTGAAGATCTTAGCATTCTGGCAGGTTCAAATAGGAAGCTATGGTCTTTCAAATAGTCTGGACGTAAGTCTGAATTATGTGCTAAATATTTAAAAACTTAGATCAAGCAGTTAAAATAAAGCTAGACAAGGAAAAATGTGGGTGTTTGGGAAGGGCAAAGAGAGGTGGCATCACATACCATCCTGAAATAAGACAGGATAGAAAAATGAGTAGTGGAGGAATTGAGATTGGGGGGAAAAGAGAACAAGAAGCTTATTTCTCAGTCTAAATAACCTGGCTTACCTCATCTGAACTGAAGCCTAAATTAGGAGGGAGTTACAAACAGTGGGAACAGCCACTGAGAAGGCTCTCTCTTGTATCCTCACCAAACAAGCCTACGATGCTTGCATGACTGAGTGAAAGCATCTGAACTGAAGCCTAAATTAGGAGGCAGCTGGGTCCTACCACAAGAATTTTGCTTCTGAAGCCACTGGGTGAGTACAGCCTGGCTGCATCCCGGGTCCCAGCAAGCTCCGGCAGCCTTATTTCAAAGCCGGAGCTTTCAACTTGGCAAAATGGCTGCCAGAGCTCACCTGGGACCTGGAATGCAGCCAGGCTGTACTTGCGCAGTGGCGTTGGTAGCAAAATCCTAGTGGTAGGACCCAGATGCCTCTCAATTTAGGCTTCAATTCAGATGAGGTAAACTGGGTTACTTAGGATGAGTGATAAGCTCTCAAGTTTCAAATCCATCTCCTTCTCTAATCTGGGTGAGCAATCAGGACAGGGTACAACATATAAAATACAAATACAAATACAATTAAAACATAGCAACCCAATCCTTCCTCCTGCCCCTTAAGATTGAATTAAATTGAGATAAGATTAAAAAACAGTAGAATAAAACCATAAAACATTAATGTGACACTTGTTAAAAATGAATAGGCGGCCTCGAATGACTAATGTCTCTATGGGTAAGGCTGGATGGACAATAGGGGTCATAAATTTAATCATTCTCTGGGACGGCCTGGAAGAGATACGTCTTGACAGATCTCTTGAAACCATCCAAAGTTGTAAAATAAGGTGCATCTCATCCGGCAGGCCATTCCACAGCCTGGGAGCAACAGCGGAAAAAGTCCTCTGGGAAGTTTGGGCCATCCTAGTTTTCTTAGGCTGTAGCAGGTTCCTCCCAGATATTAAAGGCATGATGAAGTGGAAAAGAGAAAAGTATGCTTATTGTACAGAACAATGATTTGTTACACTTATATACTGTCTCCCAAATAATTTAGTTAATTTTGGATGTTATAGTTACTATAAATAATTAAAACCTGAATTTCTCCTAAAAGTCAAAATGACTAAACTGAGACTATGGCCTGAAGCAGACAGGCCAAATAAATGGGCTTCCATCCACTTCAAGGTTATGGTGTTTAGATGATGCACACTCCCAAAGCAGATGGAAGCTGAGCTGAAGCCGCAGAGTGGCCACAGATATCTCCATTTTGCCTGTCTGCTTTGCCCCTAATCAAGCATATCATAAGACAACAAGAATCATTATAAAAAAGAATGTAATTCTCAGCAAAGTGGAAAACAGGATCACGTTATAGGTGGTCAATCAAGGTAGCCATAGCCTTGACTTTGTGCAACCTGAGCTGTTGCAGCCCTGTGACTGTTACTAACAAGGCATTTGGGAGGTCTCTCATTCACTAGGACTGCATCTACACTGCAGAAATAATCCAGTTTGACACCACTTTAACTGCCATGGCTCAATGTTCTGGAATTCTGGGGACTAGTTTGTCATGGCACAAGAGCTCTCTGACAGAGATTGCGAAATGTTTCACAGAATTCCATAGCATTGAATCATGACAGTAGAAATAGTGTCAAACTGGATTATTTCTGCAGTGTGGATGCAGCCAGGGTTACCATAAATTGAAGCAAACTTGATGGCAAATAACAACTAAATTGCTTTTTTAAAAGTAACTTGCCCATCTCTTAAGATTTAAATTATATGTAGAATCATAATACAGATGATGATATTATA
Organism: Urosaurus nigricauda; assembly: GCA_034509955.1. Lineage (NCBI taxonomy): Eukaryota > Metazoa > Chordata > Lepidosauria > Squamata > Phrynosomatidae > Urosaurus > Urosaurus nigricauda. The sequence continues at coordinate 162,216,715 of JAOEGL010000005.1, read as the reverse complement.
GGTATATAATGCTAAATGCTTAGACTTCTGGTCCAAAGACACCTTTGAATTCAGCATTTTGCTTTCCTTTGATGCAGCAGAATAGAGGTGTTGTTGAAATTAAGAAAAGTAGATACTCTCCCCTCCCCCCCCCCGCCAAAAAAAAATTCCTTCTCAAGACTGCAGGGATGTAAAAGCAGCAGCTGTAACAACTGGACCTAAGCCAAGCAGACACACAATTTCAACCCTGTTAAAGCCCCAATACAAGATGCAAAATCAAACCATTAGTTAACAGGAGATGTGTCTTAATTGAACATTGGCCCTCTGCCATCATAATTATGTCAAAAGCTAAATTAGACACTAGACATATGAGAAATAATCATAAAGCAAATGAGGAGCTATGCCACAAGAGCAATAATTAATTCAAGTGATGGTGTTAGGGAGAACTAGGTAATGTATTTTTCAGCTTACAAGTGATATGCAAGTATTTAGAAAACTGTGTCCAGAAGTGATACAACTTGTTCTGAATGAAAGCTTTTTTTTTTACAATATGTGCAAATAATTCAGCTACCACACACATTGGCAGAGTGCAGCATGATTGGCAGATGCTATCTGCAGAAGGGCCAGGACTGGAATAGTGAGGGTGTTGCAGGTCAGGACTGAAATAATTTGGCAGAGCTTTCTGGAAACCTAGCCTTAATTGCACACATTAAACAAGCATCAGATTCATTTAAATTGACTGAACTGGCACACTCGACCAGCTTCCTTTGAAGAAATCCATAACTTAAAATCAAAATGAAATATTATGAATGCATAAACGTGAAAAATAAAAAGTGTGTGTGTACCTTTGCATGAAATTCTAGACTATCTCCTCTCAGCTTTTTCTGGAACACACCTCTTCGATTTAACCCACTTCTACAAAGTTAGCTTTCTTCCATCACACAGGCTTGCTGCCAGTTTCCTCTCTTACTTGAATCAATTCAAGGAAGCCATATTTTAAATGATGTCAAAGACTGATAAAGGGACAGGCGCTTGACAAAGAAGTCAGCTCTCTGTTGCTGTTCCTGCTTTCAGTGCTCGCTACAGTACTCTTTGAGTTTCGTTGTGAGGTTGCTATGGAAAGAAATGTAAAAAATGATGTATCTAATAAAATCATAATGGGAAGCTCACATTTATGTCTAGGAAATGTATGGTGGGTAGTTACCTGTCTGCAACCTCCCATTGCCCAGAATGCATCCTTTTTGGAACTGAAGTACCAAAACAAGAGGAGGAGAAGGAGGAGGAGGAGGAGGAAAAGAGGGAGAGAAAAAGAGGGGGGGGGGGAAGGGAAGGGAAGGGAAGGGGAGAATATTGTAATACCATGGAAATGATCTGGTAGACATTAACATTCTTTCTTTGTTGTTTTTTTGAGAGCAATAGCCTTTTTTGCAATAGAAAGTATGGGTTTGACAGTAGGAAAGCAAAAATATTGTTTTGAAACATGCTGTTTTGTTTTATCCTTCTTCCACCTCCTTGCCCTGTTTCCCCCAGGTGATTCCTTCAACAGCTCTTCCCCTGGGACATCTGTCTCAGTCAACTTACCATCTCATGGCTCAGATGGGGGGGGCACGCTGGCACACCATATAGTCTGTCACATATGCTAAATACAAGTTTAAAAGCTTTGCATAAACTACAGGTAGGGAATTTCAGATTGTAGTGACTGGGACACACCAGTCACTTGGGGGCTTTCTCAGACCTCAAAGGGTTAATCTGGGGGAGGTACATGCCAATGGGTACCTACATCACAGATGGCCTAAGGCCCCATTAGCCAATCAGTGAATAGGATCAGGAGTTTCGAGAAATTTCCATGTGAGATCTTTAAAAGGAAGATCTCACCATTATAGTTAATAAAAACACCCTCTCACCATTATAGTTAATAAAAATTCAACAATTATAATAATTACTTCAATAACTTTATCTACAATAATCAAAATAGAATGGACCGTTAAAAGTAGATGGGCTATCCTTTTTCATGAGGTCAGTATGGGAAGACCTGCCAGAAGAGATCCATCTTGACAACCTTCTTGAAGCTGTACCTTTATTTATATAGTATCATCTTTCTTTTCTCACTAAAAAAACCCTCAAATTATTCAGCTGATCTTCAGTCCAGCCTTTGAACATCAATGATAAATTGGCTCATCTTAACATAGGAAGCAACCCCCATCATCACTCCTACTGAAAATACACAATAGAAGGTTCTTCCAAAAAGTGTTGTCATACTAAATTATGAAGTGCAGGTGCTCATCAACATGGCAATGCCCATAGCTATTCCATTCAAGAAGAATCCAAAAATGTAGGCACATGTTGATCTGTATCAACACTAGATTTAGCATTTATCTCCACTGGCCACAGTTGTTTATTTTGTGTATTTAATGCTAATCATCTTAATGGCCCATTGAAGACCAAGCCACTCCCAAATATTTTCACTACAAGAGGAATAGCTCACAGTAATATATTGTTCCTGAGAAAACCCATCGATTCTCTCAAGTCTTGAGAGAATTGCAACTAAACTGAAGGACAGAAACATATGAGGAGATGAGAAATAGTTCCATTGTCCTGGTCAGCCATGGCTCCATTCTATCACTGCTACCAACATAGATTTACTGTGGAAATGGGGGGGGGGGGGGATTGGGCAGCAAAAAGTATAGACAGCATCAGCATTAGTTACTGATACAGTTGATTATTTACTGATACAGTTGATTTGTTACTTACATGGCTTTCAGCACACACTGAAAGCCATGCTGGGAAAAGGGGCGGCATGCCCTGTAAGGGGTAAGGCACGCATGCCACTGTGCCACTGCATGCACAAGCCCCATTCATTTAAATGGGGCTCGGGCATATGAGGAATTCCTCTTACACCCGGAGGGGGGGGGAGGGGAGAACAGATCCCATGTGTAAGAGAAGGCCCACTTTATATACTTTTTAAGCATCTTGCCCTCACCTAGGGTAACCACAATTTGGTGAACCACAAATTCCAATTGGACTTGAAAACCTTTAAAGTTCATCCTGTTTTTAATCTCTCCTTCTCTCGCACACACAATTATGTATGAAAATTTATTTATCATTTCCCTTGAGTGAGAACCTTAGAGAGAGACCTAGAAGCTATCTATAGAAGTTGACAGAACAGATTCTTTATAGCTGAGCTAAAGGACATGGATGAGAGCTTGTTTTCATTTTTGAGTCAAATATTAATACTACTTTTAGAGAGCATTTATTCAGACATAAGACACATCACATGTGAGTAGGGTCTCACTAGAACTTCAAATAGCACAAGTCAATTATTCCCTTTCATCATCCACAATTGAAACAAATAATTACTGACATTTCCAAGAAGTTGAATTTTTGTAGCTCCATAGCACCATGAGATTTGTTGACAGACTATTGACATTTAGCAATAGCATCAAGAGAACATTTGAGAAATTTTAAAGTGATGATGACACTGTTCCCAGTTAAACCTTGGAGGTAGACCCTGAACCTCAGAATCAAACAAGTTGCTAGAGGGCTAAACTGTATGCCACCATTTGCATCTTCTCTTAAGAAGATAACTATCTGGTAGGGTCAGCATCACTATGGCTATCAAAATTCTCCAGATAGAAACATCGGACAACTATTAGACTACATGAAGATAATCCCAAAGCACTACCTGAAATGAACGTACTCCCATTTGTGAACCCTGAAGAGAAGGCTGAAGGGAAAAATGAAAGGAAGAAGGTAAAACGTTACAACAAAGTGAATTGGACAAAGTGAATGCCAGTATGGTTAGTCATCAACAGTTGTATGATAGTTTTTCATGCTGTTTGAAAGCTTCTTGGGCTTTAATGACAGAGGACAAAGAGAAAGGAAATAAGGCTTGGACAACTGAAAATGAAGAGCAGGAAAGAATTTTTACAAGATTGTAGATTTGAACAAACATGTTGAGATGTCATAGATAACATTTTTGGAAGGCTGATAGGAGCATTAGCAAAATAGATTAACAGAATGGACAATGAAAGGATTTAAAACAAACAAACAAACATATCACAATATACCAGAAGCATTAAACAAACGGCAACTATAGACAGTCCTAGCTTTCTCTATGTATGTAAATTGGTTAAAAGATCCTAGCAGGTATCATCACCATCATTTTGTGTTGATCTATAAAATCAAATTTCAATTTGCTGAGCAGATCTGGCCCAATAAAACAATACACAGGGTTGGAGGAAAAAAGGCCACAACTTTATTAACAGTTCCAAACAAGAACGGCATAACCATAGGGTTGGCCCAAAGCATAAGGTCTGGATCTGGACGTCAGCAACACCCCAGTTGGTTGATGTATTAGGTATGGTTGCTTGCAGCCGCAAGCATCGGGATGACGTAGGTGCCAAGCTCTGCCCTGTTGCGCAGTTAGGCAACTGAGCTGCTTCAACTCAAATTGCAAGGCATCCTAGTCACCGGGTGTTAACCAACTGTGGCCCCCGCAATGGCCACAGAAAACCTCTCCATACCCGGGTCCCCAGGACTCCCAATCCAGTGCCAGCGGGCCCTGGAAATCCCTACCCCAGTTCCAGGCCTATGCTGCAGCCAACAACAAGTTGTGACAATCAACTCCCAGGGAGGGAGGGAGGGGAGCAAATTGGGAAAGGCACCGAGCTGCACCGCACAGGGCCTTTTATAGGCCCTCAAACCAATGAGGGCCCTAGGAGGACTAAGGCCCCTCCCCTCCCAGACCCCTCCACCAATCAGAGGGCTTGGCAGGCCCGAAAGGGCCAATCAGGCAACCCCAGGTTCCCGCTCTCCTGGCAACCAATCCGAGGCAAGTCCGCGCTTGCCTCTGTTGCCAGGAGAAGCCAGGAGGGGAGGCCAGGCCTCCTTGCCTCAGCAACAGTGCCGGCCCGGTGAGTCGGGCAGCACCATTTGTCAAATCTACAGAACTATTTCATTACTACATATTGGGTGTAACTTTTAGCACACTATAGTTACATAGGCTACCTCTATCTACTTAACGACCTATTTATTTTTATATTTATTTATTTATCTGAATAGACATTTTTGCAAATAGAGCCTGGATTCCAAATTTATAACATGAAATAGAAATAGATTTAATAAAATGATTAAAAATGGTTATTAGTATAAATGAGTCATCATAAGTAATGTCAGTTGAAATTCTCTTTCTCTCTCTGTGTGTGTAATTCTCTCTCTCTCTCTCTCAACTTCAGATTGAGTGTGTCCTTTCTATCCCACATTGACTTCAGTTTCAACACAGATGACATTTCAGGGGCTGTTCAGACTACCTTTTGAACTGAATTGCAAGCCGGATTAAAACTGAGAAGTTCTCACTGGATTCGGTGCTAGCACAAACAGAACTGGGGTTTGCACTAGAGAGGAGGAGCAAATGCCCCTTGGCCCGGTGTATTTGAAACTGGGGTTTTCCCTGTTTCTTTTGGAAAAAACCGGGACCAGGCCAATGTGAACTTGGCCCCGGTCATCTTAGGCTCCTTCAGGGGGAGGGATCAAGGGCAGAAGGTGGGCAGTGGGTGGAACATGCCTCCCCTCTCCGATCGGGAGCTGGGGCTTCTTGACAGCTTATGTGAATGCATCATGGGGCTGAGTGAGAGGGAAATGAAAGGGCTTTGAGACTGTGGCAGCCTGGGCTCCCCTTCCCTCCTCCTCCTGCTGCTGCTGAGGGAAGACAGTGCCTGTGGTGGGCTCCCTTTCCTTCCTCCTCCTCCTCCTCCTCCTCCTCCCTCTTTTGTGGCTGAGTGTGATGGCGCTACACTCTCCTCTCCTCCTCCTCCTCCTCCTCCTCCTCCTCCTCCTCCTCCTCGAGCCCTAGCCTCCCCCTAGAGTCCTCCTCAAACCAGTCCCCCATGTGGGCTGTGTCTGGAGACCAGGGGTCCAATCCCAGCTTAGCCATTGTGGGCGGGTGGTGGTGGCAACGACCTTGAGTCACATCCTCTCAGCCTCCAGAAGATGGCCCTCTTGACAAACCTTGCCAAGCTACCCCAGGTTCCCATAAGTCGGAAAGGGCTTGGAGGCACAGACTGGAAGAAGCAAAGGGAAGAAGAGCCAGATCTGGCTTTGGGAAGGAGGGACAGGGCTTCTTCTCCCCAGCCCCATCGCCCCCTTCCTGGTCCATCCTTCGCTTTCCAAAATCTGTTTCCCTTCTTCCCACCTCTCCCACCTCATATCTCTCTCTCTCTCTCTCTCTCTCTCTCTCACACACACACACACACACACATCTCCATTGCCAAAACACTGCCAAGCCCACTCTTTCCCCATCTGGCTGGCATTCATACGTAGAGGAAGGGGCATGGGGTGGTAGTGAAGGGGAGGCGAGAGGGGAAAGACAAGGGCACCAGGCACAGGAGGAAAGGAAGGCAGGATCCAGAGGGAATGCAAGGGCATCGGGCTGGGAATGCAGGCTGAAAAGCTGACAGAATATGCGAATGCTGCTGCCAGGTTTTTCAAATAAAGGAGAGGGGAAGCACCCATGCTATTGGCCAATGACTGCATCAGACGTCACCATTGACATCATTTGATTGACAATCAGGAGGCTCCATCTTAAGTTGTTACTTGTAGAAGTGTGAACTTTGTTGGGGTAAAATGCACCGGGAAGCATCGATGGGGGCAAAAGGTAGTATGAACTTCTCTCTGGAGAGAATCGGTTTGCAATGCACGATCTCATCCGGATCAAACCAGGGCAAATGGGCTAGTCTGAATGGGGCCTCACATTGAGTTTGATGACATTTCACAGCAGGTTAAACACTGTTTATCACAAAAGAGTCCAAAGAAATTCTCCATAAAATAAATAACACTTTCTTGACACTCTCTTGTTCTGCTTAATTTTGGGGGGCAGGGGTAAAGAAGATCAAGCTGACATTAATCATATTATAGGAAGCAGTCTGTCAGCTTTGAACAATATACTAGTGAGGCTGTGAAGGTCAATTCCATCCCCATATTACCTTGCACCATTCCTTGGCTGACTTTTTCGTACCTTTTCAATTAAAACGATTTTTTAAAAAAGAAATGCATATAATATTTACATTTGATATATTTGTATTGGCATTGTTGTTTTTATTATTTTTCCTGCCTAAACACAGTCTACATTTCCCCGATGGTCATAGAGAATGGTAGATAATTTACTAACTTATTGTTGTGCAAGCTTTTTACATCAGACAGTGGCTGAGGGCACAGATATGCACACATACACACTTGCCTCACTGCAACACATATTTCAATACACAGGGGTGAGTAGATTTAATCCTTCTCTTCCTGATGACATTAAGGATTACACAGTCCATGTGGGAATGATAGTTTTTCCCATCTCCAAATAATTTACAACAGTGATGGCTGTTTGTTTCCTTTGCTACCAGCAGTGGGAAAACATAATTCTTGGAAGCAAGTAACAACTTATTTCTTCTTGCATCCTTTTTCACATGGAGAGCTGTGGGGAATAGTGTGCAGATTCCTTCCAGCTTCCAGAGTTTCACAGAAAGCAGGCAACAGATGCATGTAGTTTACCTCTGTATTCAATGTATTCATATAAATAGGATTGCTGGCACTCACCTTGACAGTATTCAGAAACATGCTGGGAGTTATCAAAAGCATAGCCACTTAGCAGCCCAACTCTTCCTCTGTATTCTTCAGAATTTCCAGAAATTAATTATGCACTGAAATTTGAGCATATTATGGAATTCAAAGACAAAATAATATCTGCCATATAACATACAAATTACATTTCATATCTTCATATAGAAATACTACTGTATTTCCCTGAAAATAAGACAGGGTCTTATATTAATTTTTGCTCCCAAAGATGCCCTAGGTCTTATTTTCAGAAGATGTCTTATTTTTTCATGAAGAGGTCTTCACACTTATTGTTGAACAAAAACAAAAAAGATCATTTATTATATACTGTATATACATTCATATACAAAACCTTTGCTAGGTCTTACTCTCAAGGGAGGCCTTATATTTAGCAATTCAGCAAAACCTCTACTAGGTCTTATTTTCACAGGATGTCTTATTTTTGGGGAAACAGGGTAGGAGAGAGTGTATTATCAATAAGGCTTCAGTGTAAACCTATAAACATCACAGTAATGGAAGAATCTGCATCAACCACAGATGCAGATAAAAAGGAAATTGAAAGATTCTGTGATGCAGTCCAGGAAGGAACTGACAGCATGCTATCACAAGATTTCAGACTAATCATTGGAGACATGAATGCTAAAGTTGACAACAAAGAAGGATCAAAAACACTAGGAAAATTTGGATTAGGAACAAGAAATAAAGCAGAAGAGCATCTGATAGGATTCTCTGAGTCCAATAAATTATTCATTGAAAATACTTGCTTTATACTTGCTTTATAGGAGACTATACACCTGGACATCACCAGATGGTAAACACAAAACCCAGATAAATTACATAATTGGAAATAGAAGATGGAGAAGCTCTATCCTTGTGGCCAAAACCAGAACAGGAACTGATTGTGACACAGACATTGAACTGCTCATAACAAAAATCAGAATTAAGCTGAGGAAAAAAAGCAAAAACCATCAATACATCAAAATATGATCAGACTAATATCTCAGAAGAATTCAAGGACAATGCACGTAACCATTGAGTATAATTGATTGGGAACCTGAAAAATTGTGGACAGAAGTCAAAGACATAATTAAAGATGAATGCAAGCAAACACTAATAATGGCCAAAAACAAAGTTAAGAAACAATGGATGAAACACTTCATGCAATAAAAGTAAGAAGAAAAGCAAAAGCAAAGGGAGATAAGAACAAAACCAGAAGTATGAACATAACATCTGACTCACAGAAATAAAGAGAAATACTTCAATGACCAATGCAGAGAAACAGAAGACAACAATAAAAAGGAAGAATGAGAACCTCTATCAAAAGAAATCTGAAAAATTAAAGCCAAGTTCAACCAAGGGCAGGGGTGCTCTATGGATTAAAAAAAGAACATAATACAGGAAAAAGAAGACATAAAAAGACACTGGAGGGAATACACAGAAGATTTATGCAAAAGAGATGAGGGAATGAATCACATTTGGAATGAGATGCCATATGAAGATGAATCCCAAATTCTAAGAACTGAAGTGCAATCTCCAGTAAAGGAAATGGAGAGGAAAAAATCACTGGGACCAGATGATATCACAATTGAATTGCTAGAATGCCCACAGATAGATGCAACGTTAGTGCTAACTGAAATAAATATGGAAAACAAAGGCGTGGCGAGAGACTGGAAATGCTTGATATGCATACCAATCTACAAGAAAGGAGATACAAAAGACTGCAGCAACTATAGGACAATAGCACTAATCTTAATGCTCAAACTTCTGCAGCATAGACTCCAACCATACATGGAGAGAGAAATCCCAGATGCCCAAGCAGGATTCAGAAAAGGAAGGGGCACTTGGGACCATCTTACAAACATACAATAGCTAATGGAGCAAACCAGAGAATTCCAAAAAAGAATCAGGATGTGTTTCACAAACTACAGCAAAGATTGTATAGCTCTCTAAAAACTATGGAACACACCCAAAGATATGGGGTTGCCACTACATCTTATGGTCCTGATGGGGAATATGTACCAAGGACAACAGGCCACCATCAGAACCACCAGGAATGGGAAGGGCAAAGAACTGGAAAAGAAATTGAAGAGCGAAGACATACAACTGGGCACTAAAGTCATAATCGTTCAAGTCATTGTATCCCCCATTACCATGCATGGATGTGAGAGATGTACAGTGAAGGAAGCAGAGAAAAGAAAATCAACTCATTCAAAATGTGGTTCTGGAGAAGAGTACTTAGGAAACCATGGACAGCCAAGAAGACCAAAAAAAAAAAGTTCTTGAACAGCTCAGACCAGAGCTTTCCTTGGAAGCTAAGATAGAATCATAGAATCATAGAGTTGGAAGAGACCACAAGGGCCATCCAGTCCAACCCCCTGCCATGCAGGAACTCCCAGTCAAAGCATCCCCGACAGATGGCTATCCAGCCTCTGCTTAAAGACCTCCAAGGATGGAGACTCCACTACACTCCGAGGGAGTGTGTTCCACTGTCAAACAGCCCTTACTGTCAGGAAGTTCCTCCTAATGTTGAGGTGGAATCTCTTTTCCTGCAGCTTGCATCCATTGTTCTGCATTTTAGTCTCTGCAGCAGAAAAAAAAAACTTGCTCCCTCCTCAACATGACATCCCTTCAAATATTTAAACAGGGCTATCATATCACCTCTTAACCTTCTCTTCTCCAGGCTAAACATTCCCAGTTCCCTAAGGCGGTCCTCATAGGGCATGGTTTCCAGTCCCTTCACCATCTTAGTTGTCCTCCTTTGGACACGCTCCAGTTTCTCCACATCCTTTTTGAATTGTGGTGCCCAGAACTGAACACAATATTCCAGGTGGTTCCTGATCAAAGCAGAATAGAGTGGCACTATTACTTCCCTTGATCTAGACGCTATACTTCTATTGATGCAGCCTAAGATAGCATTGTCCTTTTTAGCTGCTGCATCGCATTGTTGACTCATGTTCAACTTGTGGTCTACTTGGACTCCTAGATCCCTTTCACATGTACTTTCATTCAGCCAGATGTCCCCCATCCTATACAGTGGTCCCCCGGTTTACGAATCCCCCGGGGTACGAAAACCCCGGGGTACGAAACCGGCGGGACCGCTAAAATTCCCCCAGGATCCGAAAGATCCCCCGGGATAAGGAAAATAGCGGTCCCCTGGGAAACGAATGCTTCCGGGTTACGAAAGGTAATCTGGAACGGATTACCTTCGTAACCCGGGGGACCACTGTATCTGTGCATTTGATTTTTCCACCCTAAGTGCAGTACCTTACATTTCTCTGCATTGAATTTCATTTTGCTATTGTTGGCCCAGCTTTCTAGTCTATTGGTCACTTTGAATTTTGATCATGTGCTCTGGAGTATTAGCTACTCTTCCTACTTTGGTGTCATCTACAAATTTGATAAGTATGCCCCCAATTCTGTCATCTAAATCATTAATATAGATTTTGAATAATGAATATGTTGAATAGGACAGGAATAGATGATCAAGTTGAGAGTATCGTACTGCAGCCAAATAATGAGAAGGCACGAATCACTAGGGGGAAAAAAACAAATAATAATGCTAGGAAAAGTAGAGGGTAGAAGAAAGAGAGGAAAACTACAATCCAGATGGATAATCTTGATCAGGGGGGTTGTGGGCAAGGGCTTGCAGGAACTGCCTTAGCCGTGGAGCATGGGGATTCTTGGATAATCTTCACAGGCTCACCATGAGTCAGAAGTGACTTGAGGGCTGCTAACAACATACAACAATTGCTTTGTCCTGCATGTTAAATCAAATCAAAAATCAAATTACCAATCTACATGTTTGTCCCAGTACTCCCTTCATCTGTAGTATGTCAAAGAATACTCAGAGCAACTATTGTCTTTAAATGCAAGATAGTATATTGTTTCCATCAGTAAGGTACATTTTTATTAACAGATTTATTCAAATTTTTGACAATTTTTAACTTATCATCACTTCTTTTTTTCTAACTTCCAGTTTCTTTCATCACCTCTATAGATTTACAAAAACAAAAATAATTCACCTCATATATTATATATTGTATACCTCTTATATACATAATATATAACCTGAAGGTAAGTAAAATATTAATCCATTTACTTTGATTACACAAACATATACTATATGATAGACTTTCTTAATCATGTCTCCTTGTTCTTATATGAACTCTTTTATATCAATCTATTGCCACCTCCTGATTTGATTTAGCAATTTAGAGAATATTATTCTTGCTGATTGACCTTGTTTATATCACAGCACCTCTTGCAACATTTTGCTACTAAAGTCTTAATAATCCACTTACTATCATTTGTCTACAAGCATTTTACACCATTTCTATATATTGTATGACATTTTTACTCTCCATATTATTTTTGATGACTATTTCAGATTTATGTTAATCTAGGTTGGAGTAGAATAAACTACAGTAAACTACAGTTTATGTCCCATATCCCCTTTCGGTATTTAACAATTGGCTTCCATTACTTTTCAAATTTTTGTGTTGATTTGTTTTTATTGAATGTGTTAATTTATCCATTTCTCACATCTCATGACTCTTTTGAAGCCATTCCTCTATAGATGGGATAGCTTCTGTTACATATTTCCTTGCTATAACTTGTCTAGCTGCTGTTACTAGGTATAATAAAAATTCTCCAGTATCTAAACTCATCTTCTTTATTTAGTATCACAGTTATATTGAGTAAGTAGATCTCTGAATTGAGTGAAAAGTTTGAGTTGAACAATTTTTTTTGGTATAATCGTATGTATTTTTATCCAACTTTTTTTTGGGAGGGGGGGAGGTTATGTCCACCACATGTGATATAATACACCTATTTCTTTCTGACATTTCCTACATTTGTTGTTATTGAGATTATAAATTTTGTCTTGTTTCCGTGGCATGTAATTCCATCTATTAAACATTTTGAGAAAATTATGTTTTAAGTCTTGTGATGCAATGAATTTGTTGGTACTTTTCCATGCATTTCCCACCTCTCCAATGGCCCATTATATCATCTTGTGCCCATTGTATCATCAATGGTTTGACTAATTCAGCCTTTAGATCTCTTGATAACAGAAGTTTGTATAATCTTGTTACTTTTTTATTCTCTTGGGTCCAGAATATTTTATCCATCTCATTAGAATTTTCCTCAAAGCCTTCCTTAGAGAGGTTGTCATTGAATTTCCTTTTCATTTGGAAGTGATGAACCATTGCACATTAACATTCTGTTCTTCCAATTTCTCCCTTGTTCTCACTCGGATGTTACCTTCTCTATTTTGGATAATTAGTTCTTTATACATTATCCAATGTTGAACTGTTTCCCATCTCCCCTCCCCCCACCCCACCCCCAAAAATTCCTGGATTAAGATCCATGCAGGGATTTTATTATAAAATTTGCTCTTCATTTCACACCAAATGTTTAATAATGCCTTTCTTATGGTGCGATTGATGAATTCTTTGTTTACCTGTATTTTATAATACCACAGAACCACACAAATCCCATATCTTAAATTTGCACCTTCTAAGTCCAATAGCTTTTTGTTTGCTTTTTCAAATTTCACCCAATCTTTTATCCATAACAATGCAAAGCTTGGTGGTATATCTCTAAATCTGGTAACTGACATCCTTCTCTTTATTTATAATCTTTTAATGTTTCAGTAAGGCATTTTTGTGTCTAGGCCAGTAAACAGGATACAGTCATCATTTTTCTTGAAGCTTCTTCCTACTTCATTATTTTTATTCTACCTTTCAAGCTTAAAAAAGTCAATATATTCAAATGATGACTTCTCCTGTAATTGAGGGATACTGCAAAAAGAAAGTCCTTGGAGACAGAGCAAGTAATGAGTATTTAAAGAGATCTGAGCCAAGAGCAATGCAGGATACCAATGTCAATCACAGCAAAGTGCCTTCCAATTAATCTTGCTTTTAGTTTTGTTTTAGATCACCCATTTCTCCTTGAGCTCAGTGATGTTATTTTGACTCTGACTAAAGTTTTGTTCTGTACCTACAGAATACTCCCAACTCTTCCCAATCAATATCAGAATGGATGTTTCCCCCTTTACTCAATGGCTTCCAAAACAGTATCTTTGCTTCTATTAAATGTACTTAAACAACTCAGTGTAATCACAGTGTGATGATACACTTAATCAGTAATATTCTGCTAATATTATGCATGAAATTTGTTGGCACTGATGTTGTTGTAACAGTGAGATTTAGGAATATTTAAACTTCGTGGTGTTAGCTACTTTCAAGCCTGTGCACTGTACAAGAGCATGTTAACAAGAATGGCTTTGAATACAGTATAATTGGCAGTGGCTTCATAGAGCAGCAGTGTTTCACAACATTTAAACTTCTTGTTAATCCTCTATATTTGTCCTGTACTGTGGCCAGCACACACCAACACTATTGGTGGTCTACTTGGACTCCTAGATTCCTTTCACACGTACTTTCATTCAGCCAGCTGTCCCCCATCCTATATCTGTGCATTTCATTTTTCCACCCTAAGTGCAGTACCTTACATTTCTCTGCATTGAATTTCATGTTGTTAGCGTTGGCCCAGCTTTCTAGTCTGTTCAGGTCACTTTGAATTTTGATCCTGTTCTCTGGAGTATTAGTCCTCCTAATTTGGTGTCATCTGCAAATTTGATAAGTATGATTTCCACTGCTCCATCCCAGATTTGTTCCTTCGCACTTGCAGCCCCTCACTCTTGGAACCTTCTTCCCCACATGCACACCTCATCACTTCTGTAAGCAGTTTCTGTAACCAGCAGACAAGGTCTTGCACCTGGGAACGCTTCCCTAAATAATATAGTCTTTAAATTGAAGACTATATTGTTTAGGGAAGCGTTCCCAGGTGCGAGACCTTGTCCGCCCCAGGATGCCTCGTTTTAATTATGTATTCAGAAGCCGAGCCCTCCCTTCAGTCCATCTGCCTTGGTCCAGGCCTCAGAGGGAGAGATGAACTGTTAGAGCTGATCCCCTTCCCCACGACCTTCTCCTTTTGTGTTGTGTCTTTTTAGATTGTAAGCCTGAGAGCAGGGAACCGTTTAATTAACAGTGCTATATAAATAAAGGTTAATAATAATAGTAACAATAATAATGCTGCCTCCATAAGCTCACATTATTTTGGCCCTCTCTACTACCTTGAATCAGAATAGTCATTTCTGCAGTTCCCCTACAAAACCAGAATTGCATGAAGCCAGATTGCTATCTGAGTGATGCATGATAGAAAAACTTACTTTCATCCAGCTGCAGCATGGGCAAGAAGATTCAATATCTGCTTCAAGCTGTCCTTCCTTAAGTGACAGTTAGGAGATTGATTAACTTTTGGGGACTGTTCATCTTCCCTTTCTTCAACTTGCATAAGAGAATAAACAGTGGCTTCTGATGCTCTTGACTAGCTTTATATTTTGTTCTATATTTTGCAAGGAGTAGTATGTATATACATGGGGGGAAGTGTATCAAATATTTGAAATGCACAAAGTGATTTTTACTATATTAAAGAAATGTCTTGCTTGGATATATGAATAAGATGTCCAGAATATGCATGTCATTATTCTTAATTTTTACCCAATATTTTGAGACAGAGAATGTTGGAAGATTTTCAGCAACTGGAAGAATGATAAACTGAACTGTTATCAGCTGAAAGTAAAGTTTTAAAATAACCTTTTAGCACAATCTTACATGAAACCACTAGATGTCACAATTACAAAAATGTTATAGTAGGACTGGACAGAGTTTGCTTTGTCTTCCTACCTCAGAGTGGAGCTTTTTTGTGATTATATCACCATTATTAATCCAGAATAAAAAGTGAAACAGCCCTTTGCACTCTGAATTATCAGTCTAGGAGTTTTATTGCCATGCCAAATTGATTTAATTAAAAAAAATTAAGTGCCATGTGTGAAAGCATCAAATTACCTTTCTTATATGACCAATATTCTAGAACAAAACATGAGTTATATCAACTCACTCATACACAATTGTTTTTATTTTTAATTCAATTAATTCTTTTAACTTTTCACTATTTGTTTTCAGAGCTTGTTAGTGATTCATAATCCTTCACACATTGCAATTAAAGCAAAAGATGTATTACCAGAGTTTGGAAACATTACTTTTTTGGCCTCAGCTCCCAGCTGGCATGGTCATGCTATTTAGGAATTTTTGTGAAATTTTGTGGTTCCTATGGGCCTCTAGTATTAAAAAAAACAACAACAATTACTCCCAAAATGCCCTCAAATGCCTTGTGGGGTTGATGATGGTGGTGGGGGGGGGGTAATATTACAATGCAACTTACAGGCCATTTTTTTCCTACGAAGTTCCTGAAAAAAAAAAAAAAAAAAAACAGAAGGTGACCCCAATGTTTGTGAATAATTGGAGAGGGAAAAATAAAAGGAAAAGGGGGGAAAAAAGAAAGGTGCATGAATGAACCTTTGAGGCCTTCTGGGACAGCAATGCAACCACTTACACTCTAGTAATTACCTGTTAATAATTATAACTACTTTTCCTTAAACCAAACTTAAGAATTATATCTGTGCCTTTTGAAACTAAAGAATAGCATTATCCTTCATTCTGGATATGATTGAAGAGGACCAGTTTCAAATTGTTTGGGTTTTTAATGAATATTTGCTTCCAGCTTATAGGTGCCTACAGTGGAGTTTGCTTTATATGTTAGATTTCCTAGATGTACAGTCAAGTTGATTCCTGTGAACTTAATTAAATTTATGAAGAATTTAGAACTAATTTACTTTAGTTGCTGACTTAATTCTTTTCTGGATGGACTCTTTAATCACCCCATCCCCTATGTTCATGCTAACTGGCTATAACCTCTCACAAATCATTCTGCTGTTTCTGAAAGCTTAACATATTTCAAACAGATATTTGCCAAATGAGTAATAACATTGACCCTTATCAAAATTTCAGCACTTGCCCTAAATAGATCAGGATGTAGCTGCAGCCATGCCAATTTATTTAACTATTAAGTCTTCCTTTTATCCAAAGCCTTACAATATGGTTGACAGAATAAAGTGAATCTGAATCCCAATAAAACAGAGATTTTGTGGATTTTGTGATTCTTAAATCCAGGAATTCTTTAAACAATCTGTGCTGCATGGTGTTACACTCCCCCCAGAAGGAATGGCACATATCTTGGGAGTACTCCCAAGGCACATACCTATCACTGAATGTCCAAGTCTCCATGACTCAGATTGCTTGGGGATAAGATTCAGTTGGGATACCAGCAGTATCCTTTCCTGGAAAAGGGATTACCCAGCCACAAAGGTCTATGCAGTGTAAATTCCCAATCCTGTGTGTGGCTGCCATTGAAGACGATTGAGATTCTACAAGTTAGTGTAAAATACAGCAGCAAGATTGCTGACCAGAATACTATAAAGGCAACATATAATACCAGTTTTAAAGGTGTTGTGCTTGCTACTAGTTCATTTCTGTTTTGAATTCAAGGCATTGGTGATTATTTTTAAAACTGCAAATAGATTGTAGGTTTGCTACAGAGCAATAGGATAGGCAGTGATTAACAGGTAGGCCAAAACTACTTTCTTGGGCATCTGATTATGCTAATAGGGATTATGGCAATGGAATAATATAAAACCCAACCAACCAGGTAATATGGCAAACCAAATCCAATCCCACTCCCTTCCCCCCCCCCCCCAAATAAATAATCCAAAGCAATTTTTGGGCATCCAGGCAGGCAGCAAGATCTACTCAACATCTTCACTATTTGCTGCTATTTCTTCTAGGGAGATTATCACATATAGAAGTCCTGTCAAGATAGTCACAGGATCTAAAACTCAAAGATGGATCCTATCACACTGCTCTGTGGTTGAGCAGCAGGCAGCTGGTTTGCAACCCAGGCACCATTAAATCATTGAATGTCTATTTGAACTAAAAGTCTTTTGCTTACCAGCAAAAGAAAAAGAGAGAAAGATCAAACATCTTGTAATGACTAGGTCCCATAATATTTACTTTTAGGGCTACTCTCAATACTCTCAAATGAACACTTCTGACACATTTGTGGGTCAAATGGGACAAGTAAAAGAAGGGTAAAAGAGACAGGAGAATGTTGGAGACTTTGGAATCAGTTTTCTTCCTCTTAGTCATTATATCTGTTGCAATGACTATGCTTATTCCCACCCCCCCTTTTTTTCCCCAAACTGATACCACTGTGGAAGATGGACAGGAAGAGAGAAACTCAATGAAAGTCCTGTTGTTGCCATGACAATGAATGGCTTCTATTGACAGTCCTCATCAACTATTCCCTCTGGTCACACACTAAACTTTGCTCTTATATCTCTATGGGCAAACAGAGGGGATATTGGTACTGAAAAGCAGGAACTGCTGGGAAAAAAATTAAACACTTATTGCCATAACTTCTCTGCTCCCACTCATCTCCCCACCACCTATAACCTATTCTCTGGTTTGAAAGGGAAAAAATGAAGCATTCCCACAAATTTAGAGTAGCCATCTTCCTTCTCAAAGGACACAGGGATCAGCAGAAGATGGATGAATATTTTTATTTATTTATTTAGTTTGGAAAGGCAACCAACTTTCACCATCACATCAATACAGCTAAATGTGGTTAGAAAAAACAAAGATAGCAGCATCAAATATGATGGTTGTTCCAGATCTCTGTTAAATTTCTCTAATCTATCCCTAAAATTCTACATCTGAACTCAGAATCACCAATGGGGGACTTGAGTTGTATATGCTAATAATGTGAATGACAGTGTGAAAGGACATTTTTGTACTATACTTATGCTAAGTAGAGCTCATCTGGTATAGTAGTTTGAGTGTTGGACTAGGCCCCAGAGAGACCAGAGTTTGAAGCCCTACTCTGGCATGGAAATCCACTGTGTGGTCTTGGGCAAGTCACACTCTCTCAGTCTCAGAGGATGACAACGTCAAACTTCTCTGAACAAAGGTTGCCAAGAAAACCCTAAGAGAGAATCTCCATAAATCAGAATTAACTTGAAGGCACAGAACAGTAACAGTGAGCATATCTTAAAGGATTTCACTTGTGTTAGCCCTCACTGAGAGCCACTCCATTATAGTAAAGTGGCTTCTATATTTAGTACTCAAAACTTATATTAAGTTCTCCCAACCTTTTTTAAGATCTATCAAGAGATGTGACCCTCTATAGAGATGTGACCCTTGTGAGCCCTATATAGATTATGTTGTCCTGCTCACTTGAATCTGCTTATTGTTTATTGTTCTATCCCCTATTCACCCCTTTGTTTATTGTTCTATCCCCTATTCACCCCTTATCTACAAGTTGTGTTTGTATTCTGTAAAGAAGATAACATTTACAAAGATGTAAGTTGTATTTTTAAACAATTTAAAAAAGAGATGTGCTGAAAAGTTCTGCCACTGTTGCTGTACCAACCAAATGTTTTCACACCATATGAAGACTAATTATATAGGTTTTCCTACCCCACCAGGGCCAGTTTGGTGAGACAAATGGACTTGCAGCAGAGGAGCAGCATCCCTGTCCCTGTTGCAATGACAGAAGTAATTCCCTTGAATTATGGCCGAATATTTTTTCCTTGGCCACAAAAGAGTTGGGCCAAGGTAAATTCCTTTCAAGGTCAAGGGAAAGCCTGAGCCATCAAGTCAGGAAAGCTATAAAATGTGAGAAGACTTCCCCCATGTGAGGATAATAAAAAAACAAAATAAAATAAAAGTAAGTTCAACACACACAAAAATTGTAATGACACTATGGCCTGAGCTAGACACGCACTAAAGGCAGTGTCCACATCCTCCCTAACCCTAAAGTGTATGAGTGCTGCCATTTAAAGGTGGCAGCATCCATACGGGCATGCCATGATGTTGTCATGGCGAGCGCAGCATTTAGAAATGCTGCACGTGCCATGATGAGTTTGTGCCATGGAAGGATGCCAAGCGTGCCCTTCCTGCGGCACAAAAAGGAGCTCAAAAACTGAGCTCCCTTTTGCTCCTGGGTGTTTGGCACGGCCTTCAAACGGCCACACCAAAGACCCAGGGAGAAAGGGGTCATGGTGGTGGCCCCTTTCTCCCCTCAGCCTGCTGCACCCCGCTTTGAGGCCATGGGGAAGCAGCAGTTTGCCACTTCCCCATGGCCTCCAGAAGCGGCGGGATGGGGCCTCTGGAGCTGCCAGTGCAGCAGCCTTAGCCCCATCTCTCTGCTTCTTGGGTTGGCTACAGACCATCTCTTTTGGGCGGTCTGTACTGCCCCA
Organism: Urosaurus nigricauda; assembly: GCA_034509955.1. Lineage (NCBI taxonomy): Eukaryota > Metazoa > Chordata > Lepidosauria > Squamata > Phrynosomatidae > Urosaurus > Urosaurus nigricauda. The sequence goes on along the minus strand of JAOEGL010000005.1, from coordinate 162,196,911 downwards.
ATATGCCTAAAATCAAAAGAGCATATAAGGGACTATTAGAATATCCACCTTTAGAATATCCACTGAAGGCAGTGTGTTGGACATGAGATGTTGGGGTTGGCTTAGAGCCTGTATGGAGAAGCAAAAACTCCCAATGGATCACATTTATACAAAGGACAATTGTCTCATTGAATTGGATTCTACAAAATATTTTGATAGGCTTTGACTTGGATCCCTTAAACACTAGATGAGACAAATTCACAGTTGAAAGTTATGTCAGTGGCAATTAGCTACACTATTATAAATAACCACAGGTTTAGAGTTAGTGTACCTCTGAATGCCACTAACTAGGAGATAACCTTTTTGACATCCCTATAGGTTTTTGGAAGCATTTGGACAGTCACCACCAAAAAAAGGATGCCTGTTTAGATGGATGTTTCCTCTGATCCAATATATGCCTTTGTATCTTCATTTGTATGAAATCAACAACAAAATCAGATCAGAAGGTTCTGATTAATCAGGTGAAATATTGAGATACACTGACTTAACTAGCATCAAAACTGAATAAATAAAATGAAATAATATTCATAGAGAAAAAATTTTAATAGAGGATTTTGGGAAAATAATAGCACAGTTAATACATAATATAGATCATACTTGCCACACCCATTTGGAGAATACTTGCTTGCCCAGCTGTGAATAATGTGGTGATTTGAACTTTAATTTGAATGACATTCAGTAACAAAACTCAACATATCAATCTATTAAAGTGCAAGAAGAAAAATGTATCATCTTCAAGATATTATTCAGTAATCTGTTTCTTATAGCAAACTAGCAAGTCAATAGTATTTTCTGACTTTCACAGTAATAAATCTAGTGTATAAAAGAAATCCAAAATTAGTTGCTTAAAAGATTTTCGCTGTTTGCTGTTCTAAACCACATTATGCTTCCTTGCTCTTCTTGCTTTAATACTTTTATGATTAGCTAATTCAAAAATACAGGCTTAGACTTAATTAAACAAAGCACAGTCGATGAAGCTCTGTTTGAGCAGAACAGAAAAACAGGCTTAGCTGGAATCTAGGTATCACTACAACAAGAGTTATTCAACAATCTTACACTTAAATTTAATCCTGGATATAAAACATGACTGTAAATACATCAAGATGTTCACTAGTAGCAAATGGCAATCTTATTTGGGATTAACCATAGAGATTATAAAGCATTTACAACAGCAGGATGAGTATTCTTCAGCTAAACGCATACAGAAAGAAAGCCACGAAACAATCCTCAAGAGCTAAACCAAAAACAATTCTGAAGAGTTGGCACTGCAGCAGAAATCAAATTCATAATCTGGCCAGTGGTGTGACACAGGGTCATTTAGCCAGAGCCAAATTATTTTTGAAAATTTTGACCCAACAAAATTTGTAATTAGCATTTCAAATATAATTTCAAATATGATGCTATACAATAGGCAATTTGTAAAGGAGGATTCAATTTTGTTAATCATCAATAATTTCTGTAAAAAAATTATAATATAACAAACAAAGTTATTCCATAAAACCCAAATTCATCTCCATGGTTTTGTTTTTTTTACCATAGAATATGAAGTTGAAGATGGACATAGCAGTTCCAATAGGGTGAGACATTTAATACAGTATATAATTTTGTGATGTACCAGAATGGTCAAGTTCTAAAGAGCAGTCCTTCTAAGCCATGGGTAAAAATGTCCCACATTATTAGGATCACTAGGGATAATACTGCATGTTGCAAAGAAGTTATATTTACCTAAGGTATATATATATACACTAATGTATTGTGTCTTGAACAGGGACTGATAAGTGAATGGTTACCTGTGGAAGACAGATTGCAACACACACAAACACACACACCAGTCATGTTATGTTCTTAGCTTTTATGTCAACAGTTCCAAAAATTACTTCCAAAATGACTTGATTGGCTAAAAGATCATGACTCAAAACAGATTTGACCCTGATAGAAGGTCAGAATCAGGTAGTTTTGTACAAATGGTATAGGCATGTGGCAGGGGGGAGGTGGTGAGAAAATTGGTCCTGAAAAAAGAATGCTGCTTCCAAATGAACTTTTCTTTCAGTCTCCAAATTTCTAGCATTGCAGAAAGCAGGGACATCATGGAGCAGGGGGTGCAGGGATCATATTCACTGTTCAGTTAATCACTGTTGGTCCTGCTATACTACCTTCCCTTCTTCATATTATTAATTTCTCTTTTTCTACTGGTTTATTTCCTTTGAGTTTAACCGTGCTACTGTTTCTCCAATTCTCAGGAAGTCCTCATTTGATCCATCTTCTCTCTCTAACAAATGTCCTGTCTCAGTGTTGCCTTTCCTTTTGAAAGTCTTGAAATGTGCTATTTACATACACTGTCTTGAGTTTCTCTCAAATAATCCCATCATGTATCCTTTTCAATCTGGATTTTGCCATCTGCTCTCACAAAAATTACAGATGATCAGGCCAAGTCAAAAGGCTTACAGTCAGTTCTCATTCTCTTTGATCTCTCTGCAGCTTTTGACACAGTCAATCATGGTCTTTTGTTAGATTTGCTTCAGAATTTGGGATTTACTGATTTAGTCCTTAGTTGGTTCAGATCATATCTTCCAAATTTGTCATTTGCTATGGTAGTCAGAGGTCAGGTATCTTCTCCTTTTCATCTGTCAGTTGGGGTAGCACAGGGCTCAGTTTTGGGTCCATTCTTATTTTCTTTATACACCTTATCTGTTGGTAATCTTATCAGTTTGTATGGTTTTCAATATCACCTTTATGCTGATGATATGAAGTTATATTTTTCTACTCTAGAACTTTCTTCAGATATTGAATAATAAGTTACATCATGTCTCTCAGCTATCTCATCATAGATGCTTCATCGGCGTCTAAAACTATAACAAGGCTAAGACAAAAACCCTTCAGTGATACTTTTATTGGCCAACTGAAATGCACAATATACTTGTTGCAAGCTTTCAAAGTTCCATGGGCTTCTTCATCAGGCAAGATATTACGAACCAAACAGGAGGGGAAAACAAACAAACAAACAATTGGAGGTGTTAGATGCCTGCATATTGTTTCAGTCCTTAGTAAAGATGTTATGATGGGGAGGATATGTCTTTTGCAGGCAGGCTCCTCCTCCTTCTGGCCATGCAATAGGGAAGTTTTCTAAGTCCAGGAAATTTAAAGTCCATTTGCATCTCTATGTTTTTGCATCAGGGAGAATTCTTAAGGAATCAATTATTCTCTGCCTACAAAGAGGCCTGTGACCTCACTGGAATGGAGAAATATTGGATTGCAAAAGAGGGGTCCCTGTTGAGATGCAAATAGGTTTTACATTTTCTGGACTGACAAGAATTCCCTATTGCCACATGGCAAAAAAAGGAGGAGCCTGCCTGCAAAAGATATCCTCCCCATCATAACATCTTTACTAAGGACTGAAACAACATGCAGGCATCCAACATCTCCAACTGCTGCTGCTGCTGCTGCTGCTGCTGCTGCTTCTTCTTCTTCTTCTTCTTCTTCTTCTTCTTCTTCTCCTTCTTCTTCTTCTTCTCCTCCTCCTCCTCCTCCTCCTCCTCCTCCTCCTCCTCCTCCTCCTCCTCCTATTTGGTTTGTAACATCTTGCCTGATGAAGAAGCCCATGGAGCTTCAAAAGTTTGTAACAAGTATATTGTGCATTTCAGTTGGCCAATAAAAGGTATCACTGATGGATTTTTGTTTGTATTTGTTAAATGCCAACACAGGTATCCCTGAATGTTTTCTTTATTGTGAGATATGGCCAAGACAGAACTACTCATCTTTTCTCCAAAACCTACTTTACAATATACATTTTCTATTACAGTCAATAATATTCCCATTCATAGCTGTAGCCAAGTCATGCCAATTTTTCTTTATAATACTGCTAAAATTAACCTTTTCTATTGGATTCTTCTGCTAAGACCTTAGTTCATGCCCTCGTTATCTCCTACCTTGACTACTGCAATCTTCTTTTGATGAGGCTCCCACTGTCCCACCTAAGTCCTCTGATTTCCATTCAACATTCTGCTGCTAAGATTACCTTTTTAGCTCATTCCTTTGATCATGTCACCCCACTTCTGGCATCTCTTCACTGGCTACCCATTCCTTTTAGGATTTGGTATAAGCTTCTTCTCTCAATGTTTAAAGCTTTACACAACCTAGCTCCCCCTTATCTGTCAGTCTTTATTTCATCTCACTATCCTGATTGAGATTTGTAGTCCAGGAGCTCAGGGCTTCTTACCCAGCCAAGAGTTTCTTCTTCCTTGGCTCAGCTTCATCCTTTTTTCACTTGCTGCACCATACTCTTGGAACTGCCTCCCTGAAGATCTGCAGACTATCTCTTCTCCTGCTAGTTTTAAATCTGAATTAAAGATTTTATTTTTTTCTAAAGGATTTAGAACTGTATTTTAATATTGTTTTATCATTGTATATTTGATTATATCTTTTAGTTGTTTTTACAGTTTGTTTTTTAACTACATAACTTGCTTAACTTATTATAGTTTATATTTTATGAATTTTAGATTGTACACCATTGACAGGTTATATGTCATTGTGATGATGCCAGTAATGTGCCGTGCAAATTTATGGGCTAAATAAACAAACAACAACAACAATTTGTCTAATGCTGTAGACTTTACCAAAACTTATGCTTCTAAAAGTGACTGTCTTCTTAAGGTAGATACAGGTAAAGCAACATTTAGAATTACAAGGATGTAATCTAGTATATTTGCTCACTTTTTAAAGGACAGCTTTTTTCCGCCAGCAGTCTCCATAGATTAGGTTTCTGGCAGAAAGTTATAGCAGGTGGTTTGTAATAACTCTAGCAAGATGTTCAATTTTTTTCTAACAATAGGTAGCTTTCTCTCATTACCTTATTGCAGTTTAGAGATGCTGGATGGAAATCTATCATAAATAGAATGTGTTGTTGGCTACTGTAGAGATTTTCTCTTGACATGATGACTGCTCTTTTGATGCTGTCATCAGTGATATGAGGGGAAACTTCAAAATAGGTTTTCCTTAAGTTTGTTGATCTTCTTATAGTAATTTTCATGGATGTTTCAGATGAATCTAATTCTTAAGGGCAAAGCAGATAGCTGGGAAAGTGTGGCCCAACAAACTTTCCCAAACAAAATGCTTTAAAAGCAGGTTGCCACCACTGGACCCAAGCCACACCAAACTGCTAGGTGCTGGATTATCCCAGCAACTTTTTGCTCTGCTCTAAAGGACTGAAGTGTGACCTCGATGCAGGTTCCAGCCACATTGGAGATGTGTGTCATATCAACAGTGTACCTGCAACAAAGCTGGAAGCTGCTTCTTTGGGCCCATGTGTTTCAGGCCTTAGAGCCTAGAAGTAGCTAATATTTATTTTGACATGCTGATCTATATTTTCCCTATTCGGTAAAGATACAAGGTAACAGGTAAACAAAAGGATTCACAAAGAGTTGTTACAAGGTACAGGTTTACCTGTAAGAAAGCAGGTAAACAAAAGGGTCCACAAAGAGTTGTTGCCCATGTTTCCACCTTGCTTTTGAGAGGGATGCATATATGCCTTTTAAAGAGAGTGATGCAAATAATGCATGCTAAAGCTATGCAGGATATCTTCCTACTATTATCATTGAACCCAGGGCAGTATCTTCTTACTACTGAGGTATAGATGGGTTCACTGTGTGATTATATTCATTCCTCTTCAAAGTAACTTTACTATACTCATCATTTGAAAGGAAAAAAAAAAGTGAGTTGCTAGATCATTTATCATTTGTTTGTACTGCAGCCATATCTACTCTTCAAATGTTGTGGTGGATTGACTGTGAGGAGATGTGGTTAAGATGCATCAAATATTCTACAGATAAGTCTCAGAAAGGTCTTGTGCTAAAGTTAGGCCAGAATATACTGTTTCATTTAGTGCCCCCCCCCCAAACTGTACGGTGACGGTATTTTCCTCCCAATTAGAATTACATTGACAGGGTGAAAGTAAATGCTCTGTTTAAGGTTGGGATCTAACACTCTTAGCATTAATTACAAAAATCCAGTTAATGGAAGAAATGTTTGTTTCCCCCAGAAAAATAAACAGACTAATAGATGTTGTATATACAGGAACTATGCAGGCTGAGCAAATTAATCAGCCCCACCCCAATTCATTCTTTAGCAGGACTCATTTTTATTTCCTTTCTGTTCTTCTTGAATTGCTGCCCAAGCTCCAAGTCTTTGGTTTCTCAACTCTTTTTCTGTTGGGGTTGGCAGCCTAACATTAGAGCTGTGTGTCATATTTTCTCTGGTTCTAATCCTGCTTCCCCTAATCCTTATGCTTTCCTGTTTTACCAGTTTGACATAGGAAGAACCACCCACTCCACTAAAATTCTCACTAAAGTTTGGGATTAATATCAGCATGAATGAGTAAATCCTACTAAAATAAACCATATTTCTAGAAAAGTGTACAATAACTTACTAGGCCAATTATCTATTGTGTATATATTTAGTGCTGGGTGAATTTTACAAACATAAGATTCTTGGGGACCAAAAATGTTCTAAATTTGTTACCTACAGGGTATAAATTTACTGAGGCATATAAAGTATGGATTTAGGAAGAGGGCCCACAAACAATGGGTTTCATTCATAGATGGTCAGAGGCAAGGAAGAGAGAAATAGAAAGGTGAGTCCTTAAAGAAATAAGCCTAAGGTGAAAGTTCATCACATCATATACTCTAGCCTACCAGCTAAACTCTGAAACTTACTCTGCTAGCTCTTCATTAACACTGTTGCCATGTATCAAGTCAAGAGAAATAATTGCTGCCAAACATTTGATCTCCTGAGAAATGTGTTCAGACAGTAGCCAACAACTCAAAATAACCACTAGCTTCTTTCACAGATATGATTAAACGAGTTGTTTCATGCCAAAGCATAAAGGTAATCTGCTGTAGTGGCTTTAGGCCAATCATGTTTTCAGAATAGAATTGAATAATGAATGCCCATAAAATCTGGATAAAGTAGGAAGATGGCTGAATGACTCATTTTTGGAGGGAAGAGAGAATATAGCAAAGCCAAGGTGGGTAAAAAAAGAGGATCCAAACTCTCCACTGTTTGCACAGTTTGCATCACTTTCCCCAAGATAGCTAATTCTTACCTCAAAATTCCATGGGGGGAAAATAGGTGAACCAATTTTGCGGAGAGGCATAAACCTCAGACAATTTCAGCTTCCCATCCCTGTAGACTGGTCCTATCACTAGACTAAGCAGAGGTTGACAAAGTACAGCCCATGGTCTGCATGCAGCTGCCAGGCCAATTTTTGTGTCCCCCAGTGGTCAAAAATGTGTTGGGGCAATTTTTGGTCCCAAAATACCCTAGGTGGCATTTTTGACACAACAACAACAACAACAACAAATATTTATTTGTATCCCACCTCTCCCATTTGAGGATCGAGGTGAGTAACAGCAAGGGAAATTTGAAAAACAAAAGTCACAAAAAATAATAATGAAATTCTGCCCTCCCTCTCATCAATACAAAGTTTTATCAATAAAAACATTTAATTGGAAGAACATCAGTTAAAACAGCTCAGCAAGAAGTGACAGCAATATGTCAATAATGGGCAATAATGGGGGAGGGGGGCTGATAAATATGGGTGGTTGATTCGGTTTTAAAAGAGGTTAGTCTGGGAAGGCCTGCTGGAAGAGGGTCATTTTTATCACCTTTTTAAAAGCGTCCTCTGGCAGGTCATTTCAAATTTTTGGAGTGGCAGCTGAAAAGGCTCTTCGGGAAGTCACCACCAGTCTAGTTTTTCCTGACTGCAATAAGTTCCTACAGGAGGACCTGAGTGTGTGGGAAGGATTATATGGGAGGAGGCATTTTTTCAAGTAAGCTGGAACCAAGCCATGTAGGGCTTTATACGTAATAACCAACACCTTGTATTGTGCCTGGAAGCTGACAGGCAGCCAGTGTAATGATTTTAAGATTAGTGTAATTCGGTCGAACCTGGATTTTCCTGTGACCAATCTGGCTGCCATATTTTGTACTAGTTGAAGCTTCCAAACATGGGTTTTGGTCACATCTTCCCATCATTTGCAGTTAACAGTCTCTTCCTGTTCATTTAGTGTGTATGTTTAAAAGGCCTATTATGTGCCTTGTCCCAAGAAAATGTTCTGGAGAATTTTGACTGCAGAATGTGATTGTATGTGTGTGTGAGTGGGTGGGTGGGGGTGACCTGAGGATTAATCCAGCCCCTTAGACGCTAGGAATTATCTGTTCCTGGGGAAGATTTAGGCAGTTCCTTCAAGTCTGGAAAGGTGCTATTTTTGCCACTTATCAGCCCTGAACCCTAGAATACCATTTTACATTCAGGTCTGACTGTCCACTGTCAGCTACCTTTCTTGCTTGTTTGTTGGTATACAAAGCCAAGGAAGATCTTGTTCTGCTGAGAAGGCAGCAATATGTCTATACAGTGTTGGTCCATTTGGCAACAAAATGGCTCCTACACGTGCATCTATTGCCATAACATCAGGTTAGCTGCACAGGAAAGGGATAGGGTCAATACTAACCTGAAACTTTTTCATTTCATCTTGTCCCTGCTTCCTTTGATTCTTCTTCAGAACTTTATAACATATCTTATCAATTTTGCTGCCCTCTTTCCCTATATCTTTCCCATGTATTCCTTTCAATGGTCTAGAGGAGGAGTGGACCAATTGTGGCCCTTTACATATTGCTGAACTGCAGTGATCCTCACAGCATTCCTGACCATTGGCCAGAGCTGATAGAAACTGAAATCCAACAAAACTGGAGGTCCATACTTTCTGCAGCCTTCATGTATTGGCATGTTCTTCCCTGCCTGAGATCTGAGCTCCCTTTGCCAACATCTCTCTCCATCATGGACACAGTAATATTTTGTTAGGTGCATAAAAATATTGATTTATTAAAAATATATAAGATATTGTTTCAAACTACATCAAGCTGGCTGATGTAGAAATGATGGGGATATATTTGCCCCTTGCACATGTAAGTCCAGTTTCTTTAACTTTTGCTCTTATTTTAGGATTTTATGGTCTCACATTCCATATAAAATGTAATTTTCAGTTGTATGATGAGATGAAGCAGGATATCTTCAGGCATAAGAAGAAGAAACCAGTTCCTGAGATAGGGCTTTCATGTGGCCCATGGGGAATACTCCTTTTCTTCAAACAAACATGCTCAAGAGACAACTGAGATCACTTTGTAAAATTTGACAAAATGTCAAACATGTAAAAGCTGTTGGGGGGAAAAAAGACTTAATTTTTTTAAAAAAACGGATAGCAAGTGTGATTGACACATTGGAGACTTTAGTCACAGAGCCTTTATAGTACAATCAGTTTCATTTTGAAACTCCTGACACTTTCATATGCTTTAGCTATACCTCAGAGGGACCACCGCCAGAGACAGGAAGATAATTCACTCTCTGTTCACATCTGACAAATTATGTTGATCTCAGGAATATAAATGATGTTGTTAATTTGTGTCAAAACTGATGGGAATTTTTAGGGACGGTATCTTGAGGCAAAAGGATTCAGACACAAGACTGCACATCTCTCTCAAATGATGATTGCAACTCATAATCAGTTGTTTAAGTTTTAAAAAAAGCACATCCTCCTGATTTTAAGCATACTTATCAGCTTTTTAAATACATTTTAAGGAAATAGGGTCATAATAAGAAAAATGATATTAAGAAGTACTGATTTTAAAGCTTATTCCATGGAAATTCCTAAAAATAATTTTAAAATAAAATTAAAACTTTTATTTATACCCTGCTTTTTGAGAGAACAATCAAAGCGGCTTACATAGATAAAAATGCAAATACAAATATAAACAGACCCCCCCTTAAAACAGAATTAAACAATTATACAATTAAAATTCCAACATTAATTAAAACTCCTACAACACAATAATACAACTGACAATTTGTGGTATGCAAAATTATCGTAACCAAAGTTATGCCAATCCAAGTTCTTTAAATGGCTGGGGGCTGTTCCAGGAAGGCCTGCCGAAAGAGATCTGTCTTAACAACTTTCATGAAGCTGTCTAGGTTGGATATTAGATGGATCTTGTCTGGCAGGCCATTTCATAAAGTGGGAGCAACAGCAGAAAAGTCCTCTGGGAGGTTGTAAATAATCTAGTCCTCACTGTTTATAATAGATTCCTCCCAGAGGATATGAGTGTACGGGGTGGATTATATGAAGACAGGTGATTCCTCGGATAGGTTGGGCCTAAGCCATGTAGGGATTTAAAGGTGATAACCAACTCCTATTACTGGAGAGTGCATATCTTCTCATATGTGTTCACCCAAGTCTTAAGATCTTTGAAGGAAAGCTTTCTCTTAGGCCCCACCATTATCTTTGGTGTGGACATAGGAGTGTGCCTTTCAGTGGTTTCTCCCTGGGAAGCTAAGCTGCTCTTTTTTCTGCCTTCCTTCCACTGGCTGGTAAACAGGGATTTGGCACGCCAAGGACCCAGAGGAGAAAGGGGTCCTGTGGGGCCGCGGTGGTCCTTTTCTCTCCTCACCAGTGCCAGGGAGAGAGGGGTGCAGTGGGCACCCAGGCACCTTCTGCACCCTGCTTTCAGGCTGTGGGGAAGTGGCAGTTCGCCGCTTCCCCGCATCCTTCAGAAGTGGAGGGATGGAGCCTCTGGGGCTGCCAGTGAGGCAGCCCTGGCCCCATCTCACTGCTTCTTGGGGCAGCTGCAGACCACCTCTTTTGGGTGGTCTGTACTGCCCCAAAGAGTTGTAAAATCCAGGCAATAAAATTTCATATTCCATTAGTAACATAAAAAGTATCTTCCCTTGTGTTCCATGCTGTTTCTGTCCTGCATGAAGCTAAATGCCCCTGTCAAAGGCAAAGGACATTGAATTTCTCCTGTGATCTACTGCATCTAGAAAAACATTTAGGTGCTCTGTAGCTAAAAACCTGCCAAATGCAGTCCCCATGGGAAAGGTTTTACCTTTACTGGAGGTATAATCCCCAAGGAGCTCAGTTCCAGTCTCTTGGCTCCCTCTCCTTTAACAGGGGGACCTTTTCTGATGCTTTCCTGCTTCAGATCCTCTCCTAAGTTGTTTTCTCTCTTCCCATATTTGGAACCCAGTAGGAGGGAGAGAGGAAGGTTAGAGATCAATTTGCAGTAGAAAAGTAGTAACTAGGGAAATGGTTAGATGCCTCCTGCTGCTTCTCTGCTGCAGTATCACCCTCCTCAAGCTGTTTTTTGCTCAGGAAAAAAAAGATGGTTGCCTAGAATTCACTTCACATATATGCATGTAACATGACATAGGTCCTTTGAATCCTGAACTCAAATATTACTCTTTGCTGTAATAGTTTCCACAGAGGATATATAATATCTGTGCACCTAAAGGTTAAAAAAACTCAAATGTTGGTTCCCTGCAGGTCGTATCAGGACATTGCAATTCTGAGATAAATTTTAATAAGTTGGATGTTCTGGAAGCAAAGGCTGCCTCAAGGTTTCGAACTCCCCATAGTAGTGCCTTGTTTATCTTAATAAATTTCTCAGAAATGTGTCAGGTAGTATGGTGGTGTTTGAAGTTGTTTCTTTTAGAAGAAACCTGTCTTACTTCAGTTCTCAGTGGCTAATACGTTTTATGTCACTTTAAAGTCTTTTCCCGACCATGGCTGGCTACAAAGAGTTAGAAGAAAGTGGTCTTGTGATCCACAACAACTATTAATGCTTTCTTTTCTGAGGACACTATACTCAGTTTTAAAGCAAGTGCTTGTTAAAATTATTTTCTGAGATTTTTATAAGAGCAGATATATTAAAACAGTTAACCTGTCTTCAAAGTAATTCTATTTGGTACTTAATCATGTTGATTATCTAGTCCACATTTCAGTCAGGGGCAAGCGAGATTTTAGTTGAATGCCATTTTGTTCATTATTTGAAACCAGAGTAGAGGAATGTTGAGTCTTCCACAACTCTGGATATTGTAGATTGTTACATCCTGCTAGATAAGTAATGGAGCTCAGGTTTTTCCTTTGAAGTGGAACCACTCCTGATTTATGTGAGAAAGTGGTCTGGCTTTGGTATCCAGTATTTTCCCCTCTTTTTCTGTCTTTATTTATTTACTCCCATAACAACATTTGCTTTATATGTGTGTGGGAAGGTTTGTGGGGTTCTCCCTATAGGGAATATTGGTTTTTATATCAAGCAGAGTGCAGTGTGCCCTAGAGCCACATGGGCTTCTGGTACATCCCCTTGTGATGCCATTGGGTCTCTCTAGGCATAAAGAATAAAAGGCTTGTTGCACATAGGTCAAGAAACAGGTGAAAGCAGGCATGATTTTCCCCTCTAAACCTAATAATGAAAAACAAGTGATGCCTCTCCGCTTCCAACACTACTCACAGACAATTCCACAGTTGTAACCTAATGTGTGGTTTTCAAAACCTTATCCCACTAAATGTGACTGTTTCTTCAAAATCCCTCCCTTGCCATCAGCTTTGGGAGTTTCTCTCAGGAAATCCTACCACCGTGGCAAAATGTGAAGCTTTTACTTCTGAACCCAGACTTCTACCAATGCCAAGAGTTCCTTGACCCCCTTATCAACTAATACTTTCCAACAGTCTAACTACCCATCACCAACTTTCATTAACCAGCTGTATGAATTCCTTAAACATTTCACCAATCTACACAGACTCCAACATTCCATTATCTCCACTCCCAACAGGTCCTTATCTTATGCTGTATTATGCAAGTCACAAATTAAATAATATTTCTTAACACAGGGTCCATATATAAAACCCACCCAGCAGCTGCAACTGACTAGGAAATCCACTTACAAAAACAGTACAGCGGCGATTTGGCTTCCTTTTATCTCATAGGTAGGCTCCTAGCTGACCAATTAGTGCATCATTGTCAAATATAAGACGTTTACTACCTAACAGTTCTAGATGTGTTGACAGTTTTTGATATGCTAAGTAAGTTTTTAGTGAATTCATTATCCATTCATTTACATAACAATCTATGTAGCATAATTTTTCCTCATGTTTCCATTTGCATACATTTTTGTACTGCATGTATCATCTCTAAGTTGTCCTGGTCTTCTTTATATTCTTTCTATTAGGAATAGAATTTTGCTTAAAGGTTTCACTAGAAGTTATGATGGATATAAGATAAGCATTATTATGCCATGCACTAAATCTGGAAAATAAGCTGTTTAATTAAAATTCTGCTTGTGTCTGAATGATTTTTAAAATTTCAGTTACAAAATCAGTCTAAACGCCCTACCATAACCTTGCCCCAATTAAATTTTCTGGTTATCAGTTATGCATCTAACAATGTCATTGGTTTAATTTCTACTACAGTTCTTAACAGATAGTTTTAGCAGTCACTTGGAGCTCTAGATTATTCAGACAAATTTTCAACCAGCCTGAAACAAATCAAAGGTTAATACTGATCATGAGAGATGCTTTCTGAGGTTCTCTTTTTTGCCCTCCACATAACAGGTTGTTCTTTTAGGAAAATGAACAGCTATTTTTATGTGGTACAATAGCCATAAAACACACAAAAGTATTTCAAGGATATTAGAGGGTTACAAATGCAAGGTTTTAGAAAGACTATTCCATTAACTATAAAGATCAAATACTTTCTGTGAGGAAAATGATAGAATTTAATATTGAAGATGTCACTTATGAAGACCACATGGTTATTGTGAGGAATAACATTTAACCTTTCTCTTGTGGCTGATGGAGGCCAATGCAGTATTTTATTATCAACATTGGCAGGTGATTTATTACCACTGTTTCTAGTCCAGTAAAACCACATTAGGCTGCTCTTGATATATCATTTGTTATCTTCAGACCAACACCACATTCTGCATGCATAATCTCTTTTTTTACCCTGGTTCCTTTTTAAGAAAATGGTAAATATTTAAGTCATGATTTCAGAGTTATCAAAAAGCTAGAGAATAAAAATACAGTAGCCAAATAGATTATGCAAGACAATGCCTCACGCCAGCATAAAGTTCTGGTCTTGCACAGAGTGATGTAATGCATCTAAAAACATCAGCTCTGCACATTGGTGCATTTAGCAAAGATTGGGGGACTGACGGAGAATAAATCATTAACTGACTGGAAAGCAGAACAGAGCCTTAAGGAATAAATCAGCTATTGGACTATCTATCTATACAGGAGTTCCTGGATTAATAGCTAATGACTGTAAGATAAGACAAATGATCTGAAATAACATAACACCAATAAATGAGACCTCAATTAGTAAAGATATTAGATTGCACTATTAGAAAATAAGAAACAGTAGCATGTACCCCTCCTATAGTATGCCTCTAAAATAATCTCTCAGTTTTTGTCTCTATAACAACAACCATTGCCCCTTAGGAATCTCTTCATACCAGTCTTTAGATTCCCAACTCTCTAATGGTTTACACCTTAAGAAGTATTAGTCTGATTATGCTCCTAGGAAAAGTGTGTTTGGAGCCATAATGGGTTGTTGCTTATGGTCTGATCTCAGAAGAAGTGAGCCAATCTCTGATCCTCTACTAGTGCCTTGTGCAGACACAGACACTGTGGAAGAGGTAGTGACAGTGGTGATGGTCATCATCACCATCAATACCCAGTGTTTCTTCCAAAATTGAGTGGCTTAAAATTTAAAACAAGTATAATATCACTAGAAACATACAAAAAATTGCTTCCCTTTGAAGTTGGAATTTCTGGTCTTATGAAAGGAGAGAAGTGGAGGGTCTCAGAGGGCAAAGTAGAAGAAGACATGGATCTGCTTGATCAGGACTGTTTTGTGTTTGTTTTTTTAAAAATAGATTTTCCGGGTGCAGTAATGTACCATACCTGTGAACTTTTCAGAAAGAAGGCCTTGATTTAACCTTTTATCAGTTGCAGTTACTTTGTAGAAAGCAATCATTTTTATCTATTATACAGACACAATTCAGTTATGAATCTTTCTTAGTCAAATAACAACATTATCACGATGGCAGACAGTCCAAACCTAAGGCTAGTGTAGGGCAGTTTGAATTAAGGTGTAACTGAAGGCTGAGCCAAGAGATCAGAGATTCAACAAACTGAAACACATAACATATGCAATTGTCCTAGGGCTTTCTTTATTGTTAAAAGTAGAAATAAACCAAAGCTTCATGGTAAAACAAAAGCAATGTGCAAGCAGAAAAGCAATTTGACAAAAATTACAATTGCAATAAGTGGGAGTTTGTGTTTGACATTACTAAGAAACTGAAGGATTGCTCTGCACTTCCATCTGTCTGATAAAATAGTAAAATATCACTTCTAAAAAGGGAAATCCAGAAGAGTACATTGAATTTAATTCCAGAACTGCAAAGATGAGAAAAGGGTGTTGACACTGATTCACAGAATATCACTGGAAGGTAGCAATTTGAGACACAATGTCATGAGCAGCAAGCAGTTTCCAGATAGTGACATGTGGGTTTTATACAAAGTTGCTGTTTTTCACACAAAAAAGGGGTACTCTTGCAAAACAAAATAAAAACCTTGCATAATAAAAACCTTGCACAGGAAACTGCAATCATGCACATTAAAACCATGTATCCAGTAGTACAATCTAGTAGTACATTAAAACTATTTTTGTATGTGCAAGATTGCTGTATTTTGCACAAATTTTTTTAATGTAAGATTTTAGTTATGCAAGATTGTTGTGACCTTGTGTTTTGTCTCTGTCCCAAAGGGCTATATTGCCAATTATATGCTACAGTAGAGAGAAATAAGGGCATACAATCCCCCCAATTTTGTAACTCACCTTTGAGACATTGTGAACAAGCAATGTGAACCAGCTTTTTGTTAGACAAACAGTATCTTATCCATCTCTCCCCAAAACTTGGAAGGAGAAGTATCTTCCATTTTCTCTCAATCTTTCTGTCTCTTTTGTTTCTTCTTTGGTCCTGCTTATTGTTCTTTCTTTTTTTAAATGCCCCCTTCTCTTTTTAGGTAGTTATTTCAGCAGCAGGTTACAAAAATATATGATAAACCCTTATCATTATTACAGGATATATTCACATGTAGTCATAACCAAGTTCTTCACAGTTCTTTAAAAGACAATAAATTCTAGAATGGTAGGAAAGAGCATTACCGTAACCAAGACAGTGGAACAGTTTTGGAATACTGGCAACACTTTAGACCAATCAATGGCAATCATTAGTACTGAAGACATGAAATAACCATCATAACCAAAGTGCAAAAAGGGATCCAAACATACATGTTTCTACATCATGAATGTAAATATTTGCTTCTTTCATTTTCTCATGCAAAAACAAGTGATTTCCTTGCTGAGTGAGGTTGCAACTCTTCTTATGATTTTTTTTTATTATTATTATTTTCTGATCAGATGTGTAGAGTTTTGCACAATATTCTGGTTTTGTTGATAAGTTTATTAAAAGGGGATTTGTCTTTTCCTTCATCTGAGGCTAAGAGAATGTGACTTGTCCAAAGACACTCAGTAGGTTTCTATGGCAGTGTGTGTGTGCGGGAGGGGAGTGAAATTCTGAGTCCAACTCTCAAACTGCCACACCATGTTGACTAGTCATCCTTAATGTACAGTTCCGCTTGTTTTCTTCCAAAATAAATAAAAATAAAAATAAATATGAATATGAATTGCTTGTGCTTATAGTAGTATGATAGAATCACTAATTAATCGATCAGGATTGTCTGAAATTAATGAAAGTTTGTCCTGCAGTATCACATATAAATTGTCTATGTACATAGATTGAAATTCTGTATGATGTTAGTACAGATTAGCTCATTTGTATATACAGTGAATATTAATGACAGCAATGCATTGTCTTTTGGGAAACTATGTCTATAGCAGCAGCATAAATAGTTCTGCTTTAACATAAAAGAGATGAGTTTAATGAAGTCAGAATAGTATTAAGCACACTGTACAGTTCACAAGCTCAGAGCTAGAAGATATCAGTATTTATTGGCTAGCAGCCAAGATAGCTCAAGTATAATAGACCTAATTTACATTTTCCATCAAGACCTATAAACAATTCATCACCATCAATGACCAGTTAGCCTATAGTTCCCTTTGTCTTCTTCCTAGCATAGCCAAAGAATCTTTTCCCTGACCCCCAACCTTTGTGAAGGTTTTTGGTATTCCTCAGAAGCCTCAACACATTCTGAGCCTTTGTCTTCCTCATACCATCTTTCAGAATCACAGATCTCCATTTCAGATCTCACTGCAGATCTCACTCCCTTTGCTGGTGCATTGACTGCTGTAAATGTTTCAGGCTTTCCCTCTCCTTTTCAAACTGGGCTCTGTCTTCATAGGACCGGATACTCTAGGGAAAGCCTGGACGCCCCTGACCTCCTCTGTTACCTTGCCTTCTGTTCCTGTCTGCACAGACATCCCACAGAGCCACCTGATGCATCTGCTACTGCCATGGGTTGCTAGCTCTAGTTGCTAGCTGGAACAAGGCATCCAGCCATGTGATCACCAGTGGGCACCTCATTCTGACCAGAGGGACTGGAGGGCTTTGGATCTTCCCAGAAAATCCAGAGTAAGAGGTATGTTGTTTTAATTCTCATTAAAATGTTATATCCCAATTTTGGTGCTAAACATGCTAGGTGTCATCTGGACTGTTCACACCAGAACCATGGTTTGCACTATATGTTGTCTGAACAGGACACCAGAACAGGGGAAATTGACATTTTGTCCTGTGCAGACAAGGCCTGTGTATCCTGTTTTAGTCTTCAGGGTCTTATATATCTCTAGAGCTAATTTTTATTTAGATTTTTCTTTAGCCATGAAAACCTACCCAATTTTTCCCCCTCTGGTCTTTGTGAAGCTGACTTTACAAAAGACTAGGATGTATATCCAACAAAGCTCTATTTTCAAGACCATCATTATCATGAATTTCTAGGCAACAGGGTCACTTCCTCATGATTTTATAATTTTGTAATATTGATGTAAATTACTGTGTAAATTCTACAGTGCTCTATAAAAAAATGGTAACAACCACCACCACCACCACAACAACAACAACAACATTGTCCCAGATGTTTAATTTCATAACAAGTTCCTTCTCTATTCATTCAGATTATGTCCAGGACAGTAGATCTCCTATTTTCTTTTTTCACCTTCTTACCCTGTTTCCCTGAAAATATGACATCCCCATAAAATAAAACCTAGTAGAGTTTTTTTTTTCTGAATTGCTAAATATAAGGCCTCCCCCGACAGTAAGGCCTAGCAAAGTTTTTGTTTATAATAATAGATGTTCAAATTTTTGTTCAATGATAAATGTGAATTCTTCTTCATGGAAAAATAAGACATCCCCTAAAATAAGACCTAGCACATCTTTGGGAGCAAAAATTAATATAAGGCAATGTCTTATTTTCGGGGAAACACAGTAATGTTGAAGCTGAATTTGTTAAAACAAGTAAAACAATAATTAGAGACAGAAAAATCTCATTACAGATTTTTACACGGCAAAGCTAGTGGATTATGGATTTTTACTAGGAGAAGCCATTTTCACTATGACCAGATTTATTAATTGGCAATAAGAAATCTCAAAGTGTTGGGGGATTCTGTGGAAATTGAAACTCTAGAGTAGATAATCTGTTAGAATAACCAATGAGTTAACCAATGACACTCAAAAAGACAACATGATGTCATCACCACCCACAGTAATGTCACCCTATCCCCCTACTTTGCAAATCCAACTGGAGATCTGATATCTTGAAAATGAATCCTACAGCCCTGAAGAGAAAATATCAGTCATCTTAAAGGTGTCCGAGGTGCTCACCAACCCTGTCCACAGCAAAATCTTGCATAAACCTGCTAAACTAAATAAAGGCCCTTAACAGACCAACAAGAAACAACAGTGTGAGAGAAAAGTGGGGGCATGGTGACCACAAGCTTTCTGCCCCCACGCTGGCATCATGCAGGCGTCATGCCACACACCTCACTGTATGACGGGTGCTTTCATGCCACATCTTTGGCACAGCATGTAGACATGCTACACCAAACAGCCGCCAAAGAGCCATGGTGGCAGCAGCTTCTTTTTGCACTGCAGGCCTGCCAGGCTGGGGACATGACATGCATTTGTCACATCCCCAATCCTGCGCTTCCAGAGGCAGCACAGAGCCGCCTCTTAGGGGAAGTCTGTCCAGCCCCTAAGTCCACACTTCAGCCACTATCCCGTGCTTCATATTCTTTGAGATCCTTTTAACATTTTCTATGTCTATATCATTTGTACTCATATATATCAACGGGAGAAGAGTTTACTCATTGTTTGATGATTCTTGGTAGTTTCTGCATCATATATTGAATTGTTCAAAGAAGGTAATTTAAGGTTCAAAACACATTGCAGAAATAATCCAGTTTGAGACCACTTTAACTGCCCTGGCTCAGTGCTAGGGAATTCTGAGAACTGAAGTTTTGTGAGACATTCAGCCTTCTCTGTCAGAGAGTTTAGTGCCACAATTTACAGTTCCAAAGATTCCCTAGCACTGAGCCAGGGCAGTTAAAGCAGTCTCAAATTGGATTATTTCTGCAGTGAGTTTTTCATCTAGGTGATATATCTGGCATGCACATGAGTTCCTCCATCCCTCTCTCTGAGGTGATTCCATATGCTATCACATGGCTGCTCCTCCTGAGGTTGGTGATTAAATTCCTTCATGTGGACCTGAGTATTTTCCACAGTACAGTTGTCTCTCCATATCCATGGTTTTTTTTATCCATGGATTCAAGCATGCATGGCTTGAAGATATTTTAAAAATATATCTAAATTCCAAAATGTAAAGCATGATTTTGCCATTTTATATAAGGGGCATCATTATATCATGACTTTGTACTTAAAGGGACTTGGACATCCACAGATTTTGATACTGGTGTGTGTGTGTGTGTGTGTGTGTGTCTACTGGAGCCAAACCCCAGTGGATACCAAAGGTCCACTGTATTTCCTGCAATGCAGGGTGATGTCCCATGTGAGGAGCTTGGTCTTGGTTATTTATTTCCAGCTGCACCAAATGTTTCCTGATTCTCCTGGTCATATCTCATTTTTTCCATGTATAGGACTGAAAAAATATATTTACTGTGAGGGGCAGTATGACAACATGCAATAAGATTTTTTTTATTGATCAGTATGTCATAGATATGACAAGGACAGCAACACTCCACTTGAAAATAGCACTACTTCTGTGATAACAATATACCATCAAATAATACCCCAGTGGGTGGCCAAACTGAGCACCATATTCATCAGTAAAAGAGATTCCTTACTAAGTGATTATCTGCTTTCCAAATTTTATACTGAAGATAGACTGCTGTGTATCACTGCAGTAGCTGTCATTACCAGCATTTTGTGCAGACAGCAAGCTTTAGATGCACTGTGAATATTTATTGTCACTGCACAAGGCCAAATTGCAGGATGAACATAGAATTAGTGCGAGGTGTTCAGTAAGGGATAATTTCCTATAAAACACTTGCCTGTAGTTCTTTTTCTCCCTAAAGTCTGAATATTCTCAGTGTATTCAGGAGGAAAAATATAATCAATTTTATGTGGTTACAAAGTCCCATTTGGTGGTATCCTTTCCCATTTACAGTCACCTAAAGTAGAAATCACACCATGCTGCAGAATATTGTACAGTCCTGAATCCTTGGGAAACTTTTAGATGTGCCACCTCTGAGTATGTTATTAAGAAAATTGAAGTTTTTAATTCTGCTGCTCAGTACCACTATAGTAATAAAAAGATAGCTGAAAACATATTGAAGTTGGTACTTCTTGCTAAAAGTAATTTTACTGCCAAAACCCTCCTATATTCATTATTATTATTATTATTATTATTATTATTCTGTTTTCTAAAAACAAAACCCCTGAGAGAATATGCTGCTTAGGCAATCATTTGAAGTTGCACAGCCTACTGTGTTCAGATCAGGAAACAGAGATTCACCCTGTACTGGATGGGGCTATTCCTGAGCCTGGATGCCCAATTATTAGGAGTGCATTTGCGCAGTTAAGACTAGATCACCATTTCCACCCACTCCTTGAGAAGCCAGTTCTGGCTATTGTAACACACATCTTCATTACATCCCATTTGGATTACAGTAATCCATTCTACATGAAGCTGAATATGGAAACTGTTTGGAAACTTCAGGGGGCAAAAATGCTGACTGGGGCCAGTTACAGGGAGCATATGACTCTTGTTAAAACAGCTTCACCATTGGTTTGTTTGGAGCACAATTCAAAGTGCTGGTTATTACCTATAAAGCCATGAACACCTTTAGTCCTGTAAGTATCTAGACATCCCCTGATATATTCATCAAATCAAATATGCAGTATTAAAGCATTAGTATGAGTGGATGTGGTTTGCAATGGCATCCATAGTACAAGGACAAGTAGTATGGGCCGCGTATCCACAGCTATGTGGAAAGATGGGAAATAGAGGAGCTTACTATAGAATACCATCAACACTGTCTCACTGCATTTCAGACAGACCCTGTCAAGCAACAAAATGAGTTCTGCCAGATCAAACAAGGCTGAAATCCCCCCTTCATCGCTTGTGTTACCCTAAGCATCCCCTTCCTGTCATCTATTCCTGGGGACTCTCTAGATCTTGTTTGTGTGCCATAAAATCCATTAAGAATAATTGATCACAATAAGTCCCTCTCATCTCCTGGATATCAAAACAAATAATCAAACTTTTGGTTTCCCACAGAACCTTATTAACTTGAATTGGCTTAAAGTGCATAAAAATAACTCCCCCCAAACCAAAATCTTTCTGCTCCAGTTCCTGTATCCATCATGCACCACAGGAGTTTATCACTTGGGAGGAATTTCTCTCAATTGCAAATGGAGCCAATTCGCAATTACGCAAATTCGCTAGTTTAGCAAATTTGCGTGAAATCTGATTGCATTTGAAATGCATTCAGAATGACTTCCCAGTTCCTGAAAATGACCCTCCATTGCTCAAACTTGCGTGAGATACTCTAATACACAATTATGTGAAACCCCATGATTACGTTCGGAATGACTTCCCATTGCCCAAAATTGCATGAGATACAGTCATTCACAATAACGTGAAACCCCATTGCGTTCGGATTGCCATTAGATTATACCCCCAAATTCTGTCATATGATAAACTCCACAGTCTCAGCAATTGGCTTGCCCACATACACTGTGACTGTCATCCTCAGACCCCTCTCTGAGTCCTTTGTTTCTGTCTCTTCCCAAAATTTGCAGTCCAAACCTCCTGTCTTGTGTCTTTTTATTTCCTGGCTTTCCATTTTCAGGAACAGGTATCTATTGCCTATCCAACCCTAAGTCTCCACTATTCCCTTTCAAGTTTCTGTATTCAGTTAGTTCTCTATGTTGCATATTTGAATGAGTTATCTTTGTGTGTGTGCTACTTTCTATTTTTATTTTAAAAAGGATACACAATTTTACAAGCCTGGGTATCCATAGTGAGTACTGGTACAACTGGTGCTGGTTCCTGCACATTGCTGTTACCTCTTTTTATATCGCCAAATTGATTATTTCCCCAAACTAATCAAAACATTAAAGATAGATTGCAATTGTTGGAGGCTCTACTAGCACACAGAAAAAAAGATAACAGTTCTGACTATCTGAAAGATATTATTATTATTATTATTATTTGTTTGTATTTCCCGTGTCTCCCTGCAGATCGAGGCAGGATTACAGCATATGGCGTCTCCTTTCTGAACACCTGTCTGGAGTAAGTAATGGGCTGGATGAGAGTAAACAACCTCAGGTTGAATCCAGAGAAAACGGAGGTACTTGTGATAGGTTACCCTAACCCAGGGATGGACGGGGTCACACTTCCCCTAAAGGACAAAATTTGCTGTCTGGGGGTGCCTGGACTCGTCCCTCCAGCTGACTTCTCAGTTGGAGGTGACAGGCAGGAGTGTGTGGTATCAGCTTCAGCTGAAATGCCAGCTGCATCCCTACCTGGGCAAAGAGGACCTTAAAACATTGATACATGCACTAGTAACCTCTCGATTAGATTTCTGCAATGCGTTCTACATGGGGCTACATTTGTACAAAGTCCGGAAGCTTCAGCTGATTCAGAACGCAGCAGCCAGGTTGCTTACAGGGGCTTTAAGAATGGATCACATAACCCCTATATTAAAAGCTTTACACTGGCTGCTGATTAGCTTCTGGGCGCAATACAAAGTGTTGTTCGTTACCTTTAAAGCCCTATATGGCTTGGGTCTGAGTTACCTGAAGGAATGCCTCTCTCTATACAGTCTGCCCTGCACTCTCAGAACATCAGGGAAGAACTTATTGGAAGGCTATAACATTAGATTAATATTTACTTCCCATAGGGCATTTTCAGCTTTGGCCCCCAAACTCTGGAATGGCCTACTGGGAAGAGATCCATGCTTTTAAGAAAGCATTTAAGATGGATCTCTTCCGGTGGGCCTATCCACCTGATTTGTTATAATGATTATTGAAGACTTATGTGAGAATCTGATCAAGAAAGGAACCACTTAAGCAACTGATCGGACTAGACGGAATGCAGCATATGATAGTTTTGAATTGGTTTTATGATAGAATATAGGATTTTACGCTGTTATAATTGTTGTATTTGGTGTTACATTAATTGTATTTTTTTAACCTGCTGTAATCCTGCCTCAATCCAGTGGGAGAGGGGGGAAATAATAATTATTATTAATAATAATAATAATAATAATAATAATATTTATTTCTTACCCGCCCCTCTGTAAAACAAATATTATTATATCAAAACAATACATTCAGTACATCTAGAAAAAGTCCCTATATAAACCTGCTGGAGTCTTAAGATCTACAGGGAATGTTCTCTCTGGATCCCATCATCTTCAATGACACATTTAGTGAGGACACACTAAAGCCTTCTCATTTACTGCTCCTACCATGTGGAAAACTCCTTCTTGCTGGAGCAGGCTTTTAATAAATGATTGCTTTTTGCTGTGTGTAAGTGTGATATTTCTTTATTAACATGTTTTAAGACTTTATTGATTTTATACTTGTTACAGTCAAGGTTTTAATATTATGATTATTTAAAAATATTTTTAAATGTTAGTGCCAGGTTTTTAGTTAGTGTTGTTTTTGTTGTTGTTGTCATTCATATTGGGCCCCACTCCAGGATAAAGGCAGCATATAAATTAATTAAATAAAAAAATAGCATAGTTCTGAAATTGCACTGGTCAAAGCAAATTGCAGTAGTGCAACATGCATTCAGCAACAGCAACAGAAACAACTGCTAAATTACAGAATGTTTAGTCAAAATCGCAAAATGTCTGTAAGAAATTTCAAGATGCCCTCTGAACCTAAGAAGTTGAAAAGCTCCCCCACCCCCACCCCCCAGATGACACCTGAATGCATTTTGCTTTCTCTTTGCTTATACCAGTACTATTCTTTACAGATCAAGGTAGCCCCTACTGCCACCAGTCAAAAGACATTGTGTGCCAGATCCAGTGTTCTGCTCTTTAATTAATGTTATGTGGGAAAGAAAAGAAAGATGCAGTGGAGGCTGCTTACTAATGGGAGCTTTATTTACTAGGGGAAGATGTTATCTGAACTGCTTGTGAAATTCTATAAACAGGGCAAGAGAATTGCATTCTAAAAGCTCATTTGGAAGCATCCCTGGTTAGCTGAAGTTTAAACATATCTGCATGGGGTTACTTATCAGAATACTGGTTTTAGATTATATATTCCTTCAGTTCACTGAGACATGGAGGGTCGTCCTTACTAGAAGAAAGTATTGAATTATTTTTAATATTTATGGAAGTCAGGTTTATAGATTTCCATAACCTGTAAACATAATGGGAAGGATATCCCACACAGACACCCTGCCTCTGGTTGAAACTTTTTAATTATTTTTTCAGTGGAGCAAGTTATATATAATAAATGCAATATAGTCAGCAAGAAGCATGCACAGTGCTGGTAACAAAAACTATTGTTGCTTTTGTAGTAGTCTATATTACCAGCATGGTATTTTATTTTAGTTCATTTTACCTTTATGTAGCAAAATCCCTTGCAGTTTAGTCCCTGAGGCAATTTCATATTTTCTTCAGATAGATTATGAAATACTCACATTCCTTCTTCAAAAACTGTGTTATTCCCTATGTGAGAAACAACTGGGCTGAATGAACAACACCAGTTGATATACTTCAAAAAGTCTGCACATCCAGATCACACTTTTTGATCATTTCAGAGCCTGATATGGTACCTTGATTTATACTCTTGTACTTCTTTACACAGTGTTGTATGGGTAAAAATACATGCTCTGTGAACAATATTTCAGATATAGAAATAAGCATATAAACCGGAATGGTCTCCTGAGCCCATTGGAAACTTACAACAATCTTTTCCAAGCACGATTCCATAATTTTACTGTGTTTCACCGAAAATAAGACAGTGTCTTATATTAATTTTTGCTCCCAAAGATGTGCTAGGTCTTATTTCCAGAGACTGTCTTATTTGAACAGAGGAAGTCATAAATATGAACATTTATTATATACTGTATATATATTTATATACAAAAACTTTGCTAGGTCTTACTTTCGGGGGAGGCCTTATATTTAGCAATTCAGCAAAACCTCTACTAGGTTTTATTTTGGGGGGATGTCTTATTTTCAGGGAAACAGGGTATATGGACATTAAATTTGCACCTTGAAAAGGTCCAAGTGATTGAATTAGCATGTTACATTGTTTGTGTCATCAGCCAAGTTTTGTAGTCCATACTAAGTAATTTTTTCTTGAACCCATACAGTACACCTTTTACTTTGTGTGGTGTGTACACAGGCAAATCAGCATGGCTTGGTTTGAGGCAATACATCTGCATTTTCATTCCTCACTGACCATACTCAGGATTGCACTGTCAGAGGACATGCTGGGTGAGATCAACATTTTGAGAATCTTTTCTTTCCAAATGGTGGTATCTTCATTTGTAACATACGCTCTTTTTCAAATATGATTTTGCTGCTTTGAGAGTCTCAGAGTCTCCTCTACATTTAGAGACACTGTATATACTTGACTATAAGTTGACCTCATGTGTAAGCTGAGGGCAGGTTTGGGGGCCAAAATTATGGATTTTGCCATGACCAGTGAGTAAGTCACGGCTAAAACTTGGGGGCTTCTTAAATGTGTTTATGTGTTTGTGTGCAGCAAGAGGGACTCTAATTGAGGCTTTTTGCTTCAGCATTTCAACTTTCATTTCAACCTTCACTCCACAGAAAGTGGCAGTACAGCAAGAGAGGGACTCTGTTTGTTTAAAAGCAATCAATCATGCAGGACTCGTTCTGCTTGGCTCAAGAGAGAATGAAACTGTTCTCCCCACTGCATGGGGACATCTGAAAGAGCTGCTATCACATTACCATCTTCTCCCATATCATTCCCCCTGCATTTTTTATTCCACTGGGAAGAATCTGCTTCAAACTAAGAGGACTAGACCTTCTGCAGTGACCCAGTGTTCCTTTTCATCAGCTGCTCCTAGACTCTTATAGTTGAGTATATATGGTATTCAGAATAATTCCTAACTAAAGGCCCATGGTTATGGCTTCCTCACCCACTAAATCTATAAATCTTAAATGCCAATTCATGCTACAAAAACTTTTCTTATGAGCATATTGGATAACACCAAATTTATTTATTAAAGTTGTTAGTACAGAGGCTTATGTTCTCATTCTCTTTGTGTATCTCTATAACATAATTTGGCTATGCTCAGTGGCAATTTATTTTGTAGGGGAAAGGTCATTAGTAGAATTTAATTTACTTTGGAACCAACTTTGAATTTAACAGAATAGCATGGGTCTTAAACTATGTGCCAACATCTTAGAAATGTTGGTCAATGGAATAGACTTACCATGTCTTTTAAGTCTCTCAGACCCTACCTGTATATTAGAATGCACACACTCTGTTTCTGTAACATACCAAGTATTTCAAAATAACTTGGAGTGCATTCCATTTAAGAACTGGATTTACTTTTGAGTAAACATGGATAGGCATTGGCTGTATTACATTTATTGTATTTTCATATATGGCATTAGCATTTCCCAAATTGTGAAATTAAATCGAATGAGAAACTTCAATAGAAATGAAGCATGGAAAACTCAGTTTTCATAGCCTAAAGTAGTATTGAGCCAGGATATTACTGAGGCTAACAGCTAACAGCTTAGCAAGATATTACAGGGATTTGGTTTTAATATGGGTAACAGTATCCTGACTAGCTAATGCTTAGAATTTGGAAAGGGATGTTGTGCATCATGCTTTAGGGTTTAACACAATTTCTACTATGAGGATTTAGGTTATGACTTAATACGGGAAAGGGAGTTAGACTATCTCATACCTCTGATAGCAGTATTAGAACAGCTAAACCCCCTGAAGTATCCCTAAGAAATAAGTGAACTGGTTGGATCATTTGTCCTATTATCATGACAATGATTTGAAAAGTAGATTTGCTGGTTTAAAGTGCCAGAACTTAAACTATATAATAGTTAAAACTCAATAAATTGTAATAGTTGGTATTTATTTAAATGGAATGGTGCAGGTTTCAGATAAACAGCTTGTGAAAACATTCATATGTAATGCATTAATGACATCATTGGAGCATTTCTTTTATTAAAAAATTGACCAGATCCCAAAGTATTCAATTAAACATATCTTTTAAAAAAAGAATCTCAGAAGAGTAGTAATTATTTTCATGGGCCGTTTTGCACAAATTTGAAAATGTATAAAACCATAATCATGTAGCAGAATACTCTTGGCAGTGCAAAACTGATTGCATCATACTGTTCAACCTCCAAAATATTGTGTCACATTGTAATTGTCTCTTAAAGAGCTGTTATAGAAATCATAGTCCCCATGGGGAGAAGTAGGTCATATCCCACAAGAAACATGATTTTCAGTTAAACTAAGTAACAGGTAAGTACGGATAATAGCTTGTCTGTTTGTCTTGCCTCAATGTTGTCTTCCCTCAATACACCTTAGTTTGGGATTTGCCAAATCTTTACAAAAGTTCCATTTAAATATGTATCTGCTGTTCACCCTGAACAATGTTGAAAAACCATTCACAGATGTAGTTTTTTTGTGGGGAGTTTGGGCTATGTGGCTGTGTTCTAGAAGAGTTGTTTCTTGATATTTTGTCAGCATCTGTGGCTGCCATCTTCAGAAAATGCTGGCATGGAAGTGAGTGGAGTATATATACTCTGCGTGACCTTCTGATGTCTGAGTTGGAATAACCTAGGTGCTCTACAGGATAATGGGTAGCTTGGACATCAGAAAAGTTGCCAGACCCAGAAACAACCAGAGGAGTGAAGACAAACTACTACCCAAAAGGAAGATATTTTTGCCACACATCAAAAGAGTCACAGACAGAATAGGGAAACTGGTGAGAAAACACAACCTCCAGACAGTCTACAAACCAACCAAGAAAATCCAGCAAATGCTGCACTCAGTGAAGAACAGGAAAGACCCTTTCACAGCTGTAGAAGTTTACCACATACTGTGCAGCTGCAGACAAGTTTACATGGGGACCACCAAATGCAGTGTTCAAACATGAATTTAAAAAAAAAAAAATGAGACACACTGCTGAGTGGGCCAGCCAGAAAAATTATCAGGAGCAGAACACATTGTAAAGCATCATGGGCACAAAATGCTACTTGAAAACACTGGAATTTTGGATGATGCTGACAATTAATTTGTCAGGATGCATAGGGAAGCCATTGAAATACACAAAGACATGGACAATTTCAACAGGAAAGAGGAAACTCTGAAAGTAAACAAATTTAGCCTACCAGTCCTGAAAAATGCCAAAATCAAGACCCAGCAAGGGCAGATGAAAACCACCCAGGCTCTGGGGTTTTTCCAGCAGACAATGGATCATTAATTAAATGGATACCCTGAGACCTTGCCATTCAACTCAGACCAACACAGAGATTAACATATAAATCACTTCCTTCCAAACATAGGTCACACATCATATATATACTCCAATCACTTCCATGCCAGCATTCTCTGAAGATGCCCGCCACAGATGCTGGCAAAATGTGAGGGAAAAAACTCTACTAGAACATGCCCACACAGCCCACAAAAACTATGGATGCCAGCTGGTAAAACCTTTCACTTCACATTCACAGATGGTATCTCATCCCCATACTAAAGGTGTCTGGTGGCGGGGGGGGGGGATGTTGTGTGCCCTCAAGTCATTTCTGACTTATGGTGACCCTAAGGTGAACCTATCATGGGATTTTCTTGACAAGATTTGTTCAGATAATATTTGTCATTGCCTTCCCCTGAGACTGAGAACGTGTGACTTAACCAGGATCATACAGTAGGTTTCATGTCCAAGATGGGAATTGAACTCTGGTCTCCAGAGTCCTAATTTGAAGCATTTGCTACTGGGGGTATGAAAGGGATGAACATATCCAGCTATAGTGAAATTTGGTCCCATGTAGTCTCTGAAAAAAGTAAAATCATGGGCCAGACTGATCCTACTCACTAGCAATTTTATCTAGCTCTTACAAAGCTCAAAAACAATTGCTACACAAAGATCTTATTATATTCCTATGTTTCACAGAAAAATTAGAAATTGAATCAGTTTAAAAAGATCTTAAAGGGTTTTCATTAGAACAGTAGTGTATTCATATCTGTAATATTGTACATATGTAAAAGCTAACAATGCAACTAAAGTTTTTTAAAAATATAAATTTATTGGATAATAAATTTGGTACTTGGTCTCCATACTTTGAATTTAACAACAATATTTCTTATATTAGTCATCCTCCAGTGTCCCACACAAATTTGTGGAATGATATACTCACTATACCCATCTGAAAATAGCAGCACAAAATGTGGTTGATGCATTTGTTGTGGTCAATTTTTAGAAAACTACTAATTTTATCTGTGATGCATTTTTCTTTTTCTTTTAGGTAATAATATAACATTGCTGCATGGTATGTTTTAATTTTTTTAATTAAAATAGTTTTTTTCAGGATTAGAAAGACATTAGGCAAGTAGGTTAATTACAAAAAGAGTACAGAAAATCAAGTATATATAAGCAGAAAATAGAAAGGGGACAAACTCCATGTGCTGCTAGATGATCAACTGGCATCCATTCATTTTTTAAAAAGCCCTACACATTTCAGCCTGTGTGAAAGCAAGCCTTCATCAAGGACATTCAACAACATTACTGAACTTGTTGACCATACTCCCCAAAAGTCAGAACCATTTATATTGAATTTGTGAATGTTGTTGAATGATCCAGAATTGTCCATCTAGCAGCATGATATAGCTTAATAGATATGCATAACTAGATACACAATGAGCCTCTGTGTGGAACAGAAAACTGGTTGCAGAATAAGCAACTTTCTACACAGTAGGAAAATGAGTACAGGATGAGAAGCTGAGATAGCAGGTAGATTAGAGTACTGAGAAGCAGGAGTGGAAAAATTGTAGAGTTGAAAAAGACCTCAGGTCCAACCCCTGCCATGCAGAAATACACAAGAAAAGCACCCCCAAGAAATTACCTCAAGGGTATTGACAATTAGAGCCTCCTTTCACAATCCTGTTAGCTGCTGTTAAAAAGTCTTGGTATGTTATAGGCATTTATAAGCAAAGGTGGTCCCATAAGTGCTGATGACACATTCAGAACCACATACTTGCAACAAAGGAGTACAATGTTGATCAATTTGCTGTTTCAAGCATATTTAAATATCAGTTTATTGGAACTAGAAGCAAACATTCTTGCCCTTCCAGCCTCCCTCCCATGCTAAAAGAGAGTCAGGGCACCTTGCTGAATGGGTTGGCATGTTGTATAGTGGATTAAAATGGAGGGATTCCTTCCTTGAACAGACACTTTCCCTGAGTACAGCAGTGCTCAGAGAAGAAACGTCTTCTCAGTTTGTTAGGATCCCCCTTCCCACTCCTGACATAGCCTTTACCATTTATGATGGTCTTTTAATTTGGTGGCTGGAGAAGCTGTTGTAGGGATGTAAGGTAGGGAAGTCCGCTTCTATCAGCCCATATGTACAGGAATTTTTCTCATTACATACAAAATGCTTCACATCTCATTGCCTGTTATATGCCTTCACTTACTATAGTAGAAGTAAGCAAGAATGTTAGTAATTACCTGGCAATATGGTTGTACAACAAGCTCTTGGTTGCTTGTCTTACATTCTCCTGAATTACTTCTGCTTATGCATAAGCTTGTAAGTACTCAATTTATGGTGTTACGCAATTCCTCTATAATACAGCATGAAAACCACTGTTGCATAGTCCCTTAATGATGAAGATGATTGGAAGTTTCCTCTCATAAATGGATAATCAGAAATTGGTAACCAGTAAGAAAGTGGAGTGATACACTGCACAATGTTATTAATATGAAATATTCCATATTTTGGAGTTTAAGTTTTACTTCACAGTGAATTAGGTGATTCATTGTGCTATCACTCACACTGGCAACATCAGATCATCCAGGCATCATGGGGGGAGGGGGGAGGAATTCAAACATGCTATAAAAATATAAACACTCTAGTGAATGAAGAAATTAGCTTCATTCATTTAGAGTTGTGATCAAAGCACTTTGATCATTATCACATATCCTCTGCTAAACTGTTGTTTGTTTGTGTTAGGCATTTTATCTGAGTAAGGTATCTGTTGGTATAATTATTTTGTTTCTGCAGTGTAAATATAAACTACATTTTTACCTTCATTAACCACATTTGGATGGAGAAGCCTATGAGGATTAGACATTAAAGAACATTATTTTAACCTCGTAGATTTAGCAATCTGAATGTTACTTTGGTCTCTATATTGTTTGCTTTTAAGGCATCAGAATGATTTCATTAAAATGCTTCATTGACTCTGATCTGCATATTGTGGCCTGCAATTCAATTTTCAGTCCCTAGAGGTCTCTACATATCACATTTTGGATTACTGATGTTTTCACAAGTGACTGCTAGAAAGGAAGATACCAAACAGCCATTCAATTCTTTCATTCATTCTGAATGGCCACGGGAAACTATTGGAAGATTTTAAAGGGCCCCCTTCAAATCTTAGCATTTGGCAAACAAAAACATCAGTTGATTTTAGGTATCATCTCTAAATGAAAGCACTTGCTCACACATTGGCGTTTTAATAACATATGTAATGATCAGTGGTGCACCTAGTGTATTTGATGCCCTGAGTGGACCATTTTTGACACCCTTCCTCTAATTATATTTGGTATTAATCATCATGAACATAAAATACTCATTAAAACAACATTGGAGAATGCAACCCCATTGGAAGGGGTTGGATAATGATGGGATCTGAGCAACTTCATATGAAAGCCGGCTGCGTGATCGCCATCATGCATGCTTTCCAGATGGGATAAATATGACTGCCATCTGAAATTCCTTTCTGCAACCTCATGGGAAGGATGGGAATGTGACAGGATGGGGATGGGACATTCCTTGTCTGATAATCTCCTATGTGCCATGCACCTCCTCCTCCTCCTCTTCTTCATTGTTGCATTGATGCTGCAGCAGCCATTGCTGTAGTTTCAGCCACTGTTGTAGGGAGGAGCTCCAGAACCAACAAATGATTCTTGCACAATCAACCAAGTCCAGCTTCCTTCCTTCTTGCTCCTACTTGTCCTCTTTGTGGGTTATTACTGTTGGCAAGCAGTCCTTCAAGAAGTCACCCGTTGTATCAATATGAAAGAGTTCCAAGGATTGCTTCTTTTGAGGAATCAGAAGTAGATGGGAGTACTTCTGAAAAGAAGACATAAAGACCACAGAGACCATGTTAAATAGAGAGTGAAGGGGGACAAAAATAAAATGTGAACTGTTTGTCTGGAAGTAGCTGAACCTGTGGAATGTAATCGCAGAAACAGGAATCACGATAGCAGTTGTGACTGAATCTTCTACAGAAAGACAACAACAAATTGTAAGAATGAAGGAAGAAATGTGAAAGTATTAGCATATATTCAGCCTGCAACACAGAACTTAGACCAGGGATGGAGAACCTCGTAAAAGAGTTTAAATATGATGACATAGTTACAGCATATAAAGAGGAAGCTGTGGAAATTGGAGAAAGCTAATAAGAAATACGTAAGACGTGTGCAAATATTTTTCATGTGCAGTGTATGATGGCTATAATAATAAAGTGTTATGATGCCCTGTGCAGTTCCAGAAAGAATAAAAGAGTGGAAAGATGTAGGTACACACACACATGTGTGCGTGCACACACACACCTTGCCACTCAGTAACAAATATAGGGGAAAACATTGAGGAATTCAGAGACCAGTTCAGAGATGTTTGCTGACAGTTGCAATTTTGAAGACATCAGAAATTCATTGATAAAGAATCAGTGTGGAATCCAGACATTAAATAAGAGACAGATTTTTGTAGATGCTGACTTGACTTTAGAGAAATGCATGGGGTTTTGCAGGACAGGTGAATTATCCACAAACAAACAATATTAGAAACCTAAAAAGAAATAAAATGGAGCCCATCCATTCAGTATAGAAGAAAAAGGGGGATACATTAGAAAGTGCATATTGTAAAGCAAGGCAGTGCCCAGCTTAGGCAATGCCCAGTTTATAAGATGAAATGCTACAAGTGTGATGAATTCAACCACTTGCATCTAACTGTCTGGCAAACCATATAACTAGAGATGCACAAAATGAAGGTATTAAGTGGGTAAGAGATGTAGTACTAGAATGTTGTTGGTAACTGCTGTCAAGTCAGTTTTGTCTTAAAGTGACCCTATGAATAAGAGACTTCCAAGAAATCCTGTCATTAATAGTCCTGCACATGTCCTGAAAATTGTGGCTGTCCTTTGGCTTCCTTCAATGAATTTATCCACCTGTAATGTGGTCTTTCCCTTTTCCTTCTGCACTTTAGCAAACATTATCATCTTTTCTAATTAGTCATATGATCTCATGATATGTCCAAAAGTATGGACTCTTTCACACAGGGAAAAGTGATGGGAGCATAATGGGGTCCTTCCATCAGTATCAAACAATTGCTTGAAGATTATCGGATGACATTGCATGACATTGCCATAATCTCAGCATTATCCTGAGAATAAAGAATAATTATAGGGCCACTTTTCATTCACGAGAAAGTCCAATGAATGAAAAGCTGCACTAAAATTACTCTTTATTCACTGGATAATGCCATAATTATGGTGAAGTTGTGTGACATCATCTGACAATCTTCAAGCAATTGCACAATCCTGCTACGCTCCTGTCACTTTTTGCTGTCCTATGAAAGCTTTAGTTTGGTCATTTTGGCTTCTAGATGCTTTTGGCTTCTAATAGGCTTGATTTGCTCTAGGAGCCATTTATTGGCCACTTTGGCAAGCCATGGCATCCACAGAATTCTCTTCCAGCATCACATTTCAAATGATTATATTCTCTTCCTATCAGCTCGCTTCACTCCTCAGCTTTCACAACCATACATATTAATCTGAACCACTTGGCATGGATTATCCTGACTCTGGTATTCAATTATATAACTTTACATTTGAGAATCTTCTCTATTTCCTTCATAGTGGCCCTTCTGAGTCTAAGCAATAGATTCATTGAAGGAGGAGCCAAAAGGGCATCAGGATCGACAGAATGTAACTATGTAGTTGTGGGAGAAAAAAATATTTCCAATTAGACTGTGCTTCCATTTGCAACTTTATATATATATTCCCAAAGTAAACCCAAATATACAAATGGAGGAGCTAACAAATAAGTCTAGAACAAATTAACAGTAATGAAAAAAATTAAATAAAAATAAATCTACAATTGTATCAGCGACCGAAGGACAGTGGACAAATGTTGTGGTTTAAAAGAAGGCATAAAAGAAAAAGAAAAAAACTACATGAACATCAGATGATGTATAACCAGTACAGCATCCATGCTGTGTAAAAAGAACCTTATCAAGGTGCAGTGCATTGCCATTTCCTGACCAGGTAAAAGGCACACCAGTACATAGTCAAGGACAAGGTGAGATTCCATAGAGGACATGAGTTGAGACCACAGTGGAGAAGAATGAATGATGGCAACAGAACCCAGACACACTTGAGGATAATGAGTAGTTTAAAAAATCAACACAACTTTAACGAATGCTATCTGTAGTGATCAATTTAATTTTGTCTCCCTTGAGAATGATGTATGTAAGAGTACTGTCTGTAAGTTCAATATGTAAGAGTACTGAAGAGAGAGAATGAGAGAGAGAGAGAGAGAGAGAGAGTTCTTTCCTTGGAAAGAACATAGAAACATTAATTAGGCAGTGTGGAAACAGACTCTATGGGGAAGTCTGGAAAACTCCCTTTCACAAAAAAAAAAAAAAAAAAAGAAGCCTATAGGTGCTCACCAGCTATTGATCAAATTTTCACTTTCCTACACTAATCTGCTGAAAATGATCAAATACTAACTATTATAACTGCTTTAAATAAATACATGATTTTTGATAAAACCTATTTAAATGGTATTCAAGTCCATACCTCATTTACAAGCACCACTCAAAGCCAATTTTCCCCATAGTACCATGGTGAAACTACAAGATAGACAAGATACCTCTCCCTCTGTGGCAGCCAAAGGAGAAGCTACCTGGCCCCTAAAATAGACAACCATCCAAGGTGTGTGCTAGCTGGGCCAAGAAGCATTAGCAAGCAAGGGAAGTGAGACAGATCAGTGCCCTACAACCCCTCTTGCTCTGTTTCCCACTTCCATCTCTGTTCCTCCCCTTCCGTCTTGTGCAAAGTACTGATGACATTCTTTATTTCTCTCTTCTTCCAGGAAAATAAATGACTCCTCCCCTCACCAAGCATTTGCCATTCAGGCAATGCAAGGTAAGGGGATGGGTTGTCCATATCAGTCTCTAATTCTTATATTCTTGCACTGCTTTTCTAGACTTCTCGTATATTTAGGCATGAACAGCTAAATATTGAGTTGCTTTCTACTCTAACCATATGGAGTTACTTTATACAATACACTGAAGTCATATACTTTGGTGGGACCATTGTTCCTCTCAATTTTAATTTTAATAAAATTAAAAGGGTGTTACAATGATTCCTCACCCACAAGGTGCCTGCCTGTGCTGCACCTCCCTAGTGATCTAAGGAATGCATGTCTCAACATGATAACCTCATTTATAAAAGAAGCTGGTGCACATGAAGCACCTCACAGTATGTTTTATTATATATTCAGTGTCACACTAAACTGGGCCTTCACTGCTGATTTGGATCAAAACTAGATCCATCTAAAATTACCTTGGAATGTGTGTGTCAACTTCAGATGGAACAAAACACTCAATATCAATTTAGTTATGTCTTCTACGCAGACTTACAGGCCACAATATAATTAGAAACAACCCATAAATGAACACATTCCATTTAAAATATAGCAATGAATCAAAACTACCAAACACATTTTGCAAATATTTATAGTGTCTGTATGTGAAAAATGGAATTCACCAACTGTATCCAATTATACAAGTTGTTCAAGAAATGGAATGTGCACCAGGGTTAATGTGAAACGTTTGGCACCAAAGGTGCAGAATGTGAACAATGGCAGCATCTTAATAATTTTTATATGGCAATAAACTATGTGGGTAATATTGGCCAGTATTTCATAGGCTTCTAATTACATAGGATGGAATGCGAGAAACATTCTATTCCAATGTTTAAGTTGAGCTAAGTAATATGAAACACAATTCATTTTTTTTAACTTGGTTCAAATAAAGAAAATAAAGAGAGTTGTACTAGGCTGGATCTATACTCCATCAAACTTAGTGAAGACCAATTGCAATTAGTGAAATTGAAAGTAGAATACGAAGGAAAGAGCCATATGGGCTATTCCATGGCATGTCTCTTTAGATTTGCTTTCATATTGGATTCACAGATAGATACAGACAGAGAGAGAGAGAGACTGCTCCTTCCACTTCATTCCTTTCCAGACTACTGTTTGACCATTTCATTGGGAGGTTCCCATTGTTTCTGTGATGTTCAGGTACCAACCATGACATTGGTTGCTTTTCATGTTTATTTGTTTGTTTTTAATATGGAAGGGACTTATCCAGGCTTCCCCCACTATACTCCTTTGCCAGGCATCCTGCCCACAGCTTCCTTAGTTCTCATCATCAGGCACTAAGCTCTTTTCAGACATGAAGAGGAAGAGGTGATGCCTTTCATCTGAAAAAGATCAATGTTAGCAATACTGCTGGAAGAGTGGCTTTCATCAGATTGATGCTATATACAAAAAATTAAGCCATATCAAATCTTATTATTACACATATGGCATGCAACCTTGTAAGAGTTGTGGGGAGGGGAGGGCTGTTCCCTGACTTGAAACAAAGCCCCATAACTGCAGAAATTGATAGTGTGGACTTGTGTTCTCAGAAATGGTAGAAGTGAAAGCAGAGACCATCAACAGATAGAGTTACAATATGGCAGTGCAGGGACAGAGAAAATCATATAGTGGTGGTGGATGAAGGCAGTCTGGAATTATAATCTGGTAATGGAAGCAATTTTACACTGAAATCTAGCTCACCTTTGCAAACTGTTTAATTCTTTGCAGTGATCTTCTTGTAGCAGGACATTTCTTAATTCAACTTTCTATCAGGTATAACAACATTTGGGAGGGGATGGTGACATCACCACTCTCCTTATACAGGGTTAATCTGAAAACCAGCACACTTTTAATATGACTTTTTCTTTCAAAAAAAAGGAATAGGAATTGGGTAGGAGCATGGTTATAGAGCCAGCATGTTGTAGTGGTATGAGCATTGGACCAGGACACTGGGAGACCAGGTTTTGCATCCCAGCTCAGCTATGGAAACTTTGAGCAAGGCACACTCTCTCAGCCTCAGAGGACTACAATGGCATACCCCCCTCTAAAGAAACTTGCCAAGAAAACCTATGATAGGTTCACCTTAGGGTTGCCATAAGTCAAAACAACTTGTAAGCAAACAAAACAAAGGACGATGGACATATATTCAGACACTACTGCTGAACTCTGTCACCTACCTAGCAGTTTCCCAAACAGTCATACATGAAGGTTTGTATAGAACATGTAACCACAGTCAACTGAACAGTCACAAAATTCTTATGATCAGAAACCTAGCCTTATCAGCATTTCCAATTCAAGTAGCTCTTACATTCATCTGAATGCTACAGAGGTCTATATGCACTTGTATAACACTTAATAGTTAAAGCCCAGAAAATTTGTAATGTACATTACAACGTTTGAGGGCAGTGAATGTGTGCATATCCATATTCCCCTACCTCTATGTGTGCAGATGTGTGAAAAGGCATGTAGCCAATCGAATTTAACAATACAGCCAAGAATCTGCAATGAACATCGTAATGTTTTGGGGACTGGGAATATATACATATCCATATTCCCCTAGCCATATGTGTGCAAATGTGTGAAAAGGAATGCAGCCAATCAAATTTAACAATATAGTTATTTCCTTTGTAACCAGGACAAGAGCTCTGCTTTTAAGGATAGCTAACTCTAGGGGAGTTAAATATTAGTTCAATGACTGGCTGGGTTATGCAGCCCTGGGAGCATCTGTATGTATACCCAGGTCAGAGACACACAGAACCACAGAGGCAAATCCTCAATTATTGTATTTTATTTTTAAAGGGGAAAAACCAACATACACTTTAACAATCACTCACAGAGGCACACAAGAACTGATAAATAAAGATGTTAAATCGGAACAGAGTAAGACGTTGTAATGGAGATATGACACCTATATGGATACTACTCCACTTGATGACATTCTGAGACAGGAGGAACGGGAACTCAATTGCTCCCAGGCCACCAGAGTTTGGTGAGCAAAAGAGGAATCTAGCAAAGTTAAAAACCAGTAGCACCTCTGCCTGCAAACCAAGCTAATCTAACTTAACAAAGGAAAGCTCTCCTAATTTATAGGATTTTTGTGCCCTGGGGTGAAGTCTAGAGAGTTGATGTGGCCAAATGGTCCAAATCTTTAATATCCATAGATCACACTTTGCAGTAGGATCTTCCAGAGGTGTGGCATGAGGGTATTAATGGATGTATTTGTGTTTAAGCTGACTGGAGCCATCCTATTGTTTCATAGCCAGGCTTTTCCTCATCTCAACTCACATGTCTAGAACATAAATCCTCTTCGCAAATCCTAAGCTAACCGACATGACCTGCTGGCTTGCAACTAGTGGCATCCACATACAGATCATAGAGGCTGGGTTTATAGCAACTTTGATATCATAAGAGGAGAGGTAGTTTCAGGCATCTCCAGGGCTAATATCTTGTAATAAGATGTTCCACAAATTTTTAAGTGACATAAGGACGTTAATTTCAGACGTATCATTACAATGTTCTCTCTCTCTCTCTCTCTCTCTGTGTGTGTGTTTATGTTTTCAAAGTCTGCTGATATGGGGTCTGGATTGGGGAAATTTGCACACATCTGTTTCCTCTCCCAAGAACCTGAATTACTATTAGCTAAGTCACAATATTTAGGATGAATAGGAGATCTATAGACTATATAGTATAACAACATTAGAACTGACTTAAAACATCCATGGGCCCTTTATTTTCTAGATATTTCTCTTTCCATGGAGTTTGAGAACATCCAGGGTTTCATACCCTTCAACTGTCCCAGCTTGACAGAGGCAATACTGATCTGTTGACCCATTTTTCCAGCTATTTTTAACATGGCCCAGGTTCTCTCTTCCTCTCCCATTTCCCCCTTTTGTTCTCAACTTAATTAAATAGCTTCAAACTGAATTCAAAATGCACAAGTATGAGGAGGTATTGTAAAGTTATCACCTTTAAAAAATGACAGAAAGTTTGTTTTGATTTGTAGTTAACTTTTCGCTATGTAGCCACCATGCAGATTTACATATTTTCCTCAGCGTTTCTTGACCCTCTGAATACCGTTATTGTAGAAGTCTGAAGATTGTACCTTAAACAACTCTCTCACTTCATGAATGACATCATTTGTGTTGTCAAATTGGTGACTCCACAATGGATTTTTCATTTCTGGGAACAAGAAATCATCACTTAGTGTGAGGTTGTGAGAATAAGGCAGCTGCTGCAAAATCTCAAAGCCGCATGCCCTTGCTTTGTTAACTGCAACCTGAGATGAGGGAGCTAGTGCATTGTCAGCTAGGAGACAAATGCCTCTGGAGAGCATACGGTGGCATTTTTTTTCCAGAGTATCTCACAACTTGTCCAGAAAATTGCTGTAGTATGTGCCAGTAATTATTTGTCTTTTTGCAAAGTAATCTGTGAGAACAACTCCACAACAATCCCAAAAAACAGAGAGCATGAACTTCCCTGCTGACTTATGCATCTTTGCCTTTTTGGGAGGTGGAAAATTGGCATGCTTCCACTCCATGCTTATGGTTTTGGTTTCTGGATCATACTGATAGGTCAAAGGTTCATCCATGGGTACCAGACAACCAAAATAATCCTTTTCATCCTGTTCCAACAGCATCTACATCTGTCTTGAAATGTCACACAGTGTTTGTTTCCAGAAGGTATTAGCAAACGTGGAACCCAGTGTGCAAAACACCTTAGACATGTGCCAGTTTATCATGAATAATTTTCCACACACTTCCATAACTGAGACCAGTTTCATTCGGGACACAATGAGCTGATTTTCTCAACATCATGGACTTAGGAATCAATGATGACACTGGCAAAATTGCATCAATATACCATAAAAACATCTGGGTGATAATTATTACTTTACAATACCCCCTTGTAGTTTGCACTTAAATCATCAGGTGAGAGGGGAGGGGAGGGATGGGATGATGCCTTTCCCATCCTAGTAGACTCAGGTAAAAACAAACTACTGTAACCTCACTAGAATCTTCCTCATAAATAACTTTTGCCATTGTGGCCACACTCTGTTGTTGCTTGGCCACATGTGTTTCCTGGTTTTCATATGTGAAATTTTGGAGGGTATGGAATTTTATCATCTGAAATGCTCTATTTTCTTCTCTAAGATATTGTAGACTGAGCATCTTTTGTGCATTTTCTCTCATCACTCTGGTGATTTCCCACCCCTATTCTCCCTCTTCCTTCTGGGCTTTTCTCGTGTAATGCTTACTAGACAGACTTACTAGACATATTTAGAATGCCAACATATGAACATTTCAAATGCTCATAACCTGCATTACCTCAAGTTGGCCAAAAAAAAATAATATTTTTTAAGCCACTCTATAAAACTAGCATCAGAGCAGACTACATACTGGACTGACTCCACAGCCTAATACAACACACTTTTTTAAAAAGTTACCATAAAAACAGAGAAAATTATGGGTCAGTTTAGCTAAGCAAAGTTCTTTGAGGGGAAGTAGACAATACTTGTTTCTAGTCACTTTGTTAACTTTTAAAAGTAAACAATATTATAGCCTGTCTGTTTCAAAATCAGTACAGACCATCCTCAATCCTTAATTTATGTTCTTTCTTTCTCCCACTGTAAGAGCACTTACTGAGGATAGGCTCACCTCTAACAGCCCTAGCCACATTTCTGGTTATAATAGCAGAGTGTGATACATCTGACCCAATTTTTAACAGAGCCATAGCTAACAGATTGATAAGAAGAAGAGCATAAAATGCTAATACTTTCAGTATGTAAGAAAATCAAAACCACAGTATTAGGAAAGCATTCATCTTTTTATTCATTCTTGTATAACTGACATATGAGTACAGAATAAAGAAGCAGCAGATATTAAACAAACATTAAATGAAATATTAAAATATGCTAAATATCAAAACAGATTGCAAAGAAAAGGGAAAGCTGAAAATGTAAAACAGTAAGGAAAGAATATACTATTACAAATTGCACTGCATATGACAATAGTAAACATGAGCAGAATCAGTAAAATCACATATGCTTTCAAACCATCACCAGTAAAATAATAATGAGAAAAAAAACCTCTCATAATTATGTCTGAGGATGGGAAACAAAAGTATACTCTAGCCACAATCTTGTCATATATTATCTATCTTTTCAATTGCGAAATTGTTTAATATGATTTTTGCCTATTTAAATTATTCTTTGCTGTTTTAAGTTGTTTTAAATCAGTCAAGATGATTATAATATATGCTCTTCTGTGTATCTATATTTAAACTATATCATGTTTAGATATAGTGTGGAATATAAGTATTTTAATAAATAAAATAAAACATATATTAAATTTTAGGATGTGAATTGAAAAAAAGAGCACACCAACAGCTAGATGACTGTCACTTCAATTTCTCCTATATGGATTTATGGTGCCTCCCACCCTGCGTGGGCAGGCACAGTTGCTGTGAGGTGGGAGAGCCCCAAGCTGGCTGTTTAGTGTGTGTGTGGCACTTCCTGCTGGCGGGAAACCTGCTGTTTGCCTGCTTCCCACCAGTGGGAAAGCAGCTGCGCACGCGCTGCTGAGAGCATGGCTGCTTGGCCCCTGGGCTTCTGGGACTGCCTGGGTGGGCGCACTAGGGAACAGCTTGGCTGTCCTGCCTCCTCCTCCCTTGGCTGATTAGGCCTCGGGAGGAGGGATGCTGATTGGTGGCCTCCTGCGGTGGAGGCATTCTTTGGCCAGTGTGGTGTTGCATCACGCCCTGTGTTTTTCCCTTGCTTGGCTCCCCACCCTCCCTCCCTGGGATTGGTATTGCTTGTCCCAACTTGTTGGGGTGGCAGCACAGGTACTGGATCTGGTGGGCTGGTTTCCAGGGCTTGGTAGCACTGGACTGGGAGTCCTTTGGACCCAGGAAACATCACGGTGCAATGTGGCCAATGGTGGGTCACATGGAGTTTATCCTGGTGATGAGAGGCTTTCCTCTGGTAGCTGCATAATTACGTAATTGTGTAAGGGCATTGAGTTGTCTCAAAGTCATCTCGATGCTTGGTGTGCAAGCAACCTCACATCAATTAACCTCGGTGTTGGTGATGTGCAGATCCAGACCTCATGCTTTTGGGCTAACCCTACCTTCAGTATTGCTGGAATAAGGTTGCAGTGTTGGTGATGTGCAGATCCAGACCTCCTTTGGTATTGCTGGAATAAAGTTGTGGCCTTTTCTAATGCCAATCTGCTTCATGTCTTTCTTGGGGCGTACCCACCTCCACTGCAATTTCCCCTCTTAAGTTCACAACCCATATCCTATTGTGACAAAAGGCATGAAGAACAGCCCATTCCTGCTAACAGGAAAGCATCAGTTGAAGGAGGTGATGCAACAAAATTTTTATATCATAAGTGACCAAGTAAGTTATTTTCCATGCCTTTACAAATGGCTTGGACTGTAAAAACCATTCAAGCCAGTGATTCCTGGAATGGGTAGCTCAGATTGAGATGCTGGCTTATCTTCCTTCCACCAAGATCCAGTTGAACCAAACAAAATTCTCAGCCATTTGCACTGACAAAACTGCACAAATAAAGAAGTTTGCCATTACTCTGCCACTGCCATGTCTGAATACTATTGAATGCTGAGATTTGTAGTTTTGTGGGATATTTAGCCCTCTCTGTTAGAGGTCCCTTGTGCCCTACAAAACTATAAATCCCAGAATTCCATAGCATAGAGCCATGTTAGTTAAAGTGGTGTCAAACTGAATTATTTCTGCAATGCAGATGCAGCCTGGGTCTTGTTCTGCAATTGCAGTAGTTTAGTGTACTTCTTCCTACTTTTTCCCCTTCAGATTAACATATTAGCTTTGACCATTTGTCACACATATATAAATAGAAAAGTTAGCCTTTACATCAGGTGTAGTGTAAAATGTGGAATTTGAAACAAAATATCTTGAAGGAAATGAAGCATTTGGTAGGGGAAAAAGGCCTCCATTACCAATGGTATGAGGATGAATAATGTGACTGTCAGAAACAGAAACTTTTTAGAAGACTTCAGAGACATAGCAATGTTAGTCAGGAATATCAGTAAGCAAAAGGATCTTGGAGCACATCCAGGCAGGCATAAAAAGCCAGCCTCCAGCCAGCTTGGAAGTGTGGTGTATAATGACACGTGCCCCCAAGATTCTTAGAAGCTGGTTTCAATCCGCCCAGCTGCCCACACAGGGGCCAGCTTCTGGGCAGTCTGGCAGCTCAGCATTTAGATACCAAACACTTCTAGCCATGACAGGTGGGAAAATTGGCTTTTTTGCTGCAGGAAAAAGGAGCGACTCTGCTGTTCCTTTTTCAGGTGGCTTCAAGGTGGATTGGGGATGCAGTGTGCAGTTGCTGTGGCCCCAATCTGTTTCACCCCAAAGTGTAAAAAAGAAATTGTAGCATATGCTTCTGTAGACTTGATCAGGTGCATCCATGAAAGCTTACGCTACAATGTCTTCTGCACAAAAAGCCTCTTTAGAAGACTATTGACAAGGTTGTGGCTTCTAGAACTGCAGTAATGAGTTAATGCCACATTTATTTATTTTTTGTTACTGTTGTTAGATATGAAATTATGTTATATTGAATCAGACAACTGAGCCACCTAGTCTAGTACTGTGCAGGTTGGCTTCCAGTAGAGGTCTTTTAAGCTCTGCCAGCTCTCTTGCTTTACAATGGAAATGCACTCTATTGAAAGTCAATCATTATCATATAGTAATCCAGAGACTGAAATCCTCTTGATCAATGTAACCCAGGGATCATTCACACTACATTATAAATCGTTTTGCTAACTAGTTTAAAAGTGGGTTGTTCACACTTGTGCTGGTTTTTTCTGACCTGAATTCAAGGGGAGCCCGGGCAAATCTCCCTTAACACAGTTTTTCCAGGAATGATTTTTTTCCCCCTGTGTCTTTTCAAAAGCACCAGATTTTATAAGG
Organism: Urosaurus nigricauda; assembly: GCA_034509955.1. NCBI lineage: Eukaryota > Metazoa > Chordata > Lepidosauria > Squamata > Phrynosomatidae > Urosaurus > Urosaurus nigricauda. The sequence goes on along the minus strand of JAOEGL010000005.1, from coordinate 162,152,175 downwards.
GAGCAGCCAATGGGAACTTGCTGCCAATCACATTCGGGACCTCCAGGAGGGAGGAGTTAACGTGCAAGGGAAGATCATGCCCACCCCTTTGCTCTTTCCTTGCCAGTCAAAGCCATAGCCATGGAGGTGGTTCTCGGAACATCCCATTAGATGGTGTTATTTAAAAAAAAAAATAGATTATGCACCTCTGTGCTATTGTATGGCTACAGTAGACAGTATCTTTAAATACTGGTATCATCGGCATGACAAAGGTGTGTGTGTGGGGGGGGGACTTCTATCAATTGGGGTGGGGGCTAGGGGTCTGAAGAATCAAGGGTTCTCCAGAGAGAGTTGCCATCACCATCCTCCAAGGCTGACATGGGGAAATCACCCAAAAGCTAACCTATTCCTGGGTTTCTTGCCAAGGGATCCTCAGAGGGGGTTGTCATTGTCATCCCCTGAAGCTGAGAGAGTGTGATCCCCCCCAAGGCTAGCCTATCCCATGGTTTCTTGGCAAAGGATTCTCTGAGGGTATTGCCATTGCCATTCTCCAAAGCTGAGAGAATGTGACTCCCTCACAAAGCTAACCAATCGCAGGGTTTCATGTCAAGGGGCTTGTCATTGCCATCCTTTTGCCATGTCCTCCATTTTTCTTGACTATCATACATTTTGTGGTGCCTCGTCTCCTTTTTGGCAGCTAGTCTATCTTTCCTTCCCTCTTTCTGGCAGGGAAGAAGAAGACGGAAAACTTTTTGCTTACTTTTGCAAAGGAAAACTGCACCACGGGAAAAGAGAGAAAGAGGGAGAATTTGCCTTTGGGAAAGGAAAAAGAGAGAGGGAGAGATGTTGTTGTTTCTTGTTATGTTCCTTCAAGTTGTTTCTGACTTATGACAACCCTATGGATAACCTGTAACAAGGTTTTTTGAGTCCTTTTTCTTCAGAAGGGGTTTGCCATGGCTATGCTCCGAGGCTAAGAGAGTGTGATAAAGTCCTATGACAATGGAAGTGGTGTGACATAGGTGCACATCATTTGATTGACAGCACAAAAAAAAACTGAAAATGATCAAATGCGATCAATAAAGAGGATCCATTTTTAATCAGTGCTTCAGTCAATGTGAACTTCAACAAGATTAAACTGCACTGAAGATATTCAATTGGGATTAAACATAGTATGAACTTTGGTTTGGAATTGCAGCATCAAATCCAATAAATCTCCATGCTAAAAAAATGTGAGTGTGAATGAGGCCTCAGGTTTACCTACTTGTATAATGTTTTAGGGGGAGGACCTCACGATCTCTTATGTGCAACATCCAAATGCAAACCCCAGCACCTTGAAAGCATTGAGTTATTACCATGACTGTTTAATGGCTGCGTGGCACCCATAGCACCTGCAATTCAGGACTGTAAATGCTAAGATTTTTATTCAAAGAAGTAATTAGTAATCTTAATTTTTAAAAAACAATTTGACAATTGGCTTCACACTGTGAGAAAGTTTTCAAAACACACAATTTTCAAAGTTTATTCACAATTTAGAACTTATTCTGTGCAAAATTTGCACCTGTTTTGTTTTGTACAGAAATTAGCATTTTCTGTCCGTGAAGCAGGGAAATATTTTTGCAGAAAATAATATGCAAAAATATCATTTTCTGCACAGAAAATGCTGCTTTCTGTGCAGAGAATGTTGTTTTCTATGCAAGTCAACCACATGTGAATTTTGCACAGAATAAATCCTCATTTACAGCATTGGCTGTACAAGAAACAACATTTTATGCACAGAAAGTAATATTTCTGTGTAAAAAATATTATTTTATGAATTGAAAATGCTGTTTTCTGTGCAAAACAACCACATGCAGATTTTGTACTGTGAAAATTGTCAGTCCAGGATTCTTCTCATCAGAGTTTCTCAACAGTGAAAAAATATTTTAAAATTATTTCCAGAATATTTTTGAATATTCTTTCCATTTCTACTGTAGTTCTTCAGCCAGGTTAAGAGAGCTGAAGTCATTGTGGAAAGACCTTTCCTTCTCTATGCTACATCTAGGACCACCTCTCCTCATACAATCTGCCCCGTACACTCAGATCCACCGGGCAACAGTTACTAAGAGTTCCAGAGGCCAGATCATCAACCACCATGAAGAGGGCGTTTTCCATCTCGGCCCCTAGCCTCTAGAACTCGCTACCCATCGAGCTCCGTTCAGCTGCCTCTCTTGCCCAGTTTAAAAAGGGGTTAAAAACACACTTATTCGGGCAGGCTTACCCCTGATATTCCTCTCCCTGTTGTTATTTCTCCCTCATCCTCCCCCACTGTGAGCTGATTTGGCATATTGCTATTGTACTGTTGTATTGATATTGTTATTGTTTATTTTTGGAATGTTTTTAATTGTTGTATATATTGTGCACTGCCCTGATCATTGGAAGGGCGGTATAAAAATAAAGATTTTATTATTTATTATTATTATTATTAGAGGGGAGGGGAGTTAAGATCAAAATAAATTACAAGATGACAAGAACTATTGGATATTTATAGTAGCAAAATGCATCAGTTTGATGAACAACAAAGATATCTGCCCCTGCAAAAATACTCTCCAAGAGTATTTTTAAAAAGAATTTGGCTTGGTTGCTCTAATGTTTTATTAACTCTCTGCCCCAGATGTTAGGAGAACTTTTAAAATAAAAAAGCCAGAGTTTAATTCGTCTTTTTGGAACTTTTTTTTACATACAGCTTTTCATACTATTTTGCAAAATAACACTACAGTGCTTATAAGCTTTAGGCCAATTTGTATAATGTGCCATTTGAATATTCCATCACAAAGAAATTACAATTATGAGATAACAGTTTAAAACCTGAAAGATTCCTCTGATCCATGTTGACACTGCAAATTCTCCAAAGATCCAGCTAAAAGTTATGTGGTTAATCTACTGGAGCACATTCATTCAAAGCAAATTATAAAAATAACTACTGTTAATTCATCATACTATTACGCCAGAGAAATTGTTTTATTTTAATTATGGAATAATGCTATTAATAAGGCTTCAGTTATAATGAAAATCTTCTTAGAAGAATGGCTTCCAGGGAATCTTAATACTTCTAGAAATATATTTCTAGAGAAATATAGATATTATATTACAGTTTGTTATTACTAAACTGTTAAAGAGATTGTTTTTTTAAAAAAAATCATATGTTAATAATATAAAACCATTCTATAAAGGCCATCTTTTTCTAGTAATAAAAATGCATTATATGAAGGCGGAAGTTAATTTTAAAAATACATTTGTTTATCACTGTATATTTCATTCTGTGTTCTGTGTTCATCTGTGCTCACAGTTTTTTCCAACACTGCTGTGAACCTTGTATGTTTTAGCTAGAACTGAACCAGAATTTTTGAAAAGAGATTTTCTCTCCTCTCATTGGCTTAGACAAAGAAGGACACTCTGGAATTTTCTTTGAATATTTCTCAGCGCCATCCCCCACCAATGCCCTCAAATGACACTGAATCTAGGGCATTATATGACAATACATATAGTGACTCAAAACAACAACAACAACAGCAACATGCTGTTTCTCTTGCAAGCTACTAACACTATTAATGGTGAATCCTACCCAGAAGTGAAATTTGATCCTTCCCAATCCACAAATTACATGTATAGATTCAAGATGCCATTTTTAATTCTAGCTCTAGCAGACTCCTATTCAACTTTCACACAGTAGGCATTAAGTATGAGCTACGCCAGTAATATATGGATTGAAATAATAGTGTACATGACTTAATCACAATTAGCTACAGATCAGATAATACTGGCATTCCCTTTTTAATGTGGACTGTCTATACACCATCATTCGTATTTGTAAGATACCTTCCCAGACTAATTCTGACATTGTTCAGTATAGTGTTTGCAACAAAGTTTATGCCACATTCAGAAAAATATTGAATATTTGGTTCTAAAAAGCAACAAGCACTTTGTCCTGTTGAAGTAACTCCAATTTCAAGCAAATTAAGCAACTATCTTAGATCTTCCCCAGGTGGAAAAAAGGGAAAGAATATTTGCATCTACATTATCTGCTGGTAGCTCTATGAAACATCAAACATGATTTAGCAATACAGAAAACTGCTTGTAGTAATACTACTAGTAGTTGTGTGCCTTCAAGTCATTTCTTACTTATGATGACTGTAAAGTGAACCTATCACAGTGTTTTCTTGGCAAGATTTGTTGGCAAGACTTGCCTTCTTCTGAGGCCAAGAGAGTGTGACTTGCTCAAACCATTACATCACACTGGCTCATGGAAAACTACCTTCTACAAAACTAGGCCACTTATTCATCTAGTTGAGTATTCTCAGGATTGCTAAGGATGGAAAAGAAATAATCAGGACAGTAAAAAAGAAAGAAAGGATCCTCTGTATATTAAATCATGTGAAACAAAGTTATGCAAAGCAAACAATCTGGTAAATACAGGTTGAATGAATTGTTTTTACTCCCTTGATCAAACTTTAAATGATCCTGAAAAAGAGAGCTGTACCTATTACATAGGCTTGGACTACTGTAATGTCACCCCTCTAAACCAAGAATGGACACATTTGGTAGATCCAGAAGCCAATTTTTCCCCAGAACTAACTGAACTATTCCTGAAAATATATGGGTAGCTCTCCACTTTTGGTTTTCTTTGGAATCTGGGGGAGAACAAAGTGCAATGAGCTTTCCATTGTTTTTAACATAAAATCCCTGCTCTTGGGGCTTTCAGGACTGATAACTACAGTTCCCCCCTCCCCACACACACCATTCACAGATTCAGAATCCACGGATTCAACCATCATCAGCTTGAAAATATCCCCCCCCCCAAAAAAAACCTAAAAGCAAACCTTAATTTTAGTATGCCATTGTATGTAATGTGACTTGAACATCACAGATTTTGGTACAAATGGAGGATACTGGAACCAAAGCCCAGTGGACATCAAGGGCTCATTGTAATTATTTTGGCTGTTTTATTTTCCAGAGGAGTGAGATGTGCAGGAACTTTAAAATAGCTTTACAAGCTGCTTTTGGTCTCCCTATGGTCAGGAGCCACATTTTCCCTTGGTCTACGATGGGGAAAAAACACTTCTCTTTATATGTAGGCCAGAAAAGAGATAAGACTGATCAGCCCAGGCTAAACTTCACCATCAATAAAATAGTCAAGCCTTTTTTTATTGATGGAGAAGGCCATTAGGAAAGCCACAAACAAAGATTTGTACTTAATTTTAGGTAACTAATAAAACAGGATTTGGAGTTTGTTTTTGGATTTTTGAAGAGGTATTTAGGAAAGCTTGACCCTTAGACACTTTGGCTTTTCTAAACTAACCAAAACAAATGGGCACAATGGACTGCAATATCAAAAGCAATTACATTGCCCCAAGACTATTTTAACTATTACCATTTAGAATTTGTCAAATTAACACTGAAATTCAATAATCTTGCTTCATGTATTCAACGCCCCATGAAAACTGTAGAAGACATGATTCCTTTTGTGCCACACTTTCACAGGCTCACAGTTGCAGATATTTTTTATAAACAAGCAATGTCTGAATAATAATAATATAATAATAATAATATTTTATTTATAGCCCGCTCCTCTGTCAAAACAATCAGAGCGGGTTACAGCAGATAAAAAATTACAGGGAAAAACAAATCCAATAACCTACTACCTAAACTCCCACCCCTTAAAATTAGATTAAACTAGCAGCAAGTTACAACCAGAAAGACAATGAAAACATAAGCAATATTAGAAACAAACTAACCATTCCATGGGCGGTGTAAACTGTGGAGTCATAGGTCAAGGTATCAGGAGCTGGTGGGGGAAAACATATCCCAATTCAAGAGCTGGGAATTAAGGGGTTTCTGGGAAGGCCTGCTGGTAGGGATGCATCTTTATAGCTTTTTTAAAGCAATCAAGAGATGTAATAAAACACATCTCGTCCAGCAGGCCATTCCATAGCCTGGGAGTGGTGGCAGAGAAGGTCCTCTGGGAGGTCTGTGACAGCCTAGTTTTCATAGGCTGCAGCAGGTTGCTCCCAGAGGACCGGAATGTGCGGGGGGATCGTACGGGAAGAGGTGGTCCCTAAGATAAGATGGAGCCAAGCCATGTAGGGCTTTAAATGTTAAAACCAACACCTCGTACTGCGCCCGGAAACTAATCGGCGTCCAGTGGAGAGACTTAAGCATGGGTGTTATGTGCTCTCTCCTTGATATTCCAGTGATAAGCCTGGCTGCCATGTTTTGAACTAATTGTAGTTTCTGGGTTAAGCACAAGGGTAGCCCCATGTAGAGCGCATTACAGAAATCCAAATGTGAGGTTACCAAAGCATGCACCACAGATTCCAGGTCCTTCATATCCAGGTAAAGGCACAGCTGGCATATCAGACAAAGCTGATAGCAGGCACTCCTGACCGTTGCATTCACCTGACTAGTCATGTGAAGCGATGAATCTAGAAGTACCCCCAGATTGCGAACAGAGTCCTTCGAGGAGAGTGTGACTCCATCTAGGACAGGGAGTTGTATTCCCAAACCTGGTTTCGGTCCTGTAACTGTTAGTACCTCTGTTTTGTCTGAATTTAGCTTCAATCTGTTTTTCCTCATCCAATCCATTACCGCTGCAAGTCAGTCATTGAGAGAAGAGACACCATCTGAAGTCTGGACTGATGATCTGGTCATGGAGAGATATATCTAACTGTCATCAGCGTACTGAAGACCCTGAGCTCCATGCCTCTGAATGATCTCACCCAGAGGCTTCATGTAGATATTAAATAGCATTGGGGACAAGATGGTGCCCTGCGGGATGCCACAATTAAGCTCAATTTTGGAAGAGCAACTGTCTCTGAGCTGCACCCTTTGGGATCTGCCAGAGAGAAAGGACCGGAACCATCAAAGCGTGGTGCCTCTGATCCTCAGCTCCCTCAGCCAGTCCAAAAGGATGTAGTGGTCTACAGTATCAAAAGCCACTGAGAGATCCAAGAGCACCAGCAGGGTCACACTACCCCTGTCGATACTCAGGCGGAGGTCATTGGTCAGAGCTACCATAGCAGTCTCAACTCCATGTCCTGTCCTGAAGCTGGTATGAAATAGATCGAGATAATTGGTTTCATCCAAGACAACTGGAGTTGGGAAGCAACTGCTCTCTCAATCACCTTGTTCAAAAATGGGAGCAAGAATACTGGTCTATAGTTGTTCCTGTCCAGGAGGTCAAGGGAAGGTTTCTTCAGGAGGGGCCTAACAGCCGCCTCCTTCAGACAAGGTGGTAAAGAACCTTCCCTAAGAGACGCATTGACTGTATCCCAAATACCTTCAATGCCTGATCCCCTGGACGACCAGCCAAGATGGACAGGGATCGAGAGGGCAGGTCATCTTCCTCATACTTCCAAGGAGCTTATCCACGTCCTTGGTACTCACAGATTGAAACTCATCCAGTAAAGTGACAGCAACAGAGTTGATGGACACCTCGACCTATGGATTCTGGTGAAACATTGGCATCCTGGTCAGCCCTTATCCGAGAGATTTTATCTGCAAAGTGGATGTTAAACACGTTGCAGCAGGCTGTCATTGGGTCAAGTAGGGGATTTGATGCAGGAGGAACCTAAGTCAGCTCCCCCACCACCCTAAACAGCTCTGCTGAACAGGACTCTGGAGATGCAATGCGTACAGAGCAGAAAGATCTTCGCGCTGCACACAAAGCCTCCCAATAGGTGCAAAGATGCTGCCTATGGCGAGTTCTATCAGACAAGAGCCGAGTTTTCTGCCACTTATGCTCTAGTCATTGTCCGGTCCGCTTCATCTCCCTGAGTTCCTCAGTGAACCAGTGTTTCCGATTAGAAGCACCAATAGCCTTGGGAAGATCAGTGTTCCAGGTGTTCACCAAGGCTTCGATGGAATCACCTGCATTGCCAACCATTAAACCCTCTAAGGCCTTCTGGAAACCAATTAGTTCCATTAGCCTTCGAGGGCAGACCATTCTAATGTGTCCGCCACCCCTGGGGGGACGAAAAGCGGCTTTTAGTTCCATCTTGATCAGGAAGTGATCCGTCCATGACAATGCAGAGGTTTTAGTTACCTCCGCCCACAGATACTCCTGTTCCGTACTAAAAATCCCATCGAGTGTATGACCCTCATTGACCAATTGGGATAGGTTCATGCTTTCATGGATTCCATGAACTCCCGAGCAGCTCCAGAAAGATTAGACAAGCCGGTCTTCAGAGGGATGTTAAAGTCGCCCAAGACCAAAAGTCTGGGTGACTCCAACAGCAACACAGAGGCCAGCTGAGTCAGCTTGGTTAGGGAGTCTGTTAGGCAACAGGATGGCCGGTATACCAACAGAATCCCCAGACTATCCCTGGTCTTCAGGCTAAGGTACATACACTTGAGGTGGGTTGTTTTCCGGACAGGTTTCCTGAATTGTATTTGAACTTCTAAGATTAAGATCTAGAAAGCAAAGTGTAGAGGTTAACATAAAGAACTGGATGCTTAAAAGGCTACAACCAATTGTAAATGTAAGCTGCTTCACTTCTGTACAATCCAGGTAAGATATTGCCCATTGGTTCACTTTTTTCAAGGAGGCTTTATGCAAATATTTCAAAATGGAGGAGGTAAACAACCATTTGGGAGGATGGTCCAAAGGTAATTCAATTCTTTTGCTCACAGTTTTTCATGATACTGTGTGGAATATGTAATGATATCATATATTTAAAATTCTATTTAGACAGAACACCTTAATAGGGAAAGTGTTTTCAAACAACCGGTGATGTTATCAATACATTTTACTAAATTATAATACTGAGTGAATTTTCAGCCTGGAATAATCATGCTGCATAAAGTGATTGCTTAAACTGATTATGATGATACACTAAATCAAAATGTTGAGATGAATCACACTGAACCATTTTCCTTCCTGCCTACTCTCTCTCTCACACACACACACACACAGACACACACACACTTTTATCTGGCTCATTAGAGGTGGAATTATATGTATTTTTTGTTTGCTTTTTTATATATTTTTATTCATTTGATTTGACCTTATTTTTAGTATTGTTATGCACCAACCACCTCACTATTCTCCTGAATGACTCCTGGTCGTAGCCTTTTAAGCATCCAGTTCTTTATGTTAACCTCTACACTTTGATTTCTAGATCTTAATATTAGAAGTTCAAATACAATTCAGGAAACCTGTCCGGAAAACAACCCACCTCAAGTGTATGTACCTTAGCCTGAAGACCAGGGATAGTCTGGGGATTCTGTTGGTATACTGGCCACCCCATGGCCTAACAGACTCCCTAACCAAGCTGAGTAAGCTGGATGGGAATCATTTAGGAGTGCTCTAATTGTGTCTTTCTTTTTGTCTGTTACCAGATTTCGGCTGATACGCCAGCTGCACCCTTTCCTGAACAAGAGGGACATGGAAACTGTGGTACATGCTCTGGTAACCTCACATGCAATGTGCTATACATGAGGCTTCCCTTGTGCTTAACCTGGAAACTTCAACTGGTCCAAAATATGGCAGCCAGGCTTGTTTCCGGAACTTCCAGGAGAGAGCACATAACACTTGTCCTTAAATCTCTCCACTGGCTGCCGATCAGTTTCCGGGCACAGTACAAGGTGTTAGTTTTAACCTTTGAAGCCCTACATAGCTCGGGTCCATCTTATCTTAGGGACCGCCTCTCCCCATATGAGCCCCTCGCACGCTCCAGTCCTCTGGGAGGAATCTGCTACAGCCCATGAAGATCAGGCTGTCGCAGACCTCTCAGAGGGCCTTTTCAGCTATCGCTCCCAGGCTATGGAACGACGTGCTAGATGAGATGTGTCTTATTATTACTCTGGATGGCTTTTAAAAAGCTACAAAGACGCACCTCTTCCAGCAGGCCTTTCTGGATAGTGGTTAATCCTCCCGATCTCCAATGATACTTACCTAACTTTCACAACCATATACCAGATGTCATCCTCATACTGCCCAAGAATGATGATTTTAATATATTGTATTAGGACATCTATTGATATTGTTTTAACTCTGTGCTAGTTTAATTTCATTTTAAGGGGTGGGGGATAGGGATTGTATTTGTCTTTTACTTGTTGTACCCCACCCCAATTGCTTATTCAGAGGGGGGGGATGATGATGATGATGATGATGATGATGATGATGATGATGATTGGCAAGGAATAGAACTAGATGTCCTTTGCAGCCTATTCCAATGCTAAGATTATATGATATATTTTTTAAAATCTCTTCTGAGTACTGCAGCTGAAGAACAAAAATAAATAAATAAATAAATAAATAGATAAAGTGAGTTTATGATTTTTGCATGTGAGCTTAAAACAAAACAATCAACTGAATACTATTTATATCTTCCCAAGAGGATTTTAATCATATTATAATACAGCATGCATGAATTCTAGGTAATAGCTCTGGTGCCAGATCTTAGTCAGTTCCTCAGGATATGTTTTAAGGAAGCATTTTCTGCCATCTGACTTTTAATTTCTCTATTCTCTCAGGAAGCAGATAGAATGGCTGACAAGGATGTCTGCAAAATATGGATCTCATGTATATGCTGAGTAATCTCATTCAGTGAAATCTAAATCAGAGTACCACCAATAATTTGAGGGTCTAGCTCAGAACTAGGAAAGGTTATGCTGTGGGAGATGATGGTTGCAGAATTCTATGATTTGTAGTAAAAAATAATAATAATGCCACTTTTCCAAGCTCTGGTATAGATATTTAGAGGTTGTTAAGCATAGACATTCTTCATAGAAGCAGAACCAGAACAAATTTTCCCCAAAAGAAAACATACAAAAAATGCCAAATTCCAGGGAGAGTGATGAATAATTTTAGCACATTGTGGATGGCCCAAACTATTTAAGTCTTAGGACAGACCTATTTTTTTTTAATCCAGATAAATCAGAGATTAACTGTCAGTGTGTTCTGGTTAAACAAAAGCCTATCCCAGGCCTAAAAGAGCTGGTGGGTGTGTATGCATGTGATGAAAATTCCCTCCATACTATCTAGGCTTATGAGGCCTAAAACAGACTTAAAACAGCTTGTGGATTTGTATGCATGTGATGTAATTTCCTCAATACCATCCAGGCTTATGAGGCAAGAGCATTTTTAATTATGAAAAAATAAAATAAAAATGTGGTAACTGACCACCTCTCACCCTTCAAAAGCAGCCTAGAGGGCTTTAATTGTCCTGATACTGATCTAAATGGAAGAGTTTCTGATGGACACTTTCAACTTGACTTGGACATGTAAGGGACCAAACAAGCAACTTTTTTAAAAAAATGAAAGCATGAATTCTACCATTAAGCTATGTATCTTGTTGTGAAATTTCCTTGGTGAAATAGCAACCCTTAATATGAGAATACACTTTACAAAATCCCACTACCCTCCCAACTGTCATTAAATTCATCTTTTGCACTAACAGTGCTCCCAGAAGAAGGGCTCCTCCAGTCCTCCTATCATTGGAGTCAGGATGTTCCAACACATGTTTAGATTTTACCAGACCATATAAAAAGCACAATATACCAAAGCTAGTAAATAATAATACAGTGTACTTTAGTGAGCTTAGAAAATCTGTTTTTATAGACTACAGTTCTCAGAATCCTCTGGCAGGTGATGCATACTATCTGAGGAATTCTGGGAACTGTAATCCATAAAAGTAACTTTTCAGAGCTCCCTGAAGAATATTGTGGCCCTTCAGTGCATGCCTGGTTGTATTTTGCATGAGAAACAGGACCCATCCCAAAAATGTACAGAAAGCAGTGCTCTGTGCATGGACTGGAGTTAAGAAAAACATGAAAAGCAAGCCTCTCTATGTAGCACAGTACATCACCACTCTGTACTGAATCAATTGGTACTTCTGAAAGTTGGGGATATTTTAAAAGGAAAAAAGGTAAGCTGAGTGCAACACTCTTTAGAGAACAGAAAGCTAAAGTTCAGACAAAAATGTAAAATACTGTTTCATCTGCCAAGCTCTGTATAGGTATAATTCAGGATATACACAAGTGTGGAAGGAAGTCACCTCAAAGATGATAGTGAATTAAAATGGAATCAGGAAATGATAAGGCCTTTGGGGAAACAGATGCTAAAAGTTGAAAGAGTTAGGAGGAAAAGACAGAAAGAGAGGAGATCTCAAAGAGAGATACAGAAGATTAATTAGACGGCTCAGAGGCACTAGTGGGGACACATGCATCATAGTGAAAGCTGGGTTTTCAGCATGCAGTGTGCTATCAACAGCACAATGTACAAATGTTTCTTTTAAAGAATCAGATGTTCCCTTATAATTCATTTAGCATTTTTATTGCCATGCGTAGCTGATGCCAAAAGGAGACATGACAAAGAACAATGATAAGACAGTAAAAGAAAGCCCTTTGTCATGGCAAGCGGACGGTAAACAACTTCAGCATTGTGCTGCAAAGTTGTTTTCCTTGGTTTGGAACAATAGATTTAGCAGGTGCCATGTGGCTGAGACTCTGGGTCTATCACCATCTCCAGGGTGCCAAGGCATTCCTCAAAGTTTCTGTGGAAGGAATTTGTTGGTAGGATTTGGATTGTAAAGACACGTGAGCATCTGCTGCCTGCTCAGCCTCATTATCATTCAGACAATTAAGTCCTGTAGTTTTTTTAGCCCACCAACTAAGGTCTCGTTGCTTCCCTCTCCCCATGATAAGAGAATCTGGCTACACTTTACACAAAGCTGGTTGCATTGTCAAGTAAACACCAGTATTTTAATAGTGTATTAGCAAAGTCGCCAAACAATTGTGAAGTGAGCAATATTAATTGATTCATTTTACTAAAGTGATTAACTGACAGGATGTTTTTGTTCCATGTTTTGTACTCAGATTAGAATGAAAAGCCAGCCACCAAATCCAGAACTATTGGCATATACACTTTGGCTAAAATTAAAACAAATGGCTAAGTTGGTAATTCCAGTTTGATTTAAATTTGCAAAATAATAAAGTTAACTTCTCACTATGAATGTCTGTATAGTGCCATATATTTTTACCTCACCAAAGACCATACTGAGTTGATCACTAAAACTGAAAAAAAAAAAAAAGAACATCTTGATGTGACATATTCTGTTTCATTCATTGGAGAGAATATGTAGTTCTATCTTGGTTCACAAAGGTGAACCAAATTGAATACTTTAAGTTTGCCCAAAATTCAAGCATTTTCTTAGCTTTACCATGCCTTCCTGGTTATTTATTTTAATGGATAGAAACTCAACATATCAGAATAACCTCTGTTTCCCCGTTTGATGAAATCCATCAAGAACTGATTTTAAAAGGTAAGAAACATCAGTCATGCTTTTTCATTAAACATGACAAAAGCAATGCGTGGTGTCATCTTGGGGCTTAACAATGAAGCAGATGGGAAATCAATGAAGTATGTGATGTCTTGGTTATAGCAAAAGGAGAGAATAATTTCTCCATTTCCTGTTTGAGAAAGACTTTTCTGTGAGTGATTTGGCTAATTATCTTCGCAACTGTAATTTCTGATCTAATGTTTTATCTGGTCTTCGGCATCTTTTTTTTTTTTTTAACAAATTGGTAATTTAGTGGGATTATTGTGATTTTGTTGGGTTTTTTCTTTCTGCTTTTGAAAGTTTTTCCCACAGTAAAGGTAAAGATGTCCCCTTTGACAAGGTTGTCAAGTTTGACAAGGTTGTCAAGGGGGCAAGTGCTCATCTCTGTAACTAAGCCAAAGAGCCAGTATTATCAAAGGCTATTCCTTAGCCATGACTGCATGGAACATTGTTACCTTCCCACTGAACTTGTACCTATTTATGTGCTTGCACTTTTACGTGCTTTGGAAGTGCTAGGTTGGCAGAAGCTGGGACTAGTAATGTGAGCTCACCCTATCATGTGGCACTTGGGTCTCGACCTGCTGACCTTGCTGTCATCAGAGTCAGTGTCTTAACCACTGAGTCACCGCATCCCTATAATACCCTGTTTCCCCTAAAATAATACATCATCTGAAAATAAGACCTAATAAAGGTTTTGCTGAATTGCTAAATATAAGGCCTCCCCCAAAAGTAAGACCTAGCAAAGTTTTTGTTTGGAAGCATGGCTTTTTTTTTTTTTTTTTTTTTTTTGTTCAACAATAAATGTGAATTCTTCATGGAAAAAGAAGACATCCCCTGAAAATAAGAATAGAAAATAGCATAATGTAAGGCAAAAGGATGCTTTAGTTGGAGATGGGGATGAGGGAATACTCGAGAGGGAACAATTAAGTAGTTACACATGATTTGTCCTCCTTGCAGTCATATTTGCAGCCTCCCAAGAAGTTTGAGATTAATTTTAAAAGAACTCAACAGAATTATGAATGAGAGAACCCATGGAAGAATAAATTCTACCTAATGTATCTCAAACACAAATTAGGACGATTAAAACGTATGTTTCCATGCCTAGCACATAAGATAACAAACTGCATTAAGGATAATGATTCTTTTTTCTTTCTTTCCCTAATGCAATGTGCATAAAATATCCTGCATCTCCAAAAAATAAAATAAAATATACAGAATGATAAAATCCACAGCCTAGTGCAGTCAAGAGAGACTTGCATCTTTCTGCTGGGTCAACTGAGAGATGTAACATTTTCCTCTACTTATCTATTATTAGTCTACCATATTCTTAAATAAAGGATTTGTTGTTGTTGTTAACCACCCTCAGATTGATCTCAACCCATGGCAACCTTGTGGATGAGATATCTTCAAGACTTCATGTCCTCCACTGTTCTGCTCACTTCCTGTAAACTCATACCCATTACATCCTTATTGAATCCATCCATATAGCATGAGGCCTTCCTCTCTTCCTACTTCCCTCCACCTTTCCTAGCATTTTTTTTTTTTGTTCCAATGAATAGTACCTCCTCATGATGTGCCAAAACTATGAAATCTTGGCTTCCATTGAGATTTCTGGCTTGATCTGCTCTTGGACCCTTTTGTTTGTGTTTTTGGCTGTCCACAGAATCTTCAGCACTCTTCTCCAGCACCACATCTCAAATAATTTTTTTCCTCCATCTTCTTTCCCAACTATTCAGCTGTCACATCCATAATAGGGAATACAATGGCTTGTATGATTCTCACTTTTGTATTCAGATGCATAGCTTTGCATTTTAGGGTTGTTGGGTTTTTTTAGTTCTTTCACAGCCACCCTCTCCATTATTAATCTTCTTCGGATTTCCCATTCTTATCAAAGTTTGATATGGTATTTCTTTTACTGTTTCTATTTCCTAATTGTCTATGTTGAATTTATGTAAATAATCTGGACATTATTTTTTGTTTTCTTTATGTTCAATAGTAAGCCTGCCTTTGCACTTTCTTCCTTAATTTTCCTTAGTAGTTGTTCTAGGTCTGTGAGGTTTTCTGCTAGTACTATGGTCTCATCAGCATATCTCAGATTATTGATATTCCTTCCTCATATTTTCACTCCACCTTGTTCTATGTCCAAGCCTGCTTTTCTTACAATATGTTTTGCATATAAGTTGAACAGGTAGGATAATAAGATAACACCCTTTGCCGTCTGGAAACCATTCTTATTCATAGAATCATAGAATCATAGAGTTGGAAGAGACCACAAGGGCCATCCAGTCCAACCCCCTGCCATGCAGGAACTCCCAGTCAAAGCATTCCCGACAGATGGCCATCCAGCCTCTGCTTAAAGACCTCCAAGGATGGAGACTCCACTACACTCCGAGGGAGTGTGTTCCACTGTCAAACAGCCCTTACTGTCAGGAAGTTCCTCCTAATGTTGAGGTGGAATCTCTTTTCCTGCAGTTTGCATCCATTGTTCTGCGTTTTAGTCTCTGCAGCAGCAGAAAAAAAACTTGCTCCCTCCTCAATATGACATCCCTTCAAATATTTAAACAGGGCTATCATATCACCTCTTAACCTTGTCTTCTCCAGGCTAAACATCCCCAATTCCCTAAGGCGGTCCTCATAGGGCATGGTTTCCAGTCCCTTCACCATCTTAGTTGCCCTCCTTTGGACACACTCCAGTTTCTCCACATCCTTTTTGAATTGTGGTGCCCAGAACTGGACACAGTATTCCAGGTGGTGCCTGACCAAAGCAGAATAGAGTGACACTATTACTTCCCTTGATCTAGATGCTATACTTCTATTGATGCAGCCTAAAATAGCATTGGCCTTTTTAGCTGCTGCATCACACTCTTGGTGTTCTATTCTGACAGTAGCCACTTGTCCCGAGTACATATTTCTCATCAGGATTATCAGATGTGTTGGCACTCCCAGGTCTTTAATGGTGTTCCATAGCCTCTCATGATCTATGCAGTCAAAGGCTCTGCTATAGTCTGAGAACATGCTGGTTTTCTTCTGGAATTCCCTGGTGCACTGCATTATGTTTGCAATGTGGTCCCAAGGGTCCCTTTCTTTCCTGAACCCTGTTTGAACCTCTGAGATTTTTCTCTCAGAATTTGGAGAATTTTGAGCATAATTTTGCTTGCATGAGAGTTTAGTGCTATGGTCTTATAGCTGCTGCAGTATTTTGTGTCTCCTTTTTTGTTAATGGGGATATATAGTGATCATTCCCAATCTGTTGGCCATTATTTTGTTTTCCATACCTGTTGACATATGTTGGTAAACACTCTATCAATGTGCATTGCAGCAGTTTTGATTGGAATATCATTTGTTCCTGCTGATTTGTTTTTCGCCATTTCTTTTATTGCAGAATATAGAACCTTCTAACAAATTTATACAAATATACATTTCAAAGCAAAAGGTATGAGAGAGAAAAAAGATAGTATAGGAATTGCTGAATCAGGAGAGAGGAAACACTTTACATTGTGTTTCTGAAGGAAGGGGAAAGAGAAGGAGTGAGTGTAAAAGGAAAAGTGCTTTTTGCCCCTCAGCTTATTACAGTATTATGAGACCCTTTGAATGGGGATAGCACTAACAGAATCTCACGTGTATTCCATCTAAAGCATATTCACACAGAACCTCCACCAGTTTGATTTCACATAAATTGTAGCAATACAAATCTGAATGTCATTGCTTTATGGGACTGATCATATAAAAGCTGCTTTGTCCTAACGATTTTGGATTTCAGCAAGTCCCAGCCAGGATAGTCAACAGTCAAGGCAGATAGGAGCTGGCCAGACCTCTTTAGATCCTAAGTCAGCAATGTGAAACAGCAGCTAAGAAAGCCAATGCAATTTTAGGCTACAGTACATCAATAGGAGTATAGTGTCTAGATTAAGGGAAGCAATAGCACCACTCTATTCTGCTTTTGTCACACCTCACCTGGAATATTGTGTCCAGTTTGGAACAGCACAGTTAAAGAAGTATGTTGGACATGGAGCATGTCCAACTGGAGCATGTACAGAGGAAGGAAACCAAAAGTGAAAGTTCTGGATACCATTCTTTATGAGGAGCAACTTAGGGAACTGAGTATGTTTAGTCTGAAGAAGAGAAGGTTAAGAGGTCACATGATAGCCATGTTTAAATACTTTAAGAGATGTTATATTGAGGATGGAGCAAAGTTGTTATTTGCTGCTTCAAAGACTAGGACATGGAGCAATGGATTCAAGCTACACAAAAAGAGATTCCACCTAAACATTAGGAAGAACTTCCTGGTGGTAAAAGCTGTTTGACAAAGGAATATCCTGCCTTGGGGAATGATGGAGTCTTCTTCTTTGGAGGTTTACAAAGGCTGGATGGCTATCTGTTGGGACTGTTTTGATTGTGTCTTCCTGCATGGCAGGGAGCTGGACTGGATGACCCTTTTGGTCTCTCCCAAGTCTATGGGGCTTTACAGACTGCCCAAAAGGGGTGGTCTGTAGGCACCCAGAGAAGTGCCTGACTGGGGGCTGGACTGCCTCACTGGCAGACCTTGCAGCCCCAATCTGCCACTTCTCCAGGCCACAGAGAAGTGGCAAATTGCCTGAAGCGGAGTTCAGTGGGTGCCCTGGGTGTGCCAGGGTGGGACTTCCAGCCCAGGGGGTGTGCCTTCCACCCTCTGGGTGGGGCTTCCTTGGTTGGGGCTTCTCCCACCCCTGCCCTTTTCCCAGCCCCTAGCTGTCTCTGAGAGAAAGCTGCAGCTCAGCATTGGCTCATTGGAGGGTGGAGCCATGGACATGGCCCCAGTCCTCCTCTTCCCGGATGTGTCCTCACCCCTAAAGAGAGCTCTGGAGCCCTTTGGGGGTGAGGAAAGGTAAAGGGGAAGAAGAGGACTGGGCAGGGTCCCTTCCTTCCTCCTCACAGACCTTCCTGCCTGTTCCTCCTTCTCCCTCATGCGTGCCTGGGGAAATGGCATCAAGTGCCACTTCTGGCAAGTGTGGCATAGGTTCACCGTTGCTGGTAGGGTTTCTGCCAATATCATTTCACATTACCTGCTACATAATAGTTTGTGCCAGAAATCCCAGAGACTGGGCAGGAGACCTTCTGTGTGCAGGTCAAGTGGTCTAGCAGTAAGTTGTGGCACCCAGTTAAGGGAGTCACCAACACTTACTGGAGAGGAATCTAGAATATTCTGTAAAGCCTGTAAAGATGTTTTTGAAAGGAAGCTACCAGCATATCCAATAGTAAAAAAAATGGGGCTGTTGCAGTCCAGCAACATCTGGAGGGATATATGATTCCCAACTCTATTAACATGCCTCCAAAGAACAGTTTTAGTTCATGACAGAAGGGAAATACTTCTGCTGGAGTTTTCACATCCAGTAATTAGGTAGAAACTCACATTTGAATTCACAGTGTTTATTTTCCCTCTAACAGCTGTATTGATTGGTAGCTCACAACACATTCAATATGTTAACACAAGAAGCAGTTTTGATTCTGGGCAGAACTTTACAGAACTTTACAGTACTAGAGCATGTGCTAAAGTATCAGGCATCTGCTATCAAATGAAATAATGGATGCTTGCCTTCTAATTTACAAGTAGTCTCTCTTTTAATTTATGCAACCAAATATGCAACCCTCTATATAAGATAAAATTTTATGTCTCATTGGCGGCAAGTATAACTTCTTCACATGCCATAAAACTGACTTGTGGAAAGGTTTAAGTTAATTTTATGGCACCATTTGCAGTATATTATTAGAGATCTTCCAAACATAGCTTTTTAGGTAATCCCTGATTAAATCTGTGTGGTATAAGTTTGACAGGGCTGGGGGGGGGGGAGGTTTGTTTCTGGGTCCAAAGCAAATATGTGTTATTTCATGTGTCTTTTTAAAAAGGCAAATATTTTTTTTAAAAGCTGCCTCTGTAGCAACCAGAGTTAAATTATTACTATCATTACTATTACCAACTCTCCTCTACACTGATTGTAATCTCCAATCTACTGTGGGACCAGTTTGCTCTGGGGCTCCGTCAAACAGTGTAGAAAAACTTTCAGGAATGCATGCAGTCTTAGTATTCTTCATTAAAACCAAATGTACACAGCAGGGTGGTATTTTCAGTGAAGGCTGAATACATACCCCAATTAAAGAACATAAACATTGCATTATGGAAAGAGTTATTGTGAGTTATTACCATGAGAAAACTTACCCCATTGTCACCAAGTAACAAGCCACCAAAATGAAAGTAGAATTAAATGTCCTGGGAAAAGAAGGTTTTGTTTCTCAGTTCTCCATCCCCATTCTTATACATTTCACTAGCAGATTGATGTTGTGGTCAAATTCCTATTTTTTCATCTATTCAGTCCCCATTCTCTCATGTCAGAAGCACAACTTTTAACATTCATGCTCTAGGTTAGGACATTTTAGTTCTTTAGAGTCAGGTTATGGTTTAGAATCTACATTTTAAAAATGACCTAAAACACAGGTGTTATACAACATTTTCCCTTACACAGTTGTAAACAAATTTCAGCCACTTTGTACAAGAAAAAAACAATACAGCCAGGTTAAAACTGATCCTACAAATCTATCTCCCCCTCCCACCCCCCGCCCACACTGGGTTCATAATTATCAAAGCAAATATAATGTTTTGGTTAGGGAAAATGCAGAATGCTTGTTTTATTTATTTATTTATTTATTTATTGTTTTTCACATTCTCCTTTTCCTTCTGTTTAGGTTTTTTTTTCCATAAATCATTTCATTTCCAATAATACAAAAATAAGCCAGGGTGGGGAAGTGGTTAAAACGTAGGACTAGGACTCTGGGGATCATGGTGTGATTCCCTGCTTAACCATGGAAATCCTTTGGCTGTCTCACATTCTCTCAGCCCCAGAAAACCCCATGATATCTTCACCTTATTGTTTCCATAAGTCAGAAATGACTTGAAGACACACAAGGACAATTATTAAAATGGCTACAAGAGAGAGGGCCTTTTTAGAAGTGGTGATCAGTCTGTGAAACACCCTTCCCAAACAGGTTAACCTGACACTTTACATAATGGGGAGAGATTGGCACCAAGTGAGGACCACAGGGAAAAAGATATTTTAAGAAATGCTTTTAAACTTATTTTTTTAAAAAAATCCTGCAACTGGTTCTAATTTGTTTTATATGCTGAAATGATTTATTTTCTGCCACTGTTAAATCTGAGTTTGTATTCTGACTATTTAAGTTGCTATTGTTTTCTCCCTCTATTATTGTTGTATGTTATGTTTACAACAGTTTGTACACTGAAAACTTTGTACAATACCAACTGTGTTTGTATGCAGAGAACTTTGCTTAGTGGATGTTTTAAATGTTAAATAAATTATTGTTTTTGTTATTGTGTGGCATAAAGTCAGCTTTGACTTACAGCAACACTATCACTGAAAAACCTCCAAGAAATCCTATTAATAACAATTATCAATAGACCATTACAGGGTTTGAAAGTTCAGGAGTGTGGCTTCCTTGATATGGTCTATCCACCTGTACTGCTATTTTCCTTTCAACCTACAACTTTAAGCCTTCAACTTTTTTTCTTAATGTCATCTCATTATATGTCAAAAGTACAGTAGTCTCAGGTTAGTCATCTTGGCTTCCAGTGAGAGCTGAAGCTTGGAAGTTTATCATACGACCTCTGTTCTAGCTACAATCATGTTAATGAAGGGAAGCGCATCCATACTGGTTTGGAAGCACTCCGACCAGACATCCTTTCATTAGTTACAACTAAGCTGTTTCTGGCCCCTTGTGCTGTCTTCTACCCTCGTTCTTAACCCAACTTATCCTATACCCTACCTAGCATGCCTTTCATTTGTATGTGTATGTATGTGTTTTAGAAACAGTTCTGGAGTTATGCAAATGTAATGGGGTTTTTTTAAGGAAAACTCAAAGAAAGTAGGGGAGAAGACTATTCTGGAATAGTGAAGGGGAGGGAAGATGGAGGAGAGGGGATAATCCTGATTTTGATAATTACTGTTATATCAATTTGATGCAATTGTATGCAATTCAGTTTTTTTAAAAAAATCCTCAAGAGAAAATTGGATGAAATGGACTTATACACATGGACTTATACACATAGAGTCAGCCCTCGGCATCCAGTCTTGTCATCGCAAATCTAAACCTTTAAACAGAGCTAATTGTCTGAATCCAAACATCCATGGATGGCAAGCCCATGTTGTCCACCATGACAGCATTTGTATGTGGCTGTGCATGCAGCCGCCATGCAGTAATGCCGCCATTAAGTCCGATTGTCCATAAGCGCTGTACCACCACTGAGGACAACGGGGCTGTTCTTAATGGTGACATGGCCATGTGCACATGCTGCCATTGAAATTCTGTTGTCCCTAATGGCAACATGGCTGCATGCATGCACCACCATTGGAGATAACAGAACTTGAGGATCCATGGATTTTGGCATCATAGGGGTGGAGGAATGGATCCCCCATGGGTACCAATGGCCGACTGCATATGCAAAACATTCATAGACTGGATACAGAACTAATTTGTCTGTTTCAGGGATGGGCTCATCTCCCCCGCTCTCCTTTGCACAATATTAGATATATAGGATGCAAGAGCAGGAGAGACTGAATAAAGGAAGCATCCAGTAATCTGAAATGGGTTGTAATTTTAAATATCAATTTTGTATTATTATAAATAAATTGTCTCTGAACTATCCTTCTGTTTCACTTGGATTACAAATACTCTTTCAGTACATGTGTTATAGACTAGTTTTAGTAAGTTTGGTAGGGCTGATTCATAGTAATGAGCTTTGAAATTTATGCAAATACTATATCATGTGTTGTTGTTTTGTCTTTTTAAAAATATACTTCTTTCAGGAAAGTATCAACATTGCACTCCATCATATCCTTCTCCTTGGGGCCATTGTGATTCACCAAGACATCTTGTCACTAGTGGCTCTTTCAGAATTTGACACTGTGAGGTCAAAGGTAATCTAAGGTTTACTTAACGATAGCCTTTCTGCCTAATCTCTGGAGTAGGGTAGTGTGTGTTTTTTTATTATGTCAACTTGAGTAGCTTCACTGTTCTTCTTATTATCTTGTTTGGAGGATTGATCTTCAACTTTGTGTATGTCACACAGCAGGGAAGCCACTGCTTTTGCAATACTTTTCAAGTGCAAACTGAGGTCACTTTGAAAAGGTTAAGCAGCAGGCATTGAGATCTTCCTGGCTTGAAAGCATTAGATGCTTTGTGTTTTGTGGGGGTTGCTTACACTCTATAGAGCATAGAGAAGGGCTGAAGGCAGAAAATGGACATAAGGCAGGTTAAATGTAATCCTCAGCATGCCTTTGAGCTACAATATCCATCCTTGTTTGGTTAGTTCTCTTCTAATGCCAATTGTCAGCCATGAAGCTATTTCCCTGTTAATCCTCAGCCAAATTTTCCTGTGGACCTTGTTATTGCTTATAGTTTTGTTTTTTCCCTGCAGAGAATCAAATACTGAGGTATATTTTAAGGTGGAAAATGATAGTCTCACTCCAAATCTAGAAGACTGGCAATCATTTCTAAATCACACCATGTGATAAAATGCATTGATTGCTGCAACTTGGTTGTGTGCAAATGGAAACTCTTGTAATCACAGCTTAAAATCTGTTATAAACATACATGCAGTGACCTATATGTACACATATTAGTAGTGGTTTTCATTTCAATTCCTTTTTTATTAAAGTTGTCAAAATTGGCATTATTTTTCATTTTCAGAATGGAAAGAATTTCAATTTTTTTAAAAAAATCAATAGTGGAAAAGACTTTGGATGCTTAACTCTCAAACAATTCAGGGGTTTTTTGGGGGGGGGGGCTTTTGGGCTATGTGGCCATGTTCTAGAAGAGTTCCTTTCTGATGTTTTGAAGAGAAAGGAACTCTTCTAGAACAT
The DNA here is from genome assembly GCA_034509955.1 of Urosaurus nigricauda. Taxonomy (NCBI): domain Eukaryota; kingdom Metazoa; phylum Chordata; class Lepidosauria; order Squamata; family Phrynosomatidae; genus Urosaurus; species Urosaurus nigricauda. The sequence continues at coordinate 162,128,972 of JAOEGL010000005.1, read as the reverse complement.
GGCCACATAGCCCTAAAGCCCAACAAAACAAACAAACAAACAAACAAACAAACAATGGATGCCAGCCATGAAAGCCTTCAACTCCACAAATTCTATTCCTGTGAATTCAACCACATTGGATTAAAATTGCTCCCCCTTTTTTCTGACAGTCTTCTCTTTAACAGCAGTATGACTGGCAGAGAGAGCATGACTATCTGCATGCTGGAAAAAGATACATGATGGAAATAGCTGTTCTATATTTTTACTGTTACCCTAACATGGCTATATACTGGTTGAGAACTGAGCTGCTACCTTTATACACCTTAATTTATATGCCTCTTTCCCAATCTCCTCAATAAAATAATAACCCTTGGACACAGAACAGAAGAAAAATGGTGGAGGGTCCAGAGAGGGAATAGATTGGGTAGTGTGGTAGTTGAGTAGTTTCTGTTAGAACATTAAAGGTACAGTTTTGGCAGTTTGTCCAGGTAATCACTTGGACTTCATCCTTCACCAAAAGGTATGTGTGTGAGAGAGGGGGGAATACATGGTTGATGCACTGAACCAACTTTTAAAGAGTAAGAATGACAACAACAACAACAACAACAACAACAAAAGCTTCCTCTGAAAATAAATCAGACATCATCCAATGATCTTGAGCTACTGATGGAACTGCTTCACTTAGCAGAACTAAGAGGGAATGATATTTGCTACCCCCTGCATTTCTTTTTAGTTCACTCTCAAAATGTTATTTGGAAGAATGGAAAGCCCTCTGGAGCAGAGTTTGGTTGCTGCAGTGACATGCCCAAGAGAGAAGAAGAAAATCCCCCACTGGTCTAGTGGTCTCCTGCTAGAAGAGTGTTGATGAAACTCACTATTTAACGTACATTATTTTCAGCTGAGTAGTAATGATGATAGAATTAGGAGTTTTGAGAACTCTTAGTTCCAGGTACCTGCCTTAGATGGATTCATTTCATATCAAACACAAATTCATTCAGACTTTGAATCTATGGTCTAAAACATGCTGCAGAAATAATCCAGTTTGAGATGGCTTTAACTGCACTGGCTCAGTGCTAGGGAATCCTGGGAGCCATGATTTTGTGAGACATTTAGCCTATTTGGCCTAAATGGCCTCTGTTGTTTCCAGATAAACCTGGATGGTAAAGGAGCTTAGTGTGCAGGCCATGTACTATGAAGAGAGCCAAGTGCTAGAGTAAGGATAACTATATTTTTTTGTACAATGTACAACAAAGAAACCCAAAAGTGATAAGAACCTTAAGAACCACTATTAATGATGATAATTAAAGTCATTGCCATGGGTCTTGGTATCCTGGTGTGAAAAATGAATCCCTGTCATTTATTCCCAGTTACTTCCACTTCTGGAAGAAGAGGAAAAGGCAAATCTGTGGCCAGCACTGGATGGCTGAAACCTGTTTGCACAGCTTATGTCAGCCTGTTTGTCCTGTCACCATCTCTCCTTTCTAGACTAGTAGAGTGAGAAGATGGTGGCTTCAGTCACAGATGGCACCCACTAAAGATGACGCACTGGTATTTGCACTATCCTGCTTTCACTTTCTACCCATTACTGTTCTACTTAGCGCAAACAGAATGGTGTGTATGGAGGAAGAATGTCAGGTAGTAGAGTGATGGGGAAATACATATCAGGTGTGTGGGGAAGACAGATCAGGTGATGGGAGGAAGGTGAGGACAGATCAAGGGGTGGGGCTGGGGACAGAAGGGAAGAGAGTAAGCACAGGATAATCCCAGTTGCCAACATCTGCCCAAATCCAGATTATTCATGAGTGAGTGAAGAACAACTGGCTTGGGGAAGATGTTGACTGCCAGGATAGCTGCAAAGGCGATGCAGGAGAGAAACAGAAGAGCAGAATCACCATCCATTTGCACCATGTAAGTGCCTGTGAAGCAAAACTGCTACAGAAGGGAGCTACTACATCAAGGCAAGATTGAGAGCCTATTGGTGGGTTTTGTCCATTAATGAAAAGGTGTACAACAATAAGAAGTTGAATGTAAGGCAGCAGCAGGATGGACATGACATCATGTTATAGCTATCAGCCAAACGTGCTTTTAATTGTTGAGTAGAAGGCTTTCATGGCCGGCATCCATAGTTTTTTGTGGGGCTTTTGGGCTATGTGGCCATGTTCTAGAAGAGTTCCTTTCTGACATTTCGCCAGCATTTGTGGCTGGCATCTTCATGATAGCCTGGAAAAAGATTGGATATATATATCTTGTGTGACCCTGGGAACACAAAACACAACAAAAGCAAAAGCCTCTACCTTTCACAACATGAAAGTAAAATATTTATTTCATTGATTTTGCACATTTTCAATACTTATTTTATGCATTTCTATAAATGCACATTTAAAATGGCAATAAAAGTTGCTTTGATGCATAGGCCCAATACATATGGGCACTTTAGGGTATCCCAGTCATGTGCTAGGGTTGCCCGGGAGAGGAGTCAATAAACGCTCCACAACCCTAGGGCATCTTTGCTCTGCAGCACCATACACATGGCACGTGCAGCAATGACATCACATATGTGCAGCATCTAAACAGAACTGAGCATCTGTGACGTCATGAGTGTGCCGGCCAGAGCTTCTTATGTTGCAACTGTGCCTCAAGAAGGAGCCTGGTTTTGGTGCTTCTTTTTCTGCTGCACCTTTGCCACTTCATCTGGTTGCTGCAGTAAAGGTTCGCCAGAAAAGGAGGCAGCTCCAGACTGTCCTTTTGGTGTGGTCTATAAAGCCCCATACACTCTTTAAAAGTGACTCACTAACAAAAGGAAAAGAAAGATTTTGCAAAAAGTATAACCAAAGAAAGTGTGTTTGGTGGCTTGGTTTTCTGTCCGAAGCAAGATCTCTTGTGGAGCTTAACAAAAACAGGCTACCTTAACATGTTCAGATGTCCCAGACAGAAACTCTTGCCAGTTGCATAATTTTCCCCCAATCCTTTTCAAGACACATTTAAAAACACTATAAGAAATGAACAACAGTAATAAAAAAGAGTTTCCAACACCAATTTCACACTTATACAAAAGATTCCCAGACCTATATTGAGTATAAGGGGAAATAAACTTTCTCTCAAGTTACTTGAGAATTGTGGCAAAATGTCAATGAGATAGAAAAACATGAGACGGTTGGCAGATAATATTTTCAAATCCACTGATCAAAAATGTGCTGCTAAATTGGTTCCACTTTATCACTGATCAAAAATCGCACATATAGTGTGTTTAGGAATGTGTTGTGAGTAGTAAACAAAACATTTCATCCTAGCCCTACATTGTCACTTATGTTATTATATTACATTTTCCAATGAAAATGTTCATCTAGCCGAAAAAGAAATTTGCTTTTCAATTACAGTTCTTCAACGCACATGCTCATACAAAAACCAATGTCTTCCCCTATTTATAACATTGTTTTATAAACTCAATGAATGCTTACGAGATTAAGTTTGGTTCCTTCCCTACTCTCTCTCTCTTGCTCTCTCCCTCTCTCAAAATAAATCTCTTTGAAACAAATTCTTGTAGTTAAGTGTGTAACTAATATGATCCTCTCCTCTGTTCCCCTCATAGTTCTTTCAATTCATTTCCTCAGAGGTCTGGATGCTACATTAAGGACCTTTCTTTTTATAGGCTTATTGGAAAGCAGCCTATTTCCAAAATAGACAAGCTTTTCATGGAACAACACTCCAAAACTAGAGCATGCTGGCTACAGTTCAGCAGTTTCTAACTAGTGGCCAACATTTTAAAACAAATATCTATATTTAAATGTATGGACTTATGGGTATATTCCTGAGGAAACATGTTTTTTTAGTTTAATTTTTTCCGGTAAAAGGAGGAAATGGCAGATGTTTAATATTTTTGAAAGTTCATCAAAACATATTTAAAAGCATGGATTTATCACTAATGGTAATCATTAATCATTTATCATTAATCAATCAACAGAATGATTTTAAAAAGTTTTAGTCTGGGACTTTTGTCATCAAAATCTACATTTACTAGTTATGCTTTCTTATGCATTTGAATTTTGAAAACTTCGGATTCTTTCCTGAGTTGCCCAATTCTTCAAAGTGGAGTTGAAACAAAAATTCTCCTTCATTTTCATTGGTCAAAGTAAATAAATACAACCACTGGCCATGCTGGTTGGGAGCATCTGGGAACTGTGCATTTAAAATATTTTCTTCTTCCAAATTCTGGTTCTATGTGGCTTCTGTTTTCATCTATTGACAGTCTAGTGTGAGCTACACAAGAAACTCTCATGATTACAAATTAGTTGGGTTCACATGAGTATGTAAATACTCACCCACTGAGGTGCAATGCATACACTTGAAAGGAAAATTGGAATCTTCATTTAAATTTCCCGCCTTTTACCATGCATTTTGCTTTCTTGCTTTGTATAGCATATATGAAGTTTACTTGCTTTTAATTTTAGATATTATCATTAATTTTTAGTAACTATCTATGGTTTGAGAGTTGGACCATGACTCAAGATCAGGATTCAATTCCTGCTCAAGCATAACAACCCACTGGGCCTGGGCAAGTCATACTCTTTTGGCCTAGATGAGAGGATGGCAATGGCAAGTCCCCTCTGAAGAAACTTGCCAAGAAAACCTATGCTAGAGTTGCCATAAATAAATAAAAAAAATGACTTGGATGCATATAACAAGAACATGAGACCTACAGAGCTTGTCACTGACAGACAAAATAATAGCCAAACAGTATTCAAAAGCATCAAAAATAGCAACAATCACAAAAATTCCATAACGCTGTAAATTCAATTTCATCTGTCACTTCTAACAGTTTTGAAGAGTGGTGATCTTAAAAGATTGAGGGGTATAGTCACGAGAAAGCAGACAGCAGAAAACATTTTTCCAAGACTCCTATTTGTGCCTTGGTGAAAATGGGTCAGACAAGAGTCCACTGTGATGACTTTCCCTACGTGTCTGCAACTGAAGAAAGTTCAGCGCCAGAAGCCAGGAATTTTTTTCCTCTAATTTCTACAACAATCAAGCAATTGAATAGTTTGGCCAGTAGATGTCTCCCTTGTACTCATCCACTGATTAATTCAGCGTGGCATGCACAAACATGAATAAATTCAAATGAAAATTCATTGTCCAATAAATACTTCAGTGTAGAAACAAAGTTTTTTAAAGCTCTGAGAGAGAGAGAGAGAGAGAGAGAGAGAGAGATTGAGAGAGAGAGAGAGATTGAGAGAGAGAGAGAGAGAGAGAGAGAGAGAGAGAGAGCTTAAGCAAAGATCCAAAGGTACAAAAGATATTCCACATCAGAGAACAGGCGGGATGGCAACAGATGTTTCTGTGTAAGCTCAACTCCTAACAGAAGGAGTCTTTCCTGTTCAAGGCCCCTAGCAACCATTTCCTGCCAAGCACTCTTCTACCAACATTTCTTTTTCCAGCACTGAACATTTTATGTGAACTGAGCCTGCTCTATCTTCATTGGGAAATGGGGTGGGGGACAGCTGGGAATGAAAACTGGGATTTCATTCCATGACATGAAAAACTGGGAAGAGAATATGTTTGATTTATACTCAATTACAAAACATGAATTCTCCGTGTCCCCTGCCATTGGGTTCAGATGACTAGGAGTGATATATTGAGGAAAGTAAAGTTGTGTGCCATTCACAGGCCCATGTCTACTGCAACATCTGAACTGAAGACAAGCATTTTCTTTGAGGTGAGACATCAGAGCTCTACCCATACCTAAACCTGCATTCCAATAGTTGTTGTTAGATACTAACAACTGTTGGAATGTATTCATCTTCCTGGTGGAGAAAGCTTTAGATGTGGGTACAGCTCCAATGTCTCTCTAAGTTAACTCTGACTTATGGTGAATCCTTTCCTAGTGGTTTCTTGGTAAAATTTAGTCAGAAGATGTTTATGATTATCTTCCAAAAAGTTGAGGGAATTTGACTTGCCCAAGGTTAACCAATGAGTTTTCCAGAGTCCTTGTCCAACATGCAAACCATTACACCATTCTGGCCCTCTATTCCAAAATGAGAAGTATGTACACAGAAAAAAAAATGTTGATGCATCAGCTTTTCTGAAAAACCTGGATCAAACTGATGCATGGGGTGTGAACACCTGTCTTTCCTTTGCTGTTCTAACATGGGAACTAAGGTCCAAAACACACTGCAGACATAATCCAGTTTGAGACCATTTTAATTGCCCTGATTCAATGCTAGGGAACTTTCTGGGAACTGTAATGCTTGTGAGACATTCTCTGTCACAGAGCTCTGGTGCCTCAATAAACTACACTTCCCAGGATTCCCTAGAAATGAGCCAGGACACTGAAAGCAGCCTCAAACTGGATTATTCCTGCAGTGCGCTCTGGAAAGCATTTGTCAGGGAAAATCAGCAGATGGGGACACGCTCTTCAAGCACCTGATCTTTGCTCTGCAAATAAGAGTTGCTCATCTCCACTATTGTTGGACTCCAAATGCAAAATATAATGAGAAAAATGGTCTCAACAGAGTATTCAAAGAGCCAGAGGAGTAGGTGTGAGTGAGAGAGGGGAACAGTGACCAGATTATATGTACCTACACCTGCATGACAACAATGCTGCATGGGGGGGGGCACATTTTGATGGCCTCCGTGATCAGAAGCCTCAGTTGAATTGGCTTGAGCACATGATGGGGCCCTGTGGGTAGGAAAGGAGTCTGCACTTGGGGCAGGCGTGATGGTTTGTTCTCTCTCTCATAAAGTCTTGGAACTTGGGGGAGGGTGCCTTAGGTTTGTCTTCAATCATTTTGAATGACTAGTCAGGATCAACTTATGGCATTGGATTGCCTTCAGGAATCAGGTGTTTCACCCAAGGGAAGGTTGAGGGAGTGGACACAGGGTGACATCTGGCCTCAGCTGGACCCCCATTAGATTTTTTCCCTTCTAGTTTTTTGCCATGTTCAATCCATTAAAATAGGTTTTAGGTCAAGTAAAGTGCCCTTTGTTTGAACCCAAAGTTGTGTATATGTTCTTATTTTATAGTTGGTCATCAACTACCAACCTTTTGGACTTGTCAAGGTTGAGTTGTAGACCCAAGTGATCGAGGAAAAAGAGAAAATATTGGCTAGAGTTTTGTTATTGTGCTATGTTATTGTTTACAGCTTTTCCATGGTTGAACAATGGTGGTGTGAAATGTCAGAAAGAAGCTGCCAGCTTTGAACAGCCTCTTTTCTGCGCAGCCTTTTTTCCTTCCTGGCTCTGTTCCTGCAGGCTTCTACCTTCTGCTGCCATTGCCTAACACTGCAAGCTGAATTATCAGGATGCTGGCTTATGTTACAACTACAGAGAAAGCAGGAAGCAGAACCAAGAAGGAAACAGGAGACTGGGTCCAAAACACAGATCAGAACCAATGGACAAACCAGGAAGGAAGGTTGATAACCAAAACAGAAGGAAGCTCCGAAGAATACAGGGACACATTCATGGTGATACTCTTTCCCAACCAAGACAATATAAGAATCCTCTTGCATGCTTTCTTTTCCAAGGGAATTCAATGGCCACCCAAAGGGAGTGAATTTTGGATATGTAATGAAATTGCACATCACATTTCAGATAACTATGCTCTTTTATCTGTCTGTCTATTTTAAAGTAAACATGGAGGAGTCAATAGGAACTGAAACTCAAGCATGGGAAAAGGGAGGTTTACATGCCAAGGGAATTATTTTTGTTTCAGTGAGGGGCTTCTTTTCCTATGTAAATTACAGGCATGTGTTTCAAGATTGACCATGCTCCCTTAAGAATTAGAATTCATTTAATCAGATTCACTACAATGAAATGCAGTAGCAACTACAGGAACCCAAGTTCAAAATGAATGATAATATATTTATCTCAATCATTTTGAGTGTTTTATCTACTCAAGCAGGAGGATGCATACATTTTGTCTGTTTAATCTGACTTTTCTTCTGCCTCATTGTCTACATATATCTTAACTTCTCTGTCAGTTCCTTTTGGTTCAAGCCTCTTGACTGGCTTAAATATGTGCACCCAACAACAGGTAATTTATCATCATGTTTGGTGATGGATGTTGCAGTGATTGCTTCCTATTCTTTCTTGACTGTAAAACTGAATTAGAAGTTACACCGTGGTAATGGGCACAATGCACATTGAAATGGCAGCTGGTGGACTGCTGCTGGAGCCAATTCTGAGTCTTTTGCTGCTCCCAACTTGTTTTTCTTGTCTTCCTCTCCCCCTACCTCCCCAACAGCACACATGCCAGAGAAAAAAGTAAAAAGTACCAGTCATTAGCACCAGCTGGCCCTGTTTTCCTTTAAACAAATATTCATTCTCTCCATCACAATTCTGAATTGATTAAATCTTATATGGAGAAAGGGGGTCATTTCCTTGAAAGTTAGATACCAATAGTTAAGGGGTGGATGTGGGGTTGGAAATCCTAGACTTCTAAAATCGTCTGTTCTGTATATGAACAATATCATTTACAGAATTTATATACACTTTCTATCTATTCTTACCACTCATACTTAGGCACAGATAGAAATCAGTAAAACCCAGGCTGAAATCTCCTTTTCTCCCAAAGTGAGTAGTCTGCTCCTGGGGAGGAATAAATCAATACCTGTTTACAACTCAAAGAGGTTTAAAAATATTAAATCCTCTTCCTATTATGTTTATTTCCTGACACCACAGATGCTGTTAATTGTTATGCACATTGCAGGCAGAGAAAGGAAATCACAAGGGGAGCAAGGCTATGAAACATATATAGGAAACATGGTGCAAACACAAAAACACCAGTAAAGCTCTCCTTTCCCTTCTCCTTCCCTTCTTTGTATAGATTGTGCTTCTTTTGAAATTGCAGAAACAAAAACACACATACCAGAAGTGACAATGTTGAAAACTCTGCCCTTATGAGAAGGACGCACTGGCAATCATTCATTTAGGTGGGTGGGTGGGTGCCTTCACTTTGCCTGTTGCCTTATGGCAACCCTATGAATTTTAAAGGGTTTTCTTAGGCACAGAATAGTCAGAGGAGGCTTTGCCAGCTCTGTTCTCTAAAATATAGCCTACAACACCTGGTATTCATTCAACCTCTGTTCAAATACCTCCAAAGAAGGAGACTCTACCACATTCTGAGGTTTTGTATTTCATTGTTAAATTTTCCATCAGGACATTTTTTCCCCCAATGTTTAGGTGGAATCTCTTTTTCTGTAGTATTAATCTAGGCTCAGAAAACAATATGAAATCCTTTCAAATATTTAAACACAGCTATCATGTCACCTCTTAACCTTTTCTTCTCCAAGCTAAACATACACATCTCCCTATACCACTCCTCATAGGGCATGGTTTCCAGATCTTTTATATTTATTTATTTATTTATTTATTTCATTTATATGCCACCTTTCTCCCTGAAGGGACCCAAGATGGCTCACATATTTTAAAAACATTACAATAAAATTTAAAACCATAAAAAAATATAAAATTATATTAAAATATAACAGAAGTTAAAAGGCAATACACATGCTCAATAGAAAAACCACTGTGGCATGCTTATGTTTCAAATGCTTGCTTAAATAAAAAATGTCTTAGCCTTTCATCAAAAGGGAAGCAGGGCCAGGGCCAGGGCCAGGCTAGCCTCCCACTTAAGGGAGTTTCAAAGTGTGGGAGCAGCCACTGAGAAGGCTCTCTCCTGTGTCCTAACCAAGTGAGCCTGGAATTGTGGTGGGACCAAGAGAAAACCTTCGTCCAATAATCTTAGTGTTCTGCCAGGTTCATACAGGGAGATACAGTTCTTGAAATAATGTGGACCTAAGCTGTATAAGGCTTTATAGGTCATGACCAGCACTTTGAATTGTGCCTGGAAATGAACCTGGAGCCAGTGAAGCTGTTCCAACAAGGGAGTTATATGTTCCCTATAACTGGTCCTGGTCAGCATTCTGGATTGCCTGATGTTTCCAAACAGTTTCGAAAAGCAGCCCCATGTAGTGTGTGTTAAAGTAGTCCAAATGGGATGTAATAAAGGTGTGTGTCACCACAGTCAGATCTGGCATCTCAAGAAATTGGCACAGCTGGCACACAAGTTTTAGCTATGCAAATGCACTCCTGGCCATTGCTGAGACCTGCACATCCAGACTCAGAGTTGAGTCCAGGAGCACACCTAACCTTCCGGGCTGAGATTTCAGGCGGAGTGTAACCCCATCCACCAAAGGCAAGGACCCTATTCCTTGAGCTGCCTTACGACTGACTAGGAGCACCTCTGTCCTGTGTGGATTAAATTTTAATTTGTTTGCCCTCATCCAGTCCATCACTGACAGAAGACATTATTTCAGTACAGAGACAGCTTCCTTGGAATTAGATGGGAAGGAGAGATGGAGTTGGTTGTCATCCGCATACTGGTGACGCCTCACTCCCAAACCCCAAATGGCCTCTGCCAATGGTTTCATATAGATATTAAATAACATGGGGACAAAACAGAACCCTGAGGAACCCCACAGATCAATGGCCAGGAGGTTGAACATGAGTCCCCCAACACTACCTTCTAGGTTGACCCCTCCAAGAAAGACTGGAATCACTGCATAACAGTGCACCCAAGTCCCATCTCAGAGAGGCAGCCCAGAAGGATACCATGGTCAATGGTATCAAAAGCAAGAGATCAAACAGGCCTAGTAGGGACATATTCCCCCTGTCCAGTTCTCTGGTCATTCACCAAGGATACCAAAGCTGTCTCCATCCCATAGACAGCTCTGAAACCAGATTGAAACATATCTAGTTAATTCATTTCATCCAGAAACCCCTGGAGCTGGGAGACCACCACTCACTCCAGAATGGAATATTAGAGACTGACAGATAATTATCCAGATGGTGGGATCCAGGGAGGTCTTTTTCAGCAACTGCCTCACCATAGCTTTCTTAAGGCAGAATGGAAATCTGCCTTTCTGCAGTGAAGCATTCACCACTCCCTTTATCCACTCAGTCTCCTTCTAGTTGCTTTCAGAAGCCAGGAAGAGCAAGGATCCAGTATGCATGTGGTGGCCCTCACTTCTGCAAGAATCGTGTCCACATCCTCAGGCTGCATGAACTGAAATTTATGCAATAATATAGACAAGCAGGCACCAAGATTACATCCACCGGACCTGTTTCATCAACTACAGCATCCAAGTTGGAGCAAATCTGAGCTATTTTGTCTGCAAAGTGTCTTACAAATTCTTCACAGCAAGCTGTCAAGTGGTCTTTGTTTTCATCTTGGGGGCAAGAATGTAAAAGGCCCCTGTCCACTTAGAATAGCTCTGCTGGACAACACTGTGCAGATACAATGGTGGCAGAGAAGTATAATTTCTTCGCTGCCACCATTGCCACAGCATGGAACTTCCAATGAGCTCTAGCCATGTTTAGTTGGACTCACTCTGAGTCTTCCGCCATCATCCCTCTAGTCTCCATCCCACTCATTTCTTCATTGTCAGATCCCTAGTGAATGAGAGAGTATGTTTGGTTCCACTTTGTAGGAGGGGATGATCAGGGGCATGCTCAGGGGCATGTGGAGAAGCTTCTTGGTTGTATGAAAAAGACGACTTGTTCTCTCAACCCTTGCCCATCTTGGCTGCCCATCGGGGGGGGGGGGGTGACACCATCAAGCTATTACTGAAAAACATAATTAATGCATCTTTTAGGGAAGGCTTCCTTCCACCCTGCCTTAAGGAGGCAGTGGTTAAACCACTTTTAAAGAAGCTTTCCCTTGACTTCCTGGACAGAAGCAATTATAGGCCTGTTTCATTATTACCATTTTTAGGCAAGGTAATTGAGATGGCAGTCGCCAATCAACTCCAAGCAGTCTGGAAGAAAAGGATTTTCTAGATCCATTTCAAACTGGATTTAGGGCAGGCTACGGAGTGGAGACATCCTTGGCTGCCTTAGTTGATGATCTCCATCTGGGCACCAACAGGGGAAGTGTGACCCTGTTAATGCTCTTGGACCTCTCGGTGGCCTTCGATACCATTAACCATGGTATCCTTCTGGAACGCCTGGGAGAGCTGGGAATTGGAGGCTCTGTTTTGCAGTGGTTCCAATCCTACCTCTTGGGTAGATTCCAGATGGTGTCGCTTGGGGATAGTCATTTTGTTACGATACCTACATTTGATATAAAATTTTGGGAGACATGTGGACTGTATCATGATCCCTGCTTGACCCTTTCCAAGGCCCTCCGTAAGTCCCAAGCGAGAAGGTCACGTAGGCAGGCCCCGCTTGGAGGAATTGATTTCATAGTAAGCAGCTCTCTAGAGGAAGTAGGGAGTTGCCAGACCAGTTTCGCCACTGCCCTCCGAGAAAAGACAATAGCCTTGGCTTCACACTTGATAAGCCAGTGATTGACTTAACCACTCAGCCATTAAGCCAGCTTTCCCTCCTAATTGTGTCCAACCTAAGCGCATTGTACACAGATTATTTGCTCTTGGCTTAAGAAAGTCCAGGCAATCAACACCTTTATCTAGCACAAATACATAGCGTCTGGATATGTTCAGCACTATATAAGGTTCCCATTTTGAATTGCTCTCCGATGCTATTCTTGGAGGACAGGCTGGTCCATGCCAGTTTGGCTTCTGCCTGTAGCTCCCGCGGCCAATCTCCCCCCATTCCGGCGGTCGTGTCCATCATCATCACCCATCTCAATCCGGCTTCCAGGAGAAGACTTCTATGGTAAATATTCCAGCGGTCTCTATCTCTCAAACCTAACTCCTATTCTTACCCCTCCCTTTTCTCTAGCATTGAACGTGTGTGTGTGTGTGTGTGTGTGTGTGTGCCCCCTTGCTGCATGATATTTTATGCCCCCTAATAAACTGTGTATTTTATTGGACTTATTTGGACTAGTGTCACTTCTCTTGGGGTTTGTTGGTGGACCTCTGGTAGACAATATCGGGACCCGATCTCGGCGTAAGACTGTTAGGATCTTCCTCTCTGCATATTTGAGCTAATTATAATTCCCCTAAGAAAGAGACTTCCTAACAATATGGCCAAGAAGGAGTTCATGTCAGGCATCCCTCAAGGCATGATTCTGTCCCCAATACTATTCAACATTTACATGAAGCTGATGGGCAAGATCATCTGGAGACATCGGGCAGGGTGTTATCAGTATGCTGATGACACCCAAATATATTTCTCTATGTCTCAGACTGATGCATTGACTAAGGTTGGCATCTCTCCTCTGAATGCCTGTCTTAATTCAATAATGGACTGGATGAGGGAAAACAAACTCAAGTTGAATCCAGTTAAGGTGGAGGTACTTGTAATAGGGGCCCCCAATCTGGGTATGGAGTTATGCCAGCCAGTTCAGGGTCACACTTCCCCTGAAGGACTGTCCGCAGTCTGGGGGTGCTTCTAGACTCATCTCTCCATCTGACAGCTCAGATAGATGCAACAGTCAGGAGCACTTGTTATCAGGTTCAGCTGATACGCCAGCTGTGCCCCTTCCTGGAGCGGGAAGACATTGAAAGACTGGTACATGCGCTGGTAACCTGTCTGCTTCATTTCTATAACACGCTCTACATGGGGATACCCTTGTGTCAAGTTCGGAAACGTCAATTGGTAAAGAATATGGCAGCCAGGCTGGTTACTGACATACCTTGATCTGTCCACATCACACCAGTTTTAAAATCTCTCCATTGGCCACGCTCTTTGTTCCGCTGGGAAAAATCTGCTTCAAACTAAGAGGACTAGACTTTCTGCAGTGTACCCAGCGTTCCTTTTCATCAGCTGCTCCTAGACTCTGGAACGACCTGCAGGACGAGATCCATCAGATTACCAGCCTGGAAACCTTTAAGAAGGCTGTTAATATGGATCTCTTCTGGCAGGCCTTTTCAGACTAATTGAACATCCTTGTTTATGTGCCTCCCCGCCCCCTCCCTCCCTCCCTCCCTCCTTTTTTCTCATTATCCTTTACCATTTCTTAATCCATCCAGACTCTGCCAGATCCATAAGCCTCCTGGGGAGAACCAACTTAATTGGTCCCCCACCCCTGCATAGGCTCTGAGTCACAGTGACTCTAAACCTTACCAGGTAGTGATGAGTCCATGACAACAGAACTGCAGAGTGTTTCTCCACTCCCAGATCATTGTCAGACTACCCAGAGGAAAAAAGAAAGAAAGAAAGAAAGAAAGAAAGAAAGAAAGAAAGAAGTTCCAGATTGTGTCCTGTAGGGGACCCTAGATATTACTTGGGACAGCCCAATAGTTGTCATGCAGACATGAAGTCCTAGCCTCTCCTGACAGAGTAGCCTCTGCATGCATGTTGAAGTCCCACAGCACATCAAGCTGGGGGGACTCCAACACCACTGCCGAGACTAAATCAGCCAGCTTAAGAAGGGAGACTGTTGTGCAGTGGGGCAGGTGGTACACCAACAGAATCCCTATTGTCAACCTTACCTACCAAGAACATTCCAAACAGTAACAAAAATATAAAACAAGGTTGGATGATAAAAGTATGGAAGCCACAGTGTAAAGCATAGCTGGGAAGCAAAGACTAGATAACAGGTTATGGAGTACTCCCAAATGCCATTTGAAACAGCAGTACCTTAATTTACTGCCCAGAGTATCACTAATTATTCCCTAATTAAATATATTTAAGAAGGAATAATTTAAAAGGCAGTTTCCAGCATAACTGCCCACCTCATAAGGTAGTGAAAGAGCACAAGAAAACAAATCTTTGTCCTGGTGGCAGACTGATTATTTTGGCGTACTTAATTTCACTCCTCTTTGAATATTTCCAATCATGTGTTTTTCCATCACGGGGCAAGTAGGGACATGCTTATAGACCCTATACATATTACTCACACTACATAGAATTTTAGCTATGCAATGTTTGTATCTTACAAGAAGCCTACACACATTGAGCAAATTCTATAGTAGAGATTATGCCCTACACCCACCTCACACCTAATAGCTGAATAGTGAAAACAGACCAGCTCAAAGGGATAGCTTTAGGCGGCCCCCTTGAGTGCTTGGTTGATGCCATGGCAACTGCATACCACATACCCCACCCCGGCATTTTGCCAGCTCAAAAAGAAGTGGCAGGAAGGCGCTCCTTTTTGAGCTGGCAAAAAGCTGTCTTTTCCACTGCTGCCACAGCTTTTCAGGATTCTTGCGGTGTGCAGCATATAAATGCCATGCCACCTGAGTGCTGCAATGCTACCTGGCACGTGTTTGGGCAGGAAGCATGACACCGACTTGGGGGTGCCAATGGGGCATCTGCCATCTAAACACCACACCCCCATGCTCTCTGTGCTGGTCTACTTTACCCCTAAGTTTTATGTAGATAAGGGTTAAATCTTGAATAAGCATAGTATTATAGTGTAGCATGATTTGTGTGTTTGTTATGATCATATACCTTTTGCATATCTTCCCTCTTTAAGGGGCAAGTATAGCAGGCCTTTGGGCTAGCAAACTGTTAACTGTACTGATGGAAAGAATATGCAAAAATATTCAGATCATAGTTGGAAAAAATGGATTTCCCAAGGACCCTGGAAAATGAGAATTTTCATAGTTTAGTATTTATTCTGTGCAAAAAAGAGGGAGCCCTGGTGGCATTGTGGTTAAATGCTAGTACTGCAGCCACAAGGTTGTGAGTTAGATCCCAAGGGCTCCAAGGTTAAGTCAGCTCTCCGTCCTTTCATAGGCCAGTAAAATGAGTACCCAACTTGTTGGGGGCAATTAGCTTACAGACTTTGAACCACTTACAGAGTGCTGAGTTCACTGATAAGGGCTATAGAAATGTACATGTTATTGCTGCTTCGTAGTAAGATTGCATCTTCTGTAGAGAAAGCAAGTTTATAGCACAGAAAACATTATTTTTTCAGAGAAAATACAATTCCAGTAGACAAAATATTGATTCATGCACAGAAAAGGCCATGTTCTGTGCAAAACTCCCATTTGAGGTTTATAATTCATGAAGTGTGGATATTCCTCAAAATTTGTGCAGTTTTTGAGGACATTATTGCAGCAAAGAGAATATATATATTACCTATGAGCCTGAAATTCACAAATTAGCTTCCAGTTTTCTGGTTAGGGAACAGTAAGTATTTCCATCCAGGGTTACACTTTCCACATTCCTTTTAGGACCTAAAAAAAGGCAGTGATGGCCATTGTATATTTCCTTACCCTTTGAACTCATAAATGTACTTTTTATTAGCCATGTGTATGTTGAGTCTTCCTTGCCTGAAATGCTTGAGGATGTTTTGGATTTCAGAGTTTTTCATATTTTGGAATATTTGTGAATATACTTTGCAGAATTTTTTATTCTTTCTGGGTCAAGCTCAAAGCCATTTTCATGTCTTCAATCAAGATTTTCATCAGCACTGCAAACAGTCTGTAGAATCTGTAGAAATCCTTTCACATCCTTTTGACTTAAGACCAAAAGCAGACCTGACTAGTGATTGATCTGAAAAATAGATTGTATATCATTGAAATTCTGATGCAGATTCTCAGACCAAGTTACATATATGTTGAATTGCCAGCCCTATTGGCAATTTATGCTGGATTCTTCCAGTTTCTTCTTTTCATGATTTCTCTTCCTGCTTACTTTCCTAACTATCACCAGGACAAAGCTGGTGGTTTTAATTTGGGGTTCTTTATCACTGCCAGATCATTCTTCTCTTTCCAATTGGCATCTGGAATCTGATTTATTAGTTTACTTGAGAAGAACACAGGGTTTTGCATTATTAATCCAACATTAGTTTGGCCTTTATTATTTTGAGTTTAGGAAATGGCTGAAAGGCAACAAAATCTGTGGCTCTTGCATGTAAAATATTCAGTGCTTAAAAAAGAAGCAATAACATGCTATGAACAAGAATAAATTGGTCAGATTTTGAAACAGAAAGCATTTTTCACAAGAGTCTCTTGGAAGGGATCACAAAGCATTAAAGAAAGGTGAAACATGCAATCAGTTGGAAGGGCTGGAAAAGATATAAGGAGAATAAATATGTCACTTTGTAAGCTTCATGCTGTAAGCTGTCTGTGTATGTTTAAAATTTAAAGGAAGAGAACAAAACATTCAGAACACAGAAATTGTAGGAAGCAAAATATGCCGTAAAGACAAGACAGCTGGAGACAGCAGTTCCAAAACTATAACCTTCCCTGAGTCTCTCTAAAAGAGTGTACTTATTTTAGAGCTTTGACATTAACAAGGAGTAACAATGATTCACTGAAAATTGAGGCCTTGCTCTGAACTTCATTCAAGGGATTTTATTCCTAATTCCAATGCAAAAAAGCACTGTCTATGCTGTTCTGAACAGATAGTGACTTGCATTTCTCTGTGGGAATAAAACACAGAAATATAGGAATTTTATAATGTACAATATATTCAGATTAAAACTCCTTTAATTCCACCTAGAGTATTTTTATTTTACCCAGATGACATTTACTCAGGCATTTCTTCCCTAACATGGGTTGCTGCAGGAATAGGATTGCAAGAACTCAAGTGTTTCATCACAAGGAGATGCATTACATATACCATTTGTGACACTAGATTGGTCAGATTAAAAAAGATAATCTCATCACATCTTTAATTTTGTTTTTCATATTAATTTTCCATAATGTTTTAGCATATAAATAAAATAAATTTTAAAGGATAAATTTATAGTTAGAATATAGGTAACTATGGTATAAATTATTAATTTTTAAATATATAACTAAAATAGCTTAAACCATTTAAAAAGATATAACAAAAACATGCATATAAAAAAAATAAGGAAAGGAGGAAGGAATGTAAAATCATTTTATAAGGAGAACAAAGAAACCTCATATTATTTAACCAATAGTTCAGCCAATAAACTCTGTGGAAAAACTGGATAAGTGATCCTTTCATTCCAAATACTATTTTTTAAAAGTGCTCATCATTCTGTAAGTCAATTATTCCAGAAATATAATGCCAAATTATGGGAGTTTAATAGACAACAATATATTCAGATTAAAACTCTATTCCACCTTGAATATTTCCTAAAATGGTCATGCATTACAGCTAGGACTAATCCCTATTCGCTGATATCATCAGATTCAGTCAATCGTCCATGCACTTACACTTGATTCTGATATGACCTCCGAGGCTTTATTCGAAGTTCTCCAAATTTACATTCAAAATGTTCCAACTTGCTTGGAGATAACTTTGTTTCTGTTAAATTGTAAGCCTTTTTTGGTTTTTATGCTACCAGTGTATGTCTGTGGGTTCTGATTGCTTCACTATGACTTTTTCTGTCTAAAATCTGTTTCATGAGCAGGCTCTTGCTGTTACCTAGCCAGGAAGTCTATATCATGATGATTGCTTTTACAGTATCTTCTAAAATATTCCTTATTCCCTTGTACATCTTCTAATGCATCCTTTCAGATAGTACTTTCCTTTCTTCCTTTGTACATCTTTTGTACCCTTTGTAGCAGTTTTGTTTTCTTGATAGGATCACTGCTACATTTGTTGATTTAAAAGTGGTGTTCTTCCTTTATCATCCTTTATCTTCCTTTATCATCTTAACTGCTACCACCCTGGACACAGAGGTCGAGAAAAAAAGGCAACTACAGTTCCACCAAGCCCAGCCCCAGAGACAGATGAAGGGCCCTCCCTCCATTCCAAGTGCTACTGTCCTGGCCTTGCAGAGAGATTAAAAACTGGCAGTATCTACTGGACTGGATCTCTTTCCCCACTGCCATCCCCTTCTTTTATGTCATATCTTTTTAGATTGCAAGCCTGGGCATAGGGAACTGTCAAATTAGCAATCTGTAAACCACTTCACTGTAACTGCTTTATCGCACTAGGGGGGAAACAGGATTTAAACGAGGGTTAAACAAGAGTTAAACAGGAAATGCCCTATGTTTATCATAGGACATTTCCTGTTTAACTCTTGTTTAAATCCTGTTAGCCCCCTAGTGTGATAAAGCAGTAAGTGTGAGGTATAAATACTCTAAATAAATAGATAAACAATCATCCATCACTATTACTTATTGTTCTCTGTGGAAACCAAATAAAATGGGGAAAGGATGCTGCTATGTATGAGAAGTGCGTATCATAGGAGAAAATATGATATTTGTTGCTTCCCCAGTAATATCTGGTGTATTTGCATATGTGTGTGTGTGTGTGTGTGTGTGTGTGTGTGTGTGTGTGTGTTGGAGTAGATGGATGATTATATGTTACATTCACGGATTTCCTTATTAAATATAACAGTTTACCTTGATCAGCTTCCCATTTAGTCCAGTGCACCAAAGCTCCTGTTTGCATACAATCCACCTTCCACAAGCTAGGCAACTTTTCTGCTCCCTATTTTGATCACCAGCTTAGCCTCTGCCTATCAGTAGCTGCTTCCCACACACCTCTTTCCATTACTTTTCTTAGTTGTACCTCCTCTTACAATCAGTTCAGCCACCTAGTCAAATTAAACTTTTGCCCCGGATGGACTTTTGGTTATTGTTACCAGGTGTGCTGTCAGAGCACATGTAAGAATGGTTTTGTGTAGAAACAACCTAGGTCTGGTCTGTTCATAGATTAATTGTGCTCCATATTGCCCTTTGTATTCAACATGATTATAATTAGGTCAGTCACTCTAATAAAAGGTTCAAATATCATGTTTTTTCTCAACCTCATTGCATTTTCATATATCACGCATCACAGCCAGTAAACAGGGAAGGAATTCCATGCCTACCATACTTGGGACTGCAGCCTATTGCCTATCTATAGCAAGTAGGATAACAGACAACAATAGTAAAAAGCCATAATAATGCATGAACAAATGTAGAAACCCAATGGAAGTTTAGGCATTGATATAATGCTCAGAGGCTTGTAAGCATAGGAAACTCCAATTTGATTTCCCCATACTTGCTTAAAAACCAGATAGACACTGACATCCTGAGGTTCATATTGCCTGTCCATTGTAAAGGTAAACAGAGATAAAGCTCCTTCCTGCCCAGTGGAAATAGTCAACTATTTCTGAGCAAGATCTTGCAGGCACCAAAGACTGATTCAAGCTGAGAAGCAGGAGGTTGATGGGTCAGTTTCAGCCCTAAGTGGCTCAGGATGCTAGCCAATGCAAGATGACATCATTCCCTTCCAGGAGTGACCAAACACCAACCAGTTGTGAATACAAACCAAAAAAATAAGTGAGCACTGCTTTGATACATTATGGAGTAGCTGAAAAGGATGTGGCACCATCATATATAGCTAATCAACTCTTCGAAAAAGCAACTAAGGAAACTCACACTGCATCTAGGGAAGGTGAAACAGTCACTGCCTGTGAGATAGATGTTGTGGCAAAATTGAGTTGGCCTTAAATGTGCCAGCTGCACCCAGAATGATTAATGTGTTATAGTGTCTTCATTCCCACCTATGTGGGAAGGACAGAAGGCAAATACATCCTTAGTTCAAACTGGAAGAGTTGCAGTTTGCAGACATTGGTATTTTTTTTAAAATACTGCTAAGTTGTCTTTGAAACAATGTAACAGTAAAGGTTTTTATTTTCTTCATGTAACAAGAGCAATTGACTTGAAAATTACAAAGAAGTGTGTGTAAATGTGTGCAAGCATGCATGCATGTGCGTGCCTGCACGCATACACATGCGTTTTCAATTTGTCTGTTGATTTATGGCAAGTCCATAAATTTAATCCAGTTTTCTTAGGTAAAGAATATTCAGATGTTATTTTGCACTGTTATTCTATTGCTCCAAGGGTAAACATCCATGATTTTGGCAGCAATAAGAGCATATTATCAGCAGTCTCCCTGAATGTGAAAATGTAGCATTATTTGGTAAGAAGGAGATGGCATAAGGACAGTGCAAGGTTCTTCTTTCAGATGAACTGTGCTGAGATGAATCTCCATACTGTTAACATCCTGACTGTGGTGAAGCATCATTAAAATAAAGTTATGCCTATGTGAAAGGCAGCAGCAGCCGTGGGAGGAAAGCTGGATGAATACTCAGCAATAGATTCCATTCCCATAGATATGAAAAAATGAGACAGGATGCTGCAGGCTACTCAAATAATTTAAAGCCATTCAGTTCACAGGACTGTGGATTCTGGTATTCTACTAATATGCACTTAGCATGACATGCCAGTTTTCTACTAGCCACATCATAATATTATGACAGTTTGACTGCATATTCTGTATGCAATAAAACAGACACATATCTTTAACACACATGTACACACGCACAAATACACACACATTCTAAGGAACAGTTTCTTGTTCTTTAGAAACAATTTCTATGTTACTGGCGGATAGGCAGCACTAGAAAATCCATCTGATTCTGTGGAAAGAATTTAAAAACTGTTAAGAACAGTAGTACTGCTTCAGTAGTTCACATCCATAAAGCTGACAGTATGAAATCTTCTGCCTAAATGTCAGAAATGTAAGGTCAAGACTTAGACTAAGTGTGACAGAACTATTTGCCTTATCTAGTCTTTTGGATACCAGTAGTTTTTCAATCTCCTCACATGACCTGACCTTTATTAAGCTCTATGTAATATATGCTGAGGAGATAAAGTCCTCAGGGAAAGCTGGCTTTCATAAGTACCTGCTGATTTTCTGGATAGAAGGAAACAAGCCCACCTGTCTATGGAAAGTAATATGAAATTCATAAGCTGCAAGTAGGAAACCAAGAAAGGAAAGGAGCTGCTTACAGAATTGAAACACACAAAAGAGCAAGCTGTTAGTGTCATCCACAATGCAGTGAAAATGGCTGAGAATATATTTTTAGTTTTGCTTACCAAGGGCTCATTCCCATTTACATTTAAACTGGTTTCCGATTTACCTTTGCTCCATGTTGGTAAATAGATTCTAAAAGGCCCATCGTTGCCACTATGAAAGCAGATCTTTTCATTATCTCCTTATACTCACTTCTTTTTTTGACACAATTGTCATCCCCACTAGTTTGCACTACTATCATCTGCGCATCATCAGTGACGTAAGTGGCAGCCTGGGCAGCCCAGTTTGAGAACTATATATATATATTTTAAAAATCGATAGAAGATGTGATTCAATGATTTTGCAGCTGTGAGGCAAGTAGTTGCAAAACCAATAAATTGAATCTTCTTTCAATTTTATTTTTTTTAAAATAAATCATTCACCTGTAGGTCACACCAGAAGCACAAAGGCAGCACTGGTGGGTGGGGACGGTGGATCTACCAAAAACTGAGGAGAGATGGTAAACACCTCTCTGCCATTAGTCCCTTCCCTTCAGAATAATGCGATTCAGATCTGTCATTCCCACTTGTTGAACACACTTCGAAATTTATTATTTTCAAAAGAACTGCTGGGAAACCAGGTTTTTTGCATTTGCCTTGCTTTATCACAACAGAAATAGATCAAAGTCTGATCAGAACCAGTTTCAAATGGGAATGGTGGTCACAAAGCAATTCACTTTAAATCATAGTGGGAATGAACCTCAAGAAATAATGGATACTGCACCTCATAGTGGATGATTGCCTTGTCTCAAGTTGCCTGATGGCTGTTTAACAGGAAGATTAGAATAGGAAAGAGTTGTGATTTGTCCTGGAAAACTGGGAAGATCCCAGATTGAATGAACTGAAAAATGTCCAGGCTGGCTGGGCCAGTGGAAGCAGTAAATCCCAGATTTCTCCTTCATCACAGAATGATGGGTAGGTTCAAATGTGGCATTGGCAATAAAGTAGGAAACCATACAAGAAGACTGGCTCTAGTGGGATCATGATTCCAGTTGTTACTGCACAGGCATAGTATTGCCACCTTATTCATTCATTCCCTCCCTGCTTCCCCCAACAGGCCCAGAAGGCAGGAAAGGAGGCAAACAAAAATGGCCTTATGTTGTGTGGTGATTGTGTCAGTGACTTTAGCCTAGGAGTAGGCAGCACAGTGGAAATTTGCTTCCAAACAGCCACAATAGAAGCTGTTTGGAAGCTTCCCTTTCTTTACACCAGCTAGAAGAAAAAAGAGCTTTTACCTTGGTACTATATTCAGGGGTAGCCATGTTGGCCATATAGCTAAGTACAATAACATCCAAAATCCACAAAACAGTGATACCTTTTTTCAGCCGATTGAAATGCACAAAATACATACGGAAGTTGAAACAGAATGATTGAAACAGAATGGTATAAAAAGTGCAATGCTTACTGTGTTGAATTTCTAGTTGATTGCAAATAAATAATATACATATTTTTACTAATATGCATAATGTGTGTGCAAATTAGATGCCCATATATGACATAAGATGCAAATTAGATGCCTATATATGGCAACCCTAGCCAAATATGGCAACTCTAGCCAAAAAGTCAGATTTTAAAAAAGAAAAACAGGAGCCTAAATACCAGATTATATTTTCAGCCATTCTTTCTGATATGTAGAGTGCTAAAAAATTTCTACCTTGCATTATTCAATTTTTTTGGTCCCTAATGTTTTATGAACAGTGTGGATACAAAATCAGTGAAAAATCTCAAACATTTTCAACATGTGGATCATTTCATTTCTGCAGCTTTTATACCCTTTGTACCTCTTTGCTTAGTAAAGCCTTACAAATTCATGGGGTTACCATAAGTGAACAGGTGACTTGAAGCCCCACCCCCCCAACACACACACACACACACAGGAAAGGGAATGCATATATTGTCAACACAACTGACCCAACAATATCAGCTTTTTGATTGCATGTGACAAAACAGTAATGGAGAAACTTTTCTAGAACATGGCCACATAGCCTGGAAAACTCACATAAAATTACAGTAATGGGAAAAGTTTCATCAATGTTTATCCAAAATACACAATCCATTGAAAGTAGGCAGTGAGGATAAATGATATTCACATTCTGAGGTTTTTAGTATCTATCTATTTGCACTGCTTTTTTTCCCCCCCATTTAGCAACAATGAACTTAGCCGGTTATTATATTGACTGTGGCACCTCTTTCCTTCATCCCCCCCTCTATTACCCTGTTTTGCTGTGGAGGGGATGGAGAATTTTAATAAGGAAGGAGAGGGAGTTCTATCTGAGGAGGGAGGGGATAACTGTCTTATTACAAGCGGGGCTCCTATCCAAGTTGTGTGGGGCAACGGGAAGTATGACGGTAGGAGAAAGGACTGGCGTTGCAGGGGAAGGCGAGATCGATGCTTAATATCTATCTCTCCTTCCAGTCCTTCTCCTAACCAACGGGGCCTGAGGGTCACTCCAGCCATATCACAAACCCTGTCTCTGCTCCTGTGCAATGCCAGGTCCATCAAGAACAAATCCCACATCATACATGACTTAATCGAGGATAACAATTGTGACCTGGCTTGCATAACCGAGACCTGGCTTGGGCCTGAGGGGGATGCTGTGTGGGCTCAGGTCCTCCCTGCCGGGTACTCGGTGAAGGACCAGAGCAGGTTAGGTGGGCGGGGGGGGGGGTGTTGCCTTGGTGCATAGAAACACCCTGTCTCTAACCAGGAACCATGTCCGTCAGACCACCTATATCGAGTGTATTTACCTGACCCTGAAGGCTGGAGACAGTCTAGGGATTCTGTTGGTCTACCGGCCACCCCGTGCGCTAACAGACTCCCTTAACGAGCTGACACAGTTGGTCTCGGAGCTGATGTTGGAGTCCCCCAGGCTTCTAGTCCTGGGAGACTTCAACATCCCCTTCGCGGTCAACAATGTTCCATCTGGTGCGGCTCGGGAATTCATGGATACCATGACAGCCATGGGCCTGTCTCAGTTGGTTTCGGGTCCAAGGCATTGTGCGGGGAATACGCTCGATTTGGTCTTCTGTACGGACATGGAAAATCCGTGGGCGGAAATCACCAACACTTCCGCCCTGTCATGGACGGATCATTTCTTGGTTGAGGCAAGTATCAAGGCATCTACCCAGATCCCCTCCGGGGGTGGCGGACCTATTAGAATGGTCCACCCTCGAAGGCTGATGGAACCTGATAGGTTCCAAGAAGCCCTAGAGGGGTTTATGGTTGGAAGTGACGGCGACACTGTTGATGCCCTAGTTAACACCTGGGATATGGATCTCTCTAGGGCTATACACAGTATTGCTCCCAAGCGCCCTCTCAGGCCTGCTTCCAAAAGGAAGCCCTGGTACACGGAAGATCTCTGGGCAAGGAAGCGGGTCCTGTGATGGCTAGAGCACGCCTGGCGAAAACACCAGCGTTTATCCGACAAGGCTCTCCTAGATCTCCTCTTGGTGGACTATGGAGAGGCGATACAAGCAGCTAAGAACTCGTTCTTCGCTGCTCGTATCGCGTCCGCGGAGTCGCGTCCAGCAGAGCTGTTCAGGGTAGTGAGGGAGCTAACTCAGCTCCCTAATGCCCCGAACCAGATCCTTGAACCAACCAAGGCCTGCTGTGACCAATTTAACAACTTCTTCGCGGATAAAATCTCTTGGATAAACGAAGGTCTGGACGCCAGAATTGAAGCAGAACCCAGAATAGAGGCGTCTAGAGCTTCCGTGGACTCTGTTGTACTGGATCAGTTTGAGTCTGTCGGTACCGAGGATGTGGACAAGATCCTTAGAAGTGTTCGGAAGACAACCTGCTCTCTCGATCCCTGCCCCTCGTGGCTAGTGGCCCAGGGGGGATCGGCGGTAACCTTGCTGTTACGCCAAATTATTAATACATCTCTGAGGGAGGGACAATTTCCTGACCATCTTAAATTGGCCATTGTAAGACCGTTATTGAAAAAGCCCTCCCTCAACCCCCTGGTTCATAATAATTATCGGCCAGTCTCGCTGCTGCCATTTCTGGGGAAGGTGATCGAGAGGGCGGTTGCATTCCAACTTCAATCGATCTTGGATGAAACGGATTTTCTAGATCCATTTCAAACCGGTTTTCGGGTGGGCTATGGGGTTGAGACTGCCATGGTTGCCCTGGTCGATGATCTCCGTCTGGGCATCGACAGGGGGTAGCGTGTCCCTGTTGGTGCTCTTGGACATCTCAGCGGCTTTCGATACCATCGACCATGGTATCCTTCTGGAACGCCTGGCAGAGGTGGGAATCGGGGCCCTGCGCTCCAGTGGTTCCGGTCCTACCTCTCTGGGAGGTTCCAGATGGTGCAGCTGGGAGACGTTTGCTCCGATAAGAGGGCCCTTACATCTGGGGTCCCTCAAGGAGCCATTCTGTCCCCCATGCTCTTTAACATTTACATGAAACCGCTGGGAGAGATCATCCGGAGGCATGGGGCGCGGTGTTATCAGTACGCTGATGACACCCAAATAGTCTTCTCTATGTCTCCGACTGATGCAGTGACCAGGGATGGCGTCGCTCCTCTCGTGGCCTGTCTGGAATCGGTAATGGACTGGATGAGGGAAAACAGACTCAGCCTGAATCCAGAGAAAACGGAAGTACTGGCGATAGGTTCTCCCGGTCCAGGGATGGAGGTGGTTCCACCTGTCCTGAATGGGGTCACGCTCCCCGTGAAGGACACAGTACGCAGTCTGGGGGTGCTCCTTGACTCGTCGCTCCATCTGACTTCTCAGGTGGACGCGACGGTCAGGAGCACCTGTTATCAGCTTCGGCTGATTCGCCAGCTGCGTCCCTACCTGGACCGGAGGGACCTTGAAACCGTAGTACATGCTCTAGTAACCTCTCGGTTGGACTTCTGCAATGCGCTCTACATGGGGCAGCCTTTGTATCACACTCGGAAGCTACAACTGGTGCAAAATATGGCAGCGCGGGTGGTCACTGGTGCTCCCAGGGCCGCCCATATAACACCAATTCTGAAAGACCTTCACTGGCTGCCGATTCGCTTCCGGGCTCAGTACAAAGTGCTGGTTATTACCTATAAAGCCCTATATGGCTTGGGCCCAGGGTACCTGAAGGACCGTCTCTCCCCATACAATCCGCCCCGCACACTTAGGTCCTCTGGTCAGCAGTTACTGAGAGTTCTGGAGACTAGATTGGCGAGTACGACGAAGAGGGCATATTCCATCTCTGCCCCCTGTCTCTGGAACTCTCTACCTATCGATCTCCGCTTGTCCCCCTCCCTTGCTCAATTTAAAAAGGACTTAAAGACCTATTTATTTAACCAGGCTTACCGCTGAATGGACTTTTATTTATCTGCCTGTTGTAATGCCGCCCACTGTTCTGCTGCTGCATATGCACTAGCACTTGTATTGAGAATTGTGATTTTATTGTGATTTTATTGCTTACTGGTTTTACTGTTTTTATTGTTCTATTGTTACCGGCTGTTTTAATGGTTTTTATATCCTACTGTTTTTTATATGCTGTACACCGCCCTGATCTATGGAAGGGTGGTATAGAAATAAATCATATTATTATTATTATTATTATTATTATTATTATTATTTTCATTGGGAGGTGTAAAGGAGTACATGTGTAAATTGGCATCTGTATATACAGTGCTACATCAGGTATGGGCAGCAATGGATTGGGAGTGAAAATTATTAGGGTGGTTCTCAAAAACTACAAAATAACCAGTGCAATACATGCAGCAATATTTATAAATAATTACATATATGACCTTCCCTATGTCATTAGAGTTCAGGAGGACATACAAATAATATCAGTTTTACAGATTAAAACAAGGAGGAACCATAGAAATAATAATAAATTACAAACATATTAAACAATTTAGCATGTTACAAACAGATTTAAAAGATTAAAACAATTTAAAGCCATGCTTCTAAACATTTTGGAGTAAATCTATTAGCCCCAAAGGCTTTAATAATTAAACATATTTTACTTGGCATTGAAATGAAATCCGCATAGGTTCTTCTGACCCTCCAAAGGGAGTCAGAATTGAGCTGCCATAACTGAGAAGTATCATTCAATTTACTTGAGCACTCAGAATACTCTAGACTTTTCCTACTGTCCAGAATGAAGGCACAAAAAGAGAGTGAAGGCAGTAGCAGGATGCTGTCTCATAGCAGTTTTTCTTGGCTATGTTAACACAGTGCTGTTATAGTCACTGCATGATCTTCAGTTGACTAGAATGACATAGTGAAGAATCCTTCATAGAAGTGGATTAAAAAAAGATTCCCCCAATTCACCATCCTATTTTTAGGTGGCATATTGGGAACAGATGATCTCATTTTATAGGGCAACTCCAAAAATGTTTTGGGAAGAGATGGGTAAAGATGCTTACCATGATTAATGTGTTGTTGGTGCCGAAAACCTCTGGTTCCACTCTTCAGTAACTTTCCTTCCTGGAGACACTCTGGTAACAATATGTCTTTTGCCCCTTTTCAGAATTCAGCTAAACTTTCCTCAGTTGGGCAACTCCCAGTATGGAGCAAAAGAATACCAGTTGTGCTATCAGGAATGGGTGCAAAGGGCTGAAAACATGTGAAAGAATAGAAATGGAGGAGATTCAAACAATTTCATGCCTCTCAAACAGGTTTTCTTTTTACGTAAAAATTTAATCTCATAGAAATTCAATGCAGTAGTAATAAAAAGCAAGAAAAATAAAGCAGATTGGCATATAATTATGGATGTACTTTTCCATGTCTTCAAATTGGCATTTAATTCTTTCTAAAGTCCTGAAATTATCTAGTCTCAATCATAAGTATGAAGATTTTTATATGCACTGCTGGACTATCTACATATCTCAGAGTTATTTCTGAATAGCTTTGAAAGCAATTTTTAACAAATTCTCTGCATGCATCTGATATCTAATCTATTCAATATATCATAAGACAGCATTGTACAAGTTATTTAAATTTCAATTTTTAATCATGTTGCTTCATCCTGATGCTTAGTGTCCTTTTAATACTTCTTTCTACACAGTTCTCATGGTTTTACCACAAAATACTTTCCCGATTCCTAATTCAATTCTCACTGTATTTTCATTCAAAGAAAGTATAGTACAGTGGAAAGGAGGAAGACATAATTTTAAAAGTTATATTTTGAATTAATTTTAATATAATAATGTTAGTTGTTAACTTGATTTATTCAATGTTAGAATCTGGTGACAATCCGGTAACATAGTGGAAGTAATGGGCTTAAGTGGAGGTGGAATGATACTTAGGAATGTAATTCTTCACTAAGTTTCTTCTTGAAAGGAGCAATAATTTGAAAATCTTTCTGTTTTTGAAGTATTTCCACAATTCAGGATTTATTCTGCACAAAATTTGCATGTGATTGTTTTGCACAGAAAGCAGAATTAAATCAGTAGGAAATTGTATTTCCTTCTTCACAAAATAATATTTCTAGGCAGAAATATGATTTACTGCACAGAAAATGTTATTACACGAATAAACCACATGCTAATTTTGCAAAGAATAAGTCCTCAATTATAATGTTTTATGTACAACAAATATTTTCTGTGCAGCAAATAATATTTCCGCATAGAAATATTACTTTCTGCACAGGAAATGCAGTTCTTTAGGCCAAGCAACCACAAGTGAGTTTTGTACAGAATAATTCCCAAAGCAAAGATCAGTCCAGGATTTTAAAAAAATCATTGAGTTGGAAACTGGGGAGAGACACTGGCAGAATGGAATATTCAGAACAAACAATCAGAGTCAGGCTGACAAAAAGGTGGGGGCCTGCCTGATAAGTGGCTATAAAAAGTAGGAGGTGCCGTTGAGAGGGCATGAGTGTGTCAAGAACTGATAGGAGTCCTGTTAGAAGTAGATGTGTGCTTTCATGGGATTCAGACTCCCATGTAAGGTACAAAGAGGTAAAAGGGACAAAAGAAGTCCAGTGACACTAGGAAGTGTGTCATTTGCTGTGCAGATCCGGCTCAATGAAACATAACACAAAGATGGAGGAAAAAGGCCACAACTTTATTAACAGCTCAAACAAGCAGCATAACCATAGGGTTGGCCCAAAGCATAAGGTCTTGATCTGGACATCAGCAACACCCCAGTTGGTTGATGTATTAGGTAAGGTTGCTTGCAGCCACAAGCATTGAGATGACGTAGGTGCCAAGCTCCGCCCTGTTGCGCAGTTAAGCAACTGTGCTGCTTCAACTCGAATTGCAAGACATCCTAGTCACCGGGTGTTAACTGAATGTGGCCCCTGCAATGGCCACAGCAAACCGCTCCATACCCGGGTCCGAGGACTCCCGAGCCAGTGCCAGCAGGCCCTGGAAACCCCTAACCCAGATCCAGGCCTATGCTGCTGCCAACAACAAGTTGTGATAATCAACTCCCAGGCATGGAGGGAGGGCGGGAAGCAAACTGTGAATGGCACTGAGGATTGCCTCGCAAGGGCCTAAAATAGGCCAATCAACCAATGAGGGCCCCAGAAAGAGGAGGCCCTGCCTCTCCCGGAGCCCTCAGCCAATCAGGTGGCCTGGCGGGTCCGAGTGGGCCAATCAGGCCTCTCAGAGTTCCTGCTCTCCCAGTAGCCCCACTCTCCCGGTAGCCAATCAGAGGCAAGCCCGCACTTGCCTCTGTTGCTGGGAGGAAAACCAGCCATGTGGGAAGGCAGAGCCTCCTCGTACAGCAACAGTGCCAGCCCGGTGAGTCGGGCGGCACCATAAACTGCCAAGAGTGCAATAAGAACTGCTAGGAATGCAGTTAGAATTGAGATATGATCCTTAATGGAATTCAGACTCCCATGTTAGGAAGAAAGGTTTTTAAAGGGACAAAAGAAGCCCGGTGAAACAGAGGAGTGTGTCACAGAACTGCCAGGAGTGTAGTTGGGAATAAAGATTTAGCCTTGATGGGATTCGGATTCCCATATAAGGAGGAAAGATTTTTAGAAGGACAAAAGAGGTCCTATGAAATCAGTTTAAAATGCTACATTCTTTGAACAGTGGAGAGTCAGTAAAGGAAAGGCTCATATCCACCTTATTCTGTGGAATTATAATTTAAGAATAAAGCTTCATAGTTTCATAGGATTTTTACTCCTAATGAATAAGCTTTAGTGGAAGGTGTGTGTAAAGAACTAAAACACAGTTGAAGTGTAATTGAAGCTATTGATGAACTAGAAAAAGTCAAGTTTTAACAAATGAATTGATGTACACATTGCAACCACAAGTTTTGAGAACTAACTACCAAAAGGGATACTATCATACGTTCTTTCTGTAAATAAAAGTTATTTTCTTCTTGTTCACAAAGGAGTGGCTGGAAGTGATTATTAAGTAACAACATCAGAAACACACTACCACATATATTAATAGTAAAAAAGGTGAAGAAAGTGGGAGGACCAAGGGTTAGAGCAGTGATGTCCAAACTCTGGCCCTCTAGTTGTTTTGGACTTCAGCTCCCAGAATCCCAGACCATTGGCCAAAGTGGTTGAGGCTTAGAGAAATAGTTCTGAGGGAAGAAAAGCCTCAAACTATTTAGAAAAAGACAGGAGAGGAATCTTATGGAACTCAGTGGTCAAAGAAAGACCATGACCTATAGACCACGAGATCCAATTCCCTATTCAGTACAGGATCTCCAACCACATCATCTCCAGCAGATAGCTGTCCAGTCTTTTTTTTTTTTTTCCAGGGCGGGGGGGGGGGGAGAGACATTGAAAGAAATACCACCACCTCTCTGGGCAGTTGTTTCCATTTCCATTCATTATGAATACATTCTTTTTAATGTTCAATCAAAATCTACCCTCCTGTAACTTAAACCCATTAGACCAAGTTCTCCCTCTGAGTCATCAGAGAAAAAGCCAGCACCCTCCTCTTTTTGGTAGCCCTTGCGGTATTTAAAGAGTGCAGTCATACCACCACTCAGACTTCTCTTCACCATGCTGAGCATGCCAAGCTCTTTCAACCCTTCCTTATATGTTTTGTTTTCCCTGCTGCTTATCATCTTTATTGCCCGTCTCTGAACTCATGCTAATTTGTCTATATTTTTCTTAAAATGAGGTATTTTTAACTTGTTTTTATTCAGTATTAGAATCTAGTGACAATTCAGCAACACAGTTGAAGTGATGGACTGCATCTGGAGAAGTGGGTTTATAACCATAAAAGCTCATGCTAAAATGAAAACCAATCTTAAAATTGCTGCCACATTCTTTTTCCCCCCTCCCTCACTTTCACCTATTTTAGTAGTTACTTCCACATTGTTGCTTAAGC
Organism: Urosaurus nigricauda; assembly: GCA_034509955.1. NCBI lineage: Eukaryota > Metazoa > Chordata > Lepidosauria > Squamata > Phrynosomatidae > Urosaurus > Urosaurus nigricauda. The sequence goes on along the minus strand of JAOEGL010000005.1, from coordinate 162,097,069 downwards.
AAACCTACCTGTAAAGTGTTGTTAAAGAGGTAACAAAATGTTCACTAAACCAAGAAGCATTTTTACTTGGAAATGCTGTTTATAGGAAATACCCCATAAAGCATAAAATGCTGTTTTCAGCCAAACTGGAGTTGGATGAATGAGTTTGATCATTTTTTAAAGCCATACTTTGACTCTGGTCTGTTATATAAATAATATATAGACCATTTTGTGACATGTTTGGCATTTTACTAAGACAGTCAACAAGCATCAACATTCTGCTGACATAATTGCTGTAATTTTAGTTTTGCTTGTTCTCATCATTGCACAGACAGGTCACTGGCTTCATATCTGTATAGACACATTGCCATAGTTTATTCCACCTAAATAACTGGAATAAATATTGCTTTAAAACATTGCTCAAGAGAAATGATCACAATGCAGATACCAAGCTTGGTTTAGTTTTTCCCTTGCAGAAAGACCCTTTGAAAGCAAATATGGGTCAAGATTTTACTATTACATTGTTATTCAAGATAGCACTTTAGGTTGGTGCTTCAATGAGCACACAGGAATGTTCTGAGGTGTCTTTTCCCATTTACTAAGGCTTTCTTGCTTATTCAGAAACTATTTCTGCTTAAGTGGCTTTTGCCTGTATTGAGATTCCTCCATGGCATGAACTGCCCTGGAGCTGACTTAGAGGCACAGTCAGAGGACTCAGAATCTGAAGAGATGGAGAAGGCTGAGACAGGGGCAGATCTGGGGCTGCCTGGATCAGCAGTCCCAGAGCAGGCTCAGGAAGCTGCAGAGGGAGAAACAGACTCTAGGCTGCAGGTGCTAGGACCTGTGGAGAGAAGACAGGTCAAGTAGTCTTTGAGGCATTGTTCCAGACTAGAAGCCAAGAGGATAGCTAACAGGTTTCAACTGAGAGAAGCAGAGGCCCTTTAAAAGACTTCCAGCTGCAGAGGTTCTTTGCAGCCGACAACCAGTCTTGCAGCCTTGTTGTTCTTTGCTCTTTGATTCATGACTCTGGTTACCTGACTTAGAGGCACAGTCAGAGGACTCAGACTCTGAAGAGATGGAGAAGGCTGAGACAGGGGCAGATCTGGGGCTGCCTGGATCAGCAGTACCACAGCAGGCTCAGGAAACTGCAGAGGGAGAAACAAATTCTAGGCTGCAGGTGCTAGGGCCTGTGGAGAGAAGACAGGTCAAGGAGTCTTTGAGGCATTGCTCCAGACTAGAAGCCAAGAGGATAGCTGACAGGTTTCAGCTGAGAGAAGTAGAGGCCCTTTAAAAGACCTCCAGCCACAGAGGCTCTTTGCAGCCGACAACCAATCTTGCAGCCTTGTTGTTCTTTGCTCTTTTATTCATGACTCTGGTTATCTGACCTCTGGACTTGCCTTGTGACTATGCTCTTGCTTCTGCCCTTAGCTGTGGCTGATTGACTGGTATTGTGCGACTTTTGGACTGGACTCTGGACTATTCCTTTGTATATTCCCCTGCTGTGCTGCCCTCAGTAGAGGTAAGCAGGACACTCCAGAACAACTGAACTACAACAGAAACATCTGATACAAAATGGTCTGTGACTCTACCCTCCTCACTTTTCTTCTTCTGCAAGATTTTTAAACATCTTCTGTCTGATTAAGAAGGCAGTGGAGCTTTGAAAGTTTGTACAATATATTGTGTGCATTTTGATTGGTCAATAATAGTGAATTTTAGTTTTAATTGTATTTTGCTGCATGACAAACACAGCTATCTCTGAATATTTTGTCAGATTGTGGAGAAAATACCCTTTGGAGCTGTTGAAGATAAGGCTGTGTATATGTCCTTCAAACTGCCTGCTAACTTATAGTGACCCCATGAATTCCCTAGTTTTCTTAGGCAAAGAATACTCAGAGGTGGCTTTGCCCATTCCTTCCTCTGAAATATTCATTAGTGGTTTCTCGGGGGGGGGGGAAGAGGTGGCAAGTCTAACTCAGCAACCAAAACAAACATGACTGAATATCAAAAGACTGAAGCACTGATTTAAGTGGGAAAAGATTCCTCTTGTGTTTTAGGAAGGACGCTCCTTTTGTTTTTTGTTTTTTAAAAAGAGGTTGGATAGCCATCTCTTAGGAGTGCTTTAGTTATATATTCCTGTATGGCAAGAGATTACTAGATAGGCCTTGCAGTCCCTTCCAATTCTATGATTCTATTATGTTAAAGACTGAAGCACATAGAGCCTGAATGGATAAATCTGTCAGCTTTTTTTCCTTCAACGTGAATGTTTATAATCACAAATTCTTTTAGTAGCACTGATGAAGAAATGAGTAAAATTTTTCAGGTTATGTCTTTTAAAACCAAACAAAGAAGATGAATGAAAATTTCACCTATGCCCCTTTCCAAATGTGCACAGTTTATTTAGCTAAACTATCTCTCTAAATTACCTGGGTGGAGACTACCTAAAATTATGAAGCTTTTTAATGCTTAGCCTTCTGATCCATTTAATCCAGTCCTGTCTCCTCAGATTAGCAGTTGGTGTCCAAAATATTTAACAATCCTGTCCTCAGAGATTCCTTTAAGTAGAAAGTCTGGCAACTGAAATTGCTTGCAGAACATTTAGTTTGTCCCTGGGGGTAAAATTAGACAATACACAAAATGCTTGTCTACACTTCCTTTGTTGTTTTTGTTGTTGTTTTAATTAAGATAGCACCCAAAGATCAACAGTTAGGATTGGAAACAATGCTCCTTACACCATGCTTCTGATATAGGTGTCCCAACTACCAAGCTGCTATTTCCCTGGGACATAAGTTGCTAATGCTCTAGAAAATGAATTTATGGGAGCTTCCCTTATTGAAAAAGAGCAGATTTTGGAGGCCATTTTCTTCAGGATCACACCATTCAATCGTTCTCCCCACAGATGTATTTAGACAATTCCTGCTCCTTCCCTAGGTGATTTTGCTTTGCTTTGTTTTGTTAAGAACATAAAATGAAGTCATTAATTTGATGTGTCATATAATCTGGTCCTGAGCTATAACTACAAACTGTTCTGAGGTCTGAAAGAACAGTAGAGAGTAATTGGATTAAAGCAAAAAACTTTAAAAAAAAGATTGATATCTGGAAGGAGGTAGCATAAAATCATATGGGCCCCAAAGTCCTTCTCTCAATATTTAATCATATCCCAGGGTGATGTCTCTGGGTGCATATCTCAGCTATGAATCATACCTTTATTATAGCCCTACTCAGGCATATAGTATTAGTAAGATGTCAGGAAAAGAGTGTGCTATCCCTCTGTCATGTACAAAGGATTGGACCAAGGGGATAACCTTTGTTATACATAGAAAACTTCAATATAAGCTAGAAGCCTGAAAAACCAAGGATGATCAAATATTAGGCAAATATTGTAAAGATTTTGTTTTTGTCTTTGCAATAATTATTTTTTGTCCCCACATGCAAGGATGATTTACATTCTTTACAGCAAAGTAATGGTAAGGAGGAGAGACTGATTCACTTTCTTTCTCACTCATTTACTTAATTTTAGGAAAAAATGCCTGCGTAGGGCTTATTCTTTGACAGTACTTACCTTCAGATATAGTCATATATTCAACTTGAAAAGAACTTGTATGAGAAAGCAAATGTGTATCTCATGATCATATTCCATTAGGCTGCATACTGACATCAGATGCACATTGGGTATTTTGCATAATATCAACAAAATATTTTAGTACTTTATAATTACTATTAATTATAGCACCATTTTTGCATATACTTGGCAACTGAAGAAAACATTCTAGAAGAAAGGATGACTGAGGAACAGCTACTTCACTTTGTTCCAAATAATGCTATGCAGATGAGGTGACAACAAAATCACTTTCAGCTCTTCAGGTGGAGATGAGGTAGCATGCTGGTTCATTTTGACTGGAAACAGCACTTTTCTATTTTTAGAGGCAAGTGTCTTTAAATGAATCATTAACACTGGAAAGCTGATGTGAACTGAGCTGAAAAGCGTACTAAAGTATGCCTAAGGCATGTTTTTAAATTAAACAGATTATTTTCTCATCCTCATTTTGTCTAGTGTCTGGCAGTTGTGGATGAAGTGATAAAGGAATTTTCACTAAATTCTTAAAAAAAAATACAACTTCACAAAAACCTGTCCACTAAAGCAATAATGGGAAACTGAGCTCTGTAGCTGAGCATTTTGGAATTTTTGTTTCCTGTTTCATGCTTTGTTTATGGTATTGTTTCATGGCAAAGAGTGATGATGATGAGATAATAGCGTCCCTGAGGAATGGAGCACCCTAATAATGCCTTCTCTATAGTAGTCCTTTCTAATTTCATGCCTGCTGTATTACTGCATGTGAATTTTTAGCAGCCATTGAGTTAGGCTCACAGCAGTACCACCATAGCTACTGGACAGAACTGCCTGAAAACTTCTGTTATATATAAAGGTGAGGACCCTCAAAACTCATTTGGGAGTTAGAGTTTTGTGATGACCTGAATTCATAATGATGTGACTCTTTTACTGTAATTTCTCTAATGCTGGTTCAGTGCTTGTTTGCTTACTTGCAATAGGAAACATATCAGTCATAGTAACCTTAACTCAGTTTGAACAAAATAGACCACAGGAACACAAACTGAATTATATTCAACACTGACACCATCACTTTAACCTAAATTCTATAGTGAATGACTAAGGATGAATCCACACTGCAAAAATAATCCAGTTTGATACCATTTTAACTGCCATGACTCAGTGCTATGGAATTCTAGGGACATGCAGTTTGTTGTTGCACCAGAGTCCTCCAATAGAGAAGACTAAATGTCTCACAAAATTCCCAGAATGTCTCACAAAAGTCTCACAAATCCCAGAATTCCATAACATTGAGCCATAGAATCATAGAGTTGGAAGAGACCACAAGAGTCATCCATTTCAACCCCTGCGATGCAGGAAATTACAATCAAAGCATCCTCGACAGATGGCCATCCAGCCTCTGTTTAAAGAAGGAAGGAGTCTCTGCCACTCTCCAAGGGAGTGTGTTCCACTGTCAAACAGCTCTTACTGTTAGGCAGTTCCTCCTAAGTTGAGGTGGAATCTCTTCTCCTCGAGCTTGAACCCATTGTTCCATGTCTGAGTCTTTGGAGCAGCAGAAAACAAGCTTGCTCCATCCTCAATGTGATACCCCTTCAAATATTTAAGCAGGGCTATCATAACCATCTCTTCTCCAGGTGAATCATCCCTCCCTCCTTAAGTCTTTCCTCATAGGGCATAGTTTCCAGACTGTTCACCATTTTGGTAGCTCTCCTCTGGAACATGCTCAAGCTTGTCAACATTCTTTTTGAACTGAACACAGTATTCCAGGTGAGACCTGACCAAAGCAGAACAGAGTGGCACTATTACTTCCCATGGTTTAGACACTATACTTCTATTTATGCAGCCTAAAATTACATTTGCCTTCTTAGATGCTGCATCACACTGTTGACTCATATTCAACTTGTGGTCTACTTGGACTCCAAGATGTGTCCCACATCCTATATCTATTCATTTCATTTTTCTGCTCTTAGTGAAATTCATTTTGTTAGCTTTGGCCCAGCTTTCTAATATATTCATGTCTTCTTGAATTTTGACCCATGCCAGTTAATGTTGTCAAAATGGATTGTTTCTGTAGTGTGGGTGCAGCCTAAATGAAACATATTATGCCAGGATTGGCCCTTTCATTCAGCAATGTGATCCATCCACCTCAGGTAGCAGATTTATAGTGAAAAGGAAAAAAATGGCAAGTTATTTAATTTATGGCTATTGTGTTCTCACTCCCAAGGAGTGGCAAATTTGAGATTTCTGCTGGATGTATCAAAAATAACTTGGAAACTGTACTGTATTGTAGCAATTTGATACTACACTGGTCCCCTGGGTTACGAAGGTAATCCGTTCCAGGATTACCTTCGTAACCCGGAAGCTTTCGTTACCCGGGGGACCGCTTTCGCGGACGGACCACGCGGCCATTTAAAGGGGCCGCGCGGCTTTTTTTCGGTTTTTTTTTTATCCCGGGGGATCTTTCGGATCCTGGGGGATACAATGGCAGTCCCGCCGCCTTCGGATCCCGGGGTTTTCGTAACCCGGGGGATTCGTAAGGCGGGGGACCACTGTATTTTAATTGTCATGATTCTGCCCTGTGGAATCCTGGGATCCATAGTTTGGTAAGGTACATAGGTTTCTCTACTGTAATTTTGGGAAGCAGATGAGAGTTCACTAACAGAAGTTTCTAAGCATCTCAATAAATTACAAACCATAGGATATGGCCATGGAAGTTAATGTACTATCATATGATATAACTATAGTATAGATACATTAGACAGAGAGTGTAGATACATTGGAGTATTATGCAATTTGATCTCTGAGCACAGCATGCAAAAAAATAAAGGTCTTCAGGTCCATTCTGTGGTCTTTTATTATCATGAGCTATTAGAGCAGAACAATGCTCAGGATGTCCACTATCTGCAGAATCTTGCATGGTTCTGATCTTCCAGCATGCAAGCGTCAGCCTGTTTGCACCTTCGGAGACCGGTGCACACCTTTGTATCTTTGTTTTTGTTTGATTGCATCAAAAGATGACTGTTGGTCATGGCTATCCAACCGGGTAGATGGAGATGAGCTTTTGTTAGGTCACCTTTTCTAGGCCCCTCTCCATATGGAGCAGGTAGTGCTCTCCTTAAAAAAAAGGCTGCTTGGTTGTTCAGGATGTTGCCAATAGTGCATTCAGAAGGCTTCACAAAAGAGTCTGCAGTAAGAAACACCTGAGGTGAAGCACAAAAATCAGTGTGTACAGAGCCATTGTACTGTCCATTATCCTCTATGGGTCTGAAACATGGGTCATCTATTGCCAGCATCTACGACTCCTTGAATGTTTTCATCAGTGCTGTATATGCACAATCCTAAATATACACTGGACTGACTATGTGATGAATGTTGCTGCCCTGGAGCAAGCAGGGATCACCAGCATTGAAGCCATACTATTGAGAACACAGCTGCCCTGGGTAGGACATGTTTTTAGGATGGAGGACCATCACCTCCCCAAAAAATACTCTAAGGTGAACTCGCCATGGGTCAGCGTAACAGGGGTGCCCCAAAGAAGAGATACAAGGACTCCCTGAAACAACATCTCAAGCTCAGCCAAATTGATCACCAGCAATGGTCTACCCTGGCCTCACATCAGGAAGCATGGAGATGCACTATCCACAATGCTGCAGCCTCTTTCGGGAACCCACGCTGAACGAGTCTTGAAGAGAAATTACAACGAAGAAACCAAAACTTGGAAACATCACCCAAGCAGACTTTCTGCTGTGCTTTCTGCAACCAGACTTGTTTATCTCAGATTGGCCTTTTTAGTCATCAACACACTTGTAAAAAGCATGGGATGAGAGAGAGAGAGATGTAATGCATAGTGGTACATTGGAAAGCAGTGGGCATGCTCAGATGCAAATATTTTTGGTTAAGTAGTATATGCTTTGGGCTTAAATACATTAAAGGCACCAGATCCAGTCTGATCTTAGAAGCTAGGCAGTGTCAGTCCTGGTTAGTATTTGGATAAGACATGGCCAAAGAATACTAGACACTCTAGGCTACTTTCCAAATGAAAGAACTGTCAAAGTCACCTCTGAGTGTTCGTTGCCAGAGAAAATTCTATGATATTCGTGGGGTCATCTTAATCAACAGATGACTTGAAGGAGTGCACACGCACACACGCATCATCTGATCACAGTGAGGGCTGGGTCACTAAAATGGGAAAGTGTTCAATTTCCTGTTCATATTATTTACCAGTTTAAATCAGAATTGGACAGCTGTGTCCCTCTAAATATTATTGGTCTGTGACTCCTCTAATATTCCACCAGTTGCAGCAACAACATCTCAAGGTCCATGGTTGCTATACTTCACCTTCAGTCCCTCAGTTCTCACAGAGATCAAAGAAAAGTCTATATGAAAGTCAAGTAATCTGGAAAGAACCTTAGTTATTTGTTGATAAACACATAATTCATTTATTGTTCATATTGCTATTCCTGAACAATAATAAATTCAAAGAAATTTACCAAAGAAATCCTATTCTTTCACCATCCCCATCTCCACTTATCAGTGTCATAGATTATGCTTATCCTTCATATACAGTATTCATTTTAAAATGCTGATAATAACTATTATAAAGAAGATGTATCCATAATGAAAGTGCTACTGGATCCCTGTAACTGTAGGATGCAACCCTCTGCACTTTATTTCGGTACAAGTCCCACTGAAGTCACATATAACATTCCAATGTCAGGGCAGTTAAGTGTTTTTCCCCTACTTCTTTTTGATATTTTAAATATACGAGGGGGTATCCTAAAGTTTTAATTATCACCTTTAAAAAAAATTAACGGAAGGTTTGTCTTGATTTGTAGTTGTTAATTTATCTCTACATAGTCACCATCCAGATTGACACATTTTCCCCAGTGTTTATAGACCCTACGAACACTGTTATTGTAGAAGTCTGCAGATTGCGCCTTATGAGGATTTTACACTTTAGTCACTTCTGGCACAGCCTTTCACAAAAATAAAGGTTGTAATGAGCTGCTTTTCTCAATATCATTCACTTAGGGACCAATTGTGACACTGACAAAATTTCATCAATATACTATAATAACTTCCAGGTGATAATTATTACTTAATGATACTCCCTCATAAAGTGCAATCTGCAAACTTCTACAATATCAGGTATCCGGAGGGTCAAGAAACACTGGGAAAAATGTGCAAAATTGGAGGGTGACTACATAGAAATAAGATAACAACTACAAATCAAAACAAACTTTCTATAAAAAAATTTTAAATGTGATAATTAAAACTTTAGGATACCCCCTCGTATCAGTAGAGAAAGGTCATAAGTGAGGATCAGAAAGAAGCAGTAAAGTTAAGAGCTGTCTATAGCAGTAATGTTAAGAGCTGTCTTATCCTCCTCAAAAATTTAACCTAATATTGGGCCTACTATCCTCTTCTTTTCTGTCAGTCTCTACCATTTATAAAGAGCAGGACTCTGAAAAGATTAAAAGTAGGACGTCTTAAAGTTGGTGTCAGTTGACAGCACATAGTCTACTGTCAAGAATTTTAAAAGAGGAGATAAATTCATGGTCAATAATAATTATAAAAAAATTCCAGAGTGACTGAGCCATTTGTGGTGCATTAGACAGGTGCATTAGACAGGAAAGATGAATCATACGTTCCCTTCTTCATTCTAATAGAAAGTCTTCAGTTGCCTAAATGTATAAACCAAACTGGCTGTGGCCACAGAGAAACTGAACAGAATGTTGTAGTTTTTTTTCCTTCAGCCCCCTTTTTATTTGAAAAAAAAATAAAGTCTAGCTAGATACAATATTTAAAAAATCAATTTGTCCATATTCATGAAATTAGTTTTCAAGTTTATATAATACTAGTGGGAAAAGAGTGTTGCCCAGGTTGACAATGAAGAGTTTCTCTATGATTGGAATGAAACAAGCATTTGAATGGAAGAACTTAAATCCTGAAAATATTATTCATATTATTAAAAACTAAATATTATTCAAAGCTATATCCCTTGCAAATTAATGACTAAGGGCCAAAATACACTGCAGAAATAATTCAGATCAATGCCAGATCTACTTTAACTGTCCTTGCTGTGTGCTAGGGAATTCTGGGAACTGTAGTTTGTTGTGACACCAGAAAACTGACAGAGAAGACTGAATGTCTCACAAAACTACAGTTCTCAGCGTTTCCAAGAGTTGAGCCAGGGCAGTTAAAGTTGTCTCAAACTGGATTATTTCTGTAGTTTATTGGCCCTAAAGCATTTTCCTGTAAATTTTTCTTCAAAATGCTAGAATTTCCCTGTTTGTTAGTGTGGGGTGCAATCTGAGTTTCCTAGGGTGTTAACCCTTTTGAAGGGAAACAAAAAAATAAGTGAGTGTGAAAGTCAAACATGTCAGAGTCTAGCTTTCACTAGCAGTAGAGAGGAAGTGTGGATCAGGTTATATATTAATATGGTTTCCTAAGAATAAAGACCAACTCAAAGAAATAAGAAACAATTAGTTTGTGGTTTAAAATCAAATAATAATGGCTTTAATAAATATATACATAACATAACTAAAACCTAATATAACTAAAGATAGTTATATACAGCAGGAATATATCTATCTATCTATCTATCTAGATAGAGATACACACTTGTCCCTCCATTAGGGTCACAAGACCCCCGTGAATATGGAAAAACTGCAAATAACAAAAACACCATGTTTTTACATAAGAGGACACCTCTTATGAATCTCTATGTCATCCAGTGCAACTCTGTGGTCAACATCTGACAGACACTGACCATAGAACTGCATTGGAGGAGCTACAAATGCCTAGTAGAATATTCTCTTTAGGAATCTCTAGGCCTTTCAGTGCAGCTTTCAGTTAAAGTTGACCATTGTGTTGCACAGGAGTGTGCTGCTTCCAGTAGCAGAGTTGACCATTCTGCACAAGATGCCAACAGCATTTGATATGTCAAGTCTTGTAATGCTGGCAATATATAGGAGTTTACCAGCTGCAGTCTTATACTAGTCTCTATTTTGCAAGGGTTCAGACTTCTTAATGTCCTTTAAGAATCCTACTTACATTGGAGTTAGCATAGTATTTGCATCTTTCAGACCAAGACAGTCCAGAAGATCCAGTATCTTCTGTTTTTGATTCAGGAAAAAAATTCCATCCAGTCTCTTTGTATTTGCACTCCAAGATAGTGCAAGATGTCTCCTAATTCATTATATCAATCTCCTTCTTGAGATTTTGGATTATCTATGTTTAAATCCTTGAAGGGATGTCACATTTAGGAGGGAGCAAGCTTGTTTTCTGCTGCTCCAGAGAACAGGACTCGGAACAATGGATGCAAACCACAGGAAAAAAGATTCCACCTCAACATTAGGAAGAACTTCCTAACAGTAAGGGCTGTTCGACAGTGGAACACACTCCCTCGGAGGGTGGTGGAGTCTCCTTCCTTGGAGGTTTTTAAGCAAGGCTGGATGGCCATCTGTCGGGGATGCTTTCATTGGGAGTTCCTTCATGGCAAGGGGTTGGACTGGATGGCCCTTGTGGTCTCTTCCAACTCTATGTTTCTATGATTCTATGATTCTTCACTATCTGTTTTGTCCTCACTGCACACAATCAGATCATCCACATAATTTTTGGTGTAAGTGCATTTATTATTTCTGAATCTCTTGTATACACATTTGTCAACAGTACCTGGAGTGAACCCCTCTTTGATAAGAAGTGAGTTCAGTTTCTCACTCCATGCTCTGGCGGCCTGTTTTAAACCATAAATGCTCTGTTGTAACTTGCATACAAGATGTTCTTTATCACATATTTGTAATCCTGGAGGTTGTTTCATATAAAGTTGTTCAGTGAGATCCCCATACAGAAAAGCTGTGTGAATATCCAGATGTTGAACATTCATATTCTTGTAAGCTGTGACAGCTAGAAGAATTCTGATGGTCATATGAGTGACTACTCCAGCAAAAGTTTCATCGTAATCCTCATCATGTTTTTGAGTTTAACCTTAAGCAACAAGTCTTACTTTGTACCTCTGAATCTCCCTTCTGCCTATAGCTTTGTTGTAAAGACCCATCTACAGCCAATTGCTCTTTTTCCTTCTGGCAATTCTAATAAAATATATGTCTTGTTTTTATATAAAGATTGCATTTTCTCAGTAGAAGCTTGCACCCACTTATCAGAATCTGTGGAATTAATTCCTCTGTGGCTTGATAAGAGAATCTGCCAGGTGGCATACATTTATTGGAGTGTTCTGACCTTCTCACCTGGGTTTGGATACCTGGCTCTGCTTCCTGCATGCTGTCCAGTCCCTCATCGCGGTGGTCCACCGCAGGTGTAGTCCCTTCTGGATGCAAGACCTCTTGAGGATGAAAGAACTCCATGTGCTTTGGTTGCTGGTGGGAGTCTTCTTCTTTTGCAAATAAATCTTGATAGACATCTTGATTTTGATTAAATTTAGGCTGTTGTTTTTCATCAATATAAACAGAACTTGTTGATTTTATTGTGCATCCATTTCTAGCATTACCAACAAAAAATCCTTCTTCAGTTCTGCAGTCAAGTTTGCCTCGTTTCTGCTTGGGAATATAGGTAAATGCCTTGCTTCCAAAAACCTTCAGGTGGCTTAATTTTTGGCTTTACTCCATGCCATAATTGGAATGGGGTTACACCTTTGGATTTATTTGGCAGTTGGTTACACAGGTATGTAGCAATCATGACAGCTTCAGACCAATAACGTTTAGGCATATTGGCTTCCAAAAGCATAGTGACTGTCATCACCTTGAGAGTTCTGTTCTTTCTATCTGCCACACCATTTTGTTGTGTAGAATAGGCCTGTGTTGTCTGATGCTCAGTACCATGTTTCTTTAAAAATTAATCAAATTCAGCATTCACAAATTCAGGCTGAGAGAAATTAACATACACAAACCAGCCTCAAATCCTGGATGGTTGTTGTTTTATTGTTCACTGTCCAGGCATTAGGCAGTAGGATTTACAACCCAGGGGGACTGGCACAAAAAACTATTAAGGCTATTTGACCAGGAAGACAGTTTGGGGACAAGCCACACTCTGCTATACTCATCTCTTCCATGATATTGTAATTGCCTCCACCATCCATATATTCCTTTGCCATATATGGCTCCAATGGCTGAACCCCAAATCTGTTCACCACTTCCCTCTACTGGGAAACACATTCTTCATTTACTGGGTAGGCCAAGATGTCAGGATGAATGCCTCCAGAGGAAAATGTCTTAGATGCAGCAATATGGGTCAAAGGCAAAAGGTTACCAAAGGTCATATGGCAGCCATGATGAGCAAGCAGTCTGAAGGGTGCTGTGTCACAGGAAGATGATGACACAAAGGCAGGACATGGCATCACCAGGCTGTACTACTGTCGAGTCATACCACATGGGGAACACGAAACTGTATTGCACACCAGTAAGGGGTTGGGCTAAAAGCTGCATTAGTGAATGTGTATATAAGGGAGAAGCTTCAATTCCCAGTGGGGTGGTGGTGTTGTATATAGTGAGCAGAGCATTTTGTCAGCCGGTGTGAGATATTGTAAATATTGGAACAAAGATTAAAAATCTCCTTGAGAGTAGTCAGTATGCTGTCGTGACTGCAGCTTCTGTGTGTGGTAGAAGTAGTTCTCCAGCTTGCACTGAAGTGTACAGCAGAGCTTTCTGTGGCATGTGTTCTTGGTGCACAAGCTTCAGCATCTAGAGTTTGGGTCAAAAATGCACCAACACAAGACTCATTTTTGAAAACAACCAAAATGTTATACAGACAGGCAGGTATTGAAAGCAAGTAACAGACCTTTGCCTTTGTTGAGCAGAAGGACAGACCTCAATCTTGTGTACCCAAAAATGCTCCCCCAAGTAACAATGCACTTTTGCTGTCACTCTTTTCAGCAATACCCACCACAACAACCCAGTTTTATGGCCCAGACAAGCAAAGTAGCTATTTTGGATTGTGTGCAGTACCTTCAGAGTTGAGTCCTGTAAAGAAAAGAGTCCCTTTGGTGAAGCACAGGTCCAAGGCAGCAGCAAAAAACCAAAAAAACCATCAACCTTTTGCATCCTACAGCCTCCTGATTATCTCTGTGGTGTTTTCCACACATATACATGCCTGTGACAAAGTGGCCTCACATATGAAAGACCTCCCACGCAGATGAAAAAAACTGTGGGACCTCACGTCCTGTGGTTTTCAATGGCCGTACACTTGCATGTGTGTGGACACTTTGCCACAGCTGTGTTCACATGCTGCCATTATGGTTAATGAGGCTTGCCATCTTTGGATGCTTAAATCCACAGGTGGCAAGCCCACTGGTTGTGGGAGGCAGGCTGTAGAATTGAGCCAATAAGCCATGGAAATAAAAAGTTTTTCCCAGTTAATTAATGAGGGAAAAGAAACTGAAGAACTACATGACAATGTATAACTTGTCATATTTGAACTCTACTTGGAACTCACAGTTGCTGGGGGCAGATGAGGAGGAGGAAGAGAGCAGGAGGAGGAAGGTAGACCCAGGACAGGTGGGCAGGGAGAAGGGGAGAGGAAGAGGAGGAAGAGAGGAACAGGGGGAAGGCAGACCCAGAGCAGATGCGGTGGGGGGGGGGGAGGAAGAGAAGGAAGAAAGCAAGAGGAAGAAGGCAGACCCATGGCAAGTGCAGGGGAGGGGGGCAAAGAAAGAGAAGGAAGAGAGCAAGTGGAGGAAGTCAGAACCAGGGCAGGTTCCGGGGGGGGGGGTGAAGAGAGAGAAAGAGGGCAAGAGGAAGAAGGCTGAACCAGGGCAGTTGTGGGGGCAGAGGAGAAGGAGGAAGAGAAAGGACAAGAGACACTGCAGCAGGGGCAAGATGAGGTAGGAGGAAAAGAAAGAGCAGTGGCAGCAGGGAAGAGGAGGAAGAGGAGGAGGAGGAGGAGAAATTTGCCTAGAATTCTCATGCAAAGAGTCTTACTTTCTCATCATACCACAAATCCTAGGATTCCATAGTATCATACCATATGGAACCAGGATTCCATAGTATCATACCATATGGAATCATAGCAATATAATTTTGTAGCATGAATGATTACAAAGTTTTTAAAGATTACAAAAGTATAAAAGTATACAAAAGAATCATCTTTAAAACTAATGCTTTTGAGTTATAATACAAGTTTTTTATTGTTTAAAAAAGTTACCTTCCTTTTTCCCTAACACTGCAGTCCCATGTCACCATACTTGAAAAGAGATCACACTGAAATCAGTTGGATTTACTCCAAGGTAAGAGCAAAGGTATGTACAGCCAGCCCTTCTTAAACATGGATTTTTTTATCCATGGATTCAAGTATCCATGATTTGAAAATGTCCAAAAAAAAAAAAAAGAGTATAAATTCTAAATATCAAACCTTGATTTTGCCATTTTATATAAGGGACACCATTTTGCTTTGCCATTATATTCAGTGGGACTTGAGCATCTATGGATTTTATTATCCACGGGGGATCCTGGAAACAAACCCCAGTGTATAAAAAGGGCCCACTGTATCATGATTTTCTTTAGTGTGGCTAATGCTTTCCAGATAAATAGGTTTCCTTTAAGATATTTATTCACTTTTGCCCTTTTCTCTTTTTCTGGATGTAAAAACAAAACTCTGAGTCATACTGTGAAACATTCTCTTTGTGTGTGTGTGTATGTATGTTTAGCAATTTAGTGAAGCAGTTTAGTGTATGTTATCTTAAGTTAAATAAATAATCAAAGACAGCTAAAGACAATCTATGAGAAAGTGGCAAATGTGGTTGGTCCCAGAATATTTGGGGTTCTTACTTTAAAACCTTACCTTTTTGAAAACATCTTATAGCTCCTTCTGGTAACATTAAAACATCCTTTAAAAAACTTAACATTTGGTCCATGCATGGAACATTCCATTTCATATACATTTGTTTCAGATTTTAGGCTGAACAATGAAGCTTCTATTTTCTGCCATGTTATTTTCTTTAATGTCTACCAGAGCTGTCATCTGAGCAGCCTGTTGGCTTGCACTCGAACAGGTTTATATTCCAAAAAAGCCTCTCACCCCCCTCTCGTCTTCCCGATGGTGAAAATAAATCAATTTCATCTGCTAGTAGTTGGTTGTTGGTGGGTTCCCCCCTCCTTCCTCCTTTCCTCCCTCCCTCCCTCCCTCTTTCCTTTGTGGGCCTCTTTCCACAATGCCATATGGCAGCTGAGAGAAAGCTAGGGCAATGATCTGCATTTTCATCTCTTAACAAAAGATGCAGTAGTGTCAAAGAACCTCATGAATGCATGAGACACAGTCATGTATAGAGAAGTGCCTCTAGCCTTGTCAAGGAGTGCTAAAAAGAAGCCTGATAGACCTGACATTGCTTCAGAGTAGAGAAAGGCAGCCATTCTCTCTTGCTGGCTCATCTCACTCCCATTCGTCTTCTCCCCCTCCTTCTTCCCCTTTGGTTCCATGCCAAAATCCCATTAGCTCTATTAATGACATGTGGTCCGAAGTAAAAGCGTGTGGCAGAACAAGAAAGGCACAAGATCAACCATCTAATCTATTCGTTTCTGATATGTGTATCACGAGATAGAAGTATTTCAAGAGGATCTGTGTCACAACCCTACTTTGGCAGCTCAGCTACACAAAACTCTGTGAGGGAAAGCGTAAAAAAAAGGCAGTAAAAGGCTTTTCAGCTGTCTCTAACCTCCCTTTCTTCATCCATAAAACAAGATGAAACACAATCATTATGAAAACTGGCAATGTTGTCCATGTTTGAGTTTGAGCTGCAGCCTGGGACTTTCCCTTTCCCCTCCTCTATTCCTCACAGATTTTAGATGTATTAAATAGTACCATGGAAACCACAATTTGACAAAAAGAATGTGCTAAGCACTATTCAGACAGTTGTGTTGGGACTTTCCTTATATTTAAAGAAATATATCTCTCTTTATGAATATATTTCATAATGGTACAAATAATACATATTACAGTAGGAGCATTTTTGTTATTGTTTCTATTAAAAATCTTGCAGGTCTGGTCTTGTTCATAATTTCCATAGTAAAATATACTGAATAAAAATAGAATATAAAATAATATTCTGGTGGAAAAGGTGTAGATTTGAAACAATTACTTCATTGTGGAACTGAACCAAAATACTGATGCAACAAGCCTACTGCTATTTCCATTAGTCTAGAATATGTTTGGGATTTTTAAAAAGTTGTGTTTCAAGTTACTCTTTTAAAGAGTTAAGGAATGAAAAGATCTACAGTTTATGCTTACAAAAAGAAAGCCAAGCAATCTAGATGTCATTTTTAAAAAAGATATCAGATGCTAGCTCTTCTTTAGACAGCTCCTGCTTATCATATGTTTTAGAGCATTCTTCCAACATCTGGAGATGTGCTTATGTCTAACCCAAAATAACTAAGGAGAAAAAATGTGCCTGAATTCAGAGTCTCAAGGGCAAAAGCATAGAGCTGAATCATTCTGTTGGAGTCTGTGCTCAGAAGATAGGTTGTGTCTCTTGGTTATGGCAACTATTCCTGCAAACTTTCAAACTGTCAGTTTGAGATGAGCCACAACAGGGCAATTCAGCTATTCAGCAATTCTCTTTCTCTTTGTGAACATCTGTTTACATGGTCTGTATCCACTCTACAGGGTGTGGACATCTTATCAGCTGCACAGCAGTTGAGATTTAGGACCCAACATCTTTTGTCCTCTGTGATCTTTAGAATTCATGTGACACACAACTTTGGGGATTATTTAACCATGGCATTAGGCCCTATACAGTTCGCCTTTTGAACTGTTTTTGAAGGTCAAGCTGTAGTTGAAACAAGCATGAACTGCCAAGAGAGTCTATAACAAAACATAATGTGCCAGAGCTCTTGTCTTTTACTATCTAGTGTTCCTCTCAGACAGACCAAGTACTGAATGTGTTTCTGACATTTCCAGTTGACTTTAAATTTTAAAGACTTTAGCACCTCGGAGAATCAAGCACAAATTCATCTAGACAGCACACTTTTTTGGAACACAGATGGTATTCCTAAAGTTATCACCTCCTTTCTGATTCTTTGCAGTTTTTGTCTTTTTGTAGAAAAAAAGTTTTCAGCTACTAAACAACTACAAGTAAACATTATTTTTGCTGCAAAATTGGATGTTTCATTGAAATTTTCTTTCTTGAGATTTGTTAGAAAACCAAGAAAATAGATTGCTTAATTTCACCAGCAAAGCAAACACAGCAGAATATAAGTGAGCAGGAAATTAGGTCCATTTTATCTCCCAGCCCCACATGCCTCTCAATTAAAACAGAGTCTTTAGTAAGAGTGAAATAAAACAAGCTAAAATCATGTGTATAAAAACACAGGTCTAACTTCATGTTGCAAAGAAAATGAGGTAGAAAAAGTTGACTACATCTTAAGAAAGTTTCCTTCAGGGTGCAAAGGAGGGCATGCTTCTCCAGACAAGAACAAAGAGAGAAGGAAAGGAGATTCTCTCAAGGGACAAATGGTAAGGTGTGCTCTTAGTAAACAGGAAATGAGGAGGGGCTGATAGTAAGCAAGAAAACTACCATAGTCATACATTTATGTTGGTCTCAGCATGCGAACTTGCTATATATATTGCAACAGTTTTAGAATATTTCCTAGAAAAGGGCAATGTTCATGTTTGCATATCTATTTGCTCTTCTCAACAATATTTTACTAGTAACTATGGCCTGAATCTTGTCAGTCCAAACTAGAGTAAACTTATTAAATCAATGGGATGTTTCTTTGTATTGACTCAGTTCCACTCAACAATTGATTTTATGGGCATACTCTACTTATGAGTATCCAAAAGGTTTCAGCTCTCATTTTGTTCATGGAACTGTGATAGCAGATTGACTGAGATCATACTGGACATAAATGTTTAAATTGTGTAAGTCATAAGATTACAAAGCTAATTCAGAACAACCTCATTCTGCATTTCCTTCATGATGGCACTGGCTACCTGATAGAACAGGGAAAACAGGAATTCAGAAAGATATCAGAGAGGGACCTATGCTACCAGCACTGTTTATCAACACCTCACCCCACCAATTTTGAAAGCAGGATTTTCTTGGCAAGATTTGTTCAGAGGTAGTTTATCTTTGAGGCTGAGAGAGTGTAACTTGTCCAAGGTAACCCAGTGTTTTTTGTGTGGGACTTTCAGGCTATGTGGCCATGTTCTAGAAGAGGTTCTCTGAAGATGCCAGCCACAGATGCTGACGAAACATCAGAAAGGAACTCTTCTAGAACATGGCCACATAGCCCAAAAACCCCACAAAAAAAACTATGGATGCCGGCCATAAAAGCCTTCAACTCCATGTAACCCAGTGGATTTCCATGCCCAGGCAGAGATTTGAACCCTGGTCTTCAGAGTCATGATCCAATGCTCCAGTCACTACTCAGGTCTTACTTCTCCATAAAATATGCAGGATATTTCTACAGATAGCAGATTTTCTTCCTTTATAACTGAAAGTTACTGTTGGACTATGGTCACACTTATTCCACAAGATTTCTAAATATTACTGTGACAGTGTCGTGTCAACACCACTGTGCAATGTTGTCATAAACCTCAGTCCTCACAAATCCCTGAACATAATCCCTGAACTGTCAGTTTATTTGTTGTCTGGTTTACTTGATTTCTAAAAAGATATGTATCCCCAGTACATATATATAAGGCACATCTCAACCTGCTTTTTCCTTAATTTGTTCTTATTGCTATGAGTTCTTCATTAGTTCCATTGAAGCTCTTCCATCCTGCTTTCTCTTGTGCAGAATGCATATCATGTTGCAGCACTAGTTTAGATTCCTAGCATATAATATGTTTTTTTCCTTTCTGGTCAAACCAGACAAAGTGACTCATAAGTAGATGATTCTATTTTTTCTGTAATTACTGTCATGGACTCAGCAGTGGTTAGAGTTGTGACTGTCCTTTCTGTCCTTTTGTCTTCACTTAATTCTATTTTAGAGAAGTTGGTGACCAATTTCACTGATTTTTAAAAATGTGTTCTTGCTTGTTTTCTCTGTGCTAGGTTTTCAGAGGTAAGAATGCTGAAGTTACAATATTTTCTGTATACTTTTTCACAAATCTGTCTGGTTTATGATTTGAATGTGCTGTTTTGTTTATTAATCATCCATATTTTTAAATGTTTAAAGCAGTGTGGAAAATGAAACACAGTCCATACATATATAAAAAGTTCCATAAATATGTATGAATATGTGTCTCCTTGATGACTGTGGTCTGCTGGAGTGGCCCTCCACTCCCACTAGTGCATTGTGTGATGCATGTTGTGATGTTTTGCATCATGGCACAAGGTCATGTGTGTGGAGCAATGGACAAATAACCCCAGGTTGCCTTCACGGCCTCCCCCTTACATTACAGTGCAAGTAGTTACAGGTCTCATAAAGGCTGGACAGGGCTTTTCTTGCCTTTTCCATTTTTTTAACCTACTGTATACTATGCTTTATAGACTATGGCAAAGCCATTGACTTCATAGATTTAAAGCTATGGAATGCTCCTAAAGCTATATCCGCTACTCCTGATAAGGAATCTGTACTTTGGACAAAAGGCTACTTGTACAAACAGAATATGGGGAAAGAGAATAGTCCCCAATTGGCAAAGGAGTCAGGCTAGGCTGCATTCTATTACCCTATCTGTTCAGCCCGTATGCAGAAAATGTCATACACAGAGCAGGTTTAGACATGGAAAAAGGAAAAGTGAAGATAGGAGGAAGAAACATCAACAGTCTAAGATACCTATACTATTAGCAGAAAGCATCACAGACTTGGAACAATCACTAAAGAAAGTGCCTGGATAGACTGGCACTTTGTGCCAGCCTGGGCCCGAACTCAGCAACCCTACCACACACTCTGGGTGCCATCTTGGTGCATGCCATACAGATGGGGTGCACCACAATGATGTCACTCATGTGCAGCACTTAATGACGGGCATTCTTAGGCCGCGCTGTGGCCCTTATGGCGCATGTTCTAGGGTGCAAATGAGAGCCGCGTTTCATGGCTCCTATTTGCACTGGGTTGGGAGCATGGCATGCAGCTGCTGCGTCCCCAACCCAGAACTTCCAGGGGCAGCATAGAACCACCCCCGTTGGGCTGTCTGTACAGCCCCAAAGTCAAAGAAGAAAGTGTAAATGCAGGCCTAGTGTTGAACATAAAGAAAACAAAAATAATGACCATGGAAGATTTAGATAAATTCAACCTAGATAATAAAGAAATCAACATTGTTAAAAATCCCCCTTACCTTTGATCAAACATTGATCAGAACAGATACTGCAGTCAAGAAATCGGAAGAAAATTAGGAATGGAATGGGCAACGATGAAAGAACTAGACAGAATGCTAAAGTGTAAAGACATACAGCTGAACACTAATGCCAGAATCATCCAAGCCATTGTATTCGCCAATAATAATAATAATAATAATTTATTTATATACCGCCTTTCCAAAAATGATCAAAGCGGTTTACAAAAGTGGATAAACAAATACACAAAATACATAAATGATTTACATAAGCAAATAAATTAAATATCTAAATAATAAGGAGGGAGGGTTCTTTCCTTCAGGCAAGCCCTGATGGAGCTGGGCCTGCCTCTTCACTCCCTCCTAAGCCGGAGGATGGCAGTTGGCATGGAGGGAGGGTCCTTTCCTTCAGGCAAGCCCTGATGGAGCTGGGCCTGCCTCTTCTCTCCCTCCCAAACCAGAGGATGGCAGTTGGTATGGAGGGAGGGCTCTCTTTCTTCAGGCAAGCCCTGATAGAGCTGGGCCTGCCTCTTCTCTCCCTCCCAAGCCAGAGGATGGCAGTTGGTATGGTGGGAGGGCTCTCTTTCTTCAGGCAAGCCCTGATGGAACTGGGCCTGCCTCTTCTCTCCCTCCCAAGCCAGAGGATGACAGTTGGTATGGAGGGAGGGCTCTCTTTCTTCAGGCAAGCCCTGATGGAGCTGGGCCTGCCTCTTCTCTCCCTCCCAAGCCGGAGGATGGCAGTTGGCATGGAGGGAGGGTCCTTTCCTTCTGGCAAGCCCTGATGGAGCTGGGCCTGCCTCTTCTCTCCCTCCCAAGCCAGAAGATGGCAGTTGGTATGGAGAGAGGGCTCTCTTTCTTCAGGCAAGCCCTGATGGAGCTGGGCCTGCCTCTTCTCTCCCTCCCAAGCCGGAGGATGGCAGTTGGCATGGAGGGAGGGTCCTTTCCTTCTGGCAAGCCCTGATGGAGCTGGGCCTGCCTCTTCTCTCTCTCCCAAGCCGGAGGATGGCAGTTGGCATGGAGGGAGGGTCCTTTCCTTCAGGCAAGCCCTGATGGAGCTGGGCCTGCCTTTTCTCTCCCTCCTAAGCCGGAGGATGGCAGTTGGCATGGAGGGAGGGTCCTTTCCTTCAGGCAAGCCCTGATGGAGCTGGGCCTGCCTCTTCTCTCCCTCCCAACCTGGAGGATGGCAGTTTACTATGTATGGTTGTGACAGCTGGACAGTAAAGAAGGCAGAGAGGAAGAAAATTAATACATTTGAGATGTTTTGCTGGACAAGAGTGCTGAGGATACCATGGACAGCCAAAAACACAAAAATTGGGTCCTAGAACAAATCAAGCCTGAACTCTCCCTGGAGGCCAAGATGTCTAAATTGAGGCTGTCAGACTTCGATCACATCACAAGAAGTTACAATCATTAGAAAACTGACTGATACTGAGGAAAGTTGAGGGCAGTAGAAAGTGAGGAAGATAGCATACCAGATAGATAGACTCAAACAGGGGGAACATGGGCCTACAGGACCTAAGCAGAGAAGCAAAAGACAGGGGGCCTTGGAGATGTTTCATTCACAGGGTCATGATGAGTCAAAGTTGACTCAAAGGCAACTAATAACAACAACATACTGTGTCTTGTGGCACATGAGTCAATTGGCTAGTGTGGGGCTGTTAAATCGGTGATCACTTGGCAGGTAAAAGTGGGAGAAAGAGAAGAAAAACCAGTAAGAACCTAAAGGGCACCATTTGGTAAAGAGGAGATCTCTGGAATTGCCTCTTTTGGTTTCAGAACCCAGAGTGAAGGTGGCGAAGGAGACTAATTCTTGGGTTGACTGGAGGTTCATTGTCACTTTATGCCATGGGGCTTGCACAAGATAGTCCCATGCCTGGGCCTTCCCCCAAATCAGAACAGGCTGGACAGCAATCCATTGTGTTGGAGAGCCTTGGGACTTGGGTGCTTTGCAAAAGGATGGCTCTAGAGGAAGTCAGGGAGCAACCCTGGCTCCTTGGATCTCATTTTGGAGAAAGGAAGAGCATAAGTGCAATAAATAAATGAATAAATAACACCACCACCCTGTCTCAGTAAATCAGTAAAAGGTATTTCCACCTTTGCAGCTCAAGTTAAATTCACAGATTTAAATAGCTTAAATAAAGTGCCCTATTCAATCCACAAATAGTGCCTGGTCTTTTTATTTGCAGATGGGTCAGCAGCAGGATTTAAATAAGTGTTAATTTACCATTCAGCCATTGAGTAAATGTCTTTATTCTAATTGGAACAGCAATGGGATTTAGGCTTCTGGCTTCAATAGAACAAATTTTCTTGAAAACAGAACTCATCCATTGAAATTCACAAACACCTGGACAGTGGACAACTTCAACATGAAAGAAGAAACCCTGAAAGTAAACAAAGGCCTGATACAGACGGGTGCTTTTGGATGCCCTGGCGACATGCTAGGGTTGCCCGGGCACGGAACAAATAGATGCTCTGAAACCCTAGCATGTGGCCAGGATGTCATCGCTCTGCAGCGCCATACCAACGGCGTGCAGAGCGATGATGTCGCATGTGCACAGCATTGATACAGCACAGCGCACCTGCAATATCATCGATATGCGCGATGGAGCTTGTTGCATCACAAGTGCGATGCAAAAAGGAGCTGTTTTTTTGGACTCCTTTTTTCCTCCGCATTGTTGCTGCGTCGTTTGGTTGCTGTGGTGATGATGTGGAGGAAAAAGAGGTGGCTTCAAGCCACCCTTTTTGGGCAGTCTGTAAAGCCCCAAATTCTGACTACCTATCCTGAAAAACACCAAAATCAAGACTCAACACATGCAAATGAACATCATTCATAGTCAGGGGTTTTCCTCACAGACAATTGTTTGCTAATTGAATAGATACACATATCCTCTTACATATACTCTCACATCGAAGCCTTGCCATTCAACAGCAGATCAACATGGAGATTAACATGTAAATCACTTCCTCCCAACCAAGGATCACACACTATATATACCCCACTCACTTCCATGCCACCAACCCCACCCCGATTGTTCATTCAGAGGGGTGAGTTATGAATTATTATTATTATTATTATTATTATTATTATCCTCTGAAGATGTCAGCCACATCAAGGATAATGTCTTCTACAATATGGCCACATAGCTCCCCTCCAAAAAAAACCCCCAAAAACTATGGATGCTGGCTATAAAAGCCTTCAACTTTACACAGAATTCATCACTTTAACAGCACAAAGGCCATTACCAGACTAGCAGTCTTGTGTATTAGTTTTAAAATGTCAGGATTTTCTGGTAACCAAGGTTTTCAAACTTTATGCCTAGTTTTAATAAGTCAGCCATCATTTTCCATATACCATTTAAATCCAATTCTCACCCCAGCAACTATATAACTACAGTATGTTGTGGTTGTGTGCCTTCAAGTCATTTCCAAATTATGACCACCCAAAGACAAATCTATAAAGGGTTTTTCTTGGCAAGATTTGTTCAGGCAAGATTTGCCTTTGTCTTCCTGTGAAGCTGAGAGAACATAACTTGCCCAAAGTCATACAGTGGGGTTCCATGGCTGAGCAGGGACTTGCTGTTCAGGGAGGGTAAGAAGAATCATAGAATCAGAATCGTAGAGTTGGAAGAGACCACAAGGGCTATCCAGTCCAACTCCATGCCATACGGGAACTCTCAATCCCAGCATCTCTGACAGATGGCTATCTAGCCCCTGTTTAAAGACCTCCAAGGAAGGAGATTCCACCACACTCCAAGGGAGTATGTTCCATTGTCGAACAGCCCTTATTGTCAGGAAGTTCCTCCTAATGTTGAGGTGGAATCTCTTTTCCTGGAGCTTGCATCCATTGTTCTGGGTCCAAGTCTCTGGAGCAGCAGAAAATAAGCTTGCTCCTTCCTCAATATGACATCTCTTCAAATATTTAAACAGAGCTATCAATCACCCCTTAACCTTCTCTTCTCCAGGCTAAACATCCCCATCTCCCTAAGTTGTTTCTCATCGGGCAAGATTTCCAGACCCTTCACTCTTTCAGTTGCCCTCCTTTGGACATGCTCCAGTTTCTCAACATGCCCAGAATTTGAAACAGAATGTCCTGGTATGTGATGGAAAAGGCAGTATGTGAAATTCTCCCATTCATGTGACTACGTGAATGGTTTCTACATCCAGCATCACACTGGCTCTCAGTCCCAACCACAACTGAATGGCGTTCCAGTTTTCTTCCCCCTGAAGCCTATATGAAAACTAGCTCTGGAGTAGACATAGCATTCTTTGCTAAATGGTGCTGCCCAACTCAGCAGGCCGGGGCTGTTGCTGTGGTGGGCAGGCGCCCTCCACTTCCATGTTTGTGGAAGTATCTCCTGTCTCAGCAGCGTCTGTGCTGGCGGGACAACCCACCATTGGCTGCCTGGGGTGGAAGGGGTGGCACTTCCACCTTGGCACCGGGATTACATGTCCCAGGCTGCCATGCAGAGTTGGAAGTGGCCTTGATTGGCTGGCCCAGATGGTTGGGCGCAGCCCATTGGCTGAGGGGCCTCCCCGCCATTTCCCAGGCTCTCATCGGCAGATCGGCCTACTTAAGGCCACGTGGCATGCCACTCAGTGCCATTTCAAGCTCGGCTCTCCCATCTTCCCCCCTAAGCTAGAGTGTTCTTGTCACAACTTTGTCAGGGTGGCAATATAGGTCCTGGATCTGGTTGGCATAGTTTCCAGGGCTCTGTAGCACTGGATCGGAGTCCTTCGGACATGGGCAAACTTCAGACCAAGGGCATGCAGTGAGGCCATTGTGGGGGCCATGTCGAGTTTATCTCTTGGTGACTAGGGGCTTATTATGTGACGATGGGTCAATTGTGTAATTGCACAAGCTCATTTCCCTTACCCCTATGTCATCCTGATGCTTGGTATTCCAAGCAACCTTATATCAATCACCCAGAGTGTTGTTTGATGTTCCAGATCCAGACCTCATGCTTTGGGGCAACTCTACCTTTTTGTCAATAAAGTTGTGGTATTTTCTTCCAATCTTGTGCTGTTGTTTTATTGGGCACCTCCCCATCCACAGCAATTTGTTTCTTGAAGAAAGTAGTGAGTAATTTTAGCAGTTTTCTTGCAGCTGTGAGAAAGGTGCTGCGACCTAAGGAGACGTTCCAGGCTTCAAATAGTCCTCAAAAATTGTTTAGTTTTCAATTACTTTTTGTAGTATGGGGCTTGTTCTGCACAAAATTCACACATGTAGGGTTTTGTCTGCCAAAAAACAGATTCGTCTGTGCAAGGAATGGTTTTTTTGAGCACAAAAAAAATATATTCCTATGGAGAAATATTAAATATTGCAAAGAAAATGTTTCTTCCACATGAAATGATGCTCCTTGAAGAAAAATGTGCAAATCTGTGCAGAATAAGTACCTAACAACATTTACTGTGCAGAAAACATCTTTGTATGCACACTGTTGCACAGATAATGTTTTACATGCAGAAAAGGCTATTTTCTGTACATAAGAGATATGCAGATTTTGTGCAGATTGAGTCCTAAACTATAGAGCATCCCAGCAGTCCACATTTCTCCCAATCAGGCTTCCCTGCACTTGACAAATATGGGTTTTGACCATTATGCAAATCATTTCAAATATTTCCATCCATACAAAGCTACTACAGTATAAGAGGGTTCTCACCTATCACAATTTCACTGATGGAAGCATTCCTGCCAATAAAAATGCCCACTGAACCGTGGTGATTTTTTTCCCTAAAAATATTCCTGTCATACTGATCTAACTTCATCTGAACAGTGGAATAAGTGGCTATACACCAAAAGCTTTCTCTGTATCAGATAATAGTTTGGTTGGAGCATCTTCCTATGAATCTTAGTCTTTAAATTAAGAATACTGCAGGGATTAACATTGTGTAGTCACAACGTGTTGGTCTCCTTTCTTTTCTTTCTTTTTTGGTATTTTCTGCTATCTTCTAGAGAGCAGATTGTTTTATAGAGAAAGTTACCGAATCATTGTTTGGATTAGCCGATTGAGACAGAGACCTCAGTATGAAGTAACTTAAAGAAGGCTCATTGCCCCCACACATTGATAACTTATGAAGAACCATCTAAGGGAGTCTAAGATAGGACAAATCATAAGAGTTTTAAATCTTGGATTATAGAAACTTTCTTTCAATATATCCCTGCTGCCACCCTTTTCCACTTTTTGTCATAATTTCATATTGCACGGTCAAAATTGAAAGTATGGCACCTCAGGTCTGACTGGCTATAGTAATTTCCCCCTTGCTGGTAACAGATTCATTTCTGTTAAAATTCTATTACTTGGAGCTATTTCTCTCAAGGATTGTACAATTCTTCTGAAAACAGATCAGCAGCTTTCAATATAATCTCACTTCGTGAAGTCCACTTCGAGTAAATCCTGCAACTATATGTGACAAGAATAGAAATCCTCATTCTATTTCCTTCATCCCACCCAGTCAGGTTGTAATGAAAGACGTTTAAAAGTTTTCTGACTCCAGGCCTAGTGTTAATCACCAGCTCTCAGTGAAAGAATGCAGTTAACACTATAAACATTTTTTCCACATCAGTCTGTGATATTAAGTAGAAACAGCAGGGGAAGGGTTATTTTTCAGATTACTAGCTAAGAAATAACACTGAAGAAGGAAGGACTGCAGCATGACCATGAGAATCTTAGCAGTTTAATTAAAAATGGCCTTTTCATAAGCTTTCATGTTGGTGGGGGGAGTGAAGCCAACATTGTCTCCAGAAAATTTCTAAGCAAGATGGAAACTATACATTTTTGTGGAAATTTACATTTATGCTGCATGACTGCAGCCAAGAAAGCAATTTCTCTGTGTTACTTTTCTGATTTGGTGCACTGAGCTAGTAACCAATCCTATACATAGGGAGATCTTGTAGCAAGATCTATGTACTGATTCTACAGACTAACACGGCTATATCTTGTTTTTCATGAGTGTTATCATATAGTTCATAAAGGAGTTTTCAGTATGGCATCTAACGCAACCCCTGGTTCCTAAGGGACACAGATTGTTGTTTGGAAAACATCTTGTTTCTCACAACAAATGTCTTGAGGACACCTCTTTTTAAAGGACTGTCAGGTTACATATTGTAGGCAGATCTCCCCAGCAGTCTTAAACCATTCAAAATGTACTTGTTTTGTTTTTGTTTTTTAACTCAGCAAGCTCCATAATATTTATGATTTATTGAAGCAGCTACAAGTCTGATCTATGAAATGGGAGGCCCCTGTTTTAAAATCTCATTTTGTACTACAACTTTAAGATTTCTTACAAATCACTTCAAAAGAAAAGGACTTTAAAAAGATGCAGATATGGATAAAATGTGCATATCCTATATATATATAATGAGAAAACTATTATTATAACTTTAATGGAAATATAGTAGTTCTTACTGTAGAGTGAAAGACTGTGATCAAGCAACCCATGTGCCCCCTCAGTTTGCTTTCCAGATATTTATGGGAAATTTCAAGTCTCCTGTTCTCCGTACAAATGCATCGTTATCTTTAAACAACAGCTGACCTTTCAAAAAGATGCTGCTTTTTGATCTCTATGAATCAGAACATATGGCCACCATAGGGAAACCACCATTCACTGCTTTTTAGGATCAAGTCAATATGATAGAAAATATTATAAAGGTTGTCAAGGCAGGACCCATTCCAACAATATGCCAGTAGCTGACCTACACACACACACACACAACTGCCTTCAGCAAATGAAATGTCAGAAGTCATAAAAAATCATAGATTTGCTATGAGCAAATTAATTTTGTGCATGGATTATAGAATCATAGAGTTGGAAGGGACTACAGTCCTGGATGGGTCACACTTCCCCTAAAGGACAAGGTTCACAGTTTGGGAGTACTCCTGGACTCATCGCTACAACTATCATCTCAGGTGGAGGTGACGGCCAGGAGTGCTTGGTATCAACTTTGGTTGATACGCCAACTGCACCCCTACCTGTCCCAGGAGGACCTAGTAGAAGTGGTACATGCATTAGTAACCTCCCGTCTAGATTTATGTAATGCGCTATACATGGGGCTACCTTTTTATCAGGTTTGGAAGCTTCAATTGATCCAAAACGCAGTAGCTAGATTGGCCACAGGAACATTTAGAACTGACCATATTACTCCGATATTGAAATCTTTACATTGGCTGCCGATCAGCTTCCAGGCACAATACAAAGGGTTGGTTATTACCTATAAAGCCCTATATGGCTCAGGCCCGAGTTACTTGAGGGAACGCCTCTCCCTACACAATCCACCACACATTCTCAGAATGTCAAGGAAGAAATTATTAGAACCTACAAATGCAAGATTTACTAAAACTTTTCAGAAAGCCTTCACCGCCGCAGCCCATAGGTTATGGAATGACCTCCCAGAGGAGATCCGTCTTAGTACCTCCTTGGAAACTTTTAATAGGGCACTTAAGACAGATTTCTTCCGGTGAGCCTTCCCACCAGATCTACTGTGAGAATATAGGAACTATGATGGCATGGATACAGACAATGATGGTGATTTTAGAGATCTGTAGTTCAATGATTTTATTGCTTGGTTTTTATATTGTTGTTTTTATTGTCACATTTTATATTGTTCTTTTCATGTTGTAATCCTGCCTTGATCCACAGGGAGAGGTGGGAAATATAAATAAATTTTTTTATTATTATTATTATTATTATTACAAGGGCCATTCAGTCCAACCCCCTGTCCTGCAGGAACTCATAATCAAAGCGTCCCCAGCAAATAGCTTGCTCCATTCTCAATATGACATCCCTTCAAATATTTCCACAAGACTATCATATCACTTTTTAATCTTCTTTTCTCCGGGCTAAACATACCTAGTTTCTTAAGTTTCTTCTCAAAGGACTTGGTTTCCAGACCATTCACCATTTTGGTCACCCTCCTCTGGACACACTCCAGCTTGTCAACATTCTTTTTGAATTGTGGTGCCCAGAACTGGACACAGTATTCCAGGTGAGGCCTGACCAAAGCAGAGTAGAGTGGCACTATTACTTCCTTGATCTAGACCCTATACATCTATTGATGTAGCCTAGAATAGTATTGACCTTTTTAGCTGCCACATCACATTGTTGACTCATGATCATATGTGGTCTACTAAGACTCCTAGAAACTTTTTGCATGTAGTCTTATTAAGCCAGATACCCCCAATCCTATATGCATTTCAGGGTTGTTGTTTTTTTACCCTAAGTGCAGTACCTTACATTTCTTTGTGTTGAATTCATTTTGTTAGCTTTAGCCCTGTTTTCTAATCAATTAAGGTCAATTTGAATTTTGATCCTGGCCTCTGTCTTAGTGCCCTGGGGACACAAATCAGTGTCACAGGAGCACCAACCATGAGACTGGAGAGAATCATCATGCCTTGTCATGTCCAGCCACTGAAGATGGTATTAGTATTGTACATCCAACTTTCTTTACTTCCTAATTTTTTTAATCTCATAAAAATTTAGGGAAACTAATGATCTGATGGGAATATTTAATTACCTGCCCCAGCACTTCTACAGATTATAACAGTGAGTAAACCAACTTAGAAGCTCCTTTTTTAAAAAATATAAAGCAGAGATCAGCATGATTAAGGATGTTTATTTAAATAAAGCAGGGAACTAGTAAGAAAACAGTTTATTGGCTGAAACTAGAAAGAAGCTAAAATCCCATTATACTGGAAATATGGAAAGTAATAAAGAAGTTTAGATGGTGGGAAGAACATTTCTGTTTCCCTATTCTTTCCTTTCCTTTTTTCTTTCCTTTCCTTTCCTTTTTTTTTTTTTTTTTTTTTTTTTTTTTTGGGCCAGGATGGGGGCCCAAATCTACTTACAATTAAAATAATACAATTAAAAACATAGAAAAAAAGTAAATACTATATTATTGGGTTTTGCTGTGGCAGTAGAAATTCAAAACTGTATGGTTAGACTTATGTGAATATTAAGCAAATCAGCTTCCAGTGCAACAACTGTGAGAAAATGTATATGACACTAGTAGAATTTATAAATGATAGAACAGAATGACATTGTACTCACTGGACTATCACCTAACCTGATTTAGTATCATTATTCTAAGACAGTATTTGGGACATGACAATATTTATAAAATTTCTTTTTCTCAGCAGCCAAGACTGTCAGGATAACCTTTTGAGAAATCACCAGCATCTCCAAGAATTCTCACCTCCAATTAACAGAACAAGATAAGGAGTGTTTTCCCTTTTGTGACCCAAAGCACCTACAAGTGTTTGCGTATATACTCTCACATGGGGGCAGGGAAAGAAAGAAAGAGGAACCATACCTGAAACATGGGAAGGGGGACTTCCAACAAGTCCACTTTGTAAAAGTAAGTGCAGCAGCTATTGATCATAATGTGCACAGAGATTGGTAGTGGTGGTGGTGATGATGATGATGATGATGATGATGATTCCCCAGTATTGGCACTAAAGGCATAATGTTAAAACCAGAACATATGAAAAAAGCATAGAAAAACAAAAAATGTTCACTGTAGGTCCTCTATATCCAAATATTCTGTATTCACAGATTCAAGCATCCACAGCTTGAAAATATTAAAAGGAAAAAAATCCAAAAAGCAAACATTTATTTTGCTACTTTGTATAAGGGACACTACTTTACTACACTACTCTATAAAATGAGACTTGAGCATCCAAAGATTTTAGTATCCACAGAGAGTTCTAGACCCAAACTGCAAAAAATTCCAAAGGCTCACTGTACAAGTTAGTTGAAAAGCAAACAATACAGAGAAAGAAAACCATTTAAAAATAATTAAGAGACAGGATATAATGAACAACACATCATGAACATCACATTGCAGTAAATTCCTAAAAGTTTTTGGTGTATGAAAGTTTTCACTTGCTGGCAGAAGAGAAAGAGGCAAAGAGAAAGTCATCCTAACAATTGATTCTGTGTGCAGACAGATGGGGTAGCCACAGGAAGCCCTCTGAGCCTTATGATAGCAAATGTTTACATGGAACACTTTGAAAAGCAAGCCCTGGAAACAGCACCAAAAAAGCCCACAACATGGTTCTGATATGTGGATGACACGTTCACTATTTGGAGCCACAGAGAAGAAGATCTGGCTGTGTTTTTGAACCATCTGAACAACATCCATCTGAACATTCAATTCATGATGGAAAAAGAAAAGGAAGGAATATTGCCATCCTTGGATGTCCTGATCATCCACAAACCAAACCAAATTTTGGGCCACATAGTATACAGAAAACCTAAACATATGGACAGATATCTACCCACGAACTCCAACCATCACCCAGGACAAAAAAAGAAGCACAATAAAAACACTGGTAGAGTGGGCAAAAAGGATCTGTGAATTCTCCTTCTTGGAACATGAATTGAAATACCCAGACTGGGCTCTACAGGCTAATGGTTACTCCAGCTCAGACTTCAGAAGAAATGCCAGATCCAGAGAAACCTGTATGAGTGAAGACCACCAACCACCCAAATGGAAATTATTTTTACCATACATCAAAGGAGTTGCAGAAAGAATAGGGAAACGACTGAGGAAACAAAACCTCCAGGCGATCTACAAACCAACAAAGAAAATCCAGTAAATGCTGTACTCAGCGGAGAACAGAGGAGACCTTCTCACAGCTGCAGGAGTTTACCATATACCGTACAGCTGTGGATAAGTCTACATAGGGACCACCAAATGCAGTGTTCAAACACGAATCAAGGAACATGAGAGAGATGGCAGACTGGGTCAGCCAGAAAAATCAGCAGTAACAAAATATGCTATAAACCATCCTGGGCATAAAATGCTATGTGAAGACACTGAATTTCTGGACCATGCCAACAACTCTCTGGTCAGAATGCACAGGGAAGTCATTGAAATTCACAGACACCTAGACAACTTCAACTGGAAAGAAGAAACCCTTAAAGTCAATAAAGTTTGGCTACTAGTCCTGAAAAACACCAAAATCAAGACCCAGTAAGTGCAAATGAAAACCACCCAGGGTCAGGAGGGTTTCCCAGAAGACAATGGATTGCTAATTAAATAGACACCCTTGCTATTCAACAACAAACCAACACAGAGATTAACATGTAAATCTCTTCCTTTCAACCAAGAGTCACACACTATATACCCCACTCACTTCCATGCTAGCATTCTCTGAAGACACCAGCCACAGATGCTGGAAGAACATCAGGAATTAACCCCTTCCATAACACAGCCACATAACCCCCCCCCCAAAAAAAAACCCCACAACAAACTATAGTTTTTTTTAAATATATATATCATAAATTATTAAAACATCAGTATTTTAAAATGATATTACATCATTTACAAACATGACAGGAATAATAAAAATGCAGCATGCAGACGCCATTAAACACCTTTCTGCCTCATATGCACTGCAGAAATAATGTAGTTTGGCATTGCTTTAATTGTCATGTCTCTGTCCTATGAAATTCTGGGATTTTTAATTACGTGAGATATTTAGCCTTCTCTGGAAAATAGTTCTGGTGTCACAACAAATTTGGTTGCAGTGCAGTTTGCAATTGAATACTGCAGTTTCCAGTAGGAAAAGATCAATGATGAAGTTGTCCATAGTAAATGAAAAAGGAAAAAGGATGGAAGGGGGGAGGGGCATGGGGAAACAGTATGTAAGCACCTAAACCAGGATATTGTATTCAATATATTCATACATATTGTATGAAGTGCATGCAGTTTCCATGGCTGTTTTTTTGTGATCCTTGACCAATAAAAGAGGGAGTAAATTGCCCCTCCAGTAAGTGTGCAGAAGGGGAAATGCACCTTTTTAATTTGTTGTATAGATTTTGTATAAATTTTAACCCCCCCCCCAAAAAAAAAATACAACAACACAGAAGTGACCTTTTGGAAACCTTTGGTATTTTTGTTTGGTTTTGGTTCCAGAGACAGAAAATTGGCCCCTGGACTCATTACAGATACCTACCCCTGACCTGGGAGATACATATTTTAGTTAAGCTTTTTGAAATTCAAATCAGGCCCAGCAGATGTTTTAACAGAAGTGGCTTCTATTGTACAGAGTCATGGCAAAGCAACAATGTCACAACACATCCTTCCTTTCACCCTTTTGAACCTACAATGAATTCTGAAACTGCATAGTATAGCTATACAGTTCTCTGGATAAATTATAACTGAGTTAATTCTTGAATATTTGAGTTGTATAAGGAAGGAAAAGATGCCATAGCAAATTTTGTATAATGCTGACAGAGAATGGCATCATATGCAAATGATGGCTTTTGATTTAATGAAGAAGAATTTGCCTAAATTGTAACCAGCATGTTCATGACCTAAGAAGCTCTGGTGTAGTGCATCTGTATATAACCTACTCATTGTAATTGGAAAGTTCCATATGCATTGAATTGAATAGAAGGAGGAGGAAAACGTGTATTCAGACTTTGCAATCTACCACTGTATATCTCTTATGTCCATAATAACAGCCCATTGATTTAAAACATGTGGCTATCCAGAACTTTAGATCCAGTACTGCTATTTCAGCAAAAACACTACCACACTGAATGACCCAGGTCAGTGCAATTAATCCCCTGTCAATGGATTCATTTTCTACCATCTGTAACTTTTGAAGAAAAGGAACAAATCACTGCAAATAAGATGCTGTATTTCAGATAAGCTGTCCTGAATGCATACAAAATTTAAGAAACACTTTTATGTTTGCAGAGCTTTTGTTTACATAGTGGATGTAATAAATTTGAGTGCTTGTTTAAACATAAGCAACATTATACCAGGAAACCTTTAGAGCACAGCTCTATTGATAAAGAAGTTGGACATTAAAATGATTAGAAGAGTTGGTCTAAAGCACTATATGACCAATTTACTTCATCATTCTTTGAAAGTTGCGAAAGCAATATTGGATTTTTGCTCTAATAACTTAGAAAGTTGTCTTCATAGGCCCTGCACAGAAAACATGGACACATTGGCCTGAATCTTACTGATTAATACTGACAAAATATTACCCAATGAACTAGTTATTGAATAGCTAAGTTGACCTACAGCTAAATAGCATTTATTCCATGGGAGTACCAATGGGATTCAAATATTGAGAGTTGAGATTGTGCCACGTATCGTCTTTCACTTGTGGTACAGAAAGAATCCATGGCGTCATTACACACCAGCCTGAAACATCCTAGTTTGTCTGGTTTTAATGCTTAACCAGATCAGGCCTTGGATGAAAAACTGCCAGGGAATATAAGGTATCTCCAAGGAGGAAAGAGCTGCTGTCAGTCAGGGTTGATAGTACTTAGCTAAATGAATCAAAGGGTTGACTTCAGTAGTGTCTTATGGTTCTGATGTCAGTGGGGTGCTGACTGGGTTTTGGTTTAAATTTTACAGATGCTACTGCAGGTGCTAAAACCTATCTCTGAATAGGTTAGCTATAGGGTAGCCTTTAAAAGCCACTGTTTGACCCTTTACAGACCTCCCAAAAGGGGTGGTCCATATGCAGCCAGAGAAGTGCCAAACTGGGGCCTGGCAGCCCTTGTGGCCCCAATCCATCACTTCCCCAGGCCACAGAGAAGCAGCAAATTGCTGCTTCTCTGTGGCCTAAAGTGGAGTGCAGCGGGCACCTTGGGCGCCCACTGCACCCCACCATGGGCAGTGTTCCCGAGGGGAGAAACAGGCTGCCGCCGTGACCCCTTTCCCCATGGCATCCTTGGTGCAGCTGTGTGAAGGCCACACCAAGGATGTGGAAGCCAGGAAGGACCTCCATTTCAGAGCTCCTTCTTGTGCCACAGAAAGGGCGCCATAGGCGCCCTCCTGCAGCA
The DNA here is from genome assembly GCA_034509955.1 of Urosaurus nigricauda. Taxonomy (NCBI): domain Eukaryota; kingdom Metazoa; phylum Chordata; class Lepidosauria; order Squamata; family Phrynosomatidae; genus Urosaurus; species Urosaurus nigricauda. The sequence continues at coordinate 162,061,488 of JAOEGL010000005.1, read as the reverse complement.
TGGAGGTGTAAGGCATGCACTGGTCCATGTGGACATGGCGCACGTCTTACAGCCCACACCAAAGCAACCCTAGCACATCATCGGGACACCCTTTCGCACCTGTATGTATTGGACCTTTGATTCAGTATAAGGTTCTGCATCCAAAAGGGCAACAGGGCAAATGAGAGGCAAGCTCTCCCTTTAAAACCTGGAGCCAGGACTACTGATAACAATCACATGGCTATTGTTTCTTTGGATTACTGCTGTATAGTTATTTATATGGGAGTAAAGGCAGGTGCTGGTTCTCATTTCGGGGGCGGGGGGAGGGGATGGTGAATCCACTCAATGTTTTCAGTAGCTTTAAAAGAGCTCTGCAAAGTGCTGAATCTATTTTTGGGGATAGAATACATAACCTTCGATGTGGTTGTTCAGAATAAATCTAGTGTGGATGTCACAATGTCACTGATATGAAAGATGCCACTTCCTGGAAAGAAGTTCCTATTGCTCATGGATAAACGTATATAGGATTGCTCTTCTGGCATCCATCTCTAACATAAGTTTGCACTCTTCTGTTCAACATCATCTCTCTTCCCCTTCAACATATTTCAGGGATACTTGTATCACCCAACCTCCTAAAGATAGTCCTGTTCATGTCCTCCCAATGCGAGTCTTCCTCCCACTTTCTGTTGCATTCTTTTCTCTCTGGATTTCGTGTTTGTTTGATGCCTTCCCATTTCCATTTCTAAATTTTAATTGCTGACTCTGTAATTCACAAAGGTCTGCTCCAACATCTGCTACATATAAATCACAACAGCCTATTCAAACACCAGTATGAATATTATATGAAGCATAAGAGGCAGTAAAGCATATAAACTACAAATCATGAAGAATCTGTCAATAATTTTAGTCTCTGGGATCCAAGGAAGGTAGGCTCTGTAACAGTAGCCAGATTTACAAATCAAAACTTTGTTAAACATCAATATTTTAAAAATATTTTTGTGATTGAATTTCCTACATTTATCTGCCTACATAGCTCAGGAATGCTAATTCTGCATCCTTTCAGTTACTGCTGAACTGTAACTCCCAGTATTCTTCAATATGAGCTATCTTAGGTCCAAACCACACTGCAGAAATAATCCAGTTTGACACTGCTTTAACTGCCCTGGCTTAGTGCTAGGGAATCGTAGGAACTGTTGTTTATTGTGGCACCAGAGCTCTCTGACAGAGAAGGCTAAATGTCTCACAAAACTACAGTTCCCAGAATTCCCTAGCATTCAGCCACAGCAGTTAAACTTTCTCAAACTGGATTATTTCTGCAGTGTGTTTTGGTCCTTAGTCATGGCTGCTAGGAGTTGCAGTCCAACAATATCTAGAGTACCACAAGATCCCCATTCCTGCAAGATATAATCTGATGAATAATATACTAGATTCTAATCTGATTAGAAAGATAGTATGGATGGCAGAATATCATATCCCAGATAATTTGTGTTCAAAAACAGCAATAACATTGATGAATATTATAGATGTTATAGAACTCTGCTTGCTGGCCGTTTGTAACTTCCATTATAGCACTGGCCAATGTTTCTGATTCATTGCATTGGGGAAACCACATCAGAAAAGTTTCTTGAGACCAGTATAAAGTAGGGATAGACAAATAAGTGATGAGCTTGATTCTTTTTATTGCCCTTACACAATTTCTAAGGTTTTTTTTCCAATTTAGTTCTACACTGTCCTGCCCTCACACTTCCCCAGCAAGAAAAGTGCCAGAAGTTCAGAAGGGAGGACATGACATGCAATGATTGCTGGTTGTTTTTTGGCTACATGAAAAATTGTATTTTTCCTGTGCATTTTTTCATAGTATTTTTTAAAAATATACACATTTTTGTAGTTGGAATTACAATGTGAACTTTGAAAAAGAATGGATTTTGGTTTCCAAACTTACATTGGGCCCTTGTTATCCACTGGGATTTGGTTCCAGGACCACCTGTGGATAAAAAAAAAAATCTGTGGATGCTCAAGTCCCATTAAATACAATGGCATAGTAAAATGATGTCCCTTATATAAAATGGATAAGGAGGGCTGATTGTATGTTGGTTCATACTGAGGCACAATATGAATTTGATCTCTGAAATACAAACTGAAAAAAAATATATCACTCATCCTGGGTAGAAGGCTCCAACTTTCTGTGCTTTTGGATTAGGCCCTACATCACACTATAGATTTCCCATAGATTTCTCATCTCATTAAATATTTTCGAGCTTTCATAAATATATAGTACACTAAAATACTATAATGGCACCTCTTCCTATTAACTGTCTCCATTTAGAGAAAAGCTAAATGTTTGGTGTTTATGCTTGGTGCCCAAAAAAACTTTTTTATGTCTTTCCCCACACATATAAGTGAAATATATAGAAGTGTGAATATAAGTGCACTAAATCCATCTCCAGTGACATTATATTCTTCTGGACTTTTCTCTGAACATCATTGTTTTATTCTAAACTAAAATACCTACCCAGTAGTGCTCAGGAACATCATCAACCATTGTGAAGTTGAAGGCTTTCATGGCTGGGATCTATAGTTTTTTGTGGGTTTTTTGGGCTATATGGCCCCGTTCTAGAAGAGTTTATTCCTATGTCTAGAAAAGGAATAAACTCTTCTAGAACACAGCCACATAGCCCAAAAAGCCACAAAAACTATAATTAACCATTGTAATGATCGTTCACTTTCCCCACTTACTCTGGGAAATAAATGTTGAAACATTCCTAATGTTGAGCATTGGTCTCAATTGCTCTTGTGAAAAAATTCTTCTCTTCACTGGCTACCAAACACACCATCCTGTCTATGTAATGTCCAGAAGAAATCACTCCTTTAAAACCTTAGATAACATCAGGATACCTGGATAAAATGCTGCCCTTTCCAGATGGAAAGACACATGGAATGGGAAGCACTTATGAAACTCATTCCAGAACTGACCAAAACCATTTTTTCCTTTTTGCTCAGAGGCATGGGAAATTTTGGAAATGTAGGAAGGTGAAGGACCTTGGGGTGCCAATCCTTTCTGTCAACTAGACTGCTGGGTTGATCTTGGGGATGGAGATAAGGATCAGTCCCTAGTACCAAAACATCTCCCTGGCCTGCTCTGGAAAATTACAGATATTTACAATAAGTACAATTCTAGTTCCAAGATACCCTGTAGAAGGGAAACTATGGTAAGACCAGTGAACAGGTTTGCTAAAACAGTCAGAAAGAATTTTACACTGAGAGTTAGGGTCAGTGAATTTTCCTCTCTTTATGTATGGAGAGAAAGACTGAAAACCACCCTGGGAATTTTATTGCAGTGCAGAATATAAATTTCTCAGATAAATAAGGGGCTAGAGATGGTATATCACAGAAAGCCCTAATGGAAAGATACATCTTGAGTTTGCTAAAAAGCCAAACATGTCATCTCCCCTATTCCAGAACTAGAAAATGGCTAGACTAAGCTGGAACTAAGTATTAGATTGATAGGTACCGTGCCTGGACTTTAAGCTGTACTTTCCTCCTGACTGCTTCCACTAAAGTGAGATCATATATTTTTTTATTTGTAAGAATAGTTGCTGGGGGGGGGGGGCAAAGTGCAAGCCTTGTGATGTTGCAATTCCCATCACCCCTAGCCAGCTCTTCCAAATGTGAGGAATGCTGGGAATTGCAATATCTAGAAAACCAGAAAATTATCATCCCTAATTTAAATTTCCACAAGGGGATGATGATGATGATGATGATGATGATGATGATGATGATCTACTAAAATGAAGCAACCGTCTCTGTTCTAGGAGGAAAAGGAATGAATTAATTACAAAGGCTATTTGTTTCAACTGCTCTTCAGATTAAAATCACCTAAATTTGTTTCCTTTGTGACAGGAAGTGAACAGGTTTTTCATTAACTCCATCTGGCTTACAGATGTCATTTATGGCTACTGCCGGAAATGTGTGAAGACCATCTGTCTAAAGTCTGTATTCAGAACATTCCATCATTTTTACAGCTGGTTCAGAAAATAGTTTCAGAAAATAAGTTTGTGATTCTCTTCACCATCTCCACTTCTCTTTTTTCACTGAGAGAGGACTATCTTTAAGATGAATACTTCATTTCAATTAAACGTGTGTGTGTGTGTGTGTGTGAATGAAACATATATGAAAATAGAACAAAACAAAAACTAAGAACCAAAGCTGAACTCTGCACAATAATGACTTAATAAAAATATGTGTTGTCAGCACAAACACAGAGAGAAAAAGGACTCAATAACTGTGAAGAATCTTTCTTACCATCTCAGCAAAACAGAATCAATGTTCTTGCCATAGAATGCCTACTACAGGATATTTTAGAGGTAGATTTGTACCTCATTTAAAATGAATCTTTGCATTGAAACATTGACAGAATTACTGTGTTCTAGAGATATGATGACAACAAGAACAGCATATAGAATGAAGATGAACCCCAAATTCTAAAAAGCAAGGTAGAAGCTGCAATAAGAGAAATGGCAAAAAAACAAGTTTCCAGGAATAGATGATATTTCAATTGAACTGATACAATCCACATTAAAAGAGTCAACTCTAGTGCAAACCAACATATGTCAACAGATATGGAAAACAAAACAACGGCCAACTGATTGGAAATGATCAATACACATCCCCGTCCACAAAAAAGGAGACACAAGAGACTGCAGTAACTATAGGACCATAGCACTAATATCTGACACAAGCAAAATTATGCTCAAAATTCTGCAACACAGGCTCCAACCATACATGGAGAGTAAAATCCCAGATGTTCAAGCAGGGTTCAGGAAAGAAAGAGTCACTAGGGACCACATCACAAACACGTGTTGGCTAATGACCTGAATAGACTAGAAATCTGGGCCAAAGCTAATAAAATGAAATTCAACACGGAGAAATGTAAGGTTATGCATTTAGGATGAAAAAATGAAATGCACATATATATGATGGGGGACACCTGGCTGAACGAGACCCCATGTGAAAGAGATCTAGGAGTCCATGTAGACCACAAGTTGAATATGAGTCAACAGTGCAATGCAGCAGCTAAACAGGCCAATGCATTTTTAGGCTGCATCTATAGAAGTATAGTGTCTAGATCAAGGGAAGTAATAGTGCCACTCTATACTGCTTTGGTCAGGCCCTGCCTGGAATATTGTGTCCAGTTCTGGGCAGCACAATTCAAAAAGGATGTGGAGAAACTCGAGCGGGTCCAAAGGAGGGCGACTAAAATGGTTAATGGTCTGGAAACCATGCCCTATGAGGAAAGACTTAGGGAGCTGGGGATGTTTAGCCTAGAGAAGAGAAGGTTTAGAGGTGATATGATAGCCCTGTTTAAATATTTTAAGGGTTGTCAAATTGAGGAAGGAGCAAGCTTGTTTTCTGCTGCTCCAGAGGCTAGGACACGGAACAATGGATGCAAGCTCCAGGAAAAGAGATTCCACCTCAACATTAGGAGGAACTTCCTGACAGTAAGGGCTGTTCGACAGTGAAACACACTCCCTCAGAGTGTGGTGGAGTCTTCTTCCTTGGAGGTCTTTAAGCAGAGGCTGGAGGGTCATCTGTCAGGATGCTTTGATGAAGGGTTCCTGCATGGCAGGCGGTTGGACTGGATGGCCTTGTGGTCTCTTCCAACTCAGACAAAGAGGAAATAGAAATAGTAAAAGAGTTCTCCTATCTGGGATCAAACATTGGTAGGAACAGGGACTGGAGTCAGGAAATCAGAAGATTAAGAATGGGGAGGGCAGCTATGAAAGAACTAGAAAAGATCCTAAAATGCAAAGATATACAACTCAGCACAAAAGTCAGAATTATACAAGCCATTGTATTTCCTATTACCATGTATGTATGTGAGAGCTGGACAGTTAAGAAAGAAGATAATGAGAAAATAGATTAATTCAAGATGTGGTGCTGGAGAGGAGTATTGAGGATTCCATGGAGAGCCAAAGAGACAAATAAATGGATCCTAAAGCAGATCAAGCCAGAAAACTCCCTGGACGCCAAGATGTTCAAACTAAGGCTGGTGTCATAAGAAAACATGAATCCATTGGAAAAAATAATGTTAGGAAAGGTGGAGGGAAGTAGAAAGATAGGAAGGCCACATGCAAGATGAATGGATTCTATTAAAGTGATAATGAGTAACGGTTTGCAGGAGTTGGGCAGAGCAGTGGATGACAGGAGGTCTTGAAGATGTCTCCTCAGCAGGGTCACCATGGGTCAAGATCTATGTGAAGGCAGTTAGCAACAACAAGGGATATGATGAAATCTTATTGATGAGCTCATTTTTGTCGAGTTAATAATCTGATAACTCTCACAAGATTTTTTTTTTTGCATCCTGTGCAAGAATGAGACAATAACCTGCACCCCCCTTCATTATATGAAAAAGATTCTCTGTAAAACAATAGTGTATTTTCTCCATGGTGAAGCAAATATACAGGGTATATATCATAGTTTTGTATCAATCTGGTCTTCAAATACACAAAATTGTGTCAATGATTTTTGATGTTTCCCATTGTCACATGTAAGATTGGGTAAACTTTTATATCCATGCTGGTTGCCTTGCAGGTTGAGCGCCAGAAACCACATGAAACTAAGCTGGAGAAAAAATGGCCACAACTTTATTGAACAAGCCACAGTTGGAACACAGGAGAAAGCTCAGAGAAAATATATATAGGGTTGGCTCCAGGAACCTGACGTGCTGCTCCTCGTTTATCTAAAACACGGGCAGTGCTGCTGGGGGTAGCATGCCGTTTCCTAACACTGCACTTGTCTTTAGAAGGCATAGCCAAATCTCATCCAAGTTCACGGGAAATAAGAACCAAAGTCAGTGGAACAACTGCCTGCAAGATGACCAGGAGCGTGCCCAGACCAGGGGCGTGCCTGCAGGGCAAGGGCCCAAGCAACACCTCAGGCACAGAAAATTATCTAGAGTTCGGGTGATGCGATGTCCACTAATATCGAAGTTAACTAAGTGCCAAAGGCGAACTTAAAGATTATTGCCTGAAAAAGTGTGGGAGGGGTGAAGCAACAACCCCACAAAAAGTAAAGGGGTTGGCGACAAAACAAACAGAAAAATTTCCCCACAGAACAAAAATTAAAAGTACCACAGGGCCCAAAAGTAGCAGCCAACCAAAGGGGGCCAAGAGGGGGCAAGGAAATAGCCAGTTAACATGTGTCACCACAGGCCACCCAAAGGACAAAGCCTGAAAGGAGGGTGCAAAGGAGCAGCCACAGGGCACACCACACAAAATGGCAGCCGGGCCTGCAAAATTCAGGGCCAGATGCCCATGCCCCCCCCCAAGCGGGAGGAAAACCTGGCTAGGGCAGCACACTTGCCCAAGCCACCTCCCTCCTATACAGGCCGCAAGCCTGGAGAAAGAAGCTGTGGGTGGCAGGGCTTTGCCCCAAGAGCTCCCTGCTTCGTCTCTGTAACGTCCAGAGCCAAAGCTGACAAAGGCACCAACATGCGCCCTCCCCGACCTTTTAAAGGCCCATCAGCCAATGCCTGGACCAGGGCGGCCCGAGCATCGCCCATCTGGTAGCCGGAGCCAATCAGGGGGTGAGGTGGGCCCCAGCCAGCCAATCAGGTGGCATCGCCTCACCCCAGAGGAGCCTGGGACACGTAGTCCCAACTGAAAATGGCGGGCTCCCTTCCAGCGCAAGGTGGCAGCCAATGGCAAGCCTGCCCTCCCAATGGCTGCCGGGAAGGGAGCAAGCCCGCGTCAGGCTCAGGGCGCTCCTGACCATGCGGCAACCACGCCAACCCAGTAAGCCGGGCGGCACCAATTTTGTAGCTTTCCTTTCCTGGACTGACTACCAGAATGGTTGGAAACCATCATGTCCGGGATGGTGGCAATATAGTCCAATGACGTGTCTAGGGTTGAAGGTCTACAGCTTAATTTCCCTATCATTAGAGAACAAGATTTTCCAGAGAATGAGGAAAATATAGGAACGGGGAGGGGGGGAACGGGACAAATGTCAGCTGCCCAGATGTCCATTTCTGTTGCTACTCACTTCTCACTCAACTATTCATCTGTCCTACAGCTTGAAATGTCAACAACAGCATTTCGCTAGGCAATCAAGATATATCAATACAGGACTGCCATTGTCATTTTCCTGTAGGTTATGTTCTTCTTCCTGAAAGTCCCCCAAATTCCTCATAAAGAATGGGAGCAGCCCCTGAGAGTTCCATCTGTTTGAAGTTTATTGGTTGGGAGGAACACTTCTGTCATGGATGTTTATACCACTGTGATTGTTTAGAAAGGGGGAATTATAGCAAATTTACTTGTAGTAAGTCAGAATACTACCCTATCTAGTTCAGTATTGTCTAGCTAGACTGGGAGCTGTAATCCTAGCAGTAGATGCTAAAGTTCTTTTTCATCAAAGGCGTGCACTCTACCTGTGGCCCTTCCTTTTATGGGTAATTCCATTATAGAAAAAGATACAAGTAACAGTAGTACAAAAAATTCACAGTAAATTTCAATCAGTACAAAGAATTACTCAGAATTCTGTATACTGTGGCACAGGAAGAGGTCAGCGTAGGGAGTTACACTATGAATTACTGCATTGGATGATGCCAACCCTTGTGACACCACTGGATCCTTCCAAAGCACAATGGTTCAACCACAAGGAAGAAACTGTAACATACAGGATTTAATGAAGGCCACCATGTGCCAAACTTTCAGCCATATAGCAGCAGGAGAAGATTTGAAGGATGGCACTGGGATTTTACCCAGAATAAGCTATTTTTGTCTTTATATACAAAGGTATTAGCTTCTCCAGAATGGAAAGCTATGATGTTTGTTTCTTAAGAAAAAGGTATTTCACACTTAATGAAGATATGAGATAGTGGGTCCCTCACCCTATAATCCACTAGTTAAGGTCTCTTTGTTGAAGGTGAACCAATGGGAGGTGAATATGTAGTATTATTAGGTGCCCCAAACCTACATCATAAAGTAAGTTATGCATTTCCATAAACCAATTCTGTTTCAAGCATTTAATACTGCAATGTCAACACATTGCTAGCACATTGCTCTTTCTTTCTCTTTCTTTCTTTCTTTCTTTCTTTCTTTTTTTTATAGTGCTGAGATACAGCATTCACTTCTCTAATTCATCTTTATACAGTCATCTAGAATGCACAGCCTTGCACTATAAATTAGCAAGTCTTGGTTGCCTGGTAACAAAATCCTCTCAGTGATTTGTTACAGACAAAGCTTTGATGGGAAAGCATTGAATATTTTGTGTCTGTCCTTGCATAGCAGTTTAATATCCAAATGTTCTTGTGTAATTCGGAGTTCACTACCTCTAAAATCATATGCATAAATCAAAATGTTACCCCTCCAAATTACTTCAAAGGGAAATACTTACTCATAGGAAATGGTCAGTTTTGAAAATTCTAGCTTTTCCAGGAACAGATAACTAATGATCCTAAGAATATTTAAAAAAAAAAAAATCTGGAAAAAAACTGGTGCCTATAAAAAAAGACTGCATACATTTAGCATACTGTGTTGTAAATGTTTTGTTGTGGGCAAATAAAGCCATCTATCCAAGCACAAGTTTGCAGATGGGAGGACTTCTGAATAATCAAGGCAATCTTTTATGCCCTGCCAATATGTGTTTGCACATGTAAATAAACTACAGTGACCATCAATAAGCACCACAGGAGTGTATGAACACAGCCTTAAAGATAAGATTAAACAGACACAAATGGCCAAACACAACATAACAAGTACTCCTGTCAAATTATTAAATAACTAATTCATTAAAACACAGAGCCAAGCCATGAAGCTGGCTATTTGTGTGTATAGTCACAGTGTGGTTAGAATAATTGGAACCAGCTGTAATACAGTTTTGGCTTTGGAAGGAATCCAACATTACTTGAAGGCGACAGCACTATGCGGATGTCAATTGCAAAGAGTAAAGCCAGTGTATAGGACTGAGTTCATGCTGCCTTTCCACATACGTTTTATTTGAGTCTACTCAAGTTCTGCCCAGATTGCCTAGCAATCATAAACCAGCTGCAGCAGGCTGGATGCAGAATAGACGGGTGCAAACAAATCATTTTAACTCCTTCAAACAATTATTCTTTTGTGAGTAGATGTCATCCTACTAAAATGCTCAGTGCTTAATCTTCAAATGAGCCTTTCAAATCTAAAAAGAATGCATTACAAACCTAAAAGGAAAATGGGATGATAGGCACAACATTTCCAATTGATCTGTTGCTTTTAATCAAATGTTTTTGTATATATCTTTTATATTTTTGCAATTCAAAAACTGCTTCCTATATACACATTGTGTTTTGCTTCCTTCCTTTTCTTTGACTGTCTACTAGTACAAGGACAGAATATTAGACAAAAATGTGTAATGTAATGTCTATACCATTCTCTCTCTCTCTCTCTCTCTCTCTCTCTGGTGTGTGCATGTGTGCAAACCATCTTTCTTCACCTTTCTTAAATTTTCAGTGCAAAGAGACTACAATTTTTTTGTATATTTTCTGTATTAAAAATCCTTTAAAAACTGACACGAAAAAATTGCAACAAAATCCTCTCAAACATTGTACCTTTTCGTCTCTCTTTCATGGAAAGTATTTACTTGAGTTTTGAATAGATTTGCCTCCTGACCTCATGGGAACAGCAGCCGATGGCTCTCGGTGTCACTGCTGGAGTCAGGGCCATCTCTATTATTAGTTACAAAGAGGTCTGATCTTTATGTTCTTAAGACATAACTGTACAAAAGGTTGGAAGCACAATCCCTAGGTCCCTAGGAGGTGTTACAGGTGTCTTTCCTGAAAGATATGGTAGCTTAGAGGAGCCTGACGTTCCTGACATGAACATGTTGAAGATACTTTAAATTAAATTACCTACACTTCAGTGTTTAAATTACCTACACTTCAGTGTTTAAATTACCTACACTTCAGTGATAGCTACTTTAACCTTTTTTCCTGGTGCCATCTTTTGGCCTTTTGGCCAATTAAAGGATATACAGTCTGTGGCCAAAAGTTACTGTTTTATTTTTCCATAGTTTCCCTTCTGTCTCAACCACTACTTGGAGAAAATCAATTTGTCTTCAGTTCTGTGCTACTTTTGTGGTAAACAGGAAAGTCTTCAATTAATTTTTTTTTATAAGGAAAAGAATATTTACTGTTGTTTCTATTTAAAAATTAGTATCTTCACACTGAGGAAACACATCTGGGGGAAAAAATAACACTGGCATAGAATTCAACACAGTTTTGACCTTGTGTTCGCACATTCTGCACAAAAAAAATGCTTTTCTGCAAAAATTGTGATATTTATTCATGAAAAATGTGTGTTTTCATGAACCATGTATTTCTGCACAGAATGAAATTTCCTGAAACACTTCAGGATATGCAAACACCAAGTGAAAAAATGTACAGAAATATTAATTTTCTCCTGAAGCAGAGGGAAAATGATGGAAAATATGTATTCTCACATTCAGTTGCAGCCTTAATCCCAACTACATTGTGATTACCAATGTATCATAATAAACTATCATAATAAATTATCATCTCATAAAATGGTCACCTGTAGTCACTTTGTATTGGTTATGGTGGGCTCAACTAGCTGATGTATAGAAGTACAATAGTGTAACAACTGCTGACTAGTGGAATCTCATATGCTTTATTTGACTTATCAATATAGCATTCTAATTTCATTTATTTTTCTAATTATTTAAACTCTGGGCTCAGTCCCACTATGATTTAAACCAGTTTTCTGATCTGTTTATATGTGCCTCATTCACACTGGAAACAATTTCAGACCCGATTGCATTCAGTTTAAATCATGGAGAATCGAGGTGAAGCAACGCAAATGCAAAAGAATCACTTAAAAAAAAAAAGATGGTTCTTTTGGTGGTTCTTTTGAAAATAATAAATTTGCAGGAATGTTCAACAAATGTGAATGACCTTCAGATCTCAACCATGGAAGAAGTTTAGCAGAGGGGTGTTACCCATTCCACCCCATGTTTTTGGGAAATCCACTCCCCCCCCCCTCAGCACTGCCTCAGTGACCCCCAACAACAACCAAAACTTGTATACTGGCATGGCTCCCCCTGCAAAAAACAAACAAATAAACAAAAAACAGTTTTGGATCTGTTTCATAATTTTATAAAGGTTCCTTCCATCCCATGCTCTCCCTTTTCCCACTTTGCTTTCTAAGTTGGGTTAAGGTTTTTCTGGGTTCTGTACATGGTCCCCCCTTCTTCCTCCACATCCATCCATCCATCCCCCTTGTTTCCATGGATGGCTCCATTCCCCCCACCTTCGCCTCTCAATGTGCTGCCAATCAAAGTGGCAACTTGCCTTTCATCTTCTCCCTTCCTTCCTCACCCCTTTCAAGCGAAAGGGGGGGGGGGGGAGGTGGAAAATAAAAATGGAGGAGGAGGAGGAGAGGAGGAGGAAAGAGTGGGTGGAGGGAATATTAAACTTTGGGGGTGCTTTCCTTGGGGAGAGGGTTTTAGTGTGTGTTTTTTTTTAAAAAAATAACTGAGGGATTTTGCAATAACTTGAATTTCTGTGGGATCTCTAGAGCTAGTAATGGGTCTCCTAACATGACCACCAATGATGCATAGATGCATATCATATGATTGACATTTAAAAAAAAAAAAAGACCAGGATGGATCGATCACAATCAATAATGAGCATGCATTTTGTAGCAGCAGAAATCTAGTGGGAATGACAAAAAAGACACAAATGCATGGAATAATGAAATAATTCACTTCCTTAGTGGAAACTACGCATCACTATGAATTGATTCAGTGACCCCATGTCAATGTGACTCGCAAACCAGATTAAATGCAACTGGGAATGAGACCTCTGTCTTTTTACCACATGGAACCCAAAATGTCTCTCAAATGAATTAAAACAAAGTAAATGAATTTTTAAATAAATTAGTAATACAAAAATTATAAAAAATTAAATGAATTACAATTTTTTTAAAAAATAAAATCATTTAAAACCATGTCAAAAAAAAAAAAATGAAAAATGCAACACATAATCACATTAAAAACTTTTCCAAATACCACTTAGACATGAAATGTTGGGTTTGTTTGTTTTTTCAAATCAATAGGTCTTTACCTGCCAGTGTAAGAAAAGCAAAGAGGATTCCAATCTATTCTTCAATGGCAGAGAGTTCCATAGCCTGAGAGCAGTCACCAAGAAGACTTTCTCATGTGTCCTTAGCAACCATGCTTGTGTAGGTTGTGGGATTGAAAGAAAGTCCTTCCTAAGGATCTTAAAACTCAGGTAGCTTCATATGGGAAAACGTAGTCTGAACCTAAGATGTATACGGCTTTCTATAGGGCTTTAAAATAGTTCCAGGGAACAAACCATTAGCTGGTGAAGTTGTTCCAACAAGGGGGTTATATGCTGTTTCATTAAGGGAGTTATTTGCACAACAAAAACATCTAATAATTTCCCACTTTTTTTATAGAATGATTGCTTCAGACAATCCTATCAATTTCCATTTATCACAGTGGCATACTACTGTGGTGAACACTTCCTCATTCACCCACCACCTATCTCCTACTGAGGCACTGTTATCTTTGGTAGTGGGTTTCAATAGTTTAACAGAGGCCAAGCAGTACTTCCAAACATAAATGAAGTTTATTTATAAAATAAAGAAACAAATATACTAAAGAAACAAACAGCCTGGGTGGCGTAGTGGTTAAATGCCTGTACTGCAGCCACTCACTCAAAACCATAAGGTGGCGAGTTCAAGACCAGCAAAGGGCTGAAGCTCGACTCAGGCTTGCATCCTTCCGAGGTCGCTAAAATGAGTACCCAGATTGTTGGGGGGCAAATAGCTTACAATTGTAAACCGCTTAGACACTCCTTAAAGGTATGAAGCGGTATATAAATGAAGCTGTTTGTTTGTTTATTGAAATATACTTAAAGCTTTGTTTGTCTTATTCCTTAGTTACAAAAGTTCCTTAAAAATAATACTACAGCCACTCAGGCAACCTTCTCCAATATTAAAGCCTAAAGCTTCCTTAACCTCCAGGCTTATTCTGAGCCTCTCTTTCTCAGACTCCCTCAAGCCTCTCTAGTCCCTACTGGACTTCTTAGACCCTTCCCTGGCCTATAACTATCCTATAAATGTTCCCACAGGAACCCCAAGAGCACACCCTCCCTCCGAAGATGTCTCTTCCCTCAAAACTCCAACAAAATAAACCCCTTTTTCTCCCTGTCAAGCTCTTTTATAGCCCTGCCCAGCCAGCTTCTCATTGGCTGGACTCCTGGAACTCTGTGATTGGCTGTTTCCACGGCCTGCTCACTACCTACCATTTTTCTTGAATATTGTAGTTATAATGACACTCAAATAACTATAATTTTGAATAGCTGATTTAGCCATTGTCTACTCTTTGGGGATAATGGTAATCATAACACTGTATCTGTAAGATATTATTAACTTCTGTTGACTTGAAAGAGTGGCAGAAAGGATCTGATCCTTCTCTTTCTTGAGCATCCAATAATATTTTTGAACTTGCAGTGTGGAAGATATCTAGTGATAAATACAGTTTAAAGAACTGAATGCAACACTAAATGATCACACACACACACACATACCCACAGACACAGATCACAAAGTTGACAATAATCTCTCTAGTGTCTGGAAACTATTTTTAAATAAAATTATTTTTGCAGGTAGACTAGATCAAGCAACTAGAACATGTAAATAATTTGTATCTATGCAAGATAATATGCTCTTTTTAATAAACTAATATAAATTTATGTGAATAAAAGTAAACCATCTTTTTATTTTGTTCTTCCTCCATGTAACTGTGGCAAATGTTTGGCCCAACCTTTCCTTGTTTCATCTTGAGGCATTTGTTTGTTGTTGAAACCAATCCATTATCTACAGGCAAAACCTTTTTGTCCATTGATTCCTAACCAAAGTCTTTTGACAAGAGTTTGTGAAACAATTATGCAAGGAGTGTGAATTAACATCCTTAGGCATAAAAACAGAATCTTAGTGTTCTGGCAGGTTCATATAGGTGGATGCAGTTCTTCATATATTCTTGACCTAAGGCATATAGGGCTTTATAGGTCATGACCAGCACTTTGAATTGTGCCCAGAAACAAAGCGGTAGTTTCAACAATGGAGTTATGTGCTCTCTATAACTGGATCCGGTCAGCATTCTAGCTGTGGCATTTTGTAACCGCCGAAGTTTCCAAACAGTTTCCAAAGGCAGCTCCATGTAGAGTGTGTTACAGTAGTCCAAATGGGAAGTAATCAAGGCATGTTTTTCTGTAGTCAGATCTGGCATCTCAAGAAATGAGTGCAGGTGGCTCACTAGTTTTAACTTGCAAATGCACTGGTCACTTCTTTGACCTGGGCATCCAGGCTCAGAGTTGAATTCAGGAGGACATCCAAGCTGTGAGTCTGAGATTTCAGGGGGACTATAACCCCATCCATCACAAGCAAAATCCTTGTTCCCTGAACTGCCTTATGACTGACCAGGAACACCTCTGTCTTGTCTGGATTAAGTATCAGGTTTTTTTGCCCTCATCCAGTCCATTACTGACATCAGACACTGGTTCAGTACAGAGACAGGTTCCTTGGAATCAGATGGAAAGGAGAGATAGAGTTGGGTGTCATCAACCTACTGGTGACTCTGCACCCAAAAACTCTGGATGACCTCTCCCAATATTTCATGGAGGACAGAACAGAACCCTGAGAGACCCCAGAGGCCAACAGACAGGGGATCAAACAAAAGTCTCCCAACTTCACCTTCTGAATTTGCCCTCTAAGAAAGACTGGAACCACTGCAAAACAGTACCTTCAAGTCCTATCTCAGAGAGGCAGCCCAGAATACCATGGCTGTTGGTATTCAAAGCTGCCAAGTGATCCAGCAGGATCAAAACAAACAAACAAACAAACAAACAAACAGCTTCATTTATATACAGCTTCATACTGCCTAAGCAGTGTCTAAGCGGTTTACAACTGTAAGCTACTTGTCCCCAACAATCTGGGTACTCATTTTAGCGACCTCGGTATTGAGCTCGCCACCTTATGGTTTTGAGTGAGTGAGTGGCTGCAGTACAGGCATTTAACCACTGTGCCACAAGGGCTCCTTTAGGAACACACTCCACCTGTCCAGTTCGTCACCACATAAGTCATCCACCAAGGTGAGCAAAGCAGTCTCTATCCCATAGCCAAGTCTGAAGCCAGATTGAAATGGATCTAGATACTCCATCTCAAGCCCCTGGAGCTGGAAGGCTACCACTGGCTCCAGAACATTACCCAAGAATGGAATATTAGAGACTGGCCAAGAATTATTCAGAATGGTTGTCGAGCGAGATCTTTTCCAATAATGGCCTCACCACAGCTTCCTTTAGACAGGATGGAAACGTCACATTCAGCACTTATCCACTCAGCCAGTCCCCCATTAGCTGCTTTCTGAAACCAGGTATGCATGTGGTGGTCTCAGCATTCCAAGGATCCTGCCCACATCCTCAGGCTGCACAAAGTGAAACTTATCCAATAATATAGGACAAGCAGGTACTAAGATCACACCCACTGAAACTGTGTAAACTACAGCATCCAAGTCAGAGCAGGTCCAAGTGATTTTGGTCCTAAACAGACTGGCATTTTGTGTCTGCCTGGGCCCAAAAGTAGGGCTAAATAGAGATGAGCGGTTACATGCTCCGAGCCCTCCTTTTGCCACCTGTGCACCATCTTGGCATGCACCCATTCATAAAGAGTGCACCATGATCATGCACGGGTGTCAGAGCGCCCAAATGGCAATGGTCAAAAAGAGTGTCATCATGGCAAGCAATGGTGCCTCTTCTAAGAAGCTGCCTAGAGTGACTTCTTTTTAGGGAGCAGGTCAGTGATGCAGCATGCAGCTGCTGCAGCACCCACCAGGGGAAAAGACGGGCAACTTTTAGCCACCATCTATATAGCCCGTTTCTCTGCAAAATGTCTTGCAAATTCTTCACAGTGAGCTTTTGAGCAGCCTTTCTTTGACAAAAAGGAAATAAAGACTACTCAAAAGCTCACTGTGAAGAATTTGCAAGACACTTTCAGACAAAGGAAATGGCTTCTCTAAGCCACCACTATCTCTAATGAATCTCTGTCCAATTTAAGGGATAAGAAAAGTAGTACAGATTTAGCCTTTTGGCACACTCATTGAAGCTTTTTATTGCATTAATTGTCCTGGATGGTGGAGGTAAGAGATTATTAGAATTAAAATAAACCCAAGGTTAACTGGGCTGATCTACACTGCAGGATTAATGCAATTTGACACTTCTTTAACTGATGTGGCTCAATGGTATGGAATTCTGTGATTTTAATTTTATAAGATATTTAGCCTTTTCTTTGAGAGAGGTGATGCCAAAACCAACCCCAGGATTCCATCGGATGATAGTTAAAGCAGTGTTGAAGTGCATTAATTCTTCAGTGTGGCAACAGCCTAGGAGTACCACCATTTCAAGCAATTCCTAAGCATTGACCTATGCAGGTTCTTTTTGGGTAAAAAAAGTCATAGTAGATGCAAACAGAAATTAAATGATTCAATCAAAAAAGCCAAATCAGGAGATAAACAGTATTATGCTAGAATGAACCTTCATAAAAACCCTTGTTGCTTGGGTAAAAAAGTGCCACTCTCTAATATTCCATTCTTGGACAATGTTCTGGAGCCAGTGGTGGCCTCCTAGCTCCAGGGTTTTCTGGTTGAGAAAGCTCAGAAGTACATTCTTACATATAGTCTTTCAACTTTTACTCTAGCAGCTGTGGGACTTTGAAATATACTTTAGTACCATTTGTATCATGCCATTCTTACCATCATGAAGATGTAATAACAGAGAAAGTTGCTTACTCTAACCCACCTCAGAGTCATTATCTAGGGTGTTCCATATAGCAAGATAGCAATAGCAGGTACATTTCTTTATCGTGTATCAGTAAACTCAGCAATCTCTAAGCAGTTTACAGTCTAAAAGCTAATTACCAGCAACAAGCTGGGTACTCATTTTACTGATTTAGAAAAGGATGGAAGACTGAGTCATCCTTGGAGCCCCTGGGATCAAACTCACAACCTTGTAGCTGCAAGACTGGCTGCGGTACTGGCATTTAACTACTGAGCCACCAGGGCAGGGCACCCTATGTTCTTCACGTTTTCTTCCTATTACTCGAAACTTCAGATCGTTTTCTGGTGCTACTCCCTTTGGTTAACACTACAGGTTTTTTGTGGACCTAAGGTGCAGCTTCCCTAGTATTGCCAAACACACAATGTTTCTGCAGTAATGAAACAAGTTACTAAACAGTAACTAAACAAGTAACTGAACTCTGGAAAAGAGGAGCGAAACTGATCACAATATAAATTACTCATAAAATGTTAGTAGTTATTGTTTTTAACTGCATTTTTCCTTTATAATTTAAGAATTCAAAACATGTCAAGGTGCCCCTGTGGTGTACCCAGCAAAGCCACTTAGAACAACCATTGTACTAGCATGAGCAATTAAGATCCATTTCCTTTTGGTTCCATTTATCTCTGAAGATAAGTAGGAAATTAGCACAATTAAATGCCAGAAATCCATAAAAGTTCTTCCAAAATGAATTTCCTTTCACCACATCCCTTTGTGAAAATGTAAATAAAACACAAAAACCATTAAGTGTGGAAGGTAGCATTAAAATTATTTCAGATCACATTACATTAAAAGAACAAGCATGTGCTAAATTGTTAAAACATGTGATCTTTGGGCATTGGAGTGGGGAAAGATTAACCAATGCAAATCAATATTTCAGTTGATGGCACATATTATTAATAATAAACTATTAAAAGGGCAAGCACATTAAGTAGGTTCACAGTACTCCATACATATATTATCCCTGGAAACAACTGTATATTAAATATCTGAAATAAAAGCATAGATTGTCCCTTTGGTCTTTTCTTGCTCTGAAGGTGAAGACCAGATGCATGAAGTTGATTTTTTCTTCATTAACTCAAATTCCCCTTTGATGATTAATACATATTTCTGTCAGCTCCATCATGTCCTATCAAGGGACATTTGGGAGAAATTGTGTAGGTGGGGAAACAAAGTCTTGTGGATTCACATACCTACCCTGTTTCCCCAATATTACTGAAAATAAGACCTAGCACATCTTTGGGAGCAAAAATTAATATAAGACACTGTCTTATTTTCAGGGAAACATGGTATGGGTGGGATATGTTTCCTTAACCTTAGAGATTGATACCTGAGTTTCATTTCTGAGCTGGAAGATCCAATTTATTATGGGTAGGCATGATGATGGGATTTAGGATTTCTAGGTTGGATACAGGATGGAGCTCCTGTAACTTTCCCCTTAGCAGATCATGGAGAAGAACAAGGTATCATAAAACTATCAAGCAGGACCTGCATCACATTAAGCGCCTAAAATTTCTCTTATGCCATCCCCTTCCAACATGACTCTTGCCTTGCCACTGGAAATGAGCAAAGAGCACATGGAGAAGTTAGTGACAAGAACAGAGATGAGGACTCCTCCGCACCCTCTTCTTCCACTCTCCACCAGGGAAAACAATAGCTACTTTGGGAGAGTATGGTTTGAAGGTTGGGGGTTGGGGTAGTAAGGATATCACCTGTTTTTTGTTTTTGTTTTTTTTCATCCTGGAGATCACATCTCACCCTAAGATTTTGTACAAAAGCTGCAGCTAGGTGTTTCAGGCATGAGATCAAATCTGAGAGATTTAGAGTGGAAATAAAATTTCATACAAGCCAGCTCCTGATTATTTAAATTACTTAGGTCATGATTCAGTTAAACTGACTATGTTTAAGTCCCATCAGTTTTAATTGGGGATGTAAGAACATGTACAAGGCTCTTGTCCATTGAAATAAATAGGACATCAACATTCTTCTCCCCTTCAAATGGAGTGTGTACTTTATCTTCCCTTCATGTAGAATATCCTCCACGTGTACTAGTGGTACAATATATTCATGTATTATGTTGACCATCCATGTATTGTTCTGACTGTCATTATTCTATTCATTATACTGACTTTTAAAACGCAAACAATAAACTAAATTAATTTGTTCACAATAGGAAACAAAACCATTGGGGGGAAATGGAAGTTTAGTTATGATCAAAATTTAGAAGAATAAGGGCTGAACTTATAGAATTCTAACTGAGAGCCTATTGAATACTGGTGGAATGAAAAAGTCATGCTGGCATAGTAGCATGGAACATGTGTGTTATAGTAATTACCACTAGGACAACAAGACTTCTGCTAGCACAGCAAGGTCCTAGATTTCAGTGTCAAAATAACACAACTGTCAGACCATTCGTGCTACAGTTCATTGTGTTTGCAGTTGGACCCTGTATGATCCTTCCTAGCATATGTAACTGAATAGTTCAGTTTGTTCACTGTTTGTGGTACAAACACTATTTATATTTTAAAATCTTCACACCAACTAATGGAAGCTTTTTTGACTTTCACTGAAATAACACACCATAATGTTATAGTGTGATATGAAGGAATCACTGACTTACTGGAAATGTATTCATATTATAAAAATACGTTCTTCTCACATCAATAATTATTAAACATGAGATCAGTGTTTTCATGTGGGCTGGAGTATTTCAACCTCACTTTACAACCTATCAACTGCCAGACTAATGGAATGCAGTGCCTTCATAAAACCTTGTTTTTATTACGTGTTAATCAAACCACTGCAATCCACATGACCTAATGTGTTATAGGACAAAAGTAAGAGCACAGACCACTAGTTGAATAATGAAAACTGGAATTGAAATGAAAACCTTATGGTAAATAGCCAGATGGTAGGAATGTGCCACATAACATGCATCTCCCCCATTTTCTATTAAATTGTTGCACACAGAAAAAGCAGAAAGTTTAGAGATGCATTTGGTAAGACTGATTTCACAACTA
Source organism: Urosaurus nigricauda (assembly GCA_034509955.1). Classification (NCBI taxonomy): domain Eukaryota; kingdom Metazoa; phylum Chordata; class Lepidosauria; order Squamata; family Phrynosomatidae; genus Urosaurus; species Urosaurus nigricauda. The sequence continues at coordinate 162,040,581 of JAOEGL010000005.1, read as the reverse complement.
CAGAAAACTTTTGCTAAGTTGGCACTCCTTTAAACATAGTGTTGCATAGGATCATAGAAACTATCTTTGGAAAGTTCTTCAAGCAGGCTTATACTCTCAGACATAGGTGTTCCAGATGAAACTGCTTGAAGAAATCCTTTCAACCAGGACCACTGAGGTTTAATCTGCACTGCAGAAATAATGCAGTTTGACACTGCTTTAATGGCCATGGTTCAATGCTTGTTGACACTATAGCGCTTTGACATAAAAGGCTAAATATCTCACAAAACTACAAATACTAGAATTCAGCATTTATCCACAGCAATTAAAGCAGTGTCAAACTGCATTATTTCTGAAGTGCAGATTAGACCACAGTGATGTAGAAAAATATTCTATGAACTACCATTGTAGTTTGCACTGTCATTCTTTGCTATGCTTAATATTATACAAGGACCTAAATATTTTGTGTGCTTCACAATAATTCACATATTAACACTGCATGCTACAGGTAACCCCTTGCCCATCCTTATTCTAGAAGGTAAGCTAAGAACAGCAATTGTGCATCTCTTCATCTTTGAGTGGACTGCAGTTATTCACCATTGGTTATGTCAACTAGGGCTGCTGGGAGCAGTAGGCCAACAACTTCTGGACAGCCACACAATTTCCAACCCTGACCTGACATACCATATCAGTTCTTTCAGTGATTAGATATCAGTGCTCGTGATGTACTCCAATAGAATATTTTTAAACATATTTCAGAAATTGTTTCTAGTCACTGGTCACTCAAAGTTTCATTAGAAACAAGAGAGAAATCATGGGTATATAGGATCTTCTGCAAGCCAGTTATAAGCTCTTTGTCTAAGCTATAGCCTCTATGAAGTTAAATCCTCTATCACACAGCCACTGAACTCCAGGATTTAATCAAGTTCAGTATGGAGCATATAAAAGTAGATTTCTCTGGAAAAGCAGATCCAGTGAACCATGACAGCAATCACATTGCAAACTGTTGGTGATCATTCTAGGGGTACTATTAAAGTTTGTCAAAAGCAAATCAGTTACAGTTGTTGGAAAATATTTGGAAATGTCAAGAATGCAAGGCTTTTGTTGATTCTGAAAAGACATTTTCCATCTGGCTCCAAGCATAAAAACATCCTGAAGTGACCTGCATATGTGAAAGCTCACTTGAATAAATGATAATTCAGTATTGCTACAGGATAACATAAGCCCATTCACTGTGGGCTTTATCCAATAGAAAATTCCATTAGAAGTTGGGACAGAATCCCAAGTCATTGAAATGTAATTATGTCTGCTAGAAAGTTCCTGCAGAGAATGTATATTCAGAACAAATGGCACCGTTAACAAAATTGGGACTGCTTTCTCCATCATAATTTGTTTTGCAGTAAGAATAAAAGCTAAAATTGCTAAATTTAAATCCCTGCAAAAGATTAACCATTGCAATGAAAAAAAGCAAACCACAACCATTTATGTGAACTAAAGTTAATGAAATTGATACTTACCAATGCCAGTAAACAGAGCGATAGAAAAAGAAAGCAATATTATTAGGAAATATTTTGCCTTGTTGTACATTTAAATTATTTAAAATCAAAATATATAATGGCCTAAAGCATATGTAGTGATCTGCACCATTTAATAAAAGGCAAGTATAGTTGTATTTCATAGGTGATCTTATTGTGTCTTTAAGAGGTAATTGGATGCTTACTAACAACTATTGCACTTTCACTCCATTCACATTTAACTATATGAACATTGGTCTTCTTAAGAATAACTGACCATATATTGGCATGAGCCTGGAAATAGGAATTTCAGCATGAGAATGGAAATTAAAATCTGGTGTGATCAAGGAATGAGATGAGGAAAAAGATTACACTGCTTGATTATGAAATCTGAAGGAGTCCAATATCATCAACTCTGATATCCTAAGAACATGACCAAATATTTTATGTTTGAGAAATAACGCTAAGGAAGCTACAGATAGCTCCTGCAGCTGCAGCCATCTTTTTTGTAATTAACTTCTATTGTGATTGTATAAACAGTGTAACACTTAGATAGCAAGTCCTCTTCTGTAAAAAGTTCAGAATTTATCTGTTTCTGGTTTTTCATGGCCAACCATAGAATAACAAGACCAGACAGAGAAAGGAGTGAAACAGATTGCCCCATAGGGGTGGCTTGAAGCTGCCCTGATAATGGCAGATTGGGGCTGCAGCAACTGCATGCTGAGGCTCCAATTGGGCCAGAATCCAGCCCAAATGGGAGTGGAAAAGAGCCACTCTTATTTAGCGCAGATAGAAGCCACCCCACCACAGTTTCAGTTGGCTTCCAACCAGCCTGGGACATGTGGCATCTCAACACCACACCCCCAAGTCATCCAGAAGTTGCCTCATCAAGAAGTTGCCTGGTGTGTAATCACCATCATGATTTCTGAGCTGCTTGGGGGCATAGAGCGTGTAAAAGCTATGCCCCCAAGCCAGCTTGAAGCCAGTTGAAGCTGTTGGACTGTTTCAGTCCCAAGTTAGGTTAAATAAGAGACACTTTATTTGACCTACCATATATACTCAACTATAAGTTGACCTCATGTATAAGTCAAGAGCAGGTTTGAGACTCAAAATTATGGATTTTGACATGTAAAACTTGGAGGCACTTCAGTGTGTGTTAGTGAGCAGCAAGAGGGAAACAGCAATCAATATGAGGCTTCAGTATTTCAGCCTTCACTCCAGAGACAGCGAAGTATGTGGGTGGGAGAGGGACTGTTAAATAAATAGCAATCTATCAGTCACCAAGGACTCTGTCTGCATGGCTCAGGACAGAAAGAAACTGCATGGGGAAATCTGAAAAAGCTGCTATCACATTACCATACTGACCAGTAAATAAGTCGGTGGAGGATTTTGGAGTCAATTTTTGGTCATACATTTTTAGACTTATAGACAAGTATATGAAGTAAGTTGATTGGACCAAAAAGGAACAAAAGAGCGGAGAGGGGGGCAAAAGCACCTGTAAATACATAAAGGGAGAAGTTGGCTAGTTTCAGTAACATTTGATTTTGCTTAAAATGATTGCTTCTTAGAACAGCTACTTTCACACTTTTATATTATAATCTGGCTGCTAAGGTCTACACAAGTGTAACAGTACTGTCAAGGCAACATAATTTATCTTTGATATTACCCTCCATTTTCCAATACCTACTCACTGGGCTATTGAAAAGATCAATAATGGTATATAATTTTTTAAAAGAGCAGGTCCTCTTATTATCTAGTTGAATTCAAAGAGAAGTTAACTCAAGCTTGAAACATTATAGTGCTGCAGAGTAAGCAATACCAGGAGGAAAGAAAATCATAGTGAATGTAGGGAACAAGCTCTCATGAATACACATCTACAAAGAGAGTACAATTTAACACTGATTGCTATGAAGGCTCAAGGGTATGTAGCAATGTTGAATTATTATTACACATTGTGGAATTTCTATTTGGCTTGCCAAAGTCTGTAGAACACAGCTGAACTCTGTAATGTGAAACTGTCTGGCAGGCATATTTTTCTTCTTACAAAACTTTTACTACTTGCAAAAACATTTTTGCTTTGTCCCATACACTGTACCATTGTGTCTTAAATGGTAATGTTGATCACATGGATGACTGTAGTCCTGATGCAGGGTAATGAGCCTCACGTTCCTTGTTGGTTACCCAGTGTAAATTGAGTTGGTTTCAGAATATATGGAAATGCGTCAGTTTTGTTTTAACTGCATTTCTCAGAAATCCTCTAGAATTCTTCTCCCACCTAATTTCTTTATTTTTCTCCCTGGAAACTTGCATGTATTTTGATTCACTTTTCTTAACAAATGCATTTTAAAACATGTTAAAATATCTTTTCGAAAGATGTTAAATTAGCACCTTCCCTGCTATTCTTTCATATGCAAGGGAAGATTTTTTTTTTTTTTTTAAAAGTAGGCCTTTGAGAGATAACTGCTCAGAGGAAAGGGCCATTTTCTGTCCTGTGTTGTTTATGTATCCCTTCTTTAATGACTGGGTTTGAATTGTTTTTAATTTTATTGATGGTTTAATTACATTTTAACCTTTTTATGATGTACTATTTAAGTTATATCTCTTTTAGCTTTTGTAAGGTATCTTGCATCCCCGGATTTATCCAGCCTGTTGTCTCACAGCAATCACGTTGTTGAAGCAAACAGGAACATATCACTGTGAAAACAATCAGGAGGAACTGATAGGGCTGTTCAACAGTGGAACACACTCCCTCAGAGTGTGGTGGAGGCTCCTTCCTTGGAGGTCTTTAAGCATAGGCTGGACAGCCATCTGTTGGAAATGCTATTATATTGCTTTGGCATTTCATGGCCTCATGGTCATTCTTGCTCACCACATGGCTGACCTCACCTTTCACCCCATGTATGCCCTAGCAAGTACATGTGTACCTTTCAACAGTCAGGCTTTCTTGAAACTTTGCCCCCTTTATATACAAATCCAATTTGCTGGGTTCCCTCCATTTTAAGGAAATGTTCTGCCTTCCTGCATGACCTTAAGCATGCTTTTTTCCACCTCTCTTCCCTCTTCTTCCTCTTCCCTCCCTTATTGTTTGCCCATTGACACAATGCTCTCAGTCTTTTGCACAACTGGGAACCTAGAGGGTACTAGGACCTGAGCAGGTGTCCCAGCACCTACCACTCAGCAGAGAAATGATTACCTGTCACATGCTTGCCAGGCTAAATGGCAGAATTAAAATCCTTTTGGTTCTTCTTGAATTTTTGCAAAACCATGGGATGACTCAGAGGTGAGTCAGACTAAAACAAACAAAAACAGCTTCATTTATATACCACTTCATACCCTTAAGGAGTGTCTAAGCGGTTTACAATTGTAAGCTATTTGCCCCCCAACAAGCTGGATACTCAATTTAGCAACCTTGGAAGGGTGCAAGCCTGAGTCAAGCTTCAGCCCTTTGCTGGTCACCTTATGGTTTTGAGTGAGTGGCTGCAATACAAGCATTTAACCACTGCGCCACTAGGGACAGATTGTTTAGATCAGTTAGAGGAGAGCCAGTGTGGTGTAGTGGTTTGAGTGATGGGCTCTGGGCCAACAGCATTCCAGTGGGCAGGAATTCTGAACAGTGCATGCTAATTAATCTCCCTCCCCCCCCCCCCATCTTCTGGGAAGAGGCTCTTCCTGGGGATCCTAATGAGCTTGTCCCAGAAAATACCCAGGAGGTGAGGTGCAGCAAGACCTCCCCCGACAGAAAACCCACCAGCTCCACTTTTCCAGCTCCCTCCCCCTTTGGATCTGTACCTTCTCTCACTCTCTCTCTTTCTCTCTCTTTCTCACCCACCCGCCAACCCTTCTTCTTCCTCCTCCTTTCCCATAGAGGGATGGAGTGGGGGGGATGTGGGGGGCTGACTGGGTGTCACCCCCCCTCCTGGGGTGTCACCCGGTGCAGGCTGAACCACCCACACCCTACCAGTGATGCTTCTGCTCTGAACACCAGGGTTCAAATCCCCCCTTGGTAACCACTTCCCCTGCAATCAGAGGCAAACCCCTGCTGAACCAATGTTGCAAAAAAATATTTGCAATATTCACATTTGGGTTGCCATAAGTCTGAAACAAAGGCAAGTAATAACAGAATGAGAACTTAATGTAAATAGAAAAGGAAAAGAAAAGAAGTAAAAACAACCAGGGCCTGCTTGGGTCAGTACAAGTATTCCTGTAATATGAATATAGTGGTGAGTGGAGTTAACACTAAAACTGAAATGTTTTACATGAAATTGAGACTGTTGGACAAGAGAAATCTCAGACCAAGGACTATTCAAACACTCCGTTTGAATAAGCTTATGAAAGTTGGAAATCTTTTTGATGCAGTTTGTAATACTGTAACTATGAGAACTTGAATTCTTGCAGAAAGTTGACGAAAGCAGACCTATTCTATCATTTTGTTGTAGGTTAAAGGCATTTCTGGATTATAACTTAAAACCCACAAGTTCCTTTTGTGTTCACATTTTCCAGTGTGGGAAATCAACTTTCCTAATTCATTGCATTGATCTGTAAAAATTATGCTATCCCTTCAACCAAAATATGTTTTCCCTTCAACAGAACTATTTCTAAAAAAAAATTAAAGAAAGAACTGTATGCTTGAAGATACTTGTCTTGCTTCAGTGAATGAAAACTGGGAGAAAAAAAAGAGGAGCTGATCAACAATTTGGTAATGTTGCACCACTTTGGCAGTGAACATTCATGGTCTTTTTTCCAGTCTTGTACCCAATGTTGCCGAATGTGGGGTTTTTTTGTTTTAAGGAAGGAAGGAAGGAAGGAAGGAAGGAAGGATCTACTTGGCATCTGACTATCCATTGTCAGATCATCATCTAATTTCTTTTACTCTTACTTATATCCCACCTCATCATGTTGTTCAACGCACCTTTCGTAATCTTCAGTCTGTTAATACTGATCATCTCAGTCAGACCTTGGAGTCTTCTCTCTCTTCTTTAAATCTTGGGGACTCTGCTGACTCAGCAATGTCTTCATTCAACTCCACTCTTTCTTCAACCCTTGACCGCTTTGCCCCTGTATCTGTACGCAAGTCCTCGTCTATGTCTAGGCCTCAGCCCTGGCTCTCTCCCATAGTTAGATTTCTCTGGCCCTGCTCTCGTGCAACCGAACGTCTTTGGAAAAAGTTGAGGGAGTGGGCCGATTTTATTCATTATAAATTTGTTCTTTTATCCTTCTCTTGCGCCTTGTCTATGGCAAAACATAATTACTATAAATCATTGATCTGCACCAATGAGAGGTGCCCGCAGTGTTTGTTCTCCTTCTTCAATACACTGCTAAAACCTTCTTCTCCCCCTGTCTTCTCATCATTTTCCCCAACTGACTTCGCTAACTACTTCCTCACAAAAGTCACTACTATTCAATCTGAAATTGTTCCTCCTGATTTGCCCCCTACCACTAATCTCCTGGTACCTTCTACTAATAAACTCTCTGTGTTTCCACCTGTTTCTCTGGATGAACTCTCTACGCTGCTACATTCTTCAAAACCTACAACTTGTTCTCTTGATCCTATCCCCTCCCATCTTCTAATCTCTATAACCCCTTCTTTTCTGCCCTCAATCCTCTATATCTTTAATCTCTCTCTCTCTTCGGGTTCCTTCCCTTCAGACTTCAAACATGCTCTCGTTTCCTCAATTCTGAAGAAGCCCTCTCTTGACCCCTCTTCTTTGTCTAGCTACCGTCCAATCTCTCTTCTTCCTTTTCTTTCTAAGATTCTGGAACGGGTCGTTTATTCTTGCTGTCTTGAGTTTCTCAAAGCCATTTCCATCCTGGACCCTTTTCAGTCTGGTTTCCATCCACAGCAATCTACAGAGACGGCCCTCACCAAGATCTCAAATGACCTCTTGCAGGCCAAGGCGAATGGCCTCTACTCTATTCTCATTCTTCTTGATCTGTCTGCAGCCTTCGACACAGTGGATCACTGTCTCTTGCTTGACTTACTTTCTAACCTTGGGTTCTCTGACTCTGTTCTCAACTGATTTAAATCTTACTTATCAGACAGATCTTTTGCAGTGGTCACAGATGGCCAGACTTCTTCCTCTGTACCCTTATCTGTTGGAGTTCCTCAGGGCTCTGTCTTGGGTCCCCTTCTGTTCTCTCTATACACACTGTACCTAGGCATCTCATCAGTTCTTTTGGTTTCTCCTATCATCTGTACGCTGATGACACTCAGCTGTATCTTTCCACCCCTGACCTCTCACCAGCAAGTTTCATCTTGTCTGGCTGCCATCTCTCAGTGGATGTGGCATCAGCGCTTGAAGCTCAACATGTCTAAGACAGAGCTTCTTGTCTTCACACCTAAGCCTACCCTTCAATACTCCTTTTCTGTTTCTGTTGACGGCACTTCTATTCAACCGGTTCAGCAAGCCCGCAGTCTTGGTTTCATTTTTGATTCCTTTCTGTCATTTATTCCCCATATTCAGGCTGCCGCCAAGACCTGTAGATTCTTCCTTTACAATATTGCTAAAATCCGTCCATTCCTCTTAGCCTCCACTGCCAAGACACTGGTCCATGCCTTAGTGGGCTCACAACTTGATTATTGTAACCTTCTTCTGACAGGGCTTCCTCTCTCTCACCTCCATCCTTTAATTTCTGTTCAGAACTCAGCTGCACATATCATCACATCCGCTCACTGCTTTGACCATGTTTCTCCTCTCTTATCCTCCCTTCATTGACTCCCCCTCCCCTTCCACATCCAGTACAAGCTTCTGCTGTTGACTTTCAAAGCCCTCCACAGACTGGCCCCTCCTTACTTGTCTGAACTTCTTTCTCCTCACACTCCTTCTCTTCCCCTCCGCTCTGGTAGTCAAGGTCTCCTGTCCCAGCCAAGGATTTCCACTGCCCTGTCCTGGATTCGTCCTTTTTCACTTGCTGCCCCTCACTTCTGGAACCTTCTTCCTCTACATGCATGCCTCATCACTTCTCTAACCAATTTCAAAACCGAGTTAAAGGCTATATTGTTTAGAGAAGCATTCCCAGATGTGTGACTTTGTTTGCCCCACTTTAACTGTGCATTATGAAGCCGAGCCCTCCCTCTAGTCCATCTGCCTTGGTCCAGGCCTCAGAGGGAGAGGAGAACCACCGGACCTGGTACCCTTCCCCATCACCTTTCCCTTCTCCTTTTGTGTCGTGTCTTTTAAGCCTGAGGGCAGGGAACCATCTAATTATAAATTTATATGTACAGCAGTGTGTAAACCTACAGCGCTAGATAAATAAATAAATAAATAAATAATGGAAGGGGAAGCAATCAGAGCTCTGAGAACCAGATGAGAGACAAAAGTATGTGGAGTGGATATCTTCATCAAGTCTTCTTGGAGAACATTCTTGGGACATCTGCTGAACCTCAAAAATGCCATTTCTTTGGAACAGAAGTGATAGTTAGAAAGATCACATCTGGATACCATACAACAAAAAGAATAAGAGTTGTATATGTTTTGACTGTAAACTCTGAAATTATGTGGGAAAGCCTCTTTGAGTGGAAAATGGGACATGATACTGAATGTTTTTTCAATTGTGAATTGCTGTCATTATTCTGTTTGTAGCCATGGACTGAAGGAAGAAGGAAATAATCAAAACTAAACTTCTGGTATTCTAATTAGACCTATACAAATGTATTCAGATTTAATTCACCATGCATTTTATTACTTGATCTGGTCTGAGCTGAGAATCTGGACTGACATTTGACAATATGACATACGCTGAGTAACCCTGTCAAATTGTAATTAGTTAGCTTTTGTGGATTTTGTGATAGGTATCTTAATGTTTTGAACAGCCAGCATGATGAAGTGGTATGGGTGTTGGAGTAAAACTCTGGAGATCATAATTCAAATCCCTGCTCAAGAAAACCTTAGAGATACCGTAAGTCAGAGACAATATGAAGGCACATAACAACAAACCTTCATAATCAACTCCCCCCCCCAAAGAGATATAATTTTCAAAAACATATATTATTACAGTGCTCAATTTTGCAAATTCATTTCACTTCTTTTTCAGTAACCCCCCCTCCCCCGCCAAGTATTGGGAGTACATTAGTAAACTCCTAAAGAGGTGGGCAGCTACTCCAAGTCAAGGTACAACACACATCCATCAGTAGATCTCAAGAGAACTATACCTCTGGGAGAGTGAAATCTGTCATGTTGTTGAATCTTCTTGACTGTTCTAGGGCCAGAAAAGGCCCTTAAAAAGGGGGGGGGGGAATAAAACTAAAAGTCATTTCTGCTTTTGAAAAAAGACCCCTAACTGAGTCTTGGAGATTACCAAATGCAACTGGGCAGGAAGCAGCGTTGACAATGCTGATCACATGCTGCCACTTCTCACCCATACCTACCCTGTCCCCTACCATCCCTTTTCATTCATGGGGGAAAGTGGGGAATGACCTGGCAATCCTGCAATGCCACAGGTGTGAAAAGTCATTCTCTGGGCACTTGTGTGATTGCCTTTCATCTCCCCACATTTCCCCTCACAAGTCTTTTTATTTTATTTTACTTTGTTTTATTTTTTTTTAAAAAAATTTGTTCAGCTCTAAAGCTCTGCAGCTTTACTGCCTCAATTTAAGTTTTAAAAAATCTTTGAGTGGGAAAAAAATTGTGGTGGGGGGACATAAGAGTAGGGCGGTGTAGGGCATAAGAGAGGAAGGTGGGGTTAAGGGGGAGAACAGAAAGAGAAGGCAATAGGGTCATGAGACCCAGTCATGTGAATGAAAGAGATGCGGTGGTGGCCATTTCATTTTACTTCTATGCTAGAAGTGAGAAAAGAACTGCTATGATAATATCCTTAAAGAGAAAACACATAGTAAATTGTCCTTAGAGGGAACAGGGGCATTTTTGAATGTAGAACTCAAGAACAGGGGCGTTGGTGCAGAATGGGAGGGAGGGCGAGAGGGACAAATAAGGAATAGAAAAACAGTGGAAAATAGGTCCAGAAGCATGGCGGGACAAATAGTAGAGCCTGTGGACCTCTGGAGTTGCAAGTGAAACAGATGCCTTTTATGTTTTCTTATTAAACTTTTTAAAAATATTAATGGGAAGACAGGCAGGGCTCAGTAGTGAAGCACTGAACAAGATGATAGCCATGCATGAACTTTAGGCCTGAGCAGACTGGCAAGCCCTAGGTCAGCTACCAGGCCAGCATGGTGATGGGCAGATTTTTACATATCCACCTGACATCGCACCCTTGTATCATCCCCGAAAGCCCATGTTGTGGCACCTAGCTACACCCATGTGGCCACACACTTCCTTCCAATATTAGGGGCTGTGGTGGAGGCCTTTAGGGAAGACACAAAGGCAGTGGCAGGTAAGGGGCACACAGTCTGCCAGCTGTCTCCACAGAGTTTCCAGGAATTAAGGTGCCTTTGGGCTGGGATTTGTTTGGGATCACCAAATCAGCATCCAGATTGTCTGATTCCAGCCCGGGGCTAATGGCCTGCATCATCCAAGCAGGATCCTGCAAAGCCAGAGAGAATGTGGGCCTTTTGGCTCATATGTACTGTGGTGTAGGAACACAGGACGGTGGGGAAGAAAAAAGTGGCAGAAACTGTTCTGAGTCCTCCTCCATCCAAAATGTGGCTTATATTTATTTTATTTTATTTTATTGAATATTTATATATTTAATATTCATGTAATTACTTATTTTTATCCCCATTCTATATCCAATAATCTGAGACCAGCATATGAAAAAATCATTTTAAAAAATTTTAAACATGAAAAAAAATACTGTCTCAAAAATCATTGAACTGTTTTACAGATTAAAGTAAACTAAAACAGTGAAAACCACACACATGTACAAAGTGGAAGATAAGAAACCAAAGGCTTTAATAAAATGTGACATTTCAACCTGGCAGCAAATGATGGATTCTAGCCAGTAGAAGAGAACCATGTAGGCAGATAAGATCTTTTGAGGCCTTTGGATCAATTTCACAAAAACAAATCTTCTCTGTGTGCAAATCAAGGAAGGCTCTAATGATATATTTAGTGCTTTGGGTCCCATGGTTTTTTGTGTTTTAAAATTTCAGTAACAGTGGCCAAATTCAAATACAAAATTTTGTCTGAATCCGGATGACAGTGGATGACTAGCTCAGTAGAACATACTGGGCATCACAGAAGACAAGCACTTAAGTGCTGGTAAATCCCAGCTAAAACATTTAGGAAGTGTATATGTGTGAATGCCTGACATGCTTCCTAAATGTCAGGGAATCATTGGCTCCTCTCCAGCATCCCTGAATCGTTTGGGAGAGGCAATTTCCTATGAATAGAAACTTTGCATTCATAGGAAATTGCCTCTTATCAAACAATTCAGAGAAGCTGGAGGGGAGCCGACAATTCCCTGACATTTAGGAAGTGTGTCAGGCTTTCACACACACACTTCCTAAACATTTTAGTTGTGTTTTACCAGTGCTTAAGGGCTGGTCTGAAAATCTCCATAGATGTGGTTTTATCATTGAGACAAGCTATCATGGCATAGAAGTAACATCCTTTTGAAGCTCCTCAAGCCACTATTAGAAATTTTATCACAAGCAAGACATAACACAGTAAGCAATTTTACCATACTCTCCAACACTTCACAGACATTCTGTGGAGGTAGCAAAACTTATTAATGAGGAAGAACACATAAGCCAGGAGATGCTGCACAGTTTGCTTTTGCCTGAGTTTACAGGGAAGGGCAACATTCTCTCTCTCTCTCTAACACACACACACACACACACAGAGTGTTAATTGCACACTAACTATTTTTGCACTTTGATCTCAGTTTGCTGTAATTGAAATAAGCAAAAGGCAAAAAGGGAAAGTGAGAAGAGAAGAAGAAAAACTGGGATGTTTTAAAAGAAGCTGAAAAAATAGGACAGGAAAAGATGAATTAGGACTGTTCCTGCCAAATCAGGGCATTTGGAGAATGCGTTTTTGTTGGTGTGTTTGACAGTTAGAGCAAAAAAAAAAAAGCTTCTAATGTCTTTTGCCTATGTAAAGTGAAGCACACAGCCAGATCCAACAAAAAAATAATAGGTTGATTGCTCACAAAGATGTAGCAAACTCATGTAATTTTTAATATTTGGAGAAGCAAAGAAGAAGTTTCATTGTTTAAAACTTTCCACATTTACAGCAAAAAATTTCTCTCAGTAAAAATGCTCTGTCAAATATGCAAATTAACTTCAAGATGAACAAAAAGCAAACAAACACATTTCTATATTGCAGTGAGAAGTTTAGTGCAAAAGGGCTGATTTATAGTCACAGGTTATACATTTCTCCTGAACAGATTAAAAACGTATATACATTTCAAGGATCTGGTAATTTTTATGTGTGATACTAAAGTAGATATAAATACTATCAACAGCAAAGTAAGTTGGCCCAAAAGCACAAAGCAATGAAATCCCACCCACTAATTCATCACCTCTGCAACATATATTTCCCCAGTGTATTGATGGAAAAGTAACAAGTAAGTCAGGAAGTGGTCTGAGAATAGCAGAGAAGGCAGGAGATCTTCCAAAAAAGAAAAAAAAAACTCTTAAAACTATTTATTATTACAATTCACTGGGAAAACCAAAGGAAGGGAGGAAACATGCACTGAGAGAATGAAAACTATAATTTCACTGCAATGGTCTCTGGCTGTTGAAGGTTGAGGATTATTAAGCTCCCTGGGGAGATTTTGTAGGCCCAGTGATTCGTTTAAGCTTCTGCTGCAGAGACAAACTCTCCTATTCACTCATATACAGTCGTCCCCCGGGTTACGAAGGTAATCCATTCTAGGTTACCTTTCGTAACCCGGAAATGGTCGTATCCCGGGGGACCGCTTTAGCGGACGGACCGTGGGGCCGATTTAAAGGGGCCGTGCGGTTTTTCCGTTTTGTTCCCCGGGGGGATCCTTCAGATCCCGGGGGAATTTTAGTGGTCCCGCCGGTTTCGGACCCCGGGGATTTCGTTCCCCGGGGGATTCGTAAACCGGGGGACCACTGTAGTCTGCTAGCTTACTTTTTAAAAGAGAGCTTATATAAAGAATCCAATGGGTTAAAATTTCTACTGTGTCTGGGGATGAGTTAGCCATGACCCAACAATTGTGAGTGATTTGAAGAAAAAGTGTTTGTTTGTTTTTTGTCTCAACCCCCTTGTTAGTTTAACCTCAGGAATAATAATAATAATAATAATAATAATAATAATTTATACCCCACTCTTCAGCCAAGGCTATCAGAGTGGTTTACAATTTGTTTACAGATAAATTTATGATATTCAACTTGCAGCACATCTCTATTCATGCATCCATGAATTTCCCATTCCTTCCCCTGTCACTTGCCATTTCCTTTCCCTAATACTGACAGCATGTGACTTCGCCAAAGTCACACAGTGGGTTTCATGGTCAAACTTGGAATTGAACCTTGGTCTCCAGAGTCGTAGTCTAACATTCAAACCACTATGCCACTAGATCATATTATGGAGGTACATATTTGTAGAACCCATATGTGCACATCTTTCCTCCCCTGTGTTCTGTGACTTATTCTGTGACTTGTTCCAATGTCTTGCTTATTCTTTTTTCAAGTGTGTCCATGTTTTAAATTGTATGCATTAGATTAACAAATTCTAGAAAGTGAGGTGGAAAGTGCAATAATAGAAATAGCGAAAAACAAATCACCAGGAACAGATGATATTCCAGTTGAACTGCTGCAAATCCAATTGACAGAGTCAACTCTAGTTCTAACCCATATATGTCAACAGATATGGAAAACAAAACAATGGCCAACTGATTGGAAGTGATCAATATACGTCTCCATCCACAAAAAGGGAGACACAGAGAGTGCAGTAACTATAGGACCATAGCACTGATCTTCTATGTAAGCAAAATCATGCTCAAGATTCTGCAACGTAGACTCCAACCATACATGGAGACAGAAATCCCAGAGGTTCAAATGGAATTCAGGAAAGGAAGAGGCACTAAGGACCACATTGCAAACATATGTCTAATGGACTGCACCAGGGAATTCCAAAAGAAAACCAGCATGTGCTTTATAGACGAAAGCAAAGCCTTTGATTGCATAGATCATGAAAGGCTATGGAATGCCCTTAAAGGCATGTGAGTGCCAACATATCTGATAGTCCTGATGAGGAATCTGTACTCAGGACAAGAGGCTATTGTCAGAAAAAGGAGAAACAGAATGGTTTGCAATTGGCAAAGGGCTCAGACAAGGCTGTATCCTTTCACCCTATCTGTTCAACTTGTATGAAGAACATATAAGAGAAGCAGGCTTGGACACAGAAGAAGGAGGAGTGAAAATTGGAGGAAGGAATAACAACAATTTAAGATATGCAGATAATACCATAGTACTAGCAGAAAACTTCACAGATCTGGAACACCTGCTAAGGAAGATCAAAGAAGAATGTGCAAAGGGAGGCTTAATGTTGAACATAAAGAAAACAAAAATTATGACCACCGAAGACCTTCACAAGTTTACCCTAGACAATGAAGAAATATAAATAGTAAAAGAATTCCCATACCTTTATATACACTCTCCCTTGGCAGACTAATCTGTTCCTTTGGTTTCTCCTACCACCTGTACACTGATGACACCCAGCTGTACCTTTCTACTCCTAATCTTTCACCGGAATTAGAACAGCAAATGTCATCCTGTTTAACAGCTGTCTCCCACTGGATGCACCATCGGCGTCTGAAGCTCAATATGTCTAAGACTGAGCTTCTGGTTTTCCCGCCTAAGCCCACCCTTCACTACTCCTTTTCTATTTCTGTCAATAACATCTCTATTCAACCGGTCCAGGAAGCCCGCAGTCTTGGTTTCATCTTTGACTCCTCTTTGTCATTTATTCTCCAGATCCAGACCACAGCCAAGGTCTGTAGATTTTTTCTCTATAATATTGCCAAAATCCGTCCATATCTCAGTTTCTACCACAAAAAAACTGGTACACGCCCTAGTGGTCTCACGACTAGACTACTGTAATCTCCTCCTGGCTGGGCTTCCTCTTTCTCATCTCCACCCATTAATTTCTGTTCAGCATTCAGCTGCACGCATTATTTCATTTGCTCGCCGTTATGATCATGTCTCTCCTCTGTTGTCTTCCCTCACTGGCTCCCTCTTCCTTCCCGCATCAGGTACAAACTTTTGTTACTCACCTTCAAAGCCCTCCATGGTCTGGTCCCTCCTTATCTAGCTGATCTTCTCTCCCCCTACGTCCCTACTCGTACCCTCCGCTCTGGTAACCAAGGTCTCCTCTCCCAACCCAGGTTTTCCTCTGCCCCCTCCCAGATCCGTCCCTTTTCTCTTGCTGCCCCTCATTCCTGGAACCTTCTTCCTCTGCATGCTCGCCTCATCACTTCCCTAACCAGTTTTAAGGTGGAGCTGAAAACCTTATTGTTTAGGGAAGCGTTCTCAGGGAACATGTGATTGTCATCTGGCTTTTATATATTTCTTAAGTTTTACCAATTTTGTACAGTGCTGAGTATAATTACAGAGCTTTAGAAATAAAGTTTAATAATAATAATAATAATAATAATACCTGAGATCAAACATTGATAGAAATGGGGACTGCAGTCAGAAAATTAGAAGAAGATTAAGAATGGGGAAGGCAGCCATGAAAGAACTAGAAAAGGTTCTAAAATGCAAAGATATACAACTGAGTACAAATGTTAGAATCATACAAGCTACTGTATTCTCTATTACCATGTATAGGTGTGAGAGCCTGACAGTTAAGAAAGAAGATAGAAAGAAAATCCATTCATTTGAGATGTGGTGCTAGAGATGAGTGCTAAGGATCCCATAGAAGGCCAAAGGGACAAACAAATGGGTCCTAGAGCAATTCAAGCCAGAAACCTCCCTGGAAGCCAAGATGACCAAACTGAGGCTGTCATACTTCGGAGACATTATGAGAAGGAAGGATTCATTGGGGGGGGGGGGACAATAATGCTGGGAAGGTGGAGGGACGTAGGAAGAGAGGAAAGCCACATGCTAGATGGATGGACTATTAAGCAGGTGATGGGTATGGGGTTGCAGGAATTAAGCAGAGCAGTGAGGACAAAGGAACTTGGAGATGTCTTATTCATAAGGTTGCCATGAGTCGAGATCAACTTGGTGGCAGTTAACAACAAATTACTTGAACACATTTGATCTACTGACCAAAGTATATTTAAGCAATATTTAAAAATGTGAACCTCTTCTACACACACTTCTCAAATATGCACATTTTTCTAGATGTTTCTTCAGCCTTCTCTCAAGGTCAGGATTTCAGAGCCCAAATGGCATTCTCCACATAGATGGACCAAGGAACCACAGACTGAAACAAACACCTTGTGGTGCATAGACCTGCCTATCAGCCAATTACAATGCAGCTGTGACCAGCCAATGGGAAGCTGACTGGGCAGGGCTATAAAAGGGCCTTGCAGAGAATGAAAGGGGGGTTAGTTTTGAGGAAAAGAGTTACATCAAAGGGAGGGTGTGATCTTAGAGTTCCTGAGGGAACATTTTAGTTTTGTTTGGTGACCATGAAAGGGTCTTGAGAGTCCAAATAGGGACTGTGTAGGCTTGGGGAGTCTAGTAGGGAGAGGCTCAGGGCAAGCCAGCTGTTGAAAAGGGAATTTTGGTCCATGTTCCTACGATAAGATTGCCTGTGTGGCTGTATTGATATTAATACTTTGAAAGCACCTTTTGTAACTAAAAAATAGGATGAAAATACCAACTTTGAGTCTACTTTATAGTCTATTTTATTATTTTACTGTAAATTTTTGTTAGTATTTAAAATACTACTTGGCCTCTGTTTGATTCAAACCACGCTACCTAATATTAGTGACACAGAGGTGCTGTGCCATCTTAAGTAACAGCGCTAGAGTGAGGGTTGGCAGGAGTCCTTCATAGAATTTTGGTGGCCACAGGGGATTAAAAGTTCCATAGGGCTGCCACAATGGAGAATAGGTTGTCGGTGGACTGAGAAACTGAGAGTTCACCACACACATCAAACTTCAGAGTTGAATCAAATGCCTCAGACATCCAACCATACATGACATTAGAGGTCAGATATAGGAAAGGTCGTTTAAAAGTACCACTACATTATGTTTATATTAAAATGCTTCAAAAAGTATGGTTTTTGAATTTACCATGAAAGGGGAACCTTTTAAAATAATTATATTGTCTCACTTTACATTTAAAATTATGTTACTTAGAGCACCAAAAAACATACTGGACTTCTCATGACTTCCTTTCTTCCTTTTTCCATGCACCATTGTTTCTGGTTTGGATTTGGAAGAAAAAAGAAACAGTTTCATGAATTCTAGAAAACCCAATTTTTCACCCACAGACTGAAAAGTTATTAGGGAGTTTAAAATATTTCACCCACAGGACAGATCAGGGAAACAAAATCTTTATTTATAAAGATGAACTATAAGCCAGACTGACCCTAACTTTCATTGCCATCGACAGCACCCATACTGCCCTACCCCATAATACTTTGTAAGAAAGATTCTGAGAAATCTGTTTCAGAAACAGAGAAAGACCAAAAGTTAGAGCCCTCTTCAAATTCTTATCCATCTGTATCAACACTTCTACCACTCATGACTTTCCTTTTAACTGTCCTTCTCTGGTGTTTGTGCCTCTCATCTTCACTCTCCCTCCATGCTTGAATTCTTATGTTCTCACTTTTCCATGTGTCTTTCAATCCAAGCCCTCTGTTCCGTCTTTTCCCTCTTCTGTATATATATTCCCCCATGTGTTTCCAGTTTTCAGTGATTTACTCTGCTCTTTCTCTGTGTGCCTCTCTTCCCCCACTCTTCTTTCTTTTATCTTTCTTGTTCATCACATATCCCTTTCTCTCTTATTATCTGCCCTGGCAAAATTTCCTTTCCCATGTGTTCCTCCGAACTACAAGGCAGTGTGCCATAGGCTTCATGTTCCTTTCTCTCCCTCCCTCCACCCATCCTTCCTCTTCATTGCTGCCCTTCATACTTATTGCTCTCTGCTACAACCTTGTCCTGTCACAGAGTGAAAATTTTTGGCAAGGACAGCAGAGTAGGTCTGAGGAAAAAAACACAACAATGAAAAATATTGTTCTATATTATTGCCTTGTATTACTTCCAGAAAATGCCCTCAAAAGTGCATGAAGGGGCTGAGCAGACGGAGAGGAAAATCCAGGTAACTCCTGCAGTTTCCTGAATCAGGAGGAACATCAAACAGCTTCATTTATATACTGCTTCATACCACCTAAGCAGTGTCTAAGCAGTTTACAACTGTAAGCTACTTGCCCCCAACAAGCTGGGTACTCATTTTAGTGACCTTGAAAGGATGCAAGCCTGAGTCAAGCTTGAGCCCTTTTGCTGGTATTGAACTTGCAACCTTATGGTTTTGAGTGAGTGGCTGCAGTACAGGCATTTAACCACTGCTCCACCAGGGCACTTCTGCATCCATTTCTGCATGGCCCAGTCTCCAGGCTGGCTGATACTTACAGGCAGTCAATATTATGTGGGATCAAGCCATGATGCACTTTGTTGTTGTTTTTTGCCTATCCCTAATGCATGTGCCCCTCACGTGGACATATTGTCTTTACCTGCTAATTACATCCATCATCTCACCCAGCTGCCATCATATTGGATGCCACACATGACCATGTGACTGGCCACACAGTCATATGAGTGCTACAATGCCTGTACAGTGCACCAGTGCATCCAGTGACTCATTGGCAAAATACAAGCATAGAGCCGCGCCCTCCCCCCCCCATACATGCCCTTTCCACCACTACACCTCATAGCCCTCATTGGACTGTGGAGATTGTTTATGTTTTTATTACATCCATTATATTATTGGCAAGCTACCATGTTTGCAATAATTCTACTTGATGGGATATGTGTCAGATTAACGGTGTGATGGGTCAATGGTGCATTTGGCCACTCATTCACCTGTGCACTTGATAAAAGAAAGAAAGAAAATATGGTGAGCAATGGCGCTGGTGGCGCACACTACAGGCCACTTCTGTAAACCAGCTGAACCTTCCAGCATTCCCACACTCACATTATGCTGCTTATATGCTGTGGCAATGATGCACACTTTCCACGCTACATCGAAGCAAAAGGACATTATTTTGCTCTGCCTTTTTGCCCCAGAGGACAACTTTGTCTGGTTTCCTTCCATTTTGGCCTCATGCTTCATATAAACAATCAGGTCTCAAGTTGAGTTGAAACTGCTTCTTTTTGTCAACATGGACAATTGCTATGTTTCAATGATAGAAAAGGTACTTTATGTTCTGTTGTATTCTCCTGCCCCTAACCCCCCCCCCCCCCCCGAATTTAACATAATTAATATTAATATATAGGTTCCAGTTTTCTGTGGGGTTATACACTGAAAGGTTGTGGGAATGCTTTTAGGTAATTAATAACAGCCTTCTTAGTATGAGCAAATGAGCCTAAAGTGACTTCACTCCCCCTTCAGCCTGATGTGGCTCATGGGGGAAAATCTAGTTTGAGGATTTTACAAAATGGATTCCAGGTTTTTAAAGACCCGTATCAGTAGAATGGAACAGTTTGAGCATGGCCTTGAATAATCATTCACAGAGGTTTGTTGTTTCATCAGATTGTAGACTGAGCAAAGAAGCTTTTCTCTGTTCCTCAGCTGGCTAGCATTATATTCTGCAGCTCCTTGCTCCAAAAGTATGTTTCTAATTAAGAGCTATAATAACATTTTCCTATGAAGAGAAAGAACAAGGAACAGTTTTTTCTAAGAAAATATTTTTAGACTTATTAATTTCATACACAACCCATCAGAAATTCGTAATTAGCTACATGACTTTGAGAAAGACAATTAAAAGTATGCCATTATTGAATAGTGTGTGTTGTTATTTTATTTGTGAGAACAGATAGAGACTAAGTAAAGTAGAGAATTTGTGACAGTGGAATTTATAACCTTGTAGTGAAAGATGGGGAGGGGGGTTAAAAGAAACACATGTCTTTGTAAAAAGCCGTTTTTCCATGCTGTTTGTAATAAAAAATAGTTTCTTATGTTTTCACTTTATTGATTCCTCATGTTCAAAAAACTACAGGAATGTTATTAAGGATTTTTTCTATTGCTACTACCACTACAACTATTACTGCTGTTGCCTTAGCACACATGCTTTGGCATTTGCTCTGAATAATTTTAAACATTTATTCACCATTTCAATTCTGTATAGAAAACAATAATTATTTTTATAATTATACTAAGTGTGAAATGGGCCTAAAGTATCCTGAAGGTACAATATCTCATCTGTTCTTTGAAGCTTAGCAGGGTGAGCCCTGGTTAGCACTTGGAAAAGAGACTAGCGAGGAATACCAGATACTTTAGGATATATTTCCAAGAAAGACAATGGGTACCCTTTTCAAAGTAAACCCTCTGAAATTCATTGAGTTGCCATAAATCAAAAGATACCTTGAAGGTGAGCACACACAAGCTAAAAAAATAAATTTTAGTTGGTCAGCCTTCTACAATTTACCTCCAAAATGTGATGTATTGTAAATCCCATAATTCTCAAGTAGCCTATCACATCTGCACAGTAGTAGTTTGGAGAAATTTACTCTTGTTGCTAAAGGGAACCTATTTTAAGAAATTTGGGTAATACAAGGTCTTGACATACTTTCCTGTTCACATTATTGCAGAAATGCAGCTCCTAATTCAAAGATGGTTTTTTCAGAGTCCCTTAGCTCCCTCTATGTGGCTTGTCCCACTAAGGAACTTATCAAACATTGGAAATTGGAAGTATAATCTAATGGCAATCTGAATGCAACCATGGGGTTTGACGTTATTGCAAATTAAAGTACAGTGGTCCCCCAGGTTACGAAAGTAATCCGTTCCGGGATTACTTTCGTAACCCGGAAGCTTTCGTTTCCCGGGGGACTGCTAAACTCAATGGACCGCGCGGCCATTTAAAGGGGCCGCGCGGCTTTTTTTCCTTCGTATCCCAGGGGATATTTCGTATCCCGAGGGATAAGAAGCCGGTCCGCCGCCTTTCGGATCCCGGGGTTTTCGCAACCCGGGGGATTCGTAAGGCGAGGGACCACTGTATCTCACACAATTTTGGGCAAAAGGGAAGTCATTGCGAATGCAATCATGGGTTTTACCTTATTGCAAATTAAAACATCTCACACAATTTCAGGCAATTGGGGGGGGGGGTCATTTTCAGGTAATGGGAAGTCATTCTGAATGCATTCTGAATGCAATAGGAATTCCCCTGAGTTCACTAAACTAGTGAATTCACGTGAATTCGCTAAACTATTGAATTCACGTGAATTCAAATTGGCTCCATTCGCAATAAAGAGAAATTCCTCCCGTCTGATAAAGAGGTAGGAGAGACAATGCTTTCAGCCTATTTTAGGCAGCCAATGGATCTGGAGCACTCTCACATTACACAATTATAATGTTATGATTCCACTTCAACTGCCATGGCAACATTTTAGGGAATTCTAGGATCTGTAGTTTAGAAAGAGTTATTGTCATGACAGTTAAAGTAGAGTGCTGCAACTGTTTCACTCTGGTTATATGATGTCATACAAACAGTGACTTTTCAATAAAAGAAAAAAATAAATAATAAATATCATGAGAAAGAAAAAGCTGATCCAGCATTCTTCCCCTTTCTGAACTTTTGGCTCTTTCCTTTCTGACCATCTGCACAGACAACATTTATATATTGTCATGGCTTCTGGCTGACCACTGTTTTACTAGGAAGTTTGTTGAATGAGAGCCCAGAATGGTTGACTAATGGGAGCTAATGGTTACAGGCAGAATATACTTGAGTTAAGAGGAAATGAGGCATAAATATCTGGGAAAGCAACAGTTTTGTACAAATAAGGGAAGAATGCAATGATGGGGTAGGAGGACAGAGGTTTGAAAGAGACCAATCCATGAAGAGAACTGTGAATTAACTGCAGGCTCCAAACAATTTGAAGGGTGTGAAAAATTGCTTCAGTTTGCTTTTGACAATAATGTATCCACGTTGCATCTCCTGGACCTAAATATGCCCCTGAACAGAGTTTGTGGCCAGAAGTCCAATCTTTTCTGCTTACAATGTGGTTTGGCCAGTGTTCCCAGTGTTCATCAGAGAAACACAAGCAGGATAACCATGCTCCAAGTGTGGACATGACAGCTGTTGATTATGTCCCGTTCCCCCCACCCCCATACACGCACACTTCAGCTGTTAAAGCACAAAAATAACCATACTGAATTGGACCAAAAGATTTGCTAAGTACATTTTTATTTAGCTACAATGGGTATCTAAGAGAAGCCCACAAGCAGGACATCATAAGGGCAACTTTATTTTAAAAATGAAACAAACAATTCAGGTGGCCTTCCTTACTGAAGAATATTAAGAAAAGGCAAAGGCCTGAACACCTCATCTGAATAATAATAATAATAATAATAATAATAATAATAATAAGTATATTTTCCCGCCTCTCCCAAATGGATCGAGGTGGGATTACAACCAATAACCACATACACACATATTAATAAAATCCAATTACACTAATACATCAGTTAAAAACTAATTCTATAATAAAGTGATGGTAGCAGTGGGATTGCATCTTGGTCAAAGAGGGGACAATATCCTTTATCCAAGGTCAGGTGGATAAGCTCGCTGGAAGAGATCTGTCTTAATCACCTTCTTAAATGCTTCCAAGGAGGTTATAAAATGGATCTCTTCCAGAAGACTATTCCAGAATCTTGGATCAGCTATGGTAAAAGTTCAGTGGGAAGTTGATGTAAGTCTGGTATTTTGTTGTTCTAGGAGTTTCTTCCTGTATGATCTGAGAGTGCAGGGCAGATTATGTAGGGTGAGGCGTTCCCAGAGGTAACTCGGGCCCAAGCCACGTAGGGCTTTAAAGGTAATAACCAACACCTTGTACTGAGCTTGGAAGCTAATCGGCAGCCAGTGGAAAGATTTTAAAACAAGTGTTAAGTGGTCAAACCTGGAGGAACCAGTGACCAACCTGGCTGCCATATTTTGAACCAACTGAAGCTCCTGAACTTGATAAAAGGGTAGCCCCATGTAGAGCGCACTTCAGGACAAAAATTCCCTGCACCAGTTTCTATCTGTATACCTTCTCGTGGACATTTATAATCTGTGTCTGCATGGGCCAGCTGCAGGATAAACCCAGATTGCATCTGGGCTGCATACGGGCTGTGTGCGATCTTTGACACTTAAATGTACAATGTATCCGGTTGGGAAAAAGATGGGATAAATCATGTGTGATAATCTCCATTGCACACAGCTGCCCAAAAGTGTTCTCCATTCCAAGGTATCCTGAGATTTATAGCAAAAGGTGATGTTTTAAAATACATTCTAAGGTTGGACTTGATATACTACTGGTTTGTTGCTGAATTGGCCATACGTTCTCTGGACAGTTCACACCAGAACCAGGGACTGGGCCCTGCTTTGTCCTGACTGGTTATTGTGAAGAGGGGAGGACATAGTATTTGCTTTTGAATGGTCATAGCAGTTTAATACTTCTTTAACTGCCATGGCTCCATCCCAAGATATCCTGAGATTTGGAGTTTGGTAAACAACTTAGAAATCTCCGCTAGCAAGCCCTGTTGCTATAGTATGAGAGAGTGCATGAAATCTCAGAAACAAAGAATTCCAGGTACCTCAGGAAACGGCAAACTCAACAAATCCTTAGGCAGATCAAATTATAACATCTTTCTTTCTTTCTTTGGAACTCCCTTCCTAGGGACAGTTATATTGTCTCCTTGCTCTCCTTCTGCCAGCTTCTTAAAATATTCTTATGCTATTAGCCTCTTAAACTATAATAGGGTGGGATTTTAAACAATGTGCTCTGATGTGTTATAGTTTGTATATGATTTTTAGTGGATTTTACAGTTTTTAATTTCATAAATTATTTAATTCTGTTTTAAATAACTCATATAGTTATACTTTTATTAAAGTTTTTGTATAGCTTTTAATCTGTTTTTTAAAAAAAAAAAATGTTATAAGCCACCCTGAGTCTCACTATTGGGAGAAAGGCAGAGTATAAATGAATAAAAGAAATAAAAATATATTAGTCCATGGTTTCCCCCTTCAGTTATTGCTGTTTATCCTTAACTTTTCTCTGCATCTTGCCCTGTGAATTACATAGCAATCACTCCCAGGGGTCTCATCATAGATCTATAGCTTTTTGCATTCAGTGAAAAATTGAATGTTAAAAAGATAAGTAAAGAGTAATCTAATGAAAATGCCACTACATGTGTCCATGCTTGATAAGATTATTGTTGTTGGGGCTTTCTAGATTGGCAGGAAAGGGAGACATGAAGTTGCCTTTTCCTTAATGCTTAGCAGCTACACTGCAAGCCCCAGGTGTGTAATAAAAAGGCATAGGGCAGCTACACTGAGGAGGTGTGGGGACGACTTATCTGAAGTCTTTTTTGTTGCTCAGCAACTACATTGGAAGCTGTCAGGGTGCTAGAAACACAGGTGGAGCAGCTGCACGGGTGGCAATGAACGGGGCTTTTGGCCGCACTGAACCTTTAATTTTTTATTTTTATTTTATTTTTTATTTTTTTTTGTTGCTGGCTGCAAACTGCGCAGTTGCACTGCTACATCATACAGGCAATTGTATTGCCAGCTGTGAACTACGCAGTTGTGCAAGTACATCACACATGAACTGTGCAGTTATGAAGATCTGTCAAATTACCATTGTGGTTGTGCTTCCCTTTTTTAAGTGTGCAGTTGCATCGGTGCACCATGAATGAACCCCTTTATTTTATTATAATAATAATAATAATAATTGTTGTTGTTGTTGTTGTTAATACCCCACCCCTTTGAGATCAATTGAGGTGACTTACACATTAAAATACTATTACATCAATAAAACAAACTGCATCCCTCCCCGCCTTAAAAAGATATTAAATATGTTACCATTTAAGTTTATGAATAAACTTCTTTATTTTATGAATGAATTGACATTTTATGCACAGTTGCATAACAGTTACAGCATCCCAGAGTCCCTACTGTGCATGTCTAGGGTTCGGATTAGGGCTGGAGCTAGGGTTTGAGAGCTTTAAAAAACTGCACAGTTGCACTGCAGAATTTAGATGCAGCTATACTGTTACACCCTTTTTAAAAAGAAGCTGGGAAAAGCAGGTCCTTTTTAAACCTGCTTTTTCCCCACTAAAATGCAAAAGAAGTGCGTTCATGACAAACTTTCAGTGTGGGTCATCTAAAGGCTACACTTACATGCAGGCATGAACACACCCCTTTTTGCCAGTCTATATCAGCCCGTTGTTTTGTTTGTAGTACTCTGTATGGTCTACCTCTTCCTATTACTCTCCCTAATAATTTCCACAGGTTGGTTGAGAAGTAGTGGGTAGCCCACAATCACATGGTAAATTCCATGACTAAACAAAGATTTGAATTTGTGTCTCCTTGTTTCATGTCCAGCTCTTTAACAGAATACAATCCATACTGGTTGTCTCAGATCAGTTGTAACTACCCCCCCCCCAAAAAAAAACCCCAAAATGGTACAAAGTTTGAAATTTAGAGAGAATAAAAAAATAGGGAGACATAAGGGAGATTTTTTTTAAAAAATACAATTAATGTGCCTAATTTGTTTAATTTGCATAATTAGAGTGCTAATCGGAATAATTTTCAGAAATTACTGGCCAGATTTGAGCAAATGTAATAAGGCAGCACTATGTTCATACATCCTTATACAGTGTATTGCTTCCACTGGTGGGACACAGAAAAGTGTTCCAAGCTATGATCTCAGCCACTAAAAAGATTTCAGACTGAAAATCCAGACTTAATCAATTGCTTTGCACAGTATTTGGCTAAGGAGGACATGCAAATGTGTCAACTCTAGCTCAGGTTCTTAACAAATACTTGTTGTCATAGGAAACGTTAATAACACATTTCCAACAAAGGGTTTTTTCCCCCCACAAAAAACCATTTAGCCACAATCAGCAGGGTTTAATTAGAGAGCATGAATTATTGAAGATGGCTGTTGTTTTCCGTAAGCTTTCAAGCCAGAGCCACACAGAATTAAATTGTACTGAGGCAAAAGGGCATGTAAAACTAAACCATTTCCTCAGTTTCTCTTCCTCCTTTTGACTGCATCCATTTCAGTAGTAACTTCCAAATGTGTTCTTACAATAATTTTAAATGACATTGGTGGTAAATGTGAAAGCCACAACATATCCCATTCATACTCATCTTAAACAGTCATGGAAGTCCCACGTCTGGGTTAGTGCAAATAATGCACCAATTAGTTGTTGCTTCCAGCATAACCCCCTTGCTCATGCATTTATTCTACCTGGTTTCAGAATGACAATACAGAGTTCCTGCTACCAGAGTACATTTTCCTAAAAATGCCAACTATCCATTTCCATTTTTTAAATTAACTGCAAGCATGGCCTGGAATGAAACTCAGCAAAACCTGAGGAAATATGTACTTTACAGAGCTTGGGAAACTTCTCTTTTTAGACAACAGTTCACAGACAGTGGGGGAGTTCTTTAATATTTTATGTCAGCTTGTTAGTTTATGTTAGCATTGCACATTCTACAATGCAGTATGCTTTCCATGAATACACAGCCTAAATCTTGAAGTTGCAATAATGTGGCCCTCTAGGTGTTGCTGAACTGCAGCTTGCTCAACATTGGCTATGCTGACTAGAGCTGTTTGCCATTACAACTGGAGGGACACATGATCTTTTTCTCTAGCAAAATCAAATTGTTTGTGTTAACCACATTAGGCCTATTGAGTCAATACAATTTACATAACTGTTTTTTGTGAGGTATATTTGCTGGGGAGGGGAAGGCGCCCAATGAAACACACACACAGCAATCGGAGGTAAAGGCCACATCTTTATTAGCACAGCACAAAGGTAGGGTTAATCCAAAGCATAAGGTCCAGATCTGGAGCATCAAACAACATCCTGGTTGATTCATACTAGGTTGCTTGGCCCTCCAAGCATCGGAATAACATAGGGGCAAACGAAACGCTCTTATGCAATTCCGCAATTACGAATTCCAATGGTGGTATCTGTTAATGCCCCTAGTCACTGGGAGCTAAGCAATGTGGCCCCCACAATGGCCACATCGCATGCACTCAGTGCTCCCGGGTCCAAAGGACTCCCGATCCAGTGCTACAGAGCCCTGGAAACCACGCCCGCCAGATCCAGGACCTATGCTGCCACCCACAAAAGTTGTGAAAAAACACCCTAGCCTAGGGAGGGAGGGTGGGAGAGCTGAGCAAAATGGCTCCGAAACATAGGCCTGTCTGCCAATAGGGAGCCTGGAAAGATGGTGGCACCCCCCCCGGGCTCCCTACACCAATGGGCTGTAACCCAACCAACTAGGCCAGCCAATCAGCTACCAATGCTGGCAGCAAGGCAGGCTGGGAGATGTAGTTCCATCTGCCAGTGAAAAAAGCCACCCCTTCCACCTCAGACAGCCAACAATGGGCTGCTGGGGCAGAAGGCCCCGCCAGCGGAGGAGTCATTGGGGTCCTCCCACCCCAGCAACAGTACTCGCCCAATGATTTGGGTGGCACCATTTACAGCAAGAAGAAGAAGGAAATGGTAGGGCCACTACATGGAGAAGAGGGAAAACTGCTAACAGGGTACAGAGAAAAGGCAGAACTACTCAACACTTTCTTGGCCTTTTCTTCTCAGGAAAGGAAAAGGGTGCTCAACCTGAAGACAATGGAGCAGAAAACAAAAAAGGGAAACACAGCACAGAATAAGTAAAGAGCTCGTACTGGAATACTTGGTTAATCTAAATAAATTAATGTCTCTGCGACCAGATGAACTACATCCAAGGGTATTAAAAGAATTGACAAATGTACACTTAGAGCCATTATTGGCAACAATTTTTGAGACCTCCTGGAGAAAAGAAAAATTCCTCAGACTGGAGGAGGGCAAACATTGTCCCCATCTTCAAAAAGGGGAAAAAAGAGGATCCCAACAATTATCACCCATCAATATCAGGAAAAATTCTAGAGCAGGTCATTAAATAAAAAGTCAATGCACATTTAGATGGGAATGCCATAATAACAAAAAGTCAACATGGGTTTAAGAGAAACAAGTCATGCCAGACTAATCTGATCTGGTTTAAAAAAAAAAAAAAGATAAAATTACCAGTTTGGTAGATGAAGGAAACACTGTGTATACTTCATATCTGGATTTCAGTAAGGCCTTTGACAAGGTCCCCCATGACATTCTTGCAAACAAGCTAGTAAAATGTGGTTTAAACAATGGAAGTGTTAAATTAATTTGTAATTGGTTGACTGGCCAAAACCAAAGGGTTCACATCAATGGCTCCTTTTTATCCTGGAGAGAAATGACAAGTGGGGTGCCACAGGGTTTTGTCTTGGGCCCAGTGCTATGCAACATCTTCATCAACAACTTGGATGAAAGTATAGGGGGCATGCTTATCATATTTGCAGATGACACCAAATTAGGAGGGATAGCTAACACCTAAGAAAATAGGATCAAAATTCAAAAAGATGTAATAGAATAGAAACCTGGGCCAAAGCTAACAAAATGAATTTCAACACACAAAAATGTAAGGTAATGCACTTAGGGTGGTAAAAATAAATTTCATAACTATAGGATGGAAGACACATGGCTTAACAAGACTACATGTGAAAGTGATCTAGGAGTCTTAGTTGACCAGAAGTTGAACATGAGTCAACAGTGGATTCTGCAGCTAAAAAGGCCAATGTGATTCTAGGCTCCATCTACAGAAGTATAGTCTCTCCATCAAGAGAAGTAATAGTGCCACTCTATTGTGCCTTGGTCAGGCTTAACCTGGAATATTGTGTCCAGTTCTGGGCACCACAGTTCAAAAAGGATATGGACCAACTTGAGTGTGTCCAAAGGATAGCGACTAAAATGGGGAAAAATCTAGAAAGCATGCCCTATGAAGAGAGACTTATATGCTGGGTATGTTTAGCCTGGAGAAGAGAAGGTTAAGAGGTGATATGATAACCTTATTTAAATATTTGAAAGGATGTCATATTGAGGATGGAGCAAGCTTATTTTCAGGATGTTGAACAATGGATGGACATTACACAAAAAGAGATTCCACCTAAACATTAGGAGGAACTTCCTGATAGTAAGAGATGTTTGACAGTGGAACATACTCCCTCAGAGAGTGGTGGAGTCTCCTTCTTTAAGCAGGGGCTGGATGGCTATATATTGAGGGTGATTTGATTTTGAGTTCCTGAATGGCAGGGAATTGGACTGGATGGTTCTTGTGGTCTTTCCAAATCTATGATTCTATTATTGTATGAGTATTTGCAGTTCAGGATTTATTTTGTGCATAACACTGGCTGTTTTTCACAGAAAACAGCATTTTAATACTGCTCTTTAATGTGTGTGTGTGTGTGTGTGTGTGTGCAGGAAATGTTGTTTCCTGTGAAAAACAACCAAGTGCAAATTTTGCACACAATAAGTCCTGAAATGTAAATAAGCTTCAAAAACTAGATGATTTTCAAAGAAGCTTGTAGGTTGATGTGGTTGCATCAAGAAGAAAATTAATGAAGAATGACATCCCTACTAACAATTGGATTATCCCAATATCTCCTACACACAGAGAACTTGCATGCATTTACATTTGATATCTATATCTTAACAAATACATAGTGGCCTTGGATCGTATATGAGGAGAATTATAGAATACAAATAAATAAAATACATAGATACATATATACATTGGCCAGGATCAGTTTTGCTGCCACTATTGTATCTGTGAGTCATCTATGCATGTTCTGAATGCAAACTGGATGACCCAGAAATGTGGCTATAAGAATCTCAACACTGGCAGAATTCTATAAAAACAAAGCATTTGGAAATAAAAGGGACAAACTTTGAAAGGCCTTCATCCAGTTAAGATCATGGATTAGTTGTATTGGTAGAAGCAGTAAAGTGTAGCAAAATTCTCAGAATTCTGGACTGGATTTGGGAATTCCACATCCAAGCCCCATAGAGCTGTGAGCCTTACTAGGAGAATTTAAGCCAATCCCTACCACTCAACTTGGCCTATTTGTAGCACTATTGTAGAATCATAGAATTATAAATTCTGCTCCAACTCTTGCATTACTGGAATGCACAACCAAAGCAATCCTGGAAAATGGTCCATCCAACCTTTAGTCCACCACTGTTTGAGAGCAGTTTATTCCACTGTTGTAGATATAGGGCTGGAAAAGATAAGCAAGAAAAGGCAGCTCAGTTCTGGTTTTTTCTGAAACTGGGTTGAAACCTTGCTGTCTGAACAGCCTGCTCCTAAAACAGGCCAAACGCTCATGGGCTGTTCACACCACATGGCATCAAGCTACGCAGTGTGTGTGTAGTTTTTTTAAATGTGTCCCCACCAATGCATGTGCACTATCACACAAACAAACCTCCTCCAACCACAAATTACTTCCTTATACCCATCTAGATGCAATTTCATTGGATGCTCACTGGTATGATTGGACACACAGCCACACAGTTGCATGTGTGATGCACCACCTGTACAGTGCATTGATGCATCAATTTGCCCAGTGATATATTGGCAAAGCACAATCGTGGAATCCCCCCATACTTGCCTTCTTCATCCTCCTTCACCCCATGCTTCCCTGTTGGACTGTCTGATTTGTGTATGTTGTAATTACATACATTACATTATTGGTGACCTGCTGTGTTTGGCATACATCTGAATTTTTGTTTTACTGCATTCCTATACTGGCGCCAGACTGCTTGTATGCCAATGTGACAATGAACATTTTCTTCCTTGAGTCAAAGCACAGCTTCCTTTTTGTTCCAACGATGGCAGGGGATTGGACTGGATGGCTCTTTACGTTTCTTCCAACTCTAAGATTCTATGATTCTATGTACACTAACTTGTAACTCAAGAAGAAGTGGACTATAAACATAGAGGACTGATATAAAGAAAACAGAACTGGTATGGATCTTTAGAGCTATTATCTATCAGTTTATATTTCAGGGAAAGGATGAAATCTTACAGAATCATTCAAAAATTAAACTGCATAATATAGTTCAATTCTCTATTGCCATTTAAAGGTGCTTTGTGCATATACAGTGGACCCATCTTATATGCAGATTTGCCACATGAGAATTTGAGCATACGTGCAGGGCAAAGCTGCCAATTTGTCCCAAATTGGGATTAAACATCCCTCTCCTCCTCTCCCCTCCCCTCCTCTCCTCCCTTCCTCCTTCCATTCTTCCCTCCCTCCCTTTCCTTTACTTACTTTGTTCTGCTGCTGCCACCGCCACTACCATTGCTGCTGGAAAAGCTCCATGCCTCCTCGCTGCTGCCACGGGAAAGGCCTGGGATGGTGTTGGAGGCCAAGAGCACTCCAGCCCCACCCCCGGCTCTTCCGTGGTGGCAGTGGTGGCGAGGAGGCTGGGTGGCAGTGGTGGGTCCCCACCGCTGCCGCCCGGTGGTGTTGATGGTGTTGGAGGTGGTGTTGTGGTGGTGAGGGGGCACTCCCCTCACCACCACCACCGCCATGGAAGGGCTGGGGGCCAGTGCTGGAGGCCTCTTGGCCTCCAATACTACCCCCAGTCTTTCCTGCAGCGGCGGCGGTAGCGAGGAGGCATGGAGCTCAGCAGTTCCAGAGGCCTTTAAGGCCTCTAACACTGCCACCCAGGCCCCTTCCTACAACTTCCAATATTTTCTGAAACATAGTGGATCTCTTGCTTCACAGCTTTTGGAGAAAGTTTTCCACAGCTGCAGTTACAGACAGAATGGTTCTTCTGGTCCGATGTAGTTCCACTGAAGAATATGCTCAATCATCACTGAAGGCAGAAAAGGATTTGAAATATTTAGTAGCACCCAAGGGAGGAAGACAAAGAACCAAACGAAGGGAAGACAGATTCAGCATCTACCTACTCCGCCCCCTCCCCATTTGTGTACACTTAAATGGTGAACAATCCTTTAGAGACTCTGGGATTCTTGACAAGATCGAAGATCAGTAAGCAAGTAACTTCTTTTTTGGGACAAAGAGTACCTAATCTCAAGTAGTTCCATGAATAACTTCTGCCTCAATTTTTTACTGTTTCTCTTGTCCATTGAAAGATATTTTAAATCTGATTATGCACTTGTCAAACCCTTTTTGACAAAGGGGCAGGATATTATCATCATCATCATCATCATCATTTGGGAATTCTTTAAGTAAACTCTTAATCCTTATAATGCCTCCAATATTAGATGCAGCATACTTCTCAATTTGTTGTTGTTGTTATCTGCCTTCACATCATTTCTGACTTAGGGCAACTCTACTGCTATTATAGGTTTATTCTGGCAAAATTTGTTCACAGGAGGTATGCCATTGCCTTCCTTTGAGGTTAACAGCTTGTGACTTGCCCAATGTCACCCAGTGGGTTTCACGGCATTGCTGAGAATCAAACCTTGATCTCCACAATAATAGGAGATTATGGCACAGGAAATCTGCACCTGGATAGACACAGGTTAAAACTGTTTGCAACGGATTTTATCGCATGGCCAGGAGCCCGGGCAGTAAGCAGCCTGTATCCAACATGGGTTTCTCCAGCAGTTTTTTAAGAATGGGAAAATGCTGTTCATTAAAATCTGCCAGAGAAGCCCTTGGATATGGACTATTTACTGCCCAGGCTCCCAGCTGTGTGGTAAGATCCATTCTAGATGGTTATAACCTGCATCTATCCTGGCATGGATTTCCTATCCGATAATCTCTATAGGCTAACACTCACCTCTCAATACAAATTGTTGTTAAAAACATGAAGAGGAGGGTTTATTCATGTTTTGTATATGAGCTTCTCATTTTCATCTAGTTGGCCACAATGAAGACTAAACTAGGTATATCTTTCGACCAATCAGACATTTTTAAAAATGTTCTTCCTCTTTCAGTCTCCTTAATATTTTTTTGCCCAGAGTCTCAGCAAAATGTAGATTGCACAGCTATTTGTATGGTGGATTCTTCCCCTTTTAAAATATTTTCAACACCATAACATTCCAAGAGGAGAAATCATATGCAATATTGCTTCTGCTACTTAATTAGCATCTTTTAAGTACTCTAAAAACTTTCACACACTTTTCATACAAAACATGTATGAAGGGTAGCATGAAAACAGAAAAGAGAAGTGAGAAATGAAAGAAAAAAATACTAATGGAATTCACAAACACAGTTATGAATACATAAGCTAGAGGTCCACAACTGATTCATATTCACAATCCTTACATAGTCATGATTGTGGCAGCAATGCAGGGAATGCATAGGGATCATAAAACCCTCCCAATCCTGCCTTAATAGGCAACAACCACTGACAGCAATGCAAGTCTGTTCTTCTGTTGGTCAGAACACAGGAGACTGAGGTTTCCACCCCTTCATGCCAACAATCTTTCCTTGCAAGAGGAAAAGCTGGTTCTCTGTGTTCATTTTGGTTGAGTGAGATCTTAAACTTTTACACTGTGAGCCACTTCTGTGGGTCAAAGTGGGGGGGGGGGGGGGAGCTAGAAGCCTAATACTATATAACTGCTGGTGGAGGATTTCTAGACCATTCCTTGCAAGAGAAAAAGCTGGTTCTCCATTTTGGGTGACATCTTAAACTTTTACACTCTGAGCCACTTCATTTCTATTTTTATAGTCAAGGAGGTTTTAGAGTACAGAGGAGAAGTTGACCTGGGAACAGTGTTGGAGGATGCCTCCTTTAATTTTTCACTTTTTCTTTTCACTTTTTTCCTTAAGGGGCTTGTGGGGACTTTTGCTCAGAGAAAGTGAGTCAGAGACTTCACTGGAAGGAGATATTAGCCAGGAGCTCTCTACATAACTATAGGTCCAGTTGATTGAGCTTGCTAATAGAGCTTGGGGACAAAGTTCAAGCCCACAGGGGTCCTTTATACTGGTCTTTAGCAGGGGAAGCCCACAGTCTTGTTTCAGTGCCTCCATAAGACTTCTCACTATGGACATTGAGGGACCTGCTGCAGTCACCTGCAACACTTGTGGGATGTTTGTCTTCTTTGCCTGCAGATGTGGGGAACTTCACCTGCACCAAGTGCATGTTGGTAGCCCTCTTATAAGAGAAAGTCCAGCAGTTGGAGGCCCAGCTATCTATACTTCAGCATCTTAGGGAGTAAGAGGTTGTCCTGACCAGAACAGACCAGATGGTCTTGGATGGGAAACACACAGAGAAAGTTGCTGGGAAGAAGGAGGTCACTTCACATACAAGAACAGTAGATGATTGGAGGAATGGAACACACAGAAGTAAGGAAATCAGGGATAGTTCTGTGAGCTTGCAGCTCCAGAATCTATTTGAATCTCTCTATTATCCAGGAGAGACTTCAGGGACAGAACAGGGGAGCCTGAGAGTACCACCACAGGGAATAGTTGCTGCTATTTATTATATTATTTATTTACAGTATTTATACCCCACCCTTCAGCCCTAAAGGCTCTCAAAGTGGCTTAAAATTATTATTTAATTAGACAGTTCCCTGCCCTCAGGCTTACAATCTAACAAGACATGACACAAAAGGAGAAGGGAATGATGTTGGGGAAGGGGATCAGGTCTAGCAGTTCTTCTCTCCCTCTGAGGCCTGAACCAAGGCAGATGGACTGAAGGGAGGGCTCTGCTTTTTAGTTCAGGCTAGGCCCAATGGAGCCAGATGGTACAAGATGGACTGGAAGGAGGGCTCTATTTCTTAATCTAGGCCAGGCCCAATGGAGCTAGGTCTGCATCTCTCCCTCCATGGCCTGATGGCACCAGATGGACTGAACAGAGGTTTCTGCTAAGCCTCAGAGGAGGTGTATGATGGTGGTAGGGGACTCCTTGCTGAGGGGTACCAAAGCAGTGGTTTGTAGGCCCGACAAGTTGTCTCAGGAGGTGTGTTGTCTCCCCGGGGCAAGGATCTGTGATGTGGTAGAGAGGCTGACAAGACTTTTCAAGCCTATTGACCATTACCCCCCCCCCCTTTTTTTTTTTTCATGTAGGAACCAATGATACTGCAAGGCACAGCCTTCAAAATACCATAATGGATTATGAGGCTCTGGGTAGGAAGTTGAAAGTGATGGATGCACATGTTGTCATCTCATCCCTTTTCCCAGTTGAAGGGCATGATCCAGGAAAGGAGAGAAAAATAGCTGGCTCCACAAATGGTGCTGCCAGGAACGCTTTGGATTTTTGGATTATGGGCTGCGGTTCCATGAGGGGGGACTTCTGGCAAGGGATGGGTTGTATCTCATGCCAGTTGGCAGAAAGGTTTTTGCCAATAGTCACAAAAATTTGATCAGGAGGGCTTTAAACTGAGTTATGTGAGGGAAGGAGACAGAATTCTGAAAGGCAGAAAGATTGGAGAAAATAGTCAAATTGTCATAGAGGGAACAACAACCCAACAGTGAGAGGAAAAAACCTTGCATAGGCTACAAGTAGGGGGGACCCATGGTCTTAAATGTCTCTACAAACTATAGGCAAGATAAATTTGAACTCCTAGCACAACAAAACAAATATAATATAATAGGCATCACTGAAACCTGGTGGTATGAGACTCATGACTGGAATGTAGGAATAGAGGGTTATAACCTTTTAAAGAGAAACAGACCAAACAGGAAAGGAGGAGGAATAGCATTATATGTCAGGGATATTTAAACCAGTGAAGATATCCAGGACATCAGTCCTGGAAGCCAGGTGGAAAGCATCTGGATAAAAATTAAAGGGGAGGGAAAAAAACAAGGATGTTATTGTGGGAGTCTAATACAGACCCCCAAGTCAGATGGAGGGATTGGATGATGCCTTTTAAAAACAGATGACCACACACTCAGAAAGGAGAGATGTAGTAGTAATGCGTGATTTCAACTATCCTGATTTTTGCTGGAAGTCAAATTCAGCCAAATCCTCAAGGTCTAGCAAATTCCCCACTTGCCTTGAAGACAATTTCATTGTCCAAAAGGTAGAAGAGGCAACAAGGGAGTCAGCTATTTTATATCTGATCCTAACCAACAGGGATGACCTAGTTAATGGGGTGCAAGTGGTGGGAAGCTTAGGTGGGAAACACTAAACACATAAGTCCAGAAGTACAGGTCTGAGTCTCCCTTATCCAAAATGCTTGGGACGAGAAGTGTTTTGGCTTTTGGAATTATTTATTTATTGGCTTTTGGGAGTATCTCTCTCTCTCTGGCTTTTCTTCGCTAACAAAGATTCAGGAAGGACTAATCCCACGCTTACTACAAGCGAGTTGATGACTAAAAAGGCCGATCCGAGATAAAAAAGTCTGGTTACAGAAAGCACAGCAGAAAGTCTCCTTGGGTGATGTTTCCAAGTTGTGGTTCTTTCTCTGTTGTTGTTTATCTTCAAGACTCGTTCAGCGTGAGTTCTTGAATGAGGCTGCAGCATTATGGATAGTGCGTCTCCATGACTCCCGATGTAAGGCTAGGGAAGACCATTGTTGGTGATCAATTTGGCCAAGCTTGAGATGTTGTTTCAGGGAGTCCTTGTATTTCTTCTTTGGGGCGCCCCTCTTATGCTGACCCATGGTGAGTTCACCGTAGAGTACTATTTTCAGGAGGTGATGGTCCTCCATCCTAGAAATGTGCCCTGCCCAGCGCAGCTGCATTTTCAGTAGCATGGCCTCAATGCTGGTGATCCCTGCTTGCTCAGGGACAGCAACATTCGTCACACAGTCAGTCCAGAGTATATTTAGGATTGTGCGTAGACAGCACTGATGAAAGCGTTGGAGGAGTCGTAGATGTTGGTGATAGGTGATGTTTCAGACCCATAGAGGAGAATGGACAATACAATGGCTCTGTACACACTGATTTTTGTGCTTTGCCTCAGGTGTTTGTTACTCCAGACTCTTTTGTGAAGCCTTCTGAATGCACTATATGCTTTTGCTAATCTGTGATCGATCTCTTTATCAATCTTGGCGTTGGAGGAGATGATAGTTCCCAGGGAGGTGAACTGCTGAACAGACTTAAGTACAGATTTGCCTATGGTGACGTGGAGGTGATAGTGCTCTTCCTGTGGTGCAGGCTGGTAGAGAACTTCCGTTTTCTTCAGGCTGACTTCCAGCCCAAACAGTTCTGCAGCCATTGCAAAGCAGGATGTTAGGCGCTGCAGAGCTGCTTCTGTATAGGCAACAAGGGCAGCGTCGTCAGCGAAAAGCAGCTCATGGACTAGATAGTTCAGAGTTTTCTTGCAAGCCTTCAAACGGCTTAAGTTAAACAAGCTACCATCAGTACGGTTACGTATATAGATGCCGTCTTTTTCTTCGAGATCTGCTGTAGCCCTTTGGAGCATCATGCTGAAGAAAACAGTAAATAGAGTTGGAGCAAGAACACAGCCTTGTTTCACACCATTAGTTATTAGAATGGGCTCTGAGAGAGCATCGCCATATCTGACTTGTCCTTGCTGGCCCTCATGCAGTAAGATAATCATTTTGAGGAATTTGGGGGGAACATCCTAGTCATTCCAGGATCTGCCACAGACCTTTTCTACTCACAGTGTCAAAGGCTTTGGTATGGTCGACAAATGTTACATAGAGTCCTTTGTTTTGCTCTCTACATTTCTCTTGCAGTTGTCTAAGAGCAAATACCATATCTGTAGTGATCCTGTTAGCTCTGAAGCCTCACTGGCTTTCAGGGAGAAGTTCTTCTGCAATAGTAGGAACTAATCTGTTTAGGAGTTTCCTTGCAAGGATTTTTCCAGCAATGGATAGCAGTGTTATACCTCGATAGTTTGAGCAATCAGATTTTGCTCTTTTTTTATACAGGATGATGATAACTGCATCTCGGAGATCTGATGGCAGTTCACCTTTTTCCCAAGAACTCACAAGGAGCTCGTGGAATTTAGCATGGAGTACATGATCTCCATGTTTTCAAGCTTCAGGTGGGATTCCATCAATCCCTGCTGCCTTGCTGTTTTTCATCTGCTGTATGGCCTTAATGGTTTCTTCCGAAGTGGGAAACACGTCCAGTTCATTTTTCATCAGTTGTTGTATCATATGTTGGATAGCTGACCCTTGGATTTCTCAGTTGGCACTGAAGAGATTTTGGAAATTTTCAGCCCATCGATTCAGGATGGAGGCTTTGTCTGTGATTAGTGTTTGACCATCTGTACTATATAAGGAGCTTTGAACCTGGTACGTAGGTCCAAACACTGCTTTAAGAGCTTCATAGAATCCTCTGGAATCTCCCAAATCTGCACAATGTTGTGTCTTTTCTGCTAAATTGATCCACCACTTGTTCTGAATGTCTCTGAGTTTTTGTTGGAGTTTACTGCATGTGAGACGGAAGGCTGCTTTTCTTACATGGCAAGATGGCTGAGCGAGGTGTGCCTGATGAGCAGTTCTCTTCTTTGCCAAAAGCTCCTGGATCTCTTGGTTGTTTTCATCAAACCAATCTTGGGATTCTTCCGCAGACTGCAGGATACTGTTTTTGATATGTTGCCAAAGCACTGTAAGAGAAGAATCTAAGGGATGGTCTTCAAGTTTTGATTGCAGATTTGTCTGGAAGTTATCTCTCATGAAAGCTTGTTGAAGATTGTTGACTTGGAGTCTCCTCTTTAAGATGCCACCCCTTGGGAAACCCTTTTAGGTTTGAGCTTAAGATGAAGATTTAGTTTGCATCTTACGAGGCCATGATCTGTTTGACATTCTGCACTGGGCATCACTCGAGTATGACGGACATCGCGAATGTCTCTCTGGCGTATATGGAATATATGCATATACAAAATGAGATATCTTGGAGATGGGACCCAAGTCTAAACACAAAATTCATTTATGTTTCATATACACCTTATTCATATAGCCTGAAGGTAAATTTTTACACAATATTTTAATAATTTTGCGCATGAAGCAAAGTTTGTGCACATCAAACCATCAAAAAAAAGTGTCATCCACCTATGAAAATTTTTGGATTTTGGAGCATTAGAGATTTCAGAATTCTGAATAAGAGAGACTCAGCCTGTAGTGCATTTCTGAATACAGCTGATCTGGGAAGGAAACAGAAGGAAATAATGTTGCCTTTAGCTTGAATACAGGCTTTTCAGAAACATCTGGGTATCCACTGCCTGGAGCAGATACAGACTGGACTTTATAGACCCTTGTTGTATGTATGCATGGCCTGCTCTAGCCTGTGTGTATGATAACTGACTGTTTGTACCATTGCTTCCTAAGATGCTCACTGTTTTGCCTTTCTCATTTCTTATTTAAAAGCCAGTGCCAATTGTATTCCCTATAAAAGATAATTACTTTAATATTTTGGGGCACACTTAGAAACTTTACAGGCCTTTTGTGCTTATCTTATACAAAAACTATGCTAATTGAGAGTCTTGAGTGAATATGGTTGCCTGTGCAGTTCTTTGAAAGCAAATTAAGTTTATAAGTGTGTGTGTGTGTGTGTGTGTGTGAAAGAGTGATAGAATGGAATTTTCACTGAACAGGAATGCAGGGTCCTCACCATATGATAAAACATAGATGTCAAATGTCAGGGTTTTCAGCTATGGGAAAGAGTAAATTTGTAGTGAATGATAATATTCCTTTCCATCTGCTAAAGCTTCTCCCAGGGGACACTAGCTCTATACTGAATGCTGAGAAATGCAGCTCCGGGTATGCTATGGGCCTCTCAAATTAGCTTAGTAATTTACTGTCACTTAATAACTTGAACTGTGACGCTTGAACCAATATTGATTAAATCTCCCCCTGGCTTCCAGCTGGGTTGGGGTTAACCGAACTTACATGCAGGTACAAAGACACCCACAGCTGAAGTGCAGGGACACAGAAAAGAAGACCTTAAAACTCTGATGAATTATACACCAGCTCAAGGCCCCAGAACAGCAGACCAACGCTCACTTTGAGAAATAAATCAAAGCATTAATCGGGCCTGTCAGTAAAGCAGGTGTTTTGACTGCCTTTATGGTTCATTTTTATGCAAAATGGTTGTGGGATACAGAAATCACCAGGGATTGCAAATAAATGGCACTGACAGGAGTGATCCCACTAGGCGAGGGGGCCAAAATCAGCCTGTCTTTTCATATTATGAAATATATCTAACGGCAGCCTCTTTAAGCTCTGCTTACACAATGCACTGTCTGTGAGCCTTGGCGCACTCTCTCTCTCTCCCTCTTTTTCTTTTTTTCCTGATATGCCAGAGGCTCTTTTCTATTCTTTCATGATAAACTGCTCCAGCAGCCATAGCAGGTTTAGAATGTTAAAGAGCCATTGCTCACAGGATTTGACAAAAGGATTCTGTTTTAAATGGTTTAAAGGACATTGAACACACTATCTACAATCCGTTTTTGGGATAACTGTTTTCTCGTGATTTTCATTATTCAGCCAGAGCACATCATAAAAATGTGTCAGTGTAATACTTTTCCCAGGATTGGAGGGGGGGAAGTGTCAACCAAATAAGAAGAGATGTAGACTGATCTTTTGACAACCACAATGACACATTTAGGCTGTTTACAAACATCCATATCAATTTTATGAATTATAAGTAGACATTATTTCTTAAGAGTTTACTGACTTTCATACCCCACTTGTTTTTAACATAAGTATGTTAGCATTGACCTCATTCGTGCAATAAATATAAATGTGACTGATGGGAATAATGATGATGATGATGCTAAGAGTTATAGGTATTGACAGATGTTACTTCATACAATACAACATATAAGAATTGCTGCACAGTTAAACAAAACTTTTAGATTAATATATTCTCATACAGTAGGGCGCAAAATAGGAAATATACAAGCCTTTTGTTTCTTGTTTTAATACAACACTGTGGTTTTTACAGTGTATTATATGTCATAATTTCCTTCTAAATCACCCCAGGACATTGTTAGTAAATTCCATTTCTCATTTCAAATCATAAAGCAAGCATTGTCTTTTAAATTGATTATTTTGATTCGATTAATCTGATATATTCTGACTTCAGTAAATTCTGTTTAGAACCACTTTCTTCATAAATGACAGCCTTCTCCTACTTTATTAAGAAATTGATTGGGTTTTCCACTCCTTTTCATTTAATTAAAATATAGAAAATATATTGCACAGCTGGCATTTTCTTAGTACAGACAGCCTTGAGACCACTTTATTTAAATCTTTAATGAACCACTTGTGCTATAAAAGAGAGGAACAATGCACCAGAGGGCAATTGTGATGTTCCTTTTGCTGAGTCTCAAAAGAAAACTTTGCATCAAAGTTAAGGGATAAAAAAATGAAAAGAAAGCTAAAAGACTTTAGCTCAGCTTAACTGCTCAGGATGTAAGATCAAGGTTTCTTCATGAAGGGGATTTTCCTTCCCAAATGTAAAGTTCAGCTTCATTTAGACTAGTATGTCTGGGTGAGCAAAAAGGACAGAGACTCCTGTGATTGTGCATGTCTGCAGGGTTGAACTCTTAGGCCAAAAATAAGCAAGAGGACTTAATGCACGCTTTTCTAGAAGAGTTATTTAGTCTCTACTGGTATTTAAATTATGAAGTGACCCCAGTAATATGCTGACAATGAAAAGCCAATATGCATACTTCAGTCATTAATCATGGCAAATATATTTTGACCTCCAGCAACAATGCAATGTTACAAAAAAAATTATCATCTGTTCATACTCAGGAATAACAAGTAAGGGGTTCTTTCATGCCTGAATGTAACAGAACACATGATTTAATTCTTCCCTTCAACTCTTAATGTGAGAGCAATTTTAAGTTGCATTTGACACCAAGAGAGGAAGGATTAACAATATAATGCCTAAGGAATATTTTTTCTTTATTTTTTTTTTCAAAATTAATATAACCATTTAATACCTATAGACAACTTTTTGTTTTCTGATGTCTGTTTAACTGGCAGACAATTACATACTATAAAACTGTATCAAGCTCTATGTGTAACAATTTAGAGACAGGGGTACATTTAGCATGGAGAAAAGACTACTGAGGTGATTGTTATCTTTACATATCTGAAGTGATGTCATACGAAAGATAAAGCAAGCTTGTTTTCTGTTACTCTAGACACTAAAAACATGAACCAATGGATTTAGACTGCAAGGAAAGAGATTCTACCGAAACATTATGAAGAGTATCCTAACGGTGAGAGCTGATGACTGTGTGACTGTCCTTCTTTGGAGGTCTTCAAACAGAGGCTAAATGGCCATCTCCCAG
The DNA here is from genome assembly GCA_034509955.1 of Urosaurus nigricauda. Lineage (NCBI taxonomy): Eukaryota > Metazoa > Chordata > Lepidosauria > Squamata > Phrynosomatidae > Urosaurus > Urosaurus nigricauda. The sequence continues at coordinate 161,997,993 of JAOEGL010000005.1, read as the reverse complement.
GAGTGCTTTGGCTGTGTATTCTGACACGGCAGAGGGTTGAACTAGATGGCCATTGAGATGCTTTCCAACTCCATGAATCTATAAATCTATGAACCAGCACTGTTGCTGTTTGCTGTCACTATGCTATACTATGCCTAAAGTCTGAAGCAGAGAACAAGAAGGATGAAAAACTCAACTGGCATAAATTACAATGCCTACTTTTCCACATCTTTTTCTAGCATCACCATGTCACACATCTTCATTCACTAACCCTCCTGTTCAAAGGAGCTGTGAGTCTGACCAGTCTAACTTACCTGTTATAATACAAATGGACAGACCTGGATAGATACCTTCATATGCCCTGTTGTAGGTGGCTTCCATCTCTGAAATCATATGCATAACATTCTATTGATTATTATTTATTGTTGTTATTAAAGTATTTATAGAATCTGAGTGATGTACTATAAAAACTGTTTTAAAAATTTAAAACTCAAAAAAATAAAATTTAAAGTTAAAAACATACTATTTCCTCTAATACTTTAACACAGTAGTAGTTAAAATCATGTACATGAACAAATTAGATATAATCATTAGGATATCCTCTTCCTCAGGATTCAATAAAACCTATATTCTTATCTGGTGCTAAAATAAATTCAGTGGTAGTGCTAACATTTGCATCTGAATGCTCACAGCTTCAAAGAAAACCAAGAAATGTATAAATTTCCTATATGTCATCTCTGCTTTCTGGGAAGCAGGAAACTCTTAAACCCTCTTCACTTGTTAATTACATGGAGGTACTTCCTTCAGATGAAGAGCCATAGATGATTTCATAATTTTAAAGCAGACAATGAAGACATTGAAATAGTTAAAAAGATTTTCCATTTTGGCTCAGTCCTTAATCAGAATAGAGACTGCAGAAAAGAAATCAGAGGACTAGGACTTGGAAAGGCAGCTATGTAGGAAATAGACAAAATCGTGAAGATATATAATCGATATATCATTTAATACTAAAGTTAGGATTGTCCATACTATTATGTTTCCCATTTATACACATGCTTGTGAAATATGGATAGTGAATTATGTTAATAGAAAGAAAATAAGCTCATTTGAAATGTGGTGCTGGAGAACAGTACAACAGATGTCATGTACTTTTAAAAAGACAAATAAATGGGACCATGAGCAAATCAAGCCTGAACTCTCCCTAGAAGCCAGAATGAGTACACTGAGACTGCCATAGTGTGGACATTTGAATGGCAGAGGATTGGACTGGATAGTCCTTGTGGTCTCTCAGACTATGATTCTGCTTCTATGACATGTACAGACAGCTGGAGGAATGTCACAAAGAGTAGTAAACCAAGAAGGAATTGTTCGGGGAGCTTGCAGCTAGAGAATCGATTCGAAGCTCTTTCCCTTATCAAGGAGGATGAAGAAGAGCAGCATGGACAGACTTCAGGGACAGAGCAAGGGAGCCTGAGAGTCCCACCCGAGGGAACAGTCGCTGCTAAGCCTCGGAGGAGGCGTGTGGTCGTAGTGGGGGACTCCTTGCTGAGGGGTACAGAAGCAGTGATTTGTAGGCCTGACAAGATGTCTCGAGAGGTGTGCTGTCTTCCAGGTGCAAAGATCCGGGATGTGACAGAGAGGCTGACAAGACTGGTCAAGCCTACTGACCAATACCCCTTCCTTTTGGTCCACGTGGGAACTAATGATACTGCAAGACACAGCATTCAGAACATCAAAAGGGATTACGAGGCGCTTGGTAGGAAGCTGAAAGGAATGGATGTACAGGTTGTCATCTCGTCTCTTCTGCCAGTTGAAGGGCATGGTCCAGGAAGGGAGAGGAAAATAGCAGAGGTGAACAACTGGCTTCGCAGATGGTGCCGCCGAGAAGGATTTGGATTCTTGGATCATGGGCTGCGGTTCCATGAGGAGGGACTTCTTGCAACAGACGGGTTGCATCTCACGCCAGTTGGAAGAAATGTTTTTGCCAACAGTCTCAAGAACTTGATCAGGAGAGCTTTAAACTGAGTTCCGAGGGGAAGGGAGACAATATTAAGGAACGCAAAAGGGATGGCGTAAATAGTCAAACTGACATAGAGGAAACAAGGCAAACAGTGCAAGGACCCAACAGTGGGAGGCAAAAAAACTTGCACAGGCAGCAAGTAAAAGGGAACCATGGTCTGCGATGTCTCTACACTAATGCACAGAGCATGGGAAATAAGCAAGATGAACTCGAACTCCTAGTACAACAAGGCAAATATGATATAATAGGCATCACTGAAACCTGGTGGGATGAGTCTCATGATTGGAATGTGGAAATAGAGGGGTATAACCTTATTAAGAGAAATAGGCCAAACAGGAAAGGAGGAGGAATAGCACTATATGTCAGAGATATTTACACCAGTGAAGAGATCCTGGACATCAATCATGGAAGCCAGGTGGAGAGCATCTGGATAAGAATTAAAGGGGAGGGAAACAACAAGGGTGTTACGGTGGGAGTCTACTACAGACCCCCAAGTCAGACTGAGGAATTGGATGATATCTTTCTAGAACAGATGACCACACAGTCAGAAAAGAGAGATGTAGTAGTGATAGGCAACTTCAACTATCCTGATATTTGCTGGAAGTCTAACTCAGCAAAATCCTCAAGGTCTAGCAAATTCCTCACTTGCCTGGAAGACAATTTCATGGTCCAAAAGGTGGAAGAGGCAACAAGGGGGTCAGCTATTTTAGATCTGATCCTAACCAACAAGGAGGACTTGGTTAATGGGGTGCAAGTGGTGGGATCATTAGGTGGAAGTGACCATGTTCTCCTGGAGTTTGTAATACAGTGGAAAGGAGAAGCCAGGCAGAGTCAGACACGCATCCTAGACTTTAGGAGAGCGGATTTCAGTAAACTTAGAGAAGTATTGAGGGCGATTCCATGGTCAGAAATACTAAAAGATAAAGGAGTTCAGGACGGATGGGACTTTCTCAAAAGGGAGATACTGAAGGCACAATTTCAAACAGTTCCAGTGAGAAAGAAAAACGGGAGGTGTCTCAAGAAACCAGGATGGATGACTAAAGAACTTTCAACCGAGCTAAGTTTGAAACGGAACATGTATAAGAAATGGAAAAAGGGGGAAATCACGAAAAAGGAATTCAAAGAAATAGCAGGCATGTGTAGGGGTAAAGTCAGAAAAGCTAAAGCGCAGAATGAACTCAGGCTTGCTAGAGAGGTTAAGAACAATAAAAAGGGCTTTTTTGGATATGTCCGCAGCAAGAGGAAGAAGAAGGAAATGGTAGGGCCACTGCGTGGAGAAGATGGCAAAATGCTAACAGGGGACAGAGAAAAGGCAGAATTACTCAACACCTTCTTTGCCTCAGTCTTCTCAGAAAAGGCAAAGGGTGCTCAACCTGAGGATAATGGAGCAGAGAACAGAATTGGGGAATTTCAGCACAGAATAAGTAAAGAGATAGTAGAGGAACACCTTGTTAATCTAAATGAATTTAAGTCTCCGGGACCAGATGAACTCCATCCAAGGGTATTAAAAGAACTGGCAAAAGTAATATCAGAGCCATTGGCAATCATATTTGAAAACTCCTGGAGAACAGGAGAGATCCCAGCAGACTGGCGAAGGGCAAATGTTGTCCCCATCTTCAAAAAGGGGAAAAAAGAGGATCCCAACAATTATCGTCCAGTTAGTCTGACATCAGTTCTAGGAAAGATTCTGGAGCAGATCATTAAACAAAGAGTCTGTGAACATCTAGATGGTAATGCCATAATCACAAAAACTCAACACGGGTTTCAGAGAAACAAGTCATGCCAGACAAATCTAATCTCTTTCTTTGATAAAATTACCAGCTTGGTAGATGAAGGGAATGCTGTGGATATAGTATATCTTGATTTCAGTAAGGCCTTTGACAAGGTTCCCCATGACATTCTTGCAAACAAGCTTGTAAAATGTGGGCTAGACAAAGGAACTGTTAAATGGATCTGTAATTGGTTGAATGGCCGAACCCAAAGGGTGCTCAACAATGGCTCCTTTTCATCCTGGAGAGAAGTGACCAGTGGGGTCCCACAGGGCTCTGTCCTCGGCCCAGTGCTATTCAACATCTTTATCAATGACCTGGATGACAGAATTGGGAGCATACTTATCAAATTTGCAGATGACACCAAATTAGGGGGAATAGCTAATACCCCAGAGGACAGGATCAAGATTCAAAATGACCTGAATAGACTAGAAAGCTGGGCCAAAGCTAACAAAATGAAATTCAATACAGAGAAATGTAAGGTATTGCACTTAGGGCGGAAAAATAAAATGCACAGATATAGGATGGGTGACACCTGGCTGAATGAAACTACGTGTGAAAGGGATCTAGGAGTCCAAGTAGACCACAAGTTGAACATGAGTCAACAGTGTGATGCGGCAGCTAAAAAGGCCAATGCTATTTTGGGCTGCATTAATAGAAGTATAGTGTCTAGATCAAGAGAAGTAATAGTGCCACTGTATTCTGCTTTGGTCAGGCCCCACCTAGAATATTGTGTCCAGTTCTGGGCGCCACAATTCAGAAAGGACATTGAGAAACTGGAGTGTGTCCAAAGGAGGGCGACAAAAATGGTGAAGGGTCTGGAAACCATGCCCTATGAGGAACGACTTAGGGAGCTGGGGATGTTTAGCCTGGAGAAAAGAAGGTTAAGAGGTGATATGATAGCCCTGTTTAAATATTTGAAAGGATGTCATATTGAGGAGGGAGCAAGCTTGTTTTCTGCTGCTCCAGAGAACAGGACCCGGAACAATGGATGCAAGATACAGGAAAAGAGATTCCACCTGAACATTAGGAAGAACTTCCTGACAGTAAGGGCTGTTCGACAGTGGAACGCACTTCCTCGGAAGGTGATAGAGTCTCCTTCCTTGGAGGTCTTTAAACAGAGGCTGGATGGCCATCTGTCAGGGGTGCTTTGATTTGGATTTCCTGCATAGCAGGGGGTTGGACTGGATGGCCCTAGTGGTCTCTTCCAACTCTATGATTCTATGATTCTATGATTCTATGACATATCAGGAGAAGGAATAATTCACTAGGAAAGACAGCAACTCTTGATAAGGTTGAAGGCGGTAGGAAAGAATGCATTACAGATGGATAGGTTCAATCAAAGAAGCCACGGCCCTGAGTCTGCAATACCTGAGCAGGGCTGTTGATGATAGGGTGACTTGGCAGTTTCTCATTCATTGGCTCACCACAAGTTGAAATCAACTTGATGACAGTTAACAAAACAACAGCATCCTTGAGTAGAAGGTACTGCAAGTTAGAACTGTTCATGCCACTTTTTATGTGCCGTAGTGCCCCTTCCTACACTCCAAACATCCATACAACTTACCTTTTTTTTCCTTTTCTTTTTTCTTTTTTTCCCCTTTTTTTCTTTTTTGGTAGATGAGCTTTAAATGGGAGCAGGGGAAAGGCTTTAATGCTGTATGACATAAAAAACATACTGTGTTGTAAAAGTTGACTTATGTTTTCTATTCTTTTTTTGGAAGTGGACCAACATCATTGGTGAATCCCCTCAAGATAATATGAGCCTGGATTATAGTGCCCAGCCTCATTAACTTGGGCATTGATCTGGCCTTGGCAATGCCCCCATAATGGATCACTATCTCCCTATAATGCAGAATAAATTAGATATTTCAGCTGTGTGCTCTTGGACAGTGAGTTGGACAACCAAGTGGAGAGTCAAGGACCCTGAGAACAATAAACTTACTGAGGCCTGAGAAGAAAAGGAAAAAATGCAGAAGAACCAAGAGGAAAAGTGGGCTAATGAAAACTTAATTTATTTATATTTATATCCTATGTAAAGATGTCAGGGCAACTCACAGTAAAATCAGCTTGAACAGCTTTCTTTATTCAAAGTGTTATTTAATCTCTACAGGTATTTAAAATTGACAAACTACAGTTGCCCCACCATTTTCACAGAGTTTAAATCTGCATTCCTTGCCCATTCATGGGTGGCAAATGGAGGGGGACAAAATGGGGCTCGCACTACCATTCAAGCCAATGAGGATTGAATACTGGCGATTTTCATTTTTCGTGGGAAGGGGGATCTGGAATGGATCCTCCACAAAAACAGAGGGGCTACTGTGGTTGGATCTTCAAAGATGCAATTTTTTTAAATTAAAAAAGCAATAAAATCATTTGGAAAGGCTAAAAGCATAGTAATCAATTTAACTGGTTAAAATAAGAAAGGTTAAAACCAGTTAGAATCATAGAATCATAGAGTTGGAAGAGACCACAACGGCCATCTAGTCCAACCCCCTGCCATGCAGGACCTCCAAATCAAAGCAAATAATTTAAAATGATTTAAAACCATGCACATGTGCAGATTTGAATAAAACCACCTTTTACAGACGTCCAGGACTGGAGGTGGTATGTCATTTTGACAGCTTGGGGGCTGAGCTACAGAGTTGGAAAAACAGAGAAGTAGGAGATGAGTAAGTTCTGTCTGGTTCAATGGTATGTGACTGGTCAAATATCTGGCTGCATGTCCCAATTGATACACCTAATTAAATCATGAAACCTAAAGACATATAATATTCATTGCCCCTTTAGAAACCTAAAGACATAATATCTGGGAATATCAGTATGCAACGGGATCTTGTAGCACCTTTGATATTAACTGTGCAAAAGCTTTCTAGAGGAAGTAGATCAAGTCTACAAAAGTTTATGCTACAGCTAGAGCAGGCCATTAAACAGAGAGTCTGTGAACATCTAGAAGGCAATGCCATAATCACAAAAAGTCAACACAGGTTTCAGAGAAACAAGTCATGCCAGACAAATCTGATCCCTTTTTTTGATAGAATTGCCAGCTTGGTAGATGAAGGGAATGCTGTGGATGTAATATATCTTGATTTCAATAAGGCCTTTGACAAGGTTCCCCATGATATTCTTGCAAACAAGCTTGTAAAATGTGGACTAGATAAAGCAACTGTTACATGGATTTGTAATTGGTTAACTGGCTGAACACAAAGGGTGCTCAACAATGGCTCCTTTTCATCCTAGAAAGAAGTGATCAGTGGGGTGCCACAGGATTCTGTCCTGGGCCCAGTGCTATTCAACATCTTCATCAATGACTTGGATGACAGAATTAGGGGCATACTTATCAAATTTACAGATGACACTAAATTAGGAGGAGTAGCTAACACCCCAGAGGACAGGAACAAAATTCAAAATGACCTGAGTACTTAAGGGAACGCCTTCTCCTGTACTGTCCATCCTGCAGTCTAAGGTCCTCTGGGAAGAATCTACTTCAGCTGAAAAAATCTAGCCTGACTTCAGTTACCCAGAGGGCCTTTTCCACCACTGCTCCAAAGCTATGGATTGATCTGCTGGAGAAGATCCATCATATTTCCACTCTTACAGCCTTTAAGAAGGCCCTTAAGACAGATCTCTTTTGGCAGGCCTTCCCAACCTGACTTCTCTCCCTGTATACCATGATCGTTATATTGTGATTTTGTCACCCTGTTCACCAAGTTTTTCCCGCTAATTTTAACATCTGGAGATCTACCTTCTGGCACCCGTAGCACAGAAAATGATTAGCTTGGTGGACCAATTGTTTAAGCTGGTAGAATGTTTTTATTGTCATGGAGTGCCTGGAGATGAACTGGCATAGTTGCCTTCATGGAAATTAAAGTGCCTTCAGATTTCTTCTTGAGTAGCCATACAGTACATTATATCTACTTTACAAAGAATATTTCTATTTTTGAAGAACTACCATAGCAAAGTCATCAGTCTGAAGGCATCGTAATTTTGAAGTGTGGTCCAATTCATATATAATGTAATGATAAAAAAAAAACAAGAAGGGTGAACATTGCAATATCTAAATATTGCCAGAAGTAAATTAAACAAACACAGACACCACTTGGTCAGCTTTCTACACCTAGTGAGATATACCTAGTGAGAAGTTATTCTGTTTCCATGCAAACTATGCAAATTATTTTTAAATTGCACCTGTATATATCAATAAACATATCCAAATTTTATGTGACCATACATACATCATTTGGCCTCTTTTGGGGGTCATGAATTTTGGTGATATGTAAGCAGCCCATCTAATTTCTCCTTGCCTTCTCTACCATGTCACTTTCCCCCATTTCTTCACCATTTAACCACTCTGCACAATACTCTAAGAAATGCAGAAAAATAGAGTGGGGCTACTCTATAGCCAGCAAAGGAATACATTATGTGAACAAGCAGAAAGAAAAAGACAGTGAAAACACAATGGAAGACACTATTAAATTTATTAAATTTATTGCATCAGAACCTGTAATGTTACCATAGTGTCCCGAAAACGTTCCATGGGAGAACGTTCTGGGAACAGGATTCACCACATTTGAGAAGGAATAACGGGATGATAACTTAACGGGAACACATTTTATTGCACAACACCTCCCTCCTTTGAATGGGTACTTTTGTGTGTGTGTGTGTATATATGTGTGTGTGTGTGTGTTTATACACAGGCAGATAGATAGATAGATAGATAGATAGATAGATAGACAGACAGACGTATACATATAGCATGTGTGTGTGTACACAGAAACAAAGAAACACATAAATGTACATATGTGTGTGTGTGTGTGTGTGTAACCATAGCAATTAACAATAATTTAAATATAAAAGTTTGTTTAAATATGATGTGGGGTGAAAACTGTTTCAGCTTTGAGGAAAAGCATTCCGACATGTTAACATGCTGATCATTTTTAAAAAAATTGTGCTACTTCATACCCAGAAGAGCATTAGACTTTGTGGACGTTCTAGGACTGCACAAGAGGAAAGTGTTTCAGCCAATCAGAACGTGAGGACTGTTAGAACAGATATCAGAATGGATAGGATTACTGCACTAACTTCTCCTGGACCAGTATAATAATGTTCCAGCATGTTGAGAACTGTTTTTCATTGTTCTTGCCCTGGAACGCTGTTGGAACACTTTGAGCATGGAATGGGAACCTGATGGGAACCAAGCTATGTGGTAAACTTCACATCATTCTGTTATCATTCCATTCCCAGAATGATATCATAACGCTGTGTGATAATCTCCGATATAAAAGAGGAAGAATTTGAGGAAGAACCATATGAAGATGAATCTTTTAAAAAATGAAGTGGAAGCTGCACTCAGAGCACCTATAAGAAATAACTCATCAGGAATAGGTAGCATACTACTTACATACAGCTGCTTCAAAGCACATCAACAGGATGTACTCTAGGCCTCATTCCCACATAATTCGGTTACCAGATAATTCAGTTTCCAATCCAAAACAATGAATCGGTTCAGCAGCAGAGCCTGGGTCATACTATATTTGCACTGACTGAAGACCTCTTCCACAAGCCTCTCCCTTCCCTTCCAGCAGTTTCTCAGAGCCAGAGCCAGAGTCAGAGAGCTTCCAGCCTTTTCCATTGCCTTCTCCTCTCCTCTTCCTTTCTTTCCTCCTTTCTTCCTTCCCTCCATCCCACGATGGCTGCCTAGAGGAGCAGTCTCCATGCCTCTGCCTGCCTCTCTTCCTTGGCTATGATGGAGGGTGCCTGCCATCTGCACCAGCAACTTCCATCCAGCGCCGTCATGAACAGTTACCTGCCCCAGGAGTTGCCTACTCTGAGTCCTCCACCACCGATGCTGACTAGGGACTGGGGTGGGGAGCTCCTGCTCACCCTTGGCCCCTTACACCACCAGTACCAGGCCTACCAGGGTATGGCGGACACTCCGGGATACCCAGGCAAAGCCTACACCAGCAGCTCCTACTACCACCAGTATAGCAGCAGGGGCACAGAACGAGCCAGCCAGCCAGGTGAGAAGGAGCCAAACCCAGATTCAAATCCGCACTGGTTCCCACTTGCATGGAATTACTTTATCCTAAAAGATGCAGAAAAAATCAATGTCTTTTTGACGCAAATTAAATGGGCCTAGAGCATGGCCCAGCAATTCGGATTAAGTGGGAACCAGGGTCATTTGATACAGTTCAAACCAATTCACAATCCGATTTAAAAGGCAGTGGGAATGAGGCACTAGTTCTAACCAAAATCTGTCAACAAATATAGAAAACAAAACAATGTCCCACAGATTGGAAACACTGAATAAACATTCCTGTCCCCAAGAAAAGGAACACAAGGGATTTCAGGAACTAATGAAATGGAATGGAAAGGGCAGCAGCTGCTATTTTAATCATTTATCCTGTCATAGCCATGTATTCACCATTGTATTATTTAGTTATGTATACAGTGGTCCCCCGGGTTACGAAGGTAATCCGTTCCGGATTACCTTTAGTAACCCGGAAATATTCGTTTCCCGGGGGACCGCTTTAAGAGACGGACCGTGCAGCCGATTTAAAGGGGCCACGTGGTTTTTCCCTTTCATACCCCCTTTTTTTTTTCTGGATCCCGGGAGCTGTTTTGCGTCCCTCCAGTTTCGGCTCCCGGGGATTTCTTTCCCCGGGGGCTTCGTATCCCAGTGGACCACTGTACATATGTTTAAATCTCTGGCTTTTCTTCGCTAACGAAGACTCAGGAAGGACTCATCCCACACTTTCTACAAGCACATTGATCACTAAAAAGTCCAATCCGAGATAAACAAGTCTGGTTACAGAAAGCACAGCAGAAAGTCTCCTTGGGTGATGTTTCCAAGTTGTGGTTCTTTCTGCGTTGTCGTTTCTCTTCAAGATTTGTTCGGCGTGAGTTCTCGAATGAGGCTGCACCCAATGTGAGGCCAGGGCAGACCATTCTTGGTGATCAATTTGGCCAAGCTTGAGGTGTTGTTTCAGGGAGCCTTCAACACTGTGAGTAGAAAAGGTCTGTGGCAGATCCTGGAATGACTAGGATGTCCCCCCCCCCAAATTCCTCAAAATGATTATCTTTCTACATGAGGGCCAGCATGGTCAAGTCAGATATGGTGATGCTCTCTCAGAGCCCTTTCTAATAACTAATGGGATAAAACAAGGTTGTGTTCTTGCTCCAACTCTATTTACAATCTTCTTCAGCATGAAGAAGAAGATGACATCTATATACGTTACCGTACTGATGGTAGCTTGTTTAACTTAAGCCGTCTGAAGGCTCGCATGAAGATTCTAAACTGTCTAGTCCATGAGCTGCTTTTCACTGATGCTGCTGCTCTTGTTGCCCATACAGAAGCAGCTCTGCAGCACCTAACATCCTCCTTTGCAAAAGCTGCAGAGCTGTTTGGGCTGGAAGTCAGCCTGAAGAAAATGGAAGTTCTCTACCAGCCTGCACCACAGGAAGAGCACTATCACCTCCACGTCACCATAGGCAAATCTGTGCTTAAGTCCATCCAGCAGTTCACCTACCTGGGAACTATCATCTCCACAGACGCCAAGATTTATAAAGAGATTGATCACAGATTAGCAAAGGCATATAGTGCATTCAGAAGGCTTCACAAAAGAGTCTGGAGTAACAAACATCTGAGGCGAAGCACAAAAATCAGTGTGTACAGAGCCATTGTACTGTCCATTCTCCTCTATGGGTCTGAAACATGGGTCACTTATCGCCCACATCTACGATTCCTCGATCACTTTCATCAGCACTGTCTATGCACAATTCTAAATATACACTGGACTGACTGTGTGACAAATGTTGCTGTCCTGGAGCAAGCAGAGATCATCAGCATTGAGGCCATGCTATTGAAAACGCAGCTGTGCTGGGCAGGGCACATTTCTAGGATGGAGGACCACTGCCTCCCCGAAATTGTACTCTATGGTGAACTGACCACGGGTCAGCATAAGAGGGGCGCCCCAAAGAAGAGATACAAGGACTCCCTGAAACAACATCTCAAGCTCAGCCAAATTGATCACCAACAATGGTCTGCCCAGGCCTCACATCGAGAGGCATGGAGACGCACTATCCACAATGCTGCAACCTCTTTCGAGAACTCACGCTGAACAAGTCTCAAAGAGAAACGACAACAGAGAAAGAACCACAACTTGGAAACATCACCCAAGGAGACTTTCTGCTGTGCTTTCTGTAACCAGACTTTTTTTTATCTCGGATTGGACTTTTTAGTCATCAATGTGCTTGTAGTAAGCATGGGATGAGTCCTTCCTGAATCTTTGTTAGTGAAGAAAAGCCAGAGATATATTGTAGTATCTATTAGGTAAAGGTAAAGGTAAAAGTTTCCTCTTTGACAAGTTTGTCAAATTGTGTAATGTAGCCAGCATAACTAAACACTGAGGTTCATGGAACACTTTTACTTTCCCACCAAAGTGGTACCTATTTATCTACTTGCACTTTTACATGCTTTCAAACTGCTAAGTTGGCAGAATCTGGAACTAGTGACGCTTGAGTCTTGAACTACTGACCTGCCAACCTTGTGATCTTCAGTGTCAGTGTCTTAACTGTTGAACCACCACATCCCATCTATTAGTATATATGAGCCCTGTTCATTTTGAAACCTCCTGATGAACTATACCTCAGATAATATATTGACATCAAGAACTATATAATCTTTTCAGTGCATCATTTAATTGATTCAGGGTATTATATTTGTGAAGGCTGAATGACAGAAATGACTGCACTTTCAGGAAGTCATTTGGAGGCCACCCCATGTTCAAAATTTTCAATTCAAACTTTGGTATTCTTATCAGTATGGTAGTTTTCTGCTTGGACCATTCACAGTTGTTGGCATTTATTAAATATTCTGGAGTACTCTGTGTACATATGGATGAGATGCTAATACATCTCATACAGCCAACTGCCACTTATCTAGATGAGAATTCTTTATCTAATTTTTCCTTTTTCTGTTGGCATTTTTGGTGAGGTTATATGGTCAATTAACTATGATCATAGGTGCCTTGAAATCAGGAGCGGGGAGACTAAATATAACTCTGCTACATGTGTGCACATGCGTACACACACACACATATTTAAAAGTAGAATGAATAATAGAAAGCTGTCAATTTGCAAGAACATGCATTTAAAAAAAAAAAAACCTGCCATTTGCAGCTGATGGGGGAAGAAACTTTCCAGAAAGTGGGGATTTTTTCCCCCTATCAAGCAGAAGATGTGGTTTATTTTTCAAATGCTTGACAGGCTATGGCTGAATGGCAAAGCTCTGGGAAAACTTGATTAGAATTTCTCTATAACAGAAGTATTTGACCCCCTCCCCAGTGTTAACATTTCATGATGCCAAAGTAGAGGCCTTGCCTCAGAGACCAGCATATTAATTGCTTGACACTCTGTAGCTAGTTTACTTTAAAGGAGAAAGCTTTTCTTTCCAGAAGAGTTCATATGGTGTGCAACTGTTTCAGTGTCCTATTTTATGGTTCCAAAGTGAACAGCATATTTTGTTTATTACAAACGTAGGGCTCCAGAAGCTTGAGACTGTGCTTTTTCAAATAATGGAATCTTGGCAAATACTCGTAACAAAGAAGGAAAGAAAGAAAGAAAGAAAGAAAGAAAGAAGAAAGAAAGAAAGAAAAGCACTGTATGGAACTTAGTTTTAGCTTTAAAACAAAACAAAACAAAAACAGATTGCTTCTGAAGTCTTTGCCAGCTAACACACAACTCACACCAAACCCTCAGTGTGGACTCTTCCTATACAGTTCTATTATTGCTCCTGTTACAATTCCTACATTTGATATAAAATTTTGGGAGACATGTGGACTGTATCATGACCCCTGCTTGATCCTTTCCAAGGCCCTCCATAAGTCCCAAGTGGAGAGACCACGTAGGCAGGCCCCGCTTGACAGAATTGAGTTCATAGAAAGCAGCTTTCTAGAGGAAGTAGAGAGTCGCCAAACCAGTTTCACCACTAGCCTCTGAGTAAAGACATAGCCTAGGCCACACACTTGATGAGCCAGTAATTGACTTAACTACTCAACCATCAAGCCAGCTTCCCCTCCGAATTGTGTCCAACCTAAGAGCATTGTAGACAGAAACTTACTCTTGGCTTAAAGAAAGCTCAGGCAATCAACACCTTTGTCTAGCACAAATGCATAGCCTCTGGATATGTTCAGTACTATCTAAGGCTCCCATTTTGAGTCACTCCCTGATGCTATTCTTGGAGGACAGGCTAGTCCATGCCAGTTTGACTTCTGCCTATAGCTCCCGCGGCCAATCTCCCCTCATTCTGGCGGTCGCGTCTGACACCATCATCCATCTCAATTCGGCTTCCAGGAGAAGACTTCTATGGTAGCTATACCAGCGGCCTCTTTCTCTCAGCTCTAACCCCCACTCTTACCCCTCCCTTTCCTCCAGCATTGAACGTGTGTGTGTGTGTGTGTTTCCCCTTGCTGCATGATATTTATGCCCCTTTATAAACTGTGTATTTTATTGGACTTCTTTGGACTAGTGTCACTTCTCTTGGGGTTTGTCGGTGGACTTTCCGTAAACAGTTTGGGACCCGATCTCGGCGTAAGACGGTTAGGATCTTCCTCTCTGCATATTTGAGCTAATTGTAATTCCCCCTAAGAAAGAGAGAATTCCTAACACTCCAAAGATATTTTTTAAAATATAAAAATCATGCAGTCGCTCTCTCTTTTTACCATGATGTGATCTATTCAGCTTCTAGTGGTAGCTATGAATGTGGCTTTCTTTTCTTTTCATTTTTTTACATAAAAAAAAGATTACAGAGGGAAAAGAAAAAAAGTATCATTTAGTTTAAAACTGGGCTATTTTTAACTAGTAGACCTCAAAGGAACTTTTTGTCCTTTTCATTAAACCTGGGAGTCCTCTTGTTCTTGCTATTTTCCCCTCACTGGAAGATCTCACAATTCATTATGTTTACATTGGCAAGGTATCCAACTTAATGTCAAGTATCCTAGCCCTTGGCATATATCCACAACTATGTGTCATATCTGAACTCATTTTCTCATCTGCTTACCAGATACAACTTTCAAGGTTTTCTGTCTCCTGGTATGTAGTAAGGCAAAACAATGAAGACAACACATTGACTAAGAAGACACATGCAGAAGAGAACCAGTAATGTGTACCAACATATACAACATCTGGTTCATTTTTCCTGTTTTTGTTAAGTAGATTGGATTTCTCCCACCTATTTGGTAGTATTTTCCATGCTAGTCTAGAAGTTGTTTAGTGTCTTCTTAACAAGTTTAGTATTGAGATTTTCTGTTGCTTTTCTTTATCCTCAAAATATCCACATCAAAGTTAACCTCTTTCAAGCTGAGCATGTCAAACAAAACAAGCAGCTTCATTTATATACTGCTTCATACCCTTAAGGAGTGTCTAAGCAGTTTACAACTGTAAGCTATTTGCCCCCCAACAATCTGGGTACTCATTTTAGCGACCTCGGAAGGATGCAAGCCTGAGTCGAGCTTCAGCCCTTATGTTGGTCTTGAACTCACAACCTTATGGTTTTGAGTGAGTGGCTGCAGTACAGGCATTTAACCACTGCACCACCAGGGCTGTCTCTGGGTGAGGTTCCCTTCAGAGTCTCTTAATACTACCTTTGGATACCATTTGAGGGGGCACAGAGATGTGACATGGTCTGTACTTCCCACTCTTGTTCTCTTTGCAAGTTCTGAAAGTTGTACTAGATTATCCATATGCACTTTCCATCTCATGTTGCAAGGATTTAAAACAGAAAAGCAGTGCTGTTGCTGCTGCTGCTGTTGTTCTTCCTGAAAGTAAGGCCAAAATAGCGTAATGCATTCAACAAGCATACTACATTTTTCTCTATTGGAGGCATAGTTATCAAATTTGCAGATGACACCAAGTTAGGAGGAGTAGCTAATACCCCAGAAGACAGGAAAATTCAAAATGACCTGAAAAGACTAGAAAGCTGGGCCACATCTAACAAAATGAAATTCAACATGGAGAAATGTAAGGCACTTAGGACGGAAAAATGAAATGCACAGATATATGATATGGGACACCTAGCTGAATGAGACTACATGTGAAAGGGATCTAGGAGTCCAAGCAGACCACAAGTTCAACATGAGTCAACAGTGCGATATGGCAGCTAAAAAGGCCAATGCAATTTTAGGCTGCATCAATAGAAGTATAGTGTCTAGATCAAGGGAAGTAATAGTGCCACTCTATTCTGCTCTAGTCCCACCCCACCTGGAATACTGTGTCCAGTTCTGGGCACCACAATTCAAAAAGGATGTTGAGAAACTAAAGCGTGTCCAAAGGATGGCGACTAAAATGGTGAAGGGTCTGGAAACCATACCCTATGAGGAACACCTTAGGGAGCTGGGTATATTTAGCCAGGAGAAGAGAAGGTTAGGGGGTGATAAGAAAGCCCTGTTTAAATATTTTAAGAGATGTCATATTGAGAAGGGTGCAAGCTTGTTTTCTGCTGCTCCAGAGAACAGGACCAGGAACAATGTTTGCAAGCTACAAGAAAAGAGATTCCACCTCAACATTAGTAGGAACTTCCTGACAGTAAGGGCTGTTCGACAGTGGAACACACTCCTTTGGAGAGTGGTGGAGTCTCCTTCCTTGAAGGTCTTTAAGCAGAGGCTGGATGGCCATCTGTCAGGTATGCTTTGATGGAGAGTTCCTGCATGGCAGGGGGTTGGACTGGATGGCCCTTGTGGTCTCTTGTAACTCTTTGTTTCTATGTTTCTATGACTGTCTGTGTTGATAAAATGGGAGGGAAAGGTTTCATGTTTACCACTTTGAGCTCCTGGGAGAAAGGTGGGATATAAATACAGTTAGCAAACAACAAATAGATAAGATGGTTCCAATCTTCCCTATTCATGACCTGCTTGTAAATTCCAGTTAAACAAACAAACAAACAAACAAACAGCTTCACTTATATACCGCTTCATACCGCCTAAGCAGTGTCTAAGCGGTTTAGAACTGTAAGCTACTTGTCCCCAACAAACTGGGTACTCATTTTAGTGACCTCGGAAGAATGCAAGCCTGAGTCGAGCTTGAGCCCTTTTGTTGGTCTTGAACTTGCCACCTTATGGTTTTGAGTGAGTGGCTGCAGTACAGGCATTTAACCACTGCGCCACCAGGGCTTAGAGACAGTATTGAGTATGGTGATCTCTTGCCTACCACTGCATTTGATATTGAGTCCACTAAACTATTGCTCCTTCCCTCACCACTCCATAGCTCATCTAGCCTACTCACGGCCACCCAGATGTATTCTTAAGAAAGATATGTCATATTCCTCACTGGATCATGCCTATTCAATGAAAACAGACATTCACTGATCTGGGTAACACAATTCCAAGAGAGTTGGCTAACTCTGAAATTATTTGGCTCATCTGCCACACATGCAAGTGGAAGACAATGTGGGCTATCCGTTTGTGGTTAGGAAGAAATCTCTTCTTATTAGTATCACAGACACAAGCTATGTAGCCAGTTTTATCACCTTCTTTTCATTTTTACAGTCCCAGGCCCAGATTATACTTCAGAATCCATTCTTAATAATATGTCTATACTTATCATCAAATATGGAAACAACTAAGAGAAATCAAATCTGAATGTAGTCTTTAATTAGTTGGTTTGGATACTAAGTTGCTCTACTGTTCACACATCTTGTTCAAACTTATATTGCTGTCAGGGCCAAGACCATGAAAAACTGATGCAGTAAGAAGGGGGTAAGCCATACTAATGATACTCTTCTCCTCTCTTTTCTTTTGTGCCTTTTTTTTACTTTTACTCACAGGCTTTCCATTGTCACCATCTGCTTGCTGAGGCCCTGAGAAATTTGCATTCTGTGTCCTTCAGTTTAACTCTAGCAATCTTTCTGCTAGGTTCTTCTTTCCCCTCCCCCTGTAATTGTCAAAATAGTCTAACAATTGTTGAAAGATATCTCTCTCTCTCTCTCTCTCTCTCTCTCTGTGACGTTCCTTAGTTCTTCAGGATTTAAGTTAAGAGTAGTTTGGGATACCAAAACCATTCCTAAATTGGGCTACTTCACTATTTGCATACATTATCCATGCAGAAAAACATATGTGCAAATGGGAACTGTGTGATGGATCGTTTCTGGTATGAAGACACTTTATGCAGCAATCTTTCTAAAGTTAAGAAAACCAGGGTCATGAGCATCAGAATTCCTCTAGACAGCTGAACTAGAAAAATAGTATTTTAATATTTAAAAGTTTTGCACATGGGTCTGTCTATGCACCTCATGTAAGCTACCTTGAAAGAAAGCCTGTATTTAAACCAACCCAATAAATTAATTCCATTGGAGGGAAATCATCCCCCCCCCCTACACACACACACTTTCTGTACTTTTCAGAATGCAAAATTCTTAAGACCTGTGAGTGTCAAGAAACCCTGACAAGAAGAATCTTCACAGTTGGGAACTTATTCTGCACAAAATTCACATGTGGTTGTTTGCATGAAAACAGCTTTTACTGCATTAAAAATATTTCAGTGCAGAAGAATTAATTCTTGCATACAGAACTTGAGACCAAGCTAAGTCCACTTCCCCAACGCTGCATTTGAAATATCATTAGTGTTCCTCCTCAGGATGCTGACACTGGCTTAGATCCAGCTTTTAGTCCCAACAGGAATAGACTTATGGAATCAGTAAAAATATGTTAAACCAAGTAGGTTATGCAGGTCAATTCAAGTAATGATTTCATCTGTAGTGTGTGTACGTGTGCACATGCATGTGTTTCCTGAGATACTCTATCACTGTAGGATGGCCTATCCCCTGTTCACACGTGTGCTTTAAACACTGAAAGTCAATTTGATAGTCCAGATCAGTTAGCAGTTAGAGCATAAATGACCCATGCAAGTCAAAATTATTCAAAATTGTGAGTAATTTTGTTTTAAAAAAATAGAAGTATCTTCCCCCCCCCCTTTTTTTATAAATAACCCATGCAAGTCAAAATTATTCAAAATTGTGAGTAATTTTGTTTAAAAAGATAGAAGTATATTGTAGGATACAACAAAGACCCACTGACTATCTGTTCCTCATAAGACTACCAGCAATCAGAATTCCATTAAAAACTGATCAGTGTGTCACCTAGGGATGTGACGACTACTCATTAATAATTAATATTACTCATTCTCAGCCCAAAACACAGAAATAATCCAGTTTGAGACCACTTTAACTGCCCTGGCTCAATGCTAGGGAATTCCGGAAACTATAGTTTTGTGAGACATTTCATCTTCTTGTCAGACAGCTCTAGTGCCACAATAAATTGCAGTTCCCAGGATTCCCTAGCACTGAGCCAGGGCAGTTAAAGTGGTTTCAAACTGGATTATTGTGTTTTTGATCCTCAACAACAACAAGCTGTGAGATTCTTTGTGCTTCAGGGCTGTAGTGGGGGTGGGGGTGTCTGGCAATTCATGTGTTTGTGCAAAATACACTAGTTTTGTTACAAACAGAATGAGGAGGCAAAAACACATGCAAGAAACCACATGCAGGATGAGCAACTTACTGCTATATGCAGAAATGAATGTATTCCTACTTTAAAAAAAACCAATAGTATGTAGTTATCCTGTATATATCTTTTGCTCAAAACTCAATATTTTTGAGCTAGAAGACATGAATTTTGCAAGAAACTCCCACATTTTCTACATAGAAAAAAACCACATGTGTTTTGCATTTTCTACATAAGAAAAACACCTGTGTTTTGCAGAAATGATTTTTCACCAGCTCAAGGAAAAATCTGTGATAATTTTATATTTGGAAAGTAAGATCAACCTGTAAGTGGATTTGTTAGTCTTCTTGTTGATACAAATGGGGCTACCACCTAACAGTTTATGGCCAACATACAACAATATATTTCAATAAAAGAGGGGAACTTATGTTCTCCTTCTTCTGCTCTGTTCCTCTGGAGAAGGTTTCATGAGGTATGGAAGCATGAAGTAAAGAGGGGGAAGAATCTGATTCTCATGGAAGGAGCAGGATGCAGCACACAAACACAATTGAATACTAGCCTACAGGGCCTATAAATTGTGAGATAAGGTAAATGGAAAGGATGAAGGAAGGAAGAATAGATAGCTTTGGAAAACTTCATTATAAATGACGTAATCAGAGTCACTTTGTGGTTTACGTCAAAACAAATGCTGGCAGCCTGAACATCAGCATTACTTGTTCCTCCTTTGCAGTCTTTTGCATTCATCCTACCATAGTCATTCTGCTTTTATTTTTGGCATCTGACCTACTTTGTACCAGTTGCCTTAAACATAACAAATGCAAACAAACAAATGCACTTTTCTTCACTCCCAGGCCCATAGAAAAACTCTTGGAAAACAACAATAAGTCTTCCTTTAGAGACAGCTTGCACCAGACCTTCCTCAAACCAGATTTGCATATTTTTATGTAAAGGGATTTCTCAGTGCAACAACTGTTCTACTCAGTCAGAACAGCCCACTGAGAAGTGTCTGCTTTGTAGAGTGTCCTCATTTTAGTCAATTCTTAAGCCACTTTTTAAAACCAAGACCATATAATATTAAAATATCTAGTTCAGTTTAACTCTTTAGAATCCTTTTTACTAAAACACTGTTCTGTATTATGTTAGAATCCCTGGAGCATCTTTTCATTTTCTAGACTGTTATTGCATAAATAGTGAAAGGAATAATACAATCAATGGTTATAATCAAGGGTTAGTGTTACAACAGTGCTATTGAATTATCACAGTTTTTGAAAATATGTTTTGTGCTCAGGAAAGTTTAGCACAAAACATATTTAGCAAGTCTGTCATTTTTCTAAGTGGATTCATTTCAGAGATAAATACCTAACGTTCCAGATTTCCTTTTACATCTCAGCATATTGTGATATAAGGCAGAAATGCTTGTGTATTTAAGTACATTTAAGCCCCATTGTATATATTATTCTCAGAAAATAATGAACCCACATTTTCATGTGCATAATTTATCTAAGAGTCAGAGCAATTACTAGAGGAAGACTGGACCTAGATGATTCTAGAGAAGGAGTGGATAACTGAGTCAGCTGACTCTATGGGGTAATATTCTGATCGTGGAAGTCTTGGGAGACTGCATGTACTGCTCCAAAAGCCCAAAATAGGGGAAAGGAATGAAAAACAAAACAAACTGTTTAATGTGTACTTGGAAATAAAAGTATTTTAATGTGTACTTGGAAATAAAAGTATTTTATTGATGATAAACAAAATATAGTAATCTTGTTGTTGCTGTTATTATTGTGTGCCTTCAAATTAGCTCCAATGTATGGTGACCATAGAATTTTCCTGACAAGATTTATTCAGAGAAGGATTACCATTCCCTTCTAGCTAATCTGAAAGAGTAATTTATCCAAAGTCACTCACTGGGTTTATGTGGCTGAGCAGGGATTCAGATTTTAGTGTTCCTGAGTTCTGAGCCAATATGCAAACTGCACTGACTCAGCAACCCTTTTTTTTTAAATTGTCTCTCCTGGAGACTTGTGGGAGAGGTATTTCAACTGGGGGGGGGGGGGAGAGAGAAAAGAGCTATCCAGTGAATATAGAGTGATCAAGTCCTGCAAAAAACAGTCTGGGTGTACACATGCTGACTCCTGTCATAGAGGGACAACTTTCTAAACTCCTCAGTGCAGCACTAAAGCATGGAAAAAGGGATAATAAAAAAAAATCAAAGATCAAACTACACAATGAGTTAAAAATTTAACATAGAGCCTAATATGGATCTGTACCATCCTACATGGGCAGAGGGTATTCAAACTATCAACCCTACATATCTGCTTAAATCTGCTTCCGCTGCCCCCCAGCAGTTATGCAGGCAACCAGTTATGTAGGCAGCCAGTTATGCAGGCAAACTGTTTCAGATGAGGATTTTGAAGCAAAGATACTTAGTTTAGAGTTGAAAATTAAGTACTCATACTGAAGAGCTAGATAAAGGTTGGATGCTGTGTGGGGCCAGATGGAACTGCATCAACCCTTGAATCCCATATTCCTCTTGAGCTGGTACCAACTTTCAGCATTTTCTTTCTTTGGCAGGCTATCGTAGTGGCACAGTAAGACATTGTTTCTGTAGTCCCTATTTCCAAAAATTTAGACTACTATCAGGGGATTGTGAATTTGAATATTTGTCATATAAACTTTCCTGAGCACAAAACCTGGCATACTGAAAAGAAGGACTTAGCACACAAGTGGACTGTTCTCCAAGAATAGTTGGGCTGAAAATTCCATCAGTTATACCCAATGTAGAACATGGAAAAGGATCACACATTCCCATTTCTGGTCTAGTGCCTGACATGTTACTATCCATGTTCAGTTACAGTTACCAAGTAAAAGAAAGGGCAGGGCTCATGTACTTTTAATGGTTGTATAGATGAGGAAAGAGAGCCACTGGGGTGTAGTGAATTGAGTATTGGAGACCAGGGTGCAAATCTTCACTTGGCCATGTAAACACAATGAGTGATTTTGGGAAAATAACACTCTTTCAGGCTCAGAGGAAGGCAAGGGCACACACCCTCTGAACAAATTCTGCCAAGAAAACCTCATGATAAGGCTGTAACAAGTCAGAAATGACTGGAAGGCACACAACAACAGAAGAGGGGGTTTCATAAGGTGTTACTTGCATGACAAGCAACAATTGATGACATTCCCTCTCTTACACAGCTATTAAATGTACTGGGACCCTGACCTGTATTTAGAGTTGCCAGGTTGGATACAGGATGGGGCTCTTGTAATTTTAAACCCAGACTGAGAAGGAGGACAAAGTACCACAAAACTCAGTGAACCTGGGTAATGGTACATCTATTCTACTTTCAACTTCAGACTTTCAGCCACAGCTGTTTCTTCTAACACAGCTCTTGACTCCCCAACAGAGAGGAGGGGCAAGGGAAGACAGATTTCTTCCCCAGCTTCACAGTTTTATAGTTGCAAGAACTCCATCCCATAGCCTACCATTAACCCTATGTTCAGTTCAAATAGCTTCTGACAGTCACTAAAACATATCTTTGTCCACTGCAACCCAAAGTATAGAGTCTAGCAAGAATTTCATTATGTGGTTATCATATTGAGCCTTAGTTGTTATAAGAATACACCCTTGATTTAAGTACATGTTATAAGTAAGCAAAGCATTCCTGGATGACATGATGACAGAGAAGAGAACCTATAATTCCCAAGGAGCCAAGCTAAAAGGGGCATAGAGACAATGGGAACAATGGTGATAACAGAGTAGGAAAGGGAAAATCAGGAATGGCCCAAAACATTTTTCAGGCCAAGGCAAAAAAACAAGATGTCATCCCTTTCTATCTACTGCTGCAACACCTTCTACACCACCCAGCAGATGCTGCCTGTCCATTTTGGGGGATAAATTTCTCGACTTATAGTCGAGTATATAGATACCTTAATTAAATTAAAATATACTGGGATGCCAGTCTAACCTCACAAGATACTCTTTAGTTCACTCAAAATTGTTGCAACATTTATCAACTTTGTTGTAGTTTCTTATGACAATATAAGAACATCACCATTACAGGTTTCTATATAGCAATGTCTAGATGGAGGATGTGAGTTACATTATCCACAGTAATCACCTCATGATTCAGAAACTGCTCTCTTAATAGAAACATTTAGTATTTAGGGCTTGGAAACTACTTTTTTTTTTAATACCAATGTCCAGAATTCCTCAGAGAGTCTGAGCACTGGGAATTGTAATCAAAAACAAATAAAATGTTCACGCTATGCTTTTTCAGTGCTGGGTTGGGGGATATATTTATTTTCCCAAGGTGGAACCCCTCTGGTTCCAAGTAGCCTTAACAATGGCTATCATTTGTTATTTAATGGAATCTAATCCAGCCATAGTAAGTGGCTCTTTTAAAGAGTCATTCACAAATTTATTGCCCACACAGTCTCTACACAAAAATGATAGAACAATATTCTCATAAGCAGTTCACAAAGGTGACATTCCTCTCCCATTACAGCTCTGAACCCAGTGTGACCCACTAGACAGATCCTTCTACATTCAAATTTGTTTGCATTTGCCTCCCACTGATCATTGTTTATGCTGCTCCTGAGAACCACATCAGTCCATATTTAGTACTTGTACAGACATTTGTGTCTGACCAGGTTTCACACAGGAGATAAACAATACAACTGAAATTTCTTGACTTACAACTGACAAAACCCATTTTAAAGTCAAACAGTATATGGATTGACCCTCTGGAGAGACAATAACCATGTTTTGCATTCAGTGAAGAAACTTGCAGACAAGCAAACAAAATTGTTGCCCAATATAATATATGAGATGGCCCACCAATAACGTTCTTGGCTTTGCAAGATTCAAGATGGGCTCTGAAGATGTAATGCATCTTCTTTTTAACTGGTTGTGTGCGCTGAAAATCTTGGGACTGAAACAACATATTGAATGTGGTTAGGCATTCACTAAAGAGTGGGAGAAAGGATACAGAGAAAAAATTAAAACATCATTCTTTCCCGAAACTCAACCACAGCAATGGGCCGATGAGCTGGCAGAGTCAAGCAACTCCCCCCTCCATCCCTTTCATTGCCAGTGAAGATTTCTGCCCACAGAGCGGTCACCATATGTTTGGCTTCCAACCAGGCAGCAGACACTCTTGAAGAAGATACACTGAATTCAAACAGATTTCTCTCTCAAGAGCTTATGGTGCCTGGGCTTTTCCAATTGTTTGCCAAGCTTTTAAAGAAACAATGCTGGCAGTGTTTGGTTCAGTGCCTCCTGCTTTTTACAAAGATAGTATGTGTCCCAGGCACCAACTCCCAGAATAGGCCTATGCACAATAAAGGAGCAATTACTGCTGAATGGTTGCCTAATAAACAAAATGGATGAAATACACCGATTAGTGGGCCCAGAAAATGCTTCTGTTTATCTTTGGCTTGCTGTAAATACCTGCAGGGGCTGTCCTCTAACTTCATTCATTGCTGTATATTCTTGGGGACAGTTTCATGTCAGTATCATGTTCAGTACCTACTTAGGGCCACCGTGTCAGACGTCTGTGAGATGTGGCTTAATGAAAGAGCACACGATTGTTTCTTTTTTCTACATGATCTATTTGAATGCTAGGATTGCTGGCTATGTTTTGAATCATTAATCATGTTCCTTATTATAGGTCAGATGAACAAGTGCCATGATTCCTTATTACAAGTGAAACAAACCTGATCTGAAGGGTTGTCTTCATGGGCCAAATAAACTGTCCTTCCCCAATCCTCTTGGTGGGGAGTCTGGATGACACAGGACCCAATCTCCAGTTCTGGTTTGAACTGCTTGGATGACATCTGGCCAATTTGGCACTGAATCCACTGTATAACCTCCTTTAAAATGTTTTTTAAAGTTCCTTTTGTTCTGGATCTTCTCAGAAGACCTGGACCCCTCTGCTGCAACACCAAACAGTTGTTTGCACATGTGTCCCACTTTGTTGCTCACTGCCACTGTGGAGAATTGCTTGCTCTGAGGTCCAAACAAGGTGTTCAGCCCCTAGGCAACTCCAGGGCCAGAATACTTCAGGCTGCTCCCAGAGTATTCTGGCACATGCAAACCTGATCTATGACTCCTTATAGGTCATTTTGCTTCCCTTTAACATTTTCTTTAGGATGGGTTGGCAGTCTTGAGGTACAGAGACAAAAAACTGTGAAAGTTGCTAGAAATGGGGAATACGCCAAACAAATTTCATATAGATTTTGAAAGCCAGATTTCCTTTATCTTAAGTGTATAAAGTGATTGAGGGCTCTCCCACCTCTCCTTTTATTTTAAGTATGACTCTCTGCTGCCACAACAAGGGGTGTAGGGCTCATCACCCAGTTCAACACTTCTTGGAAAACAAGTAATTACTTCCTGAAATGCCTGTGGCTGTATCCACACTGCAAAAATAATGTAGTTTGACACCACTTTAACTGCCATGGCTTCAGCCAATGGAATCCTGTTATTTGTAATTTGTTGTGGCAGCAGGGTTCTCTAGCAGAGAAGGCTAAATATCTCACAAAATTACAACTTCCATAGCATAACTGCTTTAACTGCCAGTTAAAGCAGTTTCAAACTGCATTATTTCTGCAGTGTAAATGCAGCCTGTGAAACTTAATGCAATTAAGATAAATTGAACACCTCCCCCCATGCCACCATATGGCAGTTCTTCAGGGTTGTCCCTCTCACTGTGAAAGAAGCAACAAAAACAATGCCACTTTCATGGACAGTTGAGAACTTACAAAACTAAAGAGCAAGGCTGAACACAGTGTCCCTTTCTGTCCTTCTAATGTTATCCTTCTGTTCTTGTTACTAAGCATGAAAGGATTGTAGGATCCTATTCAAAATGAAATGAAAATTTTACTTGCTGAGTTATCTCTTTCTTTTTCTTTTAAAAGATACAAGCTGTGGAAATAATAACTCTGCCTGCAGGGAGCTTCCTTTTCTATAATTCAGAAGAACAACATTTTAAATCAAAGGATATTAATTAGAATTTACTGATTTTTTAATATCTTCTCATCCTTTTCTGTATGTAAAGATAGTTTAATGCTTGGTGTTCAAATACTGCAATATTTTACAAAGGTCAGAGAAGAAATATTCCACAGTATAGAAGCAGATAGAAAAAAATGTTCATAAAGTTATTGGAACTGTATGTGATTATCTTTGACTTTTTGAGTTTCGTCCAAATACTGTTTTCTACAGTCCCTCAAGCAATACACTACTAGATTTATGCATGAATTTCCTTCCTGTCTATTTGCCTCTCTGTTTATGCACAAAAGTACTAAGTTGTTCATGGTTTGTTGCTTTGTGCCACAGAAGCAGTGAAACAGAAAAGTATGAGCCACACTTGACAATATTCCTATGTGTACAGGACATACCTCAGGAAGAGCCCAGTGTTTATACACCATCATATATGATGAGCGAACAAATCTGTTTCATCTATATGTGAATATGTATCCCTCATGTATGATGGTGAACTGGTGTAAATGCAGTGGATTATGAGTTTAGACCCATAGATGGGAAAACCTTAAGAAAGGGCTGTACTTACAGGTTGCAGAAAAAGAGAGGTAAAATTGCAGAGGAGAGGAGCTATGGTTGCCATGGAGTAAGAATTAGGCACTTATCATCTTTAGTTAAGTAACAGGATTTTAATTTATTTTAATGCATAGTTGTCTCAGGGAATGGAAGGTCCTCATGTAGACCTTAAGTGTTTTCTCTGTCTTGTAATTTTATTAAGAATTTCATGGCTTTACTTTCAACAGCCACTGCATATGTCCATGATTTCTGTGCATATGGAATTTTAGAAAAGTGCTTATGGGCTGTATTAAGTTATGGAATATGCTGCTTTCTGTAGGTTCTTTTTTTTGGGGGGGGGATATCTAATTTAAATGCATACATCCTTTAAAAACATTGCAGTGGTGTTTCTTGATATTCTTTTTTTAAAAAGTAGTCCAACAGAACCCAAGTGAGTGGTACACAGGGAGTATACATGATTGTATGTATGTATGTATGTGTGTATGTGTATGAAAAGCAAACTGCAAATTCAAATAAACTTCACATACCTGCAATGTCAGAGATTTGACCCTGTTCTGCATCAGAGAGTCAACTTTGTATCCTGTTGGCTGGAATAGTTGAACTGTTAATACCTCTGTGATAGTACAGAGATCTATAAAATGGTCTACAATGCTCTAGAATTGGGTTGGCTGACATAACTCCTTCCTTCATCTGAACTGAAAACATTGCCTTCTCTCTCTACATGCATCTCTCTACATGCGTCAAATATCCTCCAGCGTACTGGTGGAACTGATATTCAGATTGTGCAGATGAGATAAGAGAGGGAGAAAGTCCTCTGCTTAGAAATGTCTTCCTGGACATTACTTCTTTAACATACACG
Source organism: Urosaurus nigricauda (assembly GCA_034509955.1). Classification (NCBI taxonomy): domain Eukaryota; kingdom Metazoa; phylum Chordata; class Lepidosauria; order Squamata; family Phrynosomatidae; genus Urosaurus; species Urosaurus nigricauda. Next base: position 161,970,320 of record JAOEGL010000005.1, on the reverse strand, counting down.
GGGTATCCAAAGGTTTTAATGATCACCTTTAAAAAAAATCAGAGGCTTTGTTAACCGATGTAAGTTTGTTTATTTATTTAAAATGTTCTAAGCATACTAACCATTAATAGTCAATGCAATATTGTAAATCCACCCCCTCCCACAACACTTCAACTTGAAGAAAGTGAAATATTCAGTTTCTTTAAAAAAAAAAAAATCCCCCATATCTGTGCTAGTTTAGCCATGGTGAAAACTGAAGGAATAAGGGTTTTAAAACTATGTTAAGCTTTTAAAGATATGCCACAATTTCTGGGATTAAAAAAGTGGAAGAAATGGGATTTCATAAGATTTCTTACTTCAAACTTGTTTCCTCAGAAAACAAAGTTGAAAAAGTTCAGCATGGGTTCATAACTTGTTATTTTCTTGTGTTGTGAAATGTAAAATTCTTGAAACACAAATGCTACAGGCATGCCAAAATAAGAAAAAAAGAAATATTGACTTTTTAAACCAGGAAGAAGCATGTTGGCTCTTCCAAGGCAATAATTCCAAAATCACAGTAATATGACCAAAACATGTGTAGAAGGGGCCAAATTTTGCCCCCCCCCCCATGACAAAGCTGCACAAGCATATACAGAATGTACTGGAGGGGAGTGGTTTCCTTTCTTATGGGGTTGGATGGTTTGGGGAGAGGAGGTTTAAAACCTAAAAAGATTTATTTCTTGGTAGTTCCAGGGTATTTGGGGCTGTTTTTAGGTTTAAAAAATGGCCCAGAAATTGGCCCATTTTTAAACTGGGGGTTGGGAGTTTCAGGGTGCTTGGAAAATACAAATGTGAGCTTTGGGGGCCATGTGAAGCCCACAGGCCAGAATGTTCTCTCCTCTGGTTGAGAAAATAAACCTGGAAGTGATGCAATAAGAAAATCACAAGAATTCCCCCCCCCCCTCAAAATTCAAGGTTAAAATTCATGGCCACGTTCTCTATAATTCAAAATGGAGAATTCTGGTTCATAAAACTGATGTAGTCCTAGACACAGCTATCCTTGGTATTCTCTTTTGTCCCCCATGCTATTCAACATCTATATGAAATTGCTGGGAGAGGTTGTTTGGTGTTTTAGGGCCCAGTATCATCAGTAGGCAAATGACAGTTGCCTTGCAGGTCGAGCGCCAATAAGCACAGGAGACATAGCTGGAGGAAAAATGGCCACAACTTTAATGAACAAGCCACCAATGGAACACAGTAGATAGATGATAATATGTAGGGTTGGCTCAAAGCATAAGGTCTGGATCTGGGCGTCTGCAACCCCAATGGTTGTATGATGTATGGTTGCTTGTAAGCCCAAGCATCGGGATGACGTAGGTGCCAAGCCCCGCCCTGTGGCGCAGTTACACAACTGTGCTGCCTCAAATCAAATTGCAAGGCACTCTAGTCACCGGGTGTACAGCGACTGTGGCCCCTGCACTGGCCACCCTTTCCGCTCCTTCCACCCTGGTCACAATGACTCCCAATCCAGTGCCAGAAAGCCCTGGAAACCCTTCACCCCAGATACAGGCCTATGCTGCCACCCCTCACAAGTTGTGACAAACAACTCCCCCGAGGGAGGGAGGGAGGGAGAGCTGAAGCTAGCAATGGTGCCAACGTGTACCCACTGTGGCCTTAAATAGGCCCGGCAACCAATGGCAGGCCCAGGAGGATGGAGGCACCGCCCTCCTGCAGCCGCCAACCAGTCAGAGGGCGAGGTGGGCCCAGGACAGCCAATCAGGTAGTGGCGCCTCACCCCGAAGGAGCCTGGGACATGAAGTCCCAAAGGAAAAAAGGTGGGCTCTCTTCCCGCACGCAGCAGCAGCCAGTGGGAGGCGAGCCCGCCCTCCCACTGGCTGCCAGGACAGGACTCTGCGGGAAGCAGGCTTCTGGCGGCCCGGACCGTGCAGCAACCGCGCCGGCCCACTGAGTCGGGCAACGCCAAATACCGGTAGTTCTACTACTTCTTTTCAACTCAATACAAGGAAGCTGAATTAGTTTTAACCAAGGACTGTCATCAGTAATGGATGGAATATAAGTGAACAAATTGAAACTGAATCGAAATAACACATGGGTGCTGTCGATCACTAAAAAAAAAAAAAAAAATCAGATCAGGAAATAGGGATTAATCCTGTGCTGGATCAGGTTGCACTTCCCCTAAAATTGTAGGTTTGCAACTTGAGTGTACTCCTGGACTCAACCCTGAGCCTGGAAGTCCAGTTTCAGTGGTGGCATTAGTGCATTCACATAGTTAAGCCCTTGAACAAGTTGTTCCTTGAGACATCAGATCTGGCCACAGTGACTTATATCTTAGCTGCATTCCCCTTGGATTACTGTACCACGCTTTACATGGGACTGCTTTTGAATATTCCTCAGAAACCTGTTCCAAAGTGCTGCAACCATATTGCACATTGGAATTGGCTACAGAAAACATACAACTACCTTGCTGCAACAACTCAACTGGTGAAGGAGCACAAGTTCAAGCCTACAAAGCATTATGCTGCTCAGGTCCAATTATATGTGCCTTTTATATGTTGTGTTGTTTATGGGTTGTTGTTTTTGTTTTGTTTGTTTATCTGAACTACAGTTATATGAATCTGCCACTCTTGGGATCTTCTGGGAAGACCTTTCTGACTGTTTCACAACTCTCACAAATACAGCTGAAAGTCCCTCCTTAGAGAGGTTAGACTGGCACCCTCCTTGTTGTTGTTGTTGTTGTTGTTGTTGTTTTGATAGGCAGCTGCAGACTTTTTAGTTTCAACAGGCCTTTGAAGGTGACGGCTCAGGGGAGAAAGGATTTTTATTATGTTGTGTTGTTTATGTTGTCTATGTTTTTTTTTAAACTTTTGTAATATGTAAATTTTCAGCTGTATCTGTTTTAACTTTTGTAAGACATCCTGAGCCCCAGATTGGGGAAAAGTCAGGAAATAAATAAAATACACTTAGCTACCCAGAAAATAGATGGATGGGAACAGTGATCTGACTCAGAACTATAAAACAAATAAAAATAGTTTTTAATGGGTTTGGGGGAATATGAGGCCATGTTCTAAAAGAGTTTATTCCTGAAGTTTCACCAGCAGCTGTGGCTGGCATCTTCAGGGAATGCTGGCATGGAAGAGAGTGGAATATATTTACTGTTGGTTGAGAGGAAGTGATTTGCATGTTAATCTGTGTATTGTTCTGTTGTTTACTTTAAGGGTTTCTTCTTTCCTGTTGAAGTCGTCCTGGTCTTTAAGAATTTCAGTGGCTTCCCTGTGTATTCTGACCTGATAGTTGTTGGCATGGTCCAGAATTTCAGTGTTTTCAAACAGCATTTTATGCCCAGGATAGATTATAATGTGTTCTGCTACTGCTGATTTTTCTGGCTAACCCAGGCCCTGTACATATTGGCCATTAAGGCTGCCATGGACTCTGGCCCCAGGGCGCCCTGATGTCATGCATCACTCCACATGGAGCACCTCTGGTGTTTTGTCTATATGATACAGCACTGAAGGAGTACCAAATGGCTCCTTTTCATCCTGGAGAGAAGTGACCAGTGGGGTCCCACAGGGCTCTGTCCTGGGCCCAGTGCTATTCAACATCTTTATTAACGATTTGGATGACAGAATTGGGGGCATACTTATCAAATTTGCAGATGACACTAAACTGGGAGGAGTAGCTAATACCCCAGAGAACAGGATCAAAATTCAAAATGACCTGAATAGACTAGAAAGCTGGGCCAGTGCTAACAAAATGAAATTCAATGCGGAGAAATGTAAGGTTCTGCACTTAGGGTGGAAAAATGAAATGCACAGATATAGGATGGGGGACACCTGGCTGAATGAGACCACATGTGAAAGGGATCTAGGAGTCCAAGTAGACCATAAGCTGAACATGAGTCAACAGTGTGATGCGGCAGCTAAAAAAGCCAATGCAATTTTAGGCTGCATCAATAGAAGTATAGTTTCTAGATCAAGGGAAGTTATAGTGCCACTCTATTCTGCTTTGGTCAGGCCCCACCTGGAATACTGTGTCCAGTTCTGGGCACCACAATTCAAAAAAGATGTGGAGAAACTGGAGCATGTCCAAAGGAGGGCAACTAAGATGGTGAAGGGTCTGGAAACCTTGCCCTATGAAGAACGCCTTAGGGAGCTGGGGATGTTTAGCCTGGAGAAGAGAAGGTTAAGAGGTGATATGATAGCCCTGTTTAAATATTTGAAGGGATGTCATATTGAGGAGGGAGCAAGCTTGTTTTCTGCTGCTGCAGAGACTAGAACGCGAAACAATGGATGCAAACTGCAGGAAAAGAGATTCCACCTCAACATTAGAAGGAACTTCCTGACAGTAAGGGCTGTTCGACAGTGGAACACACTCCCTCGGAGTGTAGTGGAGTCTCCTTCCTTAGGGGTCTTTAAGCAGAGGCTGGATGGCCATCTGTTAGGGATGCTTTGACTTGGAGTTCCTGCATGGCAGGGGGTTGGACTGTATGGCCCTTGTGGTCTCTTCCAACTCTATAATTCTATGATTCTATGATTCTATAAAGCCACGACAATGTGGCTATGGCACCTTTCAAGATCGCAAAAAGGAGCCACTTTTTGCAGCTCCATTTTGCACCCTCGAAAGGCCAGATTGTAGCTGTGACATAAGGTTGCCACAGCCCCAATCCGGCTAGGAAAGGTGTAGCATCCTGCTACATCTTAGGGGCTGTATGTACAGCCCCTCAGTCTGCAATACAGGTGATTTTTTTTTAATTGGACCAATAAAGTTACTCTAGCAGATTGGTCAATATAGTTCACTGGGGCTGTATGTGCACTGTAGAAATAATCCAGTTTGACACCAATTTATCTGTCATGGCTCAGTGATATGGAATTCTGGAAAACATTGTTTGGTGATACATTTAGCCTTATTTGTCAAGGCGTTCTGGTGCCACAATAAACTACAGTTCCCAGAATTCCATAACACTGAGCCATCCTGGTGAAAACCTGGATTATTTCTGCATTCTGTGCAGATGCAGCCTGAGTAAAAAGCATAAACTGAACCATCGCCTGATTCACTTGGAACCAACACAAGGATCACTTATATGGCTACTTGCTTGGTTTCTTGGTTTAGTCATATACTAGGTCAGATTGTGATTGGATTCTAAATATTTCCATTGTTAGGGAGTACACTCACGCCTGAAAAACAATACTTAATTTTAGCAATACTGCATCCTCTTCAGTTAACAGAAATGCTAAGGTGTATAAGAATATGTGCATATATGCGTGCATGCGCATGTAAATGATATATGTCTATAGAGTTACAGACATTGCCGATTTTGTGGCAAACTAAATATCTGAATAAAGAAACCAATTTGTCTTCCCATCTTCCATACTGGGAAACTAGTCAGATTATGTGATTAAAACTCCCAAGAGTGTCATGCATCATAGTTATCACTAGCCACTCCCAAGAGTGTCATGCATCATAGTTATCACTAGCCACAACAGGACAAAATTCATTTCAAGGTGGTCTTTTTATTTATTTACATGGACACTGGGATGCATGGAAGGTTTGAGGAAATTTTCCTGAATTTATACTTGCCATCAAGTCCCTTTTGTTAACAATGGCTTTTAAATAGTTGAGACTATCCACACAGAATGGCTGCTGGGCACAAACTATTTTAAGGATTTTACATTTTGAACAGGTTGCTAATCCCCGGTGTAGTATGAAAAATTGATTTATCCAATACAGTTGTTAAGGTCTGAAGGCATTGGTGATATTTTCTTTGGAGGAAAGCTAGGTTTATGAGGAAAGGTGGA